>OZ005617.1:19524817-20954192 GCA_963930655.1 Myrica gale | reverse complement strand
CAGCTATCAAGGGAAGGAAAGAGCTTGGGCCGAGAAGAGAAGAAACAGAATAGGAATGCCCTTTGACTTGCTCAATCTTAGCCCCTGCTCCTTTCAACTCTCCAAATCTCAGAACCGTACCATCCACGGGACTAACCTGTGATCACATATAGCACTGTCAAACAGGTCAAGCAACAGTTAGCATCATTTACAGTTAAAGACATTGGACATATAAGATGTCCAATAAGCTGGTTAGCAGTTACCAGACATCGTGGATCTTGGTCAATAGGCCTGGAACCTTCTTTCAAAGAGCGAACAAAGAACTGGCATAAAGAAGCATATTCATCCAGTGGCAGAGCTGCTTCTTCTAAATCTGTCCAGCAAACAAGATCATACTTCTGATGTCTTCTGAAGATTAACAATTGATGCATAGATTTCTCTAACTCTGATAACATAACCAGGGGATACACACACTTGCACTCCTACATCAACAAGTCTCTGAAGTTTTAATTTCAGCAATTAAGCTTTCAAAGGTTCCTTGGTGTTCCACGTAATTTGGAATTTCATTACTTGTTTCTATTTCATTTACTTGTTTCTTGCCAAAAAAAAATACAAACTGCCCCATACAAATGACCACTGTATATTATCATACCGGTACACTTTGCCCAATAGTTATCCCTTATGTGAAGATACAGAGAGTTAATCAGTTGAGAGGAAGAAAAGAAGAGCAAGGCAGCGGTGGGAAGATTCTTTTTTTTTATAAGAGCGGTGGGACGATTCTACCAGTAGAACCAACGATAGGTGTCGTAAGATGTCAATTTTCAAACTGAAATTAACCAAAAACTTGCTTTAATGTTGAAGCGCAAATATGAGAGTGACTATTGCCCGAGTCTCATAATTAAAAATGTCAATTGGCTATTATTTTTCTAGAAATCTATTTTAGCCCTCCCTTTGAAGAATGAGATGAACAATTGGTGATTAGTTCCTGAATTTTAGCAGGTTCTTTAATTGGTAGCTAGCCAGCAGAGACCAACCAAGAAAGGATTGAATAGGAAGGCCAGGCGCACAATTTCAATGAAGAAATAACCCACTTTGAGGTTGCAGAGATAGCGGAACCCAAGCTATGGGGCACCATCAGATGCATTTTAACATAGGATCATCTTCACATCTCCAATCATTTTCCATATCTGAACCTTGAGGAGAAGGTCCATGTCAATGGTGTTTGGGGGGGGGGGGGGTAGGCTCCCTAAAATAAAAGAAGAGATGAATGCACCATGGGACTTCTAAATCAGCATGTCGATGAATGCAACAGGGGACACATAAAACAAGAGGAACTGTGTATGGGTAAACATGGGCTGTGTTTGCAGCATGCAGTGGCTGGGAGGGATCCAGACAGTATGGACTATGTTTGTCATGTGGGTAGTTTGCGTCAGGATGGAGAATAGTTTGAGTTGAAGCGAGTATGAGTCACGGATAATGAGGGAATGGACTATCAATGTCTCACAGTCAGTCCAGTGTAGAAATGGTGTCTATTTATGAGTATTGCTAATAAGTCTGTGTTGCATTTTGACCTCAACTAGAACTCCTTTAATTCTCATAAGTGTTTTAAGGCAAGTCTGTCATCTAGGTCAGACATCCACTGGAACTAAAACTTGTCATCTTGTAGTGATGAACAGGACTTTTCCACTAGATCACATGTAGGAATCTCTGGAACCCAATTGCTCCATTAAAAGCTGCTAGTGATGCAATCGCATTAAAAAACACAGGAATTTCGAAATCCAATTGCTTAAATCTAAACTTCCAACAAATCAATCTTCCGGTTGAAATTTGGAGGATAAAGTGGCGTAACCCAACTACAATAAAAAGAAAACAGAATAATTCATTGTAATAACAAGAAAACATATAAAAGTAGAACATTACTTGAGTGGAATGCCCGAGCCCAAGCTCCATATGCATAAGGTCGCAGCCAGACAGGAAGTTCCTAAAGAACATTTTCTTTCACTAAGTCCATTGTATTCAAATAACATAGTCTAACAAGAGGATTAACAGAAGTAAGGAAAGTGTAAGCTGAATATTACGAAAAACAGAACTTTCTTAAACACATCATCTATGTCTCATGAAAGACCAAACAACAATCATAAGACCATCAGAAGTGGCCAGATGAGACACTTTAACAGTAAATAAAAAATCTATTTCAACCAATGATAGCAAGAACAAATATTGGATGCTAGATAGCTATCACAGGTGTAGGGCTGAAAACATCTTCAGCCGAATAATAAGCAAAACTACTTTGATTAGTCATCTCACACTTTCTACTCTGACAACAAGGGTTTGAAAGAAAGAATATATCTACACTCAAGTTCAAAGGATGACCCCGCCAAGTATCTGATACACGAGCATTTCCAAGGTCAAATATAGCCAATACTCCCAAACACAAAATGCATGATTCAAAGAACTAACAAATCACCTGACATACCAAAATATATAAGCCCTACACCTGATACACAGGACATTGCATTTTACAAATATTGAGACTCCAGTGGCATTCCTTCTAATTTAATTACCCATTTATAATAAAATTCATATTATCAAAAGAGGACAATGCTCTGATATGCAGAAACATATGCTAGAGCAACCCTTAATGTATTGCAATCTGAAAATTAATAGATCAATAATTTCTTCAAAAGAAGTGGAATAAAAAGTTCTCAGGAATTTAGATTAAGGTGAATATATGTTTAACACCTTCAAATATCCTAGCATTCTTTTTCCTCCAAACCAGAGACAAAAGCAGGGCTCGACAAAACTATCCACATAAGGCACGGCAGAGTTGTCCAGATTTTACAAATGTCAGAATGACTATTTCCATTGCCAACAAACCTGCCTGACATCGCCAATAAAACCAAAAAAGAAAAGAAAAAGAGAAATGCTAGTAGTGGGCGAAGATCCCTTGCCTACACACAGTGATGTAAAAGCTACATACACAAAACAGTTTGTATCCGTAGATCAGTCTCCAAATATAAACCTCGTATCTATTTCAATAGGTGGGAGCATTTGCAGAAAAACTGCTCTCTTTGAAGCTACATAAGCTTTAAAAACCTTGGTTCAAAATAGCAATGGACTTCTATATACCTCCTCTAAAGCTACCGTGGTCCAATTTTTCAAACATTTTCATAAAACATCACTAAGTTTTTCACTCTTAGCAATGGACTTCTAAAGCTATAGAAGTCCATTGCTAAGAGTGAAAAGTTAAATCCATGATGACAGAGGAAGTTATAAAATCAAAGGATAACACTAACATGGAATACTACAGAACAGATATAAATTCCATCTACACTTCAGCATAACTAAGTTTTTAGGCTTATAGAATAGGAAGATTACTCACCACTCCTGACAAGAAACCCCAAAATCTAGAGATAGGGCGCAGCGGTAGCAATCTCAGAAATGATGCCTAAGGTTTGCAAAGACAAAAACAAAATGATGTCTGATAAATACATGGTACCAGTAAAAGAAGTGAAGTCATCATAAAACAAAATACTTGGTGGGCTAGTAGAGATACTACTTTCACATCAGGTTTGAACTCAAGTTCAATTCCTTTTTCTCGTGCTTCTTCAGCCTATCAACAAGGAGGAAAAAGATCAAATAATGAAAGAACACAAACAAATGATAACAGCACAAATCTAATGCAAATCCACACATACAGATGCACTAGCACATGCCGCTATCTATTAAATGGCATGTACCCAGGCCGCTATGTCTTAATTCTCAAACCTAATTTTGTCCTTCAGAATTAAATTCATGCAAGCAACCACTGACCTGACCCTATAACATACATTACAATGGCCTAATTACAACTGCCACCGATTCAATACAACAATATCCATTGGAATTTACGACTCTGGACATAGAAACTTTTCCAAGTTAGCACTTATACTAGCATCATCAGAAGGAACTGACATTGAAAGATAATAACTGCACACTTAGCAAGCTAATTGTGGACCTTTCCCTGAATAATTTGTTCCACTTGTTGAGCAAAAACTATAAGGAGTGATGCGTGCCTGAAATATTCTAATCATTTCGACAAAATACATAATTCTAATGGCCTCATCTGTGAGGAGAGTATAAATACAGCTAATGACTTTCGCCAAATACCAAAGATGCATTTGCCCTTGTTTACATGCGCTAAACATTATGACTTTTAGGACACAAACAATCTATACCTGCTTTTCATCATAAAGCCGACGGGCATGGAGAACACCAAGCATTAGTAATGTAGCTGCCGTTGCACCAGGCACCAGAAAAGAATCACCTGCATACACCTTCGGTCATGAACGTCAATGATTTTTCAACAGACAACAAACTGGACAGCTCATATCATGATCCCTTAGTCAGGAAACACGGCTCTATATTCCTTTTTCTTCTTTTAACACTTCTCCACATTGTTCATGAAAATATTACCTGAACTAAAGAGGAGCTTTGAGGATTTGCTGATTTTCTAATTCCACCCACATTTACCGCAATTATATACAGCAGCCAAAGTTCGTGATTCTTCATAATTAATAATTTGTTTATTTCGGTATCTTTCAACATTTTGACATCAATAATACATGTTACCGCATTTGATAGAAAAACATACTTTTATTTCTCAATAAAGAGGAGACGAAAGCAGCTTCTGGAAACTAAACACAAACTGCTATAGAGAATAAACAGCAGAGAATGTAAGACTAAAAGATTCACGTTCCTTTTTTTCTTCTACCATCTTCTCAGCAGCCAAAGAAACAACAGATAAAAAGAAAGTTTCTAAGGTTCGAAGCAAATAAGGCCAGCTCACAATCGGAGAACAAGTGACTGACCTTTAGAACTGCCATGTCCGCCATTGATAGAAGCCCGCGCTTGAGTGGTTGTCTGGAGCTTTTTAAAGAGCGAAGTGAAGCACCGACGCTGGTTATGGAGGTAACCGTTGCGTCTGCAGTAAAGGAACATCTGGAGCCTGTGCGAAGCCCTAAATTTCATATTCAAACTTTGCTATTCTTAAAGCAGGAATGGCGGTCTGGTCAGGGTTTTATGAGCGGCGGGACGTGCTTTGATACTCGGCTTCTCGGGGGCAAATGAATATAAAGTCGGTCCACATTACAGGCGGTTACAAAATGTTTTGACGGTATCCGACAGACGTACCGTTATATCAGATAGAGAGAGAGAAGTGGGTGGAAGGCAATCCTTACTTCGGCTAAATGCCGGACGAGACCTCTGCGAGGCAAGCATATTAACATTTCAAATTTGTTAATAATAATATAAAAGATTCAGTTCTAATTATTTTTGTACTGGGGCCGGCTCTAGCCATAGACAGACGGTTGCCTAAGGCATCCAAATTTAATAGGTCTCCGATTAAAAAAAAATGATATATTTAAAGAAAATTTAATATTAAGGCCTAAAAACTTAATGTTAATGAGTATATTGATTAAAGAGGCATATTAAATCTCCTTAGCATTAACTTTTCTCCAAATCTAAGAGGCCCAAATTTAAAATTTTATGTATATTTAAAGAAAATTTAATATTAAAGCCTAAAAAACTTAACGTTAAAGAGTATATTGATTAAAGAGGCCTATTAAATCTCCTTACTTAAAAGAGCATTAACTTTTCTCCAAATTTAAGAGACCCAAATTTAAAATTTTATGTATATTTAAAGAAAATTTAATATTAAGGCCTAAAAAATTTAACGTTAAAAAGTATATTGATTAAGAGTCCTATTAAATCTTCTTATTTGAAGATATTAATTGCAATCTCTTTTTTTAATTAATTTTTTTTACTTTAGATATTGCTAGCTATTTAAACCTTAACTAACAACTAAAAATCTATCTTTAAAATGACTTAAACTTATTTGAGACAATATCTCTGAAGTGCCAAAATTATTCAAAAATCCTTTGTCAACCATTCTATTTTTTATTCTTATCATTTTTAGTGTTTTTCAACTCTTATCTTTGGTCACTAAAGTCTTAGGTGCTATTATTCTAAACTTTTTCATTTAATTTTATTTTACATTATATTTATTTTAATTATCATTAAAACTATTAAAATCTTACTTAAGATGGAGTATGACCCAAGAAAAATTAAATGAATTAGTAATATTATCAATTGAAAAATGATATATTAATTAATCTAAAATATAACACTTTGATAAATAATGTTGCATTCCAAAAGCTATAAGAATACTTTTAACTAATTTGTATTAATATTTTATTTTTTAAAATATTTTATTTTATAAATCATTATAAAAAAAACCACATTTTAAAGTTTGGCATAAGGCCTCAAATACCTTAGAGTCGCCCCTGTTTGTACTGCATAGATTTCAAGAAACATTCCCATTTAAGAATATAAAAAGGAATCTAATAAGTTCAAACAAAAGATTCCCTTTAATTGTTTTTTTCTAAGCAAAGGTGGATTTCATTGCTAACAGAAAACAAATACAAGCACCAAATCCACACCCATCCAAGATTGGAGATAGTCATAGGGGGCACAAAGGCCCAGTACATCAAATTCAAAGGCCCGAAGGCCATTACACAAGAAGGCCGAAAAAGCCAAGAGACTACAGGCCAGGAGGGCCTCTACAAACCGGGTCAGAAGACCCATAATTCCAACTCGGGTCCACAGACCCGGAACATCACGCCACCATGTTGAGAACGGCAGGAACCATCGCCGGAGGAGGAGAAGGAGCAGCACCTGCAACAAAAACACCCACAGAGGAGACCTGCCAGACAGGAGCCACAATGAAGCACCGGAGCTGCCAAACCCAACCAAGGGTTGCAAGCTCGTCGGAAGTTAGCCTACTGCTGCCAAGAAGGCTCCACCAGAGCAAATCGCAAAGCAAGAAACCACCACAGTTATTGAAAGCAGAAAACACCACCAAAGGAACACCTTTTAATTGAAGTGAAGATTCCCTTTAATTGACTTCAACACTTTTTACTTTTATCTTATTTTGAAGTGTTTGTCAAATACTTGAAAACAAGAAAAAACATACCCTTAATGTAAAATTTACAATAAGCACGCAAACCATCATTTCTATCAAATATTGAAGGTGATGAAATTCTAAATGATATGGCCTGCGGTTCAAATATTGTTGAGATACATTTTCTTGAATCACAAACAAATGCTACAACCTCACGTAGGCATGAGAAGCCAGATGGATCATAGATTCTGTTTACGATGTTGTTTTTCTCTACCTCTTGTTTATGGTCCCAAAGGTATAGTACAGCTTCCGGCCATCGGTGTTACTACTCCCACTTAAGTGGGGGGTCATTGCCTATAGGCGGCAGTGGCGTATCTAGGATGTAAAATGAGGGGATCGAATTTCTAAGGCAAAATTATCAAAAAAAAAAATTCCACATAATATAAAAAGTGTCTTAAAATTACAATGTGATCAATGTGGAATTTGTAAGACAAGATACATATATAACAGAATTGTGATGACAAACACAACTTTACAGAAAATTGACATGCAAATAATAGAACATATTTTTTTTATATAAGTAAAAATCATAGAATATTTAGAGCATAATCAAAGTAACATATCAAAACGCCCCTGTAATTCTCATACAATAAATTCATACCTATCTTATAGCTAATCAGGCAGTTGACTTGCCCTTGCCCTTGCCCTTGACTATGATGACTGGGCATTGTGAATAGTTGGTACAATAGTTGCTTACACTTCCCAAAAACATCCTGTGGACATAGATTGAGATTTACCATGTTTAGTGCACTGGTGAGTAAGTAAAACAATACTATGAAACACACCCAAAATTGGACCCATATAGCCCCCAATATGAGACAAAATGCAGAATATCAAGATAAAGTAGCTACAATTTGATCAACTATTCTGTAGGTAATACAATACAATGAAACACACCCAAAATTGGAGGAAAAATATTAAATGGGGGAGGATCACCAACAACTACTTTAGTGTCAATTTTCACCTGCCCGAAAAGAAAAAGAAATACCCACGGATTCAATCTTTCAAAAGCATAGTCAATGACAACAGAAAGTTAGCTTAAAATGCTACTATAAGGAATCCGTCCAGCATCCCCTTGGCGTATGCAAAAGGTAAATGTTTAAAGGTACAATTTTGTTAGGAAAAAACCCAAATGCCTATGCCTTTGTCAGCCATCGAAATCGAGATTGGAATCAACTCATCGCACCATACAATGGACGCTCAATAGTAGTAACATAAACTTACATAATTAAAAAGATAGAAGAAATGGCTAAATTAAAAAATTAAATTAATAATATTAGTGAATCAATAATAAAAAGATAGAAGAAATGGTTAAATTGAAATATTAAATTAATAATATTAGTGAATCAATAATAAAAATATAGAAGAAATAACATTAGTATTTCTAAAATAATAAAAAGCTTGATGCAAAATTCCTAAATAATAGCACTATAAATAATAGCATCAACCCTAAATGGCTAAATTGAAAAATTAAATTAAACTAAATAGTCTATTAGGCTATTCCCCTAATGCTTTGAAACCCTAAATGAGTTAATTGAAAAATTAAATTAATTAAACTAAATACTAGATAGGCTAAAATCAAATTGCCGAATGAAATTTGAATTTCACATACTTGGAGCCTTGGAGGCAGAGGCTGGAGGCTGGAGTGGGGAGTCAGGCGACAGTGCTGCCGTGCTGGCCGGTGGCGGCGCCTGCAGAGGCCGGAGGCGGCTGGCAACTGGCAAGTCACAAGTGTGATCAGTGCAAATAAAAAAAACAAAGAGAATGAGAATTGATAGAGATCAGAGATGGTGGGCAGTGGGCTTACCTGGATTAGGCGGCGTCGGCGGGCGGCACAATGGCAGGCTTGGCAGCGGCAAGTGGCAGCAATGAGTGAGAGAGAGGCGTGAGGGCTGAGGGAGAGCCGGAGACTAGAGTTTCGGACTCTGGGCTGGGCGGCGTTGGAGGCCTGCCAGAGATGGCTTGGCGGCGCCGGCCGGGGCAATGGCAGCGGCAGCAGTGAGAGGGAGTGCACTGGGCAGCCGAACGTTCGGGAGAGGGCGAGTCTGCGAGAGAGAGAGGGGTCGGAGGCCCGGATGCGTTTTTTTAAAAAATCAGAGACTGATTTTTTTTTAAAAAAAATTAAGAAGCAGGCCTGGGCCAGTGGGCTCGCCCCCGCTGGCCCATCCCGCCCCCACTGGCCCTGAAGCAAGCCTGCTTCTTAATATAAATCATGGACGCACTTCTGGTCCTCCTTTGACGGTAGCGGTAAACACAGAAGGCGTTTTCAGCTACCCAGCTTTACAAGCAATGTTCTCGAGATGTTTCGAACAATAAAAATTCTGAGTCATATTTATGGGTAAAAATCAGTAACCTTTCATAAGTTCCAAAATATTTTATCCTCCTCATAGGACAGAGCAAAAAACCCGAGACCAGACACCCCGACTCGTTACGACTTGATTGGGTCGGCTTTATTCGGGGTTGGAGTCGGGTTTTACTTATGCATTCCGACCAGATTCAGGTTGAGTTCGGGTTTGTTAAACACATTCCAAAAAATCTTTTGCTACCCGAATATTTTAAGTCTATGCATTATTCTTAAAAAAATATAGTCTTCGGCTAAAAAAAAATAGCTCATAACGTTTTAGCCTAAAAATTAGCCCAAAATGATTTGGGCCTATAATATAATGAAATTAAAAAAAAAGCCTAACGAAACCTAGCCTCGATCTACCTGGGGCGACTTGGGTTCAGGAGTCATTTTAGGTTGGGGTCGGGTTTCATTTTCATGACCTCAATCGAGTCGGGTTCAGGGTGGGTGAAACCCGAAAAGCCCAGCGTTACTGCCTCATAAGTTTAAAAAACAATCAATTATTGTCTTCTGTTTGATTTGGCCGTTAAACCACATGTAAAATGACCAATAGGACGGAGAATCGATTTGTCTAAAAACTTACCTCAGGAGCTTGACAGTTGAAATTGATACCCAATGGATTAAAATATTAAAAGTGTAAACTATAGAGACATGTATGATAATTAAAACTTTTTATGTAAATACATAAATCATTAAGCGTGTCAAACATCAAAAAATATTTTCTTGAAAATATATTAAAAAATAACCAAACATGGTAAACACATTTTTTTTCTTGAAAACATTTAAGGGTCCGTTTGTTTCACTCTAAAATACTTTTTTTTGTTAAGCAGTTTCCAATGCATTATGTTTTAGTAAAGTTTATAATTTTCAGGTTTTGTTGTTACATCAAATATATTTCTTGAAAGTATTTTTCAATGTTTTTGAAGTATGTTATAATATTTCTTAATTTTATATGATTAATAAACTTAATTTTTAACATCAATTTAAATTAAAATAAAATAAAAATTTTGAGAGAGTAAGAAAGGAGTCGGGTTCCTTTGAATGTTTTGGTTTCAGGTTAGGAACTCGAACACTAACTTGTTTTTTTTTCGGGTTTGTGTTTTAAAAACCCGACCTTAACTCCGAGAAAAGCTAAAACCGTTGGGGTCAGGTTCCTTTGAATGCTTGAGTTTCGAGTTAGAGACACGAACACAAACCTGATTTTTTCTCGGGTTCATGTTTCAAAACCCGACCCCGAAAAAAGCTAAAATTATTTGAGTCAGATTCCTTTGAATGCTTTAGTTTTCGGGTTAGAAACGCGAACAAGAACTTGATTTTTCTCAAACTCATGTTTCAAAACCCGACCCCCGAAAAAGCTAAAATCGTTGGGGTCGGGTTCCTTTGAATGGTTTGGTATCAGGTTAGAGACCCGAACATGAACCTGATTTTTCTTGGGTTCATGTTTCAAAACTCGACCCAACCACGATGTAACTCAACTAATTTGGGTTGAACCAGGTCGGTTTCAAGTTAGGAGTTTGGATCGATTGATTTTTTACCACCCCTAAGACTGAGAGAGGCAAGTTAGGAAAGAAGGTTAACTAGTTTTCAAAAAGTAAACTACTTTTTAAGAAAGTTGAGCTATCTTTTACGGTTGACTGAATTGAGTTTTGGTTGATCGTATTTTACGAGGCTTCCCAAACAGTCGAAAAATATGGAAAATACTTTTCAGCAAGTAAAATATTGCAAAACAAACGGAGCCTAAATGATTTTTTTTTTACGAAAAATAATAATTTTACAAGCAAACAAACCGACCATAACATCTTGGTTTTAACTTGATAATTTCTAGACTTGCGTTTTTTTTATATGTTAGAGATCTTAGACGTTCGTGAAAAAAATTATGTCAAATTTGATGCTGATTTTGTGGACCATTGACAGATGAGAAGATGTATATAGATTGAAAAGAGAGAAAATTTGGAAAAGAAAAGGTGTAGATATGAAAAAATGTGTCATATTCATCTATTTGTCTTTTCTTGTTATCATTTGCTATTTTCATATTTATAGTTTCAATTTTTACACGTTACATAAAAGAAGAAACAAAGAAAATTCATTACAAACGGAGGATGAAATG
This sequence comes from Myrica gale, assembly GCA_963930655.1. Classification (NCBI taxonomy): domain Eukaryota; kingdom Viridiplantae; phylum Streptophyta; class Magnoliopsida; order Fagales; family Myricaceae; genus Myrica; species Myrica gale. The sequence continues at coordinate 20,942,762 of OZ005617.1, read as the reverse complement.
GAAACTTGCAAATAAAAAAGGGCTGGGTTTCAAAATTCCTACAAGTTTTTTTTTTTTGACTTCCCAGCTATGGCATTAGTTTTTTTTAAGTAACGAGTGAAATTTTGATATTTATTCACGTGCATTGAGTTCGAACGTATTTGACTTAATATCTGCACGAGTTGGATTCAACGACGTGACAAATTTCGGGCCCTGCAGCTTTCAAACCACATGTCACGTAAGTCTAATTTTACTATAAAGGTGACTCAAAAGAATTATTTATACTTAAGAGAATTGGAATCTGAAACTAATAGACCACATTACTTTCGTAAAAATGGCCTTTGGATAACTTTTGGTAACGAGGTCTATCTAAGGAGTTTTGTAATTATAGGTATTAGATCGATCTGTCGTCTTAATAACCTATAAGGGTCGCCTTACAATACTTTTTTTTATACGCGCCTTACAATATAATTAAAATGAGTGTTTAAGCGGTCTACGGAATTAAAGTGGTGTTTGACCCTAATAAAATAATTACAAAAAATTCACTCTCCATCGAATCATCCCTTCTTACTACAGATAAATATAAAACTAATTGTTTTTTTCACGGACTCCTGAACATCAAAATTGGTTACGTTTGGTTTAGTTTTTAAAATAGTTTTTATTTTTTTGTTTTTTTAGAAATAATGTAGATTTTCTTGGGATAGGTGAAAAATTAGTTAAAAGTTGTTGAAATTTGTAAAAAGTTATTGGAATTGGTGAGAAGGTATTGAAATTGATGAAAAAATTATTGGAATTGATGAAAATGTATTGGAATCGATGAATTATTGAGTAAGAAGTTTTTGAAAATTTTCGAGAAGTTTTAAAGGCTATGTTTGGTTTATGTTTTGAAATATGTTTTTGTATTTGTATTTTTTTGAAAGTAGTGTAGATTCTCTTGATATTGGTGAAAAGTGTGTTAAAAGTTGTTGAAATTTGTAAAAAGTTATTGAAATTAGTAAAAATGTATTGAAATTAATGAAAAAATCTGAGAAAAACGTTTTAAAACACGAAACAAACACCCAATTTGCAACGACGCCTCAAACCCAGACTGTCAGTTAACGGCCAGGCGACCCCAAAATCCATCAGTCACTAAGCTCATCTGAAGCAACTAACGCATAAAGTCATAAACAAGAGACCCGATACGTGGAATTTGAGGTAAAGGAGTTTCTCTCGATCACGTTTATGGCTGCGGCAAACAGCACAGTGAAGTACGGGATCATTGGGGTGGGAATGATGGGGAGAGAGCACCTCATCAATTTGCACCATCTTCGCAGCGAAGGCGTGACCGTTGTTGCCATAGCTGACCCCCATGTCCCTTCCCAAGAACTTGCCTTAGAACTAGCTCATTCCTTTGACTGGCAACTCAAGGTATTGCTTCTAGACCACTTAATAATTTAGCCGATCAGGAAGTTTATTCCCTGTGTAGATCTTTAGCGGAAGTGAAAAAAATTGAATTTTATGAGTTCGTGTGAGCTGCTACCCAACACAAATGTCAGCTACACGTTGCATTTTGACTTACTACTGTGCTCCAATTTGTAATGGTTCAAGATTTTATGACGTTTTCCAACTAACATTATGCTTTGGAATCGTAACCATGTTGAACTTTAATCGAAAATTGTAGTTCCCTAAAGCTTAAGACTGTCCATTTGTGGTCGATGATGTGCAATTGCTTTTATATGTACTGAGGCAGAGCCTGAGCCTGTCGTCTATACATTCCATGCTATAGGGGTTACATCTTAGTGCTTTATTTAATGAATTATTGACTCGGTACAAGCATTAATGACCCTTAAGAGTGGTGAAGGTTTTTTCAGGACACCAGGAGCTACTGGACAGCGGTCTCTGCAATGTAGTGGTGGTGGCAAGTCCAAACATGACCCATTATGAAATTCTTATGGACATCATCAAGCACCCGAAACCCCATCAAGTACTTGTGGAGAAGCCATTGTGCACCACCGTCACTCACTGCAAAGAGGTCAGTCATTTATTAGTATGATTCAAGCCACTCGTTCTTTCCATAAAAGTGTTTCTTCAACCCACTGGTATTGCTGACATATGCTAGTATCTGCATATAGCTTGTAAATTTTCATGCCTTATCATTTTTTAAATACAGTGAATCCAACTCTCTACATGAGGTAGGCAAGTTGCGTTGAACATCAGCTGAAGAAACAAGTACTGTCACAAATGCTTTTATGGTTGAACACGTTTTTGCTCAATGATCCGTAGCTTCAGGTGTACGGTGAAAGTCATTAACCAGTATTATATTATGGTGAAAAGGTCATGAACCACTATAGTATGTCAAACAAGTTCTTTATGACAGAAGGAAGGTGATAACTGATGAAAATAGCACGTGTCATCATTTTCAAATGGCATATGAATGGTGGGGATTGTCACTGATAATGTATCGGCTATGTAGAGTGAGGTCCTTCTGAATTGAGTTTTAGGAATACTCAATCATCACTTGTGTGTCTAGACTACCAAATCAAGACAACAGATGAGCCAATGTTGTAAGTTGAGGCAGCATTCATCAAATTGCAGTATTTCACGTTATAGAGGTGATTCCATAGTGAGGGAGAGCTACCAGCTTATCTTTCGAAACTGACATCATGTAGATAAAAAGTGGAAGCCATTTTCTTCAGTTTGAAGAAGTGCAATTGGAGAAAAAAAATGAAATGAAAAGTGGATTACAGACAGAATTGTAACTTTTTGAACAGAGTATTTTATTACCTTCAGAAACAACTTGTGTCTGAATACGTTCAACTACAATTGTCTAGCTGAAAGCTTTTGTAAGGCATGCATGCTCTTCACTTTGTTATGGATTTGAAGATTGGCTTCTGATACTTTAGTATCTTTGTCTGTGGGCATCTATTCAGTTAGTCTAATTCATCACATTAGTGTACCAATTGTGTGGTTGAGGTCTGATCCTGTTTATCTGGTTGGTTGCCTATGCTTAATCACTGCTGTCTAGTTTTTGCCATTGATTGAGGGGTATTGAGGTCTCAAAAAGTTCTCTTCCATATTGCTGAAATTGTGGATGAACTTTCCTGAAGTAGTGCGTAGAATGTGGGAAAGAGGTATAAACAAATTTGATATATCAATATGTGTGCGAAAATGAATTTCTTCATGCATTCTTTAAAATATAAATGAGTCCTGATCATTATTCTTTCTTATGTTATTGATTTTTGATATAGTGTGTTGAAACTAGGTTGTAAATGCTGCTAGAAAGAGGCAGGATATGCTTGTACAAGTTGGTCTGGAGTACAGATACATGCCATCTGTCGCTAAACTGATAGAGATAGTTAAGGGTGGAACTCTTGGACACGTTAAAATGGTGGCTATCAGGGAACATCGCTTTCCCTTTTTGGTTAAGGTATGTAATGAAACTCTTTCCACGTTCACAGTGTAGTAATCCATCTTACAGACTTTTCCTTGTGATAGGTCAACAATTGGAATCGGTTCAATGCTAACACGGGGGGAACACTTGTAGAGAAGTGCTGCCACTTCTTTGATCTGATGAGGCTGTTTGCAGGAGCCAATCCTGTCCGTGTGATGGCTTCTGGAGCTATGGATGTTAATCACAAGGATGAGACATATGATGGAAAGGTAATTTTGATGTGACAACATATTAGAAATACATTATATTCCTAAAGTATGTTGCAGGTTTAGCAATCTGTTAGCAATGCTATTAGGGATTACGCTTCTGCAAAGATTAAAAAGTCATATAACCAATTTAATTTGTATTGCTTTCAAACTTTGCCATTTGGTCTACTAGCTAGTTGCAAACGTTCCTGCCTGCAAAATGGAATTTAATAGGCTTGTTATATATGTGTGTGTGTGTGTGTGTGTGTGTGTGTGTGAGTGCTTGAAACCAAACCACTTGGAGATTTAGTGAAATCAATTTGGCTGAGCATGGTTCCCATGCTTGGTTCGCAAGGAGCTATTTGCTATGTCTATACTATTTGCAGAATAGGTTGGGATCATATTATCATTTATGCTGTTTTAGAGGCGTTAAAACCTCTACTTCACAATCTGACTAGCATTTTTGTTCTGATGCATTGTGGATACTCTCAAATTACACTTTAATGAAATAAGTCAAAATTATTCATCTATAAGAAGAAAGAAACTAAAATCGTGACGGTGGAGGTTCTTTTTTGAATCTAGTGAAGTTGAGCCAAGTATTTTTATGGAGAGAGAGAGAGAGAGAGCATTGTGAGCCAGACTGACGTTAGGCTCCCACTTGCATATAAATATAGGCGTTTTTTCTTCCCTCTCTATAAGGGAAGGGCAGAAATAAACTTGGAATCTCCATGCTTAGCCTTAAACGGAGGATATCAAATCTGAAAGTTTCGAAACAAAAGCTTTGTAAAGCTTAGTCTTCATTTTCCTGAAATCTCAGATCTTTTCAACTTTTGAGTCCTATTCTTTAATTTTTTTTCATGTTATTTATTCACAAATTTTCTTTTCTGTTCAGGTACCAGATATCATAGATAATGCATATGTTATTGTTGAATTTGACAATGGTTCACGGGGGATGCTAGACCTTTGTATGTTTGCTGAAGGCAGTAAAAATGAGCAAGAAATATCTGTTGTTGGTGACATTGGGAAGGTAAAAACGCTCACTCTCCCTCACCCTCTCTGTGATCAATTACAATGTGTGCACCTGTGACCGACCAGGAGGGACCGCCCAGTGTAGTAATCTTCCAATTCCCTCATTGTTCGGTGGTGGTCTCCTATGGTATTTCTATTTGAGTTTCAGGTGGACCAGTATAACACATTGTGACCTTTCCTATCAGTTGTTGCGCTGTGCAAACAATAATTGCATTTAACAATTCAGTGTTTGCTTTCATTTGGGTAACGTGCAGATGAATGAATGTGTTCTCCTCTCGCCTGATTCAAATTACTAGTTTATTACAGGGGGAGGCCTTTGTTCCTGAGAGTATTGCACGTTTTGGTACCCGAGTGGCAGGGAGAGATGGTGTTCAAACTTTAAAAGCTGTGGATAGCAGAATAAAGTGAGTTGTCTTTTCTTCTATTTGATCGTTCACATTGTGAACATTCACTCCATTGTTCATGTCTAGAGAAAGAAAAACCTTTTTACGCATGACAATTCTTTCAATCAATTTGTTTCAGATACGATGGGCTGCATCATGGATCTAGCTACTTGGAACACCTTAACTTCTTGCATGCAATTAGAGCTAAAGGTAAGCAAGCTCCTTCTGTTGACTTGCAAGATGGTTTGATTTCAGTTGCTATAGGAGTTGCAGCACAGCTCTCCATAGAGAAGGGCAGGTTTTTCACAATTGAGGAAGTCATGGATGAACATTTAAGCAATGCTACTGCATGACTTGATCGTCGGTGGCACTGGGGGTTGCTGTTATTTGGTCCTTTGGTCGGGTGTAGAAAAGAAGACTGGCTACAAAATGCATTTACATACTGCATAGGAATGAAAGCCTGACATGTCCAACAATAAGACGTTTCTAGCTATCCTTGTAATTGTGAATCTTCACACTCCTTTATTTTCTCGTCACCCAATCAGTGAATCCTTGAAGTAGTTGAGCTAGTTAAAGATTGCTCAGGAAAAGTTGAACCAGTTTAAACTTCAGAAGTGACAGACTAAAATCGACTTGGGATTTCTGTAAACAGAGGTATGAGCTTTGAGTGCTTGCATCAACTAATAAACAAAGCTGTCGTTCAATTCTCCATTTAGCTTTCGTGCAATTTTTCGTCTCCTTGGACGGCAGACTTTTGGGAAGACCTTGTTCTTCATTCGTTTGGGTTTCTTCGAGCATTTGGAGATTTCTTCTAATCTCAACACTTATTTTCAACTTAAAAGTATTGGGATCTTGTCCTATCATTTTTATATTGTTTCCAACCTCTCTGTCCCAATTCCTACTGTAAAGAAGGTAGAAGTAAGATTTGTTCTCACTATCACTTTGGCTTAAAATATAGGGAAAATTTAGGTTTGACGCTATTTTAAAAAAAATAATATTAAAACTCACCGAATTTGCATAGTGTTTGTGAACATAAAATTTTACCCTAAATATTTAGCATCATTACATTCTCATTCTCTCTCCTTCATTTTTCTCTAACTTTTTTACTTTTTACCAACTTTTTCACTTACTTTTTTATTCTATCTCCTTATTTTTTATCTAACTTTTTTACATTTTTTACCAACTTTTTCACTTTTTCATTCTCTGTCCTCACTTTTTCACAAACCCTAAAATTTTACTTACACAAGCACTATGTTGGACTTTTTAGTACAATTGGACATTTTGTCAAACTCCGTCAAGGTAAAATAAAAAATAAAAATTTGTTTCCTCCCAACACAAATGTGAGTCCCCAAAATTTCTACTTCAACAAAATAATTACACAAAATTCTCTCTCCTTATTAAATCATCATTTTTCACTCCTAATAAATATAAAAAAAATAATTCAAATCATCTCTTTTTATTTTTTCACCAACTTTCACAAACACCGGTAGACTATGTCAACTTCAATTAAAGAAAAAAATAAAATAAAATAAAAACCTCACGGCTTCACGCTAAGCTATCCTAGCCAGGATATCAAATCCAGTGCGCATGTTAAGGTGATGTTTGTTTGTAAAAGTTTTGGGGTGTTGAAAATATTGGAGTATTGAAGTTGGTGAAAAAGTAAAAATATTTTGCGTTAGTTAGAAAAAAAGTGAGGAGAGAGAATATTTGAGTGAATATTATAATAATAAAGAAATGTTTGATATAAAAAAAATTATTAACTTATAGTTTTTTATAATATGCCCGAAATGGTCAACAAAAGCTACGTGAGCTGGGTACGCACCCCGCTTAACGTTCCACTTTTGAGCAGTTAACCTATATATATGTACCCTTCAACGATAGCGGCAATACTGAAAAATCAGTTAAGCCAGTGTTGTGCAATGGAGTACGACGGAGGTGAGAGATCGAGCTTTGTGACCGGTCTGATTGAGAACAGAGCTAAAGAAGTATACTATCCTCATCGGACTCTCGGTACTCTGTTTCATTTTCCCCAGAAACTTCGGGAAAAGAAAATGAACTTAATATTGATAAAATTTACTCCTGAGTCGAAGTTAAATATATAAAACGTAGTATCTAAAATTTTGTTTTATATTCCTTTTCCCCCCATCTTCCTCATCGACTAAACAGGCTTTTAGTGCATCTACCATTCAAATGATATGAAAATATGCATGTCAGAAAGCATAGCTGCTTTGGTGTGCAACTTCTGTTCAACATTATATACTCGAATTTTCTGCAGCTCCATGGATTGGATTTGCGCCTCTGCCTTTCACCATTCTGAAAAATATGTTTTAACTCTGAAATCTCCCCGTGTATTTTTCAATCTTCTTTTGATTAAAATGCTAATTGTTTGACCTTGGTGGATTCTCTAGGGTGAGGAATAAAACTTGAAGATTTTGCCGATTTTAAGAGTGATTGTAATATTACTGTTGGATAGATAATTAACGTATTGGATTTATTTATTTATTATTTCATTCATGTCCAGAGATTTGGGGGGAAAACAATCTCAGATGTATTAATTGGCTTAGCTGGGAGAACTAACAAACGTTAACAGTTATTAAGGCTTCAAAAGTTGCACCACATTGGAGAGAACTAACAAAAGTTACATTATTTGAGTGTACAGAATGTGCCACTGGGAACCATGTTGCAGGGACCTTGGATTTTTAAATACGTCCCTTCCAAACATTATCAATCGAGAATAGAAATGGAATTATGATTTTGTTTCTGTGATTACTGTGGTTATAATAAGAGTCATGAGTACTTATTTCTGTTGGCTTGAGGTGGACGTCAATCCCTAAGAATAGTGTAATCCAGGTATCTAACTTGACGTTAAAACTATCAGTAAGTGCTTTTTTTTGGGTAAGTACTTATTAGTAAGTGTTAAATGTAGCTGAAGGTTGTTTTTTTTTTTAGTGATTATATTTATTAAATAACTGAAATCATGTGTGGACAAGGTTGGAGTTGCTGCATTCGACTTAAGGCCGGCTTCACTGCATCTTTCTCAATATATTGAAACTAGCAGTTCATATCAGAATACAAAGACTTTGCTGCATTTCTATGATCCCATGGTTGCCATTGTTACTCCTAACAAGCTGGCACCAGATGGCATGGTTGGAGTTTCGGAGTTGGTGGATAGATTCTATGCAACAGCCAAGAAGGTGATGGTCTTTAACAATGCACGGCTCTGTCTCTGTCTCTGTCTCCTGCTTGCATATGCACTTGGACAACTGGATCCATGTGTGTCTGCGTGTCTGGTGATTTTCATTTGTTCATGAATTGATATGATAGACTGCATTTTGCAGGTTGTAATGGCTCGTGGCTGCTTTGATGATACCAAGGTTATGTGGACACTTATTCTCCACTAGTTGTAAAATCTTGGGTGATGGTACTCACATCTTATTTGCTGGACATATCATTGTCGTCTTGTGCTCCAGGGTGCTATGCTGGTTAAAAATCTAGCTGCGAAGGAGCTTTCTGTGCTTAGTTTGGACACTTTTTACAAGCAGTATTATCTTTGCCTGGCTGCAGCAGCAGCTACTATTAAGTGGTACTTTCAGGACTTGATCTTTCTTCAAGTTAAGACATGAATGTGGATATTTAAAAAGCAAGTTCCAACTGCATAATGCACAGGACAGAAGCAGAGAAGGGGGTCATTGTGACAAACCAGTCATTATTAGTGTGTGTTTTATGATGCATGTTCCTTTATTAATTATAGAAGTAGGAATTGCTAGTTGCTCTATTCATCTACATATCCCTGGTTCCTAATAGCTGTCAGAATGGTTATAGGCTTGGCTTAGATACATTGTAGATAAATCCATTGAAGATTACATTTTAACATGGGTTTTGGATCTGTTAACACCTTTTCTACGTCATCTTGATATGCATTGAGGGTTGATTATGAGGAGTCCAAGAGAAATTGAAATAATTACCACCTTCTGGTACTCTTTTTTAATTTTCCCTGCATGCAGAAATGACTTTCTGCGAAAAGAAAATCAGTGTGCAATCATATCATATGAAATACAAATCATCAGGTAGTAAAAGGACCACACAAATGGGTGCAGTTGTTGTAAGTTTCTAATTGAATCGCAGCACTCATGTTACTTCTGAAGGATTTTATGGTATTGCACTGACATGTGGCACTACTTACTGAGAACTTTATAATTAGTACAGTACTCTTAAGAATTCCCATCCTGATGAATGGTCCCCAAAAATCTGTTCTTACAGAGATGAATGGCTCAAATGCATAATTTTAGTTTTTCTTGCAGAACTTCCATCTTTTTACTTTTATAGCTCGAAGTGTTTTGGTCTATGGAAGAATATGATCTTCAAATTTATTTACAATTATCTCTTTCCCAGGTTACGTTTAATGGATCATTTGGCCTCATGAACATTGATACTACCAGGTACTACCATTGCTTTATTTTTTCCCCTTAAGGTATTCTGTTGCTTAGCTTTACACCAATAATATATATAAACAGTGTACCTCCATTAAAATGATTTACTCTATTGTCAAGAAATCTCATAGTTGGAATTTGGTGGCAGTGTCCAAAATTTGGAAATTATCGACCCACTTCATTCAAGCCTATGGGGTACAAGCAACAAAAAAAGAAGTCTGTTCCACATGATCAAGACAACAAAAACTATTGGAGGGTCTGTACTGAATTAGACAAGCTGGGTGATGTGGCATGTCATACCATCTATTGCTTCATCAACTTTAGCAAAATCCTCCGTACAAAAAATTTATAATGTGCACCCTCTTAGATCTGGCAGGTTAGATTGTTCACATGGCCTAATTTTCATCCATGCCAACAGCCAAATCTTAACCCAGAGTGCATATTGTATTTTTCAGTATTTCGAGAGTGAGATACATAAAAACTGATGATTTTGTACCCACATCCTAAAAAGCATGGTGCTTTGGGGATGAAAAGAATAATTCCTCTCTTCCTTTTTTTCGCTTTTCCTTTTTGTCAGTGTTGAAATCTGATTTTATATTATTGGGATTTCATCTTCAGGACTAGACTTCTTTCGTTCCAATATTTTGCAGCCTTTAAAGGATATTGAGATTATCAATGCTCTCCTTGATTGTCTGGTTAGTGTCAAATGTGTATTCTGAAATTGCTTAGTTGAAGCTATGCTAAACTTTGTTATGAAACTCCCCTAATTTCAAACCCTTTGAAGGGTTTTTTTTCTTTTCGTCGGGAGATGTAGAATATATCATATGTTTGTCTCCCATGAGCTACCAGGAACTCTAATCTGTCAACTGCGTGAAAGTTATGACTTTTAAGTAAATAAAGGGATTTTTTTTTTTGAGAAAGATCACCAATTCTTACCAAAGGACGTATGCTTTGTTATTCTGTTATGGTAGCATTTTATAGCTTAACTATGTCATGATTCTTTCTTTTGATCATTTTACACACCTGTGCAACAGTACTTACTAAGAATATATATTCCCATGAAATCCATCTCTACCTGACTAAGCAGTGATCTGGACCACTTGAGAGCATCTGTACACATCATTTTGTCGATTTATCTTGGAGGAGCTGCAGTGTGTCTGTGTATATCCATAAAAGCATGCACAATATAACAGAGTTTTAATTTTTGGACCCACATTTTTGTGAAAAGCTATTGTTGTGAATAGTGTGTTACCCCCCCCCCCAGGGCCCCTCTGCCCCATCATTATCTGTCCTTACATTTGGATAAGTAAGGTACCTAACATTGGCATCTAATAGACTGATATATCATATGTCTCGTACAAGTTTACCAGCACGAAAGATCATCTAGCAATGATCTGTTGATAGAACTTTGAAAGTTTTGTTGTTCTATTCTTCTAAGAAATGCAACCATCTAAGGATCATCTATTCAACATTCTTTTATCCTTAGAAATCATGAAGCTGTAGCTCCCTACATTTTACATTTTGACCTATCAAATTTCTCTCCAATTGTTTGGTTTTAGGATGAACTGATGAGCAATGAGCAGCTGTTTTTTGGACTCTCTCAGGTTCTTCATAAATTTCCAAGAGAGATAGGTGAGGAAAAAGGAAAGGAAGAAGTTTAATGAAGTTTAGAAAGAGTCATTCTATTGGAAGTTAATGATCTTTGTTTTTCCCTTCATGAAGTTAATGATCTTTGTTTTTCCCTTCATGCAGATAGAGTACTGTGTCACTTCTGCTTTAAGCCAAAGAAAGTAACAAATGAGGTCTTGGGTGCTGATTATGCTAGGAAGACCCAAATGTTAATTTCAAGCATTATTCTCCTTAAAACAGCTTTGGATGCACTGCCTTTACTCTCAAAAGTAAAATTTTTTTTTCTATATGCCATGTGATCTTAAACTGGTTTCAAATATGTATTGGCATGTCAGCTCATTTCATAAATCTCAGGTGCTTAAGGATGCAAAAAGTTTTCTTCTTGCAAACATTTACAAGTCTGTATGTGAAAATGAGAAATACGCATCCATTAGAAAGAGGTATGTTGAAAGCTATCCCTCTTCTCGTGTCCCCAAGTGGTAAGGACTTGATAAGTTCCTTGTTCTACATTTTGGTAATCCTCATTTTTTATTTTCCCGAAAAAAGGTTCCTCATTTGTTAAAATCCCTGACCATAATATTCCAAATTTAACCTGAGCACTTTGAGCAACAAGCAGTTGTTCTCTTTCATAACAGTTATAAAACAGAATTCAGGATTCGCTTACTTATTTTAGGCCATGCTTGCAAACCAAAATTTTGTGAGAATTTTGGGATTGTTGTGAAAATTGAGGTAGATTAGAGTTTTATTGGATTTTCAAAGAAAGTAGTGATAAATAGAATTTTATGGAAGTTGATTAAAAGTGAAAAGAGATGATTTGTGTGATTTTTTATGTTTATTGTAATGGAAAGAGATGATTTGAATTTTTTTTTATTGACCAAAATTTTGAGTTATTTATGTTTGCAAATGAGAATTTTGGAATGGAGAGAATTTTGGCCAAAATTTTGGTTTGCAAACATGCCCTAGTGTCTCCTGTACACTTTCCAAAATGCTCCCTTAGTTCTGCCTCCAACTTAAAATTTTGTCTGTCCTTTACATCTTTCCAGCGCTTTTCTGTTTTATGCATCTCCTCCCCGAGAACCAACTTGGTTCTTTTCCTAGTCTTCATTGTTTTCAAGTTGTGATGATATGTGACTGTCTTTGTCTAACCTGTTACCTATAAAAGGAAATACAACCATGCCTCTGTTCTTGTGAAGCTCTTTTGTGGTTTTCTTGTCCTAATTACGTAGGTATTTTCTTAAGGCTGAACTCAGTTCAAATTTTTTGCTTAATCTCGTGTGTGATTCCTAGTTTCATGTATTATGCTGAAGATGGAGTGCCATCCAATCAGTTTTGTGAAAAATAAAGAAAAAAAGTAGAATGGTCGGCTCACCTAAGCGCCTTAAAGCTGGTTGCTTGGCCTAGATTTATTTTTGCTGACCGTGATCTGGATTTCTAGAATTGCAGTTCATACTGAGCTTAGTTCTGCCCAAATATTGCCGTGCCCAAATGGAAACAACATATACACACACACAAACACACTCACATGTATAGGTATATTTTGTAGCTGTTCTACTCTTCTATAATGTATATATAATAATTTGCATATAGTTGTCGACTTCATGGTTCTTTGTTCAGGGAAAGCTGCCTAGCAAGTTCATTCAGGTTGGGAATAAGATCTTGCTCTGGTGCTTTATTACTTATGAGGATCACCCTGATAATAATTTCTGACCAATGTATGAGTGTGACGTTTAAATCAGGTCTTGAAACATGGAAAGAATATACATTGCTCAACCCTGGAACTTGCTTCTGTGAGTATTATGATCATTAGCATTGTCATATTCTTACATTAGTCTGTTCAACGTATCTTGTTGAGGGGTATGAGATGGTAAGGGATTTATTCAATCTATCAGGATTAGTCTTAGGGATGTTTCGATTAAATAAGAAAGCATTGAAAACAAATGGAGTTTGAGTATCAATGTTGACTAGTTTATTTATTGTTATTGTCAACATGTGGTAAAACTAAGTGCTAGGATATTTATAGTGAAGCATCACCTGTGTCTGTGCGTATGTTAGTATGTCCCTATTTCTATTAGTCATATATATGATTAACCTGATCCATTCAATAAAATTTGCAGTTGAATGTTAGAAATAAGTCTGCAGCTGCTGAGTGCTATACACGAACAGAAGTTTGCCTTGAAGGTTGTACTAAATTTGCTGATAAGTATAATACCCTCTGAATCATAAGCTTCATGAATAGGCTTTTTTCCTTTATCTCTGTATGGGAATCATATATGAAAGGCACTTACTGGGGGAAAAAACCCATACATGAAGATTACTAAAGATTGACCTCGTAAAACCTGGGTCTTGATATTAAGAATGAACAACCCTTTTGCAGAGAGATTTAGCATGTGGGAAATGAACTTTTCTCGGAATTAGCTGTGAACTTGTCATTTCAGTGCACAGGTTCATGGGTTGGAAGGGCATAAGTATAGTCTTTTAAAGGTTGGCGATTGACCATGAGCTGTCTAAAACCATTACTTTCAACAGGGCTTTAACTTGTTTATACAAGTTCCTTATTAATCATTGGGTTCCAGTGATAACTTGACTACGTTTTCATAGATTGATTGTGGTATCAAATGTCCAGATTTCTGGTTGCTGATTTTTCATAGGAAACTTACTATATTCTAATATGCCTTATCAGAACACAGTTACTACCTGTTTGTTGCTTCTGAAGTCATTTTTCTGACCTTTTTCACTATTTTGTAAGATTTATTCATGTTGACACTTTGATACTTCTTCCTCTAGCATCTTACATAGAAATTGTGGATACCTACAAATTGCTTAGTGATATTCAAGGCTGATTCTTAGTTCCATTTTTCTCTGATAACTCGGGATGTATACTTCACCTATGGCCTTTATACATGCTAAAAGTTTGAAGATTTGGGTAAATGGTTAAACAAAACCTTTAGATGTCCGTACCTTCCCTTAATAAGTTCATTTGTGCCTTTGGACCAATGGTATATTCCTATGTGTGTCGAGTGTTTTATGCTTTGTGGGGATATATAAGTTGTAATTTTTATGGCTTGCAGCACTGTTGGATGCCATACGTGAGGATGTCTCTGTATTTACTCTGCTTGCGGAGGTCTTATGCCTTTTAGATATGATTGTCAATTCATATGCTCATACAATATCCACTACGCCTGTTGATCGATATACCAGACCAGAATTTACGGGTAAGTGATCTGTTATATTCTGGGATATTCTCTCGTGATTCCTGGAAGAGCAATGAGGGTTTATGCCTAATTGAGTCGCATTTCTGTCAGATAATGGGCCAATTGCAATTGATGCTGGAAGGCACCCAATCTTGGAAAGCATACACAATGACTTTGTTGTATAATTCTTTTACCATTTTTATTATTTGATTGCCTTTATCAGATCCTTTCTTATGCAGGACCCTCTTCTGTCCTTTTTAACTTCTCTTTGTTTACCCCGAGATTCTGTTGTAACCCTTGGAAGTTATTTTCCATTGTTTTCTGCAGCCCAAAAATCTTTTTCTTTCTGAAGCATCAAACATGGTGATTTTCATGGGCCCAAACATGTAAGAAAAAGCTCTCATAAAATTGTAGTCCACATGGATGTTGAAGTTTTCTTTAGTTGGTCTTTCCCTGAGAATATTCGGTTATGTTTTCCTTTTTTTTCCTTTCTGTAAATAATTGGGAAACTATACAAGATGAAAGAGAAACGTAGTAAAATTGCTAGCTTTGTCCAATTGGTAACTAGTAGAGGACAAATTTTTAACTGTGCCGATGTAGGTTTCAATCCCAGGATGAGTAATTATGCATGCATAAATCTATGATATTAATAACGAGCAACACCAAACAAGTACCATCTACCTACATTCAAGTATCTGTGGGGGAAATCAGATTAACCAAGTCAACGAAATTCAAAATTACCCACAAGTGCTCCCTGAAACATGCTTGTCTTAAAAAAGGTACCCTTAGAATATTGCAATATGAAGCATTTGAGCTTAAAAAGCATGGAGAAGCCCTAGAGCTTGCATTTTGCTTTGAATGAACAGCTATATATTTACTTGGCTTCATTTTTTATTTCTAGAAGACAGAGATGAATAAGATCTAGAGACTTGAATGCGTGGGCTCCTTTATTTCAAGTATTTTTTTTGAGTAACGTGACATACCATGCACAGATAACTGCACTTGGAATGAAATAGATGAATTTTGCCTTTATCATCACAGAGTAGTGTAATATAGCAGTGTCATCTGCAGAGGTGCTTGTCTTATACATTTCTTCTGTATGTAGTCCTTCCTTCTTAGGTTTTATGATCATATATCTTTTTGCTGAAGTTTCAACATACTCAGGGAACGTATCTACCCATTGAAAGGCTAGAGCACCTATCTTCAACATGTGTCTTATAGTTATTCTCGTATCTCGACATATTGTTTCCTTCAGGAGTGGAAAGAGCACCTATATTCCACAAGTGTCTTATAGTTATTCTCGCTTAGATTGGTTGCTATGTTCCTGCTCACTTCTCAACTTTAAGGGTAGTTGATCGTATATTTACGAGGATGGGTGCAGTGGATAATCTTGAATCAAATTCCAGTATGGTACAATTAACATCCACCGTTAACTTGTTCAGCTATGTACTTTTATTTATTTATTTGTTCAGCTCTATACTTGATTACTTCTTTTTCCAAGCTCTATACTAGATTTCTTACCATGTGATTTAGAAGCATATAATCCAGTCTTTTTTAGTAAGGATCATAAAGAGCAAAAGTCATGTTTTTATTCTATTTGAGTGATACAGTTCATGAGAGAGATGAAAGAGACAGCTTTTATAATGCAGAATATCTCCCAAAGGTAATATAGTATACGCGGTCCATAACCCTTGGAATGTGAAATTGCTGTATACCTCTGTTTGTTGCGTACAGGAGTCTGATTGTAATGCATGAACTTGGAAGGGCTACCTCTTCCTCTGATGGATTTGCAATTGCTTGGAGCTGCTGCGAGTATCTGTTATTCCTTAAAGCGTAAACACCTCTCTGTTTTACCAATTACCTTGCTTTCAACAAGTTTCAAAAACTTGAAGATATGCAAGTTTATGCTGTTAAAAAGGCAAAAATGTAGATTTTGCAACCAAGCATTATGCAGAGACGGACCTGGTATTCTTTGACAGATAACAGTATGTCTTTCTAAAACTCTGAATATTTCATTTTTAGAGATACGGTGTCTTTGTTTGATGTAACCAGAAAAATTAATTATACAAAAAGAATAGGTTGCAGCAGGTAAGACAGGAAAATTTGTCATTGATGAAAATAAGTTCAGTCTTATATCTGTAAGGTGATGTGCATTTAGCTTGTCCGCATGCATTCATTAACATTTGAATTAAGTAGTGTCCTTACTGATGTTCTTAAGGTATACAATATTCGCTACTCATATGGAGAATCTGTCAGAATTAGCGATCATCTATCCAAATGTGAAACTTCTTCACTTTCATGTTGACATAAGAAACAACCGTCTGGATTTCAAGGTAGAATATCAGACTTTGTTTTGCTTCAGTCTTTGCTTTTTTAGCCTTTTTGTGTTTCCTGACAGAGAATCTGATTTACTTGCTCAGTTTCATCTTAAAGAACGCCCAAGACACCACATTATGGCCTATTGTTGGCAGAAGTAGCAGGTTTACCAAGCTCAGTGATTGAAACAGCCAGAAGCATCACATCCAAGATCACAGAAAAGGTGATTCCTATTGCGCCAGAATAAAAGGACCAAATTGTGTGGTGTCCACAGCTTTTCTCATTGCAGAAATTCTTTAAGAAAGTGAACAATTAGCCAAACTACAGTTAGAGAGCTTCGTAAGAGTCCAACCATATACAAGTAAAAAATGCTGAAAATATAGGTTGAAATTAGCAAGAACAGCCATTAGTGACAACCCATCTTTTATCATTCATTTTGCATGGAAGCTGTGCCCAGCTATTGCTTCACATCCAAGGTAGAGCTAATTTTTCTGCTGGTCCAATGAATGTCCTAAACTAGAAAGGGAAAAAATGTGCTGAACCGACTTCTTTATAGACCTCTATGGACAACAATTCTGCTAAACCTCGGAAGTTCTTACAAGGATCTTGGTGTTATGTGACTACCAAAATTGAGGGCCCAGGCACACTGAAATTTTTTTATCTATATCGCAGTATCTTGGCGAGTCAGTATGTGTGATCATTGAGTGGGCCTATGACATGTAGGCTCTAATGTTTAACTTTGTCTAACCTTACTTGGTAAATTCAAGTTTTAACAAAACTGCCATTTATGGAAGGCTGCTCAAACTTTTCGCTCGAATTTTTGAAAAGATTCGGTTCATATTTACTGTCAAGAACATTAAAGGAAGCTCTATCTGGTGTCCCATGGCTTTTAGAACATATTTACCTGTTTAGTTCTGTTAAGAGCTATCTAGACTATTCGGGCTCCCAAAGAAAGGTACTTGGATTGAAGTCATTTAGCTGCCTGTCTTCGTTTATTCTTTGATTTCCAATTCCGGAGCGATTGTGATGATGAATGTTGAATGAAGCTCTTCATGAACTGTGATAATCCGCATTTGAAAATCGGCATTTGAAACAATTTTCAAATGTCCAGGAAGTAAAGAGGATGGAGATTAACTACCTGCAATATCATCCAATCCAGATGGCTTACCATGTTGCTCAACGGCTGATATGTTTGAAGTACTCCAGCCAGGATGAGGACTCAATTCGACAAGCATTGCAGGATCTTAAAGAGCAGTATGTTGATAGAAGGCTCTAGAGCTGGTATAAAGCAAGATTCTGTGTTTTTGGTATTTGCGGGTTATTGCAAGCCGCGTGACTCGAAGAATACAACTAACTAATTCTGCTACCAAAATGGGAGGGGACTGAGATCACCTTGCAGAAGGATCACGATTTCTATGCATGGACAGAAAGCTAAAACGCGCTGATTCAAGTTTTCTGATCGTTAGTAGTGGATCACCCAGAGCCATAAGAGACTTAAAATCTTTTTCACTTCTTTCTAGTGCCTGGTTGAATTTTGAGATAATTTGAAGCGGCAATGTGCCACAAGACTGACAAATATGTCATGTTAAGATCTCATGTTCACGCGTTAGATTCCATTTTTTGCTGGGCGAAGTTGTGGGGATTTCTCGTTTATTATAAGACATTTTTGGGACTACGAATTATCTGGTGTTGAGAATAGAACTGCAGACAAAATTGACGGTGTAGAAAATATTGAAGATGTCAGTTAGCCATCTGAACTAAGTCAGGTGTAGCAGAGACGCTCTTTTTTTAAGCGACAGACGGCAAGGAAGCCCTCACCATACCAAAGATTATATATATAGCTTGTGAGGCCTCCCGTCAAAGGGGACCGACCGCCCTCAGCTTCGGGACATGTTTTGACACATCGAACAAAAGGGAAGGGTGCTAGTGACCAAGCTCGAAAGCCAGATTCCAAACACAGTCAGCTAGAGACTCACGCAATGCACACGAAAAATATATTAGATTCAATTAATGTCGCGCAAAATCCAGCTAACTCATGATATCAACCAAGTAAAATTTTAAAGTAGAAGATGATTCAAATATTTCAGCCTCCAAAATTCCAAATACCACTGGTGTTTCCTCCGAAGGAATACCACGAAAGATGAAAACACAGTAAGCAAAATAAACAAAATCAACGGTAACGACGAAGAGAAAGGGTGTTGTTTCTCTTCCAGTTTGCCCTGCGAGAAGGACGTTGCTTGTGGTGGAGATGCCCCTTTCCACGCAGTCCCCTATATTTCTTCCCAGCAGAAGTGAGACCACGGAGCTCCCTGCGCTTGTGGACAGGGTTGCAGAGCCAATTGATTCTTGGGTCATTCCGGACTGCATTGTGAGCAACGTCAACCAAAATCACCTCAAAGTACTTGTAAGTTGAATCCTGCATCAAACAATTTCAAAATATCAGCGCACATGAGAATGACCATAAAAAAACACAACAGCAATGTGGTAAATGAATAGAATAGTTAATAAACCTCATTGAGCCAGTAGGAGTTGAGAACCCTGAGACCTCCCAGCTTTCGTCCAGCTCGTTCCTCTGCAACTGACCTCTTACTCCGCTGAAACTTAAGTTGAGTAACTCCTTGGTTTGTGGGCTTCCCATACACAATACCCTTGGGAACAGGCCTCTTGCGACCACCACGCCTAACCCGAACACGATAAACCACATAACCCTGCAAACAACAGCCATTATTGAGAAAGATCAATTACCACCATACTTTCCCTGAGCATGCTTAGTTGATGCAATTCAGACCAGATAAAGGAGAACAAAACCATGCAGTATAATTGTAGCGATAACATATATAAACAAGAAAAACAAAATACACAGAAACATAGAACAAGTTAGTAAAACAATGAATTAGACCCTTATTTCTACATTTTCATTACTTAATCAAAAGTATGCCCAACGGAAGAATCACCCCTGTGACATGTCATTGTTTCAAACATAGCTTGCTCCCAATACAGATGCTGGGAATATATCAGATTTAGACAAAAGCAAGATTCATAAAGACATCTTAACGTTACTGGTCTCAGGGAGCATCTTATCATAGTAGTCTACCCTCCTAGGGAAGCTGCTTACTCATCAAGACACCACTCAGGCAGCACCAAGTTACTCTACGTTGCTAATCTTATAAAGTCCTAAGAGTCTAAGACCACGTTTCTATGCATGCAACTAACATACGGTACACTGAGACCACCGGAGTCCTGGAGAGAGCCAAAGAGGAATAAGGAACAGAAACAAATAAAATTTGATAAACTATAGACATAAACCTTAACAACCCTATACATCCACTATTTAACGGGCTCATACATTTCTAACAATCTTTTCTAAATCATCCTTCAAGAATAGAGTGATTAGAATCGAGCAATCTAAACACATTTTTACCTGCTTTGCCTTGTAACCCAGGCGGCGAGCCTTGTCAGGGCGAGTAGGTCTGGTAACACGAACAATGGAAGGGTGTTGGCGATACTCCCAACACCTCACCCTCTGCAGGAACCTCATGACATCGGACTGCTTCTTCCTCCATAGCTCCGACACGTACTTGTAAGCCCCTATTGGAACCAAAACCATGACAAATCAAAAGTTATCACGTTATGCTTCAAAAAACAAACAAAGCCACCTTGCGTTTGACTAAAACTCTCTTCAAAATCCCTCTATGCAGTTACTCAGACAAGCATGTCACACAGAACTACACGCTACTTCGATTAGTTCACAACGAAAGGACTAAAGAGACCTCGCATCAAGTCTTCTACAACCACCGACAAGAGGTGTCTAGGATGTACAATATACTAGATCTACCAGAATTCCCATATTTCCCAAACACCAGAAACAACAAAGCGCGTCTTACAAGCCAAGCATTTTACAATACACCCAGACTTCTCCAAAATCAAAATCGAAGAAAGACTCGAAATTTAACAGAAAGGAGAAGCTTTGCTTCCGAGTGAACGACAGGTAAACAAAAAGCAAAACGCTTGGATAAAACAAGACACCATAAATCCAAAAACCAAAAAAACATATTCTGCAGATAATAGTTAAGATTTCTACGTGTGAAACTGAATCCAGGGTTTCACTGAGAGAGAGAGAGAGTACCCATTGGACCAGAAGAGAGCTTCGACGCGCAGTCACTAACTAGGGGTTTTCCCTTGGAAGGAGCTAGGGTTTCTGGAGAATGATCAGTATTTATAGACGTGGATAGTGGGAGTTGTCAACTCTCCGAATCTGGGCCGAATCGTTTCACCCGCATGCACCGTCTTACCCATTGCATCCGCGTCCACGCTCTGTGAATCTCGAAAGTCAAAACTTCTGCAGTATGGGCCATTTTCCCCAGTCCAGTTTGTCCGCGAAAAAAGTAAACAAATTGGGCTGGTTTTAAAAAGAACCAGAAATCCATACCAAACCCATCGCTTAAGAGTACATGGCCTGTAAGAGTTGGGCCGACTTGGGGTTTGTTGTCCTTATTTCGGGTGCTTTTTAAATCCTAGTCAACAAGTACTGTTAGTTTTTTTTAAAAAAAAAAAAAAGCAATCCACTTGTATGGTGTATAAAGTTGATACTGTCGAGAAAAAAAAAAAGTATAAGGTTGATACTGGTCTTTTGACAAGAACGTCCCTACTCTTGCTCCATCTTCACAGGAAAAGGGGATAATCGGTTTATTCTAATTTTAGTTATCAATATTTTTAATGGGACGGTAGTTAATCAGTTAAGCTTATATAGATTATATACTCGGTTTTCTATCCATTTCCCTCTACAATATTAGAAGTCTTTTCCCGGGGAGGGAAGAGAAGGAAAATAGGTCGCGGATGGTGGTCATGTTAGATTTGAGGATATTAAGCGGCGGCAAAAGTATTTTAGGCTACAATTAATGTAATAAAATTCACAAAATTAATATCTAATTTTTTTTAAAAAAAAAGCCTATACAAACACTAATACTTTAACACAAACTCTAACAACTTTTTACACTAACTCCAATATAATTTTTAAAAAAATTATAACAAATTTTCTATCTCCATACTTTTTCACTAAACTCTAATATTTTTTTATTAAAAAATTACATTAAATCCTATCTCTACATCTTTTTATAAACTCAAATAAAAATTAAATATCTTTAAAACTTTACATCAACTTTTACACAAAAACCTATAAAACTCCAATCTACGTAAATATTCACATTTTTATCAAAATTCTTAAAAATCTTATAATTTTGGCTTAATTGCATCAGGACTCCCTGAGGTAATACATTGTTGCAAATAAGCCCCTAGGTAACATTTTCAATAAATAGACTTCTGAGGTCGAGTTCTCATAAAAATTAAGCCACTTCATCCATCTCCGTCAAACCATTTAACAGTACTTGTTGACTAGGATTTAAAAGAGGCAATCAAAGAGACACCTGTGGGTTGCATTACAAAACACAACAATGAGTTGTTGTACTCGAAGCAGCACATCAACAAAGTCCTCATTCTCCCTCACACTAGCTCTGATGCTCTGCTCCTCCACATGCTCTCTTATAATTTCATCATAAACTACTCTCAGGTCATCCAAGTTGCTGTTCAACCTCCTTTGTAGTCACTCAACGAGTTGACCAACTCCCAACCAGGGAAAAAGTCCCCCAGAACAGAACCCTGCAAACAAAGCTGAGAGCAATATGAATGATCTTGTCTCTAATTACCAGCAGTACCAAGATGCCACTGCTGACGAGGATGGGGAGGACTATAAGGACGAGGAAGAGGAAGGAATGAAGCCGATGTGAAGTTGAATGGGGTATAAAGCCAATGTTCCTAGTCGTCGCACCGTGGTATATGATGTATCAGTATGTTTTACTCCATTATATCTCTATGGCCGAGTCAGAGGTGTTGAAGATGGCTCGTTGATTGCCTTTAACGTGGTGTCGCTAGTTGTTGTGTTTTGTAATGCAATCCACAGGTGTCGCTCGTTGATTGCTTCTGAATTGGATTTTAAATTATAGTCAGCAAGTACCGTTAAGTGGTTTGACGGAGAGTGGACGAATAATCTTAATTTCTATGAAAGCTCGACCTCATGGGTCTATTTATTGAAAACGTTACTTGAGGGCTTTATTTGCAACAATGTATTACCTCAAGGGTCCCTGGTGCAATTAAGCCTACAATTTTTTATAACGAATATCCCCTATTTTCACTTTTATCAAAGATTTGAATTACACTAGCATATTTTCAATATCTGCACATACAATTGTTTCAAAGATGTGTTTTTAAAGCGTCCTTAAATAAACTACCTAGAAAATTAAAGATCTGGTGTTTACTTCTATATTTATGTCTCTACATTTAACATTATTGATTCTATTGATATTATTGCAATATTTCCACTTGCTAAAATTAGCTATTCTATTGATTTTCAAACAAACATAAATTCGAAAAAAAAAATTACCTATTCAATTTAAAAACCTAATTTACTCCCTCTTAAGTTACTTTGCTCCTAAAACTTACATAAGTTTCACCAATAATAAAATTACCAAAATGGATTGTGTTTCCATGAAATGTCACTCCACGTATATCAAATTTCTCGTCACGAGAAAGATATAATAACGCCGTCCCCTTCCTCGAACTTCATATACTGTAGAGATAAACAAATAAGCGTAAATAGCAATTATCTCAGTGAAAAAAAGAATATAAATATAAATATATTTATTTATTTTTACTTAAGAGTTGGGCCGACTTGGGTTCGTTGTCCTTATTTCGGGTTGCTTTTACTTATTATTATTATTTTTCAAAAAAAGAATAAGCTATCCAACTGTATAGTGTATAAGGTTGATACTGAAAAAAAAAGGTATTAAGGTTGATACTGGTCTTTTGAAAGGGGATAACCGATAATCGGTTTATTCTAATTTTAGTTATCAACATTTTTAATGGGACAGTAGTTAAATCAGTTAGGCTTATATAGATTTTGTGTAGGACGGTTAGTCGTTTAGGCTTATATAGGTTGATTCTAGTCTTTTGATAAGGATGTCCCGACTCTTGCTCTCCCGGTTAATTTTCACGGGAAATTAAGGGATACTTGTGTCTATTCTAACTTTGGCTCTCAAGATTTTTGTAGGACAGTCGGTTAGGCTTCTATAGACTATTATATGTATTCGGTTCTCCTTCTCTACCCATTTCCCTCTCCAAAATAAGTCTCCCCATTTCCCACTCCAAAACAAGAAGTATTTCCAGCAATAGGGAAAAATGAAATATTCCCGTATCCTTTTCTTATGCCTTCATACAATCGTTTTTTAACTCCTTACCACAGCTAGCAGCACCTCCTCCTCCTCCGGCACTCTACCAAGCTCTACTAATGTAGAGGAGGACAATTCAAATGAGCTTCTTTACCAAATTGATTACAAAGGTCCGAGAACACACCCTCGTCCGAGAACACAAGTCTAATCACTTTTATGGAAGATTGATCTTTGAAAGTATTGCATGTTTTTTCTTTACGTCGATTGATAGTTGGGATTCTGTATAAAAGTAAAGCATGGTGTAGGTACAAATTTATCGACTTTACATATAATATATGGATGTAAATATTTGTCTTACCTTTTGTTTCTGTTGTCCTTTTAGTTGCTCACACAGTACATCTTTTGTTCTGTAAGGGTTGAGTTGATGTAATGCTTGGACCCTGAATTTACTTGCTGGATGCTGGTAAGTTGATTGATGTTAAGCTGTGAACAAAGAATAGGTAGAATAGTCATTACGCTATAAGTAATTGGTATAATGGTTTGCTATAAAAGTTTGTACCCTATTAGATACATTGAAGTCTCTTTACAGTCTGATATTTCTTTCCCACGTTTTATGTGCTCTCCAAGTTTTTAGTGATTGTATGCCCTGCTTTCCTTGGATTGGAATGGTCAGTTACACCTTGGTTTGTGAGAGCCATCTGTGCTATGTTTTCATTTGTAGGAGACACAGAGAGTAGTCGAGACTGATAATTGGTTCTATCAAGGAACTATATGTATGCATCAGATGGAGAAGCTTTAGGTGAAGTGCCTCCTAAACAATTTCTTCTGAGAGATGCAATCGAAATGTGGCTTCCGTGTTAGAATCACATGCATATTAAATGAACTTATCAAATATTCGGATTGATGTCTCTTTTGGTTATAGTATCGTACTCTTCAAGACAGACCCTTGTGTCAGCTGGCTGCCAAAAATTAGGCTCTCAATATTTAGTTGACTAGACTCATAATAGTTAAAGGTAAAGACAAAAAAGTCTCTTTATGCTATTGATTTTATGGAGTAATTGTTTCTCTGTTTCTTGATTTCAGAGCCTTCGTATCGTGATATTGATAGGCCAACAACGAGTCGCAAGCCCAGCCCACTATACAAGGAGTAATCGTTGTTGTTTCACGCGCCTACGTCTTTTTGGATATGCTGTTTTGGTCTTTGGTGGGGTTGCGGGGCTCTGTTATCTGGCCGGTTTCCTACCGGCCAGCGGCTTATCTATATTATCTGTGTGTTTTATATTTGTAGTGTTGTGTCTCCTAATTTCATTTATTTGGTTTGTGTTGGGACGGATCTCGTGGATGTTTGGTTGGTGCGGCGTGTTCATGGAGCACTGTCGTTCCTCACTTTGTCCCTTCTTTTGTCTGTGCTGGTGTGGATGCGTTGTTGCGGCAATGGGAGTGCGGTGCTTGCTTGCTATTTCCTCTGGTATTGGTCTCCTCCGCGCGTGGCGGAGCTTATGTCGGGTCCTTGTACCTGTTTCAAAAATCTGGGTCTTTTGACCCCCTTGTATGCAGCCTTTGTGGCTATTAGACTTCAGACCCTTGTGGCCAGTTATTGTATGGTCCTTCGGGATGTTCTGTTTGCTGAGATGGGCTCTTTTACCCCTGTGTTTTGTACCGGTCTTGATGACTCCTTTGTAATCAGCACTGTTGTTTCTCCGATGAAATGAAATCTCATGTTGCTTAGAAAAAAAAAATTGTTGTTGATTCTAATGACTTGTTCGAGAGGACCGGTTGTTTGTTTGTTTTCCGTAGGCTTAGTATCAGGAAATAAAAGCTAGCATGTTTAGATATGCTGCTGGTAATATTATCGTAGAAGTTGAGCTTGGTATTTTTATTTATAGGACTCGTGACTTTGGAGGTCGTTATGTGGAAAATTCCAAATTGAGTGTAAGTGGAGAAATATCGTCAATTTCATCGATGTGTTGTTTCCAACTCTGACTGGGGACCTAACAGATATCACATAAAAGTTTGTGGGCCGTATTTCACAACCTGGTTTTTTTCCCTGGGTATATTTTGCAGTTTCCTAACAACCTTGGTTTTGATCTACAAAAGTTCAAATGCTAAATTGGACAAAGGGAATACGACGTAGTAAGCAGCAGAAACAATTGTATGATAAGGTAGCAGCTTACTTCCCACTTGATTACCAAACTGGACATGTTGTGTCTGACATTAGAGCTGCAAACCGGATTTTCGGACCGGATCCGACCACTTATAAGTGGTCCGATCCATTCAAATGCGGTCCGGTCCGGGCCACTTAAGTGGTTCGGACCGGTTTCATTTTTTTTAAAAAAAATTAGGTTAATTTCGAAGGGAGAAGGATATATAAAAATGTAGAGTTTTAGTTTAGATTAAAATTAAACATTTTCAAGTTTGTAATTTGAATTAAAAAAATATAAAAATATATATTTGTATTATTATTAATAAATGCGGTCCGGTTCGGATTGATTTGTCAAAAGGCATGAACCGGACCCAAATCGACCACATTTAAAAAAAAGGACCAGACCGAATCCGATTTTATTCGGCCCTATCTGACATGTGGTTTAAAATGGAAGGCAATGGGTGGAAATTACATGGGAAGGGGAGCCGCTCCACTGTGACTAATAGCATGACTGACTGCTTTTTTGTTAGCCTCTTTGGGCATACGTGGTTTATGATTATTGTTTTACTGATCTAAGGTTCAAAGGAAATGAAATCTTAAAATGTACAAAACAATTGTATGTTGTTTTGAACATCAATCAAAATATTGGCAATTAAATAGAGAAAAATTAATATTAGAAATTAGCTGAACAGCCAAAGAGCAATCTGGAGTTGGACTACCTTTAAAATTGACGATTTATATAAAAGGAAACTAAAATTTAATTTTCTTCTTCCTGCTGTCACCACCGCATGTTCAGCAGCAGATAAGAAACGACGATTGCTGCAAGTCGCGTGGTGCCGTACGTTGTTGCGCCAAAGTAAAGAGAGAGTAAGAAGGCGACGACTTAAAACACTGAATTTGAAGTGAACCAGGGGCGCAACACAAGTGAAGAAGACGAACAAAAGAGACATTCAGCAAAAAAAAAAAAAAAACACAGACGAATAAAAGAGACCATTTATTATAGCAATTTATATTACTGTAAATCAAGCTTAGTAGCTTTGATACAAAGCTCATACAATTCAGGGGATTTTCCGTAACACAACGAGAGTGTTATCATCTCCCTCCTCGGAATGTTCCACTTTTGCTCTCAACGGCCAGAGAAGCTCACGCTCCAATGACATTCTCATGGCTGCTATATATGCCTCTCCCGTATCTGTTACAACTTATCCAACTCGTAAATTATAGCTATCTATGTTTGCTCCGCTCCCGCTCCCTCGAACCTCTTGAATGATGCCTCGCATCCTCCTCCCACTCCACCTGCAGTGGCGGAGGTGGGGAAGGCTCGTACCTCGATGGCTTCCTCTTGAAATGCCGATCATCGTCACTCGACTCGTAATCCATAGCACTACTACTCTTCCTACCTCCGGCACCGCTAGTAACAGGAGCTGCCTTTGTCGATGCCGACTTATGGTCATCATAGTACCCATTAGCCGACGCCTTCCCGGTTACCTCGGTTGACGACGAAATCTTTCGCTTCTTGCTGACTTCTTCGGCCGGGAAGCTTATGCGGGAGAAAACGCTGGGCTTCAGTTTGCGGTCTGCCGCAACTGTTGTAGCAGTTTTGGTTGACGCTTCCGCAGTGGGTTTGACAGAAGACTCTGGACGGCGGTGGCGGTCGTTGTCGTGGTAATTGTAGTCGCGGTCATGGTCACGGCTGTGATGGCTCTCGGTCTTCCTCCTGGCAGGGCGTTGTAGTGGGTCAACCTCGCGGGCAGCCCACTCTGGGGATTTCTCAGATCGATGACGCTGGGAGTATTGCGAGTGGTGGTCGGCGGTTGATGAAGAGGGAATAGGCTTCTGCACCAACGAAATAAAACGCACATCAGTTGGGCCCCAACTCATCAACAAGAAAAGTGTTATCCATTTAATTTTTTTTTACTGCTCTCGTAAAACAAAGTCAAAATAGTGGGAGTGGCATAGTTTCTTTTCTATATATTTTTTTCAACCTCGTTCTTCCAATTTCTGGTTGACCCATGCCTTCTCTTACCAAGTGGAAGGGATACATGTGCAATTCTGATAAAATAGGACTTCATCAGTTTTAGACTCTACAAATAAATGCGGACTTTAGCCCACATCCAATTATGTCTCCATCACCGTTTATGGCTTAAAGATCTATATGGAGTGATTCGGAATAAATTGTTAAATTGGACATACTGTTAAGAGTGTAGATGAGCAGAGGTTCCTTGCTTTTCAATCAGATAATTTTTTCTTTTTGGCTACCAATCAAGGACGACGACATTAACAATTGCAGTGACGTCAAAGACAAATTCTCTAAAAACACGAACGATTACAGTGCCAAAAAAATTCCATTCAGTTTGAATGCAATTCCCCGCAGCCCCGCCCTGTCAATGCATGCTTAGTCCCAAAATTAGAAGGCCCAACAGACCTTTGCCACCAGACAAAACAACCAAAGTAAACAGTTGGTCACCAGCTTTCACGAGTCTTTGGACAACCCAAACTTCGAACAATGGGAGAAACAGTGTCCGACGAGGACCATGGCATATCATCCTACTCTCCAACTAACAATCCCAATAAAAAGGACATAAAATGGGTTGAAAAAGCATTACCCCCTCCAGTAAATAAAAGAACCAAGTTATTCTTCAAAAATCGCATTTTGCGAGGAAATGCAGGTACCATCAAAAAGAGTGGAAACTTACAGCTCGGACAGGAATCATCCACAAAATTTCACAACCCACCGCATTAAACAATTCTTGTATAACACAATCATTGCAAGCAAACAAAATTTCTCTCTAAATACCAGTATTATTGCTGTTATTATCATTATTGTTATCCTTGCTCATTGTTATGGTCATTATCCTCTTAATTATCATCACAGCTACTGTAAACATTTAAGAGCCTCTGCTATCAATAATCCCCAAAGTGATCTTTCACTAATTAAACTGAAAATCTAAGATTACTATGAACATCAGATAACAGCAAACGAGTTCAATGGAAACGGGGAAACTGTAGGTGAGGAGTTATTTTTCCAATTGAGTCCTCCCAGGATAAGTTGCAATTAATTTCAATCATCAGATCAGATTATCATCATGCTATAAGAGCAACAAACACCCTTCTACAGCCTTGCCAGTCAAAAGATAGACTCAACTCTCATTTTCTACCACTTCTCTTTTATCTACTTCACATCTTATTTAAGAGCTACAGATGGAGAAACGAAAACTTTAAAATGTTTTTGCACTTCCTTCCTATGACATTTCCAATTATGAAGCATCATTCCCACCACACACCCATACCATTTGACCTTATATAAATGAATATCTAAAGAAACGAAGGATTCTAGATATCTATTATTAGACCCTACCTAAGCAAGATAACAATCTCTCCTTATTCCTTCATTAACAAAAAAGAGTAAAAATCTTCCAATTAGTGTGTTTTAGCAGACTTTGTATCTTCTTGCGAAATGGTTGTTAGTGACTGAGAAAAAAGTACCTGGAGGTACAACAACAATAAGGACAAAGGGAAATTAGGACAATGGAAAAGACATACAGATTTCAATTTCATGGAAGGAACATCAACCCCGCTGCTCACTTCCCTACCAAACTCCCGATCGGAAAACTCCCTGCTCGACATAGAGATATTAAACCAGTTAAGCATATAACGAACCTTCAGATTTGCGGTAAAAACCAAAAGCAAGAATTTCTATACAATACAAGCAAAAGATGAAGAATAACGAAGAGAGCTAAGAGGAACGATAACCCAACAATTACAATCACAGAAACAGTTCAATAGCAATAGGTATGGATCTCCTCTCTACTTAAGAAGCACAGTTCATAAACATATACCGTATCCCAGTACCTGAGAACTCTTGTTTCATAAACATATACATTATCCAATATTGGTAAATATAGTGTCCAGCACTTCGCATTATAAGCAATAATGAGAAAATGTTCCCCAAGATAAGGACTGAAGGCATTTTAAGGTTTGGTCTGGGTCCTGAATTAATTAGAAAAAAAGAGTTTATTGTTGCAATAAAAACAAGAAATCAAATTGCACTAGGTCGTGTAGCTTGAGGGTAGAAACTGCTATTTAATGGAAACGATGGTCCAACAAATTGATAATGACATCCACTTTCTTTTCTAGGCAATAATGACAAATGAGCCCTGAATGATTCACACCATTAAATTATTGTAACAAAACTGAGCATGCATACACAAGACTACTGATACACATGTCGCTTTCTAGAAGATACAGGGACCAACAGAGATCCAGGATAACTAGAGAATATATGTTTACCTTTCACCACGTCTCTCATTTTCACGCTTCCTCCTCAAATCAGCTTTCCGTGCCTCAAATTCCTCTCTGCTCATGATTGGAGGTGGAGCATTCATACCCATACTGAACTCTGCAAGATCCCTACATATGCCCAAGATCATCAACCACATTAGCCTTGCTGATTCAGACATGTTCCTAACAGCATTTTGCATGCCCAAGTAACCGCATGTTTACGATTCACAGAAACGGAACTACCCAATCAGACAACCATTGCACTTACAAACCTACCCAATCAGACAGACAGCCACTGCCCTTACCTAGTTACATACAGCTACACCAACCACCAGAGAGAGAGAGAGAGACATCAAAACATTTATAAAGGACACTATTCACACTCACCTTTGAGGTGGAACAGGAGGGAACATGAATCCTTGTCCACCAAATGGATCCTGAGGTACAATACCTCCGAAAGGCATGTCAAAGGGACCTAGTCTATAGCCCGCGTATGGCATGGCACCGGGATATGGTGCCATATACCCATCCATAATAGGTTGCATGCCGGTCCAATACGGATTAAAGGCAGAGTGGCCAAAAGGCATCATATAATTCTCAGCTGCTGCAAGGTCTTGAGAGGGTTTCCACTGCAAATCTGCAGGGCGGGCATTCAAATGAAGAATATATTATCCTCAAAACATAAGAAATGCAATTACGATTTTCAATATGAAGGACGTTCACCACCAGAGACATTGAAAGAAACCCAATTCTCATAACTTTCATGTAATGTTAGGCACAAGCAAAAGAAAAGGACAACCATACCATTTGTAGGCATGCGAACTTTCTTCTTCTTCTTTTTCTTTCCTGAAAAATAAAAAGCAATGTGAGATATGTCACAACCAACAAATAAGAATTCAATCAATGAGGCTCCTAATGCCACATCCAATATAACTATGAAACAAGATATCAAATTCTATGGCCTGAAGTATAACAAAGCACTTCACTTGACACTCTTAACAGTTTTTTCTTTTTTCCATGTTGGGCAGGGGGACGAGATTCCTCAATGCCCTAAAATAGCACATTACCAGCCTCACTAGTAGCCACCTTCTGCTGTACTTCTTCCTCAGCCAAGGGAGCACTCCCTTGTGATGCTGCTGGTTCCTTCACACTCATGGATTCATGAGTCGCTTCAGATATATCAGCTGCTTTTGCAGTCCTCACTCTCTCTGCTGTCTGCTGGGGAGCAATAGCAGCCTTTCCCTCATCTACAGTCTTCCATATGTTTGGGGTTTCTTCATTAAACGGCTTTTGTTCACCCTTTGATGCTGCGGATAAAGTTGGTGATGGAAGTTTGGGCTGCGGACAACGTGCAGACTCCATATCTGAATTTTAGAAGTCAAAATGGCATTAAAGAAATACATCCTATCTCTACTTATATATATATATAAAGGAAATACATCCTATCTCAGATTTTAATTGATGGAAAAGGCATGTTACTAAAACACAAACCTTGAACTTGAAAAGCACTACCAGCATTGTCAGCACTGCTGTTACCACCCTCGAGTATACGGTTTATTGTATCCCTGAGCGTCTTATTGGGCAGGAGATCATCTGCAAGAATATTTTTTGCCCCACACACGCACATTGACTTCGAAATTATGAGGTCCCTAATACCTGAGTAAAATATATAGGAACATGTGAACTTGAGAACAAAAGTTTTGGCATGAAATCCTAAAGAAAGGAGCAGTAAAATCACCATTTATTGCAAAATTTTATGATGGGTGAAAACAACCTGATTAAACTATAGTATTCTAGTTAACATTCAATAGGACATCCCATTTTTTGATAAAACCTAGCCACATCACAGAACTCAAAATGGAAACATACATTTGTCACAAAAGCTCTCAAAACAGCACTTGCTTGTCAGCACAGCATCTTTCATTACTTCCTTGCACAAAGGGCAGTGGAGCTCAGGTGGTAGTTCACCGACAGAACGTGTCGATGGTAACCCTTCAATTTCTTTCTCAAAAGCAGCCCTGTTTTTCAGTTAAAGCGCCATAAGCCATTTTCCGATCAAGTATGGATAACCACTCTGAAAAACTTCAACTGATATCAGCTTACTCATTTGGTCTCAAGACTGCTACTGCACCACTTGGCAATGCATATGAGCCGTCTGGGGTAGCCATCAGCATGGACTTCGGTATACCCGTTGGTGGCTTCACCCTTTTGATGTCAAAATTTGGATCCCCGTTTGTAGGACAGTGCTGAATAAAGTGTCCTGAAACATTCCACACAGCGAGCTCTTTTAGGAACATAAACCCCTCATCAGCCCTCTCTCTTTTGGATATAAGCAACCCAAACAGAGCCTCTCATGTATAGGATTAATACAGCAGTAGGAATGAGAACAAGCGGATCATGCTTGGTCAGATTGTGAACTTGAAACAGCTGGTCCCTGGAAGATTCTTATCCTAGTACATACCACCCTCTCCCAAGGACAAAATGTATATGCACCACACACAACCAGCTTTCAGCAATCACTTCTCTAAGATTTTAAAAAAAGGGCCCCCGGGGGGGGGGGGGGCAAGCATACAACATGAACATACCAGGAACCTTACACCTGTGACATACATAGCCCTGAGGAGGTGTTTTCCGCTCAAACCCTGCTCGACCTCAAAAAGGAAGAATAATACATTTCAGCTTATCACATCAATAGATAAGTAGAGGTCAATACAACAAGTCGTCTAAAATGAAATGAGGTATAGAGGCTCACCAAAACCACGCCCACCCATTCTACCACCTATACCTCTTCCAAAACCTCTGCCAGGGCCAAAGCCATCAGGACCTTGACTGCAACCCAAAAAAAGATTGTGAACAATATACATTAGTGCCCTAAAACCAACCATCAACATCAGATAACAAACAAGGCGGTATAAGGGTCCACCATTGCCAGTCCAAGGCTGGAGTATCAATTAGAGCTTTAATCTTGCTATCCTCATCAGCTATAGTTGTTGGCGGAGCTTCTGGAACTAGATTGCTTGATCGAACGGGCAGCACTTCAGGAATCGCATACAAGTCATTTCCAAATTCATCCCACTCGGAGTCCTCAGGCTGTAAAGTCAAAGTGAACACAATTAGATGTAATGCAAAAAATCTAAGACAACAAGAGTCAAGGCCCACTAATATGAACAAACCCAGGGGGAAATGGTTACCAAGGTTAAGCTTACATATTTCATTGTAGAAGAATCAGCAACTAGTAAGTTACTCTTTTCTAGTTCAGCATCATCAATCTTATTTTCTACCTTTGGCCTGCAAATCACAATTCAGTCCAATCCAACCAAACTTTCAGAATTCATTTGATGGCATAATGTCATGCAGAAGGAAGTACTCTATGGCCATATCACAGCACCAACGTGATATGGCCTTTGCAAAGATTAAATGACAAGGACTGTCCATATCACCATGTTACTATGCTGCTAGCTCAATTTTTATGAACGGTCATTCCACTAAATAACTAAACAACTAAGCAGTCAAGAAATTAAAAGTTGGAGATAGTACTCTTGTCCGGTGACCATGGGCATACGTGGCCGTCCAGGAACTCGACGAATTAAAACCGAGGTATTTTTAGGAATCAACATTGCTTCATCAAGATACTCTGAAATTCCAAACAGAACAGATTGTCTAAAATACTGCCAAAGACATCATAAAAGGTGAAACCAAACATACAAGTTTGAAATATAACACCCCAGTATGAGGGCCCTATTCTCATAACACATCTCCTCTCAAATTGCACCCATTATCCGTAACGTTGAACCAAATATCTTTCAGCTTTATAACATTCGTAAATTCACCTCTAAAATTATCTGTTCTAGGGCACATTGTAGCACATGTCAACTGCAATGGTAACAGTGCAACCCTAGCCCCCAACAATTCTTTTGGGTAAGTACGAATTAGAAGGAAGAAGTCCCAATTCAAAACCATGATCCCCCATTGAGGAAAAAAAAACCATGATCCCAAAAATGAAACTACATAAAAGCAAGAACCGTTTTTTTCACCACCTGAAACCCAATTTTTGTTGGAAACATTTGAAAAGGAATTCTTTAAAGTATCTAAGATCGGAACCAACCTTCATTAGTCTGGGCGTTGGTGACCACAAGGTCGAAATCTGTTCCCCTACCCAAGTGTTTGGATTCAAAAATTTTTTCTTTCAAGGTACCAACTGCGATGAAAGGACCATCCATGGGAATTGAATCGTAATCTCTTGCACTCTTAAATTTATAATACACAGCCATTATAATTTTTCTTTTCTTTCCGAAAAAATAACAACAATAGCAAAACAGGAACGAAAGCTCCAGAGAAAAAGGCCTGGAAAAGAAGGCCTAATATCAAAATTTAATCAAACTCAAATAGTACAAATTCTAAGCTCTTTCTTAATCGAACCACACAGAAGAGCTCCTTGATTCTTCTTCGTGGGCTGTTGATATCCGGAATCTCTCTCGCTAGAAATCTGGGCCCTTGAGAATAGAAGTCACCAAAAATCCTCCATCAGGCAAAATTCCAAAGCGCTTAAGAAGAGCGCAGGGAATATTCATGTCCTTCGATCACTCCAACTTCAGTAGCAATTCACGGATCTAAGGTCAAATCGAAGAAACTCTGTCTCAAAGACGAAGCAAGACCGGTTTCTCAAGTTGAACAAGAATCAGGCAACCGCACAATCACCAATCTTCAAAATCGGTTCGGCGAGGGACGCGCCAGAAGGAAACGGGATTAGATCTGCGTAGAGAAATCTCCGATTGGCCCCTTAATCATAATCAAGGGCTCGAACACCGATTGACCGTGCAAACTCTAGTATTCAAAATCAATGACTCGAACAGCTTCTGTACATCAAAAGAAAATGAAATCTTCAAGAGAAGATCCTCGACATCGAGGGCAAGATCACCGCGCAAAAGTATATTTGGTTCTGTGGGTTTTCAGAGACAACGAGGGTGTTTTTTCTCCCATTTTTGAAGGCCCCCAGAGTTACCGAGTTATAACCGGACATCTCTATAATGGTCCGAGTTCTAGCGGTTGGTTGTGCCCAATCGCTTTGACAAGCGCGTTCGATCCACTCGTGCTTCCAATCTACGCGTTGTTTTGGATAATGCCCGCCTTTGATTTATTGTTGCTGGACTTTAAGAAACTTAGTGGGCCTAATGGGCCTTGACCAACAGATCCACCAACATTTCCTCTTCCTATCTTGGGTGAGGGGATCATGACCTGCCCCGAACCTAACTTGTGAATGCGCATTTGTGCCGAACTTTTCAATTGTATTTGCTTCTTTCTTTTCGGGGATAACTAGTTTGTTTTTAGAACTTTCGGTAGGTGTGTGTTTATATCTCTATTTTTATTTTTCTAGCGACCTGAAGATGTTTCTACATTCAGGTTGTACTTGATAAGATATCTCTACGTGCGTCTGTAGTTACTATATCATCAAATGCTTAGTTGTAGCACTACTAGAGTGCCATTAGATTAGCCACGGTCACAGTTATACCCATCCGTTTTGAGTAGCAAACAGATCAATCGTAGGTAAACTGACAGATTCAAGGAGCCACTAATAAATTTTCTAGCGGCATTTTAGTCACATGCTCACTACTATTAGATAAAAGAGAGAAAAATAAAAAAAACAAGGGGGGGGAGATGCTGTTCAAGGCAGATGAATACGTTCTCTATAATTTTCTGAAACAGGGCCACGGATACATCAGCATATTGACTCTGAGACTCCATCCGCTCAAGCGTTACCCTTGTACTTCTCTCTCTTACTGTCTCTCTTTTTTCCCCCCTCTCTCTAGACTCTTTCTTTCTGCCAATGCTAAAATCAAACCAACTGCCGAGGCCCAGAACTGAAAATCAGACGATATAACACAGGCTTTTAAGAAGAAATTGGAAAAAAAAGAAGCTAAAAGGACAACTATAATTCATATATCGGTCAAGATTAATGAAGATAAAATCACAACATATGCAAGAAAAAAGAAAATGGCTATCTGAATGAAGAACTTTGGATTCTCCCTCATGTTTGGGGATGTGACAGCCCTGTAAACCAGAAAATCATTCATTGTTAATATCACAACTAGAGTACATGACAGAGAGAGAGAGAGAGAGAGAGAGAGAGAGAGAGAGAGAATCTAATACCCTTAACTGATTAAATTGAATTCACGCTGCAAAAAGACGTTACCTAGCAATGCGCTGAGAGAGTCGGTGAAAGGGTAAACTCTGGATGAAGACAATGCCTGGCCCCGTTAGCACAGTTGTTACTAAGTTGTCACCCTGCAAGGTTGACAAAGGCCACATTCTTGAAAGTGGAAACAATGGATTTTCACTAAGAAAGCTATTGGTATACTGAATGATTAACGATCAGGTCAACTTGAGGCACAAACTGGCTGGACCTAATAAATGAGAAACTCAGAATTAACTTTTCCTAGATAATACAACTACCATAAGGGCTTGGTCAACCTTATCTTCTTGGTCACAGAACCACGTGAATCTTCAATATTAGATGCAGCCATCTATGCATGAACTTCCAAACTTACCCGACGTCAATAGAAGCATATATGTAACTATATATATCCATGATTTCCTCACTTCTAACAAAGGAAAAGTTGACCATATGAAGACTAATAATACCAGTTTTTGTTCTGTCTTTGCTTCATATTGTAAACTCACTACTAATTGATTGAACATCAACAAAAACAAAATCAGGTTTTAATGAACAAACAAAAAGAAAAAAACAGGAAACAGAAAGTAATATAGTGGCAACAACATACCCCAAAGACAGCTCTTCTCACAGGACCATTATTCTTGATTTGAACATTGACTGTAGTTGTCAGGGCAACAACGCAAGATACATCAACGGCTAGTACCTCACCCACTTCAAGATTTTTCTGTACAACTAGCCAAGAGGAACCCATGAAGGATTCAGTCCAAAACAGGATTATTGAAGCTTAAATTTTGTAATCCGACCAAAAGATGCAAATCAAATCAAGAAGGTAGGAGGAAAATTAAAAGAAAGACGGGGTGAGAGCGTAAAGAAAATACAAGATCTAATTTAGTCAACATTTATTATTATTAAAGCATAGGGTGCCTTTGGTACTACTCTTATTTCACACAATTCGGGAACTTCCATAACGTTGGCCTGATTCGGTTTGAGCAACGGATCCTGAGTGATACATCTTTGTAATGAAAATAGAGTGAAAACATATGTTGGCTTTTATATCGGGCGAGACCAAAAAGAGTTTCCTTCCCGTCTCTACATCCCGCATTTCTGTTGGTTTGGGGGATTGGGAAGAGGAGGAAAAGGACCGCCAGCACTTCCACATTATTTATATAAATAACATGTGCACAGAGCAGGACTAAAGCCTCTCTATGTTTGGTTCCAATTGCTTCCTCCACAAAGTCAGAGCCAAACTCTAGAAAATCCCAGAAAGAAATTTTCTAAGCACGTATAAATAATGCAGAAAGTTCATACCAGATCCACCTGCAAGTATGAACGCAAGCCCTTGGCCTGATAGCTTCTGTCTCAGAAATCCCTGTAACAACATCAACACATTACGTACCATAAAATGAAACATTTCATAAATAAAGACTGCAAAATTGGGAGACCAAAGAAAGGATGCACTCAGTCAGAATACTCCGGGAGGTGAAGAGAAAAGGAAGGAAAAAAAGGGGGGGAGGAGAGAAAGAAAGAAAGAAAATAAACGAGACAATTTAACAGATGGAAGGAACAAGGGGAAGTGGGCAATCGAAACAACGGAACAGAAGGAGAAGGAAAAGAAAAACCAGAAGAAAAGGAAATCTCAGTCCCAAAATCTTTACCTCTGCACCAGTTATGACGTTACGCGCCCTCTGATCAACTGTATGACCGACCTTCACATCATTGATTGAGCAAAGGAATGCATCTGGCTACAGATCAATTTTAACCAAGTTATGTTAAAGCTCAGCTATCAGAAATAAAGAAAAGGACAAGGCTGTTACAGCATAAGACAAGCAGCGAGCGTAAGCCACTCACTGCAAAATGGAAAATAATGGAAAAGGATTGGAACTTAGCAGAGCAAAGAGGCAAATAGAGAAAATCAGTTGGTCCTACCTGACATAAAATCTCTCCATTGAACATGGCCAAATCAATCTGCAAAACCATGTGAACCAAAAACATATAACATTACTACAGTTAGCTATCTCCAACAGCAATTATGGATCATCAGCCAGGAAAATGAGCAATAAAGGAAGTATTCACAGAAATTACTAAGTGTGAAAACAAGTACCGGGAGAATTCTTGCAAGAGAGGGTGCAGCAATGCCAACAAACCCATCACTTGGACCAGGATTATGAAAAACTATGTTACTCACACTCTTCCCAAAGAGCCACTGCCACACACCTACTTCATTTTCATGGACATAAACATTCTCCATTTCAATGGACCCAGACATGAAGCACATGGAACCTATGAATTTTTTCATATCAGTTGCAGCACAATTCAGAAGCAAAGACATTGCATGATCTATAACTCTACAGAGAGATCAAACATAACTTCAATCAAGTATTGTCTATCGAACTTAAAGCATCATCCACAGTGGAAAATAAAAGAAAACTACTTGAGAGGATGAAATCAGATAAGAGTGTGAACTAATAATTTTGAATCAGCTCTCCAAGTCTTTGCCCCAAAACCAACAACCCTACTAGGTTTCTCTGACCCAGTGGTTATATTGGGGATGCAGGCAGAAATCTAAAACCTCATGTTGACTAGTAAGACAGCACAGAGAAGTATTTGAACCAGTAGCCTTTCCTGAACAATATTTAGCAGGGGATGGAGATGCAAGTCCAAATTTCAAAAGAATATGGAACTACGACAAACTGTAAACATCTCATGAATTGCTCTAAGGAAGAAAGGAGCATTTGACAATCCTGAAGAATAAACATGAACTCCAGAGGAGTGCACTCATATGGAATAACACCACGAAAACACAGAAGCTGGCATCTGTAAATTTGATGGGGACGAAACTTCTGGCTCAAAGCCCACTCCTAAATCTATTTGAAACCTGTATGAGACTAATTAAAACATGTCATAAACAGCCATAGCAATCTAGATAACAAGAGTGACTGAAGATATACAACGATTTTGAACTCAAGGTCACAGGAAATGCAGAACCTGCAAGATGGCAAGTAGTAAAGTGAAGGAGAGGAAATCCATTTACAGGCAAGCTGACATGAAGTAGCACCCAAATGATAACATCCTCATATGCTAAGGATGCAGAAAGATTGGTGGTGTAATTGCCCGATCCTTTTCCTTTCCTCAATATTCAAATATGTCCAACACAGATTTAGTAAGAAAACGCCCAACCAAAACAAAATGGAAATAGAGTACTTTCCATACAAAAGTAATGTCAACAAAAAAGCTTCCAACTTAGCCCACTTGAACTCAATTGAAAAGAGGTAGTCATTAGTATCTTCTAGCCAGTAGCTCAGAAGGGGGAAAAAAGTTATAGCCACTTTAAAAGCTCCTGGCCGGCCTATTTCCAAATAGACAGATAGGCCCCTATAATAGCTCCCTTGAGACAGAAGATGTAAACATAACATCTTGTATACTACTCTTGAAGATGAAAGAACATCACAGGATAAGATTATCTGTGGTCCACCAACCTGAAAAGGAACTATGAAGGGAAAAAAAAGAAATAAACTATAGTCTCAACTCTCAACCTTGTAATACACATTACCAATGTCTCAATATATTATGTGCTTGAAAACTTCAACCCTTATCATTCATGTTGATTCTCATTCAAAGACTAAAAACAGAAAAACTAAAAACAGACATCGAGCAGACACTATAGTGAAAAAAGAAAAAAGAAAAAGGTAGAATAATAAGCTAAAGCTTCATGTTGATTCTCATTCAAAGACTAAAAACAGACATCGAGCAGACACTATAGTGAACATCGATGAAGCGCAACTTACCAGGTTTTGCAATAATCTTCTCTTGTGGCTTCAGCATTATCTGAAATTACAAAAAACAATAACAAAAAAACTTAAGACAGACAAAGATACAGGAGCAGAGAAAGAAGAAAAGAGAAATATTATACGCATTCAGATAATCATGAATATACCTGAACCACCTGAGCTTCACCACCCAAAATCTGGAACGGTATCACAGCATCTTGCGGGCTCTACAGTAGTACCATATCATGCATGAGATTATACAGGGTATGTAACATCAGCAAAAAAGAGGTCAACGAACATCAAGTATTTGCACAATTCATTTAACGTGAGCATTCATGCTCCCATAAAAAGCAGAAACATGACCTTACACCAGGAGCAGCCACCAGTATCACATGCAACCAATTTTAAGCAGGGCATTTGATTCAATGTAGATTACAGCTCACTATCAAATAGGATCTAAACACAAAAAGACAACCTACAGTGAATCTTTGCATACAAGAAAGTACACGAACTCTATAAAAAAGGTTCTGTGAACTAACAACAGTGGGAACTTATATGTAAGTCCATATTATGACTAGCCAATGCGATTTCTATGCCAAGACTTGTTGAAACTTATATTCAAGTCTCTAGTATGATCAGTTAGCGTGGTTTCTACGAGCACCTTCGGTTGATTGTTTCTTTTTAATTTGCATTCTAGTTCTACAATGTTTCTTTTCTTGAGAAAGCAGAGCAGAAGAGATACGCATTATGCAGATGGGAAAAGCTCAGAAAGTTCCAATAACCAAAATCTGAGCTGCGGTTTTAAGAAAAAGCATGATGGAGATAAAATGCAGTAGACAAAGTAATGCACTTTCCTAACCCTTTTAAGGTTCTATTCTCTAGACGTAC
This sequence comes from Myrica gale, assembly GCA_963930655.1. Lineage (NCBI taxonomy): Eukaryota > Viridiplantae > Streptophyta > Magnoliopsida > Fagales > Myricaceae > Myrica > Myrica gale. The sequence continues at coordinate 20,901,719 of OZ005617.1, read as the reverse complement.
ACCATTATACCACCAGTGACAATTAAGACTTCAACCATATCTATCCTGCACAACAATCAATGATATATGTTGCGAGAGTTAACGCCTAAGAAAATCAAAAGGAAAAATACCAATCAAATTAATCCTCATTAAACCATCTCCACTTGCCAAATCGTTGGCCAAATTCCTGACATGATATCTGCAGGCAAGGCAATCAGACTTCTGTAAACCACAAGGATCAATAGTTTTTGCGTCCAATAATTACAGTGCATGAGCCCAAACCCTAAAGCAACACATAGATAATCGAGAAGGCTAGGCCCTGAGGATTGGATACTATGTACTCCAGCAAGACAAGATGTCCCCATCTGGTGGAAAGATGCTAGCCTTAAGATTGATGCCTTCACCAATCTGGATACCAATATAAAGTGAATATCAATGTAGAGAAGTTGGTGCACGTTGCTCCAGGCTTCCATTGAAGGCATCAAGACCACAGCACCCTAGTGGTTTTGACCACTTGGGTTTGGAGAAGGCAAGTGAAGCTTTTGCTAAGCTCGAATTTTGCTACAAGAATACGATTAGGTACTCAACATTAATAGGCTAGCCCAGGAGGGTGAAGTAACCTAAAAAGGGCACTAGTCACCTCATCCAACACCAGGGAGGCAGGAAAACCATCATTCTTGCTCCATTCAAATTCATGTTTATTGCTTTGGTTCACTGACTAGTATAAACAGAGTCTTCTGGTCAATAAGCACATTCTGAAGATTATCATTGCCACTTTAGTGTTTACTTTCTTTTGCACCTCTATCACCCTACTTCCCAATATCTGAATATATTCTTCTTTGTAAAACGAAAAATAATGACACGTAAATTTTTCCGATTTACCTCCCTTAAGTTAGCCAATTACAATTTACCTAACTGACTTCCAAAAAGTATCAAGCCTAATTGACCTTCAGGAAGTATTAACCTCTCCATAGCCTGATTCAATTTGAGCACTTTGGTAAACAATCATTTGATCTTGCATCAACTCTGATTTGACACCCTTGGTGCACACAATCTTTGTTATTCCTTCTTTCTTTCATTGTCATTGCATCCTAATGAAGTGGATCGATTGACACACATTGGATGGAGGATCTGAGGAATAAGAAGAGAGTATAATAGATAATAACATGACATCACTTGATTGGTGCAACTTTTTTAAAGTCCGGTTGAAGTTTAATTAGGTCTAATCACAAGCAATTGTATCTTGCCCAAAAAATATGCCCACTGCTCCCATTTCTTGAAAGAAACAACTAATCTTTACGGGGTATCAGTATCATTCAGAAGCTTGCAATTCTTGTGATTAGGAGGGGTTGTGCAGAGTACACAGTCCCACAAAGTAAATCTATCGGAACATATGCTTAGCAAACACCTGCTTTGTGTAACTTATCCTTGTTTCTCAGCCTCGATATCAAACTGCAAGACTTATCAAGGGATGCGGACAGCTAAAAAAACAGAAATTTGCTGAGGCCACACTTCTCTGATATGCACAAGAAAAAGAACAGACTTGGTAAAACAATTCTACAACATGGAACCAAACTCAGCCAATAGATTACAAACTTACCTCCACCAAATTAAACCCTGTCTAGTAAATTGAATAACAAAATCCCTCAACAATGTACATAAATCAAATCGGATCAAACGCCAAAACCAAAGAAAATCCCTAAATTGCCATAAAAAAGAGCTAGCTCCATTCGACTACTGTGATAAAGGTTCAACATAAAACGTAAGAGTTCGATTTTCTTCAGTTTGCTAAGTTTTCTCGGAGACGGAACAAACCACGGACGAAAAGACAGCACATATCTAGTGAATCTAGAGTGTGAATAAGGGAGTACCTGATAAACGTAAGGTTGGAAAGGCGTTGAGAAAAAAGGTGCGGCCATGACGAAAACACAGAAGAATAGCTCAGAATTGAGAGAGATCGAACAGAACTATATCGTCCACTTTCTCTATGAGATTTTCCAATAGGCCTCCATATCTGACTATCTGTGATCTGATCCAAAGAAGAAAAGTTCAGAGAGCTATAACTATTACTCACTAAGTGAAGGGGTTTTGGTCCTTTTGGAGAAATCGAGTCTGCGAAACGAGGGAGATTAAATTACTAGGATAACCATGTGGACTTTGCTCCGCCGATGAAGTTTTTCAGTGGCTTTTTGGTCAGTGTGTAAGTTCAGTTCGGGTTCAGTTGTCTTTTCACTCCATAGATTGGGTTGGAATTGGTTAGTAAAGTTCACGTGGTATTTAAAATTGATGTGGCGTCTTTCTATTGGTCTTGGCTCACATAGCGACGTGTTTTAACTTTTAAGAAACTACTTTCATCTTGCGCTGAGTCATCACATAGCGACGTCAACGTGTTTTAAGAAACTCCTCTAAATCTTAACCACATTGAAAGCACCTCTCGAGTTAAATTTTTAAAATGCTAACTTAAGCATAAGAGGTTTACTCTACGGGATAACTTCCTCTCCTTGTTTTTCTTACACATTTGAGTGGTGTTCGTATTGGGAAAAAATATAGAATTTTAAAAGAATTATGAATATTAATATTGAATAATATTTTATAGGTGTTTGTGTAAAATAGAGAGAGAAATGATTTGATGTAATTGTTTAATAAAAAAATATTTGAGTTATGTGAAAAATATAGAGAGATAAAATTTGTGTTAAATAAAAAAGTAAAAAGTTGTTGGAGATTGTGTTAAATGTATTGATGTTTGTGTTTGAATTCTTAAAATATTAAGTGGTAATTTTTTTAATAGATTTGAATCCTTAATAAAAATAAAAATGAACATTATCCAAAACACAGCGCAAGTTGGCTAGTCGGCCTGTCCAAGTTCCGGTCTGGGCCGGTTCGGTCCGGTTTTGCCGGTCAAACCGGCCATTTTGTAGAATATATAGACCGAACCGGTCATATGACCGGTTCAGTCCCCGCCGGTTTGGATTGGTTTGGGTCATGCCATTTTGGGCCGGTTTTGGGGTGGGCCGTGCTATTTTGGGCCAATTTCCGGTTTGGGCCGGTTTAGAGAGGTATACTCCGGTCTAAGTCCGGTTTTCCACATGGATGACCCGGTACCGAACCGGAGTATACCGGTTCGGTTTTGATCAAAATCGGTCCGATTCCGGTCTGGATTGTCCGGTTTGGTCGGTCCGACCAGTTTGGTGGACACTGGACAGGCCTATTGACTGGGACGCGGCCCATTAATCACCTGGAGTATCGGACCGAAAATCCGGCAAGTATTCATATTTTGTTTGGTTGTAACTTGTTGCTTTATTTTCTCTGGTCTGGACGGTTTTTTCACTATTTTCAAGCACTTTCATTCAATAATATCTAAGCTTAATTTTATAATTTTGGATAAAGTGCTTCAAAAATAAAATAATAAAATTTGGACTTTTTATTTCCATTAAAATAATTGAATAAATAGTTCTTCTACTTTTTAGTAGTCATAAACAAAATCAGACCGTTTTATAAACATAATTTTACTCCGTTTGTAATGACCAAATTGTCCACCTCTAATTTTTTTTTCTTATTTTTGTTTGCTTTAATTGCTGTCTTATTTTATATCCAACATTTGGACTTAGATGATCTATTAGAAACGTGTTATCCTCTATAAAAACACCGTACAGTTGTCAATAACAAAGCTAATGCCGGGTTAAAGTGTCATCTTCTGTAAAGCAAATCTTACGCCGTGTTTGCATAGTAAGAAAGTTCCACTTTCCAGCTTTCATGGAAGAAAGAAAAAAAAGTTTTGAGTATTTTGCGAAAGGTGGGGTCTGTAGAAAGAAAAATCGACTGCAAACTTGTCCGAAACAAACAAATTGGTTTGTATTTGTGGAGAGGAGATTGATTTGTTGACTTTGATGGTCATGCACGCATATACTGAAAGGTTGTTCGGTTAGGAAGTTTTTTTAAAAAAATTTGTGTTTTGAGAATTTTTAGGTGATGTTAATTTTATTGGTATGCGTGTTTTAATTATTTTTATGTAATATTAAAAATGATGTTTGATTGTAGAATTTTTTGTATTCTGAAAATTTAAAAAAATCTTAAAGATTTTGTTTAAACCAACATGCTCTAATATACCTTGTTTAAAGGAGGTCCAAGGATCTTATTGGACCAAATTTCTTTACTGTTGGGCCAAGCCTACTGTTCGTCCCTTGTTTAACTTTGAACAGTCTGTAATTCGTACGTGTTCGCTAGTTGAATGACCTTTTCATTCTCCTGGCCCTGGATGCTCTTTTCCGAGACAGAGGACCAGTTTCTACTCGACATTCCGATCAAACGACACCGCTGTGTTATATTTTTCCTTCCATCCCTTCAAAAAGACAGAGAAAGGAAGTTAAAAAAAATACTAGCCCATTCTATCAATACAGCTCACTGGACGAGCATGCACTGTTCACATCACAGGGTGCAACGTGAACCGTTGTAATTTGGCAGATTCCAACTTAAATAAAAAATAAATAATCTCTCTTCAATTTTTTACCGCTCGTAACACATATTTACTTTATAATATTTTTTAAATTTTAATACCTAAAATTTCTACCCTCAAACGTGCTCTCTGTGCCTAGTTCAAATGGATTATGCTTCTTATAATGCTCATTGAAAAAAAAGAAAATACATGCTAGACCCGCTTATATTCTGCCACGTGTTAGCTCTACCAACTACCTAAAACAAATGTACAAAGTCAACTAGTCTGGCAGCTCTCGAAGAAGTACAAAATAAATTCTCATTACAAAAAAGTATATAGTATTAAAATTATATATCTTGAAATTCTAACAATCAAACACACTCAGCGAAAGGACGTTTTTTTTTCGGTGAAAGGGACGTTTTGTTAGTTGAAGGGAGAAGGTTACGAGTTACAAAAGTTGTGTCTGTTGAAAAATGTTTGATATTGAATTTGGTATTGGATTTAGTGAAAAAAGTGAAGAGAGAGATAATTTTTTATATATTTTATAATTTTTTGTATTTTTTTATGAGAGAAATTATATTATAATATTTTATTGTAAGTTGATGAAAAATATTGTAAAATTTTTGGTGCAAAACGCACACAAAATTCAGAAACCGCGGCAGTACTGAAAACAAAAAACCGGTATTTCGTTATATTTTAATACAATTTTCCTAATTTAAGACACCGCGTACGCGAAAGGTCAGAGACGCCTACATACTAGAGCCGTTACCAGTTACCGACTGTCTCGCCAGCCCTCTGTTTCCCCTCCATTCAACCTTGCACTGTCTCTCTCTCTTTCCTTCGTTTTGTCTCTCCGATTCACATTGTTCTTTGATTTTGTTAATCTGTACTACTTCCTCCGATTCCTACAGCTATCCACTCTGTTAATATATCTTCCAGCTCGGTGGATCAAGGTATTGTTCTTTATATCATATTACTTTCACAATCTCACTCTTTGTCTATTTCTCTCGTAATTTCAGGCTGTAGAATACAAAAGCTATTTGATTTTTGACTATGATAAGAACCAGAGGATTAAACAAGACACATAAAAAAGAGAAAAGGAAAGAGTGAATGTTACATGAAAGACCATTTTTTTTACTGAATAATGAACAATATAATTCTCCTTTCTTTAGAAAAAAAATTTATGCGATATGAATTCCATGTTTTTGTTGTGATTGCTTGAGCGAGCCCATTTTTTCATTGCTTCGCAACTGTCTTTGATGTCTAACTGCGCAAGTTTTCGTCGAAAGTTGAAAAATTGTAAGCGTCCGTCAATACGGACATGGTCGCAGAATCTTAAAATAAAGGGATCGATGAATAGCTACTTTGAAATGATTCTGGGGTAGTAATACACAAAACATATTGGAAATAAAGGATTTTTTTGCTCGCAATGGGCACCCCAACTGCTCGCGGGTTTTGTTGGAAGTCTCACATTGCTAGAGAAACTAGTCAATGTGCTCCTTATAAGGTTGTGACATCCCTCACTCCTCAAGGCGTCTTTTGGAGTTGAGTTAGGCTCACCTTTCACATATTATGTAAATTCTAATATAGTATCAGAGCAAAGTTCCTAGTTTGTGGTCTCACAGTCACCCGTTTCCATGTGTTGGCTTGGATGTCCTCTCGCCACACGTGAGGGGGCGTGTTGGAAGTCCTACATTGCTAGAGAAACTAGTCAATGTGCTCCTTATAAGGTTGTGGCATCCCTCACTCCTCAAGGCGTCTTTTGGAGTTGAGTTAGGCTCACCTTTCACATATTATGTAAATTCTAATAGGTTTCATATTGAACCATGGACGCTTGATTTTAATCTCCTCGGTTTGCACCTGTTTATTGGATGATTATTATGATGATCATGCTTGACAAGATTTCTTATTCGGTATTGGTTGAATTTATGAACTTGAGTTGGTCCGTAAGCTGTGTGATAGTCATTCGGAACTGACTCAACTGAGTACATTTTACCGTTCCCTTAATTTATGCGAAACTTAATTAGTTTTTACTAGTAGCTTCTGAATTAATTGTCACATTTGTTGTGAAAATTATGCTGGTTAAAACGCTGTATGGAACTTTCCCATTGGCTTTTCCAAAATCCTATGCGATCTTATTGAATATCTTTCTCTTGCCGGTCACCATTTTTGCCTTTGATCACTGACAGAAACTTGATGAAGAGCATATGTATAAGTGCTGTACTTTTTTTTTTCAGTTTCAAGAACAATCTTTGATTTATTAATTATATTGGGCTTCAAGTGTCAGTCTTATCAAGAAGCCGGACTGATCAGATTTTGGAATGGACAGCTTCTAGGGAGATGGAATCAAGTGTTAGCCTTGTCAAGAGCAGTAACTTGTGGCAGTTCGGGTTGGCCTCCTTAGGCAGCCAAATGTTGAAAATTTTAAACTTTGGAGTCCTGTTCCATTGAGTATCGTAGAATGATATATGCTCATGTTGGGGTTTTGGGGCCTTTTCCTTTTGCTGTTTTTTTGATGGGCAAGGTTGAAATCTTCTAGTGCAATGAGATGAAAAAATCTTTGTGGCGCATTGGTATTATCCTTATGAAAGAACTCATCCGTCGCTGCGCGAGGTACAGAGTTGATTGGAAGAAAATTTGTTATGTTGGGGCCATTTTGACAATAGTTGGTGTGGTGTTTCAGATGTATACCTTTCCTTATTCCCTGAATGTGTGGTTTCTGACACCACCTGTTACAGTTTCATCATATGTATCATTTAATGGTACAATCTCATTAAATGAGGTTCTTAGTGAGGCAAGGGCCGAACAGATTCATTTTGTTGCAGCTGCCCCCATTGTTTCAGCGAATTCTTCTACTAAGCTGATCCAACCAATGCCAGATGGGCCAAAGAGAGTTATGAATCCTGTAAGGAGAAAATCAAAACCTACAAGAAAAAAGAAGAATGTCAAAGTAGGTGGCAAGTCAGAGGTTCTACCTCCTCCTCCCCCTCCCCGTAAACCTATGCCTTCTAGCTTTCAGGTAGAGCATTGAGTATTCCTTTTTTTCCCCTCCTTTAAAGTGTAACCGAGGGATCCAGTACCCACAATTCTACCTTCATATGTATGTTTTCAGAGGCACATTTGGTCCTTGTCACCAAATGAGGCGCTTGTGTATGCTAAGAAAGAGATTGAGCACGCCCCAGTGGTCGTTGATGATCCTGATCTGCTCATCCCTTTATTTCAGAATGTTTCAGTTTTCAAAAGGTATGTTCCATTAAACTTTTTCCATGTTTGCTTCATCCAGCGTAGTTAGTTTAGGAAGCTTCTTCCATCACATTTGTGTGAATCCAACACGTAAGAAGTGGCTATTCTACATTAACATGTCACCTTAGGCTAACATAATTCGAGATCTGGGGGTTGGATCGAAGAAGTGTAACAATGGTTGAAGTGGAAACAGAAGGAGAAGGCAACTCGAGTATTTGGTGCAATGTTAATGGCCAAAGGAAACCTTATTCTGTACGTTTGAAAAACATAGATCCAGGTTTCTTTTGAGAGTTATATATGTTGTGTTTACATTCTTTTACAGGATGTCCCAAGATAAATGTCTATTCTTATCAAAGCGAAGACATTTAGTTTGACATTGCTAACATTACCCTCAATCTTTTAAAAAAACTAAACGAGATTCTCACAAAAAGTCATGTCCATCTTAATATAGAATGAAGGGCATCTCAAGAAGTTAATTACATATTTTACAATCATTGTAGCGTGTAGTACCGTGAGACTTATTTTGGGATGGAGCGAATGTTATCTTTAGCATATCTGCTCAGATTTCAGAGTTTCTGAGTATCGAACTGTCTTGGAAGTGTGACTCTTGGTTCTGGACATCTGGAATTTATGTGCTAGTTCTGAGCTTCGTATTCACCAAATAACTGCATAATTCTGTTTCAAAATGCAGCATATTAAGTGCTTTGATTATCAATCAGAGGGGTCACTTGAGGAACAAGAGGGAAAACCTGGGAATTTGACCTTTTTTTTGTCACAGTTGTTGAACTCATTAGTTAATAGGTTTTGACTCCGAAGGACTGTTAAAGAGGCAGAGCAATACAGTGCATTTTCACTTACTTGATGTTTTATGTCCGTATTACTTGCTTTCTGTTACCAAAGCTCTGTCACTTATAAAGAGGTGAAAGCTCTAACTCAAGCAAATCATTCTGACATTAGAGGGTGAAGGCAATGGGGGAATGGGTTGCACATTTTCCAATGAGCCCTAACTCAGAGTGCGAGAGAAGCTAATTCAACTCTGAGGAGAAAAACATAGAAAAAATTATTTTAAAATGATCATTAATTGTTCCTCTCCATTAGTTGTGAGCACTATATACATATTTAAGCATATGTTTAGGAACTCGTACTCAGTAACTTGAATTAAATTATAAAGGCATGCACCTAAATAAAATGCAGATGTCTTCGTTGGGATATGAACAATTTTCTACATAAACTGATGAAATTGACATTTTGTGTTGCAAAGAAAAGGCAGTAGTTGGAAAATAACAATGACTTGACGAAGATTAGTATCAGTACAATTAGTAGTTGGCACATGGAAAATAGAATAGTTTTACTAGAAAGACAGCTTTTCATTTGAAATCTATGTGAGCACCAGCTTCTGCTTTATGTTCACCAAGCTTTCTATTCATCTGTCAATAAGAGATCTTAAATATGTGCTCACATTTCAATATTTTCCTTCAGATTTTTTCGGATAGAGATCATTTGAAAAGCCATTGTTTTTCCTCAATTTGCAGGAGCTATGAATTAATGGAAATGATACTTAAAGTATTCATTTACCCTGATGGAGCAAGACCTATTTTTCACCAACCTCATCTAAGAGGAATTTATGCTTCTGAAGGATGGTTCATGAAGCTGATGGAGGCAAACAGGCAGTTCGTCACAAGGGACCCTGAAAAGGCTCACTTATTTTATCTGCCATACAGTGCACGCCAGCTGGAGATGGCACTGTATGTGCCCGAGTCACATAATATGAAACCACTTTCAATCTTCCTGCGGGACTATGTGAACATGATAGCTGCAAAGTATCTTTTCTGGAACCGCACGCATGGGGCAGATCATTTCCTTGTTGCATGTCATGACTGGGTACAGTAGCCTGTTTCTTTTGAACAAAGTTTTGATTAATTCCTTAATTGTCAAAGACAAGTTTTTCTTTCGGTGATATCTGTATTGCTCTTGTTTAAGCCCTTCAGGAAGAATAACAAGAAGGGAGTGCTTCTCAATACAACTAAGCTTTATTCGGGATAAACAGTTGTATATTGGGAACCACTGAGAGAGAAATTGTGGGATGGAGATTTTGGCTTGTTTGCTTTGAAAAAACTGCAGATCCACTGGATGAAATTTCTCAAAGCTTTTAAAAGCTTGGTATATCATGTGGTGTAGATTTAGGTCCCTGCTGTTCACATTCACATTCACAACACATCAATAGATATATGTAGATCACGTGCCATTGTCATTGAGGACATAGTAATAATTTCCTACAGAATTAATACATTGATGCATGTCCTCTTCACGTGCCATTCCTACAATGATGCATGTCAGCAACGAGTGCTTCACCTGGGAAGGCCATCTTTCATTTGCTTCATTAGCTATTGAAATATATAGGACACCATCGCAGGATATTTATTGGAGTCTGCAGTGTGCATATTTTCTTTGAATGCCTTACCACCTTGCTTGAAATTTGCTTTTAGGTACATGCTTGAAATGAAACCCTTAGCAAACTTGATGCATACCAGTTTCTAGTTTCAGATTGAAATGAAAAAAGTAGAACTTTCCCAATTCCACGACCCTGACCCGTTCTCTTTTTAATACTTGCCTTGACTTGCAATTTCTGGTTGACTACATATGATACCCCCCCCCCCTTCTTAATGTCTTGAGAACCTATTTCTGGTTGTTTAACAGATCTGGATTAAAGTTACCTACCTGAGGTTGAAGTTGTACCATTGAGAAAGAGATGCTTTTCCTTTTCTCTTTTTTTATTTTCTTTTATTATTATTTCATTTAAAAACTCTTATGGGATGATTTTAGTTGAATTCTAATTTAGGACTCTTCCATTGTGGGCATCGATGTGTTAGTGTTTTGAATGTTGACAAGATTCCGTGTCAATTTTAAGTTGAGTTGTTTTTTTGAATTAGTGTTGTTTAAAGTGTTCAAGAGGATAAGAGTCATTCAAATTTGAAAAGAAATGAGGATATCTTTCAAAGAGGATAAGAGTCATTCAAATTTGAAAAGAGATAAAGATATCTTTCAAGAGGATAAGAGGCTTTCAAATTTGAAAAGAGATTTGGATATCTTTAAAGAGGATTGCTGAAGAAGATAAAATTGAAGAGTGTTTAAAATTTGATGAAGAAGTTCAAATTCACGGACCAGGATCCATTCCTAAAATCTCTCACAATTATCTCCGGAATCATTTTGCCCTACCTTCGTTCGAGCTAAATTCTTGCATTTTTATACAGTGAGTTTCGCCCTATCTTCACCCTAGTTTAGTTCGAGCGAAATCTCCTGATTTCAAATTTTCTTATCTTTTTCTATTTAAACCATGAGACATTCGTCCAAGATGGTCACCCAAGTTATTTGCTTCTTTTCTTGGCGTCTTATGCTTGAGAGAAATATTCTTTGAAACCTTAGCACCTACAGTGTTTATATTTTCTCTCTCCTACATCAATCACCTCAATCACCATTGAAACCAACCTCCTGTGAGAAGCCTTCAAACAGCTTAAGGAGATTGGCAGCCGGAGTTACCGGTGTTGAAGAGATTTACAAGAACCTCAGAAGGTTGAGGGTTAACCGCAAGGGAGCGGGTCTAGGTTGGATTATATAGATTATTACTTCGAGGTTGTCAGAGTCAAGCAACTGGATAATGCTTGTGTCTGAGTCACCGGTGTAAAGTTTATCTTCTAGTGAATTTTTGGTGGCTGCTAGCCCGGAGTGATTTTTTCTTTGATAAGGTTTTTCATTTCGTCATCAAATCTCTAGTCTTGACATGTGATTGATTTATTATTTCTGATTGATATTTTCTTTGATATTTGTTTTAATATTCCGCTGCATATTTGTCGATTGCTAAATACTTTTCAGATCTCGATGAGACTCTTTTAGGACTTGTTCTAAATTTGTCTATTCATAGAAAAAGAAAGTACCAACACATATTCACCCCCTCTAGGTGTTCTTTAGGGTCTAAACAAATTTTTCAATCAATGCATTGACAATATCAATCATAGTAACTCACCTAACTTTCCCCCTGCTTGATTTTTCCCTTTTCAGGGCCCTTACACAGTGACTGAGCACGAGGAACTAACCAAAAACACAATAAAAGCTCTATGCAATGCTGACCGATCAGAAGGAATTTTTGTTGTTGGGAAGGATGTTTCCTTGCCAGAAACTACAATAAGGACTCCCAGAAGACCTCTTAGAAATGTAGGTGGGAATAGAGTATCAAAACGCCCTATCCTTGCCTTCTTTGCAGGAAACATGCATGGTAGAGTCCGCCCAACACTGCTCCAGTACTGGAGTGACAAGGATGAAGACATGAAAATATACGGGCCTTTACCAACTAGAGTATCCCGAAAGATGTCTTATGTTCAACACATGAAAAATAGTAGATATTGTATATGCCCAATTGGGTATGAAGTGAACAGCCCTCGGATTGTTGAGGCCATATATTACGAGTGTGTACCGGTAATTATTGCAGATAACTTTGTGCTTCCTTTCAGTGAAGTGCTAGACTGGAGTGCGTTCTCTGTTGTCGTGGCTGAAAAGGATATTCCCAAACTGAAGGAGATCCTAATGGCTATTCCGCTGAGAAAATATCTTTAGATGCAAATAAATGTGAAGATGGTGCAGAAGCATTTCCTTTGGAATCCAGGACCGATCAGATTTGATTTGTTTCACATGATCCTGCATTCAATATGGTTCAATAGGCTGAACCAGATCCAAATTCCAAATTCATAGTTACATTTAAAGTGTACACACAACTGCGTGTTTGGTTTTCGTACTACCGTTGGGAGCTAAGCAGATCCAAAACCAGTAACTCCAGTAAAAAGGTGCTAGCTATCTAGATTGTGAAGAATTCAAAGGCCTTGGATGCCTCCAGGCTGGTTTGATTTGAAATCAGAGTTCTAGGAACTGACAACTGGAATGGACGTTTATCTCCTGGCAGTACTAGTGATAAAGCCAAAAGGGGGATTCAAGAATAAGGTATGCCATTGATTAAATAGTCTGCATTTGAAAGCATGCGAAAATGGCATTCTGTGTACGTAAGGGTTATGACTGTTAGTTCCAACCCCACTTGCCTCGAATTAATTACCACTCATACTGTTGCATTAGTTGGTTCAATTTATACATCTGCGCGCTCGTATGTATTCTTTGGCATTCAGTCACCAACTATAGGACCCACAAGCAGGATATAGAGGGATACCACCATCACCATACCTAAATTGAAAGCTCAATTATATATTGCCAATATGGCTAACACTATTTGAAAGGAAGCGGTGCCTTCCGTGCTTCAAATTTAATGTGCCATCACCTGTAGTTGGACGAACCATGGAGAGGCTGCTGACTTATGGTTGATTCCGTAGGAATTAGTAACCGTCGTTCCCCTCGTACAATTCTCTTTGTTCAATTATCCGGTTGTGGACTTCACTATTTCTTTTCTTTCTTTTTGCTCATGTTTTTCACGAGTCTGAAGCTCTTTATCATGCTGTGCAGGAAGTACAACGTGGACAATCAGATGGCACAGGGAACCAATTCTGTCAATAGCAGTACTGTACATGTGGGGACACGGAAATTTAGATTGAAAGATATATATAGATAGACTGTTTCATTAGCAGGTTTGCCAATAAAAAAAATGATGAAAACTCCACTTGATATCAGTCTTATCTATTATAAATATATGTACTTCCTCAATTCAAAATAAATGCAGTGTCTTTTATTTCTTATTTTTTGACAATGGATAATTGACTCTTTATGATAATCTCTCTTATTTTTGCTTTTATGGTTTCCAAAGATCAGGAAAGTCAGCATATAGAAGTTCAGCTCTGATGTAATTAAGTAAAAACAATAAATTAAGCTTCTTTCTGGTAGCGGGTGAAGTAGATAACTGGAAGAACAATTTTTTTTTTTGGTGAAACATTAACTGGTTTGAAGATGAAGAAACGAATCAGTGGTCTATCAACCTAAAAGGCCAGTTTGGTCGAATCAGAGGTGTCTCCTGTTGAGGTAGTAAAAGGTTTGAGCTTATTTCAAGCCAACTTCAGCGCTAAGTTCGATAAAGCGCAAGCCTTTGAATTGACCTAAAAATTACTCTGTAGATGTGTTTGTTATTAAAATTTTCACATTCTAAAATTTTAATATAATAAAATAATTATAAGATAATTTCTTTCTTTCTATCAAAATATTACTTTATGTTATAATAATTATAAAAAAATTCATTCAAATTATTTCTTTTTATTTTTTTTATTAATTTAAATACTTTAAAATTAATTTTAATATTCAAACACAACCGTGCGCCGTGTAAAAGCTTACCTTTTTAACGAACATACGACTTATCTTTATGGTTTTGGTGGTTTAGACGTTCCATACTGACTTGGTATGCCCGCCATAGAAAGTCCTTGAAGTTGGGCTCAGTACAATATTGCAGGGAATTACTTCCAAGAGATGTATATATACGTAATATTATATTGATATCGTCTTTCCGAATTGCTTTTGGGCTAAAGGTGCAAAGGAGATTAGTTAGTTTCGAGATGTATATCTATAGTTTTCCACAGATGAAACAGGTAAATATTGCTGCAGTATTCTGGTAGCTTTTGGTATGAGTTTCAGTTTTGGCCTATTCATCTTGACGGTGAACAGGCCTTAGCTGCGGCTTTACATGAACGCGGCCAGTAACCCAGACCACAAATATTGCTGCAGTATTCTGGTAGCTTTTGGTATGAGTTTCAGTTTTGGCCTATTCATCTTGACGGTGAACAGGCCTTAGCTGCGGTTTTACATGAACGCGGCCAGTAACCCAGACCACAAATATTTGATACAATTGTAAGAATTGCGAAGCCCTGAAGTTTATTTTCTTATATATTTTACAGAAGAATCACGTGGCAACCGCTCATATAGTTATTTTTCAGGGAGAAAACGTTAGTTTATTACACAATGCTCACTTTTTCTCGGCGAGCCAAGGATCCTCGTCGAGTTCAAGAAACTTGTTCACCCACTCCAAGCCATAGGAGCCTTCGGTGGTGAAGTCAAAGAACTCGTTTACATAGAAGTTGCCTTCAGAAATTCCACCTCCTTTGACAGTACCCTCGGCAGCTTCCACCTGAGCTGTGTCACTTGTTTTCTGAGGCATAGTACTCTCTCGTGCGGCTGCAGCCTCTAACGTTTTCTCTTTCTGATTTATTTTCTTGCTCAAATGAGAATTCCAGTAATTCTTGATCTCATTATCTGTTCGTCCTGGAAGTCTCCCCGCAATCAAAGACCACCTATAGAAACGGGTCAGATATTACATTGGTTGAAAAGCTTCTCTCGCATACTTCTAGTGCAATATAACACTCTCTTGAAAAAGGAGATGATAATCAACCAACCAACCTGTTCCCTAGTAGCTTATGAAGCCTGAGTATCAAGTCCTCTTCTGCATCTGATATGTTTCCTCTTTTGATATTGGGTCTCAGATAATTCAACCATCTCAACCTGCAACTCTTCCCGCATCGATTTAAACCTGCAAAAACGTGGAAACTTCATTAACCCTACGAGCGAATGAAGAGAGAAAAATGCAGTTGGTGCACTGGGTTTTAAGCTCCTGTTTCTTTGTCCTTAATATGCCCGGCCTTCTCCCTTCTTGTCGACTTATATTGAGTTTTATCGTAAGATGTGAAAGATGACCTGATTTGACAGCAACTGTTTTCCACCTCTTTGCACCATGGATTTCAACATACTCGGACAGTTTTCGATCTTCCTCTGCCGTCCACGCTCCTTTGTTCATTACTTTCTTAGATATTGATCCGTCATTCTTTGGTGCCATTTGAGGACAGAAGGGTACAGTGAGAGAGAGAGCAAGAGAGAGACAGGGAAAGAGAGAGGCGGTACTCTCGCTGGACTATGTTTGCTTGTGAAGATAGCCAGAGCGAGTGAAAAAGAGAGAGGACGTCAGAATTTAAAAACATCGGAGGCTTTGGTTCTTGTTGGTCGAGGGATCGAAGAGTAAATGAGTTCAATATCCAGCTACCCTTCTTAGGGAGGGAAAGAAAACAAGAGAACCCCCAACTACCGGTTATAGACTTATAGCACTTGATGCGAGGAATGGGAAGTAGGACACACTTGAAGTCTTTTATTTTTGCGTTCTAAGAATTTTTTTGAATCTTGAGAATACAGAACATGTTTATTAACATCATTTAAAAACAACTGCAGTACGCATACCAATAAAGTTACATCACCTAAAAATTTTCAAAACACTAAAAATTCTCAAAAAACACACTAATCAAACATCACCTTAATTCTAGTACTAGTACTGTGAGCATAATTGATGTCATAAGCCGGGCAACATTAACCCTAACTATTGAAGGACACCTAAGACTGTCGTTTTCCAAGCTCCCATTATCATGTCCTTACCATTTCTAGGCCTGGACGTGTAATTACTGCGTGTAAGGTCAATTCTTGAGTGCTCCTCAAAGGGTGTACTGGACCTCGGAAGCTTACCATGGTCCCAAAGTAATAAATTACCTAATTCAAAATAGGACTGCCATCTAGACCTTTAATAGTTAGGGTTAGTGAGTTTATATTAACTAAAATTTCCTTTAGAAGAAAATCTAACTTTTGTTTATATTTTGGCTCAGTGGGACGCTTTATCAAGAAAATAAAAATATTGCACAATAAAGAAATCATAAATAGTAATTCGAAGAAGAATACCTTTTGGCAAGTTGAGATACTATTAACATCAAGATAAATCTCTTAACCTTTTTACAGAGTATAACTTTTTAATATGCACACGTCATAGTCATGTAAAGTAAAACCCCTCGTGCTAAATGACACAACACTCATGAGGTGGAAATTAGCAAAAACGTTGAAGCGCAGAGTTTTTACTTCAGATGAATATAAACCAAATTCTAGTCTCAAAATTGGCTAAGTCTTCGCGATTCCCCCCCCGAAGAAGAGAACACTCATGGTTCATCTCTTGCCCTAGCGTTCAGTTATTTCTATCTATTGATCAAGATTTGAGGAGCTCGATGATTTGGAAACTTCAAATCTGTTCATTGAAACCATAGCTATAGTAAGTCATATATGTTCGTCGGTGATTTTTGGGAACATTCACCCACTAACTTTTCCTATTTGGGGGAAAGGAAAAAAAACCATATGGGCTATAAAGAGAGCACAAGGCACAAATAGGCAGAGATTTTTTACAATGATCAAAGATCAGAAGTGGGATGGGGTAATAATAAACACAGCCATTATAGACCAAAAGACAAAGCGACCAATACAAAAAGTTAACACCAACTTTTTTCCTTAACAATCTAAAATATCCAATTGTCTTTTTCTTAAGTTCTCAAAATTTTTCCCCCAAAACAGAGATTTTAGTCTTCACCCGAATCGTCTGATGGTTCTCCAAGTATTTACACACGTCTGCATCTTTTTGCTTCCAAAACTAAAATCCAGAGTCTTCGTCTGCCTTGCTTTAGAGATAATATTCACACTTCGAGAGAGAGAAGATCAAAACAAAGGCCACCCAAATGAACCCCAAAATAGAATCTGAGATCTTAGCGAACGAAATCAACCCAGATACTGTGACGAACCCACGTGAACAAATTTGCTTAACTTCACGATCTCAAAAACCCGACCCACCGACGAACAAATAATCTGCCTTGTTGAAGCAGAGTAGAAGGTTCCTCTCGTCGAAGTCAAGAAATTGTTCTCCTCTGGCCTAGAGTTTGCAAAAAGGGGGAAATGCGCGAGAAGGAGAATTTGGTTTTTGCTATGTGATTTGAGAAGAAAGAAGCTCAGCCTACCTCCAAGGACAATAGATCAGTGGTTAGAAGGGACATCCTCCTTGAGGCTCGACGTACCGAGTTCGAGTCTAAAGGGTACGATGGATTTTCAAAAAAGAAGAAGTCAACCTTTAATGAAAATGTGCGTAGAGGAATGAGTTGGAGCTGACGTGGTATATAGTTCCGTTAAATAGATTGACAAAACATTGATGGTAGGACTCAATCGTCATACAAGTATGGACTCAATGACCATAAAGTAAAAAATGAAACATAGTGTCTAAATCGTCAGCGTGGTATAAGCCTAGTGACCATATTGTCATTTTTCTTTTCCTTTAGAAGAAAATCTAACTTTTGTTTATATTTTGGCTAAGTGGGATGTTTTATCAAGAAAAGAAAAATACTTCACAATAAAGAAATCATAAATAGTAATTCGAAGAAGAATACCTTTTAGCAAGTTGAGATATTATTAACATCAAGAAAAATCTATTAACCTTTTTATAGAGTATAACTTTTTAATATGCAGCTAAAACTTTCTTATTACAACTGATGATGCCAAAAATCATTAATAGACGGACCCGAACAGACCTAAAAGGGAACAAATAAAGGGGCGGCGTCGGATGGAGAGACTCTGATGCCTAAGTTAGATCTCAAGATGAATTTAGTATTAGAAGAGCAATTAAATCTTTAGAGAATATGAAGAGGAGTGCTTTATGACTCTTAATAATGTGAGCTTTAGGACTCTTTGAACAGTTGAACAGAAAAGTATGGAGGGACAAATTCTCATGTGCGCGGGTTGGGGGCCTTGGGTGCGCCCATAGGTTTGGACCGGACTACAGTTAGACCAATATATTTCTGATGTGCTGGGTCGATCATATTATGACCCATCAACAACCAACATGAGTTCCCCTTTATGGTGCATTGAAAAGTTGGAGATAATGTATATATGGGTGACCACTTGACATAAACATGATTTTTTTTAGATGATTAATTAATTTCTTTGGGATGACTCATGACCACCATTGCACAAGTTTTTTTTTTCTAAGACCACCATTGCACAAGTTATTCCAAAGTATTTTTCGCGTTTTTATGATTGCATGAAAAACTAAAATCGAGAGAGTGTGAAAGAAAGAGAAGAGAAAAAAGTTGTAAGAATAAGTTTAACCAATTTTTATATATTAAATATCAAAATAATAGAATGTTATTCGCAATAAATTAAATAATATGCATGGGGTTTATTTTTCTTAAGCTTAGAGTGAACAAAAAAAAAGGATCGGATCTGACCTTCAAACCACCATCGCCCCACCCCAATTCCGGCCTAGAAAATTTTGAAAAAAAAAATTAAATAGAATAATATTCATGTGAGAAAGTTAGCAAGTTGTCAGATAAACGTGTTGTACATATAGTAAATGCTCCCAGATAGCCCCTTTGTACCGAGAGTCCAATAAAGTAAGAAACGTACGGGGTATCTCTTTGTCAAACAAAAGTACTAGAGCTTCTGTTGTTCGTTAAATTAAAAATGGTTTGGGAAAATATAAATTTAAAAGTGGTAGGTAGGAAAGGTGACGTGAATATGAGGGCGGAAAAAATCTCAAGTTAATATAAAGTAAACAAATAAAAAAGCAAAGTATATACTAATATAAACATATATTAATGTAAATTAATCTGACTCTTGAAATATCTCACTGAAAGGTTAGAGAACATTTTCTCGATGTGGGATAAATATTTGAGTATTCTGCAGGGTCCATGAAAATGTGACTCACGCGTCGCCCAATCTTATAACTTATTGCGGCAGGGCTAGAGTGGTTGAAATGAGATCTCATGGGGACCCGCACTGAAGATAGAATAATATTAATAGCTGTGCACATTGCAACAACAGGCCGCGGTCCTTTCCGCGTTGCTTTCGGCCTGCCATACAAAATGTGTCAGGCTTTGTCATTGAATAATATATGGGACCATGGGTTTTGGGATAAGGTATGTTTTTTTTTCTAGATGGATAAGGTATGTTTTTTTTTTACCGCTAAAGTTCAATCAATCGTTAAGATGCTTCTCGTCCGCCCACCATTACACGATTGTCAATCCATCAGAAATAATTATGTTTTTTTTTTTGGGTAAAGTAAGTCGAGTTTCTAGCATTTTTTTTTTTGGCTAATCTCCGTTGAACTTTAAGGATTACCTTTGGGAAATTAGCTTTTCTGTTTGAGTTAAATCAGTGGCTTGGAAGTGCTTTTGCGTCTGATCTCTTTCGCAAAAGCCTTACTCGAGTGGAAACCATCTTAGAGGTGGTTAACGGTAGTCTAGGTGACGGTTTAGTAAAAATCGTCACCGCAATTGACGGAATTACATAATTGACACCGTCACCGCATCGTTAAGGCACAATAACCGCTCTTGCCGGTGACTGTATTAACGGTAATAGTTATACGGTAACCGCTTAAACCGTATAACCGTTATGCCAAAAAAATAGACTTTTTCCTTGGACTTTTTCATTTTTTTCACTGTTTTGATTTGTTTAAATTTCTATCATGATCAATAATCATATCAAATGGACAAATATCTTAATCATTAATAATCATAACAAATATAATAGTTGTTCAAAAGTTCAACATAATATCATATTCGAAGATAAAAACTAAAGTCTAATAAAAGTGTCAAACAATGTGACATAAACCAACTAACATATTCCAACAAAAGTACGTCACATAATCAATAATCATCTTAAGTCTCAACTAGGGGTGGTTAACGGTAGTGTAAGTGACGGTTTGGCGAAAATCGTCACCGCAATTGACGGAATCACATATTTGACACCGTCACTGCTGTTAGAGTCTCACATTGATTAGAGACCATTTAATCTTGTACTTCATATACCTGTTGGGCCACCTCTTCACATTGTCAATTAGTATTGGGATGAAACTTTACATGGTATCAGAGCCAACTATTTCTGGGCTTGACCCACTTGTTTGTGTTCCTCAATTGTTGTCCACGTGCATGGACCATTTTCATTCGGCCTGCACGTGAGGGGGAGTGTTAGAGTCCCACATTGATTAAGGATCATTTAATCTTGTACTTCATATACCTGTTAGGTCACTTCTTCCCACACTACAAAAAAATGACCTATAGCAGCGGTCGTAAACCGCTGCTATAGGTCACAAAATCGCTGCTATAGGCTATAGCAGCGGTTTTTTACGCTATAGCTCCGTCGGCATAGATCTATCGCGGAGGTTTCGGTGACCGCTGGTGAAGACCTCGGGTCTATAGCGGCGGTCACGTAGCAGCGGTCGAAACCGCCTCTATAAACCCGAGCGCAGTGCTGAAGGTCTGTAGCGGCGGTCACTGACCGCCGCTACAGACCTAATATGACCGCTGCTATAGACCTATAGCAGCGGTCAGGTTCAACCTATAGCGGCGGTCAATGACCGCCGCTATAGCTTTGCAGGGTCAAAAAAAAGCTGGAGCGCTCATGGACTAAGCTTCAGAAAAAATCTCATTTCAAACTCCAAAAACACAAATTATTTTGTCCATGTACTAAAGAACCAAAGAAAAAAATCATACACATAAATTGACTGGGAAAAGCATACTATGACCTGATGACTTCAACTCTACTACAGAGAATGGTGGAGATGGGGGATTATGACCCGATAGTCAATAAGAACATAAAAAATTTCAAGCTAGAATTTTACATGGAATGTTTTAAAGGGAAGTCAAACAAGGTTTAGTTACTCTAAAGAAAAAACTACATGGCTTGGTAATTATTGTTTAGATCAAAAGGCAAACTATCCAAGATCAACTTCATCCTTATATAACCTCATATAAAATCAAGTTAGCAAACTGCAATGACAACAGAAACAAATAGCACACACAACAATTCACGAAATCATATTGCCAAGAGATAAATAATACCAAATTACAAACACACTAGCACATCACCTCATACAAAGTTTCGATGTGTAAACTTTTTTGTGGTAATTTAGAAGTGGAAACTTACTTCTATCTCATTCATCAATTTCATGGCCTCAATTATGCATAAAACCTGTCCCTTTTGTACCTTGTCTCAAACCTGAAAGAAACTCATGTAAGAGAACACAAAGAGAAAGAAAACAAAGCAATTCCTTGTGATTGGAACTGGAACTAATCAGTTACTTATTATGTTTGATAAGCTTCAATTTATGCAACAGGAATTGATAGACTAAATTACTGTCTGATCTAGAAAAAGAACTTACAGGTCCAAGATATTTGATCAATTGGCGTTGCAGAACATTCCTCGGCTGACCTAACTGCAAATATTTGATCAATTGCCTTTCTTCTTCTGACCCTCATGGCTTGCGTGCTATAAACTTGGCTGACCTAACTGCAAATATGAACATAGCACTTTAGCACACTAATTAAATCAATAACAAGAAAGACGGAGCAACAAAAGATGCTATCTGGAACATCATCAAGCATGGGAATACGAAGACAAACAAAGTAAAATTGTGTATCAGGTACCTGGTAACTCCGTAACCTCAAAAGATTTTGCCATAGTCTGGTGCAGCGACAAGGAGATTGAGGTTAGACATAAATACTTGAAACAACCTCCAAAGAACTCAAAACGATGGTAAGAATAAATTCGAAACTCCTAGGACTTGCAATAGGACAACAGACCCTCCATAAAGAAGCAGGCAAATTCAAATAATTTTTCTTCTTCCAATGGTATACAGATACATAACGCCTATTTTTTCAATTTGTACAGAACACCAATTACAAGCCATGGCAATGCAAAATAAATATAAGGGACGTCAAAGCAATGCTACAATCAATGCATTATGTAGTTCTCACAAAGTTTAACAATTGATGTCTTCGCCCTACACAAATCAGGTGCAGTGCCTTCCATAGGACAATGCACCAGAGATTCTTCTTTCCATTCCATTGATCAGCCATTGGAAGTCTTCTGGGTCTACAACTATTCTGCACAACCAAACAACAAATTACACCGAAGAACTTAAAATTTCAATTCTTAAAGGGCAGTAAAGCATGTATTGGCGTCCAGAAAACTAAAAAAACCATCCGCCTCAGATATTTCCAATATTTCAATCTGCATATGAAAATAGGCATAATTTTTGTTTTCAATCTGATATTTCCAATATTTCAATTGCATATGAAACTGGATTTAGAAGCAAGATAAGATATGAGGATCTTCCAAATAAGCCATCAACCCCTAGTATTAAAGAAGCAAAAGCAGGAGCAGAAAACATACATCTCTCGACCATCACGCAAAACCACTGATCGACAGCTTGAAATTCGAACCCGATTATATCTGAAGTTCTTTTTCTGGAGGTACCAACAATCTTAGATGGAAAGAAAGCGAAGCTAGGGTTAGGTTTAAAACACAGTAAAACCAACCGCCTCAAACCCAATATTCTATTCCAGAAAACCCCAAACTAAACAACATAATCAGAATTTCAGCAACTTCAAAACCTCCAGAAAACCACCAGAATCAAAGACATAGAAGCAGAAGGCTTACATTTGTTAACCTTGACAACGAAGCCTCCAAACAATCTCCATATCAAAACCACGAAATCCGATGCAAAGGGAGCGAAATGCCCGTGTCAGAACCGGACCCAGAAAACGATGAATAATACTAAAGTGTGAGAAACACCGACAGGTATCGGAGATTGAAGATTAAAGCGAAGACAGGAAGAAAGAAATAAAGAGCATGGAAGAGATTGAGACGAAAAAATCTACAGAGATTAAGAAGATTTTGGCTTCTGCGCTTCGGTGCCATTGTTCGGAGTTTCCTGGAACTCCGAAGTTTGTGAGCTCCCCTAACACCACTCTCTTCTTGGTAGCCGTTTGAGAGCGAAAGCGAGACAGAGTAGAGAGGGGCTTTGCGAATTGGCGGTACAGGTGGGAATTTTAGCGTTTTAGGGCGCGGGGGGAGTTTTTAAGAAAGGGAAGGGGCGGGAGGAGTTTTTTTTTATTTGTAGTTTTTTTAATAATAATTTTATATTTTGCAGTTATATATTTTTAGTAAATTACATTTTGTATGATTTGTTATATTTAAATTCACAATATTTTTATAATGTTCTTTATATATAGGTGAAGTAAAATTGTAAAGCTACATGAGCACTGACGTGTCAAATTAATGCCAGATATGAAATTAATTAAATAATAACTATGATCAAATATTAAGTTAAAATTAAACCACAAGCCGGGCTAAAATAGCTAAAATGAAATAGACTGCCAAAATATGACCAAAATCGGGTTCAAAAATAATTCCTAAACGGTAAAGGAAAGAAAATCATAACTAAAAATAGGTTTTTGAGAGGGAAAACAGCGGATTTAGGGCTCGAAAAGAGGCGCACCGAAGCGAGGCTCGGTGCCCACGACGTGCGCGCCGAAAAGAGCTTTCCGAATTGGGGTCATGGGCGCGAATCGGATACTTGTAGCCAAAGTTATGACGAAAAAACCGACACGTGTGCGAAAAGTGCCCCAATTCTATATAACAACTTCAATATTCATAAGACTCTCAAATTTCATATTTTATTAAGTAGGTCTCTTAAAAATTTTTTAAAACATGTGACAAAATAAAATTATGTATAAAAAGGAATAAATAGTCAATAAAATAATTATTCACCTTAAATAACACATAAAATTTTATTTTTCTATTTTTTTTCATTTTTTTTAAATTATACTTATAGCGGCGGTCATGACAAAGACCGCCGCTATAGAAAAATTATACCTGTAGCAGCGGTTTGTATTAAAACCGCTGCTACAGGTACAAGATTCAGCGGCGGTCAGCGTGACCGCCGCTGTAGACCCTCTTTCTGTAGCGGCGGTCACACTGACCGCCGCTATAGAGACCGCCACTAAAAACCCTCATTTCGCGGCGGTTTGAAAAAAACGCGACTAAATGAGGGTCTATAGCGGCGGTGACCGCCGCTAAAGACCCTCATTTGGCGGCGGTTTGAAAAAAACCGCGACTACAAAGGTCTATAGCGGCGGTCCTTGACCGCCGCTATAGAAGACCGCCGCTACAGACCTTTTTTAGCCGCGGTTATTTGAAAACGCCGCGAAAAAAGACCTATAGCGGCGGTTGTAGATACCGCCGCTAAAAAAACCGCCGCTATAGGTCCTTTTTTTTGAAGTGCCAATACCAATTGGTATTGGGAAGAGGTGACCTAACAGGTATATGAAGTACAAGATTAAAATGGTCTCTAATCAATGTGTTCTAACAACTGCACCATTAAGGCACAATAACCGCTCTTACCGGTTACGGTATCGGTAGCGGTGGCGGTTTTAGCGGTTAAAACGGCCAACGTCGGTGCAAATGAACACCCATAACCAACATAACCAAAAGGTGTCGGAGACTTTTTTTTAACTAGAGAAATTCGGATACACGTTCATGTATACCTGTCTCAGATGAATTTGACTCAGTATTCAGACGAGTTGGGTTCAACGCCACAATAAATTTCAGAGAAACCCCCACCAAATTTCATTTAAGTTACGAGTTTTTTGCACAAATAATAATTTAAACTTCTGAATGTGCGGCTAATCCGCACTCTTAGAAACTCTCACTGCCACTTGAACTACGGATGAGTTAAAGGTCTCAGAATTAAATGATTTGTTTTGTCAAAAATAAAAAGAAGGTAGACGTAAACTCTGCAACTCAGAGATCAGTGAGTGCTCAAAGTTGACTAGCATTGAGAATAACTTAATCGTGGGTTAGTTTTGACCTTGATATTAAACTATTTTTAAAAAAAATGCATAAAATGTGCATGTTATTTATAACATGCACACAATATATATATATATATATATATATATATATATTATATACTTTCATGACTTGTCATTATTTCATTTCTTTTATCTTTTTGCAATTACTTTGCAGGCACTGAACGGTACTGATCAATCATATTATTTACTCACCATTTATAGATGCATGCAAGATTAGTCAGATCTTTTCAACTATTAAAGAATAACTTCATCAAGGTGGGGGTTAATAGATGACCAGCGTGTGCTCCTAATGTTTGTCGTGTGTGTAATTTTCTAATCAGAAGATCAATTCAAGACTCTAATTAACTAGACTCAAGAACGAGTGGAAGCTGATATAAATTAATCATTAAGTTATCTGAAAATAATAGCACAAAGATTCCTACAGCCATACAAGATACTCCTCGTCATACAAAATTATCTATTACATAGATATTTTTAATCCCACAACAGAAACACTACTTTTAGGAGCTAGGACTATATATATATATATATATATATATGAAAAAAACAGTACTACTTCGGTTGAGTACTCTGCGTTAATGGAGTTCTTGAAAACCTAACCACTAATTTTGTATTAGATTAGATAGTTCAAATCTACTATTCTATGATCCAACGTCTAACACGTATAAAGGAATATCTAATTAATATTTATTTAGTAATTATATATTCCTTATATCTCATTTAGTTAAATGATGTTAAAATGGTGATTAATATCTTGAGATCAACTGCATAATAGAGTTGCTTGATGCATGAACTCGATCTTCGTGATATCGATCCGACTATCGTAACAATCTCAAGACGATCAATTCGAGGCTGAAAGCAAATTATATGTTAGATAAGTTGTCCAACATTTAATATTCAAGTACTGTTTAGAGTAAAGATGTAGCTAATCATGCGCAGTTTCTAACTTGATGAACTAATTAATTACAATCCCTGTCGTATTTGAGTCGCACTTCCATATCCGTACGTATGTCGTTCAAGCGTCGTTTTCGAAGTTAAAACCTTCTTCTTTTTTCATCAAAACCCGTGTTCTCCCGCTTGATAATAAAATGGTCCATTAAATAAGTCTAGGTGGCCAATCTTGGCATTACTCCTGTTCGATTGGTCACCCTCACGTACAGCTAGTTTTCACGTGTAGTGTTTTAAATCCCACAAAATGACCCGAAAAACAAGGAATAACCTACTACAGATTGTTGATCGCGACCATAAATATAATCCACATCAAATAACACATAATTCAAAGTACTCCAACTGAAAGTCCAAGCAAATATTGCAGTTCAGAAAACATGATTAAAAATTGTAACTTTTTATTTATATATTCCAATTATCTAGATGACAAAGCCTTTTATTATTACTAGTAGTATCTGTTTTTATTTTATTTTTTATTTTTTATTATATTAAAGAGATAGGAAATAGGGTAAATTACTCCGCTAGTCTTTGGAATTTTTGTGATTCCCAATTTAGTCCCTGTGGTAAGTTTTGTCCTACGACATCCTTGTGGTTTGGATCAATTCCTAGTTTAGTCCTCTGTTAACTGAGATAACGGAAATTGATGACATGACTAACATCTATCACGTCAGATCAAATAAAAATAAACACGTGTTTTTGTTCTCACAACCTCAGCACCATCCTTCAACTTCAGCATCACCAGCACTCAATTTTTTTGTCCCTTCGCTCTCACGACCTCTCCTTTTCTGTCCTCTGTATCACTCTCTTCGTTCCAACCACCCCGCCGCAACCCCTACCTCCTTGCCTCGCCGCCGCAAACCCCTTTGCATCCGAGCCCTCGACATTGCCCAACCCTTTGACTACGAATCCAAGCTCGCCGCCGCCCATAACCAGTCAAGCCACCACCTCAAAATTGCCATCATCGGCTTCGGCAACTTCGGCCAGCTCCTGGCCCAAACCCTCGTCTGCCAAGGCCATACTGTCCTCGCCCACTCCTGCTCCGACTACTCCCTCGCCGCCAAGACCCTTGGAGTCTCTTTCTTCTCTGACCCTCACGACCTCTGTGAAGAACACCTATAAGTCATTATCCTTTTTACCTCCATCATCTCCACCGAACGTGTTCTCAGTTCCCTCCCTCTCCAAAGTCTCAGGGATAGCACATTATTCGTCGACGTTCTTTCAGTCAAAGAGTTCCCCAAAGATCTACTACTAGACGTTTTGCCCACGTACTTCGATGTCATTTGCTCGCACCCGATGTTCGGACACAAAGCGCCAGACACAGTTGGAATGGGCGTTTCTTTGCTTATGAAAGAGTTAGAATTGGCGATGAAGAATCGAGGATTTCGCGGTGCGAGAAGTTCCTTAACATTTTCGCCAGAGAAGGGTGTAAAATGGTTGAGATGAGCTGCGCGGAGCACGACAAGTACGCATCGGGGTCACAATTGATTACTCATACGGTTGGGAGGTTTATACAGGAGATTTTCAGATTTCCTCTCCCGAGGTTTCAGAACCACCATCTTTCCTTGCATGCCACGAAAACTGCTCCTCCCTTGTTTTCTTATTCGTTGGCGATGTAGATGACTCGTCGTTCGACCTCAAATTTAAACCTGCATTCAACTCTCAATTCCCACGTGGGCAGAGTTCTCTGCGACTCCCCAGTTCCAGGTCCCTGCACAGGTTCAGAGAGGGGGTGGAGTAGAGTAGTCGAGGAATATGGGTGGAGTAGAGCAGGAGAGAGGGCGGGGACTAGAATTGGAGAGGGGGAGCGGATTTGCAGCAGACCCACGCCCTAAATATTTTGGGTGATGTGACATTTTCTCCACGTGTCAGTTGTTTATTCGTTATTATGTGGTCACCGTTAGCCACGTAGATAATTTTCATTGGCAATATGACGGCAGGACTAACTTGAGATAAGTTAGAAACCCTAAGGGTATTGGTAGGACAAAAACGTTAGTCCGTTGCAAATCCCCAGGGATTGCTAGAGTAATTAACCCTTTGAAATAAAAAGGTATACGTAGTTCGTAAAGTAACGTCGCTTTCATCTCAAACTCTCCCTTTGTTTTTCTCCACACCCACGCATATCCCATTTTGGGATGTTTTGAAAAAAGGAGATCCAACATAGATGTTTGTTTTTGTTGCGTACCTAGATAATTTTTTTACCGGTCATTTTTGTGTACTTAGACCTGGTCTAGTTGAGAAATTGGACTGGAAGCACAACAATTATAAATTTTAGACACTTAAACCGATCTCACAGTCTCAATGATAATGAAGTCAAAGACTTGCTCGCAAACGATAAGATTCAAACCTATGTTCATCTACTAGCTATAGTACGTCTAGGAGTACGGGAAGTCGATCATTCTCACTATTGAGCTATCGCTCTTAGAATTAAAGTAAAAGTATTTTGTATACGCTATTCTTTAATGTTCCTTTTATAGCCATCATATAAAATCTTACGAACTACCATATATTTTACACTTTGAATCATAAACTACCACGTTTGAGATATATTGCACCCACAAACTACCAATCACTAACACATTATACTCTTCATCTATTTTTCCGTCAAATTAGGCGGAAATGAACTTTAAAAATAAAAACAAAATGACGATTATGTCTTAAAAAACAAAATCATGTGACTATATAGTAAGTTATATTAAAGGGTATAATCGTCCTTTTATTTTTTAAAGAAGTCAATTTCTATATTTGACCGAAAAAATAGATAGAAAATGAAATGAGTTAGAAATAGATAGTTTGTAGATGTAATATCTCAAACATAATAGTTTAGAGTGCAAAGCACGTATAGTAATTTATGAGTAAAATTTCCTTAAATTTAAGAGGTACTGGAGGTAACAAATAGCTCAAAAGTAATTTTTTTTTCTAAGAGCTCAAAATTACGTCATATTATTATATTTGTACAATATTCGGCTCATTAGTACATGTGGAACAATATGTCTCAACGACATAATTATTTCAGAGAACAAAATGCTGTGAAGTACTTTTGCTTGGGGCAAATAATATATATTATAATTTTTAGAATATTCGACTCATGATTAGTAAATGTGGAAATATATCTCAACGACATAATTATTTCAGAGAACAAAATGCTGTGAAGTACTTCTTCTTGGGGCAAATAATTTTTAATGGGTTTCAGAGAATAAATGAAGACATTTGTCCATATTCCACTCTGCGATGGGGACAATCAAAGGACAAGCTGGGACTAGACTAACCTCACGGTGAAAGTTAGTTGGCCTTTCGTCTCCCCCGTGGCTACCCTTTTTGCAGATCGAGCTTCGCTTGTGGAGACTCCCCACAGGAAAAGCATCGTACGAACACTGACTTTATCCACTTGTGTGAAACAAAGTTTTGAAGCACATGGCATTGATTAGCGGAGAACTCGTCACAGGTTCCAAGTGGCCGATGACAGAGGGATAGCAATTAGCAACAGGTTAAATGGCAACTGCGCACAACGGCAAATTTTCAAGTAAAAAAAAAAAACGTACAAACTACAGAGGCAATTTGGCTCACTCCAACAAAGGTTCTTCCCACTTGGAGGCGAAACAAATAAAATAAAAAAAGGGTGTTGGCCCAAATATGTCCATACAAGGAGTTGTTCGGTTATGTTGTATTTTGAAGATTTTTTGTGTTTTGAGAATTTTTATGTGAGGTTAACTTTATTGGTATGCGTGTTATAGTTATTTTTATGTAGTGTTAAAAATGATATTTGGTTGTAGAATATTTTGTATTCTGAGAATTCAAAAAAATTCTGAGAATTTTGTTTGGCCGAACAACCCCTAAGTTTTTTGTCAGAACTCGAGGCCAATGAAATGATTTTCTAACCAGAAATCAACCACATCATATTTCTCCCTTGTAATTCAAAGCTACTGTGGGTGATAGTGAATTATTAGAATTTGGTATTCATTCATATTTCTCCCTAGTCGACGTGAGACCATGAACATTGCCGGATTTGGGATACAATTAAGAAAAGGCTGAAATAATATAGACAAAGACGAGCAGCTAAGGGCTAATGTGAGGTTTAATTGTCAAAATTTTGGAATTTTAACAATTTTTGTGTATAATAATTGGTGAAAAAAAAAAAAAAAAAAACAGATGATCTTTGTGAACCCTCGCGGGTAGCTCAGATGATGAAAGACCTGTTAAATGGGCTCTCGCTAGCAGATTCGACACTTACCGTAATCAAACTCGCACTTAAATGGTGTTGTAGGGTTGGGTTGGGGGTTCTCTACACGCCTAGAGTTTGTACTCTTGGAGGATTTTCTCGTCACTAAAAAACAAATGATCTGAGTGAATTTTTATTTTTATTTTGATTAAAAAATAATTTGTTTAGGAGAATAATTATTTTATTAAGCTAAATATTCAAGACGGTCAAAATTTTAACAGCGAAATACCAACTAAAGTCAAAATAATTGAAGAAAATGTAAAATTAGTCAAGATTTTTGCTGAACCCCGTACGCTCAAGACATAATTTATCGGTCAGGTGTAGAACGCATTGACTTAATTCTTTTTTATATAACGAGTATCCTATTGATATTTCTCGGATTACGCGACCAAGTCACATGCGTAGCCAGGACGAGAAACGTGGCTCTTGCCGGAGACTATTAGCTACGGGAAGTTTGAATTATGGTTCCCAACCCCATCGAGGTTTTTTATTGGAGTGAATATATGCTGGAGGCACCTATGGACCGATTCTTTTCGATAATCGCACCTACACACAGATTTGTGTTTTACTTTCTTTCTTTTTTTAAACAAAATTTGTGTTTTACTTTTAGAAGACAGTGAACCTTCCAATTTCTATTCGGAAAGATGATGACTAGACCCAGAGGCTACAGCCCATGACAAAGCTAAAACATGCTGGTCCCTGAGCCCTTGGCATCATTGAGCCCAGACAACGGCAGTAATATTCTCCAGCTAACGGATAGGATACAGAAGTGATTGTGGATGGAAATTTCGCCGCTGAAGATACCCCATTTTGTACCCTTCCAAAGCAGCCTGTTGGGTGTTTTGTTAAAGAGAAGATAGCAGTTGCTTCTGTAGAGCTTTTTGATGGATAGGCTTTTCCAGGAAAGGGAAAATGATGCTTTTGTTGGCCGAACTTTGGGACGCCCATTTCCCTTTTTATGTGAAATGCCCACACCGCGGCCCACTAGGAAATGCTTCCCGAAGCTTTCAACTAAAGAAACCTTTCTGATATAGAAGAAAATTTAATTGTATATGGACAACAACGATTATATCACAGTACAAAAAAGGCCATTAAAGAGCACCGGCAGCAAGGGAAACTGAGTTTATAAACATAAAAAAATAAATAATAATAATAAAGCATTGATGCATCCGTAACAGCCCGTGGATCTTTTCATGCTGCATTGTATTTTAGGGGAAAAAGTAATTCAATGCAGAAAACATTGCGAAGAAAAAACAAACCAAAAAGATATTTACATTTTCTTTCCAAATATTTTTGTAATTTTCCTTTCTGCGATTTTGTTGCGTTCCCATGTACACTATATCCTATGAAACAGTCCAAAAGCTTTCTTCAGTACCCGAAATACAACGGACAGAAGCAAAACCATCACAATTTTTTTTGACGCTAACATCCTAAGGTTCACCCTCACACCATGGTTTCTCATAAGCCTCATCACCGCAGAGCACAAATTCAGAAGCCAACAAGTAATTGCACACAACACCACCTTCGATGTATCTATAGGCCCGCACACATTTCCCACATCGTTTGAGACTTCCACATAAGACCATGAAGAGCCCTCTTGGCTGCTCTCTGCCTGGGTCAGTCCAAGGCTCTCATTCAACCGAGCAGAAAACTTGACTAGCAGTTTTGCAAGCCATGCAATTTCTTCATCAGAGGTTGGGCGCTTCATCCAGTCACCCTTGTATTTGATTTCTGACAATACGCAGTTGCCAACTCTTCTCGGCTTAAAGATATCATCCCGGGATTGTGAACAAAGTTTTGCTTCTGGGGAAAATGACAGTGTCCTCACTGTGTGGCCACCAAACAAGCAGCTTACCTGCGCTTTCAATGAATCTATACACTTAAGGCTGTCAGCAAGGTTATCACTGGAAATTGCATGAAACTCAGCTTCTGCTCGCAATATAAACAGCTGCAAACAAAACCACAACAAATTCCATGAGATCCTCGATGATTTTCATATAAATTATTAGGGGAAAAACATATGGATAGAAAAAACCAGCTGTAAAAACCTGAAGTAGTTGTTGTCCACTGTCGTACTCGTCACTAAAAAGTCGTAAATCTTTATTCCAGTTCTCATGCAAGAAAGATCCATCAGCATCACTTTCACATAAGCCATCCTCCCACTCCTATTGTCATGAGTACATAATACCAAAATAATCAATATGATAAAATTAAACGGTACACTCTTTCAATACGCATGTGATCAAAAATACACATAACCCCCTCATCAGAACCATCATTGAAGACATGAAACACCCAAAAGATCCTATCAGCACATTAGTTATGGGGGTTGGTAAAAAAAATGAAGAGAGAGATTCTTTGTATTAATTTTTTTTTCTGTTTATTGTAATGGAAAGAGATGATTTGATGGAGGGGGAGAGAGATTATTTTATTATATCAAAATTTAGGGACTCAAACGCCACCTAAAGGAGTTGTACGAGTTTTTGTCAATGTTCAAGGGGGGTCAGATTTACTTTTGACATAGGATCAGCTTTACATTAGAAGAATGGTAGTGATACAAAGGTATCAGAGCTCCTTTACTTAAAATGTGTCGCATGGCACTGGCATACAGGAGGGAAAGGTGAATCTACCTGCAACTGTTCACGAATTGAAGGAACAAATCTGCATAAGCTACCTAGCATTGATTTGCCAGATCCTGCTTGTTTGGTATGAAAAACCGTATCCAGATTCTTTATAAGGTCAACTAGCTCTTTAGATGATGTCAATATGTTCATAACCTGTAAAAAGGGCACATTAGAAAGAAAATTGATGAAGGAAACCAAGATCTACAGATTTAAGAAAGGGGCAGGTGGCTCCCATGTCTCATAAGTACCACTAAGGACACAAAAATAATGGTAGACACTAAAGCCATGGTTCGTAAAACAAGTTTCATACACTCATACTATAAAAGACAAGCATAGGAACCAATAAACTTTTTTATTCTCTCTTATCCAAATGAATAGCCAGTAACACATATGGAGTTGACCTTCTTTCCTTCTGCCACAAGAACTTGCTCGTAGGCTTAGCCGGGACTGAATCCAGATCCATATCAAACTGAAATGAACCAAACCATGAACGTGACATGGAACGAATTTTTACAGACTTTCTGATACCGACAGATAGGTGAAATCTTTCTGGTAGTCTTAAATACACAAATTTCTTTAGTTCCAGGTCCTATGTTATTTTCCTCTATTTCTACACTCTAAATTTCTTTTTCAGCAAAGGAAAAAGATACTGTAATATTTGAAATCCAGTGTTAGTGTAGAGCTCAAAAATTCCAAGATTTACCAACCCGGGCTACTCACACAGTGGTTCTGAGAGTCCAAGATCAGAAATCCTGATTCCAAAATTTCCTGGAATTGACTACATTGGCAATGTTCAAAGCCTGTTGAATTCCACAGCACTCTCATTAGCACTCCTTTAAAACTCAATCTAGAAAACAGATTGTTCAAAACCTTAAGTATTTCTCAAGGCATGCAGCCTGATACTAAGTATACAGAATACAGTCCTAACTCAAGGATGACGTGGGACTTCTCCCTTAAGTACCAAGGTATAAAGTCAATCCAGACAGATCCTTAAACATTCAATATGAGACCCACATTAGTTCTCATGTTCTAATGGTAATTTTCAAGATCTCCGTGTCCCAACTCTCAACATTTCGTACTGAGCAAACACGTTGTCATCTTATCAACTGACCTATCTGAGACATAAACATAGTACGCCACCTTCTCATCGATGAAATATGTTTCACAAGTAAGGGCCGCCTTCTCATAAATGAAATATTTTACAGAAGTAAGGGTCATGTAAGCATGCAACATGCACCATATAAGTTATGTTGCAGCAAGAGAAACTAAAGGGCTAGAATTTTCTCGCTCCAGCTCAATTAATACACCGAGATAGATAAGCTAAATTATATTACTTTTAAACCATCATTGTGTTCGCCCAACAAAATGCAGTTCGATTCTAAATAGCTGGACTTTTAGTCAATGTTGGTTATGCAAAATCAAGCACTCCAATGGGTATAAGGAATCTGTGGAGTCCCTAGTTAGAAAAAGAACGAAAACATAGTGCATGCAAGGGACTAGCCAAAACTTGTGACTAAGAAACGAACCTTGGAGACCATCCTGACTACAATTTCCACATCGGTGTGGAGAAACTTGTGCGCAAACCCGATGAAATGCATTACTA
Source organism: Myrica gale (assembly GCA_963930655.1). NCBI lineage: Eukaryota > Viridiplantae > Streptophyta > Magnoliopsida > Fagales > Myricaceae > Myrica > Myrica gale. The sequence goes on along the minus strand of OZ005617.1, from coordinate 20,867,203 downwards.
ATGAACTGTAATACAGGTAATTAGACAACACATAGCCTTGCCAAGCAGGGGTATACCCATGCCCAGAACCTTGACACCGAAAATTCTCCATCTTGACACTCAGACTAGAACCATCCACAATCGCGTTGAGTTCAGCAAAATCATCCCAGCTGATCGTCCAAGGCTCCATATAATAAACCCAAACATCAAACACCTCCGAGGCATTTTTAATTGAAGTCCCCAAAGGGGAAAACAAGAATGTCCTCAATATAAACCGGTATAGCGGCCTCTGAATCCACGCGTTCCACGAGCCAGCAATATGCACAGGCGTAGACACATCCCTTGACTTCACAGCATCCGAAAAACCTGAATTCGAAGCCCTCCACCTCGGACTTCCAACATTTTCACCGACACCCTCTTCCGTAACGGTTGCGGAGCTCAAATTTAAGTATTTGACGAACAACTTCACAACGTCTCCCAACCCTGACGCCGGCGGCGGGGTCTCCCAAAAGGCCGAACGAAAAGGAAACGACACGCCAAATGCTTTCAATACATTAACGGGCAAGGGGGAGAAGTCGTTGTCAACCAACCAGAAATGTATAAAAGTATTGACCACGAACTCCGCGCGCATCGCAATCGATCCATCATACTCGGACGTGTAGTGAAGCAGCGAACTCCGGTAAGGTTGATGCGCATTTAAATCGCAAATCGGCACAAACGCGCGAAGATACGCGTAGAGAAGGCGCACATAAAGGTTGCACTCGACTTTCTGTTCATTTCCGCGCTTGGAATTTGACAATCCGGGGATAGAGGAAGTCCAATTCTCCAACCTCGATTTTCTAACTCTTTTAATAGAAACAGAATCGGAATTCTCGGAGTTCGCTTTGCAAACCGGATAATAAGCGAACCAGAAGAGATAGTACTCAAAGACGTTGAGCTGGATTTGGTAAGAAGAGGGTTTGATTGGATCGTCGTTGAGTTTGCCTTTGAATAAGGGGCAGAGATCGGAGAGGGCTCGGGCGTCTTTGCTGGTGGAGAGGGCGAAGCGGGCCCACTCGGGGAGGCGTTCGATGGGGAATACATACTTGACAAAGGAGAGGCGATCGACGGCAGAGATAGAGTTGAAGAGGACGCCGGAGGGGGAGATGAGGGAGAAAACGGCGTTGGCAGAATTATTGTCGTTGGAGGAGATGACTGTGTCAATCCAGCCGTTGGATAGGCGGGGCTTGGAGGAGAATGAGGTGGCGTCGGGGACGCCGAAGAATAGCTTGCAGATGAGGGTGGGGAAGGCTAGGGAGAAGAAGTGACGGGAGTGGTCGGGTGAGTGGGAGTGCAGGAAGGACTCGATGGAGGCGCAGGCGGAAGATATTTGGGACGGGGAGGAGGAGGCGAGTATGGCGGAGGCGAGCTCTTGGGATTTGGACTGCGAATCAACGGTGTAAGAGTGGGGGAGCATCATAAGGGACAGTGAGGGCGAGATTAGCGAGGAACTGAAGCTAGGGGTTTTTTTTTCTCTCTGAAAGAGGAGCGAGAGAAGAGGGGTTTTTCGAAAGTTTTAAAAACGACGGTATGAGGCAAATGGCGCCCTTTTATGGGAGAGGCGGTAGGGTGTGTACGTGGCGACAGAATGGGGATATGAGGTGGTGGGTGTCGGCCCCACAGAAAAATGCCAAACAGTGGATATTTGGAAGGGGTTTGATTAAAGTGGGCGGGAATGCTCTGGATTCTGGTAGCTCGTCCAAAAGAAGTGCAACCGTTTCTCTTGCCAAAACAAGCCACTCAAAAAATAAAGGGATAGAAAATAAAACCAAAGCCAAAGGCAGCTAATATATAGCTCTCGGAACTAATATTAAAATAGAACTCTGTAGGAGAAGAAAGAAGATAAAAGTGACATCTGGCAAATGGCTGGTTTACGGTCAGGGACGAACTTGCGCACTGGCGGAGCCAGAAACCCTATCAATGGGGTAAACTCTTAAGAAAAAATGACAAAAAAAAAATTCTACGTAAGGCAAAAAAATGTCTTAACACTACAAATATAAAAAATTAAGGACTAAAAATACTAAAAAAAAATTGAAATACACGTACCGTACTATTTGCTGATATTGAAAGGTGACATTAAAGATTAAATTCTTGTTGTTCAAGATACCAATAGAGCACCAACTAATCACACAAACAAAGTATTTATATATATATATATATATATATATTCTTTGTAAAACAAAACACATAAATGAAACAAAGTATTTTCAGCAATATAACTCTTTACTTCCATAAATGAAGTACTTACTTTTGTTGCCAGAAAGGATGTGCCCTATGCTCAAAAAGTCCTGCTGAATTTGTTGGGATATGTAAAAAGAAAACATAACACATAAATGAGAAAAATAAACGATTATTGTGTTTCTATTATTATTGAAAGAAACAATAGCAAAACGAAGCATATTGGAAAAAGAAGCCAAAGGATGTAAAGTTCAAAAAGAATCCAAGTTCCAAGGGCATAAAGATACTTCTCACTCTTGTTATAGCTGTTTTTTAGTGTGACAGTACTATTGAACACGAGTTTCTCATGAGTGGAATTTCTATCAACAATAAAATAATCCGAAATTGCAAGGTGGAATACATACTTGGTAAATGATAATAGAAAAAAATTTGGACAAAAAGTTCAATTTTAACATCCAAATAACTATTCTACTCCCCTTACAAAATGAGAAAACAAAAAAATCGTAATTCAAAATGCTCATTACCTGGCTAAATTAATGGCTAAAATTTTGAAGAAATATATCTATAACTTGATCAAAACGTCACAAATTACAATGAAAAAGAAGTTTCACCTTTAGAGAAAGACAATTAAAAACAAGTTAATCTCATGAGCTATGAAAAATCAGACCTAAACAAACAAAAGAGAGATGAAAATGAGTCTTACCTCAACTTTGGATTTTCAAAAAATGTGGAGAAGTCAGACATGTAAAATTAGAAGATGATAGTGACAATAAAATGATATAACCAATGATTCTCTAGTAGGTAAAGATAGACACGCAACACACTTGAATAATTGAATTATCACTTATCCAACAAGAGCACACCACCCCTTTTCTCAGCATTTGTGATATCTAAATTCCCAACCAAGTCCAACATAAAAGGTAAAAGAACAAAAAGAAAAGCAGCACTAGAATAGCGAAAACATCTATTTCAAGGATTACAACACACAACGATTATCAAGACTCAGGAGAAGTATAGGAAATATTCATCGCAAAATTCACGACAACGTCAACAAGTTAAGGTATGATTTCAAGTTTTGACACAAATAAATATCTCTTTGCTTATTCTTTTAGTTTGATTTTGAGGTACTAGGCTGCTTAGGCCTTAATTAAGGGGGGCGGGCTGATTCATCTAGGCAGGCAAGAGGGGCGAGTTTAATTTTTAGTTGGTCAAGGGGGGCAGACCTAATAAAAAAAAAATTTGGGGGGAGCACCCCCCCTCCCTCCGCCTGTGAACTTGCGGGAAGGGCCAGGAGCGTCATGCCCCAACCTAAGGGTGAGTACCGGAACGGATGGAACCGGAATTATCCATTTCTGTTCCAGTTCCGGTACTCACTGGAATAGAAATTTCTATTCTGGTACCATAACTGGGCCAAAAGGTCTATTTTTACTTTGGCCCAAAATGCTTTTTGGCCGAAATTGGGCTTTTTTTTAATAATATGGTTTTTAAACAATTTATGATCATCAAGACATCAAAAGAAAAAAATATATCACTACATTTTGTTTCAAATAAACTAAACTATACTAAAAATTTATTATTTTTTTAAAAAATATCGGAACCGGAAAATTCTGGCATTTCCGCCGGAATTTTCGGTTCCGGTTACGGTTCCGGAATTTTCCCAAAATGAGTTCCGGTACCGGAATAGGCCGGAACCGAAAATTCCGGTTTCCACTAGATAAATTTCTCACCCTTACCCCAGCCCCCGTAATTATTAAAAAAAAATTCTTTTGGCAAAAAATATTTATTTATTTATTTTTAAATAATTTTTTATATTTTATATTTTACCTCCTCAAATTTTTGTATTATTAATCTTCTCTAAAGTTCAATCCTGAACGTCATCCCTACTTACTGTTGCAATACCATCTCGTTTTCCATTTATCTTCCTTCGAATTGATGTTTTAGATTCTATCTTCACCTTTCACCTTTCACCAAATATAAATATATACAAATATATATATATATATATATTTGGATTCTTCTATTTGTAAACCTTATGGACTATAAGGACAAGCTTTGAGCACAATTTTATATCTATTACCATATTGGAGTCTTTAAAAAAATTATGGGTTGGAATAACGCAGGGACAACAGCAGTCGGGTGAATATATTTTCTTTTTAATAACGGAGAGTTTTAATAATAATATTCTCTCTTATCACAATTTACAAATGTACTTGTTTTCTATGTTATTGACTAAAGTCCAAATTCTCCAACTTACATGATACGTAGGGACCTATGGTCAGGGGTAAAGCTTATATAATAATGAACTTTTAGATGCCAATGTCAACAATTTTTAAGTGCAATTTTTGAATGGTGGGTGGGACAATTCTGAAAATCTAGCTAGATCATACGCTAATAGATTTTGCGCATAGCATCTCCTTTGTCAACTATATAAAAAGAAGGGTTAAATGCATGTCATGCCCCTGTGGTATGCGGTAATAGCAAATATGCCCCTGGGGTAAACAAAGTCATTTTCATACCCCTGAGGTAAACATTCAAGAGCAAATATGCTCTTCCGTTATGTTTACCTCAGGGGTATGAAAGGGCATATTTGCTCCTGAATGTTTACCTCAGGGGTATGAAAATGACTTTGTTTACCTCAGGGGCATATTTGCTATTACCGGATACCACAGGGGCATGACATGCATTTAACCCTAAAAAGAAATACCCCCTCTTTGTCTTGAGGTTAAATTTGTAATTGTTAGTTCTTTCTTTTATTTTTTGTCATGAAATATTACTCCCGATTTCTTCTATATTTTTTTTGGGGTATGCAACTCATTTTTTTCACTTTCATTTAAGAACAACCGATTGTTCTCTCTCTCATACTAGTATGCTACCTCTATATGTGAGAAAAGTATTCATTTACATACATCTTAGATTAGTTATTATTTTTCAGAATATAAAAAGAGATCATGGTGTTATCCAGCCCACTTAAAAAATGAGATCATAGCGTAGGATCTCCAAAACGCCAAAGGTCCTTACTATATTTGAGATTCGCTAGCAGGAAAAACACAAACCCAAAATATGAGACCAAGAGGCTAGGGGTGTTCACCGGTACTGGCGGTGGGCCGGTTAACCGGCACCGGTAACAGTTCACCGCTTAGTTGCGGCGGCAGTACCGGTTACTATTTTCACCAATTAGCAGTGAAAATGGCGGTTGCGGTGAAACCATCCACCGCTGGGCGGTTCACCGCCACAACCGTGTTTCAAAAAAAAAACACGGCGTCGTCTTGTTTAGTGGTAGATTTCTTAGGGTTTTCTTTTCTTGCCCCCCGGGTCATTCGCAAATTCACTCGACCCTCCTTTCGCATCTGCCCAGTGCCCCTCCCCCCCGACGACTCGGCTCTCTCTCTCTCTCACAGTGAATGTCGTTTGCCACCGTGGTCCGTCGAATTCTCTCTCACGGTAAGTCGCTCTCTCTCTCTCTCTATCTGCCTCCCACTCTCTTTCGAATCTCATCTGTCTCTCTGCCTCCTACAGTTGTCGCCGCCCGCCGTGCAACATGACAACTCAGCTGCTCTCTCTCTCTCTCTCTTTCAACTCTGTCTCTCCCTCACGGTAAGTACTAAGTCCCTCTTTGCCTCTTTTTTTTGTTAGACCGATTGGCTCTAATTCTTAAATGCTAAATCAATTAATTGTTAAGTTAATCAATTATGGACTGTTAATAGTTATAGCTTAAAATTTAAATGTGAATTTAAATGCTTAATTGTGATTGGCTTTTAGCTTAATTGTGAAGTTAAATTTTTGCCTCTTTTTTAGTTGCTCAATGATTGTGATTGTGCTTAATTTGGCCTTGTCTCAATTTTGTGGCTTGAATTAAGGTGTCAATTGGATTGTGATTAAATTAGAATTTCATAACAGTGTTTGAATTTTGAAAATATCAAGACTAACAGTGTTTAAATTGTTGATAGTTTATCAAAATAAATAACAAATTGCAAATTGCTGGACTAGAGTGGTATGTGTTTCTATCTCATTCTCTTTATACAAGTCAGTTAGAACAATTTATTGATTTAATATGCAAAAATTTGCTTTAGGGTTTGGTATTTGGATAATTGTGATTTGTGAAACTGTTGGAGGACGAGATTGAATTGGTTTGGATAGTTGTGGTTTGTGAAACTGTTGGAGGATGAGATTGAATTGGTTTAGATACTTGTGATTTGTGAAACAGTTAGAGGATGAGATTGAATTGGGTTGAATACTTAGATATACGAGATTGAATTGTTTGATTTGGTTTGACAAATTGTTTATTTTGAATTGAATTTTAGGTTATGTTTTGTTTTTCAAAAACCTATTTTTATTTTAAGATTTTCAATTCCTTTAAACTCTAAAAGCATACATCGAAAAGGTCAACTTATGCTAACTTCTAATGTGGAGGTGGTTATAGGTTAATATGATCACATCTAAAACTATTAATTGTCCAACATTTTTATTTTTTTGAAAACCAAAGTTCGATCAATGTTTTTTCTCAAATTATTTTACACTTGCGTTGTTTTTTCTTTATTTTCATATGGATACTACACAATCACGTACACTCATCAGCGAGACTAGAATTGAAAGTGAAACTAGCCAAACTTCTTACTTGATAGGTAGTAGTGTTGCTATTACATCTACTCAATCTTGGCCAACCACTCCTAGAGAGAGTATGTAAACAACTATTACTAACCCGGTGGGTTACCACCACTTCCTCCACTTAAAAAGAGGAAAAACTCACGGGAGTCTCCGGTTTGGCAACACTTCACTAAGATCATTGATGAAAATGATGCCATGAATGTTAAAGCTACTTGTCATTACTGTAAGAAAGATTTTCCTGTCCATCACAAAAAGAATGAGACATCGGGGTTGCGGCAACATTTAGAGTCTTGTGTGTATTACAAGAGGACTTTAGCGGGTAATGTGGATATTAGTCTAATGTTGTTGAATCACGATGCATCAAAGGCGAGTAAATGGCGATGTTGGGGTGATGAGAGTCACTCGCAAGTTTGATGAAAATGCAATTAGGAAGTTCATTGCGAGAATGGTCATTATAGACGAATTTCCATTTCTTACTGTTCAGAAAGTTGGGTTTAGCGTATTGATGCATTATTTAGAACTTATGTTTAATATGCCTTCGAGGTATACGTTGATGAGAGATTGTATGACACTGTATTTAAGGGAGAAGATGAAGTTGAAGAAGAGGTTTAGAGTGAATAAGTATAGAGTGTGTCACACCACAGATACTTGGACATCAATCTAAAACTATAACTATATATGTGTGATTTGACACTTTATTGATTCCAGTTTGACATTGCGTAAGAGGATCTTGTCATTTAAGAGGATCAAAGACCATAAAGCATCAAATATTCTAAAGGAATTGGAAGATTGTTTGCTTGAATGACAGATTGATAGGGTTCTCACTATTACGATTGATAATGCGTCCTCTAATGATTCGGCATTTGACCAATTAAAAAAGAAACAACTATTTGAAAGTTTAGGTGGTTCAATTGTGAAGGTTGTGTGTGGTCATGAGTATTTACATTTGAGATGTTGTGCACATGTTCTCAACTTGATTGTCTCGGATGGGTTAAAAGATGTGCATAAGTCAATAACTATAGTCTGCAATATGATTAAGTATGTGAAGTCTTCACCCCATTTCAAGAAGGCTGTTGCAAAAAAAAAACATTGCATATGACCAATTTTTGAGTCTTGTTGTTGCAACCTTCTGGAACTCCACCTATTTTATGTTGAATGTGACTGAAAATTACAGTAAAGCATTTGATCATATGATTATATTGGATGAAAATTTTGTTATTTATTTGCAAGAGGAGGGGCATGGGAGGCAGAGATTAGGTCCACCTACATTTTAGGATTGGGAGGTCATTCGTCATGCTATAAAAAATTTTAAGTTATTCTATGAGTTGTCTTTGCGGGTATCGGGATCTAACTTGACCACCTCTAATGTATTATATAAAGAATTGACTAACATTACAAGACATATCACCAGGTCTAGATCTAATGTGGAAAGTATGCTTGTGGAGATGGCAACAAAAATGCAGGCGAAGTATGATAAATATTGGGGTGATTTAGAGGATGTTAATGAGTTTCTATTCATTGCAGCATTGCTTGATTCTCGATACAAGTTGTGGGCATTGGAGTTTTGGTTCAAGAACCAATTGGGGGAGGAAAAGGGGGAGAAGATGACAAACAAAATGAAAAAGGTATTGGAGAGATTGTTTGTTGAGTATAGTAGTGTCTCATCTACTAGTAGTGGTAGTGGTACTGTCAGTCCTCCTCCTCGTGCTGTTGTGGATAACATTGTGCCTATGGTTAATGTTGATGATGTCGGTGACGGATATTACTTTACTGAATGAAGAGTTTCTCAGAGGATGTTGGAGTCCAAATCTGAGATTGAAAGGTATATATCTCAGGTAGTTGAGGAGGTGACTCCAACATTTAATATTATGAATTAGTGGAATGTAAACTCTGCGAGGTTTCTAATTCTTTTATCAGATAGCCCGTGATGTATTGGCAATTCTCATCACCACTGTGCCCTCTTAATCGGTGTTTAGTATTGGAGGTCGGATCTTGGATCATTTCCGGAGTTCGTTGGTTCCAAAGACTGTAGAATGACTAGTATGTGTTCAGAATTGGTTAATAGGTGACCCTATTGTGGGATTGGTTGATGCACAACTCGAAGTGTCTGATAACATAATTGAAGATAAAGAGACTTACAGACTTGATTCAAGTAAATTTATTCTTTGGTTGTTACTTGAATCTTGATGCTCGATTTAATCTAATCATTATAACTTGATGCTTTTATTTATTAACTATGTAGAATTACTTGCATTGATGATTGAGATCGAGATGGAGTAGGACGCATGTTATTGTACTTTCCCTACCTTTGAGTCTTTTTTTAATACTCTTACATTTGGACAATGTTTTTTTGGTGTATCACGTATGTATAGTGTTGTAACTTGTATCTTATAAGTTGTATTTTACAGCGTAGACAGGACGCATGTATTTGTTGTAGTTTTTTTTAAGTAATAGGCCAAAACCGAGGAAAATAGCCCAAACGGCAATTGCAAAGATGGAGGAAATAAGGCAAAAAAGTGGCCCAAACCATGGCAAAAAATGGCCCAAACCGTGGCCCAAACGGCAAAAAATTAGCCCAAACTGCAAAATATGGCCCAGTAGGCCCAGCGATGGAGGCGGCTCACCGCTACCGCTACAACTGGGCACCGGTAATCGGTACCAGTTGTAAAAATCCCCACTGCCATCGCCCAAAAGGCTGACCACTAGGCCACTCCTAAGAGGACTATGAAATGATTATACTTACGTAAACACAGTGGAAGAATTAGGAATGAATCTGAAAGGAGGCCAACTCCTAAGGAAAAATAACAAAAATAATTATTACGTAATGCAAAAAAATGTCTTAGAACTAAATTATTGAAAATTATGGACTAAAAATATGAAAGAGGGAGAACTGTAAGAGAGGGAGAATGGTGGAGGAGCTGTCGGAAGAGGGAGAGTGAGAAAATGAATTAAAAGAGGGTGACCTTTGTTTTTTTTTAAAAAAAAAAGGGCTAGGCGAATGGGCTTGGGCTGGGCTTTAATGGGGGTCAGCCTGGTTAAAGGAGACATTATTTATTAAAAAAAATCAACAGTTTACACAGGGCCCAGTTGGCCCCCTCCATCCGCCACTGCATATACATGTTATCAATCCAATCAATATGCTCTGAAATGTATCTTCTTACACCAAGTGTTAAGAATATGTGCATGTATTTTCTCGTAGTAGAAAAACAAAGAAAGAGAGAAATCACATCCCTATGCCGATAGCCAACTTCTTTTACCTTTACGATCCTACGAACAGACAACCACTGAATTCTCAAGAAGAGAAGCTAACCTTACTCCTTAGCCAATAGCGACCGCTTGATAATGTCAAACCAGTTTATCTAAAGAACATGAATAGCGAAGGCAACTGAATGTTAATGTGGTGGGAGGAGGCAACTTTGTTTTACCCCCCTGGTTATTGGTTAATTGTAAAGGAATGATAATCAGTGTCCACCATCTGTTTTTAGGTTATATTTTTTGGGTAGTGGCCCAATAAAATGAGTCGATTTTGTTTTTTCTCTAGAAAGGTATCGGCCCACTTAGTGATTAGATGGTTATCACTTTGCCAATAATCTCGGCTACTATGACCAAAGTGGGCTGGAAGAGTTCCATCTCCTCACGTTCCCAAAGGTTCACGAGCTGGGTTATTTCTGCCTTGCAGTAGGCCCAATCAAGAATTAGGCACTAGAGGCTGCCTGTACGACAAATGGGTTATTGTTTTTTTTTCTAAGTGTACGGCAAATGGGTACACTGCTTGATGCATTTTTAAAGCAATTTTTTGACCTTTTAACTTCTTAAACCATGACACAGAATGAATTGGAGGAAGGTACCGTACCATTTATGGAAAGCACAAATGAGTCACTTGAGAGAGAGAGAGAGAGAGGCGGGGTCCCAAAGGCATAACATCACGCTCACAACAAACAGGGCACGCGGCAAATTATTCCTGCCACAGACGGTGGTCCATGAAATGAAATTGCTAAGGTAGTCGTAGTACGTCGTGGTCCTACGTTGGTGATGTTTTTTGGACTCCGTACTCGACGCATTGAATAGGGACCATGTGTCGCTTGACAAGATTGATGGATGGGTCACTTTACGTAGACAGTTACTTACACCTACATCATTATTAAGACACTCATATTGCAGGCACTGGCTAGTGGCTAGCTACTCAATGGGTTCTCTGAGGAGAGGAAGATGCACATCATACAAAGGGGGCTCCATTTTAACGTCGTTTGTACCTCAGACGAGCGTGTGTTTACCGGGAAAAGATTCCGGCAAAAGAAAGTCTGTACGGTTTTGATTTTGTCCAGAGGCTAAAATTTAACCACCTATTTATGATATCATACAAGATTGTCTCGGATGTCCTGAATAGAGCTAATTTTTGCCCACTTTTATTACACCTCTCTCTCTCTCGTCTTCACCGACATCACTTTCCCTTTTATTCTTTAGCTTCTCTTGCTGTCTCCTTCCAGCTACTGTCCTATGCAAGGACCAAACTTCTCTTTGATGGATCGAGTTCCACAGTATCCGAGAAGACTTTGAAGGGTGCGTTTGTGTACCAAAATTTTATCCCCTCTAAAATTTTAACACAATTAAATATTACAATATAATATCTCTTTTCCCATCAAATCATTACTATTTACTACAAAAAATATAAAAAATTACTCATCTTCACTTTTTCACTAAACTCAATACCTAAAATTTTAACAACACTAAAATTTTACAACACAAACACAACCGAAAAGTGTCGAGAAAGAATAAGAGTGGTTCAGGTAGAAGATAGATTCGAGGGGAGAAAATAACAGGGAAAACAGAAAATGTTGAAGAGATCTGTGGGGAAAAAAAAGTGGAAGCAAAAAAATTGGCTTAATTAGCAGGCCGAGCCGAGCAGTAAAATCTTGTTGTCTCTTGCCTTATTAAACGATACGATGAACTTTAACTTATGTATCACTTTGAATTTTTTAATTATTAATATAATTTTAAATAGAGGTCTAAAATACTACATCTGACGATTTTGACCCTTAAATTTTATTTTATGACACAATTTGATTAATCGTGAAAGTTATAGAGCTTCAAAATTAATAGTTTAAACCTATATTTGAAATTTCATTAATAATTAGAGTGCTCAAAATGATTTTTCTTTTTCTTTTTTAAATCACATCCCTTGCTTTGAACAAAAATTCATTATAGAAACGACAGGCTCTGCTCAAGAAGTATCGTATAGCTTGGCTGCTGTCGTTGTAAGCCTAATTTGTGTCATTTTGCAGCCGAAACCCAGAGGGCTCTTAACATAAAAATGAAGGAAAATTAGGTGCTGGTCCGGGCCAATATCTCCTGTTGGAAACACATAGAAATGGCAAAATTATATGGCCTACAATCACCATCATGGTATCATACAGGATTGTGCAACGCATATGGTCATTATAGGTAGGTTAAGAGGAGTGGTACCGATCGAGTAGCTACTATCACAATTATTGCCCTTTCGGAAACTAATTGATCGTGGTACTGTATTCAGCCATTTCACAAAAAACAAAAAACAAAATCAGCGAAAAAAGGGGACACTTGTCCAAACCCTTTCTATTGGCTTTGTCAGGGAAGGCCGTACTCGCTTAGCCTACTCAAATCACAGTGGCCACACATAACGCACCGCTGCAGGCTCTGCCATCTACCTAATTACCATATGCTATCTGGAAACTTTTAGGCCTCTCATAAGTCGTGTTCAGCTATAAAAATCACTGCCGGCCTTAGTACTCTGTTCACTTTCGAGTCTCATATTCGGCCTGTTGTGCTAGCTCATAATAAGTAATAACTTGTAACCTTTTTTGACTTTCCTAATTAATTATTACCCAAAGGAATTATTCCACACGGACAGCTCGTAATCTCAGTTTTGGTTACTCCTGCCGAACACTGACCACTGTTGAAGTTCCCTAGCTTTCACTCCTTGGACCAAATCTCTGCAAGTTCCCTGCAATCATTTAGGATTCTAGCTTGTGAGGCACGTCGATCGTTTCATTTCTCTTCTTTATTGTCCCCTTTTTCCTTTTTCTAAATAAGTATTTTGCTTCTCCTTCTTCTTCTTTCCATTCTTTTTCCTTTTAGCATACATAGCTGGTCTTCCTTTTCCTTTTTGTTAAAGAAGAACAATATTCCGACTTCTTAATAAAAAGTAGTACGAGTGATCTACATATATAGGGGAGGGAGCCAAATTGATATATAGTTCCTTAATATATGGACAGTAATTATACCGTCTTTGACGTACGACGTGTTCTTTCTCTACCAGGGAATGAGAGGACAAAACCTACTTCGGAGCCAATCTTTTATTTCTCATGAAGTTGGTTTAGAGGAACATTGTAGGACAATTATTGGTGTCTGTGTCACTCAATATCACAAAATATCGCTTTTTTTATAATTAGAGATTCCATTGGATGCCATTATTGGCTTATTTATATTTTACACAAGACGGGACTTGTGAGTTGTCTTTTATGGATTGTAGCTTTATTCCAACCAACCTTTGTCTATATATCACCGTTAATTCAACCACATCCAAATAAAGCCGAGAAAAAAAAAAACATGCAAATAAAGTTATGTTCTCTCCCCCTCTCTCTCCCTCCTCTTTTTTTTGTATGGTTCTATCTCGTTCTTTCTCTTACACATGCATATACAATTGGAGTGATTACTTAATAATGAGGTTATGGACCGGTGAGTAATCAATATGATCTTATGCGTGCAGCACGTTCGTGTTCTTTATTAATTAAATATATAAGATATGTAGTTAATTTGTGAAACAAACAAATATCTTCTTGCACCCATCATGACGTTATGGGTCCAACTTTTACATATGTACCCAATAAAAAAAAAGACAAAAAGGTGGGGGAGGGGGGAATCATGGGTTAGAGAAGTGGGAGGGAATAATAATTAGCTTCTTATATATGATTGGGTATAGAGGTTTCATGCTCCTTATATATATAGATCAGCTTTGGAAAAAAAATTGGCATACTAATTAATTATATATCCACCGAGTTATAAGTTAATAAATTTGTGGAAGCAAAATCGTTAAGAGTGGAAAACATTAAGGACCAAACATGTTATACAAGTATATATAGAGCATAACTGCATAAGCCGGGTTATAAGTAAATATAAATGGATCACTAATTAATTAGCTCGACCAAATTAGAAGATAGAAGCGAAAGGCGATTAGTCTTCGCCTTGCACTAAAAAAAACATGATGATTATATAATACCTTGTATTTTGTAAACCAGCTTTAAATTAAAGCGAAAGAAAAGGGAATGGAAGAAAGTGAGGGAGGGGGAAAAAAGAGGGACGAGACGTCCGATAAAGATCAGACTAGATAAGAAAAGAGTGATTAGAATTTGAGATCGATGACTACAACTTGACAAAGCAAATATCGACCCAACTCTACACCTGTACCGATCATAAGTACTCTTATAAACTTACGTACTATTAATGTTAAAGTTTGTCTCTAGACATGACTTTGTATGTGGCTTTATGTCCATAGCTAAGAACTACGACCTGACACATGATGAATCATGGACCTGACTTTGATACCACTTGTTCGGATTGTTCGGATTATTTAACTGTAGTTCTTCTCAAAATTAATTAGTATCAACAGAGTGTAGCTTAAATTTTTTATGCCATTTTGACATCACACTCAGCTTATGCTGATCTGTCGTAAGAGCACTGACCAGAAGCGACACTGTATAACTAACGTAATTATACTAGACAAAAAGTAGCATCATCAACTTGTTTTGTATATATTATATATATATACACCAGCAGTTTTGTCTTATATTTGGGTAAGTACACTGTGCCAATAGTCCAAACAGAACTATCTAGATCGGCAATTGGCTCGTGCCACGTGCACTTCTTGCCTTTTGTAGTCCACCCAGCTCGTCAAGACGTTGGAATAAAGTATGTCCATCTTTTCCTAAGACAGCAGGATATCGTCAAGGAAACTCTCCCCCCTCTCTCTATCTGACAGAAAGAAGAACTTGGAAGCTGGAATGCAACACACACAGGACTAGATTTGCATGAAAAGCATATAAGTATCTTAATCATTTGGATGGAAAGCATTATGAACTTAAAAAAGAAAGAAAGGAAAAGCACTGCATGCAATTGTTTCCAACTCAAAAGAAAGCAAAGATCATGGCTTGCCATTTTTCTCTTATATTCGACACTGACTTTTTTTTAACCTTTGTGTCGGCCATTATATGTCTCTCTAATACAAGCCTCAAAGGAGAATTTTAGCCCAAAAAAAGGGGGGGGCCAGTATTAAAACTAGGAGTCTGTTCGGCCACAAAAATTTTTTAAGATTTTTTTGAATACAAAATATTCACAATCAAACATCATTTTTAACTCTACATAAAAATAACTACAACACACATACCAATAAAATTAACATCACATAAAAATTCTCAAAACACAAAAAAATTCTCAAAATATTATACAACCGAACAGCCCCTAGATTGTGAAACGTATCCATAACCCTTTAGTTTCACAATTATGGATAAATTGTGACACTTAACTTATCCATAATTTTTCCTCGTCTAGTCTTTAGTAGTACACCTCCACGAAGACGCAATTAGTCTGATCTCGTCAATAATTAGGCCAATTAATGGACCCAAAGAAAGAAGAAAAAACAAGATAGCATGAAAACTCGTACTATTTCTATGCCCACAAAGAAAGTAAAAAAAACATTCGCGGCCAGTAGAGGATCTCGCAACGTGGACCAATTCAATGAACGTTCAATGCTCACTAGCTAGACTTTACCTGTTGGGTACTAGGCTTCCTTTTTGTCAGATCAGCGACTGTGAGTCGTGGACTTTCTTCAATGCAATATATTAAATCAATTAAACACATTCTTACCAACCCAAATTACCCAATACTGTTAATTTGCTAATCATACTTGCACCGCGTTCTACGAAGTAGCTAGTCATGCAGGGTTGCAGGGTTTAAGTTTTTTTTTTAGAGGAACCATGCATGCATTTCTCCCCCACGGTTTAGTCCGTCTCCATCATATGCAATCCAAATGTACTATTTTATTCTCCTAAAACCCTAAAGCAAATTATGATCCTGCTGCCTGACATCCTCGTTGCACTGTGCATGTTGTATTAACATAGGATTCTCCATCACATGTCCCAGCTAGGACCATTATTTTCTACATGCATGGCTGTCACTTTACAATTTACGTACGTGTTTTAGTTTTGTTGGCCAATTACATGGCTTTAATTACGACAGTGACAACAGCAGAAAGTTACCTGCGCGCTTAATTGGATGTTCTTGACAAATTCCTTCGTGTTCCTTCGTTCATGAGTTGGGTCTAAGTCCCAAACTTTTAAGTTGTACTTTTTAGCAAGTGTTTTTCAAGTAGTCTTTCAAAGTTTGAATTTTTTTTTTTTAAGCGTGAGTCTGAAAATTTTGAGTATTGAGATTTAAAAAATATTATAAAGTAAAAATATGTTGTGGAAGTTGGTGAAAAATTAAAGAGAGAAGATTTTTAATAAATATTATAATAATAATAAATTATGTGATGAATTTTTTATTATTAAACCCAAATAATTGGGGCTCAAACATCACGTTTGCAATGAAAATAATAATAATTAGAGACAGAGATTCAATCTAAAAGACATATATTTATCGTAAAAATTTAAGTGTGTGTTTTGTATTATGAATTTATATTATAAATTTAAAATCTCTATTTATAGCGAAAATATAAAGCATAATAATAAATATATTTCTATATTTAACTTAAATCTACTGAGATCTTAATAATATCTTACATTAAAACTGAACTATAAACTTTGTATAGGTACTCATGAATTGCTTGAATTTGGTATTACTAATCAAGATCTGAACCAATCTCTTTTATAATAATATCAACTGCATATGGTCCACAAACTCTGAATAATATTGGGGCGTTTGTTTCCCAATATTTTCACCCCTCAATATTTCTAAATAATCATAAAATAATCTCTCTCTCCTCATTAAATTATAAAATAATATTATATTATATTATTCAATTAAATCTTCTCTCTCTTCACTTTTTCATAAAATACTATACTTTTTCACAAACCCCAATACCCAAAATTTCTAAAACCTTAATATTTCTACAAACAAACACCCTAGCATGTATTTGGATAATATTTATGCTTAAATATTAAAGCTTTTAGATTATGCAATAGGGGGAAGAAGACTTTACTTGTGGAAAATTCTCTGTAAAAAATGGTTGATTTATCCGGTACGTATAAGCTCCTCCTTTTCTTCTAATTAACACTGTTTTTTTACTTTTTTTACCTTTTGCCAGCTGTAGATACCAAAGCCTGGTAGCCGCCCCACATTCTCATTCCCCGCTCACGAGGGTGTCAGCTGAAGCCGTCTGGAAGAGAATATGACAAAAATTGCATAGAAAAAGAGGTCGAAATTATTGACAGTGATGAAGAATTGACCATATACCACGTTTTTTTTTCTTTTTTCTTTCGACAGCAGGGTTGTATTAAATGGGCCACATATCCCTCTAACCAGAGGTCATATCCCTCTTGATTAAGACCAAGCGCTCACCAATTAATTAAAAAACGAAAAACATGACAAAAGAAAGTCGAGAGAAAAAAACAAAAGAAAAAGCACAGGCTTACAGAATTTTAGAAAAGAAAAGGGAACGAAAGAGAAAGAGAAAGAGAAACGCAGGAAAAAAGTTCACAATGGCAGCCGGCAGGATATTAGTACACAATAAATTAATTAAATCTGGCCTGGAAGGGATCTACCCTAGTGGTAATTAGAAGCGTTATCTAGAGCTAGCGCCACGCGCTCTTCAAGTGTTCCAATATCTTTCCTGGGCACTTAGACTGGTACATGAATTTTTCCCGTTACCAAAAAAAAAATATAGAACTTTCAAATTGTGTAGTCAAGTCAATTTTTTTTTATAGGTTTGCCTGCCAAAGGTATCTAATAATTGAAACTGAATCTCAAACAAAGAAAATATATGGACAAATACACTTTTTATCTATGGATTATCGAAAACTTTGACACGTTACATTATAAACTATTAGCTTTAACACATTTGATCATACAATTATCAATATTAGACATTTTGCACTCTAAACTACACATTTTGACACATTAATGTACTCTTCAACTACCAATGTTAGACACTTTGCACCTCTCGTCTGACAATAATACATCCGAGAACTTAATGAATTGACAATAATATCCTAAATATATGCAAAATAGGTCAAGGGCAATATCGATATTTTATTCTAAAAATTTGAGAGGTAATTAGATGGTGTAGAGGTTTTGAAGAGTGAAAAATATATTAATGCATGAGTGGGTGACGCAACATAATTGAGTCGTGAGTCAACCAGGCACAGGAAGAGAATTTCCACACCATTTGTCCCGGTTGCTGTTATGTAAGGAAACATACGTTTATAAAGCACATTCTCACTTGGGTGCTTTGCTAGTGTTTTAATTAAGGGTGCTTTATATTATTTCAAATTAACTAAACACTACAATCTTTATCCAGATGAAGCAGGCAAGCAACATTAATACTTGCCCAGAAAAAGAACATGTAAAGATATTCCACCCAGATGCTTCTTCATATTCTATATCAGAAACAATATAAAGTGTACAGGAACGAGGAAGCCGTCATACTATAGTCACCAAATGATGTATCTTTGAGAAGTTATGCATCCAAATTGGTTTCTTAAGGGTTTTTTTGGCCTGCTTGGTGTGTATTTTTAGAGTTGAATGCATTAATGAATCGAGTGAAAACGTCCATTTTTATTTAATCTATCAGAAAAGGCCATAAATAGTAGAGTTCTGTCCCATACCCTTATTGCTGAAATCGAACTCGTCATTTATATTTACAACGTTCATTATACAGGAAAGGGATCGGTGGAGGTTGAGACTCATTGTCAGGGTGCAATCTAATAAAAGAGCTAGCCATGACTAACCACCAGGCAAACACGTCCCGTGTCAAATCGTAAACCCAAAGATTCGGCGACTTTAGGTGAGAACACACCAACCCAAACCTGTAGATTCTTGCTTAGAATTACGTCCTCACTCGGGCATGAGCCAAACCTTGGAGAATCAGCAACTTCATTGACTGCTATTCTGAAAACTTGGACAAGTGAAGGGGGAAGCATTGATAGGTATGTCCTCTCTAACAGTACCCCCATAGAAAGGGCTCCTCAAGCCGGAAACAGATATCAACAGGCTCAGCTTCAGTCAGCTGCCATGTCGATGAGTAACAGTACTCATCCGTCCGATTATCCACAGCGAGCAAGAGATCGGGAAGGCCGAAGAAGGCGTCATCGTTATCCGTTAAAGGTGAAGTAAATGAGTCTTGGGTGTCATGAGAGGCCATGGTTGAACTCGGAGAGTGGGGAGCCATCAGCATGGATTCGCTCTGCTCGGCTTCAGCTTCATGGCTTTTGGGGAAGTTCATGGCTGCTGCTTTGGCTGCAGCAGCTTGGATATCCTTGGGAGATGAGCTAGCGGGTCGGGGTAGTTCTTCACCCAGCTCAGGGAAATTGAGATAAGCTGACTTGCCTTTGATTGCAAGAGCCGCTACATCATGTGCTCGAGCCGCCATTTCAGGGGTAGGAAATGTCCCTAGCCAAATTCTTGATTTCTTCCTTGGTTCCCTGATTTCTGATACCCACTTGCCCCATTGACGTATTCTTACTCCTCTATACGTCGGGTGCTTCCCATCATCCCCACTCTTTGGCTTTTTCTTACTTTCAGTCCCATTTTTGGCTTCCCCAACTCTCTTAGAACTTTGTTGAGCAGTGAATTCATCAACTGATGCAGTTGTTGGAGAAGGGAATGAAGAGCAAGAGGATGAGGTGGTTGTAGTAGAATTATTTGAAGACGAGGATATTGTGTTTGAAGAGGAAGATGTAGAGGTTGTTTGAGCCTTATAATCTAAAGCTCTGGTCTCTTCCATGGGGAAGGAGTTAGGGAGGCTCTGGGTTAGTAGGAGAAAATGTGGTAGGCAAGGCGTATAATATAGGGGGGAAGCTTCTCACATTCTGTCATACCACAGGGCGTATAATATAGGGGGGAAGCTTCTCACGGGTTCGGTTATTGTGCTAAGCTTTATGGTGTGAAGCCGTGTGAGTCAAGGGGTGAGATTAAAAACCAGCTATCCGACGGTTGAGGGTAGGGCCACGTCATTTAATGAATTTAACCGTAAACCCGACCCGTTTTTGTTGCTCCAGACTCATTTTCTTTCTTCAGACCTGTGAGACCAGCACACATGTCTTCTCTCACAGATCGTATTCTTCCCTTGCACAGATCGCTGTCTTCCCCTCCTCGTCCTCCTCTTCTACTACCTCACCGAGGAGATTAGATCGCGTTTGGCCTCTCTCTCTGTTGCTACCACCCTTTCCCTTTTCAAGGCGTCCCTCCACCAGATACTCCTTCGCCTCCCCTGTCACCAAGAAACACTTGAATACATGGTCCAGACTCCAGAGTACATAGCTTTGTTCATCGAATATTTTGGTTTGTCTTTTTGTATTTTTACCGTTATCAAAAGCTTTCCTCTTTCTTGTTCGCCAACAAATGTTATTTTTTCCTTGAATGGGTGGAGATGTAACAAATTAGAAGAAAAGAAAAAACGAAACTTTCTTCTTATGTCCTATGTTATTTTGCTTCTGTTAAAATTACGATCTGCCTAACTGTACGAGTTATGTGAATTGTGGGAGTTATCCGTTGTGGATTATTCAAGGTCCTTTTAACTGCTAGCTCCAACGTTTACAAATATGACAGGGCTTCAAAATGGGGGTAGCTCCAAAACCTAGGTCTCGATGATGGGCTCCAAGAACTTGCCCAATTCCATTTCTTTTGCTATCCCATCAGCCACTTCTTCACATAGTCACCTCTTCCACAACCGTAGACTTCTCTTCTTTGCCCATTCTTCAAAACCAGTTTCTAAGGTCCAAGCTTTTCCCATCGAAACTAATGGGTTCTCATCCATCTCTCGTGCCAATGTACCACGTCCAGGAGAGTGTGGGAGAGGAAAAGCTTGATATGGGACGTATGAGGATTCTAAAGCAGAAACTAGAGAAGATTGGCACCGACAACGAATTGTGTACAGCTGGGCAATACAACCCAGAGAGAGAGAGTGTCGAACAAGAGATAGAGAGAGAGTCAACGAGAGAAGAAGAGTGCTGGTCTCACGGGTCTGGAGCAAAGAAAACGGGTAGGTTTCGGAGTTAAATTCATTAAATGACGTGGCCCTCCTCAATCGTCGGATAGCTGATTTTTAATCTCACCCCTTACTTCACACGGCTTCACACAATTGTGATTAGCACAATAACCGAACCCGCTTCTCACATCCTGTCACACACTACAATCATAAAGGAGTATATTTAAAGACATGGGGCCACGGGCGAAGTCTTGGGTTATTTTTCTAAGCCCCAAGATGATGATGCATGGCTTTTGTCAGCATCTTTCACAGTCCCTTCGTTTCTTGGCCCCTCCCTCCTATCCCATTAAAGAGATGTATGCCAAATATCAATAAGCCTTTTTATTGAAAAAAAATTTCCCAACTCACTTTTTGTAGCAATTGTTGTGTAGTATTTTTTTTCTGAATACAATCATACATGATACATGGTGGAGGAAAGGCGGGCAAATCATGATATGACACATTTACCACCCAAAAATAATGTGACGTATATAACCTTACAGCAGATTTTATTTCAACTCGTTTTAAGTGAATTTTTTTTCATTAAAATATTTTAGTTTTTAATGTTTAGTTGCTACCATAAAATATATTTAAAGAAAGTATTTTTCATAATATTTGATATATATTACAGTTTTTATAATTTTATATGATTAGTAAATTTAATTTATAATATCAGTTTTATATGAATTAAAAATAACTCATATAACAATCTTGTTTACGACGAGACAAGCAGTCTTAATGTGAATTTAAGTCATGATAACTGAGGCAACTTTGGCTATTTTTAGTAGCACATAATTTATATACATGCACGTATGCATGCATGTGATCCTTCCTCTTATTGACACAAGGGACCAATTAGCATTTTTCCAGCTTAATTTTTAAGCTTTTCTTCGCATGAGTGGTTTCTCTTTGTTGATGTGAACGGGATTTAGCGTCTTTTTAAAAATCTCAGTGAGTTTTAAACAATTTCAAAATGTTAATTAGATTTGTCATTTTGATATCAAAACTCACTTGATCCAACGTTGTTAGACCGGTTTAACAGAAAATTCATCTCGTCAAATCACAATGTGACATGAGTGGTTTCACCTCTTGCTGCCCAGTTCTGGGCGGCTAGAAGGAGGGCTCCTCCAGCCCGGGTGGTGATTGGTTGTGGGATGGGGGAGGTCCCCCAACCCCCACCCAGACACCAGCGGGTGGAGGGGGTCCACCCATAGCCGCCCAGTTCTGGGAGGTCAGTGGAGGGTGAAGGAATCTTTCCTCCACTCTGGCTTCAAATATATGTCTATGATTTAATTCAAATTACATAGAAAACGACCGTTGTGGTGTTTCCACTTGGTAATTGCGTGGAAGTATTATCTGTAGATGAGTAATTGGACCCCATAATATTGCTCCTATTGCAGATATCTTAAAAGTAAAGTCTTTGATGCATCAATAATCGTACGTCTAACAATATCACTAATTCTTATTTAAATGGTCTTTAAAATATGTTTAGGTGGGAAACAATTTTCATTTAAACGACGTTATAACTAATTTTGACTGCATGTGATTGTAATGAGTTTTCTTTTGGTTTGACTTGCAGGTACGTACCTCCTTCTAGGTTTTATCTGTTGATGAGTAATTGGACCCCATAATATATAGGGGAGAGTTTGTATATGATACTCTAGATACAAAGGCAGAAAAGAAGCATGGTTCACGTCTCTAATTAGAACCTTATCAGAATGTCAACCCATTCTTTACCAAATAAAATACAGGCAGCATATAAAAGGGAGTACTGTTACATATATGATCAATGGTCATGGGCATGAGGTAGTTTGATCATAATCTTATTGAGAGTCATGTAGTCCTCAATTCAAATCTTAGAGAGGATTGAGATATATATTTATAAAAACACATAGGATTAAATTGCAAAAGAACAGAAGATCAATGCAGATATTTTGCTGCCATGCATAAAGCAACCATAAAATATATATTTTTTTCTTTTGTCAGAGAGTGAATTCTTTATATCCCATTTAAGACTATTGGATATAATATATTAATAATTTAAGCAATACATTAATCACTGATTTTATCATAATCTGAAAACCTCCAAACATGCAATAGGTCGTCTTTCAATCTCAAAATAACAACTTACTTCTTGAAGGCGAGGACTACCTTGCTTGGAAATTAAAGTACCTTCATTGGACTAAGATCATCACTCAATATTATTAATCTTTAATGTTTCGGTGCCCAATGAAGTAAGTTGCATTAAGAACTCGAGTGGTTGGGCTAGCTACTTCAGTAGATTACATTGTTTGGTACACTAATATTTATATCTGGATTGTCTTTTCTAATTATTTTAAGGAGTCAATTTGTAGGTCTCCTCATTGAAGAGTTGGGCAGGGTGGACATGGTACTGCTACGGCGTTAGCAAATGGGTTGGTGCCAGTTGCCATTAGCTAGGTGAATATGGGATTTTTGGGGGCAAGTACTTGATTTATGAGGGGCGGTGGCTGCAGGGTGGCGCCTGACGGGTTGTTTAGTGGCTTGGGAATTGTTGGAAGCCGATTGCTGGTGGGAGAGGCCGTGAGGGGACTTGAGTTGGAGGTGGCGGTTCACATGGAAGTCACGGCTGACAGCACCCATGAACGTGGTGATGCTTCAGTACTTTCATGCATGATTAGAGGAAAATGAGAAACACGCGTCTCTCCCACATTTCATGACTTCAATAATTTGCGGGATAGAATACAAAATGCAGCACTATTGGTACTTTTGGAGGATTAATGTCCTCCCCGACCAAAAGGTTCAGCCACCTCATGAAGAGTAATATGGAGGAGAGTCATGGGGCTAAACTTTATGTTGCACCAGTCGACATTTAAAACACATGTATTGACACACACTCACATCAATGTAAAATGTGTGGCTGCTTCCTCTAATTATTGAAGGACATATTGCAGGGACTGGATTCACTGGAGCATCTTTCTCACAACAAAAGCCTAGAAAGATGTTCAAAACCTCACAAGGTAGGTCCTAAAATGCATTAATTTCTCCATAAACCGCTCTGTGGTGTTCAAAAGGCCACAACGCCTTCTTTTCTCTCTTTCTGAAACCTACGACGAATATCTGCCCTGATTTTCCTGGTGGGGGATAGAGTTTATCTTTAGGCTGACTTTTTTGTTTTTCGGAGGGTAGAAAGAAAATTAATGTTATCATAGTTAATGCTCCTACCATTAGACAAGTCTCAGACTTACCGTGCACAGGGCTGTGGAACCGATTTTGTACGCACCACTTAGGAAATCTACCTTGCAGGACAGATTGTCTCTTATAGCTTTTAGATCAAATTGTCTAGGTATTTTCTATTTGTTTTTATTTTTTCCCTTTTTTGAAATTTCTGGAATTACCAGATTTTAAGGGTATTACTCAGTTTATAGGGACCCTAATGACCCATAAGTGCCAAATGTCCCTCTTCCAACCCTCTACCATTCTCAGTTGCCAAAGGTCTTGCATGGTCTCTGCGTTCAAGAAAATCTTTGAGAACCAATAGATTCTTGAAAACAATGACTCCCCAAGTTTAATTTGTGTATAGGTATGCTCCCAGTTCTTGGCCAAAATTTATAAGGTGACCATTCGAAGAGATCGATTTTACCGTGAGCCTAACACCCCCCCCCCCCCCCCCCCCCCCCGGCACAGGCTGGAGGGAGTGTAGGAGAACCTCCCCACGGGGTGGGTCTCAAGCTTGTCTTCAATAACAGGGTTGATTAGAGAACAATTCGGAGTTGTTCTTAGAAGAAAAAAAAAAGATTAGAGAACAATTCGTGTCAATTTACCATGGGTTGTGGCCAATTACTCATGCTCGACTTCAAGATGATGAATCGATTGGCTGAGAAAAAGGGCCAAAAAAGTAATTATAATTTTTTTTTGTATGTGACAGTAATTATAATCGATCTTATAAATTTCAAATAAACCAGCTAATGCAAATCTGGAACAGGAATAATCTTAAAAAGCACCAGAACCACAAGATTCTTCTTCTCCCAATATCTGAAAATATACAAGCTTCTGTGAAGGGCTTTTATTTCAACCAACAAGAACAACAAACAAAAAGGTCAAGTAATGTAGTGTAGAGCCGTCAAAGGTACATTAACCGTGTATCCCCTAACAGTGTCTTTGTCCCCCTCCCCCCTCTTTTGTAGCCAAATGCTTCACGAGTATTGCTATTTATGCCAATTTTGCTCAAAATCATAAGCAACTTCTTATTAATCACAAATAACCACCTTTCTGGTGGCATGATAGCAACAGCATTACCGATACTAAAACATATAAATGTTCAACTGTGTGTAATAATCGCATAATTTAAATTCTTCAAAGTCTAGCATTACGGAGCTGTTGCTTCAGCATAGGCTTGACGTATTCCTGGTAGCCATCAGGCACTACTGAGTCATTCAAAGGATCCTTCCATGCTTCCTCGTAGAGTTTTGGATACACATTACCATCATATCTCCCGAGAATTGAGCCCAGATAGTGGTCAGTGTAATTAAATGCATCAACAAGGGCAATTGCATTAGGACGGACCTAAGAATTCATGAATAAAGTTGAGTTAGAAGACTGGCAGTTCTTAGGGATCAGTAATCCAATAAAATGGGGCACAATTGTCTGGGACAAACCTGGGAATATAGAGATCTTAGCTGATCATTTGCAAATGCAGCTTGCTTGGGAGTGATGCAGCCAGTCGAGAGGAAATCACCTTGATGTTTGTGAAGAAGAAACAAAGCATATACATTGCAGAGGATCTCCAACTGTTCTTTCACTCCCTTTCCAGGTATGTCTTGTTGAAGTTTCTCAATGAACCTGAAGTGAAAGATAGAGGACAATCAGAACTAAATACCGCTTCACCATTCACTATTTCTTTTACATCACGAAATTAGCAGAAAATAAAGATTCTTTTATCATGTATCTGAATCAGTTAGCGCATCATGATATAGAATGCTGCTGCCTTCCACAGAAAAAGCAGGGGGCATAAAATTTCATTTGTTCTACTTCTGATTAACAGAAAAGAGCAAAGTTGTACATTAACAATGGGATCATCAAAAGGCTCCTGACTGATGGACATTATTAGTTGAAGGGTCAATCACATGTGTCAACAGCATTTTTCGTTTGCATTGTCATATTCAATATATGTTTTAAATGCCAGGATAATGAGGAAGAAACTTACTTTGAAACAACAATTAATTCGCAATGAGCAACTGCTGCCTCAACTAAGTCAGCCGAAAGCTCCAAAAAGCCTGAAGTGAAGTGAAGAACACAGTAAGTAAACACCTTAGCTCACTAACATGTAATACCTTGTGACTCTAGCCCCCACTATGACATATGGCATAGAAACAAATGAAAGAAGTTCAAACAACCAAGAGTACATTTTGAAAAATGAAGTGAGTGTTTTTTTTATAAGTAAAATGAAGTGAACGTTTAAAGCAATAAAATCATGCTGGTGACAATATATTGGTCAGAGAGTGGGGAAACGGGGGGGGGGGGGGAAGAGAGGCATCTGGCATATTCTTTAATCAAGGAGAATAAGACATACCCTCTTCTGGATTTGCAAACTCGGCAAGTTTTTGAGCGCAGGCAACAGACATTCTAGCAGCCCTAGCTTCGAATGCATCTACTATTACATTGGGCTTTAACCAATCCTCAGCTGCAGGACATTAAAAGGAATATAAATTACCAATCTCTATAGAGCAAACACACTAGCATGAGAAAGAGTCTCAAAGGTCAACTTGTAAAGCTAATCATGATGCCTAATCATCATCTCTAGAACGAAGCCACAATAGCAGGATAAATTTCTCCATGCACCGATAAGAACCACCCAACTGAGTAGGGTAAATGCATAATTCTCAAGCTTAGATCTATCCTTCTAAATGGTAGTTAAAGTTTCTGACAACCTTACTCTATATGAACGTATAATGAAGGACCACTTTCAGTGGCACGAAAACATTATTACCTCTTTGAACAGCACAGTGCCATTGCATCAACTGTTCTACTCTGCCCATATAAGCTGTCGTTCCAACAGGCTTCTTTCCAGACCCCAGCTGAGAAACAGTCTTCACAAGAAATCTTGCAACCTACAATAGGTGTAACTAGAATGTAAGCAAAGATGGATTGAACTTGGAAGAATATAATGCTAGCGAACCGAGCATGTACGTGTAACTATGACTGACCCAAGGTGACATTGAGTAACCTCCCCAATAACTGATGCACTTCAGATTTGTAGTCAGGTGCTCCACCAATATATGCAGCATCTTTGTCCTAACTTAAGCCTATCTGAACTCAACTGTCAGGTTTGAAAACATATTGACCTACGAGCACTGTTCAAAGCTCTTCTAGAACAACAGGAAGGACATTACACTAGTCAAGGCAGGGTAGGTTTTTCTAACAAAGACAATGGGATACGTTTGTCATATGTATGAGCTATGAACAAAATCTCTTTCTCGGTGCAAATCCACCATCATAAACAGGGAAAACAAAGAAGAGGGCAGCCATCATCACAACTCCAATAGAAATTGAAATAGAAAGTTGATCCCAAAACCAACAAGTGGCAAAAATTATCATGCTCTTCATTCTTTACATCCCCTTTTCTGGATATATTTGTAGGATTATTAAATATAGGACAAAGACGCACTATAGAACCACTCAATTCCATGAGAAGCACAAGCATCATTTCATCCCATTGGATAAGATATAAGTACTGGATTCATTCTCACATTGGCAGCCAAATCCTTCAGAAGTGAATAAAACCATACGTATATACCAAGGTGGCTTGTGGATGGAGTTTTACACATGACAAAGCCAATATTTAGAGTCAGACAGACCTAAACTCAAAAAAAAATGTAAACGAAGTGTCAAGAACTTGATATCCCTAACTGAAGTCCACGAATCCGAGTTTGGGAAGGCCAACCATATCTTTCTTCTGTACCCATATGAAGAAAAAAGGCCAAGGCACATTTAACAGACTAAATTAACCTCGACAAATTAGAAGATATCACTTAGATCTGGAATATATTACAACAAGCATCATAAACCAACTCAACTACTTATATATGTGTAAGCCTAATATCTACTGCCATATGCAAAGGCACATCTTCTTCACTGCCCAAGCAAACAAACAAATTCACGCTGCATGGCCAGTGATTCCATTACATATGTATATGTTATACCATAATAAAACCAAAAAATGAGAAACAAATATTTCTCTTCGACGTACCTGTAAAAGCAGAACAACATTGTCTCCTTCATAGGTACAGGCAGGGACATAAACTGCAAATAACTCAGGTAGCCCACTGCTACATAGGTAACCATGGCCACCACATAATTTCCGACATTCTTCAATCCCATCCTGCAATCAAAGTCAGTTGGAAGCATCATAATTAGGGAGTGATAACTTAAAATGCATCTGATAGACAATAATTTTATAGTAATGCAATTACATGTTACTAAAATGCGGGCATGAAGGTACCACATGATGGAAATCCAACAAGGAGACACTTTCAAAACACTATTAGCCATATGAAGTGATCAAATTTCCACCAATGATGGATACCCAGCCTACAACTGGATGAAAATGAATAAGAATTACAACATCACTGTGTATTGGTGGAATAATAGACTAAAGACCCATTTAAACCTCATTCATCCTGGTCGCCAGAACGAGTGTGTGTGCAAGCATGGGTTTGCAATATGCGTGTGTATTGGTGAGTGGCAGGGATGTGTATGTATGTGTTTGCGCGCATGCGCGCACATGTGTGTGTGAGAGATAGAGAGAGAAGTGAGAGATAACAAACACTGAAGAAAGAGTGATTGATATGTTTACACTAAGCAAGGTGCTGGGATCGGTAGTAATCACATACAGCAGTTACGGAAGTAGTCAAAGACTTCAAACCCGCGGTGCATGCATGAGCCTCAGGTAATGTTGAAAAATCCTTGGCTCCCAATCTTTGGGTCACATCCGTATACAGCCATTTTAACCACTCACCAACAAATCTGAAAGCATAAGCAGAAGCCAGCAAAGGGAAGAGTCTGCTTTGCTGAGTTTTGTAATCAATCACCTAAATGGAAAAGAGGCCAAAGCATCAGACATATCCTTTTGGGCAAAGAAAGAAGATAAAAGCACAGTAACTCATTAACATGAAAGGAAAAGAAAACACACACATAAACTTCCCAAGACTCTATGGTTGAATTTTAAAAATAAAGAAGCACATCCAAGTCATCCCATCGTCATCCTGAGTGGTCAAAGAGAGAAAATAAATAAAATATTTTCAACAAGATACAAGTAAATATTCATGATCAGAGGGGCGCATCTCATGTTACCAATCTTGTGCAATCTAAATTTGAGTTATGATGTTCAGAAAACCCACATAACCATAATCATCTACTACGTAACAATATAAATTATTAAAGTCTCCTAAACATTGATTATCCAGCTGAGAGATTAAACCAAGTAAAAATCAACTTTTATCAAGTGCAAATTGACTCAGAACATATGTCACCAATAAGTATCTCATAAAGAAAGAATCCACATTTAAAGTACCTGTGTCTCAATACCACCATTCTGCGAACCAAATTGTCTACGAACAGCACTATACCTAGTAGCAATACAAACTGCCCGTGATAAAAAACGGGAAGCATCAGCTACAATTGTTTGTCGCACATATACCATGGTACCATAAACAAGCTGCCGTGGGACATTGGACTGCACAAATTTCCCATCCCTCGTAACCTGTGAAAGCCTGGTACATTTGAACAAGCTTAAGAACAGCATACTTCATACTTCAGTTTTATGGTTTAATGTTATTGAAGGGTGAATGAGCAGTATTTATGTCCGGTGAATTATTTGGAACTCCAGCTTAGTTTCTTTTCTATTTTTTTGAGCCGGGGGGAAGCAGGTTAGTGGGAAAATGATTATATTGGGTTGATCTTTTTTTTTTATATATATAAGTGATTATATTGGGTTGATACCATCTATACTGCTGTATACATTAATCCTGTTAGGATTTATCTTATACTACTAAATATCCCAGTGTCACTCTGGTGCCTGTAAAACAAGCCCTCCATTTTATAGTACTGACATCAAGATGGATTCTCTATTCGGTTTATCAAAATTGTGTATCTTTATTTTATAATATTGTCATGAAAACGAAAGGGGCCGCATTAATGGGATCCAACTCTGAACAGATGCCCAACAAGAACTATCATTAAAGATTTTCTCTCTCTGTTTTTACCCACTCTTAAGCAGCTTATCACAGTATTATGCCCAAAATAAAAAATATTCCTAAACCAACTGCTCAGCTTGGAGTGATTTCAAATCTAACAGGTATAGATATCTAGAAGGCAGGAGGCAACAAGGGAAGAGAGAAAAGAGAGAGAGGAACATGTGAAATGAACAAACCTCATCAACATTTGATCCCTTGGGATGCGAACATGATCAAATCTCAAGACACCATTGTCCATGGTGTTGTATCCGCCATTTCCAAATTTTGTTCCAATATCACCGATGGTTATGCCCGGAAGAGGTAAGTGATCATCCAAACTCCGCAACTGGACAATGAAACCTAAGAATGGGAACATTTTCATACTTTTTTTTATAAGTTAAACTTTATTAATGAAAAAGAGAGTTGACAGTACAAGAGAATATAATGAAAACACTAGAGCAAACAAGCGAAAAAACTTAGAAAATCCGGAAAACCCTCAAAAGGACAACCTAAGATCGAATTAGCCCACAAAAAAAGAGAGAATACAAATAGAAGATTATTGGTGCCTAATTTTGAACAGGTTTGGTAGTTACCATGCACACCGTAGTCTCGGCCATCAGCAATAAGACGTGCATAAATAACAGCATGCGTGGAAATTTTACCCAATCCACCAGGCCACCACTGTCCACAAAAGTGAAGGCAAAATATTAAGAACTTTGTCTTTCTAGTCTAGGCAAGGAGACCCCCAAAGAAAAAAATCAGCAACCTCTCAAAGCACTATACATATAGCAGATGCATTGTATACATGCTATTTCTCAGAAAAATCAGCCAGCTCGTTGTACACGTTACTCACTTTGCTAGATGTCAATGTAGGACTATGAATAATGAACTCGTCTGTTTCAGGATCAAATGTTGCTGTTGTTTCAAGCCCTTGAACGTTGGACCCATGACCAAGCTCAGTTTGTGCATAGCAACCAATTATTTGCATCTTGTATGCCAATGGCAACCACTTCTTTTGCTGCTCCTCAGTACCTTGTCCTTTAATTGCCGGTACAAACATGCCCTGTGGAGAAATATATAAATTTAGCAAGAATTGCAAGCAATGAAGGCAATTTTTAATAATACAATACCAGAAACAGACATGAATAGACTTTGGTACGTACGAAATACTAAGAACCAACTTAACCATGTCAGTGAACTGTCTTTCAACATATATTTTGATTCTCATAGATTTAAAGAGCTCATGAAACTTGGCACTCTACAGTACCAAAAAGACAAGGACTAAAACATACCCAGTGAAGATCCGTAAAAGCAGGCTCATCCACAAAAGTCCTTAAATTAGCTGCCTCTTCCTCTGTAATAATGAAACTCGCAGAGATGAGTTATACAAACAAAAGAAACGTGTAAAGAGATCAATCATGAGCAAAGCAAATTAAAAGAGAAACTATAAAAGAAAAGCAAGGAACATAAGGCAAGTAGCGTAACACAAGAACAATCAAGTCCATACATACCAGAAAGGCGAAGCTCAATGATCCGTTTCCATGCATGAGCTGCTTTTCTCAGAGTGTTTTTAAATAACTCCTTTCTACCTTGCCTCGTCCTGTTATCCTTTTGAAAGACCTAAAAGTAGAAGGAAAAGAATTGTCAGATTCACATTAAATGATCGTCGCTGCTTTTTTTTCATTATTTTCTTTTCTTCTACCCCTGTTTGCAGAGCAAAAACACCATACCCTGAAAGGTTTCACTATATAAAATTGAGCAATTTATAATTGCTTGTTAATGTTTAGTTTTCCTTATATTGGTTTGCAGAGTACATAGCTCTGTGCCAGATTACTTTCAGGACCAATTAAGGGAGTAGGGAGCATCGGTTGCTGACAAAGGTCTCTATCCCCGAGCAAGTACGTTGACGAATGAAAAAAGCTTTATATATAAATTTATTTTGTGAGTAGAGGCCACAGTAAACCACACATTCCAATTCAGCCACGAGAAGCATTTGAGAGTAAGACGCTTTTAATTTGAGCTGCCTTGGGCAGAAAATGTTTTGTAGCAATTTTTTTACCTTGACAAGTAAATCATAGGGAATGTCACAAAATAAACAAAAGAAAAAGTAAACCATAGGGAGTAATTACTATTGCTTCTTTTTTTCTTTCTTTTTTTGGAATACCCTGGGAAAAAAAAAAGAGAACAAAAAAGTGCAAGGTGCTCATTGTCTATAGGAATATCTTAGAAATACTGTGGAACAAATACACCAAAACTAAAATTAATAAGCAAATATGGTCGCTATATCACATTAAATGAGTTGGCTATTTTATTTATTCAAAACAAGTACATCTGCAGATCTTGAATGAAAGGATTTAATAATAATGTTAGACCTCAAAAAGCTGGAACATGACTTTTAAATAAAACGTAAAAATCAAATACAAAAATCTAATTTTATATTATTTTTATCGTATTAAATTAAAGAAGGCCACATTTTAAATTTGCGCCTTCAGACCCTGATTGCTTTCTGGTCCATCCGTGCTTGGTTATTGAAAACTCAGAAGAACAAGTCAAGAAGTTTACGTATCGAATTAGAAAATGTCCGACCACAAAACCACTACATACTAACATCACATAATGACCGTAACAAGTCCAAAGAAAGCATCTTCCAGTACCTTAATTACCGAGATTTCTCTTCTAAAACCTCGAAATGAGCGTTTTTAGCAAAGCAACCAAACGAGAAAAATTCGTGATTGACT
Source organism: Myrica gale (assembly GCA_963930655.1). Taxonomy (NCBI): domain Eukaryota; kingdom Viridiplantae; phylum Streptophyta; class Magnoliopsida; order Fagales; family Myricaceae; genus Myrica; species Myrica gale. Next base: position 20,834,237 of record OZ005617.1, on the reverse strand, counting down.
TACGACTTTAACTATGTCTACTCCACTAAACCTAAAGCTAAGAACAATCTTTCTTGGCAAAAGCTGAGAACAAAATTCACTCAAATCGAAAATATCCGATCAAATTTCCTTTCTGTTCCTACAATTTGTCGGCATACAGACAGCAAAATGGGAAAGGAGGTAAAAGAAGGGGAAAAAAATAACCGGATCGCTGGCGACGAGGCGAGAAATGCGATCGGAGAGCTCGAAGTTGTGGCGGGAGCCGGCCCAGACGATCTTCAACTCCTCCACATCAAACTGAGCCTTGCTCCTCTCGCCCGCCAGATGATCAACGCCCTCCATTTCGGATACAACCACGAAACCAAAAAAACAAAACCCCCCAAAATTCACGCACACAAAATTTGCTCTAGCGGAAGCCCCAACCTAAGTCTCGGAACAACTTGAGTAAGAAACCCGAAAAGCCTCTCGGACTGTCCGCAAGACAAGAAGGGAGAAAGCTGTTGGCGAAGACAATAATATAGAAGCAGTATATGCGGCTTTTATATCAGCAAGCATGGCGCCGGATAAGGAGTCAAGGACTGGTGCTGATTGTTAAAAATTATGTCTATGTTTGCAATTTGCGCGTGGATTTTGATGCCAGATGCAACCTCTTTTTTTTTTTTTTTTTCTTTTTTGTTAAACCTGCCAAATAACACTTGGGCTTTTCCTTCTTGCATGTTTTAAAATAGTGTAATTTCCAGATGAGATTCTGACCATCTATTGCGATAAATATCAAAAGGTCATGCTCTTTCTTCGTTGATGGTGTCAGAAAAAAGATAAGATACCCGTGCTGTGTGCCTAACCTGTAGGTTTTAATTGACCGGATTATTGACCTTTCTACTACATTAAATAATATATAATTCATATTTTTTTATCTGTTTATCTTTAAATTATATAGTACAATTTCACAGAAAATCGCAGGAGATCTTAATTCATAAAGTTTATATCTCTTTAAATGACTTATTGTGCGAGAATGCAACAGACTTTATTGAAAGCTATTAGGGACTGATATTTACTATGATTAGTATTGGAAGAGATAATGATAATGCTAATCAAGATAAGGATATTGGTCAATTCTTCTCAACCAACAGATAAAGATAAAAAAAAACCAGATCTGATAACTTGTAACTAATTCTGTGTTTCTATAAGTAGAGTATGCAAGATTCAATTCAATCTAACAAGTGGACAGCCTTGGATTACTCGAACCTAACAAAAAAGAACTCAACCTCTCACTAAGGTTTGGTCAGGATAAAAGAGTGGTTAGGATGTTTCTTTTAATTAGAAAAGAAAGGGAAAGAAAATCCCTTCACATGTGCAGAGTTGCATCAACATATTTATTAATGATACTCCCCTACCAATTGTGTTACTTATGGCTAGATTTACTGCCGTATACAAGGTGCCCTGGAATGGCAGGTATGCGTGCAGTTGGGTTGCTAGCTCTGAGATTGGCTACCGTATTGATTGTGGTTGGTGGATGGTTAAACCGGATTGTTATTATCACCTGTGGTCCTGTGTATTAGTTATAGATTGGTGCTGAACTGCTGTTGCCCTTTGAAGAGGTTATTGTATGTGTTCTTTCTGTCCTAAGCATTTCCTAGAGTTGTATGTTTCCTTTTAATTGGTTGTCAACAATGAAAAATATTTACCTCAATTTTTGTCTAAAGGCACAAAAATAAAATTATGGAGTAAAGTTGTCATTTACCTGAACAAAAATAGCAATTTATGTCCAAATTAACGGCTGAGAATGCAAAGTGTAAATAAGTTTATTTGATGACAATACTCGAACATCATAGAAGATTATACAAGAAAATCAGCGTATGCTACATAACTTCAAGACAGCTGTTTCAAACAATGTCTCTCAATCTACACCACCATAACGATTCAACACCTGCTCCAAGTCAATTACTTCGGCAAAACTATTGATGGAAATGCACATTATGAAAATTGCTTTGATATTGGAGTGCACTTCTTTTCATTGTGAATGTGAGATATTTACATTTACTTTCTGCAAATTGCAACCTCGACGAAGTCCAATCCTGACATCGCCAAAGTCTTCCTTTCAACTGGTTGCTTTGCTGTCAGCAAACAGAATATTTGAATCCGTTGATGTCTGTGGTTATTGCGAGAAAGCCTAAAATCATCAGAAGACTGCAGAACGCATCATCTTTTTGCTGCAAGATGATCAAGCAGAAGGCTTGTACAAAAAAGAAATAAGCCTCAATGAGTTAGTTTTACTTGACATCTTGAGCCACTTCTCATAACGCAGTCAAACCGTGTGCATAGTACATCTGCCAAATTTCCTCATCAGCTCTACACTTTGTGCAATAGTTGACCCTGCAGTCCCAACAAAACCAAGTGGAGCGCAGCTGCAAACTGCTTCCTCTATGTATAGAAGTAAATCAGGTACTATCCGAGAATGACAGCCTTCTTTTGATCCACCTATTCCAAGACCCTTTGGAACAAACCCAGACCTCAGGCCATGACCAGCAGCCATAACCTTTTTGGCTGTTTCTGTCACTAACTCATCTTCTTCTCTCAGAAATTGCAACTTAAAATTACGTGAATCTCCAGCCAACTCCCCTAAATAACTTCCAGTCCAATTACCCTCGGGAAGATCAGTCATCACAAAAATATGTATAGGGAGGGGACTCTGTCTTAAAGATTCTACTTTCTGTCTTAAACTCAGAAAAGTAGCTTTCCAATGATTCTTGAACCGCCCATCTAACAATCTGAGCTGTGCACAAAGAAAAGGAGCCTCTATGTTCTTATCTACAAACTTATTTCCTGCACTCAGAATTTCAGGGACAAATGGAAGAAACTCAATCTTTTCAATCAAAGACTGTATCCTTTGGTCTCTTGGAGCTTCATGGATATCAACGTGTAGCTCTGAACCTTTGTACGGGGAAGTGAAAAGGCTTCCAAATGCCACCAGAGTAGCTGATTCAGCTTCAGAACCTGGTCCGAGAGTCTTATATACATCTCTTCGCTTCCTAACATAAGAAATTTTCTTCTTCTTCTTAAGCTGTTCATCAGGTTGGAAGGAATCTAACATACCATGCGCATCATGTTGGTAGGTCCAAACTGTAGTCCTGCAATCTACATCTACAGCATAGATACATTTGTCTACATTACCCCTAAGCCCAGATAGTAGAGATCCGCATTGCTTTAGGCAATCAAGCAAAGATGATTGTTTATGTGCTTCATTAAAGCAAACAAAATCTTTCACCCCACACCATAGGGATGCAAAAGCTCTGAGATCTATGGCTCGCACAACAGATGAAGACACCAATGACGAAATATCAACAATGTCAGCCATAGAGACATACCTGCAATAGTAGGACGTGCAAAAGCGCAGTTCATAACATATCCATCGAATACATACCGGATTATAATACGGTATAAGAAAGAAAAACCGAAGAGCCCCTAAAACAAGTTTTCCAAGATAGTCACAAAGAGCAACAGTGCAAGAAATGGAGAAGATGTTTTGACTCTTTAAGTTCTATGCTTAGGGGGATGTAGAAAACAAAAACCTCTAATCAACTGAGCCTAATAAGACTATTGACCTGATGTTAGAGACAGTTCCAAACTAAGCATGTAAAACCCCAAAGACCCCAATTCTCACTTTCTGTTACTTCTCTTACCGAGCAAACAAATAATTAGACAGACACAACATTTTCGATGCCGTAGGCATGACACTTGAAACAAGCCCAATAGAACACACATTCTAATCTTACCAAATTGAACAAACTTGCTTTAAGTAGAGCAAGACACGCACACACAAGCTGAGAAAGTGACAAAACCGACTCACCTGCCAGTCCTAAGGAGCTCAACCACATGGTCCCAAACCGCAACCCGAATCTCATTCGGACTCAAAACCCTAAATTTCGGGCAGCTCCCAAGAGCAACCTCGTGGTGATCCAGAACGGGAGGAACAATCAAAGTCCGGTTGAGAATCCCAGCCATCAAGATAGCATTCTTGAACTCGGAGAGCTGGTTGCTGAACCCACTGTGGGGGGCATACCAGAGGAATTTCTCCCCCAGAATCGGGGCTTGGAAGGAAGCGCATTGCGGGAACTGGGTCCTCAACGGTGAGAATGGAGAGAGGGAACGGGGAGCGAGAAAGTAGTACGAAAGCAAGAAGAGGAGGATGAAGAGGAGTGTAAGGAAGAAAAGCGGGGATCTGTGAGAGGGTTTTCTGGTAGGCCATGGTTTGGGGGTGGGCCTGTTGTTGTGGAGGAAGTGGTTCATGGCTGGCGTGGTGGTGCTACTGCTGGGATGGTTGAGTTCGTGTTTGATTCGGAAGGGGGAGGAGAGGGATCACAAAGCGAAAAAGTTCACTCCTTTACTTTTTGGCCTCTTTCCTTGTCTCTGTGAACAATCGGGAAAGAGGCTTACAAAAATAAAAACACAAATCGGGAAAGAGATCGATGCACGAACTTCCGAAGTAAATCTCAAGACCTCACATTTTTTTTTTTCTGGTACTACCCAAAAGAATTAACTCAGCTTTGGGGCCCTCGTAGGATCAACATCCCTGTCTCCGAGGAATTAGCAATTGTTTCTCGAAAAAATTTTCCTAGTATTAAGGAACTTAGATTTTTAACAATTATAATATATATTAATGTCTCGTATTTTGAGTTGATAATTTCGAAATGATTTAAGGGAGCGTTTGTTTCTCAATTTTTCCAACCCCCAACATTTCCAAACAATCATAAAATAATACATATTTTCTCATTAAATTATAAAATAATATTATACTATTTAATTAAATCTTCTCTCTCCTCACTTTTCTATAAAATACTATACTTTTTCACAAACTCAAATATCCAAAATTTCCAAAATCTCAATATTTCCACGAACAAACGCCCCCTTAAGGACGTGATTGGTGAATATTTGCATAACAATTTATAAACAGTTAATTTGTGGGAAAACTTGTATGTGGTACAATAGGTAGCAAGAGATTTTTTAAGATTTTTTAAAAATAATTAAGGAAAAATATGGTGTGACGTAATTAAAGACCCGTAATTTTATAAATTTAAGATCCCAATTGTGACGTAATTCTTTAATATCGTGTGGAAGACATTTTAATACCATGTGGAGAGCCAAATGAAAGCACATGTAAGTGATTCCATGTTTTTCCCAATAATTAGCGGCTTCTTTTTCGTATGAAGAAACAGCACTTGAGTGGAGCTCGTCTGATCCAAGGCAGCAGAACTCAACTAGGAATTCAGCAAGCAGAAACAACTTCACAATCCTTAACTCCCAATACACAATGAACAAATCTTGATCAAACAGAATACCATTCAACTTCCCAGAACACCTTGCTTTCAACAAATTGAGTCCTAAAACTTGTTTTAGATTTGTTACCACGCTAATTGAGTTCGACTCGAAGAATAAATACATTCACTAACTGACAGCCATGGTTGCAAGATTTTTCAATCAACATGACAGAACAGAGGCAAAAAGGCATTCATATAACTTCTGAAGATAGATCCTATGGCCTACAAGCTAAGAACATAACTATGTTAACTAACATTAATAAAAACAGACTTATTAAGGTGATTTCACGAACAAAAATAACTAAACCAAACCAAACTGCACATCATCAGTCTTGTATTAACAGTAACCTGTAAAGCCTACCCAGCATTGAGCTAAAGCACAATCCCGAGCTCAGAAAAGCTGCCAATCAAACTGCATGGATTGGGCTGCCGCTCGAATTAATATCTGAACTGCCGCCAGAGGCTGGATTTGGATGAAAAGCTGACTGTCTAGAGGACCCTTTGAGCAGTTTTAGTGAAAGAGAGGATGAACCATCATGGCCACTAGATCCTCCTAAACTTAATTTCGACATGCCAACCAGCTCATCAACATCAATTGGGCTCTTTGAATGTACTGCAGTTGGCTTGAGAACCTCATGTGTCTCCTCCTTCTTAGACGCCTCACTATTGCATCCCGGCCAAAATGGAAAAGCAAATGGATAGAATGGTGAGAAATAAGCAGGATATACCATTGGATATGAAGATTGCGAGCTCTCTGGCTTCGGAGGCATGAGATCTCCATCATTGGAGTTGCTAGAGTCCATTGATTCACATTCTTCTTCCAGAGCAGGAGTAGTAGGCAACGGGGGATTGCTTTGTGTTTCAGCCTGCAACTGATTGACAGATAAGAAGTCGCGAGGTGCCACCTGAGTTTCACCTGACTGCATAAATCATAATGGTGAATATATCAGTTACCGGAAGGACAAGAAGCAGGAAAAAAAAACTTTCCCCTCATAGTATTCATTCATGTTTCCTGTTGTCTCCAAAGACAGAAAAAAGGGCAATCACACAAATAATTGCCTACTTACCAGAACCTTTTGACAAATCTTAACAACTAAATTACCCTAAACTAAACTGGAGGTACATACATATTGTTTGCCCAAAGTCACTAAAGGCAGATCTATTTAATCAGGGGGGAAAGTGTAGACTCCCCAAAATGAGAACAGGAATCATTTAAAATTGCTGCATCTATGAACGATACATGATGATGCTGTCTTAGTTCATGCTTTGCATGTTGTGTGTGTCTATGTGCACAAGCAGGTACAGCTAAACAGTTAATCAGATATGATAGAAAGAACGGTACTAACTTCATCTGCTATGATATCAAACAAGCTGGAACGTCTCTTTCTCCGAGATACATTTGTTTGTCTGATGAAATATTTTTGAGCATGGCTGGCCACTTGAGTAGGTGTCCTTGTTATAACATAATTGCGAGATATTCCACGCCAATCACCTTTGCCAAGCTTCTGCAGTCCAAGTAAGAACATCCTATGTTCCTCTTCAGTCCATGGAATGCCTGCACAACCAATTATTAGCCATTTCAGAGACAAACAAGGCCTGCAAAGTACAACCAACAAAAAGATATAACATCAGAAGCATCTCCTAAGGTCATAGTCCTATAAGATATAAACCTCACCCACAATGTATCCACTCATTTATTGTAAAGGGTGAAACTTTCCATAAAAGCAGTAATTATGCCTCAAGAGACAGACAATTCACCAGCACCCAGACAATCACCATCATTTACCAACCCATATGCTTTAAATAATTCCAGTGCAGTGCAGATCAATGTCGAAGCATCTGTGCCATCTAATTTAAGGAGACACATTGTGGAAAATTATCAAGATCTGAAACCCAAATTCTTTTTGAATTTCCCACAATGTCCAAACATAGACAACAAATTGTCTCAGATTGCAGATTCGAAATATAAGCAGGCACATACCTTCTCAAAACTGTCATAGTTAGGGAACTATTGTGAAAAGAGGTTAATTCGTATATGGATTAAGGACTGCCCTTAAAGGCTGATCACCTTTTACTTCTTTCCTCAAAAAAAATTTGCTTAAACCCAATTCTTAAGTCTGCTATTACATAGCAGCCGGAGATGAACTGATCCAAAGACCAGTGACAGTTCCTAAATCGCTTGATAATTTAGTATAGTATATTTAAAGTGAATAACTAGGTTCATATCTTTAAAGGTCAAACCCTTTTCGTTGATAAGACCTGGGCAAAATAGCTAAGAAAGCCTAACCCCACTCCTCTTACCAACCGCACCAACATGCTTCCCTTAATTCAACCGAGTTCCATAATTTGAGTGCACTCCCAAGTTCCAACTGGCTAAACTTCAATTCACAGCATTGTAAATAGCAGCTCAGTTCATAGGCTTTCATAGACTTTCTTTTCAAGTCCAAAACGTCCCCAAAAACGCTCAACTTGAAGCACTGTATCACACTGTTTTTTGGAAACGCTGTTTTTTTTGGTACTTCATGGATTATTGCCACTGCATTGAATTCAAATTCTAAAACTAGAGCGAACCGAACTGCCTTTTCCCTAGGGTTGCTTTTCCGTTATTTTGATCACTTCACCGAAAAAAGAAAACCTTACCCAAACTCAAATCAGTGTCAAAGCACAATCTTACCGCGTTCTTTCCTAGTCATCCACTAAACAACCATGAAGAGGAACATAAAAAACAAACGTACGAAAATAGCAAAACCCAGAAAAGAACAATATAACTTCAACAGCAATCCGAACTTTCAGAAGAAAAAATCTGGAATATTTCTTTTTTTTTTTGGCATCTCGCCACACAGAATTCAAACATTTCCATCCAAAAACAACGACTTTCTCTTTGGTTTAATAAAAAACCAGGACTAATAAACGAAAATCGAACAAATTAACAGCACATTGAAAATCGAGACCTTTCTTTCTTTCGCGGCAGGACGAGGACGAGCCAGGCACGAAGTCCTCGGAGGCGTACCCGTCCGGGGCAGGACCGTGGTCGGGAATATCGCCAGGTGAGTCCGGAGTATTCGACCCGCCGTTGTTGAGACCCGAGCCCGACCCGGCATAGTGGCTCAGATTTCCCATACTGGCGCTCTTCCGGATCGACCCGTCGGTCAACCGTACCCCGAACAACTTGACCCCGCGGTTCGGACACGTCCGGGAGTTGTGCCCATTGTGGCTGCAATGCGAGCACCTCCGAGTCATAGCTTTCTCGAATCCGATCCGATTTGAACAGCGATGAAATAGAAAATTTGTCTGGATAGAGATACGTTTCGGATCTCGGTGATCCGATTATGTGATCTGAGAGAGCTTTGCGGTTACGGATAGCCGGATAGCCTCTGGACCCTTTTAAGTTACTCCCTCGGCTTCCGCAGGCGGGGAGAAAGAGAAGGAGAAAGACAAAAGGAACGATATCCATATATCTGGTCGTAGATAAATGGAAAATATTCTGTGCTTTGCTTGGGAATTCCAAATCTGATCCTTTTATGCTGGCCGTCGATTTTGCGAACAACTGTCATAATCAGGATTACTTTAATTTAGGATCCAGCTATTTTACAGCTTGCTAATCATGATTACGACTCCTTTAGAATTTTAATTACTTTTATGTACTATTTTATTGTCTATATGGTTTCAATTGTCTTAAATAAAGCATTTAATTAAAAATCCTAATTAGAGTTTGTTTGTATATATGGTAGTGTTTCCATTTCAATTCTTAATTTTATCTTAATTAGATCTTATTTTAGATTTACTGTCTTATAATTAGAAAAGAAAAAGACAATATGTAGTGAGTGTTATTGGATCAACTGTAATTAATATTGTCAATATTAAATATTATTAAGGGAAAAATATATTTTTTACCCACAAACTACTATAAGTTTTACACTTTGCACAAAAAACTACCAATTTTGATACATTACACCCTCTAACTACCAATTTTTGACACTTTGCATCCTACGTTAAATTTGTAGACTAAAATTTTGATAATATCCTTGGCCCATTTTGTATATATTAAAGATATTGTTGTCAATTCATTAATTTATTAAGGGTGTTGTTGTCAAATGGAAGGTGCAAAATGTTTAATATTAATAGTTGGATGGTGTAATGTGTCTGACATTGGTAGTTTGAGGGTGAAATGTCTTAAATATGGTAGTTTGGTGTAGAATGTGTCACTACCATGATAGTTTGTAAGTGGAAAATGTATTTTTCCTTATTATTAATATTTATTTATTTTTTAAAAATAAAACGTGAGCTATTTGAAACAGCTAATAGGACATCATTAGCTGGTACTTTGTTCCACTTATCCTATTAGTTTCAACTTTTATTGTTTTTAAGTGTATATACAGGCAGCTTAATTATTTGACACGTACATCAATTAAAGCCATAAGCAAATTACTAAAGAAGCCCTGGTCCAAGCCACTTGTGTAATATTTGCATTCATATCCATAGTTATCCAATTCAAAATCATCCTAATTCGATTGTGACTGGACAGAGACCCAGTTTATTTTAAAATTAATTATTTAGATTTAAGCGTGTGATTCGGATAAAGCCAGTCCACTAGAGATTAATTATAGATAATAATATTTTGTGGTTACCTCGTATCGTATGAGCCGAAACCCATTTTATTAAGGATGAAATTATGTTGTTTTTAAATTGGTCTGCTAAATATTTTTATTGGTAATAATTAAGACGGTATTTCAGTGACGTATATATATAAAACTCTGTTTGGTAGGGAAGAAAGTCAAACTCGGAATTAATAATTATTAATGGGACTAAAGCCCGTCTCTATCCATATTCCATACCCCTACCTTGATTCAACGAGACACATTCTCACGCATGCAAAAGAAATTTGGACCGACCCAATTGGATGCTAGTTGGAGTTGAGGGTCTGAAATCCAAAAGGGTCCCACTGGAGAACACTCGGACGGTGAGGAGCTGCTCTTGGGAGCATGGCAGAATCTTGGTCTATTAGAAACTAGCTGGAGCATAATCGCACGATGTGGAGATCGTACAAAGAGAGGATTTATGAAGAAAAAAAAAAAAAGCTTTATCCATCTTATCCAAAGCGACGGACATCCCCCCACCCACCCACTAAAGGCCGAAACGAAAAGCGCCAAACAAGTGGTCCGATCACAGCTATATCTGGCTGTAAAAAGCACGAAGGGTTCAAAATTAAAACCCACGTTGGAGATTTGTCTTAAAGACAGATATGGTACACACTTGCTTCTTTGCAATTTGGTTTTTAGACTGGTTTTTAATTTTATAAAGTTAAGACTTGAAGTTTAATTATTCTGAAATTTGAGATATATGTTATTTTTTAATTTATTTTATGTGAAAAATTGTGACTTGACTAGTAAAGAATCATGATCTAATTTGTTGTCTGTCTTAAATGATTCATTTTATGAGATAATTTTGACCTTAAAATGTGACTTATAGACTGTGACTAACCCCATTCGAATTAGATCATTCTATTCGGACATAAATTAGAGAGAGTCTTTATCCTCTTAGGTGGTGATTGCAAACTAGATTTTAGTTATTATAAAATAAATAATATATATTATACTAAATAAAAACAAGAGGAAAAAAAGCTATGGAAAAAAAAACGGAAGGTCATGTCACAATTTTTTTTGCCAAAAATTAATTACAAAATAGGCAAGGTCTTTAATTTTAAAATTGACAAAACTTGGATCTTAAATTTATAAAATTAGGTCTTAAAATCAAATCACCAAAAAAGCATTAGCGGATCGACAAATTTCCCTTTTTATGAAGGCATAATTGCACTCAAAAGTATATAAGATGAAAGTGTAGGAGTGACAGCCATTTGTCATTTTTCTTATTTTCAATGAAGCAGACTTTGGGTGCAATTATATCGTTTATAAAATCACTAAGGAGAGAAGAAGAAGAAATTTTTGGACAAACGTGAAGGCTCCGGCAAGTTGGGATTTGCATACGTTGTCGTCAAATATGGTAGGGTATAACGTTGCTAGTGTGGATTAGATATGAAAACAAAGAGAAGTCGGTCGCTATGGGTCACGTTTTCCCACCTATTTGCGACTTCCGTCGACCTTTGGGAGTTGGGTGTACAGGGTTGAGGGGCGTGTCGGTAACTCGTTAGGACAGCATCAAGGACTCGGAGAACGGCAAAGATTAATGTTGTGCAAAGTCCAGCCACAATGACCGTCGCGGCGGCTATTAGTAAAACTCAGTATCTGCTAGGAAGGTGCAGTTTGGGTTTTGATTAGGTAGGATTTGAATGGAAATCGCGAGTTGAACGGTCGTCTTCGAATCGACCTTTGCGCTATTCAAGAAACACGTGCTATGGCCCTATATGTATCTTCGTCCGTGTCATATTCAAAGTCCTCTTCAAGTCTTCTTGTTCTTGTTTCTCTTCCACACGCCTATAGAAATTCCTATTAAATGTTAAAAAGTTTCGTTTTTTTCACTCTAAAATGTTCTGTAAAGGATTTGGGCATTTCTCTAACCTGACGCCCCATATCGTCACAAACTCGATTAAAACTTGAATCTTTCCTGCACCAAACTGAAAATTGTGCAATCCAGAAGCTTTTTTCCACACAACATAGCACCAATGATTTTTCTAGTGCAGCCCACTCTTAAAAGGGGGAAAGATAGGGTGGCACCAAATTGCAAGAGCAAAGACTTGGCAATGAAACGAAGTTCTGCTTGTTTGGACGAGGAAAGGTAGCAGTTTTTGGGAAAATAACTACTATATTAATAGAATTGAAAATGCTACAAAGTTATGGTGGGTCAGACCCATTAAACTTCCAAATTGAAGAGAACATAGAAATTGGCATGTGGCCACTAAAATTAATGCCCACGGTCCATTGCGCAAGGGTATGCGCAGACGAGTGAATGGTAGTAGCAGCTACTTGGTATGACTGCAGAGACATAGAGGCAGTTTACCACAACATCTCTCGCTTCTGCAACAATAGATCTTCTAATTTTTAAATTTTTACCCTACGAAGCATATGTAAGCCTGAGCCTCTCTTTCAGGTAGTCCCCCCCCCCCCCCCCCCCCCACTTCGAATTGGAGGAAACCTGCGCGCCCAATCATGAGAACTATTAGCTTCAATTACAAGTAGAGAAGACAACCTATAGAAAAATGAGCCCTGAGGAAAACTCGGGTGTATATGTGATTCCCATAAATACCAACGTACAAAAGAAACCTCTACAAGTCGATAAACACCCACACAAGAAAATTGAAAAGGGGCGAAGAGTTTTATCATACCTTGGTCGAGATAACTCACTGCAACAACTTTCCAGGCATTCCACCCCAGTATTGGTTGGGATCTAAGAAGAAAGCTGCCTGCAACATCGACATTTCAATCTAAAAATACTCGATACTAACATGGAACTCAGAAAGAACACTCACATCAGACACATTAGCCTGTATGGCCATCCCATGTCACCGTCAAAACATGCCCAATTGTTTGTACGCAACAGATGGAATAAGAAACACTCTTGCATAGCATTTGAAAACAAAAATTTCCCGTATGATTTGCACCAACTGATCCACTTATACTAATGCCTCCATTTTACAGGAAGTACTATAGTCTAAAGTCGTTCAGAAAGGATACCACAAAATTTTGCTTCCTAGAATAAAGGTGTCTAAAGCATATTAGGTCTATAAATTCCTCCTGCTCACAAAATGCAATAAAGGTTCAAGTTCCGAGCTATTTGGGCTAGTTTTGAACTCGCACCATTTGAGAATAAAGTTATACTTTAGAAACTAAAACGTCTTGCCTGTTACTTCAATTTAGATACATTTTCCGGCCATGGTTTGTCCAATTCACAGTATTTCCTTCACCCAGTGGATAATCCACGCCCATGTGTTTAATCCACCAAGTCCTGAACCATGACACTTGAAAAATAAGCCACTAAGTCGAGGGAATGCTTGGATAATTGTTTATCTAGATCCTATTGTCTTTTAAACATGAACTACACTCCTTCAACGTAAATATACTTCAAGATATAATTCCTGACAGTTCTGCATGTAATTGCACAACAATGATCCCAAAGAGAAAATGTAGAGAAGGAAGCAGCTAAATGATTACAGAGTAGCGTTCTTTTCCCGCAGGCATCACTCTGTGCAGCGTTGACCTACGAATAAGAGACAAATATTAGAAAGAAGAAGGATCACAGCTCTTTTTTCTTTTTCCCTGAAAAAACACATGTTCATTTTATCCACATGCATATGATCTCTGGGAAGAAACTTGAATAGCAAGTTAATGGAATCACAAATTACCGGAACAAACAATTAGTCCACCTCTCCATCATGTCCCCAATGTTCACAATGAAGGCTCTGCATATTTGATATACAAATACATTTGTTTTACAATGAATTTTAATGCTGACAAAGAAACATCGTAATCAGGCTAGTTTTACAATGAAGTTTGTTTGTTGTCCAAAGAATGTAACATTCTCCTTTCAAGGACCACTTTTTAGCTAAAGATTTTGAACGGGCTCAATTCCTTATACAAGAATTTTCAATCATGGACTCACCCATCTAGATGAAGAACGTTCTTCCAAACCCAAGGTTGTCTGTATTTTTCCTGGCAGACCTGTTAACATGAAAAACCTAGCTATTTCACAACTGTGAAGCTGCAAAAGGAACTACAGCTGATTAACAGGAAACATACCTGTAGCCCCAGAACACCGTCAGTTGCTAGGAGAGTGACCATTCCATAATCTGAATGAGCAGAGGCACCATAAATTTCTTCATCAAGAGACCCTAATTCACCTGAAATTATGATTACAGTGAATATCGTCAATGAGATATAAGGGTCCCCCAGGATGATTGGTTTGAAACCTTTTGCCTGGAAGTATTCTTCTGCATCTACTTGAGTAAATCGTGCAAATTTAGCTGAGCCAGTACCTAGTTGTACTTGCTTCCATATAGGAAGGCTATGCTAAACACAAAGCTTAGCGGGTTTTGGGATGAACTAGGCCATTTTCTTGCTCATCCCATTTGCTTAGAGATATCTGCTGCATTGATATGGCCAACAGACTAATTGGACAGTGTTAATGCTATATCTGATGTGAACTACAGCTTAAAATTAGTTTCTAAGACAAACATCCATTTTGGTTTAACAGCTTCGTTTCAACGATCAATCCTTCAGTTCCAAAAATTTTAAAAAAAGAAGTAGAGAAAAAACAGCATATTACTATATGACAACTTTGGACAATGAGGTTTTCCTCTTTATACCTTCAACTTGTACTTAGACTACAACCCAGTTTAAGGTGCACTACATCTGACTTGATAAAGGTTACGAAGTTAACTGGTTAAAGACCTAAGTTTTCGTCTACAAAGAGTGGACCACACAGACGCCTGTGAGTACACAAGAGCTACCCTCCCTTCCCCAACTAAAAATGGAAGAGAGAAGAATGTGAAGAAAACTAATGGTAACAGTTACGTAGATATAAAGAATCCAAATCATGCTACCAAACCTGGATAACGCAAAAGACGAAGAAATGTCTGTGGTTTATCCAAGGCGCCCACTTTTTGAAAGAAATCCTCGTCTACGTTCAAAGCAAGAGCAATCAGAGAAAGTAATATTTGTCCAGCTGACCTGAGGCAGCACATCAAAAACCAAATAAAGTAGTGCTCGTTTTCTAAAATTTATCATCATCAAACCAAAACACTATTAACTGCAATATCTGCTGGTTAATTTCTAGTCTCAATTATCATACACAAAACAGAGCCACAGCAATCAACAAAAGTCAAACTTTAATACTTACAGGGCCTTTCTATGGATGCTCTCCATCGTTTGTCTCCATGAAGGTAGAACTTCTGAAATATCCTTGCCAGGAGAATAAACAAAGTAATGCTAGATCAAAGCAATACTTGCACCAAGATACCACACTCAAGGCCAAAGGAATTGAAGAAGAATAAATCTTAAAAACAAAGCAAGCACTCAAAAGTTCATTCACATACCTTCTGAAGGCCATTGATTCACATTAAAAGGAGTTGTAGTTTCTTCTAAAGGTCCAATATAGAAACTCTCTTCGGAGTCGCCTGTTTGAATCATTTGAATAATATCCTTTCTAACTTTCCTTTCTCCTTTTCCATTAAGAACAATTGAAATGAAGGAACGAAACCAAAGGTAAAAGAGCTTCTTGTACATGACATGGGTAATACCACTCAGAACCGATACATTCTTATAAACAAATAATAGAAAGCACAAACAAGCAGCAGCTAACCTAAAGTAGAGATATAATCTGGGCATTACAAGTAATTACTACAATAATCTTAATTGCCGCTGTAACTGCAATTCATTCCCACACAATTCACATGCGACATTAAACTTGAATGTTTAGAGTCTATTAAACTTTTTGGAGCTGGAAGCGGGATCAAGATTCTCAGCATATAGCGGCTTATAGCCTCTGTGTTGCTTGCGAGCCACTCTCATCTTTTCCTCCAAAGGTAACGAGAAGAACTTCTTGCTCTCCTCAAATACTCTCTCAAACAACTCTTTCTCCACCCCAGCATTCACGAGGTAGAAGAAACCATATTCTATGCACGCCTATGATTCAAATTCCGCTTCAGAGAAATTGAAAGGAAGCAACGCGACACAAATAAGCAAGTCTTGTTATATATATATATATATGTTTTAGAAAATACTTGTTATAAATATACTCTGCTTCATTGAAAATGAGAAGGAAATTTTTTGGCGCAATTGACATAAGTTGTGCTATAATAGCATCAGTCCTGAAGTGTCTTTCAGTTCGAATATACTTTGGAGAACAACGAGCTGAAATGGTACCATCGTATACGAGATTTAGTCGAAGAGAAGAAGAGAGCTGGAGAAACAGTAGGGACCTGACGGATTGAAACAGCGGCAGAGACGCGATCCGGGGTGAGGACAGGTCAACGACAGGGAGTCTCAGAGCCTCCATCATCTCCTTCCACCTCTACTGATCAATTTCCCAAGCGGCCAACCTTATTTGGCTGAGCTCTGTTAGTGCGACTAATAGAATTCTCTCTCCCCCCCCCCCCCTTTTTTTTTCTAAATTCCCCCTTCACTTTTTAAATTTTAACAATTAAACACCGCCGTTTTTCTATGTCCGCGCTTCTTTCTTTTTCTCATACGGTCACACCAACACTGTCAACACAAGTTCGCTTTCTTTTCAACAGAGGGTTTATCTTTTCTTTTCCCAATTTTTTACTTCTCTTTGCTACAGTCGAATAATCGTCAAAGCGTCATCTGGGTCCCATGTAGGTGGAAAAATAACGAGACCTTCATCACCTGCATAATATCATGCCTACCATGATATGTTTAAGTGTAAGTATGCACCTATGTTTCAGTCACTTGAATACACACCCTTTTTCTTTTTGGGGTAATAAAATGTTTTACGATTCACAAAATGCATTTCCTATACTTGGCAGAAATGTTGAAACTACCACAACACTGCTTCAGCATTTAAATTCCCTGAAATTAAGTACAAAAATGTCACTGTCCTGCACAGATTCTCCCCTAAAAAGCTACTCACCATTCTCTAGTCAGTGCATGGCAAGGAGGAAAAGGAAATCATCCACCGGAATCCCCATCTCCTCACTGAAATTTAATAGTCCAACTGTATACCAATATCATTTTCACTTATCCGCTTCCCCTTCCATGGAAACTACATAACTCAAGCACCAAAACCCCTTCCCTCGAAAGACTACTCTGTTTCAAAACAAGCTCTGGCCGGCCCTCTTTCTTCCACACCATTCCCTGACGCATCCTAAGGATAAAAAGATATCAAAGTTACCAAGAGAGGCAGACACAATCTTCACCCCCTGGCAAGTCTGCTTCTCCTATTTCTCCTTGCGGGAGTATAACCCATTCCCATACTTTCCCCTGGACTGAGCTCTTCTTCCTCATCACTAGTTTCATCAGACCTCCATCTTGGTCCACCATTCATGGTGTTGGCCTCAGCAGCAAAATCCTTCTCTCCATGGCTGAATATTGGAGACCATATAGAAAAGTCAGGATGATATGTGACGAAAAATATTCAGCAATGGTAATTAACTGCACAAGCAACAAAGCAGGCAAATATACTGGACTGGTGAAAGTAAGAAAAACAAGAAATTTATTTTACCCCCAAGAGATATCCATTTGATCTTCTGATGAGATGACATTCCAATGTCTATAATCTCTATCCGACTGAATCCTCTTACCAGACAAATTTGTACTCAAGCCCCCTGCAGAATCTTTAGACAAGCCATGGTTGCCACTAGGTGTACTTAATCGATTAGAACTATCCCTGTAGGAATATGGAGGACTGATCTTTTGGACTTGGTTGATAAACCCATTTTGTTCCCTTTCTGGTGAGGCATCTCGGAGGTTGCTATAGGCACCCTTGTTAATTTCTCTCAACGATGAGGTATTCAGAGGACTAATCCGACGAGACCCAGGAGTTGAGGAATCATCAAATTTGACATCCTTCTTGATGCTACTTATAGGTCTTGATGCCCTTTCGTGGACAATTGATGGGGAGCCATAATTGACAAATCCAGAGCGAGGATTGTTGACAGACCCAAGTAGTCTTGTGGGAGTCTCAGAAACAGATTGTCTCGAGAAAGCATAAGAATCAGTAGATGGGAGAATCAATGAACTGGTCAATGTCGGCTCTAGCACCTCAGGGAGATCAGATTTTGCTGCCATTTCAACTTCTTCACCGGAACTAACAGCAATCTCAGGCACTTTCCCAGACTTTATCTGTTGCCTCTGGACTTCGGGCAGCAATTCCATGCAATTGTCCTGTTTATTAGAACATCCAACATTTACTCCAACAAAATATACCCTCTCTAACAATATCACTTATCAAAGAGCACAGGCAATATCAAGCATATACACACATTTACTATAAGGATCTATCTTACAGGACCAAGTTTTCCCATCTCAAACTAGGTCCTGAGTGCTTGAAGAATTGTATTTGGTGTTGTGCTTGGAAATTACTTTGTCTACTTGCAGCTAGGGCTGAACAATATTGGGCCGAAACCGACAGGGCCAACCCAAACCGGTCAGAAACCGACTAGGCCGGCCGGTTTTGGGCCAACCCAGTTCGGCGGTTGGCCCAAATTATGTAGAACCGACAGGGCCGAACCGAACCGAGGGTATATAGGGAATTTCAATTTTTTTTAATGAAGTGGTGAGGGGAGGGGAGACGACGTCGTCTCTCCCCACCCCCAAATTCCCCTTTTTCCCCCGACACCTCATTCATCATTCCCCTTTCTTCTCAAATTAAAACCCTAGCCGCCGCCCCCCGCCCCTGTCGACATCTCTCTCTCTCTCGTTATTTACAATTTTCCTTTGATATTGGCTCGTTTGAAATCTGCAATTTTGACGACAATATTTGAGTTTAGCTTGGGTTGGATGGACACGCAGCTTGCTAATAAAAGGGCAAAGGGGCACCTTCCTAATGGCAACAAAAGTTAAGCTATTCTTGTAGAAGGTAAAATTGTTTCAGTTCCCTGCTCTTTTCAACCATATCAGAAATGGGGGCTTGAATGTAGCGAAACCTTTGAATCCTCTTTGAAGTCTCAGATTGCCGACCGAACTGGGCCGACCACCGAACCTTGTCGGCCAGGCCAGTTCTCCCAACTAGAATAGAGTAAATCAGCTCGACAGAGCATAAAACAAAAAGAAAAGAAAAAAGAGAACATTTAAAAGGCAAATAGATAAAGATATAACCAAGGCCATCTTGTTATTGAGACGAGAGACACTGTTTCGAAGCAATACTGCACCTTCCCTTCCCAACCCAACCTAACCAACCTTCTCCGAGGATCCATTAAATAGACCACTTTTAACCATTGTTTTAAGCGGTTGACTCGAACCTACAGCTTCTTTGCTACATACTTAGTTTTTCCTTATGGTTACCTCCCAAAAGATCATAAAACTTACTATCAATCGTGCTCTCCAGTGACTTGCTGATCTCATTCTAGACAAAACTTCTTCACCAACAGAACTCTTCAAAATGAACTCCTGCTCCACAGTCTGAAGTTTAAGATCAACTTGATATGCTTCAGTATAACGGTAGCGCTGCAATGATAAACACAATTTTGTGATTCAGGATACGTTCCTAAAACACTGTCGGTCTAACAAATAGAGAATATTATGAGGGAATTTAAAAAATAAAAATAAACAGAATCGCTATTACAGACCAAAAAGTGACATCGACGTTGACAATTCTTTCTAGAAGTTGTAGTGCATGATTATAATAATCAGCAGCTTAGCACTGCCATAAGATTCTTCATCCAATTACCCAACTTGCTAGTCAAATTTAACTTAAAATCTTGTGATACCTGAAGAAAGAACACGACAAGGAGACATCCAGTTGTTGTTGAAGGGTCTTCAATAGCAAAATCCAATAGGCATTTATGGATATGTTTCTCCTCATCAGAATTCCATGGCAACTCTATCATTCGATCTATCAAGTTCCTCCGTATACAAAGGCAGCAGATTTCAGTTACTAATATCTCCACCCATTCCATCCAATTCCTGAATTCAACTTTAAGATTAGCAGGTTCATTCCCAGGTGGTCCAGGCTTCAACTTCTTTTCCCTGACTTTGGTGCAGAGCATTCTCTGGTGTGTAAATGCTTCAGTCAGAAGTCCACACTCCACCCTCACCCGAACAGCACTGACAGCCTCTCTAAGTGAAACCATCTTGAACCCACTATCACACCCAGACCACCGTAAAACCATTAGAGCTGTATCAGGATTATTCCTTTCTAACAGCACTTGTGCAATCTTAGGATGAGTTGCAGGGCCTGAGATCTCCGGGAGAAGACGGCAAGCTTCCTAGGCAATATGATTTGGTGAAATATTATTAGCAATTAATTGCATTGAGAGCATCCAGAAACTACTCCTATATTATCATCACCAATATTATTTGGAAACTTTTAGTTTTTTCTTTAAATTAAGACTTGCATACGTAACTGAAATCTCACCTGCTACAACTTTCAAATGCCTCTACTCAATGAAAGCAAGATAACACACTACACTAAGTGCAGAGTTGAATACAGAACCCAACATGGACTAGTTTGGGCTCAGACAAGCAGCACATCAAACCGGAGTAGGTTATTATCCCGAAAAAAAATCGGACTCATTTCCAATTCTGTATTTTGATAAGGACAAGTATTTTAAACTATCTTACTCTCATCTTAAGCCTTTGTATTGTTATGTTGCAAGGCCCTCTTTTCTAGGTCCAACACTCCATCCCAGACAAACTAACTTAGTGATTTCTGCTTGACCGACAATCAAGGAGGCGTATTTAAGTGCCACCTCCAAGAGTAAAAGAACAGGGTTACTGAAGAGAAAGTCCCCCTAAAGCCCCCAAAATACTGTTATTATAGTGTAGAGGTTTTAGTATTAGATATAAGCCCTTGAAAACTTACATCACAGTTGGCAAGGAACAAATACCAAAAGCACTTGTCAACACCCCAATTTTCAAAACTATTTTCATGAAAATACAAAAAGTTCTCAAATATAGGAGAATTCTTTCCAACACTCCCTCTACGACGCACATGCAGGGATCACAAGGCAGGAGGACCACAGCTGCAGGTCTTAGATTCTCCTGCTTGGTCACAATGGAGATCCTCCTCTGCGATCGGCAATCTACAGGGGGAGGATCTTCTCTTCTGTGATGGTTGGGGGGAGGAGATCTCCACTCCACCGCCACCAGTGCGGACCTTACAAAGGAGGCAGTCTCCTCCTATCTGAGGTGGTGGCCTGCACAGGTGGAGGCTGCCCGCTGAGTGTTGGATATGTCTTGAATACTCTATCCAACCACACTCTAAAATCCATAAACCCTACCCCCAGCCCTTTACTTGTTCAGATTCGTCCTGTAACAGTTCTACAATGCTAGTATATGAACTCAATCCCATCCTCTAAATATCATGTACCTAACATAAAATTACTTCAAGAATAATTGTCCACATATTCAAATTATCATCTTCTTACGCAGCAATACTTGAAGTGTGACGTCTCTCTGACTTGGACACAATAGTTATGTGATAGACTTGATGGAAAGCAAAATGGTCATTCAAATTCATCTTAAAAATGTTACCTGCAGAGCCTCATCTGTGTGGTCATCCAACAGGTAAAAAACTAGAGATTCCAGCAATGAGTGCCTGGTAATATAAAAGGTTGCCGCAAAGTCTTCCACAATGTGTCTCCATGTTTCATCAGGCATCCTCCAATGTCGATCAAACAGATAATAAAGAAACTGTCACAAATTAAGGGAAACAAAAAAAGGATCCTGCACAGTTGCAAATTAACAAAACCAACAGAAATCATGAATCTACATGCAAGTAAGACACAGGATACAATTGCTTGCTTGGCAATCACCAAATCAGAGCTTCCACATAAGAAGAGTATATCAACTGCAGTACGTAGATTTTCAAAAGGATAGCACCCTGCCACCCCTTCGATCTTAAACTGGAAAATTGACAAGTCTCCACTTTTCAGCAATGATGCAACCTCTAATTCCTCCTGTTTTTCATGTGTATCTTCCTGCTCTGTATCGATATTCAACAAGGCATCTTCAATGAACAAGGAACCTTCCTGTCTAGTGGGATCCTCAGAGTAATTTACTGCATCAGGCCACGAACGCTTAATAGCAGCTGACTTACGTTCACGAACAAGAGAACGCCATGACGTGAGACTAGTATACCGGGATGTTATATTCTCCAGAAATTGATGTCTTATGCACCACATCATAATTTCCAGATGCTGGAAATAAAAACCAATAGTGAAGAACAGGACAAAAAAAAGGCAGATATAGGGAAATTGTTACTAGCAATTCAATCGATTGAAGAAGTCCAATCAGACAGTAAATTTTTTACTGAAAGTCCTGATGCTGAATGAAAATATCAACGAAAAGTAGAGGCAGCACTCCTACCACCAAAAACTTAACACTAGCCGACGTACACAATCACTACAACTTCTACAATTCAATAGTTGTGAGTTTGTATGCTCATCTGTCTTTTCAAGATTGGTCGTTCCAAGAATTTAGCTGATAAAGTTATTGACTTACTAGGACTCTAGAAACTTACGTATATTAAGTAAAATGGTTATTTCTATCAGAAGGGAAATGTTATCACTCTTAATCACAAAGATAATAGGTTCATAAAGCAAATAAGAAACAAGTCAGCCATCCAAGCTGAAAAAGTGAATGCTATATATGCGCGCTCCACTAAAACTAAATCTAAATTAAACCTGCTTTGTCTTCAATATGTTCTCTTGAAGGTGGTGCAAGTCATGAAGCTGTGCTGAAAGAGTACCCTTGAAAGATGACTCCAAAACTTCAAGCACGTTGCATATGCCAGCCAGCTGTACAGAACACTTAAGTAGCAGACTCAACTTTGATTTCATCCCTTCCACTTCAAGGTTATCTAACAAAAATGTTAAGAAGTGCACATTCCGCAAATTACGGAAAATACGCACGTGCATAAAAGATTGCTGAACTTCATGAAGGTTCCAAACAGCAAGATATTTCAAAAATTCTAAGGATACAGATTTCTTGAAGCTGTATTATGATGGTTCTGAACGTCCTCTTGCACCAATCCTTGACAACCACTTCATCCAACAAGAAAGCGATGACAGGATCACTAGACACAGCACTTTCATCCATACAAACATCTGTTA
The DNA here is from genome assembly GCA_963930655.1 of Myrica gale. NCBI lineage: Eukaryota > Viridiplantae > Streptophyta > Magnoliopsida > Fagales > Myricaceae > Myrica > Myrica gale. Next base: position 20,811,260 of record OZ005617.1, on the reverse strand, counting down.
CATCTACGAACTCGGTTAAAGAAACATAAGCTTTCAACAAAATGACATCATAATTGGATCAAATGTCACATGCCTATAACATATCACTATGAATGTCCATAATAAAGTTATCTGTCAAACTTTTGTTTTCCTATTTATTCAAAACTTCTCCGTTATGGAAATAACAGGAGAAAAAACAGAGAGAGAGAGAGAGAGAGAGAGAGAGAGGGGAAAGAGGAGATACTACATTAGCAGGGGTAGTACTATTAAAAACAATTTCGACTCGCAAAGTAAAGCCAATACTTTTAATATAAAAACTATTTTATACGCCCCTAAGATTAAAAATGATATATCGATATAACTCGCACCATGAAGGATACAATGGCAAATCAAAGAAACTAAGTTATTCTCCAGGGCAACATCAAACAAAGAATAGAGACGTTGAACATCAGCTGTTAGTTGTTTGTCCCCATCTTCTTTTGATAAGCTCTTGTCCCCATCTTCTATCTCTTGAAATCTCTCATCACCTCTTTTGGAGATGAGGCCAGCTTGTATGCACTCATAGTAAAGACGAAGCCCCAGCTTGTTGCCACTCTTTGGTAGCGGGATTCTACAGATAGGACAAAGATCACACCGTTGACTACACTCTTCACATAACGAGGCATGTCCACATGAGATCAGAACATTGTGTACATAGCGTCCACAGCTTCTCAAGTCTCTAGTTGCCCGACAACGTTCAACTTTTGCTTCATCACACAATTCAAACAGGTCAATGGATGCCAAGTGTTCCAATGCTTCCTGAAATTGAAATTAGACGCCAAGGTATAATTCTCCATAAATTTACTACACCACATTTCGCGTACTATATTCTTTTGAAGTAGCAGCGCATGTTATGTTATGACGTATCCTATAGGATGGGAAAATTTCGCATCTCGTATTTTCTGTTACCCACGTCTGGATAGGAACATTTCATCCCAAATTGAGATTACCAACCAGAGAACTTGAAAACCTCAAAAATGGGTGATGGGAAACTGGACACCCTCCTCGTATTAAAACATCAAGACACCAAAAAGAAGAAAGATAGAAACGCAGCAAACAAAGAAGAGAAGCATAGAGTGCCTAAAAAACAAGTAGCTTGCGCACTGAAGAGTGGTTTCACATGAAGAATGCATAGGGTTGAACAAAATGAGTACCTGAACTGCTCGGCTATTATAGTCAGGTTGCGGAGGAGTAGAAGCCGATCTTGTGACGCCGTCGGCGGCTGCGGCTGCGCCTACGATGGAGGTCGAAGGTGAGGTTGGGCCGTTGAACCTCCGGTCCATTTCCTGGAGAGTACAGAGAGCTGATTGCTCCCAAAAACCGTAATGATAAAGATATTAAGAGGTTAGTGTTAGGGCTTTGTGAAGGACGACATTGGTGCTCGCAGAAGCTTCTGACAGAGAGAGAGCAAGAATCGGAGGGGTTTTGAAAAGCAAGGTGCGAGTATATTTTTGGGGACTTGGATTTTGTTTCCGGTTCCTAATTCAAATCGGGTTGCCTTCCCACACTATACGTCCATGGATGCAAACTGGGCCAGTCAAGCCCTACCCACTTTTTATTGGGCCTAAACGCACGGCTGCTAAACGTTTGTATAATAATTGATAACCCGGAAAGACGAAAATCAATATACTTCTAATGTCGAATCGGGATCAACTAGGACAGAAATAAAGCATTGGGTCGAACTCTTCTTTGAAGGTAATAGCTATGAATAGTCATCGACTCCCGGGAAAGGGTAGAAGAATGGGACCTATTATGGGACATACAATGCATTACAGACGTATGATCATTACGCTTCAACCGGGTTATTCTATTCCACCTCTTAGAAAGTGAACCAATTCTTGGTACAGGTTTTGCCATATTTTATCATCTAATAAATATAAGTCAGAGATATATGGATATATCCATTTTATGTCAAAACGGATCCTTTTTTTTTTTATTTGCCTAAATTAGTGAGCAGTCCGCCGGTCCTGGGTTTTTACCTTTTCTCGGTTTCTCTCAACAGGTAAAGGACGGCATAGGCAAGGAAGGGAACTGGGAACCAGTCAATTTTGGTTCATGTTATTTGGACAGCCGCTTTATTACAAAAAATCGAATGTGGAATATGCCTCAATGGCTTTTGATACGAGGCCTGAGGAGTGGAGAAGATAGCCTTTTTTATTTAGGACTTTCCTTGTACGTCTACGTTATCTTAGAATTTATGTGCCCATCGCATATCAAATGGTGAGGCTATGTTTGTTTAAGCTCTCAGAAAGTTTTCAAAAACTCCTTACTCACTTTTTCATCAATTTCAATACATTTTCACCAATCTCAATAATTTTTTCATTAATTTTAATACTTTTTCACCCATCTCAATAACTTCTTACAAATTTCAACAACTTTTAACTAACTTTTCATCAATTCTAAGAAAATCTACACTATTTTCAAAAAAACACAAAAACAATAAATGTTTCGAGAACTAAACCAAACATAGCCTTAGGGTCTTAATATAAATTATATAAGTGATAAATTTTAAATTAATCACATATTTTGGGGATCGATTACGCAAATTGAAAAAAAAATTCAATTAATTTTGCAGGTTATCCAATATCATAAGGCAGGAAAATACGTGAATACTTGAAAAATAGTAAGGGTAAGAACTAAGAAGTCTTTTTGTTTTTCTCCTTTATCCTATGGGATGAAGAAGTATTTATGTTTGGTGTTTCGGATTTGAGAGACCTCTAAAGTACGTACTTCTTTGTATTTTGGAGTTCTCTTTTTCCTCTTCCGGGAGGATTGGATAAACTTGTTAATCTAGATGTATTAAACTGTCGGTAGTTAAAATATTTTCTTGAATCCCAAAACAATAGAAAGAACCCTACAAATCTATTCCTACTTACCATTTTTCTCTTATGAATAGTTGGTACAGCAGGAAAAAAAATGTCGGAACAAGCAAGCCGGTCTGATACACAGATAAATCATGGTAGTTTTAATGAAAAAAATGTCATTTTTCTCTTTTGAGAAATGTTTTATGTCTTTTTTGGTTTCTTCTCAGATTCTTATGAGAAGAATTCAACAGTTATGATTAATTTTAGAAGTGAACCCTACACACACAGAAATTCTAAACAGTTAGATTTTTTTCTAGAAAAACCAAAAAAGAACAACAATCATTTATCTTTTAATTTCAGTTATATTTATATATATTTTTTAGTTTAATTTCAATTATATTTGTGCATGGACCTGAATTGGTCGGTCTGACCAAAGAAAGGTATTGTCTAACCGAAGAAAGAGACAGACAGGGATGAAATAAAGAAATACTATTTTGCTAGATGTTGCGGAGGGAAATAAATAATTTTATATGTAGACAATAATATGCTGCTCAAAGCTTAAATGGAAACTTTCCGTTTTACTATTTTAAAAAATAAAAGCACTTTGTGGGACCCCGAATTCCATATGTGCGCCACGTTCTCCTCTTGCACTACCCTGAACCATGCAATTGGAGTCTCTATGGGTTCGACACGATTACCATCTTTCCCACCGTGTCCTTGCGCATCAGCCCCTCAAGTAATGCCCACCCTCCTGATGTCAGCATTTGGACCCACGTGGGAAAGATGGTTTCTCTAAATTTTAAATTTAAATTTTTAGTCTCATAATTTTTTTTTCTTTTCAAAATAAACTCTTTTTGTGATGTCAAAGTCCAATCCACTAACCAGAATGCCTTGGCAGCTGCCTCTGTTAATTCATTCCGTCCACCTTTTATGTCATATCACATACTTGTCAATTGGGTAGTAAAAAAAAAAACCTACAGCTGAGGTAGAATTTATGGGTAGAATTTATGTATATCAATCTCAATTACTCCTGAACAAAAAATCTTTACAACTCGACCCCATATATTATGTGGCAGGTTGCAATTCGGTCGTGCACCCCGATTCAGCGTTAAATGACACGTTTTCCGTCACATGTGCAGGGCACATGACGCCCAGACCACTCGAAATGACCAGATTGCCCTCTTCACTTAAGTTTCTTTCTTCTCCTTCTTCCCTTACGTTTTCTTCTCCTCACTCAAAACACGCGAACCTGGCCCCGAAGACAAACCAGGAATATGCAATGCATGAGGCTGGTTTTGGGGCCCACCGGAACTGGTCGATGCTACTGTCGTGGGTCTCAGTTCGCGAGAATCACCAAACGGAACAGACTAGGATAAGACTGTCTAGAAGTACCTTCAAGAGCCTTTCTCTTGCAGGATAAACCCCAAGTCCCCACAGAATAGCCCGAGCCACTGGTACTGTCATCCACCATATAGCTGGAGCTTCCAGATGAAGCCCCAACAATATCATATGAACCACTAGCAGAAGATGTCTGCTCTATTTCGACTCCACTTGACTTGTTAAGGTTAAGGCCTATACCAGATCTGAAACCCTGGGCACCATACCCCATGTTACCAACATAATCTGCATTTAGATTTGCATGCTGAGAGACATGATTAGAGCTAGAGGCTTCAATGAACAAAGGTTCACTTCTAACCGGATTGCCACTAAGGCCAATATTAACTCTCCCAGGAAAAAGGTTATTGGTTGCTTCAAGCCTCCCTTCCTCTAATCTTGGACCAGCTCCAGAATGCATGTTGATTGAAGAAGACCACCCATGTTCAATTTTTATATTGTTATCATTCACTTGGTTTTGTGGATTCGATCTAGAACTAGGTTCACCTGTATTCCAAAGCTCGGGGCATCACGAGAACCAGCATTCAAACATGTTGTCTCGCCAGAAGATACCCTGTAACTAGACAACGCCCTTTCTACAGGGTCTAGGGTGTTATTCATAGAAGTCTGCTGACTCATACCAGTGCTATTAGAAACAGAACCCTGCCTAAAATCAACAACCTCAGGGAAGGGATCAAAGGTAATCCTTTGCCCTTGCATTAGGGCCGATCTATTCCACCTGGTAAAGTGTGTGTGGTGCAATTATATTTTTCAGTTTACGAATTGAGGGTCACATCAAACACTTCTCGGGCACACCTGAAAGAATCCTACCGAAGCAAGCGTGTTTTGGGTGAGGAGAAGAAAACGTAAGGAAGAAGGAGAAGAAAAGAAAGTTAAGTGAAGGGGGCAATCTGGTCATTTCGAGTGGTCTAGGTGTCATGTGTCCTTCACATTTGACGGAAAAACGTGTCATTTAACGCTGAATCGGGGTGCACGGCCGAATTGCAATGTGCAACGTAATACATGGGGCCGGGTTGTAACGATTTTTTGTTCAGGGGTAATTGAGATTGACATACAAGTTCGTGGGGGCTTTTTGTAATTAACTTTTTTTTACTTACATGAGTACGTCAAGTAGCAGCGAGGGGTCTCGAGAGTGTGAACTAGTTCAAACTGTAATTTGTACAAAAAAGTTCGCGATTTAAATAGGAGTTGGTCAATCGACTGATTAGTCTCAATTTTTTTGTAGTGTTGAATTTAATTAGTGCAGATATTAGGCTAAGTCCGTCACAACTCGGTAGACTTTAATATGTGCTCAAATTTGACTCTTTATCCAAAAAAAACATAAAAAACTATAGAGAAACATTTAAGGACTAAAAATTTTATATTTTAAAAACCTAAGAACTTGTAAAACTTAAAGGAGTTTTAGTTTGAAAAGCCAAGGATGTATTGTGAAGATGGTATAAAATTTAAGGACTAAAAATGATTTAAAAAATAAAACTCATAAAAAGATTGATAAATTTCATAAATTTGCACCCTTAGTTAATTTTTTTTTGGTCAATTTGGATGAACATTTATTTTTTACTTCAAAATTACGATTTTACTCTTATAAAATAGTTGATAAATAAAATTGCAGGGACAAAATTATCATTTTATACAATAAAAAAATAGATTAATGTGTAAAGTATCAAAATTTTAATAATTAGAGGATGAAAATTATATTTATTCATTAAAAAGGGTTAATTACACTTTGTACCCATAGGATTTGGAGATCTTGATACTTTGCACCCGTTCTTTTAATTTCAAGACATTTCACCAACGTAGTTTGTGCTTTCTTAGATTTGCACCTTGTCGTCTATTTATTCATTATTTCGAACGAAAAAATCAGTCACGTATTCTACACGCGGCTCATTTACCCATTTTACCTTGATATTTTATAACGGTTTATTACATTTTACACCCATAAAGTCTGAGAGTTTGATATTTTACACTCCATTAATTTACTTTTGAGATTAAAAAAATAATATACGTGAAATGTCTCAAAATTTACTTTTGAGATTAAAAAAATAATATACGTGAAAGGTCTCAAAATTAAAAAATAAGGGGTAAAGTGACGTCTACAGGAATAAGGGAGTTCAAAGTCTGATTAACCCTTAAAAAAACTGCGCCTATCGCGGTAATTCGGTCACCCTGGCTCTGTAGGTCCCAGGATACCGATGGAAACAAATGAGAATGCTAGGGCAGATTCTGTCAAAAAGAGGTGAAATCCCTAGACGAAGAATAGAACAACTTCCTTCCCATTGTACACATGACCACCCTGGCTCTCAAATGTATTTTTCTCCCCAACGCACCTCTCCTCTCCACCGGACCACCCCCGCTCTCTCTCTCTCTCTCTCTCCCCCCTCCCTCTCCTTCTCCCTCTCTTCTGTGTCTTTGTTTGTTTCCTAGGGCTTCTTCTCTTCCTTCTCCTCTAGAAACCTTGAAACACAGCCACAGGTTTGCTTAGACTTCCATAGCAAAGCTCCCTGGAGAGGAAGATACGGGAGTGATATTTAATTGTATACGTGTAGGAAGGAACGTTTTGTTATATATGCAATGGCTACGGCACCGGTAAAGTCTCAGCCGCTGCACAACTTCTCGCTTCCATACCTGAAATGGGGAGGCAAGAGCCACACCATCACCAACAGCCGTTGCCGCCGTCCCGTTTCCCCAGCTTCCTCCGAGCCAGACTCCGACTACCACGACTCGGACGGGCCCTCGCGGGTCGGATCCCGGTCGTCGCGCAACCGATACGCTTTCTCTCCCTGCATCCTCGCTGACCGGACTCAGAAGCAGGAACGAGGAGAAAGCGGCGCGGAAGCCGAGGACGTCAGAGAGAGGAAGCTCGACGCCGCCGAGGAGGGAAACGCAGCGGCAGCGGCAGTCGAGGAAGCGGCGCAGAAGCCGTGGAACTTGAGGCCGAGGAAGGCCGTACAGAGGAGCGCGATGATGGAGATGCCTGCGGAGTATACGGGTTGTACGGTGCTTGGTAGTCCTGCAGCTCAGCATCAACAGCAGGGTGAGAACCCGCAGCTGAAGTCGCTGCGGCTTCGGGGCATGGTGGCGGAGTCGGAGGGCACGGAGAAGAAGAAGGAGAAGAGGAAGTTCTGGATCGCGCTGTCTAAGGAGGAGATCGAGGAGGACATTTTTATCATGACTGGGTCCAGGCCTGCCCGCCGGCCCAGGAAGCGGCCCAAGAATGTCCAGAAGCAGCTTGACGTACGACTCCCTCTCTCTCTCTCACTCACTGTTTGATTCCTTTCGATGCACTCACGTTTTGTTATGGTGGCTGAGAGATTAAATTTTCATTTTTTGTTCTTCTTCCAGAGTGTTTTTCCGGGGTTGTGGTTGGTGGGGACGACGGCAGATTCGTATCGGGTGACAGAAGCTCCGGCGAAGGTTTTCTACCTGTCTCTGTCTCTCGTGTTTTTTTTCATTTTTAATGGAATTATCTTTGTTGATTTTCAATGATCGAGTGCTAAAAATTTATCCTCCTCCTTGTTGCAGCGGTAGATATGCTCAGCTCATGCTTACTTAAATTCCTGATACAAAGGTCTTGGGTCTCTCTCCTTTCTGTGTGTTTGGTCCTTTGTATCTGTTCTACAAGCTTCTGTTTTCTTTTTTCCTCTTTAAAATTCTCAGTCATTATTCAATTGTTTTTTTCGAGAGGAAGCTAATAGTCTGATGATGGGCCTTGCAGGGATAGTTACAACCACAGCGAATTGTTGATTTTGTTAAAGCTTGGAAGTTAGAGATTGCTCCTGCAAAATTGAGTCCTCGATTGGAGGTATAATGTGCTGCATTTGTTCAAAAGAGGAAATCAAGTTATCAATAGAAGAAAGAAAATGAAAAAGAGAAAGGAATAGAGATATCTAATTTCTTTCCATTAGAATTCTTTTTTTTGCGCATCTTTGGTGTATTTAGGCGTTGATTTAGTTGGTATTTACATGTGCTGAGTAGTTTTAAGATGTAAACATGAACATATAGTGGAATGAATATCATGATTTTCAATGCGTGTACGCATCTTTCCCCACGGCCCACCCCGCAATACATTTCTTAGATTACTATGTACCGTTTTCTGGCTGTCGGTATTCCACTCTTGTTTGAAGGAATTCTGCATATATACGATGTTTGACAGGCTTTCCTACATCATGGAGGGGCTGTCAAGCGTATGGTTATTTTGCAAAACCATTATTCAATTCAGGATTTATCATTGGAGGCACTGCTTGCTTACTTGGTTCGAAGAGATATTCTCCTTTCAATTGAGCTTCCTCAGAGGGAACTCTGATGAGGTTGACTGTTTATATGTTGACTGCATGCCTTCTTTCTTCATTATCACATTTTTGAAATGGTAACCATATGCATTGTTCGCCATTAGTTGGAAGTATTCTAGACAAGACGGTAGTTCAGAATGATTAACGAAATAAGCATTTCCAGCGTATATTGGTTTTTTATGCTTCTGATATTTTAGGGACGTTTGCAATTTATTGTATCTTGGACAAAATGTTGTTCTTTTTCTCCTATTTATATCATGATGGGCATAGCACGTTGCAGTAGTGGGTATGATAAACCTCTACACTTTGAACAGATTCAAGGAATCTGTCAAGTGCTGCTTCATGATTAAGATCTCTTGAGTGGAGTGAAGCAATCAATTAAAAAATGTGTAAAGTAAAAGGAATCCTGGTGTTCTTGGTTTCAATTGTCTTTTGATTCATATTTTAACCCGATGCCCCTGAAGATTGTGTTTGTTCTTCTTGTTCATGATTTAAACTGAACCATGGCAAGATGCCTAATAGCTGCTGCAAGTCTGTGGTAGTGAAATTTGAGACTTGGGTTTAAAGTTCTCTTTTCAGCACTGACGCCATCTTCATTGGAGTCCTTATTTGCACACTCATCGACTCTTTACCTTGTTTCTTAGCTATCCCCAGGTCAGAATGTCAACAGACGATGCTGTGTATTCCCCATGTTGACCCCTTGTAGGAAGGCCGTGGAGCCTAATCCTACCTTGGAGGGAGGCTGTGGTGCCTCATCCTAACTTAGGAAGTTTCAAAGCACTTGAGGAGTGTGTGGGTGAGTGTTTCCAGTGTATGAGAGACAATAGATATTGGATTAGGGTTACAATCTCATTGATGTACTCCCTTGCCTTAAATTTTAGTTTGTTTCGAAAAAAGTCGGTGAACTTTCTACCTTGTGCCTCAATTCTTTTCTGGCACTGAGAGGTCCACTGCAGTTGGATCTATCCTCCTTAGGTTGTTATTTTTTCTTCTTTCAGAGAGTTCATCAGAGACCGATCAGGTGTTAGCAGAATCTTGTTGAGGGTGAAGAAATTCTATGTTCCCACATATGTAATTATGCCAGAAGAAGTGATATATACTGCTCAAGGGAAATATAAGGATGACAGTATAGTAATTCTACGAGCTAGCTGTTAATACAATATTCAACAAGTGGATAAACCTGTTGGTATACCTAACGTGTTAAAAATCACCTATGACTTTATATGACTGTATCTCTCTCTATGTATGTGTGCATTTGATATGGTTGCTGTGGAAGCAAGTTACTATCATGACCAGTGCCAAAAAAGTACAAAAAACAATAGAATTTTTCCTGCATCATGTGGATCTTGTTACTATGTTCTACTGGAGAAAGTAGAAGACGGCAAGTAAGTCTGGAAGTTCCTTTGAAATATATTCAGCCCACTGAAGATGGGTCATCTGGGAGCTCTGACATTTGGTCGTTTCAGATCTGATGGATGGTTAAATAATCAACTCTGTGCTTACTTATTTTTCTTTCTTTTGGAATATGTTCTTCCTACTTTCTGTCCTTCGTAGGTCACTGCAGAGGCTTTTGCAACACAATTACACTTGGAACTTCAGCTTGCCTTCGTCGTATTTTCTTTTTTGTTTCTGTTTTTGGTGTTTGATTTCAAGTAAGATTCATCCAGGACACAACTTCGTATAGGTAAGACAAATTCCTATAGGTGACATGACGAAGACAAAGTCATCATCTGCATGCATCAATAGAGTTGGAAGGATCTGGAGACAATTGTTATATTCTGCATCTGAATCTAATTGTCCTCCACATCATCTTTATTTCTAGATCAGCATGCTTAGCTTGAACTTCAGATGGGTCCTTGATGAATTAGAGCACCAAGCAATTCCTTGGAACTTCACTTGATTCGTGAGGTGAAAATCTAGCCTCTTAAGAAGCTTATTGTGGATAGTTTTGGATTGAGATTTGGAGATTCCTCTTATTGATTCTACATTACCATTGTATTACTTTTAAGGTCGTATGTTCTTTTAGACTGCATACGTGTGAAGGGGCCAGTTATTATTATTATTATTATTATTATTTGTGATCAAATGAAGGATTCAGTTATATAGTTCATAGTTTACCTCTTGAGGAATTACATGCTGCAGGTTATCATTTTCTCTATTTGTTGATGTTTACTTGCTGCATATTCTTGACTTCTGAATGAAGAAGTGGCTCAACGAAAGGTTGCTTTCATATTTGGTTTTCGAGGTAGCTGTATCCTTTGGTGATGTTGCAAGGAATAGTGCAATATAAATTGCCTACAGCTTCTTGCTTCGGTTCGAGTTTTATTCGAAGTACTACACTGTTCGTGTGGATTTCGATCCAATCTGAAGAAAGATAGTCTTTTTCACTATAAAATTACTAAGAAAGAAGAAGAGAGGAAATTCTATCAAACTAGTTGGATTAGCTTGTCTGCTGACGTAGCCGGCTAAGGGTCTGCCACGTATCTTTTCTGACCACTCAAAACCGAAAATAAATAGCGAGCCACTTTTTTGACCGCAATATATATATATATTTCCGTTTTATGGACTTAAGAAATAGTAAGGTCATAATGGGTATAATCCAATTTTTTTTAACAAACTTCAACAAAAATAATTATACAATCAAACATTCTTAAACTGTTTAAAGAAAATTTAACAAAATCTTATAAAATTAATTTTTTTTCTTTTAAAAATTGAAAAAAAAAATTGCTCTCTAAACGGTAATCATCACCTTAAATTTATAAATTTACAGCAAGGACCAGGTTTGGATGGATTATGTTGAAATGGACACGTGTACCAACGGTTGGGCTTGAGTGAGGGTAAAGAAGGCCCCATCCTCAAACTTTTTTTTGACTTGAATGCAGTCCATTTGGTTAATTAAAAAAACGCAGTATTTGACTTTTTTTTTTATTATTTTCTTTAGTTCTTTATAATTATTTTAATCCAAAAGCAGAGACGGACGAATAAGATCGTTGTTATTTTACTTAATCCCCCTTCAAAAGGTTATGGGAATATTAGGAGAATAGTAATGTTGAGGGTCATATTTGTATTGATGGTCGGAGTTGATTAGTTGGTTGAAATTGGGGAAGTTTTGACCCTACCAATTCCTCGCTTTTAAATGCAATGAAAACCAATTGCCTCTTCAACTGGCCTTGTCATTTAAAATATATGGTCCGCATGATCACCAAGTCGTTGGAACAGTTCCCTCACGTCTTTATTTCCGTCCAATTCTGAATTAATTATTCGAGTCCCAAGTGGCAAAAATCTTGTAATATGCGTACAAATTTGAAAGGAACTCTATGCTTTTGAAGGCCATAGAATCATAATGTGTCTTCGTCAGCCATGAGAGAATTTGACCCACCGACTACTCAAGAGGCCGGCCCAGTCATATGGGTTGAAGCTTCGCAAAGTTGGACCTGAACTTGAGAAATACTTAAGCGTATGCCTATACTCTACTCTGCAGGCAATTCGGGGTTTGTAAGGGCCGGAAGAGTCCAACCTCTATTAAGCTTTACTCTTTTCTGCTGGTCACAACGCAAGAGTTTTCAAAAAATTGTTTTCTTGCCAAAGGCTCAACGCTACACTTCCAGTTCCGCCGGCCCATTTTTCACTAGATAATGCATGTGAGGGAGGGGGTCAATATTTTTTTTTAGTAACATGGAGAAACTTAATCCGGGCAGGCCCGTTGGAGTGGAACCATTTATGGGGCTGATAAATCTTGGGCCAATGCAGCTCCTAAATCCCACGGGTCAAGTAAGTCCGGCAGAGAGTGGTCTTAAGGAATTATTTTCATATGAGGAAATTTGAACTTGAGAGAGAACAAACCTTTAGGCCAGAAGTCTTGACCATGCAACGAACCCCTTGGGTTTGGGTCAATTTGATTTCGTACACTAATACATTTCTGACATTAGGAATTGTTTTGACACCATCTGTCGACATCAACTCATGCCCATCGGCATCTTTAAGGAAAGAGATCGATGATCCCAAATTCTTTTACTCCTTTCAAAAAGTCTTTTTGTAGGGGACTTTAATTCTATTTTGGGTTAATGACTTTTTGCGTCCTTAGATTTTGACATCTTTACCAATTTCGTTCTTTGGTTTTCTCATTTATCACACGTACTTCTTGGGTTTCATGGTTTTATCAAAATGGTCCTTCCGTCCTCTTCCGTCAACGAATTGCCCAGTCAACTAACGACTTACACGTCATCACCAATCAGCCAGTGACACGTGTCCTTTTTAAATGTTACGTCACTTTTTTTACCACAGAAAAAACAAAAATTAAAAAAAAAAGCGTCAAACTTAAAAAAAAAAACCTCCCATCAATTGCAATGTACTTAGTGGTACTACATTATACCATTAATGTACTTTGTGGCAGGAATGTGTCCTGTCCACAAAAGTACACCAATCTGTTCAAGGATGATTTAATGAGAACCACTCATAGACAGGTACTTTTCTTGTGTAAAAAGTACAACAATTCACAACAAATACGAGAAAACAATTGGTTACATAAGATAGATCAATCGTTTGGGATTTTGCAAAGAAAGGATGACATGATCTATCTTTAAGCAAAATTGCATGAATCAAATTTCATCTACACAATCTTGCTTGAAAAGCTTATTGGGGTGAGCTCTGGTACTACTATGCAATGTCCAGTAGAACCTCTTATATATATATTTTTTTTTTCTGTAAATAGCCGACTCCCACATGAAATGAGAAAAAATAAGTAACGAGTAAGGAATGGTATAAAGTTAAGTCCAATATTGATTCCTTACTTAGTAAAACTAGAAGACTTGTCTATATTTCAAATAACTTCAAAAACAACCTTAACTCGGTCTTTTAAAGTAAAAACACATATCTTTTTAAAAAATTAAACTATTTTTAAAGTCAAAAGTTCGTGCGAGCGTCGGATTGTTTCACCCAATAGAATAATAATTCAAGTAGCCCACGTTTATGTCCAGATGAATTTCTCTGTTCAAGGCCATGGGAGACATTCTTAGGGTGAGTTTGTGTTGTAAAATTTTTGTGTTGTTAAAATTTTAGGTATTGGGTTTAGTGAAAAAGTGAAGAGAGATAACTTTTTATATTTTTTGTAGTGAAAAGTTATGATTTGATATGAGAGAGATTATATTATAATATTTTATTGTGAGAGGGTGTGAAATTTTGTGAAATTTTTTTTGGCAAACGGACCCTTAAAAGGAAGACAGCAATTTAAGGTATTGTTAAGCAACATGGTCCCTGATTTAATTGGAAAAAAATCAGATTCTTCGTATCACACGGACACGGTTGATGGATATGTAAGCAACTAATTATGTAGGTGCAAGCCACTAATGATCTTATAACTCATGTGCACACAATTATTTATTTAACTTTCGATATAAAAAAATTAAAGTAATAATACGCTATTACATATGTATTTTCTGCCTCATTGATTATATTGGAAGGTTCACCAACCAAACATACTTACCAATTAGCATCGTCAGAGACAATTCATTCCATTCTCCTTTTCCAAAATTACCCTTCCAGTCCACACGTGGGTGTATGCTCCCCCTTTCGAATTGGATAGGGGTATAAGGCTGAATTTCGTCCGTACATGCAGTGCACGTGCAACCCAACTCAAAATTAGTCATCGATCAAGGGAAAAAAAAACCGAATTAAACTACGATCTACCAAACCGTTTAACCACATGGTGACCAGCTAAGCCGGTCACATGGCCCGGGCATGTGGACCCACCGGCGCTCCTGACGATTATCTAAACTGAGCTGGGCCAGCTGGCGACGACTCCTTCCTTGGGTAATTCCCGCACATGCACGTGGGGGCGATCCCGTGATCGACGGCTGCAATTGTTTATTGGTGATCGAACGCCGGGGAGTAAAATCCAGTACGTGCGGTTACGAAAGTGAGGGTTTGGGGGAGATTAAAGAATAAGGAGGCCAATGATTTGTGTTGGGATGGGGGGTTTGACCCTTGACCAGATCCAGCAAAGACAAAGTAACTTTGACCGAAAGTGCACATGTGGGTAGCCAACGTACACGTGTGCTTTGCTGTCCGTCGGCTCTATCGGAAATGGTGAGCCACGTAGTATCCACATGAGTGGTAATAATAGAGGGGCAAGTTGGAAGGGAAGCCCGAGGCAAAAGAATAATTTGCTATCAGATCTTCTTTAAAATACGGAATTACCCTTTCTATCTCTACCTCTTTAATCGACTTTTTTACAATAATTTGCGAGTTAGGCATTGCACCCCCCACGCGGCAAAGGAAGAGACAAGATCGCAAAGTATTGGTGTAATTGTTGGGATTCTAGAGGGTGTTCGGTTGAGTTGTGTTTTGAAAATTTTTAGGTGATGTTAATTTTATTAGTATGCGTGTTGTAGTTATTTTTATGTAGTGTTAAAATGATGTTTGGTCGTAAAAATTTTTGCGTTATGAAAATTTTAAAAAATCTTGAGAATACTGGTTAAACGAACAGGCCCCTAGTCTATCCCGCCACTTATATTTGAGATACCAATATAAAAATGCTAATAAATAAACAATCTTTACTTATTTTGTTGGGAGAAAACATTTTAATTAGCTCTATGTGGTAGGCTCTAAAATATAAAAGCTCTCTGGATTAAGTAAAACCCTAGCCTAGCCACTGAACAGCTTAGAAGTCTTTCCCACTAAAATAAAACCTAGCTCCGGCACTAGTTAATAAGTCTCGCCCAAAACAATTGATAAACACAGCTTGTAGGGGATCATATTAAATAATTGGGAAAAAAAAGAAAAGAAGTAGTGCGTGCATTCAGTAAATAAATAAATATAATATAGCAGCTAGCAGAAGTAAACAGTTGTGTTGCCTTGCCTGTAGTAGTGTCAAGAGTCGGTCTTTCTTCCAACTCAGTGCTTCCCGCAGACAGATCTCTCTGAAAGAGTATACTGCATGCATTTATAATTAGTTCAAACAACAACTCTTTCTAGCAGCTACGCATGTACTTTTCCTCTCTCTTGCACGTTTTCTAGGTCGTTAGGAAAGTGGTGAAAGTCTCAGAAGAGTGCTAGAGCTTAATATGGAATGGGTGCTTCATGGTTCTCAATTCCTCCCGGCCCCCTTGGAACTGGAATTAAAGTACGTTAGGAATATATTAGAGAAATAGCTTGTGTTCACGAGTTCGTAGACTCTAGAGTACTTTATAGTTTTGGCTGGCGGATCTTATTTTTGCCTTTCCTCATCACGACTTACGAGTCCACTGCTCTAGAATTGTTTGTTCTTTCTTCAACCTGTACCCAACCGAATACACGGTCTTCTTCAATTTCTTTTTCCTTTAGCAAGATGAGAGCCCAACGATCTTTTAAATAGGGTTAAAAAAGAACGCAAGACTTTCTATTAAAAAATCTATATACAGCTGCATAGCTTTTAGAAAATTCCTCTAAGTGGCGTCGAATTAGGTTTCATGTTAGCCATGAAGAGATGACTACACCAATTGGACAAGTCTAATTAGTGGGGGTTCTGAAAATGCCACCCACAACATTATAAGAGACCCGAAACAACGACTACTCGTCTGGTAGCACCAATGATTGAACAAGAAGATGCGTACAAGGAGGGGCAACATGGTCATCGAGAGATCGCTCGCAGATGGAACAGCCGTAACTGGGTCAGCTTCACGTGCACATCACATGGCTAAGAACCTTTGTACGGCCAGGTGATTGGATAGCTGGGCCATGATGAGTTTGTCGGGTTGCGTAAAGTCTAGTTGGCATGGTTTTCAAGCCATATATTATTTTTAAACCAGGAAGGATTTAAAAAAAAAAAAAAACAATCCCAATATCTAGGTTGAGCAAATGAAGGGTAACATAGTAAATGTGAGTGGAAATTTGATTGCAGACCAGAGGAAAGGGACCAAGTTGACGTGAGAATCACATGGGGAATGAGCCTCGTACGGGAAGAGCCACGTAATTAAGGAGGGGTTGGGAGGGCGTGGGCGTGGGCGTGGGCGTGGGCGTGTTTGATGGGGCTTGTCCAATAGCGAAGCAAAGGGCCCGCTCCCCGTCAAAATCGGAGATCAGTTATTGGGGTTTGCGTATGTGAGGAAAGGCGGGGGAACACGTGGGACAGCTATCACGCACTCGTGGGGACACTTTAATCATCATCCGACATCTTGTCGGTCCCACTATCCTTTATTTATTTTTTATTTTTTTTTCTTAAGTAATGGGGTGGGGGAAAGCAGCCAAAGCTGCATACACCGGGATTCAAACCCGGGATCAGCCCTTCCTAAAGGGAAGGGGGTGCCACTCGAGCTACGAGCTCGCTGGCCCCACTATCCTTTACTAACCTCCATTAAAATACCACTATCGTAACGAATAACCACCCTGTGCTGCGCGTCTTTCAAACCCTCTTATAATTCTGCCATTCTAGCCTCTATTTCAGGAGCGCGTGTTGTCCTATGCCATCTGTATGAGCGTCGAGTGAGGTTTTTTTTTTCTTCCCAGTAATATGGATATCTTTGGTCCAAGTGGACTTCCTCGTTTAGCTAAGCCAGCACATCATTAGCTTCCTTAACACAGTACCCCAATTCCGGGAAGATATAGGGAAGCTGGTTTATTCGGAATTTTGATTGAATAATCAAGGGTCTGATTGGATGTTTGCGAAGCCCATTAATATATTATTCGTTAATCTTATTATAATAATGGGCTTAAATAAGGGCTATCGATTTAGCTAAACAACTCGAATTAAATCAGACGGGCAGAATGTACGGAACATTGGTGAAAAATCTCAATGAACTTATAGAGTACATCGTTGAATTCAACTTGTGTGTATATTAAATAATAGTCATTCGAGTTAGGTATGTTCATTTTCATCGACGGTGAGATTTAACCGTAAACGTTACCGGACAGTAGCGGTAAGAGCAGTTATTGTGCCTTAGCGGTGTGATGGCGGTGTCAAATATGTGATTCCGTCAATTGTGGTGACGATTTGGTGACTTATGTGTATATTAAATAATAGTCATTCGAGTTAGGGATGTTCATTTTCATCGGCAGTGAGATTTAACCGTAAACGCTACCGGACCGTAATCGGTAAGAGCGGTTATTGTGCCTTAGCGGTGTGGTAGCGGTTCAAATATGTGATTCTGTCAATTGCGGTGACGGTTTTCACCAAACCGTCACCTACACTACCGTTAATCACCCATAGTTTTAGACTTTAGATGATTATTGGTTATGTGACATACTTTTTTAGGGCTTTTGTTGGAATATATTAGTTGGTTTATGTCACATTGTTAAACACTTTTATTAGACTTTAGTCTTTTATGTTTGAATATGATATTATGTTGAACTTTTGGACAACTTATTATATTTGTTATGAGCATTAATGTTTATGACATTATGTTTGAATATGTTATGATATTTCTCCATTTGATATGATTATTGATTATGATATTATGTTGTAAAATTTAAACAGGTTATAATATTTAAATAGTTATATTATTGCTTATATATGGGCATCAAATGATCTTAATGATTCAAAAAAGTCAAAGAAAAACAGCGGGAAAAAATGAAAAGTAAAAGAAGCCTATTTTTTTGTCTAAACGTTTACACGATTTAAGCGGTTATTGTCTAACTGTTATTGTTAATACCGTCACCGGTAAGAACGGTTATTATACCTTAACTTCTACTTTATGGGCCTAAAAGACATGACCCAGAACCTTTTGTGTCATGCGGTTATCTGTAGACTGAAAGTATGATTCATTAACAAAACAAAGATCCATCGATGATCAATCATTTATTGTCCAGAAAAAGCGAAAATTGATTATATCACAATACTAACACGTTATTTGACCTCTAAAGGGGAGTAAAAAAAAAAAAAATAGGAGAAGATAAAAGGTTAAGCGTCGCCGATGTATGGTAAAGCACTATACTTGAGGCATGAGTGATGTTCGGTTTGAAGGTTTTTGTAGGATTTGGAGAATTTTGCGAATTTTTAGGTGATGTTAGAGTTGTGTTGGTGTTTATATAGAAGTTGTTGAGGTGTAAAAAAATTAATGATACTTGTCCTATACACCGAATTCCAGCCTTTTGAAAAGAACTTTATATATAACATTCATATAAGGAGAAAAGTAGTGACGCATTTATTTCTCTAGCAACTTACCTTCCACCTCAAAAATTTGCATAAGAAAAAAAACTAAAGCTTCTTCCCATTCGCGGATGATACAACTTTGTATAGCTCACTCACCCTATTAGCTATTAGTTATAGCTAGCATTATGGTGCGTTTGAAATAAAAAATTTTATACTTTCTAAAATTGTAACATAATAACAAATTATAATATAATTTATTTCTCTTCATCAAATTATTATTTTTTATTATAATAAAATAGAAAAAATTATATTTTTCTTCATTTTTTATCAAATTTAATACTCTAATTTTAACATCTCCAAAATTTAACACTCAAACACAACCTAATTTAGCCAGATAACTCCCTTTAAGTGGATTCACACGTTTTCAATCTCATATCTAAGTGTGTGATTAAATTAAAAGAGTTATATAGTAGAAGCAAAGCTCAAACTTACACTTAAACATTTAAAACATTTAATATTGTGAGTCACGTATTTAAAGGTTCTTTCCACAAACTATTAGACTACATCCACTTTAACTATAAGTTAAAAGTAGAATAACAAAAGTGTCAAAGGTTTATTAGTCTCTTTAGAGTGCCATTTATCTCGAGATGAAAAATGACAATAAGACCACGAACCTAATAAAAAAATGTGTTAAATGCATGCCAAGCCCCTATGGTATGCGGTAATAGCAAATATGACCCTGAGGTAAATAAAGTATTTTTCATACCGTTGAGGTAAACATTCAGGAGCAAATATGTCATTCTGTTATGTGCCGTTTGAAACACTAACGGTAATGCTGACGTGTCAAAATTAGACACGTTAGCACCAATCATAAATCGACATGTGGCATTTCGAAAAAAAAAAGAGGGGAGAACCCCTCCAGATCTGGGCTCCCTTCGCCGCCGCGGCTCCCCTACTTAGGGGTGGCCGGCAGGGTGCCACCCCGGCGACGGGGGAGCCCGGATCGCGTCGCTTGCGAGCCACCCCTGAGCAGGGGAGCCGCGGTTGTAAAGGGAGCCCAGATCTGGAAGGGTTCTCCCGTCTTTTTTTTTTCCCGAAAATGTCACGTGTCGATTTATGATTGGTGCTGACGTGTCTAATTTTGACACGTCAGCATTTACCGTTAGTGTTTCAATCGGTCCATAAAGGAAGGACATATTTGCTCCTGAATGTTAAATCAGGAGTATGAAAATGACTTTATTTAACTCATGAGCATATTTGATATTACCGTATACCACTGGGGGCGTGCATTTAATCCTAAAAAAAACTCAGGGAATTGACATTTATCTGGTGATGCAAAATTACAAAAGTAACCTTAAAAAACAGTCAATGATAAAAAATGATTGTAGGATAATATGACAGACCGAGTAATCATTCAAATAAATTTTTAAAAGAAAAATCAATGGTAGCAATGATTAAAACAGGCCACTTAAAAGAACAATAAACATAAAAACAAAATAAAAAACAAGTTACTTTTTAATTTAAGGCTAATCATTATCTCATCTTTCAGTGATTGTCTAGTCATTTCAAGAAAATGGTGTTTTCTGAATAAAACGATAAAGATCGGGAGTTGGGACCATTTCTCACGAGAACCTGGTGATAGAGACGAGTGATTGGAGAAAAAGTTCTGGGTAGATAGAGATGATCGGGTTACGCAACTGCAACACCCAACCTTCGATGAGCTCATTATAGGCCACGCATCCTTTCTGATTAGCGGGGTTCAGGGAATCTCTCTAACGCGCCCAACGACACGCGCAACGAGAGGGCGTGAACGGGATCGCGAGAAGTTAGATTATGGCTATGGGAGTTCAAATGATTGTGATGAGGAGGGTGTCGGGGCACCGAGCGACAAGACGACACGCACTACTGTGTTGAGAGGGGCCGTGGGCCCACGTGTATCTGTAGGGTCAAAATCGTGTGAGCCCACGTATCTCCCAGCAAGACATGTTGGTCCACGTGAGGTGAGGGCCAGGTTTTTCTTCCACGCTTCCTTCAATTCCGCACCTCTATCCCCACGTGAACTCCACTCTCTCTTGTCCCATTTCTTACTCTCCCCTAAATTACCTTTATTGTTCTCCTGCTTCTACTTTTATCCCCTGCCTTTTGGAAAATATCGAAGCTCGCTTGCTCAGCTTAAGGTGACTCGGCTCCAATGTGGGTGTGTTTGTTTTGTAAAATTTTAGTATTGTTAAAATTTTAGGTATTGAGTTTAGTAAAAAAGAGAAGAGAGAGGTAATTTTTTATTTTTTTTGTAGTGAAAAGTAGTGATTTGATGGGAGAGAAAGATTATATTGTAATATTTTATTGTGTTAAAATTTTAGAGAGTATAAAATGTTAACACGCAAACGCAACCGTAGTCAGCTAGGAAATACCTGTAGCGCCTAATAATTTAAGGAAATTAATATTAATTTCTTCCATAATTTAAATGGTTTTGTTTTTGTATTTGTATATTTATGTTTTAAATTTATAATAGAATGACTTTGCAATTGTTTAAAGAGGAATTATCCAGGCCCGCTGTATTGGACGAGTTACTGTCACCCTTCAACAAATCTTGTACACTTTATCGCCCGACATGATTTAAACTATAAAAATTTATTCACTTATTTTTAGTACGGCTGATAAAATAGTTACTAACCTTATTTTTTTTTTTTTGTCATTGAGAATATGTAGTGGTGACTTTTCATTCCATCCGTCTAACCTCCGTTATTTTTTTAACGGAATAGTGAGTGGTCGACCGATGCCAGTTGCCATTGATGGATGAAGTGAACAGTAGCGGTTGACCGCTATTACCGTTAAAAATTAACTGAGGTTTGACGGAGGGAGTGAAAAGTCATGACTATGTATTCTCAGTAACCAAAAAGTAAAAAAAAAAAAGTTTAGTGACCATTTTGTCAGCGGTACTAAAACTTAGTGACCAAATTACAAAATTTCCCAAAATTTATTTTAAACTTCAATAATATGCGTATAAAATTGTAAATATTTAATCATTAGAAATTGTGCATGATTATACTTTTAAGACAATTGACTTTTATGGTTTATATTTTAGGTCTTAATTTTTGTATATTCTTATTTTTCAATTTTAAAGGTTAAATGCATCTGATTTTTTAAAAATACGTAATTTAGGTTGAAAGGGATTTATAATTAATTTTGTGTTTTTTTAGATAAGCCATAAGGATTTGTACATGGTCACCTGTAAGCTTATTTAACATTTTAAAAGTTTTGACCTCATCTTTCCAGTTTAATAATTTCGATGACTTTTATTAGGTATATACTCAACATATCATATATTATTATGAAATCTGGAAATATTATTTTAAAAAAAGTTACTAGCATGATCTACATTCACTCGACCTTAATGACTTCTTACTTTTTTTCTTCTTCTTTTTTTTTTAAAAATTGATTGACCTTATTAATGAGATTTATTATCATTTAGGGAATTTGACATTTTGGTCTTTAGATTTATACCCCTTTAACAATTGGGTCATTCATTTTCAAATTTCAAATTTTTAGTCCTTGAGTTTTCTTTGTTTGACTAAATGATCCTTACGTCAGTCTGTCATCCATATGCTTAACGGCACATGAAGCGTCGACCAGATATTATCTAGAAGGATTCATGGATTGAATTCTGACCAGATATTATCTTTAAGGATTCATAGTTTAAATAATTAATTGAAGCGGTCGACTATCATTTAGGGAATTTGACATTTTGGTCTTTAGGTTTATACCCCTTTAACAATTGGGTCATTCATTTTCAAATTTCAAATTTTTAGTCCTTGAGTTTTCTTTGTTTGACTAAATGATCCTTACGTCAGTCTGTCGTCCATATGCTTAACGGCACATGAAGCGGTCGACCAGATATTATCTAGAAGGATTCATGGATTGAATTCTGACCAGATATTATCTATAAGGATTCATAGTTTAAATAATTAATTGAAGCGGTCGACCAGATATTATCCATAAGCAGTCAAATTGCTTATTATTACATGATTTAAGTTGGGAATATGAAATTAAATCCCGTAGAAAATGGACTCTAACTATTATCTATAAGGATTCCGGTGTTATGGAAGCTGGTTTAATCTTTTAAAAGGTTTTGACCTTTTTGCTTGAATGTTTATCCTCATCATTAGTTAGATAAATCTGTACCAAATACAAACTCGAGATATCGTATCAAATTTTAATTCTCTTTAATTTTGACATAATCTATATTTGTTGACTTTGGAGTTTTATTTATTTAATTATTTATTATTTGAAAATTTTATTTAACTAGTTGTAAACGTTTAAGGTTGTCTATTTGATATATTACTTTCCTAACATTATTAAATTTGATTTAAGATTTTCAATACCGTCATCTAGTCCATCTTAACAATCTTGATATATATATGGGTTGTCAAATGATTATGAGCTGGTAAATTACAATAATCTATTACTAGGTTCGTTGACTAAAAGACATGTCAAATAATAATGTTTCTAATGCATGAAGTTGGTCCATTTTTTATATCTGGATTTCTGATATATATGAAATTATTGTGAGCTAGCTGGAGTAGTCAATCGAGAAATAGCTTCACTCAACTAATAAAATGTTACTTAGGCTGCGTTTGCTAACACAATATTACCTAAAATATTCTCTCTCTCCTAATAAAATACTACAATATAATCTCTCTCTCTCCCACAAAAATATAAAAAATTACCCCTCTCTTCACTTTTTCACTGAACCCAATAACAACACAAAACCCAATACCAAAAATATTTCAACACAAACACATCCTTATTTACTTGTTGATAGCGTCACTTGCTAGCTGCTTCTATTAACTTGTACGTGTTGAAGACCACTTAATAATTTAGATGATGTTCCTCACACGAATTGGGTTCATAGAAAAAAAAAAAAGGAATTTTGTCGTAAGCACTAAACGTTCTTTTTGTAAAATCCCATTTCCAATATTTTTTAAGTCTTTGATGCTGTCAATGTCCGAGTTAAGTGGTTCTTTTTCTCAAACTAACTATTTAAAATAATGAATATTCGTTTGGAAGAAATTTGTAAGATTACGATAACATTGTGAATATTTAAGTGATGTTAAAATTGTATTGACATGCATGCAGAAGTTATTAAAAGAGATTAATATTTATAAAAAATAATAAAATGTTACCTTATAATACAGATATTTTGTAATTTTTAGATTATACATATAAAAATAAGATGCAAATACTTGAAAAAAAGTGATAACCTGAACCTATTTTCAATTTTCTCAATTCAAATGTAAAATGCCGTGCTACTAATTCCTTCTCTATTTCCAAAAAAAAAATACTCCATAAAATAATAGAAGTAGGGAGAGCTTAGCCATCCTGTCCTAAAGGCGAAAACCTTGTTGGCTGCCGGCCATCGGGGTAGGGAGATTAGATTATTATTAGTGACCAGTCCATGTCAAACGCTCTCTACATATATAGTCGTGGAGGGCACGCTTCGCTGTGCAGTGCAACGCTCGTAGCTCACCCGATACACACCTAGAGCGTGAAGGATACCCCCCCGAGGCATGGGGTGGGTGTTGGAGGAGAGGGCTTGAAAAAAGCAGTGGCTCTTTAACGGAAAAGGTTGAGAAAGCGACGTCTTTTGTCCGGAGAAGCTAGCCCCCTCGTGGTAATCCCATATGGGAAAGATTTTTCCGGTTGGGGATAAAAAAAAAAAAGATGGCGGTGGGGTTGGAGAAGAAGAGAAGGTGGGCCCCAACTGAATAAAAAGATTTTCTATCTGATTCCAATCATGACCATCCACTGATTGAGTTGATGGTTTGTTGACCTTTCTTCTTCACACTGTCTCTCGGTTCAAAGCGGGGGGCAAAAGATAACGAGGCCCACCATTCGTAGAATCGATCTCAGCCTTTGATTTATTGAATGAAGGACAGTTTTCAGGTCGACAGTTTTCAGGTGGTGTTAGGTGGTCTTTGATTTGAATGCTCGAGGATTTGATAGGATTTTTCTTTACTGTGGAAAAGGGACAAAATCGAATAAATATACCTAGTAAGTGCCGATCTGCAAAATATTGGTATTGTCTCACATCGATTGTGTAAGGAATTGATGGTCAGTTTATAAGTGTAAGGAAAAGTTTTATTTATTGAGCTAGCTTTTGGAGTTGAGAAGGCCCAAGGCCACCTAACAAGTGGTATCGGAGCCTGGTTCGAAAAGCCGGAGTGGTTTTTCGGGAGAAGCGGAGAAGGTCCGAAAATTAGAAGTGGTCCGATCAGAGATTGGAGAACACCAACATAGGAGATCGAGACGAAGCCGTTGGTCGAAACCACGTCGTTAGAATCATCGGGACGCGCCTCCACTCGCCGCAGGAAGTCGGAAAAGCGCTGCCACGCGTCACACGCGCCTAGCAGAGCCAGGGCTAGTGGGCTTCACTCTCTCCACACGCACGCGACAAGAGACTGCCACGTGTTCTGTGACATCAGCATCCACGTCATCGCCACGTCAGCAGTGGGTCCCAGGAGATCTGCGTTAGCAGTGCCACGTCAGAAGGGACCGGGGTCGGCGTGCCACGTCAGCTTTGCCACGTCATCAGAGAATATTCCGGGGGAATATTCCGGTTTTGGTTTGTAAGGTTTTAGGCCATCCCGGATCCATTGGTGCAGTTAGAATTGTGAAATTCGGCCTCGATTAGTGTGAATTAAGATGACGGAGAGTATGGTTACCGGTATGATGATGTTGACTGCTGCAAACTACATGAGTTGGAAGCCACGAATGGAGGATATCCTTTATGGGAAGGATATGTGTGATCCATTGGAGAACAAAGGCAAGAAATCGGAGGGGATTGACGAGGCAAAGTGGAAGAAGATCAATCGGAAGGCTATAGGCCGATTGATTGTTGACTTCTTATAGAAAACGAAGGTGCTTGGTACCAGCCGGAGGAGATGCAAGAGCAGGGGGAGATACTGTTCTACATGGGTCCGGCTGTATAAGCAGGGGATGCGGGCACCCTATGCGGGGGTGCAGGACACTCGGATGAGAGTGTGGTCGTCTGGTGACAAGGAAGAGGTTGGAGTGCCTGTAGAATAAAAATGCAAGGGGTGGTGAGCAAGGGGAGCAACAGACACCAAAGTTGCAGGAAGTTTCAAACTCGGGAAGCACTCAACCGAAAGTTGTCAGGAACAAATTATTCTCTTATGGTTATGGAGGGGGAGATTTGTTGGGGTCCACACCCATAAGAGATAGACTTGGAATAGAAGTAGACTTATAGTAGAAATCTGCTTCTTCCCTACTTCTAGTTTATCTATGATTCTCTTAGGGTTTTTCTCTTTGTATTTTTCCCTATAAATAAGAGGCTTATGTTATAGAAGAAAAGACACTTGAACACGTGAGAGCATGAGAAAGAGGGTGGTGTGACTATTGTATTGTGGCGGGTAGAGTGATTTTCTTAAACTTTCTTAATAAAGTTGCTCTAAAGTGGACGTAGGTCAAATTGGGGTCGAATCATGTAAATTTAGTATTCATTTCTTTGAATTTTCGTGACCATTTTGGAGCGGGGCAGTTGCCAGTTGGGTCATTAAAGATGGCTAATTTAATATTTTTCCATGAAAAGAAGGGTTTGTCTTGAAAGTTGAATACGTTTTCGGAAGGAGTTAGGTGAACTGATGTAAGAAGGGGTTCTTTTTGGAGACATAACTGCTGTTTCTGCATCAAATAACATGGAAAACAAGGAATTTTAGGGGACAAATGACAATAACAATAATAATGTACGTATTTTTTTTTGAAATGTTTTGAATTAATCACTATATATGCGATGAGCTTTAAAAGCTAGGTGAGGATGTAAGCGCATGCATTATCTACCTACCTAACCCTGATTTTCCTCAGAACCTATTGAATACAAAATCTCCCAAGCTAGTAACCATATCTGACAGTACAGAGGAGGCTTGTTGATCGACTAAAGTATGCAGGGTATAATGAAGCTTCATTTATGAGCATCAAATATGTGGAACCCAAGTCCAACAAAGTGTCCATTAAATAGTTGGGATGGAGCTACAGCGACTCCAGAAAAATCCCTTGTTTCTTTCTCACAGGCTTATTTGTCATCAATGTTGACAGAGAACGACTTGTATCAATTTATCAGTAAAAAAAAATATCATTCGAAGAAAAAAGTGTCCTCTTCTTATCATGGTTAAAGTTGTAAGAAAAATCGCCGCGGTGGTAAAAGAGGAGAGTAAAAACAGGAAGAGAGGTATTATTTTGGGTGGGGGGCAAAAGCATGATCGAGATAATTGGAGTTTCCTGACACCATGTCATGATTGAACTTACACACCACTCCTACCATTTCTCTTCCTCCTATATAACCCCCACCACACCACCACTAAGTCCCCTCAAAACCAAACGAAACCTATCTGCATCTTCCAAACTCTCTCCCTCTCTGTGAAACCACAGCCGAAGCGTCAACCCTAGTCCTCGAGTTTACCCTAGTGGGAACAGAAGTTCTTCGAAGAAAGCATCTTTGTTTTGGGTTTTACTGAAGAAGCTAGCAAGATGGTTGAGAAGGAAGATTTGGGTTTGAGTCTCAGTTTGAGCTTCCCTCAGAACCACCAATCCCTCCAGTTGAATCTCAGGCCTTCTTTGGTCCCATGTTCTGCTTCAACTCCTCCTTCCGGGCTCAATCTTCCGAAGCTCTCTTGGAACGATGCCTTCCCTTTATCAGGTGCGTGTCATCAACTTCTGTACAGGTTTTGCTATGGGCTTTAAATCTGCGGTCTGCCTTCCCAGATCTGTTTTCGCTTACACCCCTTTTCAGCCATTTTGGCCTCTTTTCCCTCGGTTCTTTCCCGATAAACAGACGATATCTGAAGAAGACATTGTTGTCCTCTTTATTTTTGCGTTCTTTTCAAGAAACTTAGATAAAAATGATTCCCCTTTTTTCTTTTCTTTCATGCTTGATTGTTTGGACATCTTGACGTTTGCCGATTATTTTCCTTCAATTTTTTTCTCTTGTTTACCTCAAAGCTGATCAAATCAGCTACTTTTTCACATGTCATGATCTTATTCTTCCAATCCACCCAGCAAAATTCGATCTTTGTCACTAGTTCTCACCTAAAAAGTCCGCATGCAGATCAAATCTCTGAAACGTGCCGAGCAGAGACCCGATCTTTCCTCCGAGGCATTGACGTGAACCTACTTCCTTCGACGGGCGATTGCGAGGAAGAAGCGGGCGTGTCATCTCCTAACAGCACGATATCTAGCTTAAGCGGGAAGCGAAGCGAGAGAGAAGCTAACGGGGAAGAGCATGAGTTAGAGAGAGATTGCTCTCGGGGTATCAGTGATGAAGAAGACGGTGAAACCTCAAGAAAAAAGCTCAGGCTCTCGAAGGATCAGTCCGCTATTCTGGAAGAGAGCTTCAAAGAACACAACACTCTCAATCCTGTAAGTAGTATCCTGAGAAACTTGGTCAATTTGGCTGAAATTTCTATTTGGTTGCTGAGAATGGACGCCTGTAAAAATAAAAAAGAAATCACTTGGGACTTGAGGGCTTTCTTGTTCTGGTTTCCCAAGGGAGTTCTGGGTTGACTCTGTTGGAACCGAGTTGAGGGTCGAAAGACGGAAAGAAATAAAACCTTGTTGATACTTTCTAGTATTTTCTCAGAAAACAAACAAAACTTTTCCTAGCGTATCTTTATGTGGACGAGTACTCGGTAGTTTTTTACTGACATCATAGTGGTTTTTGTTCTTGCAGAAGCAAAAGTTAGCGCTGGCTAAGCAGCTAGGACTCCGACCCAGGCAAGTGGAAGTCTGGTTCCAGAACAGAAGGGCCAGGTGAGATTTTAATTCCACTTTAGAGACTATCTTTTATAAACCAGAATAACTCTGATAGCCAGTTGGAGCACCTTTTCTTACGCGTGCGATGAACCGTATTTACAGGACCAAGTTGAAGCAAACCGAGGTTGACTGCGAGTTCCTGAAGCGGTGCTGTGAGAATTTGACGGAAGAGAACAGACGGTTGCAGAAGGAAGTTCAGGAGCTGAGAGCGCTGAAACTTTCCCCGCAGTTCTACATGCAGATGACCCCACCCACCACTCTCACCATGTGCCCTTCGTGTGAGCGGGTCGCGGTTCCGGTCTCCTCATCTTCCACCGTCAAAGCCCGCCCCCACCAGATGGGCCAGACTCACCCTCGCCCGATGCCTATCAACCCGTGGGCCCCCACACCTGCTCCTATTTCACTCCGGCCGTTCAATGCACTCCACACACGATAGAAATTTTCAAAGCCCGTCCAAGGGCATTTTGGTCATAGGGGGCACTGTAACAGAAGATCCGAAAAAAAGTTTCAGTTGTAACAAAGCGTACGGGTTCTATGTTCAAAAGCCCACGTCTAGGATATGGTTGGTAGAATGCGATTCGGTGGGTCTTCATGTTTTGTATTATTGGACCCATCTTTGTGGGGGGTGGGGGATCACCTGTTAGTTTAGCAATTTTTTTTGCACTTATATTTCTTGAATTTCCTCGAAGAAGAGGGAAGGACTTTGGTTGTAAAGAGGAAATTTCTAATTAATTGTTTAAATATAGAAAATTAATTTGTATTCTAACCTGTAATCCCATTGATTGGTTACGTGTATCAATGGATGAAACATTCATGCGGGATTTCGTGGGATTCTATGTGGGGTTTAGGTGGTCGGTTCATTTCATAGTTGTAGAAGAAAAGCTTGTGGGAAAGAGATGGCCGATGGGCATGCAGTTGAAAATTGAGGTCAGATGGACCCAACGTTGTATGCCTTTAATGGTGGGCAAGATCCTAGTTCTAAGGGAGATTTTCCAAGTAAAAATTTAGTCCTCGTTATTCTGCGACAAAGAAATCCTACTTGAATCTGGTGTTTCTTTTTCTATCAAAGGAAAATTGAATCCCGCACCTTACGCTTCCTAGAATACTTTGCATATAGATCCATTGCTGGGGGAAAGCGAAAGTGGTGGATTGTTCTTGGTCAATTTACTTTTGATGATTACTGAATTCACTACAGGAGCTGCTGGGCGTTTCCCGTATTCAAATGTCAAACCAATTACCAATAAACTCGTTCAACCCTGTACCTGATGATTCTTTAAAGAATGAAGGTAGCTTAAAATAGATACATCAACGTGCTGCAAATCCTATTGACTCATGTAAGCTTATTTCCAATAACAACAAAACCCCACAACATGATCAATATAACAAGCTATTCTACGGATCCCGATGACAGGAAATGATAACTAGGAAAATAAATCCTCAGCAGCCAAGAACAAAATCTCTAGGCTTGTTTAGGCTTGCGCTGGACTACTTGATGTACTCTTCCCATGTAATGTACCTAATACACAGACAAATAAGCAATTGTTAGATAATGGGACGAAACGGGAAAGGAGTAGAAACAAACACAACTCCAATGGGTGTCTAATAAAAAAGCGGAAGAGAATCCATTATATTGCAAAATCCCTCAAGGGAAAGTATTGAGAAGGTTTAATTTTGGTTGACAGTACAAGTTTTCAAAGAATAAAGCTCGAGAGGAATTTGCATTGATGAAAATGGAAAGTAGAGATGCAGGGGAGAGAAGTAAAACATCACCTGCGAATTCCGACTGTGCAAAATGGGCCTGGTTTAGATAGAACTGCTTCTCTTTGCATCTATCCTGGTATACTTGAATTCACTGAATCAACTGGAACATGATCCGGAAGGGAACCTCTCAAAGATTCTTCATTCCTTGACTACAGAAGTCTGTGCAGGTGGCGGTTCAGGAACAGTATCTTCAATTCTGAAAATTTTCACTGATTCTTTCGTCGATTTCTTCCTAGTTGCAGAGATTGGGGCATTCTCTTACTTTGACATGATTGATGCGGCTCAACTGTAGTGCCCCTATGTTCTTCAGCTTAGGCAGTTCCACCAGATGCAGTGTGTGTAGCTTCAGTGCATCTTTGCCTGATCCGTCTTGCTCGAACAGTTTCTCTAACTCATCGCAGAATTTGACTTGGAGGATTTCAAGGTTTTCTGGCAGTTGGGACGAAAACACAACTTCAAGCCTGGGGCAACAATCTAGATACAGTTTTCTAAGATTTTCAAAGCTCCTATTTGGCATGTTTTTGGAGTCCACACTAATCAGGTTAGGAAGGTTTGAAACCTGTAGGATATCCAGATTTTTTCCCACTCCGACTTCGTTCTTTCCGAGAAAGATTCTCTCTATGTTGGCACACCTCTCCAGCAGACAACCTTTCATTGCCATGGCACGGCCATCATTAATTTCCTTTAATACATCTCCGTCAGCCAAGTCAGACAGGGATTTGACAAAGTCGTTCTCGATCAACAAGACATACTGAGCGCGAATCAGGGCCACCTCGACCCCATTTGGAAAGCTATCAAACCCAAAGATCTCTAGATACCGTCTGTGCTCTTCTTGAAAAGAAAGAGTCTTGAAGTACATTGTGGTGAAGTCTAGGTTCACTCTGTGCCACCCGACATCTTTTTCTTTTCCCTTCGCCTTACCAGAGCAAATAGAGAAGTAAAATTCTTCGAAGCATGTCCCCCATAAGTCGTCGGATCTGCCCTTCAAGAATTGGAAAGGTTCAACACCACTCACTAACATGCAACGCGGCCCGTTCACTGCAGTTTTGTGCTTGAAAATGCCACATTGAGCCCAATTTAGCTCCTCCGGCAGGCGCTTTATGTACTGCCAGTCAAGAGCTGTTGGAAGGTCCTCTAAGTTGGGAAGATCAAGCTTCTTTAGACGAGCCAACATTGAGATCTCACGGGGGAAGTCTCTCAGTCCTGTTCCCCACAAATCAAGGACCTCCACTTGGCCGAATGTCTCCAGCGGGGTCAACTTTTCCAAGCTCGAGCAATCTCTTAGAAAAAGACTGCGGATGTTCCCACAGAGTTTAAGTTCTTCCAGAGAACTAATTTTTGTCTTTGTCTTTGAAAGGTCCAAAACTTCAAGCGATGTGAGTGATTCCAAAGATGGCAAATTTTCCAGGCCTGAACAACCCCGTAATATTAGCTGACTCAGGTTGGTGAGTTTGGACATGGATGGCAGCGATTCCAGTTGAACTTCGGAGAGATTCAAAATTCGAAGATGGCTCATATCCTCCAGTAGTTTACCATCAATTCCATCCAAAGACGTTGCACCGCCAAGATCGAGCTCCTCAAGTTTTGATGGGGATGCCAAAGATGGTAGCTTTTTCAGTTTGATGCAGTTTCTGAGCAAGAGTTTACAGAGATAGCCAAGCTTTGAAAGGCATGGCAGACACTCTATCTGAGTTCCCGAGAGGTTGAGATGCCGAAGACGAGTCATGTGGTCAAAGGATGTATCTTTAAACTCTGTCAACCCACTACAGCCTGAAAGATTAAGAACTTCCAGCTTTTTGAGATCATGGAGTTTTAACTCCTTGAGGTTCTTATTATTTTCTATTGAAACCTCACGAAGATTACCAAGGCTCAAGTAGGATGGCGGATTTTTTTATCTTGGTGTGTGAGAGGTTTATATGACGGAGGTTCTTCAGATTTTTGAAGGCATCATCATCGATTTTTTCCAGGCAAGAGGCATGAGAAAGATCAAGGAACTCAAGACTATGAAGGTTCTTCAATCCGTAAGGCAAACTACTAGTTCCAACTTTAGACAGATTAAGGGTCTTGAGGTGACCCTTGTTGTCAAAGGATTCTGCTCGGATTTCCTTCAACTTAATAGCACCAGAAATATCAAGAATCTGGAGAGCAGACAAATCTTTAAGTTTGCAGACTCTGCTTAAGCATTCACAGTTCCTCAATATGAGTCGAGTGAGCGCTACAAGTTTTTTCAAAATTGTTAAGTGGTCTATTTGGGTTTGGGAAAGGTCAAGACTCTTGAGTTTCAGAAGAGAGGGGCATTTATCTTCAATTTTGTTCAACGACTTGGAACCAGAAAGATCAAGGACCTCAAGATTTTCCAAATGGATCAGCTTTGATAGAGTATGGAATTTAGAACACCCTCGGAGGCAAAGATAACGTAGTTTACTTAGGTTGAAAAGAGAAGGAGGTAGCACTTCAACCTGTAGTGCGGAGAGCTTGAGGCTTTGAAGTTGACGCATTTTGGCAAAGACATCATCTGGAATTTTCTTCAAGGAGCTAGCATCAGATATCTCCAGAAGAGTTAAATATTCAAGTTCTCCGATGGGATCGATGTTCTCAAGTTGGTCACAGCCTCTGAGAATAACAAGACGAAGCTTGAGTAGTTTGTTCAAGGAATCGGGCAAGTATTTGTACCTGGGATTGAAAAGGGCAAGAACTTGGAGTTCCTGCATGGGCTTAAAGAACGAGTTGGCGAGTTCGCTGTTGAGACGACGTCCATCGATCAGAAGTGTGGCAACTTGATCCCACTTCTTAGGACTGCGGAGGGTTTTTATCATTCCTTCCGCCGGTGCAATTCTCCCAAGTCGTTGCCAATTGCCATACTCAAACAGACTGGGGAATCCCAGACTCGATTCCCCACCATAACCATTGCTGAAACCATCAGGAGGAGTAAGTGCTAGAGCTTCCACGGTAACAAGGTTGTCTCGTGTCTTCAGCATGCCACGATCTATGAGCTCCATCAAAGTACGATGCCCCTCTTCGTATGCCTTCTCAAGACTATCACCGGCACCAATATATTCTTCCAAAATCCAGTATGCTATCAGCTCATTGTAATCGAGGCCACAAAAATGCAGAAAGTATTCCCTGCTACGCCAACACCAGTTCATCAAAGCCTTACCACTTCTAGGCAACATGTGGTACCCAAAGCGCAGAAGTGAACTTTTGTCGGTAGTTGCTTCCTGAGAATTCCCTCCCTTCTCCACATGTGCTGCATCTTCAAAAGCATCTTCCAATATCCACTGTCCGAAATCATGCTCTTGAATGTGATTTAAGGCTTCTGCCATCAGGACAATTGCAGCTGGCAGACCCTTGCTCCTTTTGAAAATTTCGTCAAAATATTTTTCCAGAGCTTGAGGCTCGTTAACATTCTTCCTGACTCTTGCCCGCAACACTGACCACGAGTCTGCCTCGGCCAGGGGTTCAATCTCTACGTGCTTCGCTTCATCGCTGTTATTGCTTCCTTCCGTCTTGGAGACTCTCCTTCTGGTGACTAAAACCTTAAACTGCGGAACATCCATCTTCTCCATAAGGTTTCTTGATTGTTGTATAATGTGGCGGTCATCCAGCCTTTCAGGAACACCATCGAAAATTAGTAGGAGATACTCATGAGGTAATTTATTCCTTTCATTACTGTCTCTCATCTTTTTAAGCTTAGATGATATCTTCCGCAGCAACTTATCCTCCTTTGCCTCCTCCTCCTCCTCCTTTGCTTCCTCCTTCTCCTCGTCGACAATGCCAACTTCCCATTCCTGATCTGCAGTAGGAAGGACAGATAATTGACGGGCAATGTCCTCAAGAAAGGAACTAGCAACAGGTAATTCTGAGCCCCCATCTTCCGGATTCAGAAACAACCAGAGAGTCTCATAAGCCAAGCCCTCGCGCAGCGCGCGTTTGCTATCTCTCTCGCCATCCATGTCTTGCCTACTCCGGCAAACCCAGTGAGAACTATGGTTGTCACGCGTGTCTCTGGCTCTGCGTCCCTCAGTAGTTTCATTAATTCATCCTCTCTTTTTTTTCGAATGGTTTCGAGGGTCATTGCTGACAAAAAGAAATTCCAGTACTGTTAAGTATTTTGATACGATTATATTCAACCAACTCTCGCAAACAAAATTCCTAAATATATACTGGCACACTCAAATGAACCGAAATAATTAATACTACGTTCATGGAGAAGGAAGCATAAGAAAAAACTACTGAAGGAGAGTTCCCAATTAATGAATGAAAGTTATATATAATTGGAAGAGATGCATAGTTTAGTGTGCTAATTAAGAAGAAAACATTTCAAATTAGAGCATGTTGATGTGGGCCGGATTCGGTACGTGACTCATCACCTAACTAAGCTTACCCTCTTACAATAAACTGGTGGCTAGACCTATTCGGGGCACCCTAGCTAACTAATTTATAGGGAATCGACTTAATTACTCGTCTAGCTAGAAAAATAGGACAGCTTCATTTCAAGGTCTATAGTTGGTTACAAAAATCAGTAATTGCACAATAAACAGGGAATATATTATATATACGTGTATAAAGGATCCAAAATTAAATTTCCATTTTCTTAGTTATATAGTCATGTAACCAACACGTCATTGAAAATCAGCAAGGGGAATCGTGTGGTGGAACAGATGGCAATGTGGCAACAACATTCACTAAACAGAGTGGGCATATGATGGAAAAAGATTCAAACCAGACGGGTTAAATTCAGACTGGTCCAGACAGACAGTTATGATTAAATCTTAGTACATCTACTGTCACATGAGCATGCCACCTAAATTAATGAAGTTGGTCCATACAGACAGTTATAATTAAATCTCAGTATATCCAATGTCACATGAGCATACCACCTCAATTAATGAAGACTTCATTAATTGAGGTGACATGCTCATATGACATTGGATGTACTGTAATTTAATCTTAACCATCTATCTAGATTTTTCAAAATGATATGTCTACTGTTTGCAACATGAGCAACAAGAAAAATAAAAAAAACAACAGATTTCATTAATTGAGGTGACATGTTCAGGTGATAATGGATGTAATATGATTTGATCTTAACCATCCGTCTAGATTTTTCAATATAATATCTCTACTGTTTGCAACATGAGCAACAAGAAAAATAACAAGCAACCCAAGTCGTGTGAATGTGTTTCGTGAATCTGAAGCTATAATATTGAAAGACCGGCAGCATCAAACAAATTGATTGACATGAAAAATGAATAGCGAGGAGCGCGAGGAGAAGATGAAAAAACCTGGCATTTCTGCAGTGGGGGTTGAGGAGCTAGACATCTTTTGCATCAAAGGAAAACAATTTCTCTTGCGTACTTCTCCAGGACAGAGGACACTTCTATTTATAGAGCGGAAAAGTTAAGGAAAATGGAATCCTTCCTGGTCTTTATTCTTTTATCATTTTTCGAATAAGTACAACCAAAGATTTCGGGATTGTTAATGCACTTTGGAGTGTGTATGACGATATTACGTACACTCGAGTGTACATTTTGAGCCCAAAAATCATACTTATTACCTTTCTTTTTCGCTTATTTGGTCATAATTAGCCTAAAAAAGTAACACTGTTCGAAATATGGCCTTACTGGAGAGTATGAAAAATGGGAAAATTAATGTTATTTAAGGATGGAAATTATCAAAATTCATCCATTTGCACTCTTTAATAAGATTATAAAGTTGAAATGAGTGAAAATTAAATACGATCCAACGTACGGTTTAAATGAGTGAAAATTAGAATACGTGACACAATCTTAACAACCGAATTCTATCGAAGTATGTATACAAATGAATTTTGATAGCTCAAGTTCAAAATGCGACTAAATTGATAATTTGAGCCTCTAAATAATATTGGTGAGAGGAAAATGATTTTTTCGTCAAAATATATAGACTATCCTTGTCTTTGAAAGGACTTTTAAATGTTTTGGCTTTGAAGCAAGGGCAGTGTGAATATTTGAGAGAATAGTTTGCACATTGCAAAGGGATAATATTTTGCTAACTACGTACATGATGATGGTGTGAAAACCATGACACCTGTCCCACCAGCGACTTCACCTACAGCTCAGCAAGGCACGTTATCATCTATTCCAGCGATGCCTACAACCATTGAAGATTCGGCAGTTACGTAGTACCGCTGCATGGCCCTGTACACCCTGCCGAATATAATTTGTTAGAATTTTGTTAAAAAGTTGTCAGACCTTTGTCTATATATACAGACCTTTTGTAAAGCAGAAATACTCGAATATATATTTTCTAAGACTTCATCATGGTATCGGAGCTCTAAAGGACAAGCGTCCATGGCAGACACTCCTCCTTCTGAAAATCCTTTTGCGGAAACTCTTCCTCCCTCCCATACACTCGTCTCTTCCACATTACCTAACCCTGTTCTCTCCTCTCTTCCACATCTGGTAACAGTAAAGCTCACCAATGACAACTACCTTCTTTGGCGTACTCAACTGCTTCCTTATTTTCATGGGCAACGTCTTTTTGGCTATATAGATGGCTCCGTCAGTGCTCCATCTCAGCTTCTTGAGGATAACCACACGGTTAATCCTGCCTATCTTTCTTGGCACCAGCAAGATCAACTCATCTTGAGTGCCATCATCTCCTCACTTTCAGAACCTCTTATTGCTCAGGTCATTGGGCACAACACTTCCCGTTCCGCTTGGCTTGCCCTTGAGACATTGTTCACGTCCAAATCTCAGGCTCGTCTAGTTCATCTTCAATACCAGCTCGCTACTCTTCGCAAAAATACTGATACCATCCCTGTCTACTACAACCGTGCCAAGCTACTTGCTGATACTCTCTCTGCTGCTGGAAAGCCACTGTCCGATACTGAGTTTACTACCTATTTGCTTGCTGGTCTTGGCTCTGAATTCGATTCCTTGGTTACCTCAGTTACTACACGTCTTGATCCCATCTCACCTGACTCCTTGTTTAGCCATCTTCTTACCCATGAAGCTCGTCTTTCTCATCACTCCACCACTGATATCTCAGCTAACTTTTCCTCCAAACTGCCCTCATCACCTTCTCCTTTTCAACCCAACCATGGCCGTGGTTTTCAGGGACACCAACGTGGACGTGGGTATCGTGGTTCAAAAGGTCGAGGTCGTGGTGGTCGTTCTCCTGTACCTTTCCCTGACACTCGTCCTGTTTGTCAGGTTTGCTCTAAGCCTGGCCACACTGCCCTTGCATGTTACAATCGCTTCAACCAGTCCTTCCAAGCAGCTCCACCTCCATCGGTCAACTACTCTGCCCACTACACTGCTCTGCCTTCTCCTGGACCTCCGTCATCTTCCTCTGCTCCTCTGGATAATGCGTGGTACCCTGATACTGCCGCCACCAATCACATGACATCAGATTTTCAGAATCTATTTCTCTCCTCTCAACCGTATATGGGTGCTGATCAAGTAAAAATTGGTGATGGGTCTTCCCTGCCTATTCACCATACTGGTAGTTCTTCTATCTCTACCCCTACTCGCCCTCTCATACTCTCTCAGTTACTTCATGTTCCCTCTCTTACCAAACACCTTGTTTCCGTTCGCCAATTTTGCACTGATAACAGAGTTTTCTTTGAGTTTCATTCTGATTTGTTCTTTGTGAAGGATTCTCTCACCAAGGAAACTCTTCTCCAAGGTCCAACTAAGAATGGAATTTATGTTTTCCCTTCGTCCACTCCTTCATCACCAGCAGCTTTTATTGGCGAACGGGCTTCTCTTTCAGCTTGGCATCAACGTCTGGGCCATCCCACTTTTCGGCTTGTCCAGTCTGTGTTACGTCGTTTTCAGCTTCCTCTTCTGCCCTCTGAAGCGTCTGTCTGCACCTCCTGCCGCACCATAAAAAGTCATGCACTTCCTTTTTCACGATCTTCGTCTCACTCCACTGCCCCTCTGCAGCTTGTGCATACTGACCTCTGGGGTCCCTCCCCTGTTTTATCTTCTTCTGGTTTTCGGTACTATGTTGCCTTTGTAGACGACTACAGTCGATATACCTGGCTGTATACACTTAAATATAAATCCGATCTATTTGCTGTTTTTCTTCAGTTTCAGAAACTTGTTGAAAATTTATTTGACTGTCGTATCAAATCTGTTCAATCCGACTGGGGTGGTGAGTTCCAAGCTCTTCACAAACATTTTCTTACTACTGGCATTCTCCATCGCGTGTCTTGTCCTCATGTGCCTCAGCAAAATGGCACTGCTGAGCGCAAACATCGCCATATTGTGGAGACCGGTCTCACTCTCCTCACACATGCCTCTGTCCCTTTACGTTTTTGGCCTGAAGCTTTTCACACTGCGGTTTACCTGATAAATCGCATGCCTTCCCCGACTGTGGACAACACTTCCCCTTTCTTTCGCCTTTACAATTCCCATCCTGACTACACCTTTCTTCGTACCTTTGGCTGCGCCTGTTGGCCTCACCTACGTGCCTATAGTTCCCACAAACTCCAACCTCGTGCTCTGTTATGTGCTTTCTTGGGTTACAGTGCTCTCCATAAAGGATATCTTTGCCATCATATACCCTCCGGTCGCACCTATGTCACCTGCCATGTTCTTTTTGATGAGTCTTCTTTTCCTTTTCGCACTGTCTCCTCCCTGCCCCCACCTCTCTCTTCCCTTCCTGCTTTACTCCCTTTGCCTCTTTTCTCACCTCCGTCTGTGCTCTCCTCACAGTCTCCTACATTAGCACCTAACTCTCCCTCTCCCTCTCCTCCTCCTGCCCTCATGCCTCCCCCTGCGCCCATGTCTCCTTTGGTTACCTCCCCTCTGTCTCCTTCGGTGTCACCCTCTCCTGCCCCACCTCCTCCCCCTCCCCGAATATCCACTCGCTCCTCTCATAATATTTCTCTCCCCAAAGTCCGCACTGATGGCACCATCCCCTGGCCCCCTCGTGCTCATGTTTCCTCTCTTTTCTCTATACCTGAAGAACCCTCATCCTTCACTGAGGCCTCCAA
This sequence comes from Myrica gale, assembly GCA_963930655.1. Classification (NCBI taxonomy): domain Eukaryota; kingdom Viridiplantae; phylum Streptophyta; class Magnoliopsida; order Fagales; family Myricaceae; genus Myrica; species Myrica gale. The sequence continues at coordinate 20,772,119 of OZ005617.1, read as the reverse complement.
ATACCCTGAGTGGCGTCATGCCATGCAGCTTGAATTTCAAGCTCTTCTTGACAACCACACTTGGTCGTTGGTGCCTCCTTCCCCCTCTCACAATCTTGTTGGCTGCAGGTGGATTTTCAAGACCAAACGACGTGCTGATGGCTCTTTAGAGCGTCGGAAAGCTCGTCTCGTCGCCAAAGGGTATCACCAACTTCCCGGGGTTGACTACTCCGAGACTTTCAGCTCCGTTGTCAAGCCCACTACCGTGCGCCTTGTTCTTTCACTTGCCGTCTCTGCCCACTGGCCCATTCGTCAACTTGACATCCAAAATGCATTTCTTCACGGGGAGCTTTCTGAGTCAGTTTATATGAGTCAACCTCAAGGCTTTCTTCATCCTGATTTTCCCTCACATCATTGTCAGCTTCGGAAGGCTCTCTATGGCCTCAAACAGGCACCTCGGGCCTGGTTTCATCGCCTCAGCAGTCATCTTCTCGAACATGGATTTACAGCTTCTCAGTCGGATTCGTCTCTCTTTGTCTCTGTTCAACCGGGCCTCACTCTTTTTGTTCTTATCTATGTAGATGACATGGTCATCACCGGTTCCAGCTCCTCTGCTGTCACTGACCTCATCTCCAACCTTGCCGCTGCTTTTCCAGTTAAAGATCTGGGTGATCTCTCTTATTTTCTTGGACTTGAAGTGCATCGGTCTTCCACGGGTCTTATTCTTTCACAGAAAAAATATATCCATGATCTCCTCTGCCGCTCCAACATGCTCACTGCCAAGCCTGTGTCGTCTCCCCTTGCCTCCACCACTCAGCTCTCTGCTCACGTTGGTGACTTGTTCGCTGATCCTACCACTTACAGAAGCATTGTTGGCAGCCTCCAATACCTCTCTTTCACTCGACCTGACCTTGCCTTTGCCATTAGCAAGAGATGGTAGTTTAGAAGAGCTAAATGCAATTTATTCCTGAAATGTAGAACGAGTTTATCTTGAGGGGAACACTGATCTGGAGGTAAGAGTTCTAGGTATCATACCAAATGCAGAGGAGGTTTATATAAGCCACGCCGCGCTGAATCCATACACACTATACACACTGCTTCGCTGTACGTAAGGTATCTCGATAATTGTTTGTGGGAGTGCAAAAGAAATCCTTTACTTCAAGGGCAAGAACTTTTTAAAAAGGTGGAAGACGAGTCTCTTTGTGCCAAGGCGAGGTATATGCTTTATCTTCTTAACTGACTGTTTTACAGTAGCTTCCCCTTCAATTTGCGAGGCATATCTGCCAAAGTGAGCAACTTCTCTGAGTTACACATTCTTTACTTGGCAGATGGTTATTCTTTACTTCGGCAATCGGAGTTCTTTCATGGCCGACTAGGAAGCGATCTCTTGCTTGCATTCAATTACTCGAACATCATTGCGGAGATTCGGAGAAAGTGTCTCAGAAAATGCGGGGTTTAGCTGCCTGGTGCAGTATTCTTTACTTGGCATTGGAGTTAATTACTTCCCTAGCTTTATGTCATAACTGGCTACTGTCTTGCATCTGAGAATCTGAGTTGTCTCGAACCTACTGCTCTTTTGCTTTTTTCCTATTTTGCATGGCACTTTACAATTGTCTATTTTTCTATGCGGCTAATCTTACCGCCATTCAAAATTCTTGACTTCGTTCTAGAATTCAAGAATCAATTGCATAAGTTCTCACCCATTGCAAATTGCTTGCTTTCGACTTTATTCCGTTAACTGTACGTACGCACAGAATTATGTGGGCTTCCCACTATAGCTAATAAAAGGTTAGAAGTCTTCCTGTGCCGTGCTGGTTGTCCTTCCTGATCCAGGCGGGCTCAATCACTCCGCAGGGCGGTAGGCAGAGGCGGAATTAACCACGTTGTGACGATGGAGTCAGCCGACCCCATCGCCTAGAAAAAACATCAATTTTTTTTTTAATGTGTGTGGTGAAATATCACACAATTGCATAGAAAAATTATGTCTTCAGGAGTATGTAATGTAAATTATAGCTCGTTCGATGCAAGAGTGAGATAGTTATGCTATATTGTGACGAAGATAGAAGTTTAGGTTAGATTCCTAGTCAATGAGCGAGATGGATAGGGAGAGACAAACTTTAGTGGGAGATCATGTGTCTTATTCCTGAGTCACTTAGTCACTGAGTGCGATCTAGATTGTGGGCTAAGTTGGTGAAGTGACATTTACTTGTCTAATGGAGGGGCATTACATGGAAAGGAAAAGTAAAAAAAAAAAGTTCAGGTCTTTATATTTTATTTGGTAGTATTTATATAGTAGGATTAAAGTATGATTTGTTACCTTTGAAATTAGAGCTGCACAGAATTTTGTGATCATCAATTCACATGTTATAATAGTTGGAAAATTTGGAAGCAGTAAAATCATTGCCCTGCATATCAATGAACATCAAAAGAAAGGGCTTGGGGATGAAAAATGAAAAAAATTGCAATAGTTAATATGATTTTGTAATTAATTGTTGGCATTTATATTCATTGCTTTGACATGTATGTTTGGTTAATTACATATGGATATCTAAGTTAATATGGTTTTCCAATTGTCACCTCTCAGTATCAGCAAATAGTACGATACATGTATTTTAATATTTTTAATACTTAATTTTTAATATTTTAACTCTTAAGATATATTTTTGCATTATATAGTAATTTTTTTTGTCATTTTTCCTTAGGAGTTTAACCACCTTCGATTGGATTCCTGGTTCCGTCACCGGCGGCAGGGGTAATGGTCTAGGAATGATGATGAGAAAGATAACAAGAGTAAAGGTCAAGTGGAACCAGCGGCGGAATTGGAAGAACTCACCGGACCTTATTGACCTTGGGGAGGTGAGAGCAGTGTATACCAGACAGAACCTTTTATTTTTCATCATTTTTTTTTCAGCAAACGAGAAACGTACTATTAATAACAAATTAAAAGGAGCCCACTTGATAATGGGTTAAAAGCGATTCTATTTTTTTTAATCATAACATCCTGTTGTCTATTTCCATTTAAAGTTAAAAATGGGTAACAATGCATCCTTTAAATGAAAAAAATATGCAAAATGACAATAATAACCTTTCAAGATAATTTTAAAAAATAATAATCAAGAACTAAATTTAAAATAAATAGATTAATGAAATATAGTTTTAATATTTTTATTTAAAAAATATTATTCTTTTTTAATAATTTTGTCTTGAATGAACATTTTGATAATTTTTTATATGTTTAGCTGTCATTTCAAAGAGAGGTATTGATCATATTCGAAACATAAAAGACTTAAATAGCCGTTTTTAAACTTAGAGAAACGAGACTAATTTTGGTCTATAATTAAGGGCTTACCATGACATAGACTCGTGGTGGGTGAGTTCAAGCTTACAGTCAGGATACATCAGAAACATGCTCAAAAGATCGGGGATTGTCTAACATATTTGCACCTCTATGGACATAAACAAACTTCCATTTTTGAAACTTCTACAGCCATATGTGGAGCTCTGTTACGTCGTTGTGGATTGGCCATTCCGTGCGTGCTGGAAAACTCTTGCCTGCTTTGACAACTAACTCTGAATCACCCCTCCAGAATGATATTGGACTAAAAGCCATTCATTTAACAATTAAATTGGACACTCAAGTAGTGAAAGTAAGAGTGATTGTAAAAAGATTACGTTTTACATTGAAAAGTGATCTCAAATGCGAATAGTTGTCATCTTGGTGCATGCATGGATTGAAAGTCATCCAGAAAATTATTATGAAAAATTGGAGCCACAAAACTTTCAAGCTTATACTAATTGGATGATAACAAGAGCTTTCTTCTGAGTCTCTCTCTCAAAATTCCCCCGAACTTTGAAGAAGTCCAACTCATAATCCTCCTCTGCAGGTTGGTCTAGATCTGTCCAAACAAAACTGAGAAACCCAAGTAATTTCAGGAAAAAAATCACCTACCACTGCTTGCCACTGAAGCTGCAAAGGGAACTGAACTGATATGCAGGTCCCCTTTCACACTTCGCCGATCTTGGCTTTTCCTGGAAGAAGTTTGATCTTAAAGTTTTTGAACTCCGCTCACTGGTATTAAATATGCATCAATACATCATCAACCTTTAGGAAGAAATATGAACGCCAAGATTGGTGTTTGCAATGAAATATAAATTTGCATTGCATTCTGGTATGCCAATTGCGTTGAGAAGTCTGAAATGGATTTGATGGAACAACGAAGCGAGAAGTCCTGTATAAGAATATCTTTCCACTTAGTTACGGCCTTTGAAGAACAGATATTTAGAAAAGAACACAATGGAAATTCAAATCAATTAGACCTAGAAGCAAGATTGAAAGTATGATGTTAGCTCGTGGCCTAGCAGTTTACCACACATGAAGACCTTGGGATTATTGACCAAACAAAAATGAGTCAACTCTAAATTACCTCCTGCACATTTCTCACTGGAAGAAAAAAATTCTCCCTCGAGCAGTCTGGTGAACACTTCATGGTTATTCTAGGTAACGAAACGAAGCTGAGTATCTTCTCTGCTGATCAGCATCTTTAAACGTCACAGACAGATGGTAGAACTAACACAATATCCAACCAGCTAATGGAGTAGGAAGTATATAAATAGAGGTGAAAAAGAAGTATGCTTGTGTTTCATCCACAGACAGCTTGTTCTCCAAGAACAAGAACCAAATAGATAAGTTTACCTAAGATTAGGGGTTGAAATAATAACAAAAAGGAAATTATTCTAATTAAAACTGTGCAGAACTGAAAACCATAATTAATCGTGGGAGGAAAAAAAAGGGAGGGGGGGAGGGGGGATATAGTCAAGAAGGTCGGTTAAAGAACACCAACACTCAACGGTGCAAATGCAATGAGGCGATTACACGAAAGTAAAACCATGCAAATCTCTGTATGATGCGCATGTTGAAGTTAAAACAAAGGACTATTACATGAAGAAAAATAGAAACATAAAACCAAGGGAAAAACCAGAGTTTGTCTCCAGTGTAGAATCCATCCAGTTTACTTTCCTAAGGACAGAAGGCTCTTCAGCTTTGGCTTGAAGAGTTTTTCTTGATCTGCCCGCTGGATTTCTTGATAGACTCAATTCTCTGAAGTCGGATTTGCTCTCTGAATTTGGCTATGAACTCATCAGCCTTCTTATCCACATCAGGTCCTCCATCACTGACGCTATTCGAAGCAGCTTCCTCATTGCTTAAATTTGTTCCATTGCTTGGACTTCCTCCTATGTTTCTTTGGATAAAACCTACTCCGATGTCATCATCCTCACTTTCTGTGTCTTCCTCTGGGAATTCCATGAAAGTTGGCTTGGACGTTATGGGGACGCTTTCAGGGCTCAGTTTCTCTGTCCTCATTGACGTTTGATCAAATCCAACTGTCTTCCTCCCTGATTTTTCCACCAGAAATGGTTGGGTTTCCCAGTTGCGTTTTTCCAAGTTCCAATTAATTGTATCTTTTCCAACATCTCCGTCCCTCCTAGCCCCTACCATTGCTTCGCCGGCTCTTACTCTTCTGACTGACTTTCCCGTTGCAAAACTATCGGCGTGGCTTCTAGGCTCCATTTCCACCACAAAATTCAGTCTGTCCTTGAGACTCTCACCTCCGCTTCTATTCAAGTCCTTTGGTTCATTTGTGAAGCTCCGTCTCAAATCCTTCTTCAAGGAAGCCCCATCCCTAACCAAACCAAAATTTGGCCTCATTGATGATGATTTACGAATCATTGGTGGGGGCGGTGGAGGTGGAGGAGGGGGAGAAGACTTGTAAAAGCTCTTCTTCCTCACAAAATCGTCTGCATTCTTGGCTTGTGATTCTGCTGACAACGAAGGCGAAGGAGATAACTTCCTCGGTGAAGATACCGGTGGCGAATGAGACAGCTTTGGCGAAGTAGTGTTGGAAGTGGTTCGCAAAGAAGTGATTGGGGACCTAGAAGACCGAGATTTGACCCGATTAAAGTCAGATTCCTCCATTGAAATAGGCAGAGTATACAGGGGAGGACTATCAACTTCTTCTTTCATTTCCATTCTTCCAGACCTCGATCGCCAGGGAATTGGCGAAGGAAGCACAACATTTTCCCTCAATTTCTCATCCAATTCTACATGATCTAAGCCTCCTACTTCCAGTTCCCCATCTCTACTTCTACTAGGATTGCCTGAAAACCTTTTGGAACGCAGTTTTGAATCCGACCTACTAACAGAACCTGAGGAGCCACTACGTTCAGATTCATTAGCAGATTCGGCAACACCTGGATCAGGCATACGCGGTTTTAGGCTCCGAACAGGCAAAAGCAGCGGCTTCTCGCCTGTACTTCTCTGCTCATCGAGAACAGAGTGCTCTTGGGCTACAACCACCACTGGTTCATTCCTATAGTACTGACTACTCCAGGTTTGGACTTTGTTCTCATCACGTCCAGATGGGCTTTCCCGTTCATCATCAAAAACCGATGATACCTGAAGAAATCTAGACACGTACGACTGGGCATTATCGAATTTCGAGTTGTTATTTTCTTTCTCTGTTTCGTCATTTCGCCGGCTAAATAGACCATAAGAGACGGCGATACCGACAAAAACGAGGTGTAAAAGCTCCCAGCTTCTAGTGAGTACAGTTTGGTTGATGAATTCAGGGGCTTGTGAAGGAAAGAGTTGAAGAATAACTACGAAAACTATAACTACAAGACCTTTGTATAAGAACTGTGAGTAAGACTTACTTGGGTTGGCTTCCTTTTGCCCTGGAACTAGCTTTTGGTGTTTGACATTGTCAGAGTCTGTCTCTGCCATTGAAGAACGCATGGAAGCTATTGTTTTGGATGCTGTTTGTGTTACAGAAACAGAACACGGAAGGGGATGAAGAAGAAGGAGCAGAGAAGACTTAAGAGGTTAAGGAAAGGCAGAGATGGAGGAAAAGGGAGGCAGTGGGGATCTAAGTTGTAGGGAGACGTGAGCAGATTTCAAGCTCTTTGTTGCTTTTTAGCGGTTCCATGCAATTGACGTATATGGCCTTCCCCTTTTACGGACTTTTCCCAAGGTGCTTTCTTCTATCCCGAATTTCCCCTTACTTGGCTTCTGGTGCATTTTTCCATTTTTGTATTCAAGAAAGGCCTTTGTATTCAGAAATAAACCAAAGAAAAAGAAAAAGCAATGAGAATTACTTAGGCCGTCTGCTTCGTTAGTGCGTTTACTCCTCTACTAGGGAATAAATCTTACAGAGAAATAGTCTACGAAAAACCATTTTCTTGCTAAATCAGATTGCAGAACTTAAAGAATTTAGTAGTGGAAATGTTGAGGAATCTAAACTGGGACCTCTTGAAAAACAGGGAAAACGCAAGGGGCAAATAGGTTGCGTGGATGTGGTCAGGAATCTTCTTTTGGACTGCGTACGCTAGCTTTTTGTGGAGGCCATTAGAAAAATTCAAAAAGATAGAAAACAAAAAATATGCCTATTTGCAACTTTGGAGGGAATGCCTAGCTTTTCTTATCTCACTTCTTAGTTCTCTGTTCTTCAATTCCAAATAGTCGTGAATTGGGATGATGTTAGATGCTCTCAAGGGTCTCGCAGCAGTGACAGGGATTTACTTAATTTAATAGCATCTTTCCTTAAATTGATTGAGAAGGATAAAGGGCTCGTGGTCTCTGGAAATCTCTTCATTAAGCGATAACAAAACATTGATCTCCAAAATCTGTTGACAAAGGAAGTTCTAGGTTTTGTTGTGTTTTTTTTCAAAGTAGATCTACACAAACTCTAGTTCATGCCAATAGCATACGACTTGGGTCAAGGTATTTTGCTTTCTGACAAAATTCTATACCTTGCACTTGCCAGATGCCATTCAATTGATTTGAATAATCATTTATTCTGTTTGAATGACAAGGAAGAAATATAAGACAGACAATATGGTCTGTCCACAATCATTTGGTTAGTATTTTGTATGGAGTTGGAGGCCAGAATACCAATCACCCACGAAGACTGACTGCGAATCTATTTCAAGGATAGCTTGCCACTCAAAAGCAGCAAAGTTCCTTGTCTTACCCTGAATTGGTGATAGTCCTTCTCGTCTTTGGTGGTGTGAGGAAGTAGAAAAGCTAATTGAAGAACATCAAATATTATTCTGCATTTAGATTGCCACATTCGAAATTTTGTTGATGCTAAAATGTGGGGTTTGCAGTAGGATTGAATTCCTTCTCTGTTTTCTTCTGCCATTGTAATGGGGTTCAGCTGCCTAAAGCTAACTTGATTCTCAAAACAGGAGAAACCCTAATTTAGTTCCTAGTCACAGAACAGATGGATATACCACATTCCAATACTAGAAATTGAGTATAAAATGCCAGTATCTGATCCGAATCCAAACCTTTTCCACTGGAAACATCTTCTCCAAAACAAACACTCCAAATATCCGACACATTCTGTATTCAATAATCGATATCCACCCACGGTGGACTGACTTCAATCCTACGCAAAAAGGAACGACGGAAACCTCAGAAAGTTTTTAAAGGGTACATCCAAGCCTCTTTTTCCTAACCAACATCCAGCACAAGATAAGCTTTGGGTACTTCTGTGGTTCCTAGTTTGAAAAGGAATTGATAAAGGTTTTGCAGCTAAACGACACTTGAAAGTTGAAACTAGCTAGTGTTCGTGCATACGATGAATATTTGTGCCTGAGAGGATATCATTCAATATACGCCTAGTTTTTCTTTTAAGGATCAAAGCTAAAGTTTTCTCGAGAATCATCCGCGCGATCCAATGCTTTAATTTGCTGAGTCACTTGTCCATCACTTTTTAAGATTTGAACGTAGTTTATGTCTGCCAACGAAACATGCATGCATGTGGAGACTCTTTCTTAAGGCAATTATGATATGCGTCAATGGCTGAATGGGGCACCGGGCACGGGAGAAAGAAAACAAAAGGGAAATAAAGTGGATAATTATCCTGATCGTGAGATGACTGGGTGATTACGAATCCTTTCTTTTCTCACATTTGTGACCGAAAGTACGTGGGAAAGGTTTTGTAGAAAATGGATCTGATTCCCATGCCCCTATGTTACGACATTACCAAGTTTCTGCTATATGTTGAGGTGGCCATGGTGAACTTCCCCACGTATTGCCGTGAATGACAGACATTAGATAAAGGGTTTGAGAGCATTTATACATCTACACGTTTAGCTGAATGAGTACTTTGCCGACTTCCTGTTTTATGCATGCTCGGTTGAGACTTAGGCTTTTCCCTCTCAGAGTAAGTGCTACCCAAGCTCACTTCTGTCCAGTCCTTTCCACCTTCTCCGGCAGCATTATACACCGCCTCCGCGGTCTCTGCAGGCTACATCCTTGGCTTTTGTCGTTTGTCCATTTCTAATAGCTTCTTGTACATGGGCTTTAAGCTCAACCGCTCCTTCTTTCACCCAGTAAAGTCAAAGCTGATCTCTTACCTCTCCTAAGGGTGAAACCGGAACCGGATGATTCCGGTTCCGGTTCCGGTACTCACCGGAATGGGATTTTCCATTCCGGTTCCATTCCGGAATTTACCGGAACGGAACCGGAATTGGAACCGGAATTTCCGAAACCGGAACCGGAATTTCCGGTTCCTTATATGGGCCTAAAAAAAATATATTTAGTTTAGGCCCAACTTTTTTTAAAAGCCCAAAGCCAAAATTTGGCTGTTTTTTTTCCTGAACAAATGTCTCTTTAATTATTTTTTCCAAAATATATAAATACAATCATGTATAAACGAAGCTAGAGTTAATTGAAATAGGATATCAGCCACTAAAATACTAAATAGATCATTGTGCTTGTCCAACTAATATCCTCAAGTTCTCCATCTCTACAAAAGAAAAACAAAACAATTATAAGAAAAATACTAAGAGAACCAAATAATCAATTAACAAAGCAAAAAATTTAACAAAAAATAAATGTAAAATGACTCAATCTATCTAAATGTAAAAATAAATGTAAAATTTTCAGTCTAAGTATCTATAGTGTCGACACATAATACCATGGTGTCGACACATTGGTCACACACCAGAAGACATGTCCCAGGCCAATATGATGGTGTCGACACATTGTACAAATGTGTCGACACATTGCACTATCAACTGAAAGCAGGTTTCCAGGCCAAGCTGATGGTGTCGACACCTTTGTCCAATGTGTCGACACCATCATATTGGCCTGGGACATGTCTTCTGGTGTGTGACCAATGTGTCGACACCATGGTATTATGTGTCGACACTATCGACACTTAGACTGAAAATTTTACATTTATGTCTTTTGGTGTGTGGCCAAACTTCACAAATTATTCTCATGAGCAATCAAACAATCAACAAACAATCAACAATCTCCCATAGCCTACACCCTAGATATATGATGAACAATTATAACCAAATTAGTTTTGGTTTCAAACCAATTTTAAACGTAAGAACTTGAAATTTGAATTCTGAAACTCTATCCTGTAAAATGAACTAATTTGTAATTTGGCCTGAATTAATGAAGTGAATGCTACTAATTTGTAATTTGCATCTCCATTTTTATGTACAATCAGCAAACAATCAACAATCAACAATCAGCAAACCCAGCATACCTTGATTTTGAATAATTTTCGGAACCGGAAAATTCCGGGTTTCCGCCGGAAATTCTGGTTCCGATTCCGGTTCCGGAAATTCCCTAAAAAGGGTTCCGGTTCCGGTTCCGGAATTGGCCGGAACCGGTACCGGAACCGGAACCGGAATTTCCGGTGGAAACCGGATTAATTGATCACCCTTAACCTCTCCAAGGAAATTAAAGTCCAAGTGGGGCCACATACGACAGAACCTTTCGGTAACCCCGGTCATTCTTTTTTTTTTCTAGAGATAAATATAAAATCAGTCCTTCTTATAAGCAAAAATCGATTTAATCTATGTGATATGAAAAACATCGATTTAGTCCCTGTGATTCTATTTTCGTTTGTTATTAATCCTCCATCAGGGACTAATTTTATCACTTTCTGAAATCACAGGGACTAAATCGATGTTTTTAATATCATAGGGACTAAATCGATTTTTGCGTATAGTACAAGGACCAATTTTACATTTATCCTTTTTTTCTACATAGTAACCCGGTCTTCCGATATCGCGTAGAGGTAATAAAAAAAGGTTCTGAGCCTTCTGGCTGTGGGTAATTAATTGGACGGTTCCGGCGGTGAGTGATTGGACGGTTGAGACGTTGACTGAAGTGGATATTCCATATGCTTGGTTTAATGATTGCTTATAAAACTTTTTAATAAAAAAAGGTTTTTTTAAAGCTAACAAATTATTAGCTTTTTTTAGCTTGAAAAAGGTAGATTATGAATTAATCTAACATTATGTTTTGTTAAGTAATGACTAAAACTTATATGTCCGAGTTGTGTCCTTCAGATATCGGTTAGTCAAGTTATTAGAATTTCAATTACAATATATAAAAATACAATTACTCGCGGGTTTATCTTATATTAGGAAAAAAATGATTAGAAAAATGAGTCGTAATTAAAATATTAAATGAAATTAATTAATTATTGATTATGCGAGACTCTTCCCGGTCTAGCAAAAGGAAAATAAAATAAAATGATTTCTCTTTTTATTCTTCAACTTTTTTCAATAAAAAAATTCTGAACCCTCGTAATCACATCGTAATCAGATAATTTTGAAAAGGATAAAATATAAACCATATCCAAAACAATCTGGTCTGTAGACTCAAACCATGGTTGACACCTTCAAAGTCAACACCCTAATGCCAACCATTGATCTTGGATCGAACCAATCTTGGCCATTGAGTTTTTTGAGAACATTTTTAAATTTATTATCAAATAAAATATATTTTGGATTGAAATATAAGCTGATAGATTTTCTTATCTTTGTCAATAGATCTCAACCATTGATACTGGATTTCACGGTTCATATCTCAACCGTTGATCTTATTTTATAGAGTTTTCCTTCTTTTTTTTTTCTACAATAGGTTGCACGGAAAATAATTCGTCGGCAATCCTGAAAGTCGTGCAGCGTGTCATTGATTCATTGACTTTCACACATTTTCCCTCACGTTCTTGTCACGATAACACTCCATTCCCACCAATCCCTCCACGTTATTTTCTATTCCTCTCTGTCTCCCCCTTCTCTGTTTCTCTGTTTCTGAGTTTGTTGAGCAATTCCCTGCCAAAAGATTCCATCGGTGTTTAACCCGTCGTCGTCTCCGATCACGCTTCCATCGTCTCCGCCCACGTTCTCTCCGTCCGATCGACTCCTCTTTAGGAAAATATAGTGATGATATGTCTCAAAAATCTCATTTCACTTATTTCCAGATCAAACTCTTTCTCGATGCTCCACTATTTTCTTTGTTGTAGAAGTTCTAGGTCTTCTCCATTACTGCTGTAATATATGTAGAAATTGAGGGAAAAATTAGGGTGTTTCTTTGAGTTCTATAGATTGTAAGTGAAGGGGACATTAGTTTTGTGTAAGTATTTGATTTCGGTGATTAAGGTATTGGTTCAGAATTGGGTCTGCTGTGACTGACTATTGTGTTACCTGAGTTTGAATTTCGACTATGTATATTGAGGAATTGAAGGGAGAGGAGGTTGAAAGTGGTGAAGAAGGGATTTTGTGTGATGGCGATCGCGATGTTGTCGGCGGAAGCGTTGTTCTTGTGGATGCGAAGCGGGTTTTGATCGGAGCTGGGGCACGCGCACTATTCTATCCGACTCTGCTCTACAATGTTCTTAGGAACAAGATTCAGGCCGAGTTTAGGTGGTGGGATAAGGTGGATGAGGTATGATATCGTTTTGCTTCTTATGGTTCTAGTTGTTTTGCTACGTGATGTATGTGATATTTGTGATTGTTGAATGATTTTGGGCCTGGAAAATTGCTGCTTTCTACGGTGGCTACACGGTTGTTTCATTAGAATCAGTTTGCATTTCGGTCTTTTATGCGAATGTCTGTTTTTTGTAGAGGAAGATGAAATAGATTACAAGACAGAATTTGTTATTGTTTTATTCTTATCATAAACACTTGTCCATTTAATAGCATAGACGGCGGCAAGTGTTTATAGTAGTTTCTAGTTTCTCTGGATATAATCGTGGTACTAGTTCTGTTCCTATAAGTTTTTGGCTGTCTATATGATGTAAAAATTATTTCACTGTGCTTCAAATTTAGTGCGTTTCTCTCTGTTTCTTAGATGTTCTTGGCCTGTTAAAATTGTGTTATTGTAGTTCTTTCTTGCCTGACTGCTGTATGCATTGTATATTCATGGAATATCTTGGATGGTCTCTGTGGTTTACCAATCTTTTCATAGATGTAGGTTGAACACATCCTTTTTTCATGGATTCTCTCCGGTACTCTGCTGGTTAAGTTTTGTTGGTCAAATTGTCCTTTATTCGCGGTGCTTATAATTTCCTTGTACATTTGGTTATGTATTTTTGTCTCATCCATCACTCCCCCTCTGCCTTGTTTTTCTGATCTATTTGTGCAACATTATGTGTTTGAGGACCATAATTTAATGGTGACTTCAAATTTGTAGGTTCAGCATTTGAGAGTTAATTTTGCGGTATCTTGGGGGGTTATTCTTTTTAAATTTTATATCAGAAACGTAGTTGTGTGGTCGGAACCAGATCTCTAATGTACCTATTTTCAGTTTATATTGTTAGGTGCTGTTCCATTCCCAACTGATGTTCCCTGCCTAAAGGAGCTTGGTGTTTGTGGAGTGGTGACACTAAATGAGTCCTATGAGACTTTGGTTCCGACATCCCTATATCACGTGAGTGTTTTATCCTGGTCGATTTTGAAGGCTATTTTTTTTAAAAAAAAAATCATGATGGTACTCTTTAGCTGGTATGAGCATTATACATGTTTATTGGCTTTGATGATAGATTAAATGGCAACTGGAGAAGTTGATTCAGTTTTTGACTCCTGTTTATTTGAGGATAGCTGTCACAATTCATATTTTGACATACCATTTTTTTATTTGAAAGGGGGGAAAATAATTTGGACTAAAAGTAAATGGTATCTTATATCTGCTGCTTCTGGAGGAAATATAAAACTAAACGCAAATTGTATAATGGTAGTTTGGGAAACACTAAGAGAGCCAATCATATTCTAATTTAGTGGTATCTCTTTGTCCCACAATAAACTGGGTTCGCAGTGTGAGGCCACTGGTGTATTCACTTGTGAATGTATGAGTTTATAAGTCATAAAACATCTTTCATCGTTCATCACCCCCTTCCCGGATAGGGCTAGGAATGTTACAACAAGTACATAAGCAAAATAAAATAATAGGATCTCAAAATCAGAAAATATTGCGGAATTTAAAACTTAAACAATCTCGACTTCATGGTACTTTAAACGAATTTCAAAAATAAAACTTAGGAGTTATATCATCCCGAAACAACACTTTGGTGCACCAATGCACTTATTCTAAGGTCCTATAGGTTTATTCCATCATCTAATTCCCATGGCATGTAAACTTGTCTCCCTCCAAATCTGGACATTTAAAACATAAAACAAAAATGAGTCGAATTACTCAGCAAATACATCATACAGAAATGAATTTATAAAATTATTTTCAGTATTGCCCTTTTCAAAATGTGATCAATTTGCTTTTTTACTTATTTATTTATTTTATTCATCTAGTAAATACAAATCTTTATATTCTTGGTTCTGCCAGAATGGGTGCTATACTGGAAGAGCCTAGTTCTCTCTCTCTCTCTCTTCCCCCCCCCCTCCCTCCCTCCCTTCCTCCCTGTCCTCCAATGTGGTTCTACGACCAACTGTGCTTGATACCATTTGGAAAACGAGTGTGTTAGGGAATTTGCTTCTGGGCACAGCTGTAAATTGAAAGTTGCTTTGCCCTAATTCGAGGTTGTGCATTAAGTTCCTCTTATGTTACGTACGTTCTAATTTGTAACATGTTTGTAGGCTCATGGCATTGACCATCTTGTGATAGCTACAAGAGACTATTGCTTTGCTCCATCATTGAGAGATATACATCACGCAGTGAACTTTATTCATGGTAAGCACTTTTTTCACTCTGCTTTTCCTGCTTTGGGGTATGTATAACATCAGACTATCATTTGGCAGAAACTAGCCTCTACTCTTGAGGACACATGATGATTTTACTTTTGATGTATCATATTTTATTTTTCCTTTGGAGATATTCCAGATGATTACCTGGTCTTTCTTATGTCATTTTTCTTGAAGAAAATGTGTCTCGTGGAAGAACTACATATGTTCATTGCAAAGCTGGACGGGGGCGCAGCACAACTGTTGTTGTATGTTACCTGGTCAGTTCTAGGCCAAAGAGATATGAATCAGCTATCCATTGCAGATTTTCTTCCTTTCTGAGATTCCTTTTTCTTTTATAGGTACAACACAAGCAGATGACACCTGATGCTGCATATGATTATGTGAAATCAATCCGTCCAAGAGTGCTTTTAGCCTCTTCCCAGTGGCAGGTATTCTGAAAATGCTGGTAAAGCTTTAAAAAATATATATCAGTTTGTCCTCATCTGCAATTAGGCTGTGGAAATTGAGGGATTCTTAATTGCTCATTCTGTACCTAAGGACCAATTCGTTTTTACCATATGTTTTGCCATACATTGTGAATGATTTCTGAACTATGCTGCCCTTAACTTTCATTTGGGTGAAGTAATCGAGAACTGGTTTTTATTTCAAGTGTCTGTTGGATTTGTTTGCCGAAAATCTTTTCAAGTAGCACACTCTCTCTTTGGGCAATTGACTAGTGGCATCTATTTGTATTTGTACGTTGCTGTAAATGTGTTCTTTTCTTTTCGTTCTTTTTATATGCTACTATTTTGTTGGTTACAATTACAGGCTGTCCAGGAATATTACCATGTTATGTTGGAAAAATCTGTACTCTACACCCACATGACTAGCCTAATAATGAAAGCCCCCGTATCAGCAGCTTCACGAGATCTTGTTGCATTTGATGATGGATCTGTAGTAATTGTGACAGAATCCGATCTTGAAGGGTATAACTCAAATCTTGATTCAGCTGCTCTGGGAAGTGAGATATGGGCAGACTTAAGTGTGGTCTACCGGGTCCGAGTAGCAGGTCAGGCAGCTCTGGCAAGAATTTCATGCTTATGGTTTCGCTACCGTGCTCATGAGAGAATTTCCGGGGAGAAGCTGGCCAACGAGAGCAGCTGCTCTATCAGGGCTGGTCAGCTCAGAGGAATCAGTGTGGACATACATGTCTACTGAAAAGGAAATAACATAGAAGATGTTTGATAAGTTTTCTGCCTTCTTACATTTTCCTTGTACAGCGAAAGGGAAATAATGTATTGGCAGATATGAAACGGTGGTTTCTCTCTCTCTCTCTCTCCCCCCCCCCCCCCCCCCCCCCGCTTTGTAAATTGAGTTGTAAGTTTTCGCTTGAATCAAAATGTAAGAAAGTTGAGCATTAGCATTATGAGAAAGGAAATATTGATGGTAACAAGGAAGATTGAATCTATTTAGAAAAAAAAAAGGAAGATTGAATCTATATCAGAGAAGGGGAGGTCTCTGGCAGTGTTAAGCAGAGTAGAACACAAACCTATATACCCCCCTCGCTTAAGTGCCTCCTAAAATCTTGCCTGTAGCAGGTGTCTCAAAAATTCTTATACTTGGCATGCACGTATTTCCTGAACGTAGGATGCGTTATATATGAGCTACAGACCGGGATAATGATGGCAAGACGATTATTCTCCACAACTGATGTGGGAAAGGAAAAATGGTTATCTTGTAGTAGTTTTTACGCTTGGTTTCCAGCGTCAGAGATAAGCTTGGTTCGAGAAGACTTCGGGCCTAGATTTTCATAACATCAAGTTCCTGAACAAATACACCTCAATATTGCCCAAGCTTTGGAAGTTTTTCATGGCGAGTGGCTGTCCTCAAAAATTTAAAGATGGGGGCCTTGTGGTCCCAGATGTAATAATATTACTCTTTTTTTTTCTTGTGTAATAATAGAACTCGCATACTCTTATCTGGATAATACTTTATCAGTCGACGGAATTGTAGAAGACGGAGAAGAAAAGAGGGGGTCAAAAGTGAAAGAAGGAATTTGGTGAAGCCAGGGAAAAGCAGGCTCTTGAGCTCTTTAATCTAGTTAGGCGACAGTCTGACACGCTCTTCTAGTTACTTCTTGGACATTACCATAAAAAAAAAACACTGCAGTAGGACAGTAGCTGCTTCCACATAGTAACTTGATATGGTATGAAATGGACGGGGTTTTCCAGTCAATTAGATTTTACGTATCAGATTTGCTTTTCTTCTCAAATTTTACGGAACTGATATTTATTTTGAGCTTCACGGCTATCATTGGCATTTCAAAACCTTATCTTACATGTAATTTACAGCAAATTTTCTCATTGGAGTATACTTTTAAACTGTTAAAGCTACTGATACCTTAATATAATCACTCAATAAACCAATTTGCAATCTGATAATATTTCTGTCCCACCTTTTAATGTTCTTATCTACACGACTGCTGATAGAAAAACTCCATTAATATAACTATTCTATATGAAACTGCCCATAGGCTGATAGGAATCAACATGTAGAGATGATGGTGGATTTGCCAATGCAAAGCAAAAAAGAGATCAGGCACCAGTGAGAGGCATACAGAAAACGGATATCATGATCATGATCATGAGCATATTTAAAAATGGAAAAAAAGGGTGTTCTCCCAAATACTGGATGTACATAATCTAAATACAATATGATTCATGATCGCCAATAATAAATTTTTAATCGTTTTATAACCGATATGTCCTTTGCATATTCAAAACATTTTTCCACTATTACAGTGGATGGATCATATTGCCAGGGCTTTGATAAGCTTTCATCAAGAGACAGTGAGGCCACAGAAGTAATATATATACAAAAAGAAAAACCAAATACATGCAGATACTCGACCAGATTTATCTATGGATATTCTAATTCAAAAGTATGCGGCGACTGCTCCTCCATGAGACCGAGAAGTTCACTGAAGAAAGTTTTAATGGATGAGGGCCACCAATAAGATGATGATCCCTCTAGTATCATTGTAGATGATGCTTTCTCCTCAAATTGGGGGATAATGTGCTCTCTCTTGTTTCCTTGAACAACTCCACGGTGAGCTCCATGCACCCTAACACCACTATCCTTTCCTATGCTCTTCTTTCTTGAGGCTTTGTGCTTCATATAAGGCACAACATACTTTTTTATGTCGCTTTTGGAGATTGCAAGATGATTTCCTGGAACACTAATGTACTTGACCCTTCCAGCATCCTCTAAGGTTTTCAAACCAATCCAATCCTCAGTGTACAGCTTCGTCTGCACAAAAAGGAGAGACAAAAACGAAGGTACCACTTGGGCTCAAAACACAAGAAAATGGTTTAGTACATATGAAGTTGTAAGCTATATTGCTAAATTTAGGTGAAACAACATTCTTCTACATTCCAAGAAATATCGACTGACACCTTTACCACATGAACTCATGTTTTTTTTTATCTGCAGAACAATGTTGTAGTTTTCGAGCATGACATAATTTAAAAGCCAGATGGTTTCCGCTGCCAACAACAAATTGCTTTTAAAGCTTTAGGCAAACCCTTAATTACTTGTCCACCATGAGACTCAATCCAACAGATCATCTATTATCGTTACAGATAATCTGGAACTTTCCTTTACATTCTCAATCCCCTGAAGGTTTGGTCAAAAACACGATGTTCTTTTCGGTGCCAAACCATTATACTGTGGTTATTTTCTGTAGTTGAAATGTATTACAAGATAAAGAAAAAAATACCTCCCGTGGATGTAAAACTGGCTTGAAGGCTCCCTCAGGGTAATATCCAAACCAAGAGGTTTCCTTAGGTACCAAAACAGTGTCATGCTCAAACTGTTAACACAAGAATAAGAATTTTGTGTTTTTGTGAGATAATCTAATAAATCTGAGAGGACCAAGAAATGTTAGCATATGGAAATAAACCCTCCAATTGCCACTATAAGCCTGTTCAAAAAGGGGACAAAAGGAGCAAAAACTCAAAAAACTTACCATGATGAGCACCAAGTTCTGTAAGCTGGTGAACCGTTCCTTGTAAGTGGAGTTTTTCTCATTAGGGAGTTCATTGTTGAGCTTTGGAAGAAATCTGCATCTCTCTAGATAGTTTGGGATAGCCTGGAAATTCAAAAGTTGATTCTGAATTTTAAGTTTGGAGTCATAAAAGAAAGAAATATGATAGGCTGTATAATTGTAAATGCACATATGACTGCATGACAAATTTTCTTTTCTCCTTAGGATGGGAAGGGGAATAAGACGAAGACTGCCTCAGTTTATAGAATGTTTGATCCTGTGACTGGACAAAATTTTCTGAAGAATATTGAGCAAATAACGGTTCAAAAGAAGCAGACTGCTAACTTTCATACAAATTCACGATTACAGAGTTGCTAGAAGTATCTCTAACAGAAGATTATGCAGTAGAAAAGCCTCACTGCAGCCTCTGTAATGATCAATCAGATTATACTTACATTTGGTAATTTAAGATAACCACTTGGAGCTAAGTGATCCTGCAATTCCAGAAATCAAAATGTCATGCCTTGTAAGAGACATTCTAAAGAGAGTAGAATTTGGCAGCAGAATAAAGGCAAGAAGAAAGACTCCAACTTCAATAAGGCGTTGACTTAGTGATAGAAGTAAAATAAAAAAGAAAAGATAATGCAAAAACAAGTCAGTTCAAAGATAGAGTTATACTTGGATATACTCGCTATAGATCTCTGACTTGATGAGTTTGTTCGCAATAAGGCAAAAAAGACCAGACTGTAGAAGCAAAAACCATACATGGATATTAGACAGAATCAATTAAACTCTTATTAGGAAATTTAAGTAAAGATACAACTAGGCCTTACATTGCCAATTGGTACGACAGTCACTTATTCCTAGAATCCTAGGTGATATTATCCAAGAGACAGGCTATCAACAATATTTAAGGATCCGGGAATCTAACAGATCACTACATAATATGCAGACACTTGTCAGAAGGCCATTATAAGGGAACAGATAATTCAGTTGGACTCTAAGAAGTGCATAAGGAGGGCAATTACTGTAATGACCCAAAGCACTAGCCACATCTGTGCTTTGACTTCAAAAGGACTAGTTAAGGTTGTTCTTGAAGCTCCTTGGATCATTATAAAACTCAGTTCAACCTAATAAGGTTTCAATGTGAGACTTGGCTAGTATAAAACTCATCTCTCATTCATTCTCTTCTTCGACTCCATGTGGAATTTGGGGTATCACAATTACAATGACTGGTAAATAGATTTATCACTCCTTACAACTCAAAAGCCAGTTATACTATCAAGGAAAAGAGTTAATGATGGAAAGCCATTATGGTACTTACACCACATAGAGGCACAGAAGCAATACCAGCATGAGGTCCACCCAAAGAGATAAAATTCTTAACCTGTTCCCAATAGTAAAAGAAAAAATTTCATTTACTTTGGGCCCAAATATGTGCAAGAAAAAAAAATACACATAGAAGATTAAGAAAGGTATTATGCAGAAGATATGCGCTAAACTAAATCAGCATTCATATGAGCATAAATTCATGAATCTATACAACATATTCTCAGAGCATGCAAGGATGAGACACCCTTATTTTAAGTTAGGAAAGGAACTCTATTTTCCTATATACACAGCTTAATGCAGAAATAGAAAGCTGTAATTCCATCGTGGAAAATGGAGAAAAATAAAAGAGGACTACCTGTAAGTCACCAAGTAGCTTGATAGAACGTGAGATGAGAGGATAGTTATTTGCAGGATTCATACTTTTCAAAGAAGGAGAGAGAGAGATCACATAGACAAAGTGATATATGCTTCATCTGTCACAATCTTTCCTCATCATTATCTCAAATTCTTCAGCCCATTGGTACTTGTCAGCTTCAACTCTCTGTTTACTGGATTAATAGTTATAGCCTCCTATTCCCATTCCCAACTGCCAAACTTAAAACGAAAACTATATGTATCTCTAAAAGTCTTCAAACTATAAGTATCTGGCCGAATGAACCTATCAACATCATTCATGATGCCTTCCAATCATATTTCACTCAATGTAGGTTCAAAGTGAGAATATTACAATTTCATTATGCCAACAATTTATGCAATGTGTTGAAAATAAATTTAGAACCACTAAAATAGCAAAGTCTATTGTCAAGATCGGTTCTTACAGGAGGTCCTCCGTCGCAAAATTCAATAACACCTCGACTTATTAGATTACCCTGTCAAATGAAACAAATGACAAGAATGAGAAACAGTATACAGAAGCTACTTGATAATCAAGATCATAATTTAGTAAATAATTAATACTAGGCACTAGGCAGTACAACAAAAAATTTGGTCCAAAATGACAAGTTGATCCTCACATGCTAAAACAACATTTTAATTTGCTGATAGGTTTGGAGAAACATTAGTCTCGTTCCAGAGTAAACCCAGCATGAAAGGATATTAACCAACCTAAAACACTAAAGTGCAAACCAACAAATATTTCCTCACTCTCTCGTTCAGTAGGCATCTAGGCACCGAGAAAGATAAACACCTAAACGAGTGGTTAACTGGAGCAACCATCCTGAACATTATCTATCTTCTGAAAGCTCATTATAAAGAATTAAATGACAGTTAAGACACTGTACCTAGCACAATAAGAAAACAACAAAGATAGTTATATAGCCACGCAGACAAGGAAGAAAAACAATGCATTCGTAAGGACTGATGCAAATCAGGTTGGAAGAAGTACAGATTCAAGAGAAAGCTAACTGCCAAGACAAGAAAGGCACTAGAGGTGGAGCAAGAGAAATATCACATCTGAGTCAGTGGACGGGCGAATTTCAAAAACATCATTGGTCTCACAGTTTTGAGCATGTAAACCCACAGAAAAGAATCCACAAAGGACCTTCCAAAGCGGAGCGTGCTTTTCGACTGAGTATTTGTATGCATTTGGAGGACCCAGATACAACTCATTCCTTGCCGAAGCACAGATAATGTTATGTTGTTTCATGAATCACCTGAGTGAGAGAGCAACATATAGGTATCCACGCCTTAAGTGTGTGTGTGAGTGAGAGAGAGAGAGAGGGAGAGAGGGAGAGGGAGAGGGAGAGAAACATACTTTGAAAGAAAGCAAATTTATTCTGCATCTACTAAAAAGGGAGAATCAATTTGAACATGATAAGTTCAAAACCAGGGAAGAGACATGACATCACTTATATCAGGAGGGGAGTAAGAAATTATTCTACTTAAAAGGTCTCATTAGTTCTAGAGAGTGCTGCTCCAATCGATTGTGCCACATAAAATCATATATGTTTTAGCAGTTTGTCAATGAGCCACAAGGATAAATGAAGAAACTGTTAATCGGTAAACAAAATGATCATTAAGCAGATCATGCTGAAATTACAAAGACATTTGAAACAGGAAAATCCTGATCCTCACAAATCACCTGGGAGAGACCAACAATGTTGTAACCATTTCTGAGTTCTTTCATTTCCTTCACCTGTAGCGTAATAATGTATCAGTAGAATGGAAAAACAAACTTGAAAAGCCAGAAGAGCAGAATCCCCACGGTGGCCAAGAGAGCTGCATCACCTGGTCGCAAACAATTCCTGCCTGCAAATATGTAAGCTAATTGAATTACGACTAGACCTAACATAAATATCATTTCCAATAAGACAAGTCTAGTTTTATCAAGCACTTGCCTGTTCCTCAAGAGGCAAAAACCAGGAATCCCATGTTCCATCCCCAACTTCTCTGCAGTAAGGAAAGAAATGAAACTATGAAGGAAATATCCTTAATATTTGCAGGTTTATGGTCCTGAAATGTTTCCAAGGGGAAAATATACTTCCTGACTATAACATAACCTTCACAATCATTACAGAAAAATTTGAAGAAACTTGCTCTGATTTTGGTTGAATAATGGGCAGGGGTGTATGAGTACTTTGTGGTCCCTTAAATCATGGATGTTTCATAGTGAACTGTGACCACATGCGAAAAGTACGATAAATGTAAAGCAAAAAAAATGAAAACAGAAGAATAGCATTTGCTGTCTATGATCTTTTAGGTTGTTGCAATCTCATATAAATTTTGTTCTCTTATTACTTTGTGGGCAAGGCCTCGTGGACATCAAAGGAAGATATCTACATCGATGTTATGAATTGAGTGATAAGTCATGTCTCTTTTACCCTCTTTGACATGAATGGACTCTAAAAGTAATCCTAAAAACTCAGAAGCTTATCCACATTGACAGTTTGTAGCAAAATCAGCTTTTATTAACACCCATCTAAAAGGATATACCTGGAAGACTATATCCAACCATGGAAAGGAAAAAAGAAACTTGGATGTGGTAACACTAAGTTCTGTTGAATGTAGTTGTGCACTAGAAAAGGATTTGGTGCTGGGTGAGGTCACTCACGGTTCAATAGATCAATTATTGATCTCATTTGATCTCCTTCAACGAGATGAAAACCAATATTCCATATCTGGACTTGGAGACGACTCATAAAAAAAATATGCATTCAAAGTATAGTCATGATTTAACTTCTACAGTAATTCTTCACTTGGAAACAACATATATTGGGTTTCTTCCCATAATCAAATAAGTGCAGCTGCAACACAAGGTCCACAAGAATTCAATCCAGGTCAAATAACAAACTAAATCTTGGACACGATTAGATCCATGATCGGGAATCTTTCTAAGAGGATAAGATTATAAATTGCTTTAAACAATATGACTGTGAGATGTTATGCAAGCATACATGCAATATCCTTCAGTGCCAGAAAAGTTGCTCAGAAGCTCAGTGAACTGTTTAACTCCTCGATTGGAGCACTTATCTCCAATTCCTGCCATGAACCATTAGAAGAGGATTATGGAATTAACAAAGGGCAACCACATAAATATTAAGACAATATGAAACAGATTTATCAACTTTTTTGGACTGATCTGCCACTCCATTAAAGTAAACGTAGATACTAAATGCCCCAATGGGAGTATTTAAAATCTAAATGTAAATATACTAGGTCAAAACTTTAAAAGAAATTTTGAAAAAATCTAATGCAAATATCTCTAGGACCAAAATGCCGACGCATCTCAAAGATTAGGATAACCATTGTCTTTTTCCACAAATATATTGATTCAAATAAATTTCGTTTTTCTCCACAAATATACTCACTCGAATAAATTTTGGGAGGAAAATGAGTGCACTAGTTAATAAGGAACTAGGAAGACATGATAATAACCATAATAAGGTAAAAACCATACAGCCATTCAAATTTGATAGTGTGCTACCTTAAACAAGAGTTAGCACATCTGAACCCATTCAAATCCTAAGTTAGAACAGTTTACTATTTGATTCTCCAAAAATACTGAGAATGCCACCATTTTATCCACATTCGATGCTAGATGTTTCTGCAGCATTAGATGAGTCCAGCAAAAGCACATATGGGAAAATTTACTCTATAATGAAAGTTTTCTTTTTCAAGAGTTTCTACTTGTACTAAACTCAGCTTCTCAATAAATACAATCTGCAACAAGTCTACTAAATGGCTTTTACTAATCTAAATAATTAGAGAACTACAGCACGATGTCAATATCTCTATGAAAGAGTGCCTCCCTCCGAACCCTTTAAAGATCCGTGTTAACCTAAACAGAGGAATAATTCATATCTTTCAGTTACCTCAGAAGGAAATTAGTTGAAACCTAATCCTGATGTTAACCGGCTTAAACACTGAGAGCGAGTACCAAACCGATCCTCTTACGACACAATTTACTGATATATCACCTCCCAACTGATCCCATAAAATGAAGACCCGCTCATTTGTTTCTTCAACAGTAGCGAGAAATTTACAGTACAGATTTATATACAAACACATTCATGACCATGGGAATAATCAAATTCCGTCTACAACACAACTTTCTTTTATAATCTACAACAGGATTCGATTAATAGCTACAAAGACATCAATTATCCAAAGATTGGATATCATACATACAAACAAACATTAAATACCCAAAAAAAAACAGGTAACTTCCAAATACCCGGCAGAAAAAAACGAAACACGAATTTTAAAAACTGATTCAACAAACAAAACTTTGATTTTAAAAAAAAAACGAACTTCGAAAATACTAAAAAGAAAAGAAAAGAAATTACCATGGAGCACAATGAAGGGTATGGACTGTGAAACTGGGATGGTTATGAAGACCAAGATGCAGATGAAGGCAATGACTGGTAACGACAAAGCCATGATTTTTTTGTGAGTTCTACGCAGAGAGAGAACAAAGGGAACGGATAATTTTGGATAAACAACGATGATCCCAGGAACTTTTGGAGGATCTTTCCCCCACTAATTATAGTGGGTTGGTTTGGCTGTCACGGTGGTTGGGCGTAAGTGATTACTGATTAGTGAACAAGGCACTTAAAATACAGAGGGACGATTTCAGCGACACGAGCCACCGGTGCTTGCGCTGCCGTAAGCATTTATTCTCGTCCTCAGTTTCCTTCTTCGAGTTACCAATCGGTCATCACTTTGGGTCGGACTGGAGTGTCACTTTTGGCTTTGTGTTGAGAACTTGGGATTCCCTGCGGCGATGTGCTCACTTGTTATCGCGTGGACTTCCCGTGTCAGACTGTCAGCGTTCCCGACTCTTTTTTATTTATTTATTACTTATATATATATATATATATATATATACGTGTTCGGTGTTGCCGTGCACGCAATTAATTTTGGACAATTGTTTGGACAGTTACTCGTCTTCAAATTGTAATGTCTCTCTATATTTTTATCTCATACATTGTGTAGACGAAAGTATGTCAAAATTATATATATATATATATATATTATAAATTTTTAAACTTTTCTTGTCCAATTATTTTCATTGATAATATAAAGGGGTCGAATAACTTTTGGAAGGGAAAATGTCACCTGAGAGAATGATTCTTCGCATAAAATTATTATGAAACCTCACCAATCAATGAAGCAAAAGAAGGTAAAGAGCCCAGAGAGACTACGAAACCCAAAAAGGGATAAACAACTTTTCTTTAACTATCAATAACGGAATTCATTATTTTAAGAGATAAATATAAAATCAACCGAATTAATAATACTCATAATAAAAAAATATAAAATTTGTCTCTTAATTTTATAAAAGTTTAAAATTAATACCTGATAGAAGATCCATAGCAAATAAAAATAGAATCAAAAGACTAATTTTATTATTTTATTATCAATTAATTTAATTTGCGTATACCAATAAAACTGATTTCGCATTTATGTTCCTTTTAAACCGAACTGAACTCTGACTCAAAGAAACCCACGAGCCCGTTGCGTAGGAAAAGAACCCCCCGCAAGCCCGTCCCCAGCAGAAGTAGCCCAGCCCGGTCTCGAAGACTAGACGATTGATTATTTGGATCTGGCAATGATCCTCGTTCAATTAGAAGATTTGAGAGCCTTTTTTTTGGGGGGGGGGGGGGGGGGGGTTTGAGACTCATTTAACAGTCTCATAAAACTCTGGCACCACAAAAGCAAAATAAAAAATATGAGTAATGTCATTGTCCGTCCTTAATTATAGGTCAATTGCAATTACGTCTCCCTAATTATCAGAACTGCGATTTACGTTCTCGAAGTTTTAGATATTCTCTATGTTCGTCCTCTGTCCAAATCAGTCGTTAAGTCTTACGGAAATACCTGTAAAATTACCGAAATGCCTTCATAGACAAGTTCAAAAAATAAATAAATATTTGAAAAATAAATTAAAAATATATATAGATTATTCAAATAGAGTTTCAATAGTTTTATTTAAAAAATATTTTCATTTTTTAATATCATTTTTAATAAATTTTTTAATTTTTGTAGTAATTTTGTCTTGGAGGACATTTTGGTCATTTTACAGGCATTTCAGTCAAACTTAACAACTGATTTGGACTGAGGGCGAACATTGAGAATGTTTGAAACGTAGAAGACGTAAATCGCAGTTCTGACAGTTAGAGAGACACAACTGCAATTGACTCATAGTTAAGGGGCGAACAATAACATTACATCTAAAAAATAATTGGAGAAACAAAAATCGAAAAGGCAAGACAATTATTAAAAAGTAAAACAAACAGTTGTACTTAACAAAACTTACAGGGGAGTCTCAGGACGTGGTAAGCACTAAGCACAAAGAAAATGTAGAAAGCTACCCAAAATCAAACATGCGTGTGTCTTCTGTTCTTCCTTAACAAACAAAAGGGTCTTTCACGATGTTGTCTTGTCACGACAGTTCTCGTTTCTTCTGTTTTGTTTACATGAAACATATACCAGCTGTGGACTCATTATTTGGTGAAGCAATTGCAGTCTTGACTGCTATGAAACAGGCCTCACAACAGGGATGGTCTCACGTTTATTTTGAATCCGATTCTCTTTTGATTTGTAATGCTATTAATTATGATTCAACTTCCCTTTTATAGAGCATTGAGGAGCAAGTGGAAGCTATACGAGAAAGTTTGAACAACAATCAGAACTAGCGCATCTCATGGATTCCTAGAGAGGCTAATAGGATGACGCATTTGTTAGCAAAATGGGCGGCAAATTCATTCATTTTGGGCTCCATCCCATTAGATAGGATTCCATCTAAAATTACAAACTGTAATTTGTTGTGACCTTCTTGTGTTATGGTTGTGTATGTTCTGTTGTCGTCTGTACTTCTCGGTTTCTTGTGAAACGTGAATTAGAAAAAAAAAAAACAAAGGTCTCTCCGTCTCTATCGTGTATCTGCGCCGACATAAAGCCAATTTCATTCGGAGCTGCTGTCCAAACTCCTCCTCCTCCTCCTCCCCCCCTTTCCCACTTCACTACTGAGCAGCTTTTCTTAAAATTATTCATTATTTACTCCGGAGGCAGGACCGGAGCCCTTGACAAAAATACGAATTCGACTTTAGTATCTGCCTATCTGCCTTCCTTCCAAGGTGCTTCTTGCTTGATGTTAAACTTGCTCTGTATCAGAATCTGCTTTGATGCCTTGGTATTCTCCGAATGATTTCCCAGCTTCCTTTGGATATTTCTCTTCGTCCTGGGGGTGTAGTTTCTTGGAGTGGTAGATCTTTACAATTGTGACCGTTATCACAGCCATCGCAAGAAAGAAGATGCCGATACTTGAGACTGCACAAAATGAATTAAACCGCAATTAGTACTACATAATCATCATCTTATCATATTATTAGATAAAGAAAGGATTTGGCACAACTAATAACAATTAATCAACTCTTTGGGCCATCTCTAGAGCCTTTGGTCTGGCAATTGTTTTATTTGTGTGGGACAGAGGACTGCACAGATTCTGAAATTAGTTAAGGTGTGCTTAAACTGGCCCGAACATCCAGTTAGAAAAGAAAAAAAAAATGTCTTACCTCCAAGCACGCACATGATTAGAGGAGAACTATGTTAGTGGAAAGATTGAGATTAATACTTAAATTACATAAATACATGATCGGCTATTTGAAAACTTCAGGACATCTTTGAACGTCTTTTAAAAATGATTTTCTTAATCCCTTAAAATATAATCAACTAATGACTCATATGGCTGCACATATGTTTATTAAGCACTTGTGATGCATGACATTCTAGATGCCGGGGGCAGAGGGAGACGCAAGAAAATGCGACTTTTCTTGGGCAAGTGGGGTCCGTGGTGACAACAAGGGGTGTACTGTTTCCTATAGTATTTCCATTACCAGTCAAAGTCTGCGTTAGCTAGACCAATGTGAAGTGGGAACAGAACACGTCTAATTATTAATTAAAAAATGACCCAAAAATCTCCCAGCGATGGAAACATATCCTAGGAGGCTAGGACCTAGTACATGGTATACCCATATGCATGACTGTGTGGGTGAGCACGTGTCCCTACGCGTGATCACATCGTGGTTTTCATATAATTTTTTTGGTTCCCATTTTTGCTTACCACTATTGCTCCATGTGCATACTCAGAAGACAAACAGGTTGGTGTTTGGATGGCAGAATTTCAAGTTGGTTTCTTTTCTTGTTTCATGGGAAATGAGACAGCGAAAGAATTTCTCAGGGGACAAAAGAGGTTGTCTTTGCTTTATAAAGATACAATAAGTAAAATATCTGTTCTCGAAGGAAAAAAACCCCATTTCCTGCATCAGCTTTCCAGGAGCTAAATAAACTCAAAAGAGTCTCATACTATGTTGTTCTGTTGTCCTTGTCCAAAAGCTTAAGTTTATGAATTTAGACCTAATTACATCTTTATATAACCCAGTCTCTTTCTACGAAAAGTAACATATTGTATGGAACTTTAACAACTCAATTTCCAACACCAGAAGATCACTTTACTGCACTATGTTCATCATATTCTTGACCCTTGATTTTGATATATAACAGTAGGTTGTTCTCTGAGACATTTTGCAGGTGTTTTTTTTATTTAATTTTCTATTCCATTCATAGTAATTATTTTCGAGATGTATGACAACATGAACAGAAATCATAACAGGGAATTCAGAAATTTTCAAAGAAATCGGCATAATTGATATTCCTGGAGAATTCATGCACAGACCAAATAAAAGACAGGAAAAAAAGGACAGAGGGGTACCTTTATCCAATTCACAATGGCCTCCTTTGGCTTCACAATCTTTGGATCCAGGCTGGTTCCAAGATAATCCAAGACCAAAGCTATTGTCAGCAAGATAAGGACTATACTGGAAAGGAATTGCCACAGTTTTCACTAGACTGCAAGAATTTGGCAGAGCCAAAGAAGGTTCTACGGTATAGATATGATGTCCGGAGCCACTCAGGCACGGAACCTCAGTGAAAGAAGAAGAAAGGCTAGATGAACAATTGAGGTATGTGTAATTCTTGACAACGTAGCGGTAATGAAAAGGCGTCAGAGAGAGATCGAGGTTAAGGAATACTTCGTGGACACAGATTTTGGGGTCAAGAAGATCAAGTGTTTTGGCATCGTAAGAGATGGATTTGACAACCAAGTCACCATAAGAGGGGAAGTGAATTATTGTTGTGTTGTCTCTGCAGACAAGTTCGAAGGATGGGTGAACAGAGTGTTGGTGTTGCAGGCCTTTTACTTTGAAAGGGAACTGAATCTTGGGGGTGCCATGACCACACTGCCTCATAGGGCAATTGGGTTCAGAAGCCTCTGTGAGAAGCAAGGTGGAAGAGAAGAGAATGAGTAAGATGAAAGCATCCATTTGTCAGCAGTGCAAAATAAACAAGTTTTGGGAACTGCGAGTTAGTTATCTCTATGCCTATATATTTATATATATCATAAGGTTAGAAGGAACGGGGAAAAGAGAACGCAGCACACCGGATGACCCGAAAGGACTTCTTCAAGAATGGTAGACCAGAAGGCAAGGAAACTTCAGCCGCCTAGAAGAATGGGATATTTTATATTTATCTTTGTACAGAACCAGTGGGAGCCACTTTAGAGACAAAACGGGTTGCTTTAAAAGCTTAACCATTTACGTCATGGAAGAGTGTTTATTGGGTGGAATTTAAGTTGGCGAGCTTCTTACAGTTTCAGAGGTTATTTCCTACCCGGAACCCCACTGATGAACTTGTTGAAGCAGACAGGAAAATAGCACCAGGATTTGGTAAATTGATCGAGAATGCAACCACGGGCCTCTCTTCTTATGCAATTCTCTACCTTCTTGTGCATATCATTTTCCTGTTTTGCACCCTGTAGCCTTTTCTGCCTCCCCCACACATCTTTTTCTTCCTGTTCGTTAAGTTCTCTTGACTTGCTCAGAAAAGATAAAAACAAAGAAAGTATAGACTAGGATGATCTTTTGAATCAGCATCTTCCACTATTAAGAGGACGACCAATCAGAGATTAAACTTTACCCTTATTTAAGATTCTACAACAAAAAGGTACCCTGTTGGTCACGCAACAGCAATGGTTGGTTGTACTCTTTTTAAAGCAGGACACAAGCATAACGAGTTGCTTCTGATGACATGATTCACGTGGACTAGAAACTCCCGAGTCAACATAGCCCCATTAAAGGATAACATGCTTCATGTGGATTAGAAATTCAGTCGGAAGTGACCCATAGGAGCAACAGAGAATGAGCATAATAGCTCAGGAGACTACAAAATACCATTCTGGATGGAGCGACACAACCACCCAGTATTTACACAGCCATCAACATGCATGATACACTAACACACGGCAGGCAAAAAACACCCACCCAGCAAAACTTCCACCAAATGAATTTCAGGCCCCCAGGAGTCCCACACTCTTCCAGCAGTATTACAGAGTCCCTAACGAGCACTTCGGGAACTTGGGTGGTCCAGTTCCCAATCCGTCCAGGCCACCAGCGAAACCTTGCAGATGAAGCTGTCTGGGCCTTGAGGCATCGAGTGGGATGGACTGAACCTGGGAGCAAAAGAGCACGACATGATGACATATATGTCTGACTCTCTTTCCCGTTCGTACTGGTTTAGGGTATGCATTCACTGCTATTGAGGACCTTTTGAAAAAGCTTGCGGGGGATGTTTACAATTGTCATGCTTATTGACATAAATACTGACGATATGTAAAGACTAAAAATTGACAAACCTCTTTCTCTATTACAGTAGGATAACACTACAATCATAATGTGAAATATGCTTCTAAAACTTTGCATTCTTTATTTCAATGCGCAACACTTACAGTGATTGAATTCTAAAACTATTGAGACTCATTTCAAGTTCAATACCAAATACAGGAGAAATAAGAAGCATAATCATACATTTCAACACAATACAGGAAACATACACCCTCTTGGGATCAATACTGTACCAGGATACATACACTGAAACCTTGAATTTAGTTCAGAGAATCAGACATTCACTGATACACAAGCACATACAATACTAGTACAATAAAATACCCAAGAGAAAAAAAATCGTGAATGGAATTGGAAGAAAAAATCACATGAGGTCCCTTGCAAGCCTCACTGATTTTTCCTTTAGAAAAGCCACATCACCATTTGGTGTCGTCAGCAGATGATGATTTGATTCCTCCTCTTCACTCTCTACTGATGCAACAGATTCTGACCCACCATCATCTGTATTGGGAGAGTATTTAGTTAGAATAATGGCAGCACAGAAAGAGAGGAGAGAGCCCAAACCTAACAAACCATAAAATTATTAAAATAGAATAATTAAATCTAGAATTTAGTCCTTTCTGCATAACTATTAAAACACTCGCTATCAAGACAATCACGAAAATTGTTGATAGGACAGCCCTAGACAGCAAACTATGGGTACACCCACAGTAACTAGATGGTTCCAGAGAATCAAGGTCACATACTTCCGGCACGTACACTGTTCATAAAATAAAACAAGCACCTTAAAACCATGCTTTTCATATCTAGATTAGCTTAAGCCAATGCCAATCAAGCCAGTAGATTTGATCCAGTAATTGACAAGGAGATCATCTAATCTCCCCTGATGTGAACTTTCAACAAAATGGTGAAAGAGCAAACTGAGTCAACACGTCCAAAGAGGAGATCCATGGATTCTCGATCATACCTTTTCCACTAACATCTTACACATTCAAAATTAAAAACAAAATGAAAGAGAGGAAAAATAAACCTGTAACTTTTATTCCCAATTTTGACCTGAGTAAACTTGTAACAATAAGAAATACAATGTTAATCAATTACATGCAGAAGCTCTACTATACCAGATTTTTATCTTTCTCATATAGCCACCGCTGTAAAAGTCGGCTTAAGAAAGAAAAGAAAAAGGGTTAATTACAATTTCCCGCCACCAACTTACACCCCAATCTCAAAAACCCCCCCTAAACTCCAACTCGTTGAACCCACCACCCTAATCTACGTGTCACGTTTCAATTCTGTTTCGGGACCCAGTTTTGACGTTAACTCGCACGTTTTCCGTCGTGACACCCATCCCACGCGAAAAGACGAAATTGCCCCCAATCCATGCAAAGAAAACCTCAAACCCATCCGCTGCGTTTTGAAACAGAGAAAAGTAGCAAGACCACCACTGCCAACATACTCCTCCCTGCCATGACAAACTGAGAACCGTGGGATTCATGAATCAAAACGTGAAAGCAAACCAACCCAGTCCGACTGTTCTCACAAAAGATCCACTGGCCAAGATTTCGTTTTGGGAAAGAAAAAGGAGAAGAATCTGAAAATGAAGATGAATGAGTCCACAACCAATGCTCTCAGAACAAACCTCGAACAGGTGCTGGCTCAGGTTAAGGCCGAGCGCACCCACGTCTCTGGATTAGACGAGGCGACTGCACTCCTAGACGACGCTCAATCTTGCTGTGGAAGCAGTGGTGAGAACGAGGACGATTAGCAAGAGGTCGAGGGACTGCGCATGTCAACCGGGAGCAGAGTAGAGAGAGATTATGGGATGAAGGATAGGAGTGAATGTGGGAACCGGAGGAGTGGAAACTATGGGAAAGAAGAGTCATGCATGCTGTTGTTGCCTTGCAGGCACCTCTGTTTGTGTACCCTCTGTGTATCTACCCTCCACAATTGCCCCGTCTGTAAATCCACCAAGAATGCCAGCGTGCATGTCAACATGTCCATTTTCCATAACCCGCAAAGGGAAATGAAGAGAATAAAATATTTTTTCATCTCAATTTTTGCCAGTTAGTTTAATGCTCTTTGTGAGTACTTTTGTTCTTCACGTTAATCTTCACAGTTCAGTTTGCAAGGAAGGTGGAAAAGGGTCAAAAGACCCCAACCCAAGTTCAAGAACCAAATCTAGAGTGATTTGAGCCATTCGTAGGCTTAAAACTTCTTCGTTCCTCGTCTCGTTCTTTCTTCTCAATTTTGTGCAAAGAGAGAGGTCGAATAATGGAGCGCATTCCAGCAGAACCCCTGGGGCATTTTATGGCTAAAAGGTAGGGTCAAGTCTGAATGATTTCCAAAAAGTATGTGTTGAATGTTGAAGAAGACTACCCAAAACAATGTGCACTGTTCGTGGGGGGCATTATGGTCTTTTCGCTTGGTATGGGGGTCATGTGTTGGTCACGTTGTGATGGAAAACATTCAATATAACCAGAAAACTGGGTCCCAAACAGAATTGAAATGTGTCACGTACATTAGGGTGGTGGGTTGCAACGAGTTGTAGTTTGTGGGGGTTTTTGAGATTGAGGTGTTAGTTCGTGAGAGGGAATTGTAATTAACCAAAAAAAAAGTCAGCGAATTTTCTTCAAGAAGAGAATACATTCAAGAATCTAACATATTAGCTTGCAAACAATGTTGCCCAAAGAGACTTACCAGAATATGCTGGATGATCAGGAAGATGTCTCACTGCTGTAACCTGAATGCTTTCTGGTAGAAGACAATTGCAGAAAGAACCTGAAACTTCAACCAAGTGTATAATCAGATGAAGGGAAAGCAAATCATATGTTGCCCAAAAGATCTCTTTGCAAGGCCAATAAGCAAAGCAGCTACGTAGCTCGCACCCTTTAAAGCCCATGTATAACTAATTTCCCCTGGTGAAGCTACCTTATAGTATAGACTATGCAGAGATTTGGCATAACCCAAAATTAGAATCATCAACAATTTTAATTGTAATGTCCATAGGGCCAAGTAAATTTTGAACTAGGATCATATGCACGTTCAAGATGAAGACACCAGGTACCATGGATATGCAATTTACCAGGTCCAGAAGCTAATGTGAACTTCAAACTATATTTTCTCGGCAATGTAAAGATGCAAGCAGGGAGTGCTGTTACCTAATCGGGCAAGACGATTCACCCATCCTGGTAAAGGCTTTCCAGTTAACTGCGTACAAACTTCATCCGTGAAGTGGTTGCAGTTTTTGGCAATTAAATGATAAGTGTCCCCATGATACTTGGCAGAAAGGTGCTCCATGAATGACCGGAACTCGGAACGACACATATCAGTGCTGCCCAATAAAACCGATCGTCTGAAGATGAAGCCAGGGCAATTTCTTGGTTCCACCTGAAACACCCCACTGGAAGAGTACTCATGTGCTCCAAAACCATACTCCAAACCATGCACTGTCCATCAAAAATTCATTTACAAGTTTTATCTTTGGTAGAAACAGGAAAATACAAAATCTTGGTACTGGGACTCCTTGACAACAAAAGCAAAACAGCAAGGTCTCCCTTGCCAACATGCTGCATTAATGGTAGTTCTAACCCCACCTCTTTCTTCCGGTTTAGTATCAGCTAATTAGACAATATAAGCTCCCCCCACCCCCCAAGTTACAGTAAAGAAATGCCTGAAACATTTCTTTTTCTTCCAATGCTTACGGTTTGCAAATGTGCATACATCATCAATTTTATTCGGTTCTTACCCCTTAGGATACCTCCAAAAAAAAATTAACAGTAGAAACTATCCTTTTTCTCTGTACTCCATCAACAATTGAAGCAGAAACAGGAATAGGATATAGGTTCTCCCAGAAACAGAACTCACACATCCTATATCTACTACAGCTATTCAGTGCATGTCCTATGTAAGGAAAAGATCCAATAACAAGCTTACATCCAAGCAAAACCAGTTGAACTAAGCATTTTGGAAGAGCGAAAGGCCACATAATGCAGATGTGCCTAAAATAGCACTCTTAAAAACGCCCAAAAAACAAAGATAGGTGGGGGCATAGTAAAAGAAAGTTTGTTGATATATTCGGCTAATAAATAACAATCCAAGGAAAATCAATACCAGCTTAGTTCAAATGGCTTGACATTCTAACCATGCTATGTCCAGGAAAAAGGTTTAACGTAGACTTGCATTGTGTAGTTCAGATATCTCTCACATAAAAATTTCAATTACTGTCATCCATACATGACAAGAATCTACAGAATGACGGAACCTGTACCCTAAAAGAAAATCCCAGCAGAATAATGTCATTACATGATTTAACAATTATCCCAGCAGAAATAGTGACATTACATGATTTAACAATTAAAAAATAGTGCTGGAATACTCTTGCAAGCATTGTTGAATATTTAAAATAATCTTAAGTAGAAAACACAATCTCTAATTAGAAATGAGCTCCTTTGAGTTAGAGAAGAATAACAAGAGAGCTTTTGTATCTTTATATTTTCTTTTCTTTTTTGATAAGTACGAATCTCATTAGGAAAAAGTGAGAACAGTACAAAGTGCTATATTTTTATAGCACAGTACATGCTCCTTATGATCTCTACCAAAAAAAGCTGCGCATCGGATGCAAACATGAAGTTTCAAAATTCCCAAAGTGGACAAATAACGGAGTACTAAGAGAACAGAGCCTTCAACTGCTTCTGGTCACAATGTTCAGCACTATTTCCTATTCCACTGGCTATCATGATACATCCCCTTACAGGATAAAGCGTCTATGTAGCTTACAGTAAGTTATAACCACTGAAACGAAAGCCAAAAAATATGAAGGCAACTTACATTGCCGTCTTCAATCCTCTAGCCTCGTGAATGCAAATTTAGCACACAGAAATATCCCTTAAAGATCATAAATTTCAGAAATTCAAGAGCGCAGAAAGTAGTGCAATGTATTCATTAATTACCTTCAATACCCGAATGGAAGATGCCGAGGCCAAACCAGTAAAGGTAGTTATTTATGGGCGTGAGGTCGTAGACATTTAGGTACAATGAAGCCCGATCTTTTTTTACTCCATCTGTCTGCTCGTTTTCCGTGCTTGAGCACGAGCTAAAGCTCAACGGAAACAAACGCATTTTTACTAAAATGCCACCCCCAGCTGCCCCCCCGTAGAATAAACGTTCCAAGACTCACACGCTTATCATCTTCAGAACCAATCCAAGAAAGGCCTATAAAATGCAAAGAGAATACATTTAAACTTGTTACATTGGTTCGAACAAATTAGAGGAGCCAGAAACCCTAACGCTCTGATTGCTTGATGAGAAAGTTGAAGAAATGGAAAGAACGAGAAATTTTGAGACTTTTGGAGGGAAAAGATTGGAGGTTCTTGTTATTATTGTACCCAAATTTCTGAAAACAAGGTACAAGAGTTTTAGAAAATTATGATCCGTGGCTTTCCCAGAAAACAAACGGGGTTTAAGAGAATCCGAATTAACCGTTATATAAATAGAGAGAGAGGTGGAAGCCAAACTGGATCGGACCAAAGAACCACAGGAAATCAAAATGCGGTGCGAGAATCGAGGCAATTAGAGGAAAGAATTAGACAAGCCAAGTTCTTATATGCCCACATACATAGAAAGAGAGAGAAAGAGGGAGCTTACGAGAGGGTTAGGGAGTGAACATCGTAGACGAATCGGATGCTTAATTTTGAGAGCAAAATGTGGAGCCGACCTGATCGAATGACTGAATCAGATCGGAATATGCAAAACGCTCTACTTTTTTCGGAACGTTTATATTCGACTGGGAAGTTCTACATGCTGGGATTAGGATCATGACTTTAATGAACTCCTCTTAGCTAATTATGGAGTTTATGACTTATGTCAACGCCCTTGGTTTTTGTGATATATCACGATTATAACCTTCCACGTCGTGGCTTTTCTCACCTCTCAAGGTACAACGTAAATGAACTACCTCTTCTTCATCATGCAGATTCTCTTTATTATGCTTGGAAATCCACACAAAAAAAAAAAAAATTGCACATTTTTGACAAATTTCAACACATTTTCATAAATAAATAAAAATAACTTTGAGATGATCTCTGTGCATTTGAAAGCCAACCCTTTTTGGCTAGAAGTTAGTGTAGGTTTTTTTTTACAAAAAGAGAAAGGGGCAATTAACTTAGTAACCCTCTTTCGACATGATCACAGGAACACTCCAATTACAGAATCCGGTTTAAATCAAAGTTATTGTCTACTAAACGAGCCAATGAACACAGCGCCAACCAATAAGGTCATTAACCAGTCTCAATTCCATCTACTTGCTTAGCCGCCCAGTATCAAAGAAAAAGACGAGCAGAGGTCATTAGCTCGAAGGGAGCATAACGACGAGACAAGACAGCCAGTTGTTTGGGGCCGAGTCAATTGGGAAAAGAAAACTGTACACGACAAGAGAACAAACTTCCCAACAAAATAATGTAACTGTGTGACCCACCGGAATGCATTAAGTGTGAGAACATGCTCTCGTTTGGCATGAGCATATAACACATGGCGTCCTTTCTTTTCTCTCTCAAACCAAAAAAAAAATATTTGTAGGAGAATGGAGGCTTATAAGCTGGGGCCGCGGCCGACATTAACCTATCAGCCGGCAATTTGAGCTGGCCTAAGTTCACAGTTGACCTCATTAGCAGTCGATTTTGAACTTAAATAGATGCCTCTCATAAAGCGCTTGCACAAGCAGACAGTTCACATTGAGGCCCCTCACGTTCAAATGTTTTATAGACTTCGACACCAGTGCAATGTGGGGGGGGGGGGGGGGGGCAACGCCATTTATGCAACTCGTGGTAAAGACAACCACTTGAAGAATCAATGGACAATATTAACTCCCATTGATATTTTGAACTCTGATAACCCCCCGTGATTGTTTTTTCTCAAAACAGAGACTTCTGGATATAGCTCCTGACCTTCTGGTGGTTAACGAATATGGTAGATTGAAATAAGGCCTTTCCAATTGATTTGAGTTCAGATCAAATGTGTAAGATTGACAGGATGATAAACTGGGTTGGGGGTTGGTCAATATTCTAGCAATAAGTTATGGTCATGGATGTTCACCTGCGCATATTTTACTCAGGACGAGAGTACACATTAGGAAGATCATTCTCATATTTACATGTTATATACAAATCAGCTGTGACGACCATAGAAATAGATAACCATGTAGCTGAGAGCTTGTTCTCAACCTATGAACTCGAGCATAGGAACTGCATTTTTCCACATGCCAACGGGGAGATAGATGTGTTGATGCAGAGTAGTACTGGAATGGCTCCAGTTAGTCAACAGGCCCTACAGTTGGAATCTTGAGTTTCGGTGACATTGTAGTACAGGGAAGATGGCATGCCGTCGAATTTGGAGACCACTTCATGAGGAGTTAAGCCACAATAACGCTTCCCTAGCCGGGCAATACAAATATCGATAACTTTCTTGAACATGCAGTCTTCTTTTATAAGCGGTTGCTCCACAAACTCAACTAGGGGCATCCACTTCAAGGTGAAGCATAAGAATCACTAGGAAGTCAGAAAGGGGATCTGTAGACTAAATTAATAAATAAAATTTAGACAAATGCATCTGGAGAGTCATTAGTCACCCTGAATCCTAATGACTTATGCCATCAAATTAAAGGGACTACTGTGAACTATTTAGTTATGTTGATTCAGAGACAACAAAACGTTGGTGACGCATGGAGCAATCAACATGTAACATGTTGCCACTACATTGGGATAAATTCCCATAGGCTGCCTATCGTCCAAAAATTTTAGATCATCTTGCACCATCTTCTAGGCTTGTCTTTTCAAAAGAAGCATCTGATGTGTGCTTCTTTTTGTTACATAGAAGCCTTTGATGCGTGCTTCATTCCGCCTATCTAATATCTTTTCCCTTTTCCTATTTTCCAGTGGATTACAAACAAAGCCTTTTTTGTTCAAGGTTCAAGGTATAAGAAAAGGATTGACTTAGAACTCATTGCAACCTGCTGTACCTTAAAGCGGCTATTGGTGACAGCAAGTGTGCTGTGAGTTAAACATTTACCTTAGCTGCCTGAATTTCAAGATCATCTACTATGATCTGAGTTGATAGGGGTCTTAGCATGCAGATGAAGAACAAATCGGACTTTTTGAAAGCCATATTGTGAGCATGCCTGCATCCACAGATGTGCAAAGACTATTAGGACATTTGCTTCAGGAGAAAAAATTGAATTGCTTAGGAAAGTATGACCAGAGTCATATTGCACTGGTCGATGCTGGTCTACGTATAGGATGCTCTGTTATACCAATCTTTGCAGTGTGTTATGGTGATGCTAAAAGTTGACTTTCATCTTGTAAAAAAAGTGATGCTAAAAGTTGCAATTCTTTAAGTAGAAAGCTCATAATAGTAGTTTATCATTGGTTACTTCAGATTTCAACATATATAAGCGACATTCATAAAGACTTTTTTAACCTGCATTTAGATATGAGAAAAACATATTGTTATTACCTGAATGCTATAACTTCGACAAATTCAGTATCAACCTGCAAAGAAAATCCACCTCATGTCAATTGGACAATTTGAATGGACATTTTCTCTGATTAATGCAACTTACAACAGTAAATTATTGATATCCAGATGAAAAAGACTTGTCTCCGTGATTTCACTTACCCCGGTTTCCTCCTTCACTTCTCTTACAGCTCCAGTAAAAATCTCCTCTGACTGATACCAAATAAAATAATTGGTAAATAATATATAAGAAACAAAATGAAATTAATAAATTTCACACGATGCTCGTCTCTTCTATGTTGGAACATATGAAAAGAGTCTGGTCAAAATCTGACGAACAAAGTACCTCAAGAATAAAACCAGTGGGTATTTTCCAAAGTCCTTCTAAAGATGGATCACAGTGCTTCTCTTGCACTACAAGAACCTGAAAATAATCGTATCAATCATTAATATCAGTTTGAAACTCCAGGGCTTTCGCATGCTGGTACTAGTTCATCATAGAAAATTAGTTCCAGATCATGCAGAGTACTCATTATCATTATGACTACAAAATTGCTACTCGAATTCCTACTGTGCAATACAAACAACAGTGATTCCTTGATGACTATAGTGGAAGTCCATGCAGAATGAGGCGGAAGACCACAGAGACAGTTGAGCAGTTTGAGGAATCATTATTGGTGCATTATCCATACAAGAAACCTTACCTCATTCCTTTCATTAGTGACAAATCCCCCAACACCTACTTGATGTGAAGCATTAGCAGGTAGCATGCAAGGTCCTTCAGGAATCCAGTATGTTAACATTACATATCCTTGCTCTGCGTGATGGTATTGAAAGCCTTCCTGTAACAAATTGACTTGTCTCAGAGGTTTAAAATCATTTCAGAGGGTTATCAAATATGCAAGTTTAAGGGAAAGCATTAAATGCCTAGGACAAATGGCACCAAGCTACTTGGAAAAGCTGGAAAGACAGAAGACCAGGTTGCCATCAACTAATTGATATTCTGTTCTCGAGATTAATGGGAGTTTGAACAACTGAATTCTCTTTTCTCATTGACATTTGCGGGAATTCAAATTGGACTCTGATTTCGTTAGGTGAGGGTGATTGATTGTTCCGTGATTAGC
This sequence comes from Myrica gale, assembly GCA_963930655.1. NCBI lineage: Eukaryota > Viridiplantae > Streptophyta > Magnoliopsida > Fagales > Myricaceae > Myrica > Myrica gale. The sequence continues at coordinate 20,730,969 of OZ005617.1, read as the reverse complement.
CAGCCTACATGTTTGTCAGAGCGAATATAAGGCCTCTTGGCCGCCATGGTTATCTTAAAGTTTCAGAATTTGTCTCCTACTCGTGGATTTAACAATCTTCCTAGAGGATTCTAGGGCCCCTGGTAAATTCTAGGGTATCACTGGTTGTAGATGAAGGGTGCAACCCCTCCCCCTCATTTTCATCCCCCGTCAGCCTATTGTTATACATTATTTTCCAAAGGTCTGCAAAACCTGTATGGAATATAGATGGTTGAGGTTGAAATCAAACCTGAATCAATGTTACTTTTTTTTAGGTGGGCGAACACACTATTAATTTCTATTGACAAAAGGCTCTGAATACGGAAAATTTGAGGTTAGAAGGTACCTTTACAGCAATGGGAACAAACTCAGATCGTTCTACTGGCAACTTCAGCCATATTCCCTTCTTTCCCTGCACTCAAATGAACTCAGATTCTTCATGTCCCAAAGTTCAAGAAAATTCGTTGTACAGCATAATTTCATCTAGTGCCAAATCTTGGAAGCAGACAAATCCAGTGAAACAAGGAAAATATCCAGTGACAACAGTACAACTTGAAGTGTTTTATCAGTTTTGTACTTACTGGATCTCTTTCAATGGCTCTAGTTATGCCGAAGACTTATAAAGTCAGCACCATAGCAAAAGGTTAGAGATGCATATTAGATAAGCAGAGAAATTACCAACTTCCTCCAATGAGAAAGAGAGGCATGAAGGATATAAGCAAACGCATTTGAATTAGCAGGTAATCTTCCTGGATCAACAACAACTCCTCCATACTCATCATCAAATGCATGAAGTATTCTCCTATCTTTAGAATACAGTATGGAGCTTGTCCCACTTGTCCCATTTATCTGATAGGGAAATGGCTCCGTTGGAAGTGTTTCTTGGCCAACCGAACCAGCGGCTGTTTTCGGTTGATAAGTATTATGTGAAGTAATTGAACAAGAAGCCTTTAGAAATATCCCTAGAACCCAACATCGATGAAAGAGTTACAATTAGAATCTGCACATTTACAAGGTCAAAACCTATGTACACAAACTGAGACAAGCTTATGTACGAAAATGGTTGAGCTTAAACATAACAGATGCTCGTCTGATGGCCATGAAAACAGAGGAAAAGAAAAGAAGACTGGGAAATCTAATAACCTTCCCTAACATTCTACTCCTGCCGCCATCTTATTAGTACTCAAACTAAATGGTAAGACTATATATTTGTGCTGAGTTAAGTGAAACAGTTACCTCTGTAAGCACACAACTTTGGCGTGTACTTCACAGCAAGTGCGTGACTGGAATTCAGAAACGGGCTCGAGTTTGTTCTTCCCATATGGACTATCTCAGACGCAGACACGGACTTCGATCCAAGCAATTTCATCTCCATCTATGGCAGAATCTCCCAACAAACCTCAGACTAACACGGAATTCATCGTCACCAGAGAGAACTAAGGTTGCATGATGAAGTGAAAGACTTGGGAAGGCAATGGGGGACAGGCAAGGAACTAATTAGCTAATTATGCACAAACCCACGTAGAGACAGACCAACAAAGGCAGGATCATGCCCATATCTCATACAAATATCTCAGAATAAATAGTGGGGGAAAGTTGTTAAATTGGTGGTGTGAAATGGGTGGTTCGTGACGATGACACACAAGTTTGGAAACAACAGGAGAAGAAAAGAAAATCATTTCCAGTTTTCTCATAGGTAAAATGAAGAAAACGAGGGAATTAAGTAAAAAAAATAAGACTTATTAACCTATTAGTCCTTTCTGTATTATTTATGAAAAAAATTTAATACCCAACTCGCGTGGATAGTGTTGGTCAAGTCCATAACCCGAATTTCTCTCGTTACCTGAAAAAAAAAAAACTTACCAGTGTGATTAGGTAATACTAGACTAATTAAACTAAAAACAATATATATATATACCAAATTGAAAATGTGAGAAAGGGATAGAGATGGTGAAGAGAGAGTAACTGTATTTTAAAGTGGGAGGTTTCAATCCTACGAGCTGTCAAAGACTGTGCAGTTGCCAAAGAAGTACTTGTTTGTTCTGGGTTTGGTCGGCAGACCACAAGCAAAGTTCCAAATTTCCAATTTACCTAAACTTACGAAAGATTGAGAGAGGTATTGTGAAAAGTCTAGTCAGTGAGCAATGTGAGGATTCTTCACATATCAAAGCAGTTGATAGTTAGGAATTTAGTCACTTCAGTGGCACTTTGTTTTCTAGTTTATTTACATTGATTTGTATTAAGCCTACTTTCTTGAATTTTGTTTTAGTGGTTAATTATTTTCAGGAAAAAGTTATTCTACCTCTCAAACTATTAAAACAATTTTAAAAAGAGTCTCAACTATTATATTTGACATATATATGTCACAAACTTTAAAAATTAATCAATTTGCGTCCTGAAATAAAATTTAACGGTCAAAATTGAGACTTATGTTTGAGATTATTTTAGTAGTTTGGAGACGCAAAATCACGTTTCTCCATTAGTCGACTTTGCAATTCATATTTTATGTTTTGTGCTCTTTAGATAATTATTTTGAATTTTTTTCATCTCAAGTTTATGTATCATTTGATGAAACAGTTCTAATCTGTAGTAAAAGAGGGAAAGATGGTGCTCATAAAAGGTCATAGTACATGAGATTTTAATTAATCCTCAAAATCATGTATTAGATACTCATACATAACTACTAAAAGTTTGACTAGTAAATATCTATTAGAACTTTATCCCAAACCATTTTCATGAGAAAAGTTTGTTACACCTCTGTTGTGAACTGACCGAATTAAGAGCGCAACATCAAATTTCAAACACTCGAATTGAATATTGGAGTCAATTAATTAAAAGTTGTAAAAGGTGGGAATTTTTTTAAGGAACACATCATCCCAAAATTATTTGTCAAATTTTATTTTGAGGCCTAAACTATTAACTTATTGTCAAATTGAACCATTAAATTATCAAAATTTATCAATGTTCACCCTTTTAATCTTATCCTAGTATTGATTATATGGTTTAATATTGACAATTAAATCTTATAAGAGTGTATACATTTAATAATTTTAATAATTTAAGGATTTAACGTGACTAAATTAGTAGTTTAGACACTTTAGGAGATGTTCGGTTAGATGATCGATTTTAAAATTCTAAAATTTAAAAGAATCCTAAAAAAACAAAACATGCCCTAAAATAATATTTATGCACCCTTGCCTTTTATTTTCTCCATTGGAAAGGTGACTATATTCCACGCTCCGTGCAAGGCGCGTAGGGAAAAATGCTATGCCACATCCAAAAGTAATTACCATTATTTAATTGAAATTGCGTGGACAGCGTTATTAGCACGTGACCTGCATATTTCTGGCTAAGGCTTCTGGGAGGAACGTGGGTCCACCATAACCAATCACGTTGCAACGCGTACACCTGTCAGCCGGGTCCTATCACGGATGTGCGATAAGAGGCCTAAAAGTCTAGGCGCATGTTCATCGTGGGGACTGGGAATTTGTTAAGTTTACGTTTGAATTAATTTATTTCCGACTAGAAAAAAAATTTAATAATTGACTCTCTACTTTAATTAAAAATCACAATTCTCTATTTTAACTATCAATTTTTAAAAAACATTTACAGTAACTTCTCTATTTTAATCATCTACTTTTTTTTATTATTTCTCTAATATTTATATTTTTGAATATTGTAACAGTCATATTTTTAAATATTTGTCTTATCTTAAAAAGATCAATTTTTAAATTTTTTATTTTACTAACGATTGAAATTTTTTAAATTTTAAGATAGTGAAGTGAACAATAATTTTCTAGAAAAAAAGAAAAAAAAATATATTAATATTTTAAGATAGTGAGGTGAATAGTAGCTCTCGAGAGCCACTCTTCATTTCTTCAATTTTGTTGTTAAAACTTGTTAAATTAGAGAAGCTGTTAAGGAGTGTTTTTTGGCTTTTTAGTTAAATTGACTTTCTATTCTAACCAAAATATTATAATAGAGAGTCCGCTAGAAATGCTCGTAGATATTTTTATTAATATTTTATTTATCATCAAAACTATCTCTTTCTTTTAGAAATTAAAGTTACTTCAAAGGATGAGATTATATTCAATATTAATGTAGGTGTCTATAAAATAAGTTGAGATTAGAAATTAGGAGATATTTTTTATTAAAATATAAAAACGTACAGGAAAAATCTATGAGAAGAACAGATTTTTTGGCCCAAAGAAACAAAAACATCTGCGGATTTTCGAGGCTTTCCCCGGGGGGGGGGGGGGGCATGTCTCCTCCTTGCCCATTATCTCAGTCCCTACATGTAAACGGCCGATTACTGTAGCCAACAGGATTGTAGCCTAGTTAATATCATCCATAGTTTAATAGTCTCAAGGTCCGGAATTCGAGTGCGAACATAATTTAAAATCGCTTGCAAAAGTAAAGTCGGACCTTAGGTCTAGTAGATAGACCTGAGACTCTATGGTAGTCTTGTTAGTACTGTAGTGACGGGCTCGCCCATTGGACAGTAGATATGGCTCAAACCGAACATTCTAGAGCGGAAGTGCTCTTATGATCACGCCCAAAAAAAGTTGCTACGCTGATCGCCCCTCCCATTTTTTATTTTTGAAAAAAAGACTATCATGTCACAAGCTTATAAAATCTTATACTCAATCTGGATTTCTACGTGCAACCACCATTCTAAACACTATGGAACCGTTTTCACCAGATTAATGCTCATATCTTGAATCTTCTCAGTTGCTTCTTGTTCCCACATTGGCAATATAGATGAAACTTTCTTCTGTTAAGTAGGACACAAAAATCATACAAGTTGGCCAAGATCCTCGGAAATGAAAAACAAAACAAACACAAAGCCTCAAATCTGCTGACCTTGGCCCTTTTTTATTAGAACCTTCTGATTCTTACCAGTCAATTGTTTGTTTTACACAATTTGATCGACAATTAAGCCACAATCTCTGCTTCTTCTTCTGTTTTTGAATGAATAAGCGGCCACAATATCCTTCCAAACGTGCCGTGCCAGAAATGGAGTGGTTGGTGGCTTCGGCTACAAATCCACGGGCCCGTTCATCGTACGTCACTCAATTGGGTTTCGATCCAACCCGATCTATTTTGTTTGGCCCAACTGGACAAAGCCTACCTCCAGAGGTTTGTCAGCGAACCAAAGTGACATTAAGATAAACTATAGGGCTCTACCAAGCACTATATTACACAATTTCGATTCAATGCAGTTTCTTGGATTCCGGTTTGGGTTAATCTACCAAGCACTAGTCCCACTCAATCTGACACAGCAGCATGCCTCGATTGAGATTTTTCTACTTGATCGGACCAATCCAACCACTTTGATACAACAGTAACCCATTAATTTTCTCTCTTTTTGTTTTTTGTTTTTTTTTTCTGGGTAAGAAACTTGAAGAATTCTTTTGAAGCTGTGCGACTTTGAGATCTTAATGCCATTCAACCACAACTAATTGTAAGGCATCAAAAAATGACACATAATTACCAACATTAATGACTAATTAATATTAACCAATTATTCAAGAGGGCCACTTATTTATTTATTTATTTTGCTTGTTGAAAGAAACATTAAGATAAACTATAGGGCTGTCCGCTCAATTATTGCACAATCATTGCGCAAGACTTAATGACCGTTTCCTCTCCCAAAAAGAGAGATCTAGTAAAACTTAATTTGCTTGTTTATTTATTTATTTTATTAACCAATTATTCAAGAGGGCCACTTATTTATTTATTTATTTTATTTATTTTGCTTAATTTGCTTGTTTAAATTAATGGTAGTCTAATTATTACCAAACAGATCACCCTTTTGCTTAGAATTAGCAATTACCTGCTTTCTTAAACACAGAGGTTGCGGCTGATGACCGAGCTAACTAGCTAGTCTAATTCACGTGCATGGTTTGACAAGCTTACACTCAATTATTGAGAGTGTACATTTCTGGCTTATTAATTAATTAATTATATTAGGCACGTCTGCTCGTCGTAGTCAACAAATGATGCAATTAGCAACTCTTCAGGATTTTGAACTCATCAACGTTTGACTTCAAATGCCAGATCGATCATTGGAGTTAGAGAAGACCCGGCCAATATTTTGTCCTCACGCAACAAACGCTAAAATGTTTTATTGATTAACACATTTTTTCAACACTCAGGACTTTTTCAGTTTTTCCCCTTGGCCAAACAAGCAAACTCAATTAAAAAAAAATGGAGGAATAGTATCAAAGATCCACTTAACTATAACAATTAATTAGGAAATCCAAAATATTTGACTAACCACGTCGGGGCTTCTAAGTTATAAGAGGAAAAGGTGCTACGTGCATGCACTTAATTTCTAGTCGTCTTATATATAACTGGATCCGAAGGGATATCCTTAAGGAGTTATAATTTGTTTGCCTGAAATTATGGCTGCAGGTATCTTTTGTGATTTTGTTTTTCCTTACTTTGGATTTAAAATTCCGAAGGGATACGACACCTTGCTGCGATTTTGAATATGACTGCTTGCGAGTAAATTGATGATCACCGCTATAAAATACTGCATGGAACTGTGAAAGTCAAAAGAATCTTGAACCCCGTACTCAATCTCTGCATACATGACCTAACGGTTAACCACCACCCAACATCTATTTAATTTTCTCCGCCGGGGACGGCCACCGTCAAGCATTTTTAATTCTCGCCAAGCGTAGTGCGGCATGCATGCGTGATCTTGTTTGTTTTTAGCTATGGATAATGGACTAGACAATATTTATCCATAATGATGCTCAATGATCGTAGTACAGTGATATTGTTAGAGAATATAATTCAAATAATAAAATTTTCCTCTTCCTATAAGCTTAAGCTTTTGGGATGAGTGGTAGATTCACATGGTATCAAAGTCAAGGTCCCAAGTTTGAGGCCCGACTCCGCACTCTATCCCAACTTCAATTAAATATTGCACGTGTTGGGCCTCCCAATTAGAGGAGAGTCCGGCCCACACGTGAGGGGGAGTGTTAGAGAATATAATTCAAATAATAAAATTTTCATCTTCCTATAAACTTAAGCTTTTGGGCTGAGTGGTAGATTCACAGGTATATATTCAAAGTTTTTCAGTCAATTTCGCAGCAATTTGCACCATGTGCTACGGAAGGTTTGAAATAGTGGAGGCTGAAACTTCGAATAGTGACAGAAGTGCCGATCAGGATCACAGATACAAACGGCTAGATTATTGGAAGTCACAAAGTGACAAACTGTATAATATATGTGGCCAGAAATAAACTATAAACTCACTAGTTGTTCGGAACATATATGATGACTGAAGATTGCATGCAGATTTTGGCATCCTGCAACAGGCATCTTCTATGGGGGATTCACTGAAGTTGGTCGTAGACCTTTTGAGCAATTTCATTTGCCTCCTGATATCAGGTTGTCATTAACGATATATATATAGCTAGCGATACCACACCTGCGGCTACTTGGACAACTTCTGTAGGAAGTCTTTGACATAATCTGCGCTCAGCAAATGTGATTTTTTCACTTTACCTTCCTTATTACTATGTGCTAAGCTTGAACTCGTGTCAAGTTGCTCATAGGGGACCGAATCGAGACAGAGAAAGGATAGAATTTCAACAGTAATGCGGCCCCGGCCCCATGGCGCCTCCAAAAGCTTTGGTCAAATGCATTGAAGGGGGATGGTGAAGCAAGACAAGTGGCTTGGCGTGGCCCTTCTGTTGACGGGACATATAATTAACGCAGGCGATCCTTCCGTGCATACTTCCTGCCGTAGCGAGGTGGCGACATTCAGGCGACTGTCGGGTCACTATTATTATCCTTTTTCTTTTCTTTTCTTTTTTCATGAGCAAAATATGCACTCTCTTCACCTCTGTGGGTTCCTAAGCAACCTCAAATCCCTGTGCGCCCAGTTTGAACGTGGAGATTCAAACCTCGGTGAGCAATATTATCAGAAAAATATCCACTCAATTATTAGCAAATTTGTCCTAAGAGATTTACTCCTATATCATGACAGATATGTCTAAGTCTATTAAAATTGTTGATAGTACCACATTGCAAAAACAATGTGGGCTATTGTTTTTAAAGACTTATAAATAAAGCCTCATGTAATCTCATCAAATCATAAATGAGAAAATTAATAAATCCAATTAGGTATTCTCATAGTGGATTTCTCACTTATCAGTGTAAATAATTTTTCTTAGTCTAAAATTTTTATTTCTAACATGGTATCAGAGCAAGATTTTCTCCCACGTTGCTAAAATAATGTGGGCTATTGTTTCTAAAAGCTTATAAATAAAGCCTCATGTAATCTCATCAAATCATAAGTAAGAAAATTAATAAATCCAATTGGGTATTCTCATAGTAGATGTCTCACTTATCAGTGTAAATAATTTTTTTAATCTAAAATTTTATTTCTAACAATTTCGTGTTAGTTTAACTCCAATACCAACTATTATTGTTGATCACGACTTGACCCAGGGTAGCCTCATATATAATCTGCAAAGAGAATGCATCTGATAATGAGTTAGGTTAACTCCAATACCAACTATTATTCTCTTATTTCTGCTTCTTCTTCTTCTTTTTCATTTTTTAAAAAAACAAATTATACTTTGCACCCTCACAACCTCACTATTCATAATAGATAAACCAAACTATCAATTACGTGTTGGAGAATATAATTCAAATAATAAAATCTTTTACTTTCTATTAGCTTAAACTTTTATAATGAGTGATAAATATACATAGTATCAGAGTCATAGTCTTGACTTGACTCTCACTCTATCCCAATTTCAATTGCACTCTACCTTAATTTTAATTAAATATTATAAGTGTTGGACCTCTCAATTAAAGGAGAGTTCGTCCACAACCCGCCACTTATTTTTGTTATTCAAAAATATGAGAATTACATATAGTTATAATTTAGTTACATAGTTTTACATGTAGCTTAAAATTTAAGAGAATATAAAACATAGTAGCTTTTCTCGGTTCTTCATTAAGTATTTTTAAATTCTCTACTATTTTTATTTATTTTATCCTTAATTAAAATATTTAAAAATAGAAAATAATCTTATAACTTCAAATACAGCCCCTAAAGATGACTTTTCTGGTCTTTGGTGTACACATTTCACATGAGGTGTCAAATACAACTTTTTACGGTGAACAAGTAAATATATATTATCTATTTGACCCATACCACACCCAAGCACCCGTCGATTGATATTGAAGAAAACACTACCAATTTTCAGTTAAGGCGAACCCTAAAACCAAAGGACCATATTTGCAAAAAAAAAAACTCATACATTCTACCTTCCATTTCTTGGATGAACATGGATTTAATTTCAAACCCTCACAAATATGAGAAATTCAGACACACGAACACATGCATCAAGTCATGCTTAAAAGACGACGAAATTTTTAACAACAATTTTTTAACGGAGATCACCAAAAACGTCGCGGTGACTTTCAACGGTATTTTTCGTGAGCGCTGTTAAAACTCGATTTTTTTGTAATGCTTGATATACCCTTGCAAGTATTTATTTAAATAAATTCTTTTATTTTTCAAAGTGGTTCATCTTGTGACAGATGAAATCAGAGAATTATCAAATCAAAAGATTGAAATAATCTCACACAGAGAATTATCAAACTTATATTTGAGAAAATTAAAAATATACATTCCCAAAAAAAAACCCGCACAACATCCAGATGCCTCTGGAATTAAAAAGAAAAAACACATTTTCCTTGCTAGTATGAGCAGGAATATAAATGCTCATACAACCATGAGCTGTGGAAATCCAAATGGCGGGTGAGGAGATAAGGGCGAGAGCGGTGGAACGGTAAAAATGCCTTTAACATCACCGTTCCACGCCGCTGTCCAGCTTGACGGCGTCAGCGGGATATCTCTCAAATAGCTGACCGTGTCGTCGGATTCCGTCGGCCTCTCCTTCTTGACAACCACCACCGCCACCTCATCGTCCTGATTACGACGCCGTTTTTTCTCGCTGGCCGCGGCTATCAGTGGCTCGGAGTTGCCTGCTTCGAGAGGGAAGTTGAGGATGGCTTTCGACCCCCGGAGCTTGAACGCGGCTCGGTCGTAGGCCCTGGCGGCTTCGATAGCCGTGTTGAAGGTCCCAAGCCAGACACGCGAGCCCCGACGGGTAGGGTCTCGAATCTCAGCCGCGTACTTGCCCCAAGGCCGTTGTCGGACCCCTCTGTAGTGCCTTTTCACTTCGACACTCGCATTTTCCTGTACAAACGCCGGCGGATCCACTTGGCCACTCGGGTTGCCGAATTGGATCCACTCGGTTTTGCTTTTGCTGGGGACCGAGATCGTCAACGAAGGTTTCCGATTCGTTTGCGCTTTTGATTCGAATTCGAAGCTACTGCCATTCGAGTGGGAGTAGGATGTCGAAGTTTGAGTTATCGGGACCGGAAAGTCCACCCTGTGAGGTTTAGCTTCGAATTCAAAGGAATCATAACTCAATTGAGAGGTTGAATTAAGGGATTTAGGCGTAGTGAGGTCGATTATTTGCGGTTTCTGTTCGAATTCGAAGAAATCGCTTTGACTCTGCTGGGAGGCAAACCCAAAGAGCTCGTTGGAGCTGAAAAGCTCTGCGAATGCCACGGGAGAGTCAGAACTTGAGGTTCTGGAACAGAGAGGGTCGGATAAGGATTGCGAAAGAGACTCAGAGCTCCAAGGCTCGAAACAAGACAAGATCCCCACCGGGGAGATTTCGTCGAGCAAGTGATGCTTGATGGACTGCAGCGCCGAAGAAACTTCTTCGTAAGAGGTCTCCATGTATGCTTAACTAGCTCAAAGCTCAAAGCTCAAAGAAGGTTCTTGGAGGAGCGAAAAGGAGGTTTGCAAAAGATAGGGAGAAGGGTTTGAATTTGTTTGATGGGTTGAGAGTGGAAGAGGCAGTGGAAAGTTATATAATATATATAGAGGAACCGAAAGGAAGGAAAATTGTATGATGTCCAAAAGAAGAAAGACTGACTTGGTTTCACACCCAGCTTCGGCGATGCTGGAAGGAAGCATCGTCTAGAAGGATGCTTGGCTTTCCTGTTTATAAGGAGTAGGTGTTCCACGCTCCTATCACCGTCGGATGGTTCCCTCAATGTCAATCGACAGCTAGTAATTGAGTCTTTGTACTCTTCTGTCGCTTTTATTTGAAGGCTCACGTTTTTCCTTTTCCTATAGTGTCTGGTTTCCGTGAAGGTTCAGAAAATAAAAGGTGGTGTGTGGAGAAGGCACCTCTTTGTTTATGATTGGAGGCAACGTCAAATTAATTTGTTCCAGAAACCCCCGTAAGTACAAGTTTTTTACGTGCAAGCAAAACAAGATCCATTGTTGTCGCTGTTGTCCTCCCTTCTGCATTCTGCAACAATTTTTGTTGGTCTTCTTCTTCCCTCGTGGAATGGGAATAAGACGAAATTTTGAGATTATATATATATAATATGAGGAAGAAGGTAAATTGCTTACGATTCGTAATTATTTGGCATAATTGCAACTTCAGTGGTAGTATTGAAAAGTTAAAGATTTATTGCTTCGGTAAGAACAAATAGAAAAGAACAAGAAATCTAAGGTCACGTTCTTTTTCAAGTATTTTTTAGGATTTAAATTTATACACAAAACTATCACCGAACATCTTAATAATTCAAATACAAACATCAATACATTTAACACAATCTCCAACAAATTTTTACACAAATTTCAATACATTTAAAAAAAAATTATAACAAATTTTATCTCTTTATACTTTTTCACCTAATTTCAATATTTTTTATTAAACAATTGCATCAAATCGTTTTTCTCTATCATTTTACACAAACACCTATAAAATATTATTTTACATAAATATTTACAATTCTACTAGAATCTTACAGTTTTTTACAATACGAACATGCCCAGACTATTTTTTTCTATAATATTTGCCGTCATTGAAAGAGATGTAGATAGAGAAAAGATTAGATTTTAACTTAAAAGGTAACCACAGAAACCTAAATGTATATTTTCTCCCCCAAACAAGTAGAACAATAGATTAAAAATAGCCTGAGTCGTTAAGATAAGGAAATTAACCAAGCTCAAGTCCAAATTTGAAGCCTGATTATTTAACAGAGCTGACAAAATCATGGCACTCTTGATCCCATATATATGTTTGTCCACGTCCGAAGACACTCCTCTTCCACAAACAAAGATTTTACTACCCCGTTGAGTTTTTGTTAATCATTTTGTTAAAGTCATTGCTATTGGAATATATATATTAATTAGCAGTGTAATTCACTGATTAATGCTAGTGAAGAAACTAACTTAGATTTATTCAAAAACGAACAAATCAAACTCCAATATAAAAGAAGAAGCAAGGACACCTAACCCCCATATTTATTATTTTTGAATATATAATATACCCCGGAAGAAAAACACTTAAACTCATGAGGTTGGCGAACAGCAAGCAGACATAAATTGGTCGTAACCATTCGGATAAGAATTCTTAAAAAAAAAAAACCATTCGGATAAGAATTAGCAAAAGGCCTAATATTCTACCTTTAGTTGACCCAACCCGCACCTGATGACCGACCTGAATTTTGGAGCACGCTTGTTGGGCACGTCGATTGGAAGTAACTCAAACGAAAGGATGGGAAGCAGTCAAGGGGTGCAGTTAATTATGTCAGCCTTTAGTCTTCGACTATCTCAACCACTCATTTATTTATTCACTGCAAATTTTGTTCGCCATCCTGCGGACGTAGGACATTCTCTAGTGTGTTTTTTTTTTTAAGTTTCTTCAGCAGGGGAGCAAAGTGAAGTACTATATTGGAGTCTGGAACCCTTTAACCAAGTCCAAGACTCATATATATTACATTAATTTCCACTATGGAAGAGAAAGTCATGGATAGATTGACATGAGAGTGCTAATTAGTGTTTGCTAGATGCCTAGCTCCAGATGGGAATGACTTTTACCAAGCAAAATAAGCAAATAGATTTTGGAAGCTAGTATAATAGCGGTCAAGACGATGCGGTGAATTGGTCGCTAGAAGGCTTTAAAATAAATATATATAGGTTGCACGAGCTTGTATTGTAAACAAGCTGGTTTGATGTTTTATCATTTTATGTCTCTCTACTCTGAAAGTTCGTTCATTTTGTAGACTGCATCAGCTTCAATCTGTTGCAAGGAAATTTGTAGCTACAAATTCAAATACTTGCTCTAGTTGCAAGATATCCTTGTATGGCGCACAAAGTACTCACCATTTTTAAGGCAAGCAAAAACGAATCAACATGGGAGATTTATCCGTATACCAAAGTTATAAAGCTATAACCCCATTGATAAAAATAAGGATTAATTAGTCCACAAGTCTCTGGAGTATGGCTGGATTCCAAACTGGTCTGTAAAGTTTATTTCGCCCTATACTAGTCCTTGTAGAATCCTTCGTGTTTTAGAGGTGATCATTCCATCAATTCAATTGTTCTCATTAACAAGATAAATTTCACGTGGCTGACGGGGACACGTCACCACCATTCGCACGCAACTACATCTCCCCAAGTCACCTATCTAAAATGACGTTATGAGCTTTAGCTGAAGACACGTGATTGATGAAAACATGTTCTCGTTTCTCACGTGAGATTTATCCAATTAACGGAGCCAACTGTGTTTGCAAAAACCTTATCTAACATGACATTATGAGCTGACATTTTAGGTTCAAGTGGTGTAGATAGTTTGATGTGGATTTTAAATTAACAATTACTGGTCCAACTTAACAATTGGAGTGACTTAAGGACACATGATTAGTGATTATGTATCCCCGTTTGTCACGTGAGATTTATCACATTAACGAAACCAACCGAATTGACCACGGAATGACATGAAGAATTCTCCATGAACTAGTATAGAACCAAACATACTTTAGAGACCAATTTGTGATCCCGCCATATCGCAAGGGCTTTCACATATTTCTGAGGAGTATAAATGGAACTGAAACCAGATCGTAAGAAAAAATAATATGATCAATGACTACCCATTATGAACTTACTACTATTATTTGATATTTCCAGTAAAGAAGTGGAGGCTAGCAATTGAGATATAAACAAGTCATTGATCCAATGAGGAGACTAGTTCTAGCTAGAAACCATTACCATACTAATTCGAGGAATAGCCCAAAGCCCAATTTAGAGACTGACTATCCACTATAATATGGACTTACTATTTTTTTAATTCAAATTTTCTTCAACTAGTGGATGCTTTAGCCAAGTTGATCAACAGTGTACCAAGTCTTAGACATGGGGGGATTGTTGAACAGCACACGAATTGGATTGTTTTTTTAATAGTAACAACTCTAGAATATTATTGATTTTAAAGAGGTTCAAAGACCTCAATTACAGACTCTAAGGAACGTGTCACACCCTTTGAAGAGGCGATTGACCAACGAGCAAGGAGGCCTAACGGTCATACATACGCAAACGGGCAAAGAGTTTAGATGATCCATAATGGATGTCAAGCTGAAAACAGCTAAAAAAATAAAATCAGACCGCGGAGTAGAGCGGCTGGAGGAAGGGATCAGCCAACCAAACTAGGCGTGCGCACGAGATTAACGCGCACGAATTGAATTGAGTTTGTCTTGTTTGACACCCGGGAATATCGTGCTTGTGGAAACTTAATTGAGTGTGAACCGAACAGGTGGAGATCTAAAGGCCAGGCCTAAAATGAATAGTCCTCCCACATGTAAAAAAAAATTACTTTCCATTTATGCTCTGTTTATTTTGACGTAAAACTATCTACCTCAAAACATCTTTTCGTAAAGTATTATTCATAATATTTGATTCGTGTTATATTTTTGGAGTACTGTATGATTAGTAAATTTGATTCTTATATTAGTTTGAAATGAATTAAAATAACATATGCAACAATCGAATAAAATATTTGTCATAAAAGATTAAAAATATTTTTTTTAAAATGTAAATTATTTGTAATGGATAAAGTACATAAAATTATGAATAGCTATTAGGATCATAAAGCTGGGGGGGACTAAAAAATGTAACGGGTACGAAGTGTCTTATAAAATGAGGAGTTTATAGATATAATGTGACAAAAATAATAACTTAGAGCGGAAATTGTCAAAGACCTTATCTCTTGAAAAAAAAGAATTTAGGTGGTTGAGAGCTTCCATGCATTAAACCAAAGTATAAACTATAACGAAATTCCATAGCTCAATTAAAACCAATCCCAATTGTTATTGAATGAAAATTCGAGGATCAATTCTATGGAATCCTCAGGAAAGTTGCAAGTAATCGTCCCGTCCAATTGAATAATGATCACTTCCATCTAATTCAGACAGAGAAGCTGTAGCCCTGTTAGACAGGCTTTCAGGATCTCAAAGAAATTAACATCTTTGTCGCGTGCAATATCTTGTTTGACTTTGTTCGTCGAAGAAGGAGTTTTGGGTTCTAATAATCAAGGAATTGACATGCAACTGCATAGAGGGCGTGGAATGTCTCAACTCCTGGGATTAATGTACTTTTTCGTCCAATACTTAAAATCTTTATTTGAGACTGAAATTAAAGATTGTGTCAACTGTCAAGGAGCTGTACTTGCTTTAGAAGTAGACGGAGTTCTAGAAACCTTGGAGGCGGTGAGAGGGTGGTGTTTGAAAACGTCAGTAGGAATGCAGGAAATCGTCAATGCCCTCTCTCCAGAAATTGGCAAATGAGAATGCTATTTGCTTAAGATAGAGCCTAAAGATCCATGTCAACGGCCACTGCATGTGCTCTTGGTGTTCATATTAGCTACGAAGGAGATCAAGTAAAGACGTTGACTGAGCAAGGAGATGGTGGGCGAAATTTTCTATCGCTCTGATCACAAGTTAGAAGGAGAGGTGTTGCAGAGCAAAAGTCGCGGGTTCAACCGTGCATGGGTCGTCCTCGACTCTTGTATTTACGGATATAAAATAGTAAAAAGAGATTTATCTTAAAACCATATGGGAAAGCTTGAGAAGAAGGATTTGACTTTTGTGTTTAGGTTCTTGGATATCTAAACATAAACGTAAATTATTAATTAGAAAATTACATTTTATTTTTTTTTCATAACTTTCAGATTTTGAAAAGATCAGTTATCTAACATGATATTATAATATTATAGTAGTTTTTAAGGTCAAATCACGACTCTTTCACACATTAAATTTCATCGATGAATCATAATCCTAAATTTTTTTAGTAATCTTGCAATTTTGATAGAGATAAACACAACATGTGACCTTATATTGTTTAATTAATGTTGTAGAGTGAATTAGTTTCGAGCAAACTGGGCTCTATACTGAGGTTTATATATTGTTTCAATGTCAAAATTACACCGTACAATTCGTGATGTTGTAGATTATTATGATCCTTCGTTTGATCAGAAAAACCTGACCCTACCAAGAAAGGAAAATATCAATTTTAATTATAAAGCAGCAGTAGGACAGTTGCTATGGCCTACGCGGGGGCTAACGGATGGGCTGCAACCTGCAAATTGTTCACAGGCTTCACAAAACGCACAAAAAGCTCTATGGGTCGGAGAGGAAAGCGAGCATGAGCTACATAGCATTTTGTTGTGATGATTAACAGATGAGTCTGTCATAAAAGCAGGATTAGAAGCTTAAGCAGGAAAGAGTTTATGCCAAAAACAGATGAGCTATAAAGAACTGGATCCGATCTTGCAAAATCACATGCCTAGCTGAACTTGGGGCTTGCAGTCACAGGTGCAATTCTCTCTGAGCTTACTTCAAGGCCAAATAGACTCTCCTACACTGCCTTACAGAGACTGCCTCGTATGAGTACCCTTTAGATGGAGCTAGATAAATGCCTCGAGACGCTTGATATGGGAGTTGTTTTGCCTGAAATACAATCCTCCACCTTCTGTACTAGCTCCATGTGAAGGATCTCATGGGCCTTCTGTTTAGATATCCAAGAGCCTATCTTGAAGTCTTAAGGTAATTAGAGAAAATTGCACCAAGATTGCAGGCCCTAAGGGCAGCCTGAGCAATCTGGATTCCTTGGGCTAACTCACTGAGGTTCTTTCCAAATAATTGCATATCTCACCAAAGCTTTTCTATCTCTCTTATGGGGAGAATCTACATTAATGCTACTCATACATAGTTTCCACAGAACTGATTGAATCATTATATAGATGCTGCTCACACTTAAAAGGGTTCAATATTCCCTCACGTTCTTTGGATACTCCACTGAGGAGATTTCTTTAAAATCTCAATTCTTATTCTCAAATTCTGTGGTTATCTTGCCACATGGCATTTATTATTCTTGAATTAGTAATATTAGTAATTAATAGCAATTTAGCAGTTGTGATCTTATTATTTGAGATATTAGCGCATCTCTACAGGTGATTGGTGTTTTGATAGAACAAGATCTCAATCATAAATTTTAGAATAATGGTTGATTCAGAGAAATCTGCATGGTAGCTGGATACTCCGAATTCATTCGGTAAATTCCTTCCTTTTGTCCAACCCCGACAACAACGTAGAAAAATTCTACTCCCTAGCATTTGAATTCAATCTGTGTGATGGTTCTTTTGTATTGGACCGGTGTACTGGTTAGGTGGTGTTTGAATGTTCTCATATCGTTCCTTTCCCACGTGTTAATTAGCCATCAATTCAAAAGGTAGGGCGAAAGAAAACAGGGATTGTCAAAGAAATGACACATTTTTTGGATAAAAAATATCAACTTTTAGCAATCGTATTTCTTTGATATTTTTTCTTAGTGGTCATCATCGAGACCGTTGAAATCAAGTGTTTGAATTCAAGCCGCAAAGGCATCGATAATGCAATTGCGGATCCCCCTTGGCATTGCTCTCTAGTCTCAAGCGGCATTCCTTTATGGCCGACACTACCTAGTTAGCCTTGATCGATATATATGCTATTGGAATTATTTAACTTTGTTAATTTGGTCTCTTCAAATCTTAAATTGGACCAATAAATATAATTTAATTTTTAGAAACCTAATCTTAGATGAACCAATCAAAACAAAGCACCCGGATAATTCGAATGTCGTATTATTCTTTTTATTACTTAAAATTAGCAACTTGACTAAATTAAAGGCATATGATTCAATATTATAATAAAAAAAAAGGTAAACTCATAGTCAGCCCCTATGTTTGGACAAAAATCAAGTTAGCTTCCTATTTTGCAATCCAACAATTTGAGACACATAACTTTTAAAACCTATCAATCTTAGCCCCCCGTCTAAATCAGGTGTTAAGTCCGACGGAAATTCATACAAAATGACCGAAATGCCCCTCCGAAGCTAAATATTTTTTTAAAAAATTAATAAATAAAATAAATATATTATTAAAATAGAGTTTCAATGTAGTTTTATTTAAAAATATTAAATTTTTAAAAAATATCATTTTTATTTTTAATGAATTTTTTAAATTTTTTAGTAATTTTATTTTAAAGGGTCATTTTGATCATTTTTCATGCTTTTCCGTTTGATTTAACGTCTAATTTAGACGAGAGGCGAAGATTGATAAGTTTTAAAAGTTATGAGTATCAAATTATTGGATTGAAAAATACGAGACTAACTATGATTTTTGCCCAAACATAAAGGGTTAACTATGAGTTTACCCCTAAAAAAAGCTTAGCCAAAGTTGTTTGGCCCGGATTCAACGAAAAAAATCGAATCAAATCATACAAAAGATAAGATAACGTAATATAATTAGCAAGTTACCCCCAAAAGCTTATCAATTGAAAAAACCATATAATATGATATATATATTCTACGTTTGCGTAGAAAATTAGGCAAGCCAAGAAGGTAGTCAGGTTGTTTAGAAAAAAAAAAAAAAAAAAAAAAAAAAAAAAAAAAAAGAAGGTAGTCAGGTACCGTGCAGCATCCAATTTAAGCACGTGGGAATTTAGCTTCTTCTTTTTTTTAATCTTTGTCATAAGTACTGTGTAGTCTGTTTAGGGGGACTTCTTTTGTTTTCTTTTTCTTTCGTCTTTTAGTGGAAGAGAGTGACTGGGGACTCAAACATTGCGGTGCTGCGCACGTGCCGCTTGTTGGCACGTAGCGAAAAGATATGGTTTGGTTTCTAATAATAATAACAAGGGAGAATAGTCTACGGTCAAAAGTCAAGCATGTCCAAGATGGTCTTTGGTCAACTTCTTCGGTTCTGGTTTACTGAGGTGTCATTGTATATTGTACGTAAGAACAGGACAACTATTCCTTGCTTGAAACAAGCTGTGGGCTATGAGAACGCAATATTTTAATCTATTAAGGTGGTATTTGATAGTATTTTAAATTTTAATTTAATTTTTTTAAAAAATATATAATAATCTCTTTATCAAATCATACAATTTTTATTATAATAAAAATAAAAAATTCATTCAAATATTTTATCTCCTCATATTTTCATCAATTCTCATATTTTAAAATTTTGACCACTTAGCACACAAACACCACCTAAGGCCAGAGTGCATATCAATACTTTTTTGAAAATTTTAAGAATGTTGTCAAAATTGAAATAAATTAGAGTTTTATTCGAATTTTGAAAAAAAAGTGTTAAAAAATAAAATTTTATGAAAATTTGTGAAAAATAAAGAGAAATATTATCTGTTTGAATTTTTGAATTTATTATTAAATAAATAGATTATTTGAGGATGAAAAAGAAAATATTTTGATAACATTCTTAAAATTTTCAAAAAAAGTATTTCTCTTACCGGAGGTAGTGCCTAAAATCATAGGTGGAACCAGTTAAGAGCGGTGGGGTCGACCGCCTTCATCGTCTGAAAATTTCTACACATAACCTACCGTAATATTTCTCTCGTCCTCTTTAGAACTCTAACCCTTCCCCTGAAACGCTGTTTCTGCCTCTGCCTAAAGTATTGCCGTTCAATTGGCTTATCAAGATTCAAGGAATTGAGTTACGTTAGATCCTCCACGCCCAGGAGGTAAGCTAATCTGTTAACAAAAGGTGGGAAAAGCTTGTGACTGGAGGTGAGTCACCTTCCTCGAAGGGACGAAAAAGAAAAGACTGCACAAATTGAGAAACGTGGGGTATACCCACATTATCTTAGATTCTTAATGGCCTATTGACTTTTGGGGACGCTTATCCAAAGAAAACAATTGACTTTAATGTCCAGAAGCGATGTATATTGTATCCGTGATGACTGTAATTGGACGATGATATCCTGCAGGTATGGGTCCCGGGCGGACCCACAGCGCTCTCTCTCCGAATTCAGTAACCCGAGTCGGAGAGGATACGGGTCCACTAGAATTCCTGTCCCTTTCGTCGCTTCCCGGCCCTTTCCACACCCACCAATTCCTCGCCATCAACCATCATTATTTTTTTGTCATACTCCTCTTAAAAAGCGATTAAATTACTCTTTCCTATTAGATCTGCTTCTAATCTACTTTAATCACAAAACTAAATCATGGGTATGTTTGAATGAGAACTTTTTTTTCTTCTTCTTCTTATTTTCTGTAATTATAACGAAAATAATTGTAAGATATATTTAAAGAATATGTTTGAATGAAAATTAGTTTTAAGATTAGAAAGCGACAAACAAACATATTCCTTACATGTCTTTAAATAACTGAAATCAACAAGTTCATGTCTAAAAAAAATTGTCAGTTTTCAGGTAGAGGAGCACTGTCACTCTTTGGAATAATCTAAAATGAAATATTACCAATAAAATTTCTATTGTTATCCACTTACTTAGGTTTGAGTAAAAGTGGAATTCGGTTTGATTTGGTCGTAACTGGCACCAGTACCAGTTGGCTACAAAATCGATCTTGCCACCGAAGTCGATTTCACCGGTGCCGGTTACACTGTTAGTTCACATGCGACAGCTTTAAGTGATGAACAACATCACACAGGGGAGAAAAAGAGATGTGTGAGACGGGAGACAGACCCTAATTGTTCTTCTGTGCCTAACAACACCGTTTTCTATTATAAAAAAACAGAGCCTTTTATTTTTTAAGTTTTGAAAAAAAAATGTTTGGGGTTAACCGGCAAGTTTTTTAAATTGATATTGAGACCGGTATTGGGAACGAGTGGTTCCCGGTGTCGGAGCCGGTGACATAGGCACCGGGGATCTTTTTGAACAGCCCTACACTTAATCACAATAGTACAATTGATCTTGGATCACTCTATTTATTTAAATAAAATTTGTTGTATAAATAATAATCGAGATTCGTCGATATCATAGATAATAATTTTTAAAAAAAAATCATGGAGATTGAGACCAAAAATATATTACCAAATAAAATTGAAATTAAGCATTTAAGCTTATGTCAAGGGACATTTCTCTTACTCATCACAATTTCTCCTAAGGCTTTACAAAAAAAAAAACAAAATGAAAACCAGCTCGACGTCGGCCAGTAGGTGCCAGAGCCCAAAGGAATGGGCAAAGGGGCTAAAGAAAACACACAAACCGACAAGCAACATTTTGCTGCAGTAAGACCGTGACGTCATCTCCACTCAATTATAAAAACCCGTAGATAACCCCAAAATAAAGCACGTGTTTAATGCCTCTACCCACTTGCTTAACTTCGAACCTTCACAGAAAGCTCTGAACAAAGGAAATCAACACCACTACACTTTAATATTACTAAATTCCACTGCACAGATAATCAAATATTGCCCCAGTGCATGTACCTATTCCCCTATAAATACCCTCCGAATCTCCTATCCACAAAAATTCAGCAACCGGAAATAAGTATCAGCTCTTACCCGAAAAACCCTGAACCCCAAATTCGGATTCAAGATTTCAAAAATACGAGATGTATGCACACAGTACCACTGAGTCCGATTTAGCTTTTCTGGAGTCAATTACCCGGCATTTGCTGGGAGAAACGGAGAGTCGGCTCGCTGGTCCGGCCAATACCCCGACGTTCTGCCGTACCTCCAGTTTCGGTAGCTTGTACCCTTGCCTAACTGACAACTGGGGCGAGTTGCCGTTGAAGGAGAACGACTCGGAGGACATGGTACTTTACGGCGTTCTCCGTGACGCTGTGAATATCGGGTGGGTTCCATCACTCGCACCGGTATCCACGGACAGTTACAACTTCGGGTTTCCTACCGCCGCTATTAAATCAGAGCCTGAAATTTTCACAACGGTGAAGTCCGAGCCCGAGAGTTTACCCGCGATGGAGAATATGTCGCCGGGATTCGCGGGAGTCCCGGCATCAATTCCAGCCCAGAAAGAGGCAGCACCGGTGGTGGTTCCGGCGAAGGGAAAGCATTACAGGGGTGTGAGGCAACGGCCCTGGGGAAAGTTCGCCGCCGAGATTCGAGACCCGGCTAAGAACGGTGCTCGAGTCTGGCTCGGGACGTTCGAGACGGCCGAGGACGCCGCGCTGGCTTACGACCGAGCCGCGTACCGGATGCGCGGGTCCCGAGCCTTGCTCAATTTCCCACTTCGGGTGAACTCGGGTGAGCCCGATCCGGTGAGGGTGACGTCGAAGCGGTCGTCACCCGAGCCTTCTTCCTCGTTGTCATCAATTGAGAGCGGCTCGCCTAAGCGGCAGAAGAAGGCTGGCGGCTCGGTGGCGCTGTCGGTCACTCAAACTCAAGCTCAGACTCAAGCCGGCTTGAGAGTAGTGAACGGAGTGGATGGTTTGCAGGTGGCACCGTGTCCACGTGGCGATCAAATACTCGTTAACTAATGCAGACAGTGGAAGAAGCACTACCCTGTAATTATTACATCGAGATTTACAGTAGGATCCAAGCAGTTGGGGCGTTCCCGTAATTATGGAAAAGGGATAGGGAAGATGGCGTAAAAAAAATTGTTT
Source organism: Myrica gale (assembly GCA_963930655.1). Taxonomy (NCBI): domain Eukaryota; kingdom Viridiplantae; phylum Streptophyta; class Magnoliopsida; order Fagales; family Myricaceae; genus Myrica; species Myrica gale. The sequence continues at coordinate 20,708,192 of OZ005617.1, read as the reverse complement.
GGGGATAAATGTAATATTAAAAACAGTATATGAGAGAAAGATAGAGGTCGTTTGGGTTTGTGCATACGAGATTGTTTTTAATATTGTTAAAAAATTCGGTGAATTTTCTCAAGGAATTGGGAATTTTATGTCTTTGCAAGAACGATTTGTTCAAAATTTGCTATTCTAAAAACGGTCATGTTATTTCTAAAAATGTACATCTGGTAACTTGAGACGTCTTTAATTTGACGGTGACAGATCCCAATCTCGAAAGCATGATTCCCCTTTACTTCAGCGTACACTAAAATAATAATTTTTTTTTTGTCACGGGATTAGAGGTTCACACCTGTCCTTGAACACGGTGCACGAGACCTTGAGTAGTAATGACACTTGTACGGTCCAAAACAACTATGGACATGTTCTAAAAAAATTATAAAATTTTAATAAAATTATGAATATTTATGTAAAATTATGTTTTATAGGCATTTGTGTAAAGGATAATGAGAGATGATTTGATGTAATTGTTTAATAAAAAAATATTGAAATTAAGTGAAAAAGTACATAGAGAATATTTGTGTTAAATAAAAAAATAAAAAGTTGTTAGAAATCGTGTTAAATGTATTTTTGTTTGTTTGAATTCTTAATATGTACGGTAAGTTTTGACATTTTAGGAAAGCTTTACAGGAGAAAATATGGACTCTTCTAAATCAATGGCATCTTTTCAAAATCTCTCAGGTTGTAACGTTGGTCTTTCTAAGGCATAAATATTATATTAGTGTTCATATTATGATTTATTTATTCTAACTCGAGTGTTCATATTAATGATTTGTAATAGTATCCCATAATTAATAATTGTGGTCTTAATGGCTACTGACACATTATCGGGAAGCTTTTGGTGGCATAATGGTTATAGAATGGTCCAAGAGCACGAATTAACGTTTTCACATGCGAATGGAATCAGATCACACTTTTTTAATGCACATTGAAAATAGTGGTCCACTTTCTCTCTATCTTAATTGCACTGCAGGTCCATGGCTCATGATAAAATTAGTCTATGATTTACAAAATTAGTTCGTTTGATAACCATGTTATAACAAGTAAATAAAATAAACAGAAATAAACTAATAAAATTATGGAAGTACTCTTTAGCTAATGCTGACTGTGGGAGAAGCATTTCTAAATTATTTAGGCTTTGAGCTTTAAATACAACCTACGAGGTCCCTGAAGAGTCGCGACACTTGTGTATACGCTTCAAGAAACAACTTATCCCATGCATACCTTTGACGGTCAAAAATTTGACTCGGACTTTTATCCAATTTGAGACTTGGGGGAAAAAAAAAGGTCACCTCACCTCAAAGCATAAATTAAGCAACAATTTTGTCAGTCTCCGTATCACCATCAAAACTATATTATATATTCACACCATCAGTCAGAGGGCGGAAGGAGGGAGGGGCGAAGGGTGGCAGCCGACACCCATCGCTCCCCATTTTTTTATATGTATATATGTATATTTTTAATAGAAGATGGTCTGAGTCTAATAATCATAGGTCCAGACCAACTTCACATAATACCCATAAACTCTGAACAAAGAGTGCAACTTTAAGACGTTACTCAAAATTTGGGCTTGGATTTCTTACTACAACTTATAAACAATTTAGTTGGACCTTAGTTATGCTAAAACAGCCCAGCATAATTCGTTTTGACAAACCGGCCTGTATTTAAGATCCGGCCTTTACTCCTTTGTAACTCAATTGGCTCGGAAAATAAAAAAGAAAAGAAAATCGGGGCAGTTTAACGAATATTCAATGATTTTATTGAGTAATTCTATATGATTATTTATTTTTTACTTTTGGCTAAGTTCTAATTAAGAGCAAGTTGGACTGATGGTGGGCTGTGGTTCTTGGGTTGATCTTATCAGTAGTAGTTAATTTTGTTAAGAAGCATAAAAAATTAAGGGACAGCTTCGAGTATTTTTTGCAATTATGCTAATAAGTCAGCATTTGTTTTAATAATTTTGATCAGTGGGCCTGTCAGATGAAATCGGTCTGTAGACTAGACAGTCTACAGCACGGAGATAGTGCTTTTGAGCCTTTGAGATATCTCAGCGTGGGCTGTTGGTGTGTTCATGGGCTGGGAGATTTATGGGCCTTTTTTTATAGATTAGGGGCTCAAAAGCTGGGAAGGTCAGAGTAGATCACCCCTCTCTTTACTATGCTGCTTTTCCAATAGATTTTTGCAGTCCCTTATAAAATTAGCTGCTTTGTCGTGTGGGTGTGTTAGTCAATAAATGTTCTAATAACATGCTTTGATTCAGATTTTAGCTTGCAACCAAAACAACTGGTAAACTAGAATGTGAAAGTGTCACGCCCCAAAAATCAACATTTGAAATTTTCATTAAAACAACTTTGAGACATCATTTCCTTTATTCTAAATAAAAACGTCATCAAAACTTCAATGCTTTAAAACATAAACTTGTACAATTTTCAAAACAATACTACTCCCGCCCGCATGCCGTCTAAGTATCATCCTTGTCACGTTCTTCAAAAATCTCTGAAAGTGGGGAAAATAATAACGGAGTGAGTTCGACAACTCAGTAAGCAAAGAATAAAAACATAAATTCTTTTCTTTGAAAATAATACTCAATTCAGTGACCAGAAATACAGAAAATAAAATAGCTTTTCAGAAAATCCCCTTGACATCAACAGTAAGCCACATTGACCCCTGTGGCAGGGTTGTGCAACGACTTAACCGGCGGCCAAACCGAATTAAGCCAACAGAAAGTGGAGTTTGCCCTACTAAGACTTAGCCACGTACGCTAAGTGTGCACTAGGGAGAAACCCACACAGAAACCAATCCGAAGAATGGGCGCACCAGTAATCAGTAATGAGTTGGTACCAACAGCAGCAGTAATCAGTAATCAGAACATCGCCTCGGGGTTTGAAAACAGTATAATATATAATATCATAACTCAGATTCAGAATCAGAAATGATGTTCAGCAGAATACAGAATCTCTGAGAAATAATTCAGAACAGTCATATAAACAATCTCAGTAGGTCTTTTAAAATTCCACATTTGTTTTCAGAATAACATAAACTTGAATTAAAATATTTTCCACAAAATCGTTTATGAAAACATGTTCATAATTTTTGAAGAAAAACAATATAGTAGCTCCGCTTACCAGATTTTCTTCAACAATCGAACCACCCTAGAATCCACGTATTGCAGTGACCCAAAAGAACCGAAGAAAATCGAGAAACTCAACAATGGCCGAAATTGACCTAGAGAAAGAGAGATGGATCTCAAAAATGACTGATGTCGAAATTGAGAGGTGTGAATAATCTCTGAGTAGAAGGTCCCCTTTTATAGGGCGAATCAAAGTGTAACAACCCAAAATGGTTGCCCTTTCGGAATCCTCCATTAACCACCATAAATCGCTTGATTTATTGAGAAAACGTTAAGATCCTAACAATGGAGTTGAAAGGCCACGAAAATCAGTCGAAAAGGTGCTAAAACGGATGTGAAATTGAAAAGAGAGAGAGAGGAAATTGATGAGAGAGAAACTGAAGGGTTGAAAACGGCGGCTAGGGCATAAAAATCGAGATTCCAAAGTTTGGGGAAGAAGAAGATCAAAACACACCGTTTTACTTAAAAATTCGATTCGGGCAAAACGTGTTTAAATAAAATAAAACTTCACCATATAAAAAAAAACAACAAAGGTGCCTCAGTGGTCATGAGCGCCCTCTCTCCTCCTTTATGCCTGGGTTCGAATCCCAGCCTTGCAAAAACATTGTTTTCTTCTCTCTTTTTTTCTAAAGACCGGGTTTTCACAGAAAGTGGATTGGTAGAATAAAAAATTATTTGGAGAGGGACATTTCATAATATTTATTTATTTATTTTTGTCTAATTTATGATTTTACAAAAGATGGTAAAAATGATTGATTTTATACAATATATTTTATAATTTTATGGGTTTCATTTTTTTGTAGGCTTAATTTTACAAACAATCCTTGTGGAATAACATTTTGACAAAAAGATTATTGTGATAAACGTTTGTATAAATTCGTCCATATAATCAATTTATAGTAACAAAATAGTCCATCCATTTCAATTTTATCATCTTCATTAATGTCTCATGCTGAGTTTTGGATTAATGACATATGACTCGTTAACTGGAGATTTAATTCAGCTCAACATCAGACGTTATGTGAGATGATGAAACTGAAACGGAAAGACCATTTTTTTTACTATATACTGACAACATGGACGAATTTGTACAAATATTTGCCACAAATACATTTTTTGTCAAAATGTCATACCGTAGGAACTGTTTGTACAATTAAGCCTTTTTTATAGTAAGGGTGGAAGGGGACGGCCAACATAACCAACGCCTCCTAGGTGTGACCATAGAAACTATTACTCGCTGTAGTATGTTCGGATTGAGCTCTAGTTACCTGCTCCGTGAAAAGAGGACGGTCACCACAACCCCACCAACGTGGGAGTGATTTGGAGGTAAGGGAGAAACATCTCATGCGTATTTGAAAATCAATTGGCTAATCTATAGGAGTTGCTTTAAATTTTAATATAAGTTGCAAAATCACTTTGCTAATTTTTAGACCCGGAAGCAATAAAATAGGCTTAGGACTAATAAAAGGCGTTAAATGCTTAATATTTGAGTTAGAGGGTGTTCGGTTGAGTTGTGTTTTGAGAATTTTTAGGTGATGTTAACTTTATTGGTATGCGTGTTGTAGTTATTTTTATGTACTGTTAAAAATGATGTTTGGTTGTAGAATTTTTTGTGTTGTGAGGATTTTAAAAAATCCTGAGAATACTGATTAAACGAACATGCCCTTAGTTAGGGAGAAGGAGAAAGAAATTCACACGTGGTAGAATTTAAGAGGTGGACTCATTGCCCATTAACCCACGTACTATCTCCAAAACGGTTTTTTTTTTTTACATGATATGACTCTTTTTTGTTTTTTAATTTCCATCTTAAAGGTCAGTAAGTTCTTTTAGGCAACAAGCTTCTTTAAAACGGTGCGTCTGAAGGAAGATAGACACTATGCAGTCTATACCGCCTCTACCATATCACTTCTTAACCTCTTACAGTGAATCGGTCTAGGGTTCGAATCGCAAACGCCCCAAAACTTGAAAATCACAGAAAAATATAGAAAGGAGGAGAAGCCGAAAGGACAGAATGGAACAACCAACTGAAGGCCATGAAGAACCTCCAATTGCGAAGTTATTTGGTGCCAAAAAGCGCGGGAAGAAAAAGAGGGTGGATTCGCCGCCGGAGACGAAAACCGGAGGGTCGGCGAAGAAGAAGGAGGGTGTTCTAGTTGCAGTGGACGTCGCAACAGAGAATGCAACGGGCTGTGCAGAGGGTTGCGCCAATGGCTCAAGGGTCACGGTTTCGACGTTCGATCATTCGGTGGAGAATCACTTCAGGGCCATGGATACGATTTCTCAGCTCTCTGGAGAGGGAGAAGATGATGGTCTCGAAGAGAGTGAGATTCAACGATTCTCCTCCTCAATCACTTTCTTAAGGTGAAACGTGCTCATAGTTATATTCACACAATGCAGATATACGTGTAGAAGGGCCTCGAAATGTTCACTTGTAAATTTGAATTGCGTTTCTGCAGAGAATGGAAGTATTTCTGTTACGAACCAAAAATCTTTAGGTTTGCTTGTGAAGTGGGAAGCCTTGAAGGGCGAGATGATAAAGGTGGAATAAATCTATCGCAATTTTCTTCTGCCACTGTTCCCAAGGTACGTAAGAACTTTCTTTTCTTGTTATACAATTATCTGCCAGTACTGGTGAAGATATTTAGTACGGAATTGTAGTAGTTGTTTTGATGTCTATAGAGTATTAGCATTCCTTATGATTGTTTGGCTTCCATACACTGTAGAAGGAGGGACCATATGGGGGTGCGACATTTGTGAAATCCAGGTACGCACAGCTCTTAGCTATATTCTTTTTGGGTTTTACACTAGTTTTAGTGCTAATAAATTTTCTATCCTTGAAGAGACTTCTCTGTTTTTTTTTTTCTTTTGGTAGTGATATTTCTTATCTTTACCATCTTAAAGTTCCTGCTTATTTCCACAAACATGCATGCAGTTTAACAAGTTTGGTTGTTACACAGATGGTAAGATTGAATGGCCGATGTTAGACAAATTTCACCGATGGTTACTTTAAAGAAGTGTCAATGGACATTTTGTTTGACAATGACAGTGACATTAAACTTTTCCTGAATGGTGGTTAGATTTGCTAGTGCGTATCCATCCCATAATGGTTGCTTTTTAATTTACCAAAGTGTCATACATGACATTGATACATCGATGGGTAAAAAGCTACTTGCAAATTATTTGAATGGCACGATGCTATTCTATCCGCCATTGTGGAATAAGGCGTTTTTCGTTGTATTTTTTGCTCTTGCTTTCTGTTTGGAGGAAAATATGGTCAAAATAACTGGAAAAATAGTTAATTATGTGCAGGACATGCTCTGCCACTCTCTCGTAAATGAACTGCAGTAGCACAGTGACTGTGCCACTGTCACGTCCATAGTTCAATAATGATAGTTCTTTTCGGTTGGATCCTCTCAAAGAACTAAAAGTATCTTATGCCCTTTCATATTTGATGTTGCTTCATATAATTATTTTCGATGTTGCTCATGCTTGATGGGGCTTACTCATTTGTGCTTGTATATTTCACAATCTGACTCAAGGAGGATGGTGGGACCTTCATTTCTTATGTTTTAGCCTGTGATATCATTGCTGTTTTCAGACATTTTGGCAACTTTTGCAAGCAATTTAAAGCTTGCTGGTGCATTGCAATATTTTATCTACACTTACCATGTAATCAAGCATTGACATGTCTATTTGCAAAATGTTGCTTATCAGATCTTGCTGCAGCAAAGACTTTGTTATGTATGTTGGAGGGCATGTTTGGTCTCTGGATTGGTGCCCTAGAGTTCATCAAAGGCCTGAGAGTCAAATCAAATGCGAGGTACTTCTATTTTTTTCTTGATCTAATTTTCGTGTGGCATAGGTCTTAATTTATTCCAATTCTCTGGCGGCTGTGTTCCTGTATTTGTGTGTGCCTCTAATTTTCATGGTCTATCAGCTTTGACGTTCAAATAGCTTATCTTTCTGTTAGGTTACGTCGTGTCAGAAAAGTGTGCTATTGGATACATCATCACCCGTCCTTATTGATTACCTTACTATTTGGTAACCATGGTACTTGTGGAAAAACAGTTTTTTGTTTTGTTTTGTTTAATGGGTAACATCTGATAATATTAGTCAGGATGGTTAGATGACTTTGTCCGTATCAGAATTGTTGAGCATTGTTGCACATACATTGCTTTATAGCAAAATAAGGTTCTCAGTTTTGTTTGCATCACTGAACAATTAGATAAATTCTGTATAAGACCTTTGAATGTTGTATATGGTGATTGTGTGTAGGAAATGCAGCACTTATCTAGATTATTAATGCAAATCATTTTCATGTGATTACTTTGTTTTGTTTCTTGCTGATCAGTTTATTGCTGTTGCTGCTCATCCTCCTGGATCTTCATATCACAAGATAGGTGTCCCACTTACTGGCAGAGGTGTTGTACAGATATGGTGTCTTCTAAATGTTGGCATGGATGAAGACGAGGTTCCACCTCCAACAGAAAAGGTAAAACGGGTAACTAAAAATAGTGGGGCCTTGGAGGACGAATCAACTTTATCAAAGAGGCCTAGAGGAAGACCTAGAAAGAAGCCAATAGAAGACTCTGGAGCCATAACAACTCAATCAAAGAGGCGAAGAGGAAGACCTAAGAAGAATCCGATAGAAAAACCTCTTGATAATTCAGAGTGCAATGACCTGTGTGTCCAAGCTCTTACTCTTCATATCCCAGAATATTCGTCTGAATTGATTGCTATAGATGGGGTTCCAGAGGATGCCCAAGAACATGCTGTACAAGAAGACAATGGTAAGAAACAAAAACGTTACAAGCGAGCGGCATCGAATAGTAATCCAGCACTTGAAACTCCTACGCAGAGCAGAAGATTGAAAAATAAGAAAAAGGCGGCGAGTTACATTCATGATGCAAGTCTGCTGTTGTTGACACAAAATGAAGACACTCAATCTTCTGTTATGGGTCAAATACAGTATAACCCTGTAGAGGAACCTGCAGTGTGTGATAATTTGTCACACAATGATGCCGTGGGAATTAGCTCTTCTAGTTGCTTGATTTCAAATAAGGTTGCTTTGCCCCGAGTTGTATTATGCCTAGCACACAATGGGAAGGTTGCATGGGATGTCAAATGGCGGCCTTCTAATGCACACAATGCCAATTGTAAACATCGAATGGGTTATCTTGCTGTCCTTTTGGGGAATGGATCTCTGGAAGTGTAAGACATATTCAGTTGTCTAGTTTTGGTGTTCTCCCAATTATGGTTCTCCACTTTCTCATCTATATTTATCAAGTCTGTTTTTCCATTGTTTTGGAATTTCTTCTTTTCTGTTCTATTTAACGAACATTTATATTTGCTTAGAGCAAAAAGAAGGAACACTCATAACTACCTTTTTATTAATGATTTGTGTTGTTCAACATCGGCTATCATATTGTTTCAATAATTTATGTAATCCTCACAGATGTCATAGACTTTGTATGGGAACTAGTTTAAGAAAATGTCTTTTGGTCAACACTATAGCTACGAATTTACACTTTATAATGTCTGAAATTGGAGGCATTGAGAATAAAGGTGAAGATCTAAAATATTATCCAAGTTTGAATATTAAACTTCTCTACATAGTAAAATTGGGGTAAACAACTTATTGAACTCCTAAATTACATACTGACCAATATTGATTTTCCGAGTACTGTCCACATATCCTATAATTCTTTCTGCACTCTTGCTTGCACCTTTTGTTTATTACAAATGTAATCTGTATCTTGATGCCAATATCATACTTATCAATTCAGGTGGGAGGTTCCTCTTCCTCGTATGGTGAGAGCTGTCTATTCCTCTGCCCATCTGGAGGGCACTGATCCTCGTTTTGTGAAATTGGAGCCTGTATTCAAATGCTCAATGTTGAAATGTGGAGGCATACAGAGGTAGTTTTGTTTGCTACATTTTCTTATAAATAATTTGAAGCTTACTAGAATGAACTAAAAGTTATCTTTTGCCATAAGACCAGGCTTTACAAATGGACATATTTGTTGTTGCAAAACGGCTAGCAATGTTGTGACAAGAGGTCCCTAGCTACTTGCACTAACTGGTTAATTTGCAAAACCTAATGGGACGGCCATCCGAATTTTTTTAAAAACACACTTGGTTCTAGAGCCCCTACTGCAAGTCATGTAGTCTCCCCGCTCTCCATATGTGAATCCTTTGCTTTTAAGTTCTCTGTTGGCGGGGCATGACATGGAATCCTGCTACAATATATGTGTTCAACATCAGGACATACTCCTACAACTGCAACATTTGTGTGAAAGGACGAAAGAAGAAAATTGAAGAACATGCACACCTTTGTCCCTTTATTATGTTTCAGGAAATCTGACATGTCCAACATGCACGCAAACACCTGGCTCCTCTTTCGTGTAGGGGCTTCCGTATGTATGTTATGTAATGGTTCTGTGTCTGTCAATCAGTTAGCTTATGGTTGCAGATCTTTCATATGGTGTTAAATGCAAGCTGAGATGCTTGAATTTCAACAAGCTTTGCTCAAAAGAGGGCTTAGTATTCCCCTGATGTCCTTCCTATAATCATTGGTTACAGGCAGCTGTCTTTGTTTTAACTTGTTATGTGGTTTACGTTACTAAAGTATTTGTTTTTTTTTTCTCTTTTTCATGCGATTTACTTTATATTATTGAAAGCTATTTTACACTCCATCGTTGTCTGTTATATAGCATCCCTCTCACAGTGGAGTGGTCAGCTTCAACCCCTCATGATTACATTGTTGCTGGCTGCCACGATGGAACGGTAATTGTTTTGTTATTTTGTTTATTTTTATCATTTATTTACTAGGTTTTTTTTCTTTATGTCAAGTTGCCTTCTAGATACGTGGGGGAAATACTTGAACAATCGTCATGCTTTTGCTTAATATATATAGTTTTTTCAAGGAAAATGATGTCCCCCACACGTTCCTAGGTTAGTATAGTTGCCAGTAATAATTGTTGACTAAATCAGTCCTAGTGTTTTCAGCTTCATTTCATTCTTTTTCTACTTTGACTCCTACTGCTTTGTAGCTAGTTAAGTTTATTTCTGGTATCAGAGCTAAAGAAGTTTGCCATGGCATTCAGGTTGCTCTATGGAAGTTTTCTGTAAGTAATTCATCTAAAGGTAATGGGAAACATCTCAATATGGTTAATTCAAAGTTAATGTAAATAACTTTGATAAACTTCTTTTTCCACTTGTTGCTCTGCAGATACAAGACCATTGCTTTGCTTCAGTGCAGATACAGTTCCTATTAGAGCACTTGCCTGGGCTCCAGTTGAAAAGTAAGTGATGCCAGAAGATGGATATTCCTTAAATTCTTTTCTTGTCATCTTGATGAGTAATATAATGTAAGCAGATCTATTATTAGGACTGTTTTTTTACTTGATAAAGAAATGTTTCTTGCTTTTTTTATTGTTACCAGTGACCCAGAGAGTGCAAATGTTATACTTACTGCTGGACATGGTGGCCTAAAATTTTGGGACCTACGGTAGGTATGATGGCTTATTTTGCTTACATTGCTTATGTTTAGATTCTCATCTACATGTTTTTGCTAGTTCAGAAATTTTACAATTTTTGTTGCGTGCAAATTTCATTTAATCTGAAATGAAGATGTTCTGAGTTGAATCTAACTGCACAAAAATATTTGAACATCTGACTAAAGAGAACTTTGGGTGAAAACTTCTAGAGGTTAACCATGATATAGCTGTTTATAGGCTAATGATGCTATCGCTGTCTGGTTTGTGTTTGGTTCATAAAAGGCATTCTGTTTGCATGTACTATCTGTGCGAGTTATGATTTTAAGAAGAAGTCCATGGGTTTATGAGTTCATTTACTAAAAGCGTCAAAGGTAGGGTAATTTAGATTGATAGGGTATGGATAAATAATTGGGATTAATTTCTTTCATCACTTTTGATATGGTTCGGTAGTGGTAGTTGCATGTCATGCTAAAGTGCTATGAGCTAAAATTGTTTGCAGTGACCCATTCCGTCCTTTGTGGGATCTCCATCCTGTGCCAAGGATCATATATAGTCTGGATTGGCTGCCTAATCCCAGGTATTGTATGATTAATTCAACTCATATCAGTCTCCTTTTAAGTCAAAATCACCCTTTTGAATAATTCATTCTTCATCTTTTAGATGTGTTATTCTGTCCTTTGATGATGGAACAATGAGGATCCTCAGCTTGGTTAAAGCTGCGTATGATGTTCCTGTCACTGGAAAACCCTTTGGTGGGACTAAACAACAAGGATTGCACAGTTATCACTGTTCATCATTTGCTATCTGGAGCGTCCAAGTGTCAAGACTAACAGGTATCTCTCATACACTTACGGGAGAAAAATACACTTAGTTTACTTTTATCAAGATCCAAACCTAGAATATGATGATAAATTGGGAAACCTCTTTTTCATGCTCAAGTCAGAAAATTTGGTATATGATCTTCTTCATTTTTCAGCTTAGTAATTTATTTCATTGCACCTTTCATTCATCATCCATGCAAGTAGTCTGCGTGAAAAAGGCTGGATTGTTAAATCTTAAGAAGTAAATCTGGTATAGTCTGAATTTCTACTATATCTTGGGGTTCTACGCACTATGGAGTGTTCCTTACTTTAAATTATTCATCAGCTTATTGAAACTCCAAGTTAGGTAGATTCTTATCAATCATGTGAAAAATGACATGAAAATAAAATTTCTAGGGTTGGACAGTCCTTGTCTTCTGCTTTTTAGCTCTAAACTAGGCGTTAAACTTTTAGTTTTGGTATCAAACTTTGAGTAATGTCTTATTTTTCCTCTGAAATCGTAGGCATGGTTGCATATTGCAGTGCAGATGGTACTGTTCTCCGTTTCCAGGTTAGTTTTTGTTCCCGCTACAGATTTCACTCTCAAAGATTCTTCTTCTTATATTGTTGTATTGCCTGCTCAGCTATTTTCATTTACAAAGAGGACTTTTCAAGTTTCAGTGCCTTCCTCAACTTCCATGAGTTTTGTGTTGGTTTCCCTTAATAACCAATTTCACATTCAAGGATTGGTCAGTTTATGATATATGGCCGACTCAGACTTCATCTTTCCCAAGTGTTTTAACATGTTGAGATATTACACATTTGTTGTATGTTTGAGCCAACTGATTTACTTAGTTGTTGGAAGCGGAAGGTAGTGACTTTCTTGGATGTTTATATAAAAAATGTCGCTTTGTAAAAAATTTGAAATACGTCAATTAAGTTCCAATATCGTTTCATCATGATATGATGAGCTAAATCACCAATATCTTTTTCTTTTTCCTGGTTTGGCTCACGTACTTGGGGGCCTTGTAGCACTGTAGGTTAAGCTTTTGTTTAATATGGTTGTGTTGCGCTTATAATCAGCTCACAAGCAAAGCAGTGGACAAAGATCCTTCACGAAATCGGATCCCACATTTTCTTTGTGGTTCACTAACAGAGGAGGAATCAGTCATCACAATAAACACTCCAGTGCCAAATACCCCTTTCCCATTGAAGAAGTCTCTTAACAAAAGTGGGGAGACTCCTGTTTCCATGCGGGAGTTCGCATCAGAACCACAACAGGTGAAAAGAGCCAGTGAGATGGCAACAGGTCCTAGTACGGATTCTCAAATTTTGGGTAAGTTTTGGCAATTACACTGCCTCGTACATTTTGATTTTTCTTTTTATCCGCAAGTTTCATTAAAATTGTCAATCTTGTTGCAGCCATTTGTTATGGTGACGACCCAGGTACAGAATCTGGACCTCAGGAAGCTTTGGCTCCCCCGAAGAGCAAAAGGAGATCAACGAAATGTAGCAGTAGGAAAAGTCCGGAAGACAACCAAGCCTTGGTATGCAGAGATGAAGAGCCACTAAAAGTAGAGGAGAACGAAAATGGACAAGACGAATCTCGGAGTATTGAAGCTTTTCCTTCGAAAAATATAGCAATGCATAGGGTGAGGTGGAACATGAACAAGGGTAGTGAGAGGTGGCTATGCTATGGCGGAGCTGCTGGGGTCGTACGCTGTCAGGAGATTGTCTTGTCTGATGTTGATAAGAAACTGGCCATGAAGAGATGAGACAGGTCCCTAATCTGCCATGTTTGCAAAGTTAGATTTTATATAAAAATTTGAGAAATGCTCGTGTTCTTACTATTTTTTCTCCCGAAGAATAGGAGAAGAATGTAAAAAGAATTTATAGCATTTCTCTAAAAGATTTAGAATATTTAGGGTGGGTTTGTTTTGTAAAATTTTAGTTATTGTGTTTAGTGAAAAAGTGAAGAGAAAAGTAAAATTTTATATTTTTTGTAGTGAAAAGTAATGATTTGATGGGAGAGAGAAATTATATTGCAATATTTTATTGTATTAAAATTTTAGAGGGTCTAAAATTTTAGAACACAAACGCAGCCTTAGACTCATAATTTTATCTATTTTTAGCCTTCACATCGGGGCACAACAATTTTCTCTCTTTTTACTATAATTTCAATTTTTTTAAAATAATAATAAAAACTTTAAAAATATTTCCCAAACAAATTATTTTTATACATCATAATAAACATAAACAATTTACTTGTTCCTGTTCTTAACTGGCTATTTATGAAATTGCCCTAATATGTTGTCTTTTGGTGATCAGCCCAGTCCAAATATCAATTAGCATGCCTAAAACCCATACGCATGGGCCCCTAATATTTTACGCCATGAGCTCTCTTGGGATTTTTGTCTCGACCGTTAAATAGCTATTTACTTTCTTCTTTGTTTTTGTCTCGTCGTTCAATAGGCGGGAAGCCCAACACTCTTTTTTTAGCTTGCACAAAATATTTCACCAACTCCTAATAAAATACTATAATATAATTTTTCTTTCATAAAAAAATATAAAAATATAAAAAAATATAAAAAATGACCTATCTTCACTTTTTTACTAAACTCAATACCAAAAATTTTACGACACAAACATAACCTTAAAAATAAAGGAAGCCAACACTCAAATGTTGGATTAAACCATTCAATCTAAGTGAAGAGGTTTAAAAGATTTTAATTTTCCGCAACCAAAAAGGCTGAATTTCTTTGAAAATTCGCAAAACGATAATAAGCAAGTAATTTAGAAAAAAAGATAATAAGCAAGTAAATACTTTTTTTAAGAAAAGGAAAGTGAAAAAAGAGGAACGGGAATGCGGTTTTCTGAACGTGTGCCAAGGAAGTGTGGTACTGGTGTCCAGCAATCCTGAACACTTGGATAACGAGAGGAGGAGTTGTGGACGGGACTGGGGAGATGTGAGACGCCAAGACCCTTGCACGAAAAATAGAGCACCTGTTTGCTCTCTCTCTCTCTCTCCCTCCGGCCCAACAAATTTTTCAGTAGAACCAACATTTAGGGAGACATCAAGTGAAATTCAGCTACGTTTGTTCCCTTTCTATCCTCCCTCTCTCTTCTGGTCTTATCTGATTCTTCATTTTGCTTGCTGGGAAGGAGTCTTCGATTCTTGGTTATTCATATTTCGTGTACGATTCAGATGGTTGTCTCTCTCTTCTCTATACTCTTGTTCTAGGACGAATCCAGAATTTCCGTTGTTCTCTGTGCGAAAATCTCAACTTGTCCTACTACATTTGATTCTTTTGCCATGGCAACCCTGCTGAATTCAGTGTCCTCTATTATAAACCCATCACCAGATACTATTAGAAGGGGAGGCTCTGGGTTCTTCTCTCATATCCCAAATCTGCAGACTTTTTCACTTAGCAAGGGCTTTTCTAAAGTTTTGGCATCTACTCAGATCACCATTTCTCCAAAAGACGCTGTTTTCACTCTGCCCAACTGGAGGTCTGGTAAGAGTGACTCAAGAAGTAGGGAAATTAGACTCAATGATACGTTTTTTCACTTGGAGTACATGGTAGGGAAGGGCCAAAAGCCTGACGTAGCTCAAGCAACTCAGCTTTTGTATGATCTATGCAAGGCAAATAAGATGAGGAAAGCAATTAGAGTGATGGAGATGATGATTGGTTCTGGTGTTATACCTGATGCAGCTTCCTACACATACTTGGTGAATTATTTGTGTAAAAGAGGGAATGTTGGGTATGCAATGCAATTGGTTGAAAAAATGGAGGAACATGGCTTCCCAACCAATACCGTTACGTATAATTCGCTTCTTAGAGGCCTTTGTATGCACGGAAACTTGAACCAGAGCTTGCAGCTTTTGGATCGATTGATGCAGAAGGGGCTGATCCCAAATGCATTCACATACTCCTTCTTGCTTGAAGCTGCTTATAAAGAAAAAGGAGTAAATGAAGCTATGGAGCTATTGGATGAGATAATTGCAAAGGGTGGGAAGCCTAATTTGGTTAGTTACAACATTTTGTTAACTGGGCTGTGCAAGGAAGATAGGATCGAAGAGGGAATCCAGTTCTTCAGGGATTTGCCTTCAAAGGGGTTCAATCCAAACGTTGTCAGTTATAACATTCTGTTGAGAAGTCTGTGCTACAAGGGGCGGTGGGAGGAAGCAAATGAGCTTCTGGCTGAGATGGATGGTGAGGATCGGTCACCCTCAATAGTTACTTATAACATATTGATTGGTTCGCTTGCTCTCAATGGCAGAACAGAACATGCTTTTGAGGTTCTGGATGAAATGATGAGGGGTGGTTTCAGGCCTACCGCCGCAAGCTACAACCCCATAATCGCTCGTCTCTGCACAGAGAAGAAAGTAGATCTTGTTCTTAAGTGTTTAGACAAAATGATTTATCATCGGTGTAATCCTAATGAAGGAACATACAATGCCATAGCTCTGCTCTGTGAGGAGGGGATGGTGCAAGAGGCATTCTCAATAATTCAGAGCTTGGGTAATAAGCAAAATTCCTCCATGCATGATTTCTGCAGAATTGTGATTACAAGCTTGTGTAGGAAAGGAAACACGTATCCAGCATTTCAGCTTTTATATGAGATGACAACGCTTGGATTTATGCCCGATTCTTATACCTATTCGTCTTTAATTAGAGGATTGTGTACAGAGGGAATGCTAGATGAGGCCATGGAGATGTTCTGGGTGATGGAAGAAAATAACTTTAGGCCGGATACTGAAAACTTCAATGCACTTATTCTTGGATTTTGCAAATCACAAAGAACAGATTTATCCTTGGGAGTTTTTCAGATGATGATTGAGAAAGGATATATGCCTAATGAAACAACTTATACCATTCTTGTGGAAGGTATTGCCCATGAAAACGAAAAAGAGCTGGCAGCCAAAGTTTTGAAAGAGTTGTACCTTAGACAGGTTGTGAGCCAGAGTACGGTGGAAAGAATTGCCATGCAGTATGATGTTGAGGGTTTACCAATATAGGTAGCATGAGAATTCCATGAATATAGAAAGAAGGAAACAGGAATATTGAGTTTGTAGGAGAAAGATTTGTTTATTTGGTTTGAGTCTGAGCCCAATGATGATTTTTGTAGATAGGCCAACAAAAAAGTTACCTCTTTTGGTCATTTTAATCAAATGTTTAAAAGTGGACGAGTTTATGCTGAGGAACTCAGGTCCGAGGTAACCCTTTCTTTGCTTCAAGGACTATGCTCTGTCATGCATATCCGGGGCTGTTAAGTATGTAAATACTCTTACTTTCAGTTTGCATCATAACAAATCTAACATCTGATATGGTATTTGCTTCGGCAGCTTCTTCCTTGAACCTTATCTAATGCAAACCAATTATTTGGTGCTTTTATTTATTTTTAAATCTTTGTTAATTGCAACTGCTTGATCTTTTTTTCAGTTACCTCTATATGTCCGATACTGTTAGAACTTCAATATTCAAAAATAGGGATTTAGAAATAGGTTAGTGCTTTTGAGAATATTTATGAGCCCTTGCAACAAGCTTAAAAGTTTCACTGTGATTTCCTTCCGGTTCACTACCCTCATGTTATTTGTAGCTTAGAGAGAGAAGAAGGAGAGGTTGTCGTGGAGAGGATGGTGCCTAGGAAAAGTATAGACTTGAAAATATTTCAAGAGTTTAGGTTAACATGGCGACGACTGGGTTTCAACTTTCATTCCTTTTTCCTTGTAAGTTGTAACCATGCAAAGCTTTCTTTAAGCACTTCCTTTCAACCTACCTTCTAATCTACTTCTACATCTTGCTATCCCTTCCTTTTCTCCTTCTTCCTTTCCTCTTCTCTGTCTTCTTTCCCCTCCCCTTTTCCACTTCCCTCCTTGTATATTCTGTTAGAAATAATATCATAATCAAATCCTATATTTAAATTTGAATCTCTAAAGATTTGATATGATATCATGATTATCACACTATCAAAAATTTGATATTGTTATGAAGATTCAAATTCAAATTCAAATTCAAATGTAGAGATTCAAATTTAAATATAGGATATTCTCCTATTATGTTTTGTATTATCTCTATAAATAGAGATATTCAATTGTAATCTGCATGGTCTCATAATACAAAATACAGTCATAGAGGGCTTTCACAGTAGATGTAGGTCTTCTAGACCGAACCACTTGAAATCTCTTGTCTCTTGTTATTATTTCTCCCCTCTTCATTTTAACATTTTTCTTCTTATTTCACTTGGGCTTGAGAGGCTTTGCCCCCTTAATTTCTTGACTCGTACTCGCTCTAGAAGAGAAAAACAGAACCCCTCCAGCCCCTGAGCCCTCTCAGAATCAATTTGTGGGGTTGGAACGGGACTTAACTTGAAAAAATAAATTCTCATTTTTATCTTCATTTTAAATGAATTTGATGGCAAGAAAAAGCATGGTTCATAAAGCCATTTCAATGAGGCCAGGAAGTGGTGTTTACATGCCAAATATTAATAAAATAATTATAAAATAACTTCTCTTTCTCACATCAAATTATTATTTTCTATCATAATAAACATAAAAAAAGAAATTGGATTTCGAATGTATCAATGCCCTTTAGCTAATATTTTTTCACTCGAAAAAAATACAATACTTTTTTCCCGAGAATAAATAGTGCGTACTCTCCTCTTTATTCCCCCCTCCTTTTTCCCTCCTTATCGTATTTCCCTTCTATCTGTTCATTTTATTTTTATTTCTTTGATGTGACTTGGAATTTTTATTTATTTTTCGGATTGAATTTAGCATTTGAAATCTATCCCGAAACAAAGAAATCGATTAGTCTACTTTTTTTTTCTAGGCTATTTATTTGTTGATTAAAAATTTCAACGTGCAAGACAAGTCCCTACCAACAAATTTGGACGAAGATGTCAGTTAATTCAGGTTTTAAAAAAAAAGTTAATTACAAAATCTCCACGACTTATATCCTAATCTCAAATATTCCATAAACTCAAACTCGTTGCAACTTATCCCACAAATTATATTTTTCGTTGCGGTTTCATCCCTCAACCTACTGAAGTTGTTATATCGATTTTTGTCCCACTTGAACGACACTTGACCTCCTCGTTACTTGAAAAGACGAATTTACCCTCGTTTGAGTCCTCCCTAATCTTCTACAATATTTTTAGCAATTTGCAATTTGTAGAGCTAAAAAATAATATGTAGTTAGCTGATTTTTTTTATTAAAACAAAAAAGTATGACTCACTTAAAATTAAGCTGATCAAATTCGTATTTTCAAGTAAGGAGAATGTCACTTGTAATTTAAGTGAGACAAAAATCGTTCAATATAATAACTTCAGTAGGTTGAGGAATGAAATCGCATTAAAAGTGTAGTTTGTGGAGACGAGTTGCAACGAGTTCGAATTTATGAGTTATTTGAGATTGAGGTATAAATTTTTGTAACTAATCCAAAAAAAAAAAAAAAAAAAGAAAACTTTGGACGGAGATATATAAAGTCGAGGCTCGGTTGGGAGGACGAAGAAGACAGCCCCAGAAGCCAAATAACCGAAATACTGGAAGATCGTCCTCTCTAATAGCGAATCGCTACTGACTTAAATGGAAGCCTCGGGGGTTAGAAATTGCGATACCACTGACGACGAGAGTAGCGTCGCTGTTGAAAATCAGAATCATGTTTCTCCAAATGGGCAACCTGAATCCGACGTCGTCAGGAGCTCCTCCGATGCTGTGTCCAGAGGGCTGTCCTCCACGCTCACCACCGTCATTAGGGACTTCGATTCCAGAGCTCGGGACGCTGTAGGAAGCCAGGACCAGCTCTCCTCCGCCCTCGATCGTGTCACTCGAGGTGTTGCTTCTTTCCTCGATCGCTGGAGCTTGTGGAATTTGCGTTCTTGTCAAGTCTTTCACATATATGCTGATACTCTGTTCTGTGTTTGAATGAAGTTGCCTCATTTTTGTATGCTTTTGCAATCTGCTCGTCTTACTGTTTGAGTTGCTGCATTTTGACAATGTGCGTTGTTTGAAATCCATCAAGTATAATTTTCCTTACGTACATCTCTGACAGACTGAATATCTCACCCGGCTTATTTCCGGCTTTTCTTTCATATAAATCGGAGTCAAAGTGTCAAACTATGTCATGCAAAGCTTAAGCAGGTGTGTTTGCGGGGATATGTATTATGTCCTAGAGATCAAGAAGGGGTAAATTTCTAGATTCAAGATACCTCTAAGTATGGCCTAGCCCTAGCGTAGGTGCAGTACCTCCTTGGAAGTTTACAAATACTCTTAGTGGATCATAGAGTCTCATTTTATGACATTTTAAAGTTTTTATGATGTTGATGCTCGTTGAGGAGTGTCAATCTGTTCTAGGTACTGACAAACTACCTTATAAAAAAAAAGGTACTGACAAACTACAACATTCTGTTGAGTGTTGTTGAGTGTTGTTTACCTGTTACAATTTTTTTTTTTCTTTCTAGATTGAGGAACCTCACTCCTGTCAGGGAAGCTAGGTGCTCGTATCGTCAAGGGGGCATGGAATTGCATTCAAAGGCAGTATAAGTTGCAGAATTATACTTATCCATGTTGAAGTTTAAGTTCTTTCCTGAGAGGTTTGTCAAGGGGCATGAAATTGGTGCCAGATCTGGCATCCACCGCCACTACCACCCTCTGTTGTTGCCATACTTCTCTGCTGTTGCTCCCTTTAGTACTGGAGCAAAATCCCAACACCACTTTTGCCATTAATTCTCTTCCTGCAGATTCTGCACAACCAAATGTGACCTTAGAGCTTTTATAGTCTCTTTTTTCCCCTTTTTGGAGTCACAGTTTACGGTTTGTTTGAAAATAGAATTGTTGGTTTCCTAGTTGTTTATGTTTGTAATTGCAAACCATCAACATGATCAATCACTTCAGCTTCCCAATCCTCATAAAGTTCTTTTCCAGATGGTTCCTATATTTGAATACTTGAAAAATGGAATGCATTAGTTTTACTCTTAAGGAAACGAGGCCGGATATGCTTGCATTCATGTCTGCTTGAGTTGTATTTGATTTCCTTCTCGCGTAATTCTAAATTATATTTTCTGAAAATTATTATGTTGACCAAAGTATCACATGCTGTGACAGAACTTGATCAATTGTTAGAAGATGCACCCTCGACATTCATTATGCAGCATGCTGCCAAGATTTCTGGTGTTAGAAAGAGAGTCTCATCATTGAATTCACTTTTAAAATCCATACAGCATCGAGTTGATAATATAGACCGAATGCTGTCTGTGGGCGTGTTACATGGTACTTACTATCTCCATAGATTGCATGTTATATTTTGTTTAGTTTGTTGATAGCCTATAAGCTTGTAACTCTTGACACTTTTTCTTCATTTTCGTGGTAATGAGTATGAGCAGTTATCAGAATACTACATTAAAATGTCTTGCCTGCTCTATTAAAGTTTATTGCGCTTTCGGCATTTCTTCCTATTTCATATTTGAGGGTTTTATTTTTTCTTTATTTTATTTTTTTTTGGGGGGGGGGGATATTGAAGCTACTGACTTGGACTAGACGGGAAGGAGCCTGAGAAATTCTGATGGTAGCCATAAAACCATTCGTTATATTGTTTTTTTTTGTTTTTCGCAAGTTTGTATACTTGAATGAAGTCATTATTTTCAAAAAGCGATTCAACTTGGCCTTATAAGGGATAAGAATGGAAAGTGTTCAACTGTTAGTTATAGATAAAAGCACAAATCTGTATACCAACAGGTGAGTAGAAATAATGGAGACTGGGTTATGATAAAAGCAGGAAGTAGAAAGGATCTCTGTAAGACTGATACACAAAATATTTGTTCAGACATTTATAATTCTGTCATAAGTTATTATGATCAGCTAGGAATTCGTGAATGCTGGCTTGTAAGAGTGGTTCATGTGACCTGGTTGGTTGAGCAGTAAGGGATACAAATGCGTTTATCACTTGACTTGGTTCAGTGTGTGATAATATCACACGCATATTGTCTCCAGTAACTGTATCTAATCAAAGGCCACAGTCCATATGCTTTGTTAGAACAGCACAATTATAGAGGGTCTATACAATGGAAGTCTGAATCCACTTGATCTATTTGTATGTGATGGACGTATGAGTCTGTGACTTGTAACCTCTTGAAAGGAGTTTAGATTCCTCTCTACCTGTTAAGAAGCTGATATATTATTCAACATAAGCGTAGCAATATGATTCACCACATCAACTGCATAAGCTGAGCTTTGTATGTAATAGGGAAACAAGTTTGATGCATGACTCTTTCTTTTGGCTGCAGTCGGTTGGCTAATTAATATCTAGGAATAAAAACTTATGCAGTTCTATTCACTAAAGGGTAAAGAAATATTCTTCGGATTCAAATCGGTATACTTGTCATTAATGATTGAAGGTGTTGTTTTGCTTTGTTTTCTTCTTGTTGTTTCATATGCATGGAACTGAAAGGTTTATTATGTGTATCATGTAGAGAAGATGGCCTCAGAAAGTTCTGGACAACATTAATATTGGTCATGCATTACAGCAGCTTGGAATCTTTCGTACATGTTCTGTATGTAGTTTTATATTTTCACTTCTTTTACTGTCATTCTGTATGTAATTTTTCAGTTGTAACAGTGACTAGGAGATGAATCAAGGTTTTTCTTTTGGCTGAACTTTCGCTTTTAAGGTTGTTGGACGGTTGGACACAATCACAAATCTGTTTTCCTGAACTTAGGAAAGAACAAAGGAAACATTTGTAACTAATCTGTCTACAACGTTTATTATAAGATTAAAATAACTTCAGTTTGAATTCGTAAAGAGGGATGTCCTTCGTAAGGCTCGGTTTAGTATATTAATCGCAGTTCCAATTTTACACTTTCTTCAATCCCATTTGATAGGCCGCAGAGAACTACATGGATTGCAGCTGTGCCATACATATTTTGACTGCAATTATCAGTTGATTGCTGCAGAATTCGTAATATGATGTGAGCGCCATGCTGTGGCTGAAGAGTTATTTCTGACTTGGGAGCATGACAATAGGATGGGGAAAGCTCAAATGAGAAGCGTCGGGGAATGGTTGTCAGAGCCATTTTCGCTTCCAGCATTGCGAAGCTCTGTCCAATGCATATCCGAGGACCCCATCCGAATGGGAAGAAAGAAACTCGGCCCTTGGCCGTCTTCGAGACTCCTTCTGAGAACCACTCCGGTCTAAACTCGGCAGCATCGTCACCCCAAAGTTGATGATCCTGATGAACGAGGAGCGTTTGTAAGGAGAGCATCACCCCAGCTGGTAACGACAACTCGCCGAGTTTTATGTTGTTGGGAACAGATCGAGCAAGCATGACTATCGCTGGGTACAATCTTAGAACATCGTACAAAATCATCGTCACCTGTGACATTGAAACAAACAAACAAACAAAAACATTCCATTAGGTTTTGTGGCTGTGAAGTCTGAAATTGATTCATCATTCTAATCATGAGTGATAGATACTGATGATGTCAAAAATCTGGTTTGGTTTTGCCAAAAGCTTGGAAAACCTCCTCTCTTGCCAATCCTGATGTCTACTCAACAAAATCAGAGTCCAAACAAACAAAACAGAGGTTGTCTCTTTCACGGTGAAGTAAAAAAGCTTACATTCCTCTATTACGTCCTTAATGCTCATTCCGACCTTCTTGTCGTCTCCTTGTTCTTGAATTTCCTTCCAAGTTTGATTCCATCAGTTTTCCTAATAAGTCGTCATCATAAATGGCTTCGCCTGCCTTCATTGCTTTATCTCTTTTCTCGATCATGCCCATAAGCAAAGCTTCTACTTCTCTGTTAATTTCCTTCATCCTCTTGTTGATCTTTGTAGGTAGAAATCTACACGCAAAAAAAGAAAAGAACAGGAGATTGTCTGCTGAACAGGAAAGGAAAGGAAAGGTATTAGTTTTACCTCCATCCTGGAATGTAAACAGACTGTAGAGTTTGTACCATAAGATTTGCTTGCTCTTTCTGAAATTAAAATATGTTTCTCCCTTCTTCATAGCTACTTCCAAATGCTGATCAGGAGATCAGATCACTTGACAAATTTTGAAGGTGAGGCGACACATCTAACTCGCAGAACCCCTCGTTCGAGACCAACGACTCCCATTTGTCAACCGTCTCGCTACAGCTCTGGTAAAACTTAGGCAACATATGCTACGGCCAAACGTAAGAGTTTAACAAAGTTTCAGAGGAAGACAAGTTTCTCTAGGCTGAATGCCGGACTGATAAGCTTTATATGTTTTAGCCATTTCTCGCCATACAGGTCTGGAAGTCCGGTTGCTATAAACTTGGCAAGTGGATTCAGTTTGGGCCGCTGAAATTCTTTGATCCTCCAAAAGATATCTCTTAGTTGTTCAGGGTTAATAATGTTCACCATCGGTGTTGGGCCAATCCATACAAAAGAGTTCTTACCTGCAAATTTGTTATGCAAGTATTTTCCATAATTATGCTTGACCCGACATGCACATGTAAGTATTTGTTCTTACCTACATGTATACATACGATCCTACTTACAGTACCAAAAAATAAATTTAACAATTACTGTCTGGTATTTCCATTTAAGAGAGGGAAACTGATCAGGCGAGAGAAGCAAAGAGGCCGGCCCGACTTACTTCTTTTCTCTTCTCTCTCTCTCATCAAAGTTTTCTTTAACACAAACTAGAATATGTTCGTGTGGCTCTTTGAATTCCCAGCAGCTTAACTTCTCGCAAGATTACTGATCTTCAATGAATCAATGGTACGAAAGGGCAAAGTTAATTCCGCATCTTTCTACCATCTTAATGTCTCTTTAATTTCTTCCATTCGATTTGTATGACATCTAGCTCGTAGGATTCCTCTTCAATGGTAAGAAAGGGCAAAGTTTCCAGCTTGTCTCTTTCTTCCAATGGATTTTCTATCTTTTTCTTTTTTGATTCATCATGTGTCTTTTCGGGCCTCTTTAAGGTTCCAAGAAAAACTTTCAACCACTACTAATAGCGTACAAAGTTTTTCTTTTGTCCTTGTGCCTTCAAGATCTTTTGCATTTTTCTCTTGAGAAAAAAGGGCACGCTTTCATGCCTAACAGTAAATTTCTAAATACGTTCCGCAATTCTAGTTAAGTTAACACACACACACATGTATATATATATATAATAGCGTACTAAGTTTTTCTTTTGTCCTTGTGCCTTCAAGATCTTTTTCATTTTTCTCTTGAGAAAAAAGGACACGGTTTTATGCCTAACAGTAAATTTCTAAATACGTTCCGCAATTCTAGTTAAGATAACACACACACATATATATATATATTTCATGAATGGCCCAAATTGAATTTTTTTTTTAAAAGAGAAATTGTAGAACTCTTAATACACTGATTAGTTTGATCTAGACCGTCGATAAAATTCGTTAATGTGTTGGTTGAAAGAGGACCGTTGATAGGACTGAACCCAACAAAACCCAAGGAAAATCCATCTCTTTTGAGGCTAGATCAATTTTGTTGCTGTTTGGGCTGTTTTCGGCGGTTTTCGACAGCACCGCTTTCCTGGACAGTGTCAAACGTTCCAGTCGCCCAGATCTGGCCTTCCAGTGTCCCTCTAGCCGCGCGTGACTCCCACGCGCCGCAGTGTCTCCCGCCATGGTTCCGGCCACCCTGATGCAGTTCGATGCCTCTTTTCTTGTTGTGTTTGTTTTGGTTTGTTGATGCCCTGAGGGGGCTTCCCTGGCCATTTAGTGGCCTTACCGTCGTTTTGTGGGCTTTGTTTGGTTTCTTTAGGTTGCCTTTGTTCTTAGCTTTAGTGTTAGCTCCTGTGGTTCAGTGGTGTCGTCTACCGTTTCCCGCCACCCGCTCTCTCTGCCCAGCATTAAGCATTTGAGGTTTTTCGATCCTTTTGGATCCTGCTAGCCCTTTTTGTAACCTAGTTGTGCATGCTCGAGTTTTTTGTTCTTGATCTTTATTGTATCTTGTACTTTGGATTCAATGCAATGATAGTCTCAAGCTATTATTCAGGGGGAAAAATCCACTTTTACGCTTTTTGGTCATCTTTCTAGTATTCGAATTGAGTTCCTTCCAACAAAATAAGCTTATACATAAAAAAGTAATTTTGGTGATATCTGTTACTTCTATCTCAAAGTTTTGTTCGACTCTTTCAAATCTGGAAATGTCATGTAACTAATTTAAACTAATACGTGCCTACTGGAGTAAAAATCGAAGATAGCAAACAAGAAGATTATTCAGGCTATTCAAGGTGACCTCCGCCTTCCAAAAAGAACAACTACTGTAATCAAATATTTTCATTAGCCCTTATAAAAAGGCTAATAGACTAATCTCATATTCTTTGCCAGAGCAAACCATATTCGGTGAAATCTCTCCTTGAGCAGCGAAACCTTCCTTCAAATTCGTCGTGTTTCTTGAGTTTTCAGTGTCCTCTAAGGGGAAAATAGAATTCCGCAGTGGTTTTTTATCAAAAGATTTTGTAAGAAATGAAACTGACTGATGGGATTCGAGTATTGCAACTGGAAGTTCCATTAGCAGTGGCGAATAGGCCACAATAGCAACAGCATGTTTTATATCCATATGTTTTAAGTAGTTTGCAAGCCGGCATATTTTGCGTAGAAGCTGGGCGTAGTGCGTACGTTAAAATCCCATCAAGGCGAGGTTCCTTCCCTTCCCAGTAGACAGACATCCTTGTTCTCTGCTGGACTCTCCAAATACACTGGACATGGCGAATAGGCATGAAGATAGAAGAAGAAGAAGAAGAAGAGGGGAAGCATGACAGAAATGGAATTCGCTACGTGCTCTGCTCCCCCCCGTCTCTCTCTGTAAGACCTTTTTTGTCCCTTTTCTCATAGACACCTGTCTCGCATTCCCTTCCCTGCCTTGTAAAATTCCATTCCTTTTCCGATATAAGCAATGGGATATCTTCTACCGCAAGGGGAAAGAACCTCGCCTTGGCTTGATGGCACTCTTAACGTACACCCAAAATGTGCTGGCTAGCAAAATTCTTAAAATATATGGGCATAAAAAAGGGTGATGCTATTGTAGCTTATTTCCGGAATTTTCTGCAAAATTTGTTGCTTGAGAATTATATTTAATCATCGAGGACTTCAGCTATATATTATGCTTAGCTCCCAATAAGTTTAACTTAGTCTAATCACTTGGTTAGTGGTTATAGTTCGACGGTGGATATATAGGCGATTTTTACGCTTTATTTTTTATTTTCTGAGCAGCAGATTCGGCTTTATGAAATAGCAGGATCCAATCCAATCCAATCCACAGCCCGCGCTGACAGGCACTACGATAGCCCGTACAAATGCTAACCAATGCTTGAGTTATAAATCTGGCCTGCCCATACTTCATAGGCCACGACCCACAATTGTATAACTCTTTCTTCATCAACGGCCTCTGCTATCACCTTAGTTTTGTAATTTATTGGGTTAATTACACTTTGCACCTCGTTCTTTTAATTTTAAGACATTTCACCCGCGTGATTCGGAGGATTTGACATTTTGCACCTCATCAATTTATCCGTTAGAAAAATCAACCAAATGCATAACACGTGACTGACTTTTTAGGTGCAAAGCGTCTCAAAAATAAAAGAACGGAGAGTGCAAAGTGTTAGACCCCCTAAACCACGTGGATGCAAAGTGTAATCAAGCCATTTTGAATATCAAATGGAAAAATTGGCAAGTGGGCCACATGCAGAACGTGTGACTAACTTTTTCGTTTGAAATAACGGATAATAAACGGCGGTGTGCAAACCAAAGGAAGTCCAAACCACGTGAGTGAAATGTCTAAAAATAATAAAAAAAAGGTACAAAATTTCAAGACCCCCAAACTACATGAGTGCAAAACGTAATTAACCCTAATTTATTTATTTATTTTTCTAAAGATAACAGCTATTGCTTTCTTTTCTCTTATCTTATTATCTTTATTTCTTTACTAAATTTTATTATTTGACTTATATTTTCTAACAAAAATGATGAAAATTTGGAATTAATTGAATATTTAATCTAAAACATATTTTATGACAAAAAGAATGAAGAAAAAAAATGGGACCCAAAAAATAGGCATTTTCACATAGAGAGATAGTTTAAAAATGTTAGTTGGGCTAGAAATTCATTTTGATCAAAATGGGAATAAGCTTCAGAGTGAGGCCACGCCAGATCGTCAGGTCAGGCCCACATCAAGATGGCATAGCCTCGGCCTGGCATAACAACTAAATTAACTAATGGGCTATAATTACTTGTGAAAAGAAAATAATTAATACAAAACATAACCCACAGATGGTTAGGTGAAACTAATTCCACAAGGAAGTCATGTTTTTATTTTCTTTATTTATTAGAATAATAAATAGGAAAATTCAGTCCACAAACGAGTATTAGAACGGATGGAACCGGAACTCCGTTTTTAAAATCAGAAATTATTCCGATTCTAATAATTGAGCATTTTTGGGTCATAATGGCTGAACACTATCTTTAAGCATCTTGAACATGGATATAGTGCTTATATATATATATATATATATATATATATATATATATCAAATTGAGCTTATGGATTATAATTTAAGCCTTTTCATTTGAAGTGTGTTCTATCCATAATGAATTAGTCATTTTAAAATAAAATATTCATAAAAAATGCATGTAATTTTGTTACTTGATAATTTATATCAACAATAAATAAATTATTAGTCATATTATGTTATTTTTTAAGGGATAAATGCAAAATCGGTCACTGTGATATACGCGAAAATCGAATTAGTACCTGTGATAACAAAAGCATAAAATTAGTCCCTATGATTTCACTTTTCGTTTCTTGTTTGTCCCTCCACTAGGGACTAATTTATGTTTTTGTGAGATCATAGGGACTAATTTTATGATTTTGTTATCACAAGGACTAATTCGATTTTCGCGTATATCACGTGTGACTGATTTGCGTTTATCCATTTTTTTAATAGGGATTCAAACTAAAAAAAATCCGGAACCAAAATGTTCGTTTTTTTTCATAAATTTTTAAAAATTAAATTCGATTCTAATTCCGATACCGAACCCCCCAAAATGAAAGAAGACAAGGAAGTTCCTAATATGGCAAAAGAATGTCACGTGACGAGTTTCCAAAGAATATGTCATAAAAAATAAAATAAAAAACAGTGCTTCAAACTTCAGGCTTAAAAACAAAGAATCAAATCAACCCAGTAAAAAAATAGCATAATGAGGCAGCTGGTGAGACAGGCCCAGAGGAGGACGGGGACGGAGTTGAAGGCCCCACCCATTTTCCCCCTAATAGGCTAATACGGTCAAAACGGCTACTGCATCTTTCCCCCAGAGCCCTTTCTTTTGTTGAGGGTGGGTGGGGGCCGGGGGGCTCGGAGTCGGGGGCGGCAGCACAAAATTCCAAACTAAAATGCAAAAGCAAATGCTATCAATAGGCCCTTTTGACCACCTATGAGATATGATGCGAGCTTCATGCACTCCACAGTGTCCATCTCTGCCAGCCAGTACTGTACATCCCAGCTGCAATCTGAACTCTTTATGAGGTTTCAGTCTAAATTGACAATTTTATTAATATGTTTGGCATTGAAATCATTTGAGAAGAGTAAATAAAATTTCGAAATAATTCGAGAAACATCCATTGATGAGATGATGTTCTCTGTCAAACAAAAACCCACTCTAATGTGCCATAATTCTGTTAGATAAGAGGAGCGGCGCGCAGTAGCTTCTTCGTCATGACTCCAAGGGCAGTAGTCCCCAGCCTCCTGTCCAGCTTCGTTTACTTTACACGAGCTAAGACCAGGCTCGTAGCCCGTAGGCAATCCCCCCATACCTCTGTCCAGCCTCGTTCCCACTAATTTACATGTACAAGCTAAGATGAGGCTCTACGCTTCGATATTAGTGGTCAACAAATTCGGCGATAGACAATAAATTAAAGTGGGCAATAACCCTACCTTATACTACTTGGTAGAAGCTCATGCGGACCAGACAAGAGGCATAAAGAACAAGAAGTAGTACTGCTAGACCCACAAAACTGCATGTAAATCTCACTAGTGGTTAAGCAGCACGATGCAGCTAGCGCAGCCAAACTTAAGAAAAAGCACGCTACTCGTGTCATCAAAGAAAGCAACAGCACTGACCGGCCAACACGACGCGCAGCAGAAAAGTAAGCGCGGCCAAGCTGCTCATGCAGAACGCAACAGTGCTCTTTCCTTTATCCATCGTACTCACGCTAAACACACCCATAATAATTGAACATTCGAAGCCCATTGTCCTTGCATTCGATCTCCCCAATTCGTGAGTCCGTGACATTTGAGCTGCCCATGTTAGCATAGTCCCTGTACGTACCTTGCAGAAGTATTTATGCCTTCGAAGCTCCAAAACTCAATACAGCTGTGAACAAGAGTAAGGATACAATAGAAATTTCCACGCCTTATTAAATCGCAGGCAAAGCTATATATTCAGAATTCCTCTCGCAAAATAAGTTTCTAATCGAAAACATATAATTTAATTGGAAGTCACGCGGATTCATGGAAATTCTTAAGATCCCTTCAATTTTGCACTGAGCTTGTATACTTCTAAAGGCAGCCGATAATATATTAATAGCTACCTTTTGTTTTCTTCTTCTTCTTCTTCCTGAGCAATGAATAGCGACCACATAAAAACAACAATGGACACACATATATGGAACTTTCAGCTCTTTCATTAATATATCTTTGATTTGTTCCCTTCGTTCTGTACTTTTAAAGATTAGACTTCGTGCTCACCCAAAAAAAAAGAGAAGAGTTTGTACTTCGCCTGCTACTGTTTACAACGAAGAGAAAAGGACGTAACTACAATTATCTTTATTTTGTAGGGCCGCAATTACAATTATCTGCTAGCTGTACAGTTCTGAAAACCCCTGTTCCGGCACTGCATGTCACCACGCTAGCCAGATATTTTGGGCAGCTGATCATCAGGGTACGTAAACTAAACCAATGGTACTCTCTCCTTATAAATCATCTGATGAGCGACGAGTAAAGCAATCAAGCCGGTCCCCCCTTATGTGGACTGGAGTAGATACGGTGATGTGACCTCAAGTAGTTCGCTTGTTCACATGCCCCCACCCATGCACCCACACAACTGCGTACGAAGTGTGCTCGTTCAAAAGATCTGACCTGCCTGAGTGGCTGTGAATCTGAGGGGCTTTGTGAACCTCCTCGATAACGACGGAAAAAGCCATTACATTTTGATTTTGGCACTCTTTTTCCTTTGCCCTACACACCCGAAGACCTGGCTATCCCCTTTTTCGTTCACTCACTTTAACAGATCAGCAACTGGGTATTATAAATGAGGCTAAATATCTACACAATTATATGGTGTTTGATTTTTCCATCTATTGTTGTTGAGAATTCACTTTTTTCACAAACTCATTTTGCCGTTAAATTAAGTAATGGAATTACACACATGCTGAGTACACGTGAAAATAGACAAGTCGGTTAAAAAATAATTACAAAAGATTAAACGAAGAGTCACGCGAATAGAACTGGCCAAAATTTCAAAAAAAAAATATCACGAAACACCAATACCCACTAGTTTTTACTGTATTTGTATATGTCAATCGGTTGGTTGTTGAAGAAGATTGAACTGTGTAATTTCTTTACTTAAGTTGACGCAAAAATATATATGTGATTGAGTCCAAACTTGAGGAATATTTTTAGAAAAAAATGAATCCTAAATACCGCTAGAGTAAAAGTTAAAAACTCATGGATTACGTAGATATTTGGGTTAATAATAAAATAGTCCCTGAGTTTTATGTCATTTATCGATTTGGTCCCTGAATTTTCATTTTGGTCACACAAGTCCTTAGGTTATCCTCATTTATCAATTTGGTCCTTCCGTCCGATTCCGTCTCCTCCGTGCACAGTTAGCTAACGGTGGACCACGTCACAACCAATAACATCGCGACACGTGCATGCTTTTAAAAAAATCACTTCCGCGTGGCATAATTGTAAAAAAAAAATCGAATGGGGGAGACCTCATTCGCGCAACAAAGGGAGCCTAGATTTGGGCTCCCTCGCAGTGGTGGGGCAAGAGGGAGCCCAAATCTGGGCTCCCTCGCGCGGTGGGGGCCCCTGCGAGAGGGAGCCCAAATCTGGGCTCCCCTTGCAGGGGCGGCTCGCGTCGCGAGGGATGGCCACAAGCCACCCCCGCTGCTCCCACCCCGCCCACCCCTCGCGAGCTGCCCCGGCGACGGAGAGCCCAGATCTGGGTTGTCTTTGTTGCGCGAATAGGGGGTCTCCCCCGTTTGATTTTTATTTTTTTTTACAATTATACTAGGTGGAAACTGAATTTTTTTTTTTAAAAATGCACGTGTCGCGATGTTATTGGTTGTGACGTGGCCCACCGTTAGCTGACTATGCACGGAGGAGACGGAAGAGGACCAAATCGATAAATAAGGATAACCTAAAAAAATTATATAACCAAAATAAAAACTGAACATAAAATTCAGAAACTATTTTCGTCGTTAGCCCAACTTTAGGCTAAAAATTAAGGGAAACTACTTTTTACTGTATTTGTATATGTCAATCGGTTGGTTGTTGAAGAAGATTGAACTGTGTAATTTCTTTACTTAAGTTGACGCAAAAATATATATGTGATTGAGTCCAAACTTGAGGAATATTTTTAGAAAAAAATGAATCCTAAATACCGCTAGAGTAAAAGTTAAAAACTCATGGATTACGTAGATATTTGGGTTAATAATAAAATAGTCCCTGAGTTTTATGTCATTTATCGATTTGGTCCCTGAATTTTCATTTTGGTCACACAAGTCCTTAGGTTATCCTCATTTATCAATTTGGTCCTTCCGTCCGATTCCGTCTCCTCCGTGCACAGTTAGCTAACGGTGGACCACGTCACAACCAATAACATCGCGACACGTGCATGCTTTTAAAAAAATCACTTCCGCGTGGCATAATTGTAAAAAAAAATCGAATGGGGGAGACCTCATTCGCGCAACAAAGGGAGCCTAGATTTGGGCTCCCTCGCAGTGGTGGGGCAAGAGGTAGCCCAAATCTGGGCTCCCTCGCGCGGTGGGGGCCCCTGCGAGAGGGAGCCCAGATCTGGGCTCCCCTTGCAGGGGCGGCTCGCGTCGCGAGGGATGGCCACAAGCCGCCCCCGCTGCTCCCACCCCGCCCACCCCTCGCGAGCTGCCCCGGCGACGGAGAGCCCAGATCTGGGTTGTCTTTGTTGCGCGAATAGGGGGTCTCCCCCGTTTGATTTTTATTTTTTTTACAATTATACTAGGTGGAAAGTGAATTTTTTTTTTAAAAAATGCACGTGTCGCGATGTTATTGGTTGTGACGTGGCCCACCGTTAGCTGACTATGCACGGAGGAGACGGAAGAGGACCAAATCGATAAATAAGGATAACCTAAAAAAATTATATAACCAAAATAAAAACTGAACATAAAATTCAGAAACTATTTTCGTCATTAGCCCAACTATAGGCTAAAAATTAAGGGAAACTACCCAGAGAATGCCCGTCGGCACGTTTTTCCATTTTTCCAGCCCTCTGCAGCGTAGGTCCGCCTGTCTGTTCATGTGCTGCATTAGATATCACATCCTAAACAATAAACATTAAATATAGCCGTTAGAAGCTAGTTATTTTTTTTGGCTATGATAAATTGGGGTCTGCTCATAATTTATTTCCTCCAAATTTATTTTCCCATTAAACTTTTCGGCTGATTTATCTCCGAAGAAAGCGAACTCATGAGTCAGCAATCCAAAAGCTTTAATGGAAGTATCATTAGTCAAAAAGAATATGTGATGAAGTACTTTGGACTTTAATTGAGAGAAAGCTGCACCGAATTCATGGCACAATTCGCTTATTGGTGTTCGAAACGCAGCGAATATTCCGTGTTTATCAAAAGAATTTCAACTTTTGTTCACTTTCTTCAGAACACCGATAACTTTCTTCGGGAAGAAAATATATAGTAAATTGAAAAGTCATAAAGGACAGGGCATGCTCAAAAGGACAGAATTGCCCTGATAGGATAAGGGTGGACAAACTCCGTGACAGCGCTATTCACGAAATTCAAGTGGGACAAAACTGATTGGTCCGGTCCCTCGATTAACAGCTCAGACCCAACAATTTTGAGCTCCTCCGTATTTGGGCAGTGAGAAGTTGCCTTAGCATCGAAGTCCGGGGTAAAATACAACATATAGAAGGGGATTAGGAGGCCTGAGCTGCTCCCTATCACCGCCTCAGCGATCAAATCAAAAGTAGCGCCAGCGCGGGCATCAGAGCCAGAGGCAGCTGCCTATTTATTGGAAGCGCCAAGTCGTGTTTTCTTAACATGCGCAGGGGGTGGAGATGGGACAAGGACCTGCGGACAACGACAAAAAAGAAATCTTGCTGCTAAAATTGCTTCCCTATTAGGCTCTCGCTCCCTCGCGCTCGCACATGGGGTTATTTGCCTCCGGTTCGGTCACGCAAAACTTGTAGGCCAGCTGGGGTAAAAGCATCTTTCGATCCAGACAGCCTAGCTGGCCATTTTCGTTACACACTGGTCTCTGCCAATCAACGAACTCCCAAGGAAATCTTGCCCCCCTAATTAATCCGGTTTATTCAATCAGATATGAGAAATATTACTAAATTTAACATAATCAATGTATCTTTGTTTTTGTACTACAGCTTATAGTTTCTATATAAAACTTGGTTCTACGTATTTATTTAATCCTAACAACGGAATCACACGTGGTCCACACCGACCACACAAAGAAGGGTAGGAAAACTAGAACCAACAGAAAATTAAAGAAAAGGGCGTAAGGAGCTATGGGATCAGACTGACGTGCAAAAATACTATTCACCAGAGCTGGCGCCTCTGAACAACTGTTTGATTCTTGGCATCATTTCCCATGACTCCCACAGTAGACAACAAACCACCAAAATTAAAAAAAAAAAGTACAAATTAAAATTCATGGAAAGAGACAGATTAGATAAGGCCCAACATGTTAGGCATCGTTAGAATAATCCCCCATCGTCTTTCAGGTACGTCGGGAGTATTTCGCAAGCGAATCTCCTATCACGTAAAAATAATAAGAAAAATGAAAAGTGCGTGCGCTACAAACAAATTTCGCATCACAGTCGGGGGGGGGGGGGGGGGGTCGATGAACAGGAGAAGAAGAAGAAGAAAATTAACAGAGATTCGATATCTTTCAGATCAAAGAAGAACAGAACAAGAGCAAGCACTGGAGATCCTGAAAATCCTACTTCTTACTTCATAGCTTAAAGCTTTTACCATTGAAGTTAGCTGAAAGAGAAGAAAAAAACCAGAGTGACCAACAAGATAGAGAAAATCCCCGCATATTTACAAGACCCAAAATCAGTACAAAGAAAGAGAAGGGAAATTAGCTGACCAACCCCAGAAGACCAGCAATGTCATGCGGTGTTTGCTTCGAAACGCAAAGGATAACGGCAAAGAAAGGAAAGAAAAAACGGCCATAACAGAAATTGGTTTCCAAATGTTTTACCCTCCTCTGTTTCTCCTAATTGTGATCAGTCAAGTTCGATCGGTGCGACTCCTGCTATGATTGTTCGAGCTTCTGTTACTTCCCCCGCTGTTACCTTCTCTTTTCTGCGGCGACGAGAAGAGTTGGCCGAAAGCAAACACGGAGACAGACTTCGACGACCCACGGAGCGAACAAACCGGAACATTGAGAACCGGAGTGACCCTCACGTTGGCAGAGTAGGAGCGCTCCATTCCCCTGTGCTTAAACGTCCTGGGTCCACCGTTGAAGCTACTCGGACTGCTCGAGCTCCGCTCCAAGCTTTGAAACACTATCTTCCCCGATGAGTTCATTCTCGGACTGTCCGCCGAGACTCCTGCGGTCCCAAAACTGCCGGATTGCTCCCCGGCTGGTCTCCTCATCGAGCTCCGTCCCACCCTCGTCGGGTTTGGATTATTTTCGATCGATTTTGCCCTGTGCTTCACCATTCTCATCCTCGGTGGGTTGTTCGGATTCCGGTGAAGGGAAATAGGATTCGGGTTTGGTTTGTCAGAGTCCAGTGAGAGTCTAGGGAGATCTTCGTGTTCGTGACCCGAGGACGAGGACGAAAGAGACAGACGGGAGGAGATGGAAACAGACTCACAGTCCGAGTCCTTCAACAATGGAAGGCTCAGTGAAGCGTCAGAGGAAGACGACGAGGATTTTGAGTTCCTGTGGAGAAAATGCTTCAGGGACTTTGGGTTAGTGCTCGAAGAGGTTCTCTTTTGGGTCTCAGTTTTGGTGTTAGCGTTCTGGTAAAGCTTCTTCAGCCCCAAAAGCTCCTTCCAACGACTAGAGCACCTCGGAGCTTTAGGAGAGAACATGAAAGTATCCGTACCGGATATTTCGGTTCTCCGGCAGGACTTGGCAGACTCCGGCGACCTGATTTCCGACGAGGTGGTTGCCTCGTTGACTGACAGTTTGACCAAAGATAGCTGCAGAGGTACAAGCTTTCCGTCAGAGAAGAGCTCGTCGGCGGGAAGCATCGTCACCGGATCTTCGAGCCTGAACTCAAAATCTCCGGCCGGATCTTCCGGATCTGGCTTGTCCGTCGGGTCATCGGCGGCTGGAGGTGAAGGTTTAAGTCCAGCGAGCTTGGACGAGTCATCATCGCGACTGAAAGAGATGCGAGGGCTAAGCCAGCCGTACGGAGGGTAGGTCGCAGGAGAGCAGTCGAGGAAGCTCTCCGGTGACAAGGCAATGTTGTTGACGCATGCAGAAGCCATTTCCAACGACGTACGTCAAGTTTTGCTGGAATCACATTGCTGGAAAGAGAGAGGATGGGGGAGGGGCGAGAGAGGGGGAGGGGTTTTGTTGGCACTGTGGTAGGGTTTGAAAGAGACTTGAAAGAGCTGTGGATATTAGTGCAGGGGTGAGGGAATGCAGTCGTGGCATACTTTGGAGTATATATTTATATAGCAAGGGTCTCTGAATTTGCATTCAAGCTAGGCCAGCAGGCCCAGTTGGCGCTCTCTCTCTCTCTCTTTCTTTTTTTTCTTTTTTCTTTTTTTTTTTCTATTCAAGTTGAGGCTGTTTTTTTGTTTTAATATTTAATTTGCATTCAAGCTAGACAGTTTTATTTTTTTAAAAAAATAGTAAAATATTGAGAAAAATATTTTAAATTCTTCTTCTTAATTTATGTGGTTGAGTGATCAGGACTCTAATTTTTTTGTCTGGATTAGTGGCGGAACCAAAAATTAATATGTGATGCAAAAAAATATCTTAAATGTTAAAATATAAAAAATTAAGAATTAAAAATATTAAAAATATTAAAATACACGTACCGTACTATTTGCTGATACTGAGAGGTGGTAATTGGATCCTACAGGACTGCATATTCTGAAAATATTGTAAAATAACTTTGTGATTAACCAAACAAGGAAAAACTCTAAACAATGAGATATCCATCAGTAATTAACCAAACATACATGTCAAAGTAGTGAATATAAATGTCAACAATTAATTACAAAACCATATTAACTTTTGCAAAAAAAAAAATTCCGTTTTTCATCCTCATGCCCTTTCTTTTGATGTTCATTGATATACACGACAATGATTTTACTGCTTCCAAATTTTTCAGCTATTCTAACACATGAATTGATGATCACAAAATTCTGTGCAGCTCTAGTTTCAAAGGTAACAAATCATAATTTAACCATACAATATAAATACTATCAAATAAAATACAAAGACCTGATAAATTTATGTGTATTAAAATTGTTACTTGCATTGACCTAGTAATGCTGAAATGATATCATAAAAGTCACACTATTTATCGCTAGTTCATAAGAGGTAATAAATCTCAAGGAAAGATGTGCAATCTCTTATGCGCAAAAAATGTTTCTACTGTGTCATTTGCCTAGCTACTTGGGCTAAACGGTAGGTTCTTACTTAAAACCCATAACAATTGGTTGTGAATCTTAGTACTACTCCATGCATATCTGACTAGATTCTTGAGGCTGTGAGTCATAGTTTTCAGGATTAAGGCAATCCAAGAGGGGGGTGAATTGGTTTTCTAAAACTTTTCGTTATTGACCCCCAAAGACGTGTTTGCAATAAAAAGCTTATTTTAGCACAAGTATAAATATGCAATAAGAGTAAATATGTGCTAAAAGTAAAGATAGGGATAAGAGAAGCAAACA
Organism: Myrica gale; assembly: GCA_963930655.1. Lineage (NCBI taxonomy): Eukaryota > Viridiplantae > Streptophyta > Magnoliopsida > Fagales > Myricaceae > Myrica > Myrica gale. Next base: position 20,670,589 of record OZ005617.1, on the reverse strand, counting down.
CTCGATTTTTAGGTGGTTCGGCAGACCCGCCTACATCCACCCTTCAAGCTCCTTCACCGAGCCTTGAGGTTTTCCACTATCTTCCAATAGTTTTACACACTAGCTTCCGGGTGCTAGAAAACCGTACAAGTGTTTTTCTGGGCTCAACACTCAAACCTACCCAAGTGGTTTTTTCGGGTTCACCACTCACAACCTAACAAGCTTGAGATATACACTCTCTAAGCTTCTTCTTTAGCGAACAACCTCACTAAAGGAAACACATCTCTTGGATATGAAGATAGAAGAATAAAAACTCTCTTTATAGAGTAGATACGAAAATGGAAGGCTCTATCTCTTGATTCACACAAAGACAAGGATATGAAAGTGTGTTTTGTGTGAATGCTATGAGAAATATAGAATACAAAGGTTTAGAATATTTCTCAAGTAGTAGAAATGATATGTGGTCGTTGGTTCTACATTTTAGACGTTATGTATGTGAATTTATAGGCCACATGTGAAAACTAGTCGTTTATTGCCGTTGAGAGTTCGATTTGACAATTTTACCGTTGTATCGGTCGACCGCTTCAACTAGCCGTTGCCCAACTATCATAAATTTGAATGCTGTCAACATCATCTGCTTCATATAGCGGTTGACCGCTACAAATAATTTCATCCACCGGTTCATTTAAAACCATGTTTTTGACAACTTTTAAACACTCAATTTTAAAGACTTACTTCCCATAAGTATATGAAAGGTTTGAGAGTTTGTTTGAGGTGTTTTGAAACCTTTAAAAATATTTTAATCTTTCAAACAAAACTTAAAACGGTTTATGCACGTTTTGAAAGATATGCAAGTGCGTGATTCAAATCCTTGTCAAAAGTAAAACAAAGAGTTGCAAGGATTATACCCTAAGGTCTTGAATCTTCACTTTGTGCTCCTTGCATCTTCTTATTCTTCTTTCTTCAAGTCTTTGACTCTTTCATTAAGTCGTCTTTGTCTTTGAAGATGTCCATTTTATAAATTTGATATATTTATTGAAATCCTCAAAATCTCGATTGTGCACAAAAGCCAACAGAGGCTTGTGTAAATTCTCCTCTGAGGCAGATCTACAAGATCCTGTTTTCTATATTTATGGTTAGTTATTTAATGCATGACGCAAATAATTGAATGTAAAAGCCAATTATCACTAACTGACACTCATAGAGGAATAGAAAAACCAGTATATTAAGGATAATATTGTTGCCCGATAAATAGATTGAAAAAAAATACGAAGTGCATAACCTACTTGATTAGCAAAATAATAAGGTAGAAGAACCAATAGAATGCAAAAAAAAATAGTATATCCTTATTATCAGCGAGAATTCACCCAAAGAAGCAATCCCAAAACCCTCAATCTTGTAAGCTATTCAACCCATAAATTAACTACACAAATTGAAGGGGATCGGGCCCAAGCCGTTCAGGACCTAATGAGAATCATATGAAGTTGGCCTGGGCCTATGAGTATCAGCCCTAAACCATTTTCTATTTTTTTAAAAAAATATACATATAATTTTTTTTAAGGAGCCAAGGGTGTCGCCCTCCTTCCGCCCCTGGTCTGGATTGTTATTTTCTATTAAGATTATTCATATAAATTTTGGAATAATAGTAATTTTATAATAAATTTATTTGTTATGAAATTACATCTTGTAATTCCAGTGTAAAATTATAGAATATTATATTTCCTTTCAAATTATATATATATTTTTTGAATTTATTGTTATTATATAAAAAATATATTTGTTATAAAAATTAAAACTAAATATATGTTTTTATTCCTATTTGTATAGCTGTGAGAATATGGAGAGCCTCTGAGGAGGTAATGAAATGAAATGTTGCCCACCTTCCTACTTTAGTATATAAAACAAAACGGAATTTTGACGGTTGTCAAGCTAAGGTAGTTAGTTATGCGGTGGAGAACGTTGTAATTTGTGATTGTCATTTGTCAATGTAAACGAAAATTAAAGGACTCAGATAAAAACAAAATATCACGAGATATAAAAACGATACATCACGGGAGATAAGTTCTTTTTTCTTTTTGCTAGAAGCACGAGAAAGAAGTTCAATTCAAGTTGAGTGGGACGCAGTCGTATCGTCTCCCCAGCGCCCTCGCTGACAATGAGTGGGACTAGTGGGAGTACTTGCAAGTACTCGTGCGACACTGCTGCTCAGACCCTCTAATGGATCAACGCCATCGTCGACTTCCTCAGGCCTTATACCTTCTTGATGCACGCTCACGTCGTCCATTTCTTCAAGGTCCCATGTTTCCCTTTTTATTTCCTCGGCAACCACACTGGGAGTGATTGGTTTTTCTTCCTGACTCTATCAGAGTAATTACGACCGTAATGATTATTTTGATGTTGGCAGGAGAGACTGTGGGAAGCTGTTGATGAAGAATGGATGGATTGTCTGCGGAACGAACCTGTAGAGAATCTTCTCCTCATTCCTTCTGGAGTGGTCCAGGTTTTCCCTTCTTAATATGAATTGTGTCTTTTCTTTCGAATTGATTTTAGTTTCGTGGCTTTCCTGGAATGAAATCCACCGCTTATGCCATTGATTCGGAATACAAATTCCTTCCAAGTTTGACATGTTTCGTGCGTCCGTAGTGGTCTTTAATTCTGCGAATCAATGGATTGCCGTGATATTCACAACTGGTTGAGTTCAATGACTGCACTACTCTGGTAGTTTATGTATTCTTATTTTTCTTCGGTGGTAGGGTCACTGGCCTGCTTCGCTGAAGGATTTTGTCCTAAATTTGAGGTCTCTTGTTTTACCAAGAGAGCCGGCAGACCTGCACACGGTATGATATTTTTAACCAGCCGCTGACATTTTTGTTTGTATTAATTTGTATGTAGACTTTCCTATATTTTCACTTATTTGCCAACCGTCTTTGTACCAATTGCACATCTCCCTTCCTCCATGCAAGGGGGATGTAAGGTCCTGGGGTTCAATCCATTAAGGGTGCACGAGTTTTTTCTTAGCTGTAAAAAATCACTTTCAGTATTGTTTTATTTTGTGGTTTTGACAGAGTGATAAATTATCGAGTGCAGACTTGCCGTTCTCTAACCGTTTTACATTTGTGCTATTAGTTCCTAGGCCTTAAGTGGTACCATGCTTAGGTGGGGCTTGTGGTTGTGGTAGGTTGTAGAGTCATCAAATCTTACAGAGAGAAAGGGTAACCTCCCATCCTTAATACAGTTTGTGCTCAAGTATGATACACATCCTTTTTACCTTTGGACTAGATAATTGTCCCTCGTTTAGCTCTTGCTTTTTTCCATACGAAGCGTGTTAAAATAGACTCAACTCAGAGTTCTTAAACTAAATCAGGGGTGAGTTATATGAAGCTTCATAAAAGAATAGTGGTAGTTATATTGGTTTCCTTATTTCACATCTATGAGCTACTGGACAACAAAATGATTCGACAAAGTATTCAAGAAGATTAAGCTTTAGAACATTAGCTGTTAGTTCGTATGTACTATTCAAATCTATGTCAATTTGTGAAAGTAGGCAGTGGTAAATGGATACTATTCCCTAGTTGCAGTAGGAAAAATTGTAGATTTCAGCAAATTTTCATTTTGTTCCTTTGATTTCCTAGACATTTAGTAGAAAAGTGTCAAAATGTACAGGCTAAAGTTTCCACACCAATGTAGAATTTTGTAGATTTTTCTAAAATTGTTAAGCCTTCATAGCTATTATCTTCTGAATATGTTTCTGTTTGTTGTTCTTTTTCCTTGTTGCTAAACTTTTCTTGGAAGAAGCAATTAAACACTTCATTGAAGGATTAGATTTGTTCCATAACTTTATTTTGTTGATGCTTTGCTTATGCCATTGACCCTTTTTTCTTTCTATTTGTTATGTGAATATTGGATAAGACACTCAACTTAGATGTACTTTCAATTTCATGCAGGCATTACCTAGCCTGCGCATGGTTTCACTAAATAGCGTTCTTGCTCAGGGCATGAATATGAAGAAAAAACATGAAGTAGGTCACTTTGCATTTTTCTTTGTCTTAAAATTGTTCTCATCTTTGAGTTTTGAATATGACCTGTGGTTACATTATTAATTGTATTAACCTTGATAACAGGTAGAAGTTCTTTCAGCTGTTGTTAGTTCAATAGCCGACAGTGTAAGAGCTCATACCATCGTTGATGTTGGTGCGGGCCAGGTGTGCCCTCGCTTTCTTCTGCATCTGGTTTTTTTCTGGTAGAAGCTGGATTTGACTCTACTTCCAATATCTCAATACCATCTTCACGTCTTTTTCATTGCATTTGGTTAAACTTTAATTTTCTGTCCTTAGTTCGTGTATTTCAGCATCCTTACCTATATTGTTCTGCTAGGGTTATCTCGCATAAGTACTTTCTTTTGAATACCAACGCTCTGTAGTTGCGATTGACGCATGTTCTCACCATGGAAGGGTCACGGGTGCACGTGCAGAGCGAATAAAGAAGCATTATGCAGCTCAAATGCGTAAAGCTAAGTATGGGATCTATATTTACAAGATCTCTACAATTTTGGTCTTCTTTGTATTTCCGTTCGTTTCCTTTTCTATTTTATTTTATTTGTCATATAGTTTTGTTATCTTATTTGTTCTTTCCTTTTTCCCTGCCTTTTTTATTTTCTATTCTTCAAACTTCTTTGAATTGGGAAGTCTACGGTACCATCCTCGCATTACAGGGGAGTCGATGTGTGTGCCATGTTAAGAAATGAAAACTTCAGTTGATATCTCCTACTGAGAATTTTGTGCTTTTTATGAACTTAAAATTCGGTTTAAGGACTTATATTTTAGGGATGAATATATTTTTCACCCGCCAACGATGACGGTCTTGATACTTTGCACCCCAAACTATTACCTTTGTTGCATTCCACCCTTCAACTATTGAGTTCAAACATTTTGCATCCTCTGTTAAAATTTTCCGTTAAAAGTGATTGTGGCAGTAAAATTATGATTTTGCCCCTACAATTTTTTTTGGGTGGTAATATTTTGTGGGTGTAAAATTCTTATTTTGTATGTCTAAAAACAATTTTCCTTCGAAGATAACAGAAAATTTTGACGGAGGGTGCAAAGTGTCTAGAATCCATAGTTGATGGGTAAGATATGACAAATGTGATGGATGGGGTGCAAATGTCAAGACCCCTATAATTGGAGGGTGTAAAGTACATTTCTCCCTATATTTTAATACATAAAACTGTAATTGTAATATTTTTTTCAACAGAAGTGGGAAGAAATTTTATCATTGTGCTAAATGATACAATTTGTGCATCATTGAATCTTATTAAAATCAAGCAGGTGTCAGAATATATTCCTCTGGCTTGATTGACTTACCATCTGTTATTATCTGGTTGACCATCATTTGTTTATGGAAGAGGATAAGATGTCTTCCTTGGTGTTGCTACCTGGCGTGTGTTGTCACATGGTACACTATTCTCTAGATAGTTTTTATTTGGACCTAGATGATATCCTGGATATCAGGTATCATAATTGTGATGTCAGTTTTGATGCCATTCACTTCTTGACAGCCATTTTTTTTTTGTTTTTTGTTTTATTCAACATGTCTATTAGATCAGAAAACTGGAGTTTCAACGTGCCTAAGACAATCACATCCCGTGTAATGTCCATTGACATGTTGAAAACCTTGACTGGCATTTCTCCTCAGAAAGGTGATGCTGAGCAGGTGGGATCGATTGATGAAGACCACACAGAACTGGTTGGAGAAAAACTGAAAACCCTGTGTGATGAAAAGAGTGATAATTCATTGGTTCTGGCTGGACTTCATACTTGTGGGGATCTTTCAGTGACAATGCTAAAGTGAGTGCCAAAACATGTTTTAAAATCTATCTTTATTTTAAGTTCAATGCATATCATATTTTCTCCATGTTCCTGGTGATGGTGGAAGCTGCATGCAAGAGCTTTAGGATCAGGAATATCAGATTTTAAAGGAACAAAGCAATATAGGTCTTAATCTTAGTCTGATAATGAAGCGAATTGTGTACTTATCAAAAAAAAGATAATGAAGCGAATTGTGAAATGCTATTTTCAAAGCAAGGAGCACTTCAATGTCCAAAACCAGGTTTAGACAGGAAATTATCGGGGAAATGCTTGAAGATTTGCATGGTTATCTGAAGCTGAAGTCTCGTATTGCTATATGTCAATGTTATGTCCTAGTTTCTCCTTTCTATATGAGTCGGGGGCATGGGGCACATCATAAGTTGGTGCATCTTCTAGTGTATTCTTTCACTCAATAGTATGGCAAAGGGAAAAGGTGTAGAAAGAGAGATCGCGTTTGAAATTATTGATGGTTTAATCAAGATATGAATTTTTCTCTCTTTCTACAAAATAGGGGTTTTACTTTTACGGTAAAAAAATTGAGATTGCAATAGGAAAATTTACCTCTCCATTATGTAGTAAGTTACATATTCCACAAGCATCACAGCACAATTAACTACAAACTAAACAAACTGAAGAAACAAGTGTACCAATAGTCATACGAAGCAATAGTGTGCCGCAATTTCAAATTACTTTATAAAAATGAACAATAGCAGTACTAAAGACTATAATATTAGCCATAATTAGGATAAAACAAGTTACCTTGTAAGATGATGCAATAGAGAAATGGTGCTGTAATAAAAAAACTAAGCCCCAAGAGATAGAAATGGGCTCTCCTCAAAGGAGACCTGTCGTAAGCACTCAAAACCCACCTTACACCATTCCTTTAAAAAGTCACCTAAAAAGGAGCACATTTTGTGCTGTAAAGCATAACCAGTCTCAGATCAATCCTAAAATTTTTTCCTTTATAAGCATGTAATGCTTTAGACTTATTTCTCTACTTCATGTATACTGCTCTAATTCTATTGAAAATTTATTTATTTGTTCTCTCTTTTCTCCTATTAATTTGCAGTGTCAATAAGTACTGCTGTTTATCTTTGTTGGATCAGGACCTTTTTGGAGTGCGAAGAAGTTAAAGCTGTTGTTAGCGTTGGCTGCTGTTACAACTTATTGTCTGAAGAAGGTAAGGACAACACCAAAATTCATTGTGGATTTCCATTGAGTAGGGGTGCTAGGTCTGCTGGCTTTCCACTTGGAGAAAGTTCTCGTGATCTCGCTTGCCAGGTATGTCCATATCTGCTTTTCTTGTTTTCTTTCATTTTCTAGAGTAATATCATAGAAATTATCGTGAATGCAAGTGTGTTTTTGTGATGAAAAAGAAAACTAAAAGCAACCAAAATGAGGAAGAATCAAGTAGATGAAGCAGAGGGATCGAGTTCTTAATGGGGGTCATATAAATTCAGCCCAAAACATCTCATCCTGCTTCACGCATTATCCTATATCTAGTAAGAGTTGAATCAAAAGAAGATAGTGTGAGATAGGGGAGATTAAAGAGGTGCAGGCAGGGGTTGTCTACCATGTCATGCAAACAGAGCTTGGAAATTTTAATGCAAAATAAAACAAGATTGACTAGAATGGGAACACCCTTACAATTGGACTTACAAATAATTTTGCTGACATACTCTATACAAGCAACAACTCCAACTTTGATTTTTTCATCCTAACAAGTTAAATGACATGGTTGAAAAACAAATCATACCCATTACCTGCGATTAAGGTAAGGTACTTCAAAACTCAAAGACATGTTTTCTCCAACCAGGGGAGAATTATATAGCTCCCATAAAACTCCTAGAAAACCAAGATCAGAGTAATTCAAAAATATGGTCTAGATTTGATATGCGACATCACTGTCATCTTTCCTAGGCTACTTGAGATACCACTGAGGGCCATTTTTGTTCAAATATTTATATATAATTTTCTTTTAGAAGCTCCTAGGTTAGTATTGTTTGGTGTTTCTTGAGTTTTCAAATTTTATTTCTGGGACTTTCCAGATTTTGTAGAGGGGGGGGGGGGGGGCTGTACCAGGGGTGCATGAGTCTCCTTTATGCTTTTGGGGTCATAAATTTGTCTTTGTAGTGTCTTACTTGGCTTAGGAGTTCTTTTAATTAATTCTCCATTTTATCAAGGAATCCTAGTCTAGTCTTTGTCAGATAACGACTAGGCATAGCCTATGAGAGAGTTTTAATGTAGTTCAGTAGAAGAATCCTTCAAAGTTTTGCTCCAATTATTCTCTTCAGGGTTGTGTGACACAACCCCTCGTGGATATATAATGCCGGGGGGGATCCTATATGTATAGCTCTATAGGTGTAATTTCTAGATCTTTCTTCTTTGATATACTCTTGTTTTTCTTTTAATTTTTCACCAATGTCAATCCAATTCCAGGAAAATCCATATCTGAATTGTGTTTCCATCTTTCTCTAAAGATCCAAATCCTAGAAGCCCCAAATACCCGTCAATGAAATTGCTCCCAAACAACACCGAATTACTGACACTGTTCTTGTGTTCGCGGTTCTGAACAGCAACCTAGGATCTTGAGTTTTCTTTTTGTTTCTCCACCACCTGTTACACTCTCCATTGTCCTCTTAGTAACACTAAGTTACTTAAATTTATGTATTTTTAGCCCCCAATAAATCTGCCCCACTCTACAAGAATAAACTTTACCCATCTCTGGCACTTGTATCTATGCTGCCAAGGTTTTACCGTTCAACCTTGGAAGCTATTGCTGGTTGCATCAAGGTTCTCTTGAACAGGTGATCATTTGAAATTAATATGGAGTCATCTCCCTCTGTGTTAACCTTAACTGAAGATTTTAACTCTCTTTTCCATTTTAGCGCATGATTATGTCTATTGATGCTCCTCTGTTGTATTTTACTCTGGCCATGCGAAGATAAACTCATGACCTTGCTTTATCATATTAGAGTGCAGAGAGATGGAGAAGCCTAGAAAAAGATGCCGGCCTTCATAATTTTGAGTTGCATTCTTTCCGTGCTGCTTTCCAGATGGTACACAATAGCTACACTTTTGTTTTGTTTTTATAATTATGTTTTGTGGTTGGATAGTTATTGTTATTAGGTGGTATGATATCTTCCTATTGTGGATGACAGTCAATTTCGGATCCTCAATGCGTTTTTGCTACCTGGCTTCCTATCTGTATGTGTGAGAAAATCTTAGTGGTTTTTGACATTTTCTGGTGGTGATATCTTATTGGCAGTGTTATCATCTTTGTGTCCTCAGGGTCTTTGGAGGGTTACTTTATTTTTATACTATTTGTGTGTGAAATTTCTTCCATTCAAGCAAGAAAATATGTAAAACAATCTTGCAAGTCGATGATCTCAATAAAAGACACAGAATCTGAAGTTTCAGTAATAAAATACTAGAAATGGTTTTCACTACTGATTCGAACGATGTTCAGTTTTATTCCCAATTGCCTGTCTGTCTTTTTTGTTTATTTGGAAACCTTTCACTTTAACTCAGTCAATCTCTCCGTACACCTTGTGTTTGCATTAGGAAATTTGTACAGCCTTGATCTTGATGATCCATAGGGTAGTGGTGGCATTTATGCGAATGGAATTACTTTGTTGGCAGTATTCTCTTATTATGTGGCAATCTTTTATAAGAAAATATCCCACAATGATGCCACAAGCATCCATTGAAAACACCATCAGACAAAGGTTACTTTCTGCTCCTTTATTTATGTGAACATATTTTTGGTTATTTTCCTATTTTCAGTAGACACTGCAACTTTCTTTTGTATGTTAGGTTTGTAAATTAGTTCTACATTGTCTGTTTCATAAATTACTTTTTTTGATAAACAAGATAATTTTATTGATATGTGAAAACAGTACAAGGGACTATACCGAAATCACGCATCCAAACAAGCTAAAAAACTAAGGAAATCCTGAAAATCTACAAACGGGCACCCTAACACCGCATCAGCCCAACAAAAAAGAGTAAACATAAAAAAGCCATGAAGCATCGGTAAAGGCAAAAAACCCTCCTCAAAACAACGGTTATTACGCTCCCTCCATAGGCACCACCAAACACATGCCGGAATCAACCTCCAAATAGCCTTAGCAAAGGGGTTGGAAAACTTCCTCTCCCAACTCCAAAGCACGTCCACCACTTTTTCCAGCATAACCCAAGGGAAATTCACAATAGATAGAACATGCGTCCAAAGCCCTTGTTGGACGGGCTTGACTTTGATTGTATCTCGAGGGTGGAGGCAGAGTGGATCGAAAGGCCCTTTGATGAGGAGGAGGTGACCGAGGTGGTGCATAGCCTTAATGGTGACAAGGCTTATGGTCCTGACGGCTTTTCCCTTGCTTTTTTCCAAGCTTGTTGGGAGATTGTTAAGGGAGATGTGATGTTGATGTTTGATGAGTTTGCATTTTTGGGAGATTTGTTCGAAGCTTGAATTCCTCCTTTATTGTTCTCATCCCCAAGAAGCCTGGCGCGGTTGACCTTAAAGACTTTCGACCCATTAGTCTTGTGGGCGGTGTATACAAGATTCTGGCCAAGGTTTTGGCAAATCGGTTGAAGTCTACGTTGGGCAAGATTATATCACCTTCTCAGAATGCATTTGTTCGGGGTAGACAGATTCTTGATTCTGTGCTCATTGCTAATGAGTGTATTGACTCCAGGTTGAGGTCGGGAGTGCCTGGTATGCTTTGCAAATTGGATGTTCAGAAAGCTTACGAATTACGATCATGTCAATTGGAAGTTCCTTCTATACCTCCTTCGTAGATGTGGCTTTGGTGCCAAATGGTGCAATAGGATTTTCTTCTGCATATCGCCCCTCTCCTAGCTGACCCGGGTCACCATCCACTGGAGTCTGCCCAACGAGCCTCAGCCCAGTCGATAAAGACTGTGTCGAAGGGCCATGCTCGCGCCCAGATAGAACAGGCCCACGGCCTAACACACCGTTACGGCTCATTGAGCCCACCCGGATATTACCCAGCCTCACATCACCGTCACCTTCACGGGCTTCATGGGCTTCGCCTAACTTAAGCTCATCTGCGGCACAACTCGAATCATCAAACTTCACGGCCTGGGCCACCGACTTAAGCCCGCAAGCCTTACAGCTCGAAACGTGCCCGAGCTCCCCAGCCACTCCAGCCACTTCGCGATTTTTGGCCAGCCGAATGAGGTTGTCCAGCTTAGCTCTTACACGCATTAATTGCGCCCACAACTGCACATCTGCCCCAGCCGACTCAGCAGGCCCCTCTGTCAAAAACTCCTTACCAACCTCTGCATGCGCCCCCATAGGGAACTCAACCGTCACCTGCCGCTCCATGCGTTCCACTCTATCGTGTTCCTCACGTAACTCCCGCCCTTCCCCCACCTTCGTCTCCGGCAAGCCTGGTCGCACCATCTTAGCAAAGGACACCCCTTGCCGCACCACAGAACCAGCAAGGCGAGATTTTCGTCGCCTCAACTCTCCAATAACCGAGATCAGCTCCTCACACGATCGAGCAAAGGAACGCCATCCACCACCCATTCGCCCCTCGGGGATCATCATAACCCCCCGCCGGCGTCTGTCCCCAAACTCAACCAATACAACATATCTTCCATTCACATTCGAGCACCTCTGGGCCAGGAATGCACGGGATGAGTCATTAAATCGCACCGAGAAATCTTGGTCCTCCGAATCCTCCACCAGCTTGCCAAAAAAATTTGCCAACCTCACCACCCCAAAACGTCCAACACGAACAGAGCTCTGCGACCTTCTACTCAGCTCTGACAACGTGACGAGACCCAACGAGCTAACCGAAAAGTGAAACTCCTTCGCCTCGATCGCTAAACTCCGAAAGAACGCCATTCCAAAACACCAGCCAAAAAAAGATGCTGGTCAAAAAGTTACTTTATACCATTTTTTCTTATCAATGTCAGGCACATCACTCTTTTCAGCCCTTTCCACAATCACCGAGAGGGTGTTCCATCTTAACGGAACTCTTAGCCATGGCGACATAGTCAAACTGTAGAGAGATGATCGGGTTGAGATCCGAAAAACAGAGCTGAGCAAAAGAATGACAAATTGCCTTAACCAGCTAAACAAAACTGACTCTGTCAAAATGGAGAAACCATAAGCACCTGAATAATTACACCCAATGACCATGTATGAGCAGAGCGTCACTACGACAAAGATAGCACCAGTCAACAATGTACACTCCTCGTCGATGCAGATTATCAGTAGTGAGAATTCTCTCATGCATAGCCTCCCAAACAAAGAAGGAGACCCACATGGGGCACTTCGACCTCCACACCCCTTTCCACGGTAAGGCGAAGCCATTCCCACCCATAAGGAGAGAATACATAGACTTCACCGAGAAGACCCCATTTGTAGACCCCATCCAAGACAGCTTATCATCTACACCTCTTCGAATCTCCGTCCCGTACACACGGGTGAAAAATGTTGAAAAGTCCGCTAACTCCCAATCATTCGTCATTCTAAGAAAAGGAACATCCCAAACGGCATGGCCACCATTCCCCACCATACAATCCGCCACCGAAGCCTCTTTGCACCGAGACAAAGAATAAACAACCGGGAATGCAAGAGACAGAAGTTGCATAAATTACATTATGTTATTCTTTTCTCCCGAAGGTTCTTTGTAAATATTACCCAGAAGTTGTGGGAACAACTCCTTCCATTGGTCGTCAAGGAAAGGCTTTGCGTCGCCGACAAAAGAGGAAAGTGGAGGCTCCGTTGCATCATAAAGAAATCACACATCCATGCTTGCATTCAAACATAGAAGGAAGTTGCCCTGACTTAGGTCTCACAGAAGCAGAAACAGGTATGTAATGGGCACAGTATTTTATAAAGGTCTTCAGAACGGGTGTTGAAATTAATCATCCCCTCTTGGTCTCGCAGTCTCACCAAACACTACCAGGGGAAATAATGTTAGAACGGCTTTTAAAAAAAGGGAAAATGAAGAGAACAGGATTGCAAGTGTAAGACAAAAGTAGAAGAGGCTGAAGTCAATAGCTTAACACAATGGATAGAAGCAGAGGTAATGTTTATAGTTGGCCTTATTACTGTTTTGACAGGGAGTACCTGTTTACTTATTTAATCTATGCCACAGATGAAAAATCAGGCTTGGCAATAGACACAGATGCCTTGGTGCATGGAATTTCCTTCATTAAGACTATGAGATGTGAAGGGCCTAAAGCTGTTGACACGTATGCACTTTTTGAAAAGTTCAGCCAGTCTGGATTATGTCGTCTTGGTCTCAGACCTTCGAAGGATGTGAATTTCCATGGAATATGGAAGGAAGCAGAGCCATACGCTGTATGTTACAGAAATCTCCTAGGACCATTGCATTTGTAACAAAGTGATTACTCATTGGAGAAAAAGAAATATGCATCTTTTCTGGGAACCTATATCATTTCAGAGTTGCTCACATAGTTTATATTTAGAGGATGTTCGGTTGTGGTGTTTTTTGAGAATTTTTTTTGTTTTGAAAATTTTTAGGTGGTGTTAACTTTATTGGTATGCGTGTTGTTGTTATTTTTATGTGGTGTTAAAAATGATGTTTGGTTGTAGAATTTTTTGTATCGTGAGAATTCAAAAAATCTTGAGGATTTTTTTAACCGAACAACCTCTTAGTATTTATTGCATAAAGAAATTGGTTTATCACTTTTCACGTATCAATATCCCCACTTGATGCCTATTACTAGAAAGGGGCTTTATAGCTTACTGTTGCTACAATTATCTTGTGGCTTGGGTGTTTCAGGTGATGTGAGTCATGTCTAGGATGGTGTCTGAACTGTTCACTTGTTGGAAGGAAAACTTGGGAAATTACAGTGGTGGATAGATTTATGAAGTGGTTCCTAGGCATGATGTTGTGCATTTGGAGAGCCCTCATCATGCATTAATATTTACTCCAAAAGCACTCATTTTTATAATCGACTTTATTTGTGTACATGTATTTCCATGTACTTGAGATTGGTATCAACTACTTGTATGTCCCTATATAGTTGAGGCTTGTGTTAGTACTGCCCAACTTCCAGCCTATGGTTTACAAACTTCATATGAATTTAATGTTTGCTTGAAACCTACCCCAACTATTTGTGTAGGGCTTGATTATTTGAAAAGCACTCAACTTGGATTACTTGACTTGTGTGTTGCATACATGAAAATGGTGGGTTTCTCCAACTGTCTTTAGGCTGTAACTTTTTTCAAAAAGTTGCGTTAGTCTTGTTGGGTGAAAATACTTTAAGATGGAAGAAATTTTTTACAAGCACTCATTTTTATACCAATTACATACAGGAACTCATAGGACCTTACTGGTCTCTTCGAGCTACTGTGGGGCCTCTTTTGGAAACTTTTCTTCTGCTTGATCGATTATTATTCCTCCAGGAGCAAGGCTGTTCAGTGAAAGCTTTGATGTTACCGATTTTTGATCCAGAGATATCACCAAGAAATGTGGCCATAATTGCTGAAAGAATTTGAGACAAACATGAAACCTTGGGCATGCAAAGTTCCAAGGGTAAGGTATGGCTCCTCCCCACCCTAACCATCTCTCTCTGTCTGTCTGTCTCTATCTCTTGTGTGTATTTGCGTGCTGTGTGATTGGTTATTTTGTTGTATGACTTGTCACTCATCTCTTGTGGACGTGAGCCTTGGCGTTATGGTATCAATAGTTCTCTATGAGATTTAATAGTGGTTAGTTTTCACCTGATCAATGCTTTAGTCTTCAGCAACGTCCTTTCAACTTGCTCAGAATATATAAAGTTGGATGCGATTTTAAGTTGTCCAGAACTAGTGCAGAATTGAAGCTCAAGGCGTTTTCTGTAGTGAACTTCAGACTTGTGAGTCTTTGTAGTGATACTGAGTCCACGTAATTAATTAGTTCTCCATCGATTTCACGGATATCAGAGCTTCCTTCTGGGACCAATATGGCATACTTGCTACTTATATAGATATCAAGAGATACACACATACTTGCATATAGAGGTATTAAGATTACATGCTTTTGGAAAAGAGTTAAAAATCCTCTAACTTGTTTGTGCAGGTGAGGAACTCAAAAAAGTGTTTTAAGATTTTTAATTCTTGTAAATATCCCCAGAGATCCCATACGTAAAAGGAAATCCTCTCCATCTTAATTTTTCTTGAAATAAGCCCGTATACATAGATACAATAATAGTGAATCTGATGCCCTGTGACTGTGAGTAACCACATAAATAGCAATGCGGTGGCTGTCATAATTGGTTATGCAATTATGAATTTTATGAAACTCTTAAGAGATTCTTCTGAGTACGGAACTTAAAGACCGGTAGCATCTAATGGTGGTTGTATTCCATGCATATTCCAGGTTAGAGATATCCTCTAATGTGCTGGACAGGTATAAAGGTATATTCGGTTTTGGTGTGGTTTCTCATATTGACTGGAGACTACACGTCAGAATCTCTTCTATGGTATTGGCTACCGAGACTTAAAGGTTGGAAGGATCTGCTAATTTTGTCCTCATAACCACAGTAATGGCCAACAAGCAGCCCTCAGATGTCTCTGTTCGCACTCTGGACTGAGAAAGACTGTCTCTTGTTCATTCGGTTAGTTACTGTTCATACCTTGACCGGTCTCCCGTCTTATCCTTCCTTACTCTCTAGAGAGACGAGGGAATTTTGAGAATATAGAGTGCACATTCCATGTGGTACATTCATGTAGACTTTTCTTGAGCAACGGTGAGTGCAAGGTATTCATATAAAGTCTGGTACATTTGGAATTTAGGGTTTGAGAATAAACTGCTCGTGAGATTAGGATAGGATATTTGGAGATATTGGATTTTGACTTGGTACGGATTCTTAAAATGCTCCATTAACATTGGTGAGAGCTTTTTGTCCCGTAAGAGATTTGTATGAAAATGATTCTTTCCGGTAATTTGTGGCGGCAATGTTAATGACTCAATTAAAGACTTGGGAGGGCAAAGTTTAGACGGCTCGACATCAATGGGGGCCAATCCTAAATTGTCGTTTCAGGTGTGGTGGGCTTAGGTAACAAATGGAGGCTCCTAATACGTGCAACGTGCCCAGGTTTGAATGAGTTTTGTCGTTTTGTACAGCTTGCGGTTCTTACTTCTCCCACTCAGTACTCAATAGTGACTTCCATGGAATTTTCCGATTATGCAACTTTGTTTTAAGCAATACGACAGAAAGATCTCCGTCACTGAAAAGGTGGTTCATTCAAAACTCTCCAGTCCGACAGAAAAGCCCTCTCCAATGGTGCAGTTTGAGATAACCACACGCATTTCTTCAGGAGGTTCGTCAAAAGGATTATCATTCGTGGGGAGATCAAAGTATTGGGAAAGTAAACCATATTTGTTAAAGACTGATTTTCAGGTTTATTTCTCAATAAATTTGACCATCCACACGAAGGTTGGATAAGACCATCAGGGCTTTCGTTTTCGTTCTCTGGCACTGGATTGGATGACAGCCGGATCTTTATCAAAATTTATTGTGAGCGTGGGTTTTCAACAAATAACTGGCATTTTTGTCCCAGTTGTAGATAAGGGATAGGTTCCCTTTGGCGTGCGTTTTGACCTTTTCCAATGCAATTATTGCCGACTGAACTTTGCCATTTCAGTATGACAGGCCACTAATCTCTTGTCTCTTGCTCCTGCCCTTGGCTGCTTCTTAAACCTGCTATCTGTGTTATTTGTTATTTATCGTAACGACGATATAACACAGCTCCTGCGTAGCAAAGAAGCATTTCTTTCTTTCTTTTCTCTTGCCAGACTAGACTCTCAAAGAGCTCATACAGCGCCAACTTATCCCGTCGAGAGAACAGGTTTCGTGGGCTAAACGAAAGAGGAGAGAGAAAGAGACACCCGAGGGGGGAGGAGGGGATTGGTAGCTTAAATCGGTATCTCGTGATCCTTCATCTCGACTTTGACATACAAGAGAGAATACGTGAGCTAAATATTATGGAGACCTATGTACGAAAGCTTTGTCCTATGCTTGCCCTAGGGAATAGGGTTGCAATTGAATAAGAGGGTTTTGCATGCAACTCGGTCCATCAAGACGAGTTGACCCATAATTTGAGGGTACTGGACTAGGAACTAGGAAGGAAGTCATAAGTCTCATTCCCTGCAGATTCATTGAATCTAACCGTAATTTGATCTCAAACTTATCAATTAGGCCAATTAAAGAGGCAAAGAAAGTGTACATGGAAGGTATAAAAATCTTCCCCTATTTAACATCCTCGCTCCTTAGTGAAGGACTCGATTAACCCATGACTGGCCAAACCTCAAAAGGCCAATTTTACACACCGTCCAGTAATTAGGCACCGTATCATCATTATTTGCACCGAAGATCTTCCCAATCCGATGATCGTTGGTCTCGATTGACCCCCATCTCATGTAATTAGTTTTCCCGAAGTCAATTTCTCACCGCTTGTTTATAATATTCAAGTAGTAGTAGTTGGAATGCATAAATACCCAATATCTTTGAGCACCACTGAAGGTGGTAGTGGCATATCAGATCGTGAAATGATATTTTGGCTTTTCCCTTTTTCCACATTATTCTCAACTAAATATCCTATTCAGCCCATGGAATTTAAAAAACTCGCAGATTTTTAAATGAAAATCGGAAAGGTCGAACCAAAAGGGGATTACTTGCTTTAAGGCTTCGACAGTCTTGACTAATCCAGAATGTGGTTAAAAAGGTCGCCAGCTTTGCAGTTGTAATCTCCTCAGATGGAGGGCTTCTCTGCAGCCCTGAAGCGACAGCCGCGTATTTACCTAATGGATACCAAAAACGAATTTGTAAATAATAATAAAAAAATATATGGATTAGTTAAACCTTTCTTTTCTTTCGTTTTCTGGGCATGGGATCGATCAATTGAATTATTGTGCCCTTTTCTGTTATTGATAACTCTAATACGAATATATTTTAATCCCCCCATTATACCTCGTAAAAATGGGATTAGAAAAATACTTTACTTTACCCTCCTTTGGCTCTTAGTTACTTACTGAGGTTTCTAAAGTCATTTTAGAAGGTGCAATGGATACCAGCTTATCCACCACTAATTACTAAAACAGATTATAATTAATAGGTTATAGAAATAAATTACTGAAAATAATGATAATTAAGTACCTGTGTACCAAACAGGTATGGGAACCGGCCAGATCACCTACGTTCTCGTCCAGAAATGGACAACGTAAGAGTGGGACCCGTCTGTATTCAGATTCCATATTGGCTGGTACTAGTGCCGACTCTGGTGTCTAAATCCGATCCGAACACACTGAATTTGAAAGAAGAGGCAAAAAACAAAGGCAAAGGAGCAGAGACCCTTCTTACCCTCTCCCATGTGGGCTATTAGGCAGTACATGTCAGCAGGTTGGCAGGGATTGGTTGGGCCACGTCATCAAGACACATAGGGCAGTAAGGCAGTTCCTCATCTCTCTCTCTCTCCTTTGTTTTTTTTGGCCATGTCTGATTATCTGTGATATTAGAGAGGCCCCCCCTCCATACACGGAATCACCAGTTGACTCACCCACTTTATGTAGCTTTATTTATACACCCACCACACCTCCTTGTCTAGGATCTCAAAGCTCATAAGCCACCAACTCGAGCTTCGTTCCATATTCTCTCTGTATCTGTCCTTCTCTGTGCGTGTGAGAGAAAATGAGCAACATAAGCATCGTGGAGGCAAAGTTGCCTCCCGGATTCAGGTTCCATCCGAGGGATGAAGAGCTCGTGTGCGATTACTTGATGAAGAAAGTGACGCAGTACTGTACGGATTCACTACCTCTTATGATCGAAGTTGACCTCAACAAGTGCGAACCTTGGGATATTCCTGGTGAGTCCTCTACCCAGCCCACCGTGTTTGATTTTATTCACCACCATCATCATTATCTTCTTCGTTTGCCACCTTGGGATTCTCGAGATATGTTTGTTCTCTGTTATATTGTAAATTAAGTTATTTTCGGTGTCTCCATATTTCTCCCTAGAGTTCCATTAGTTTTCCAAGTCCAAGTTTATCCTCTTGGGAATATTCTTTGCTTAACCAGTATGGTATTTTAAAAAATGGTTTCTTTTCTTCCATACTCTTAGCGGACCATTAGCTCAGACACAACATTATCATGGAAATCGATCAAGAAAAGAGAAAACAAAAACGTTGTTGTTGTTGTTGTTTCCCAGCTCTCTTTTGTTGTGTACTTTGAAATGCGATGGGAAATTGTTCTTCTTTTTGTTGTGGGTGAAGTGATAGCAACCGGACTGGCCATAAATAGATACCATTATGGTGGCTTACTTGTTCCAAAATCCAATATCTATGTGGTCCGACAAGGACTGATGCTAAGTTGAAAACCCATTACTATCAGCAATGACAAAACTTGTTCAAAATTCAATCTGTTGAACTAATATGAAAGTAAACAAATCATCTTCTCACACATAAGCCAGCAAAACTGACCACACAATCTGGCAAGCTATACATATGTATTGCATGCCATGTGTTGAAAATTGACGTTTTGATAGCTAGCATACAAACCAATTAGCTTATTATCCTTAAAGAGAAATTCGAATAGTCTCATCAGGGAAAGTGAATGTATGTATATATATATATATATATATATATATATATATATATATATATATATATGTTGATATAATTCGATGCTTTCAAGGCCAAGAGAAGAAGATATTTTTCCTTTCCTTTCACCAAAAGAAGAAGATATATATGAAATCAGCTTTTGAATGCCATTTGAACTCCCAAATATCTCTAGATCGCAAAGTCATTGATTCCGCACTATCTAGTTTTCCAGAAGAAACCAAATATCTCACATTCATAGCTTTTTGAAGAAATTGACGCTCTTGGAATCGTCCCAACTAAACGCGGTGATAGTGACTGGAAATAATAGCACGAAGCCAAAGTCATCAAATCCCTGTTGCTTCACAGTACTGCATTGCAACCATACACGTGTATGCACTTGTAATTGATCTGTTTGTAAGGAAGTGGGTTTTTCTTTATCTTTCTTACCAAATCCAATAAGGGTTGTCTCCATGCATCTTCGTCAACTGTTGAAATGATCCCCTGTCTCTCGAAACAAACAGTTCTTGATCAAAAGCTCTATTCTTATGTCCCCAAAGGCACAGTGTGACATGATATTTATATCTTAAGCAACAATTATGCAGTTAATGACTCACACACATGCCATGCGTGCAAGTAAAGCAGCCTTTTTTTTGACTTGGCATATTACCAGAGATATTACGTTTGAATGGCTCTTTAATAATCACGGGGCAGATATTGACGGCTCAACAGAATAATAATTGTAAACTAATTGTCCTAATTAGCTCCTAGTCAAGTCTAGATTGTAAAGTAATATACCACATCACCAGATCGATGATCAATTTGAATTTTTTTCCCAGTCAATAATTTTTTGTTACATGACCAGTGAATAACTTCAGCCAATACCAACATGGATTTCATTGAAAAAGGAAGAAAAAACATACTGTATGTCATTACTGATGGTGTCCCAAACAAGGCCTCACTGGTTGTTATTGTCAAGCAGATGATGTAAATTGTGGAGGAATATAATTAGTCACAAAAGATTCGCACTAAATTTGCTGCAAGATGTTATTCCTGGTGCAATATGGTGGTTCTGATGATCATGATGTCGTGTTTTCTGATTTATGATATTTGGCAGAAACGGCTTGTGTGGGAGGCAAAGAATGGTACTTCTACACTCAACGCGATCGGAAGTATGCAACCGGACTTAGAACAAACCGTGCGACGGCCTCAGGTTACTGGAAGGCCACAGGGAAGGACAGACCGATCCTTCGCAAAGGTTCCCTCGTTGGGATGAGGAAAACCCTGGTGTTCTACCAAGGCAGAGCACCCAAGGGAAGAAAAACGGATTGGGTCATGCATGAATTCCGGCTCGAAGGTCCCCTTGTTCCTCCTAAAACTTCTTCTCCCAAGGTGCTGCTGATCACCATATTCTCTCAGTTTCTCTCCTTGGTTACTTTTTTCAACGTTTCCTCCTATTACCAATATGCTTTTTCATTAATTGGTAAAAATTTTAGGTCAAAAGTTTTGACAAGCTACCACTTTTGAATAGTATGCACATCCTCCTCCTTTCATGGACAGTTTTCTGTAGTTTTTATGGCAAAAGTCACGGGGCAAGTTGGAGTTTATTAGTATATCTCAGTATGAATATAGAAATCCGTGACTTTATATAAATCTTTTGTCCCTGCCAAAGCCATTTTTTTCTCATTTGTCGCCGGTTAAAATGTGTATTTTTTAAATCTTGAAAGTAGCTGACCTAAGGAAATCCTTCTTTAATATTCTATTTAAGCATCTGATGTAAGTCTACATAGTTAATTGTTCTCAGCTGTAGGGCATACCCATGATTTTTCAACCAATGCCTACTAGGGATGAATACAAGTTTGCTGACGTTTATGAAATCCAAGTCAAAAATAAAGAAGATCGGATCTTTATAAATCAATTGGGATATAGGCCAACCAACTGATAGCTATAGGAGATCAATATATATATAATTCTTCCCAGCTCTTTCGTGGCTTAATTCATTCCATGTATATGAGATGACCTATTAAAGAATATCATGTAGTATCTATTTTGATTTCGAGTTCCATTTAATGGGTTAACCCTTTATTAATGCTTTGTTTCTTCTAAAATACAGGAGGATTGGGTCTTGTGCAAGGTGTTCTACAAAAACAAAGAAGCTGTTGCCAAACCTAGCATGGGAAGCTGCTATGACGACACAAGCTCTTCATCTTTGCCAGCATTAATGGACTCTTACATCAGTTTTGACCAAACTCAGGCCCTTGTGGATGAGTATCAGCAAGTGCCCTGCTTCTCCATTTTCAACCAAAACCAGACCAACCCGATTTTCACACACCTCACCAACATCGAGCCAAGCATGCCCACCAGTAGTACTGCAACTACATTTAAGGGAATACCAAACAATATTGGTGCTTGTTTAGACCCTTTCTCCTGTGACAAGAAGGTACTAAAAGCTGTTCTGAATCAATTAAGTAAGATGGATAGCAATCCTGCTATGCAAGGATCGCCGAGCTTGGGAGAAGGAAGTTCGGAGAGCCACTTATCTGAATTGGGTCTGCCCTGCATTTGGAACCATTACTGATTTTTTGCTCTTCAGATAAAGACTTCGCTCCCTTCCCTCCACAAGCCAAAACAAACAACTGTTGTAAAGAGATTGTAGTGAGTAATATATGTTAGTTTTCCATTTCTAGCAACCTTCATCTATTTTCATCAATATGCATTTCGAGGTTTCACCACTGAGACTGCAATTGCCTTCCTGATTGCAGATTTTAAATTTATGGATATAATGTACATTGAAAAATTGTCAAAGTTAGACAAAGCCAGCCATATGAGTTTGAGGAGTGAAAACGGATCTGAATGGATTCGGATTGACGTGTGAGATTAAAACTTCACATGCACAATCGTTTGCCACGTAAGTTAATGAGGAGAATCGGACTCTACACGGCTCCTTTCATTAATTGACGTGGCACAATCTAGTGCCGACTTTGAATGTATTAGAATTTAATCTCAACCATTCATCTGGACCCATCCGAATTTAACCAATCTAGATGGAATCATGTCCCCATCATATATGAGGAGTGAGGAAAACTAAACTTCTGATTCATATGCAAAACTTCTTCTCTTTCTCTTCTCGGACAAATTCATAGAGGATACAATCTCAACATTAAGTTTTATAATAAATTTCCATAATTACGTGTATCCTTTTTCATGGAATGATTTTTTTCCTTACAAACCGAATAAATTAAGGGTCAATGCTTTGCTCTTTTTTTTTTATCAGGAAAATTAACTTCTCTAGTTTATCACTCCTCATATAAAACCTAAAATATATGCTGAAACGGGGATGTACAAATAGAATTGAACAAATCTTTCGATCGAAGTGAATAAGAAGGTTAGCCATATTTTTTATTTACTTGTCTATAGGAAATAACTTTGGAAAGGGAAGGAAAACTATGCTTATTAGCTCCATTTGTTTTACCTTATTTTACTTTCCGTAAAATACTTTTTATACTTTTGAATGTTTGGAGTTTCGTAAAATACGGTCAACCGAAATTTAATTCGGTCAATCGTAAAACACAACACTACTTTCCTGAAAGTGGTTTACTTTCTGAAATTAGTGAATCTTCTTTCCCGACATGTCTTTCCTAGTCTTAGAGGTGGCCAAAAACACATCAACCCGACCCCCGACCCGACATTGACCCGGCTCAACTCGAACAAGTCGGGGTTACATCATGGTCGAGGTTGAGTTTTGAAACATGAACCTGGGAAAAATCAGGTTTGTATTTGGGTCTCTAACCCGAAACCAAAACATTCAAAGGAACCCGACCCCAACGGTTTGAGCTTTTTTTGGGGTTGGGGTCGGGTTTTGAAACATGAACCCAAAAAAAATCATGTTCATGTTCAAGGCGCTAACTTGAAACCAAAGTATTCAAAGGAACACGACCCGACAGTTTTAGCTTTTTCTGGGTTTGGGTCGAGTTTTGAAACATGTATCCGAAAAAAATCAGGTTTCTGTTCAGGTCTCTAACCTGAAACCAAAGCATTCAAATGAAATCGACCCGATAGTTTTAAATTTTTTCGAGGTCGGGGTTGGGTTTGAAACATGAACCTGAAAAAAAATCAGGTTTATGTTCAGGTCTTTAACCCAAAATCAAAGCATTCAAATGAACATGATCCCGACGGTGTTAGCTTTTTTTGGGGTCGAGTGCAAACTTCTCTCTCTGATTACCTCTAGTTCGGGGTTGGGGTGGTGGAAACCCGACCCCAAACCCGATTTGGATAGCCCTCCCCAGTTTCTTACTCGACAGTCCCTCTCTCATTCAACTCTCACTCGATAGTCCCCTCTCTCCCTTTCTCACTCACATGAAGGCTCTCAGTTGTCGCATTTTTGTCATGGTCGGTCCCCTTTCTTATTCTCTCTAAAACTTTATTTTATTTTATTTCAAGTTCGTGTTAAGAATTAAGTTTATTAATCATATAAAATTATGAAAAATACAACATGTCTCAAAACATTGAAAAATACTTTTAGAAAATATATTTGATATAACAATCAAACACCATAAATTATAATACTTTACTGAAACATAATGCATTGAAACTACTTTACAAAACAAAATACATTATGTTGAAACAAACTGAGCCTAAGTCCATTTCCGTGCATGCATGCATTCCTGAGATAATTTAACTTCAAAGCATGATGGATAGCTTATAAGAACCATCTAATATAGAGGTAAGTACGTGCACTGTCCTCTATAATTGGGCATCTGGCATGATGATTATTTCCAGGCCGCTCAAATATAAATTAGTAAGTTCAAGGCCAAAACTCAAACAACAAAATATCCCATGAGAACTATATGTAAACAGTTCTCCTAGAAAGAAGCATAAATTTATATATATATATATATATATATATATATATATATATTATGAGTTAATTAATACACTTATTTTGCAGCCTACAATTATGAGAGTTTTGACATTTTGCACCTTAATTTATTATTTTTATTATATTGCACCCATCAACTATTAATTTCAGACATTTTGTATCATCTGTTAATTTTTTATTGCCACAAAAATTATAGAGACAAAATTGTCATTTTGCACACCAAAAAATCATTTTTGTTCAAATTTATCAAAATTTTTAACAAATGGTGCAAAGTGTTTTGAATACATACTATATTATTCTTTGTAACAATTTCCTCTTCCCTTTTTTATTTTTCTAATTTAATTTTTTTGGTAAAAACATATATAAACAAAAGTACTTATTTAAGCTATATAGTACTACAGCCCCAAACAGATCACACCACGACTAAAGGGTTCGACTATCTAATATAGATTGCGACGTCCACTGTCCCTTTCCTCCATATAATAAGTAATTATAGGAAATTAAAGCAGTCACAAAGACACAAGAGTGACTAAATCCTGATGAGCTCACCTCCGGATTAATTATTTGCTGTCTAAATTTTTAAGCCAATGTTTGGTTCCCATCTCTTAAAGAGCATTTTCTTTAAAGACAAACAAACTAAACACATTAGATATTACCCACCGCCATAAGATAGATCTTTAATTAATATTTTATGTTTTTTTTGGGCAAAAGGAATCTAGTTCTTGACGTTATACGAGCGTGAATAATCACGTACTATGATTAATGTTTCCATGAGTAACGTTATTGTGGCACATTAACCTTAAATGGTAACCATTAATTGAGAGGCCTGTATGATCTTGGAAGGAATATTTCGTGTAGAATCTATCGAAGTTTTTTTTTTTTTTTTTTTCAAATTATAGCGTTTTGATGTAGTACTATATATATCAATCCAGAACCAGAGGGGACATATATTCGAGATAGCAATTTAAAATGATGTCGACATTAAGTTGTGACCTATTAAGAAAGGTTAATTAGGTGAAATTGGTCGCTTGCATCTGCTAAATAATTATTTTAGTAGGCTTAAAGAGTTAAAAGGAGCTCACTATATATATTTAATATTTAATGGGAAAATTTAAAAAT
Source organism: Myrica gale (assembly GCA_963930655.1). Lineage (NCBI taxonomy): Eukaryota > Viridiplantae > Streptophyta > Magnoliopsida > Fagales > Myricaceae > Myrica > Myrica gale. The sequence goes on along the minus strand of OZ005617.1, from coordinate 20,645,166 downwards.
CACTGCCCAGGTTTTAATGAGATTTAAAAAAAAAACTATCAAAATTTCTAAAATTGACAAATAAGTTAGGTTAGGCCATGCTTGCAAAATTACCTTATGCATCACATTTTCGTCTAGATTTATAACGGATTGATGACGTGGCAAGCCAATATATGGTCACGTGCGCGTGGCATGCCACGTATCTTAAAAATAAATATAATTGATAATATCTTATTGTGATTTAATATTTTTTTATTTAATTTATGACTTTTTATTAATTTTATTTTTATTATAATTATATTAATATTTAAAACACACAACATGTCACATGAGCATATATTGACACGTGATGTGATACCCCGAATCACACATTGAGTGGGAGAGGAGAATGAATGTGAGATGAATTCTATAAGGGTCAAGTCCCACATTGAGACTTTACTAGGTCGAATTGGGCTTTATAATGATGCAAGGGGCTTCAAGAGCAACTTTGACTAGTTCTTTTGAAGTCAAAGCACAGATGTGACTAGTGTTTATCCTTGGGTCGTTATACGTGACATGCCATGTTATCAATTCCGTTAGAAATTTTGACGAAAATATGATGGAGGGAGTGGCATTGCAAGCATAGTCTAAACTCAGCCTTGATTTGTTAATTTTAAAAATCCACATGTTTTTAAAATTCTATAAAAATTGAGAGATTTTTAAATTTTCCTATTTAATAACCCAAGCCAAGTAATAAAGGTATCAAAATTAAATTTTTTGCAGGAAAAAACACGAATGCATGGAAAGTTTTTAACTTAATGTTACAAAAAAAAAATTGTGGGGGCCAGGACGTGTGACACCACTTAAAAAAGTACTGTCGCAAAACCCTCTTGACTCATCGCCAGATCATGTGGTAGAATGAATTGTCCTTTTCAGCCCCCACATGAATGCTAGCGATTGAAAAATTAAGTAGAAATATAAATTTGAGTTGACAATTTGATGAAGTTAATAAAGAACGTTTATCATTATTGGTATTATTAATTAATAACTATCCTAGATAACGTACGTAACAAGAACAAATGTGACAGTAGGCTTTGCAATAAGGAGGAAAAAGTCTAATTAGAATCTTTTGTAAACCTGCAGGTTCCTGCTTCTCGAGAGCAACTTGTTACCAAACTCATATCCTACTTGGATCCACGTAGACAAGAGTTTGGTGTTTGTCTCTTATATATACACCCATTAGCCTATTAAATAAAAATTAAAAGTAAACATCCAAATCCTTCTTCTTCTTTTTTTTATAAACAATACGCCATATATTACCACAAACAGCCAACAAAACAAATTACAATAGAGTTCAGGGGGGATCAAAGCCCAAATGGACCCAAGAGTAATTAGCAAATAGCTCAAGAGAGTGGGGAACACAACCCTCGAAACGAGAGAAGGCGGCCCAACGAGCTAGATCGTGCGCTAAAGAGTTCGCACTATGAGGGGGAAAACACAAATTCCCAATCCAAATCCCTCTTCATTTGCTAGTTAAAACTTGTTCGAATTGCATGTGCTACTTCCTTCCCAAATGATTACTTATTTAAATAATAAAATTCATATTTTTTTAACGGATTAAACTTTTGAGATAGATGTTGTTTTCACATGCCATCATATTCAATCAAAGTCCTCAATTCAAGACTTAGAGTTACACTTCACCTTATTTTAATTAAATATTAAACTGATTGAAATTACCAATTAAGGGAATAGTCTAGCTCACATTAGTTAGAGAATATAATTCGTATATTGGGAAAAAAAATAAGAAAATTTAATTTTTTTGATACCTTTTTTCAAACATGTTTTCAGGTTTTAAAACCCGACAAACTGTTTTCAAAGCAATGAGGCTCATGTAATTCCCAAAAGCCATACATAATTCCTCTTGCAATTTGCTAAGAAGGAACCTCTGATCTGCTGATAATCTAAAATCAGAAAGGGAAAGATAGTGATATCGCAGTCTAGTGACTATGGTTAAACTAAGGGATAAATGCAAAATTAGTCCCTGTGATATACGTCAAAATAGAATTAGTCATCATGATAACAAAAACATACAATTAGTCCCTCTGATTTTAGAAAGGGATAAAATCAGTCCATGATGGGAGGACCAATGACAAACGAAAGTGAAATCACAATGACTAATTTTATGCTTTTGTTATCACAATGACTAATTCGATTTTAGCGTATATCACAATGACTAATTCGATTTTAGCGTATATCACAATGACTGATTTTGTTTATTCCTTAAACTAAAAAGGCAAGAGTCCCGAGGCAAAAAAATAATAATGCTTTCAACCTTGGGCAAAAATTTTTTTTTGAATTTTTTTTACGAGAGATAGTGTATATTCTATTAAAATTTGTAAAAAAATTGTCAAAACTTGTAAAAAAAGTGCTGGAGTCTTTACAATGTTCAATTTTATTTGATTTTTGTCCATCCAAACATGGGCTTAACCTTCAAGCATATGTGTCATGTGTGTCACGTTTACTTGCTGTTTGGGCCCGTGGGCCCAATTAAATTTTGACATTTTTGGATCTGAGTGTGGTCTCCACAGATCTTTGGATTCTTTGAATCTGGTTTTTAAGTCAGTAAACCTAGTTTAGTTATGGGCCTGGAGCCCACTTTTAGTCATGGAAAGGTGTTGAGCCCGTTAGTCTTTTAACCTGGACCTATGAGCCCTCTTAGTTCCCGCGGGCCACAGTTTAAAAAAATTGTTTGATTGGCAGAAAAGAAAAAGAAAAAAAATAAAGGTCAATAGTTTGGGCCTGTGGGCCCAGTGAAAAGATCGAAGGTTAGTTAAGTAAGGCGTGAGAAGGATTGACCATGGCCCAACATAACCCAACAGGGCTATTTGGACTGATATATTTGCACTAAAAGCCCGAGATATAAAAAAAGGTAGAAAAACTGGAAATAGAAAGATAGAAAGTTTCGAAAGCAGTATAGGATGAGGGTTTTGGGTTCAGGAAAAAAACTGAACGGTCCAGAGAAATAAGAAAATGTGAAGAAGCAGCGGATGACGGTAAAAAGAGCATAACGTTCAAATCATCGAACTGAGTTTTGGCGAAGAGAATGGATTTGATGTTCTCTCAAAATCTAAAAGCCAACGCTCTGTCTTCAAAAGCATGCCGTTGGCCATCATCTTCACAAACATCACCCCTCTTCTTTCCTTGTCCTCAGAGGAGCTTAAAATCTTCGCCTACGAGCCTCTTAACTCCTGGCTCCAAGCCTAAGCGACTCAGAATCCGTAGCGAGTTCGACGGAAAAGTGAATGGCGCTCTCTCCGCCGACTTCGATGCCCGCTTCCTCGACCGGGTCTGCTCTCGTTTCCTTTCCTTCTTCGAGCTCATTTTTTTCAATTATATAGCTTGTTCCTATAATCTTGGTTTTATCCTATTGAAGATTTTGGTAATGAATTGCACTACGGACAGACTTAAAGACTTTTCGTTTGCTTTTTGGGCTGAAAAGTAACAGTTTTTACCATTTTTGTATTGCCTTTTCTTTTGCAAGTTTATCTGTTTTGTCTATTCCATTACAGTAGATATTTTAGTTCAAAAAGCAGCAGATTTTATTGTGTTCTCCGTTGTGTCCGTGCGCATAATCGGCGCTGTGTTTCATGTGAGTCAGTGAGTGTGTGTCGTTTTTTTGGTCCCTTTCAGACGAAAAAAGAGGATTCGCAAATGCTCCCTCAAGACGAATGTCATATCACTTGTCATTCTTTACTTTTGATCTGCTTTTGTGGGTCTACCCGTTAGTTCCTAAATCATTTCTGGCCTTGAAGCTTGTATGAGTAAAACTGTAAAAAACGCAATCAGAAATGATTGCAATTTTGTTTCTTTTCTATGTTGGTGTATGGAGCATTTAACAAGTTGCTGCAGAACCTATGAAGAGGACCGATTCAAGAAATAGACGCTCTTTTTTAGATGTCCTTGGCATGCTTTTAATTAAATGAACGAAAGATCAGTTACATGGGTACACAATGAAGTATGTGTAAGGAGGGCACTATCAATGCCCTCTCTGCTCAAAACTCTAAAGAATCACTGCAATACTTGAACCCTTCACTTCACCCTGCTTTATCATCTCAACACAGCAACACATGAAGGGTTTAGGTAGCAGACATTTGAAATTGGTGCGCTTGTTTGAGAATGATCAATCCAACACTTCCAGAAGTACCTCTATCGCCATACTCCTGGTTACAGAAGTGCCATAAGGAGATTAGAATGTACTTATGGGCCATAGTTACAGCCAACGCCAAAGGATTGTTGAACTTCCTCTTCCAGCACTTTAGCACCTCGCCCACCCTCTTTGGCATCACCCACTGATAGTTAACAATGCTTAGGACGTGCACCCACAACTCTTTGGCAACCGAGCAGTGGATAAGCACGTGATCCACAGATTCTCCATCACCCTTGCATAAAAAACAGCAGTTAGTCAAGTACATCCCCCTCTGCCTTAGGTTGTCAATGGTTAAGACCTTCCCATGGGCCGCTTCCCAAACAAAGAACGAAACGACAGCAGTCTTCCAAATCTGCCTCCACGGAAAGACATCTCCCATACCCCGAACAATAAGCTTATACATCGTCTTAACCGAGAAAACCCCATTCTTGGCACCTTCCCAAAGTATTTTATCATCTCCCCGTCTCCTAAGAGCCATTGAGTACAACAATGAGTAGAAAGCTGAAAATTCTTCAATCTCCCAATCATTGGCTGTTCTTGAAAAAAGAATAGACCACACCCCATAACCTGAATCCCCCTCGAAACAATCCGCAACCATCGCATCCTTGCAACTAGCAAGGGCATACAAAAGAGGGAAGGCAAGCTTCAAGGGCCTATCTCCACACCAAAGATCATGCCAAAACCTAACATTAAGCCCACCACCCACAACGAAACGGATGTTCCCGCAAAAGAGTGGCCACCCATTGCTAATGTGCTTCCACAAACTCACACCGTAAGACCCGTGGATGTCAATGGTTCTCCAACCGCCCGGAACACTACCGTACTTATCCGCAATAACTTCCCTCCACAAACTATCCCTCTCCAAGGCGAAACGCCACAACCACTTCCCTAATAATGCCTTGTTGAACACATGGAGTCTCCTCAAACCCAACCCTCCACACTTCAATGGAAGACAAACCCTCTCCCATTTTACAAGATGAAACTTATGCTCACCTCCATCGCCCCCCCAAAGGAACGTCCTTTGGATTTTCTCCAATCTATTGGCAACCCCTCAAGGAATAGGAAAGAGAGACAAAAAATAGGTTGGGAGACAAGAGAGCGTCGACTTAATCAACGTGAGTCTACCACCCTTCAAAAGATAGCTGCGTTTCCAACCCGATAGCCTTCTTTCAGCTTTCTCAATAATGCCGTCCCAAATAGACATACTCTTAAAACGCGCTCCCAACGGAAGCCCAAGATAGGTGGTAGGCAGCGACGAAATTCTACAACCCATAATAGCAGCCAGCTCCTAAACATTGTCCACCACCCCAATAGGAATAACTTCTGTTTTTGAAAGGTTAACTTTCAACCCTGACACCGCCTCAAAGCACAACAATAAGCATCTGAGATGACAAAAATGACTCACCTCCGCCCCGCACAAGATTAAAGTATCATCGGCAAACAGGAGATGAGAAATGGACATGCCTCCTCCACCCCTACCTCCAACCTCAAAACCCCCAATGGAGCCCCTAGCCACCACGACATTCATCATCCTACTGAGGCCTCCATAATGATCACAAACAAAAAGGGTGAAAGAGGGTCACCCTGACGCAATCCCCTAGAACCACCAAAAAAACCTTCCGGGGAACCGGTCACCATCACCGAAAATTTAACCGTAGAAATGCAAAACTCGATCCACCAACACCACTTTTCCCCGAAACCACATCTCTTTAGTAGGTACAAAAAGAAATTCCAATTGACATGGTCATAGGCCTTTTGAATATCCAATTTGCACAGCACACCTGGCACATTGGACCTCAACCGCGAGTCAATACACTCGTTAGCGATCAGCACTGGATCTAAAATCTGTCTCCCCTTCACAAAGGCATTCTGGGACGACGAAATAATCTTATTCAAGACAAGCTTCAAACGGTTAGCAAGCACCTTAGCCAAAATCTTGTATACGCTCCCCACTAAGCTAATGGGGCGGAAGTCCTTTAGCTCGACTGCCCTTAGCTTGTTTGAAAGGCAATATGTTGCAAACTTTGTTCCTGTGGGCTAATGGGGTGTTGGGTTCTCCTTTTGTAGACTTCAGTGATTTTATCAGTTTTTTAGCCTGTTTGTTGTAGCTGGGTCAATACAGCCTTTTGTACTGTCCCGCTTCCTTTTGTTTTGTTTTGTATCTCTCTTTTGTCTCAATAAAGCTTTCCTTACTTATCAAAAAAAAGTATTTACTTTAATGCAAATAGTTGTAGTTAAGGAGTTGAACCATGATCATTGAATTACTTTTAGGGTGGAAATGTTATAATGATTGACTGAGGTATAGATATGTGAGATCTGATGTTATCACTCTTTTTGCTCCAGCAAAAAGCGCTGGAAGCAGCAATGAATGATATAAACAGCTCATTTGGAAAAGGAAGCGTTACGAGATTAGGCAGTGCTGGTGGCGCTTTGGTGTATGTGTCTCTCTTACTAGATTGAAATTTAATTTATCACCTTTCTTTTTATTTTAAGTGTATTAAACTTCTGGGAGCAGAATCATTGGGCATTGCACCAGGTTCTCTTGTATGATTTTACTACATTGTAGATTTGATAACGTTTGTCCTTGCAGTGAAACATTTCCCAGTGGCTGTTTGACATTAGACTTTGCTTTAAGTGGTGGGCTTCCCAAAGGGAGAATTGTAGAGGTACTACTTTCTTGTATGACTCAATGCTCTCTCTTTAATTTCCCTTTTACATTTCATGAGTGAAAAACATGCTTTCATTCCCCTGAGAAATTGATTTACTTCTCGTCAATTTAGATGCTTCTAATATGTTTGATATCTAATAGCCTACATGCCTGTAGAACAGGGAGGTCAGATTAAACATCTGTCATTGTGCGACTGGATCTCAAAACTTTTAGTTTCCACATGTATAAAGAAGATACTGATTTTAGGTATTGTACTGACTGGCATTATATTATCCTCCTAGAATTTTTATATAGTCTCCACAAACTAACAAATGTAATAAAAAACACAATTCTTTTCCTCTAGCATTCAGCTGCTTTGTTCCACTCTGCTTGTTCTTATTTATTTATTTATTGACTTATCCCTTTTCTAACCGTTAGCCAGCAGCTTTGTAACCTTCTTCGCCCCTTAAAAATCACCCTCATCGTCAAGGGTATAGTTTAGAGACTGCTTCTTCATTGTCTTCCTTTATCACTACAACTCAATCATCTTCATCACTACAAGCTTCGGTGAGAGAGTTTCTTGCCCCCGTGTCCAATGGCTGTATGTGCCATTATACCTGCAAAATAGTCCTCCTTACATTCTCTGAGCTCTGTTGGTGTCCCTTTTTTGACTGGAAGGAATGGTCTTTGAGTGCAATGCTTCTCTGTTGAAGGTCACAGTGTCACATGGTTTGGGGACTTGTGGGAATGATTTTGGTATTCATGGACTCGAGAAAAACAAAAATTGCAGATAGATTAACTGGTCTCTAAACTAAGACGACAGCTTTTATATTATCTGTGAGCCGACTTAACAAACCAACTGACCTCTTTATCTCGAGATAGATAAACTGTTGTTGTTTGACTTTCTCCAAAATGAGTTTGACAGTCCCATATGATAGCACTTTGGTGTAACTTAGTGAGCTTTCCAAATGGGTAGAAAATTGCGATGTCCCATACTAAGCATTATGCTCTTCCTTGAATTCATCCATGACCTCTTGTGTTGACCCAATCAAAGTAGCTGGTACCGTAACTGGGCTTCGCTGTCCAAATAATTGTTTGACAGCAGCTGTGTGTCACCAATTTTCTCTGAAACCTATAACCGATAAAGCCCCATAACACTTTTGCCTTAAGTTGTAAGAGACAGGTTCTGGAGATTCAAAGCTTCTTTTTTTTTTTCCTTCAAAGTTGACAAGAGTCGTTGGAGCTTTTTCCTGACTAAGGCCCCCGGGTTCCCCGCATGCCACAGGTGCCTGATTATTATTGGGCCATTGTAGTCCCAGGGGATGGCCCCAAGGGGATTATTGGATAGGTGGGACTTCAAATTCTTAACCTACACTCTGCAAAATACTTATCAAGGCTTGTCTTACCACTTGAGTGAACGTCTTGAGGTCAGAAATTCAAACTTAAGTCGTACCTGTTACTTGCAGTTTTCATGTAATTGGGATATAAAGAAAACAATTGACATTCTGAAAAATGTAAGAGTGGAGTGTAATTGTTGAAAAATAGAAGCACATGTTTCTTCAAAAGGTTCCAATGCAAGTATATTGGAATACACATCTCAAAATATCAACTTGTGGTGATAATATGGGAGTGCCATATGAATAATGTTCATATAATTAGTTATTTGTAATTGTTTTATGTTATAAATCATACATGTTAATACAACTACACTTTCCGAGTTCTGGTGTATCGAGCATGGACCTTGGTCTTTTCAGATTTATGCAATAGTGTGAATAGACTGCTCAACTTTACTGAATGAAGTCTGGTACAGTTCGATCATCAGGAAATTATAGGAAATGAACTATTATCTGAACCTGAATCTGGTCAGGTTTTGCAGTAAAAGAACAAAACATTGAGCTATGCTATACCTATCGTGATTCTTTGATGACCTTTCTTAATCTATAAATGCTCTATAATTTTGCGTATCAGTTGGATAATCATGTTAATAATCTGTCATATTTCTTTCCAGATATATGGGCCAGAAAGTAGTGGAAAAACCACCTTGGCACTCCATGCAATTGCAGAAGTGCAGGTATTGTTTCTTTCTGAACTTCACATATGGATCTTTACTTCCTTGGACGTAGGAGGCACTTCGTATCAGATGTCATCGTACTGAAACCAGCATGTACCTTTTCAATGGAAATATGCAGAAGCTGGGAGGCAATGCAATGCTTGTTGATGCGGAGCACGCTTTTGATCCGGCATATTCTAAAGCTCTGGGAGTGGATGTGGAGAACTTAATTGTCTGCCAACCTGATCATGGCGAGATGGCACTTGAGAGTAATAGATTTTCTGTCTATGTAGTTGTTTCCAAATTGATGTGATGGTTGTTCTAGCACTACTAATTATTCCACTGCTATGATTCTCAAGAAATTTACTGTACACTTGTGGTCGAGACACAAATATATTTATTTTTTAAGTTTATGATCTCAGTTGCAGATCGAATGTGCAGATCTGGAGCCATAGATCTTATCTGTGTTGATTCTGTCTCAGCTCTCACTCCTCGGGCAGAGATTGAAGTACGTTATCATCTCTTGTTGACTCTTTTAGATGTTGAATTGACTAGGTTGATCATGTCTGACTTGTTTTTTTCATTGTATAGGGTGAGATTGGGATGCAGCAAATGGGTTTGCAAGCACGCCTTATGAGCCAAGCTTTGCGTAAAATGTCAGGAAATGCCTCGAAAGCTGGTTGTACTCTCATTTTTCTGAATCAAATAAGACACAAGGTAGTTCTGATTGTTTTGCTACTTGTATCTTAATAAGTTTAATGTTGCCATAGACTCTATATGTGGGGTGTGATTGCAGTTACTTTCACAAGTAGGGCCTTAATTCTAACCGATTGAATAGTGTCTAGGTCTTGCTTATATATTAGTTTTTGTTTTCTTGTGTCCAATTGACATGAACTCTTTTTGCAGAGACTAACATTATTCTTGTTGTGCATTTTGTAAGATTGGTGTTTATTATGGGAACCCAGAAGTGACAAGTGGAGGAATTGCATTAAAGTTCTTTGCCTCTCTTCGGCTTGAGATACGTCCTACTGGGAAGATGAAGTCTGTAAGCACACTAGCTGCTTGAATGATTCCTATTTGCAGATCATTTCATCAAGGTTTTCCCAAGTGCAACCCTGATCGTGCATCCATCTTTTTCTGCTTTAGGTTAAAGGAGATGAGGACATTGGGGTTCGGGTTCGTGTGAGAGTGCAAAAGAGCAAGGTAAGTTAGATGAGCATCAAAATTGTGAATCCCACTGAAGATGAAAAAATCTACTCTCTAAGGTCTTTAAGAAGTTCTCTCTGAATATAGGAGCTTGATTGTCACCTTTGAGATAGAGATAATGGGTTGATTGTCCCTTGGAATCAGTTCAGTAATTTACTATCTTTTGAGAGTTTTTTAAAACTGAATTTACACCTATCTCAATAGAAAGACCTCTTCCGGATTTGCTGTTCAATTTCAGTGGTCAGATATTTATATCATTTTCACTAGATTCCTTCAGAATGTCTTGCTGAGCCAAGGCAGACCAACCAAAAGCCATTGTTTTCTTGTAAATTACATCATTCTTTAATGATATTATCTAAGCCGTTTGCACCTTTCCAATTGAGGATTACTTCTGTTATTATATTGGCTTAATTACTGTACAGGTCCCTGTGGTATCCAACTTTTACAAAATTGTCTCTGTGACATGACTTTCAACAAAATGATCCCTGTGCTATGGTTTTGAGACAAATTAGTCCTTCCGTCCAACTGTCGTTACCCGCTTAATGGGAGAGTGTTGTACATGCCACGTCAGCACCATTCACGCGTTGACACGTGTTTTTTGAAGAAAAAGTCATCTCAGATTATACTTATTTTCCACATCTCAGATCATGTATGTAACATGTAATATCTATACAAGAGTAAATGATATGGAAAAGAAGTATAATCTGAGATGACTTTTTAATTATTATTTTTTTCAAAAACACGTGTCAACGGGTGAATGGTGCTGACGTGGCATGTACAACACTCTCCCGTTAAGTGGGTAACGACAGTTGGACGGAAAGACTAATTTTTCTCAAAACTATACCACAGAAACCATTTTGTTGAAAGTCATACCACAAAGACTATTTTGTAAAAGTTGGATACCACATGGACCTGTACGGTAATTAAGCCTATTATATTTGACCATGTACATGAAGGTGGATGAAGTTGGTCTTTTCTGGTTGCTACTAGTTCTGCCGACATTATTGAATATGATTGTACCTATCATTCTCACTTGTTTGATATACCACAATTTAGTGCTTTTGATTGACATCTGACCATAGGTAGAAAGATCCTAATTGTCATAGGTGTCAAGACCGTACAAGCAAGCTGAATTTGAGATTATCTTTGGCGAGGGAGTGGGAAAACTGGTCAGTAACACTATATAGAAGCTTTTTTTTCCCCCATCAAAAAGTGCAAATCACACTACTCTTGACATTGCTGTCTCTTTCAGGGTTGTGTTTTGGATTGTGCTGAGATGATGGACATTGTGGTGAAAAAGGGCTCTTGGTATAGCTATGGGGACCACAGGTCTGTCTTTGGACTTCCGTTTGCAGCTCCTCGTGTTAATTACTTTCTACCCTCTGCTATTTTTTACCAAACAATATAATGAAAATGGACTTTTTCGTCTTAGAATGCCTGGAGATCCTTAGAGGTAGGAAACACGAGGATTTTGTTAAATAGCTGCATGTGATTGAACTTTAACCTTTGATGTCGCCATGGTACTCTCCCATTATTTGAAGAACAATCATTTGGTTATTCACCTGTAACTTTTTCCCCTTAGATAAGGATTACTTTGGCTTATTGTTGCCTTATGTTCTGTGTTTGGAAAAGGTTGGGACAGGGAAGAGACAGAGCATTACAGTACTTGAAAGACAACCCCGTTCTCAGTGATGAAATAGAAAAGGTGTGGATGCTTAGGCATTTTATTACTCTTTTTGTTGAATCTTATGCATTATTATTTATTTCTATAGCAATCAATCTTTTCTTATTGCCTAGTTGGCTGTGGTTGTAGACCTTTTCCATTTTTCTGGGGTCCATCTCTCTAACTAAACACGACATCATATGATAATGGTTTACAACTTCTCCCAACCAAGTAAGTGAAGATTTTTCCCATATGTCAACAGTGGGCGTTTCTAATCTCTTTCCCTCAAGCATCAGGCATTTTTTAAATCATCTATAGTGCTCTGTCTTCTTGGATGATTCACTATATTGCACTCTAGTGCACCTAATGGTGAACCTAGGTTACCAATCAATCCAATGTGCGTAGTGCTGAGAAATAATGATTGGTGACAGAATCCTTTATAGGGGTCATCTATAGGACTCGAAAGGCTTAGTTCGCATCAAGTGTTTGACAAGTGTCTTAGATAAGAGAGAAAGTCACATGCTCATTTCTAAATTTTATTATTTATTTGAGACATCTTATCTTTTCTGGTCAAAACTAACTATTGTCCCGTGATTGATAAACGAATAAAAGGAAAATAAGCGGGAGTACTCTCTGACCTACTAAAATGTTGAAAGGTGAAAAATCCTTAGCCTACTTTAAATTTAACGTCTTCGGTATTCAACAGAAGTTGTTATAATCCTTTTCCTGCTTTGTATATTCCAATTCTACAAAAAGAATCACAGGGTGTATCATGTCTTAATGAGTAAACAAATATGATCAAATCAGTAAACCTGTAATGACAATAATCATGCAAGGTGATGGTAATTACGATAGTGATTATTAGTGTCTATATTTTTTAAGATATCTTTGACCCTTTGATGAAATGGATGGATCTCTTCCTGGAATAAATTGGACAGGTAAAGAAATTTCTCGTTGAGTTACATACTTAACTAGCTATCTCCATTTTCCCTTTTTGTCACAACTTATGTGCTCTTGTTTGCATAGACCATGAGTATGAAATTGAAATGCATTTGCAGATTGTTCGGTCAAAAATGGGAGATGGAACAGGACAAGTAAGCTCCACAGTTTCGAGGAGCCCATCATTGCAAGATCAAGACGAAGACATTTATGAAGAGATACAATGAGGTTGAGTAAATACAGCTAGTGATTGGTGTTATCTACACCGGATCAGGGAAGCAGGTAGCAACGGAGGTGGTTAGCTGAAATAAATGGTTTACAAGGAGGGTATCAACTCTTAAGGGCAACTCGGTTTATTGAGTTGACGCCATTTCCCATCTATCCATCTCCCGGGGTGAAAAAAGAAAGAAAGTAAAAAAAGAAAAAAAAACTCTGGTTCTGGTGGTAACTGGGAAATGCAATCTCTAATGTTGTATGGTAAAAGAAGAGGAAAGGAAATGTGAGGACTGCGCGCCTTTTGGATTGGTTTTTTGGGGAGGACAAAAAGGAGGAAGGGGGTTGGGTTCATGGCTGAGGGGAGGGAGGGGTTTGTATATTGTAGTTGTAATGTTTTTTTTTTCTAATTAGTTAAGGAAAACCTACATTCTTCTCATGGCATTTTTAAGAGGCTCAGAGTTAGTAACATTAATGTTATCAAATTTTCTCTACTTTCTATTTTCAATCAAATTGTTTGAATTTGGTATTCGCTGCCAAGGTTTGTGCCGGCAAACGAGAGGGATGTGAAGAATGAGTATTGTTGACCTGTAGCAAGTAGTTATATTTGTCTTTGACATGTAACAATTGGGGCCCTATTAGTAGAATCTTACTGCCCCTGAGGGACACAAGAATTACGCTTATTGTTGAGGGAGTTAGCGAAATTAGAAAGTTCTGCACTTCTTTCTGCACGTTCTACTCTATCTCCGATATTATAAGCATCCAACCAAGTCGATTGAAGCTTCCTTGCAGAACTACCGTAAGATTGTGCACTCCTCCTGTTTGATACACAGCGTTGTTGCATGTCCCTACTGTTATAGTTTCATGCATCGCATCATTCTCCTTCCTCTTGGGATGGAAGAAGAAAGAACATGCATGAATCAATCTGACCACCCGCCGAAGCATCAAAATAAGTCTCGCGGGAGTGATTATCGTGTTCATAGAAATTGAACTGAGGGTATAAACTAGATTGGGTCCTCACTCATCTCCACATGATAGCCGAAAAGACAACCAGAAGAAGAAGAAAAGAGTAGTTCCAGAATAATTCACATTAAAAAGTATACAACAGGCATAAAATTCATGTCCATGCCTAAACATTACGCATAGCGCTGTACTGCAGTATTTCTGGGACGTTTTCGGAGAGCTACTAGGGACAGGCTATAGTAAACCAAAGCTAGGCAACAATGGATTGAGTCTACTGGGACAAAGCACTTGTGTTGTAGACAAGAAGTGCACCACCTGCAAGAATGCCAGCTAGGGTAACAGCCCAAATGGCCAAGCCCGTAGTACCTGCAATTTCATATTGCTCCCTTGAGTTTTAAGCTTACCCCACAAAAATAAGTTTAAGATCGAGAAGGAAGTACAAATGAAGCGTTCCAACTTCTAAATTACAGCCTCCAAATCAAAGGTTTAGTAGCAGTAGATTTTCTTACCGCCAACATAGACATCACCACTTGGGGACCATTCGTCTTTGTTGTAGATAGGACTGCACACCAATTATTGGGTGAAAATCAGTAGCTAATTTCATTCATGAGTTAACCAAAACAACTCCTAAAAAACTTATCTTAGGTTTACCAGAACCAAAATTTCAAATGAACCAAACGCAAACACTATTATTTTTGGTGAATAATCAAAATTTTATTTAAGAGCTCTACCCACAACAGGAAATGATGATACAATACAACTATATTCAACTATCTGAAACGTAATCAGAAGGAAATTGAGGTTTAACAATTTTACTTTTAAGAAATAAACATAAATAATAATAATTTTTTTTATAAAAAAAACAAGAGATTAGAGAATCAAAGAACTGAAAGAGTAAAGAGATGATATATATGTTACCTGTACCCATCGACATTAGCACCGTATTTGTCGACAAATTGGTAGACACCCTTTCCCTGAATCAAGTTAAGAGGTTGAGATTGGAGTTGCCGAGCAAGAGAAACAAATGATCTTCTTTTTGCGAAGAAATTAATTAGAAGGAAAAACTACATAAAACAAAGAAAGCGAGCGGGTACAAGAGTTTTCAAAGGAAAAGACCAAAATATGTAAAGCTAGTTTGTTTGAGAAAAGACAGAGAAAAACGGAAAATTTGCAGCGGAGAAATGAACAGATGAATCATGAGAAAGCAAAGTTGTAAATACCAACCTTGGGCTTCCTCCCGGATGCGTCAACGCCATCCCTCAAGTCCATGCCGCCGCCAGTTCCTGTAAATAATCCATTTTCAGATGAAGCCAGAACCAATCAACCAATCATCTGTATGGACGTACTTGCTGGTAAACCATACATCACACATGCATGATTCATGACTGCATGGCAACACATCTGTAGAGATGAGTCATGTATGTATAATGGGAGATACCGTAAGGCGTGTCAGTCTTGATCTTCTTGACACCGCTGGCCTTAACTTTGAATGAAGAAGTCCTTACAAGAGAGGGAAGGCCTCTCACTGCTGACTTCTCTACAGTGAAGGGAGATGGTTTCAGACTCACTGAGGCCATGACTGATGCCGCCATTGCGTACCGAAGAATCTCAGCTTGCTTTTCTGCCTTTGCCTTCAACTGCGCGGTCTGGACCGAAGTTCCTCCGTAATAATAGTGGCCAGAACTCTTGATTGCAAAGATGGCACGTGGCATATCCTGTGTGGCTTAATTCTTGATATGATATTGCAAAACATTATCCAAACCTCAAAGCACTTGTAGCCATTGCTGCGCGTGTGGCTTAATTCTTGATATGATATTGCAAAACATTATCCAAACCTCAAAGCACTTGTAGCCATTGCTGCGCGTGTGGCATCCAGATATTCAAACCCCATCCTTTGCTGCGCGTGTGGCATCCAGATATTCAAACCCCATCCTTTCGCGTGACACGTGGAGTCAGGCCACAGGATAGGAGTGAACCCTTTCAGGACATAGATGCCCTTTTAGATTCCCTTATCATTTGGTGATGAAGACAATCATGCTATGCATTCAAGGATCGACCGTGGAAAATGCAAGGACAATATACGAAAATATTTCTATTTAGCTTTGCAAATTCTGAAATATATGTTCTTCATTTTCTTCGAGATGCATTGAACTTATCTATCTCTTTTTGTCTCACTGGCTATGTCTTTGTAAGAGTTAAAACATTGTGTGTCCTCAGATTAAACTAACACCGGTGGGACTTGCAAAACTTGTTTAGGAGAAGTCATCTAAAGAGAACTCCCTCGAGTTGCCTCAGTAGTTAGGGTGAAGAGTTGTGTGAGTTAGACGTACGTTTCGAGTTCGATTCTCCTGAAGATCAAACCGGTGACTTAAGTGAGCAGCTGTGGACTGTGGGCCACCGCGTTAGCTTTTCCAAGGTTTAATCACCGTTCAGCTGGGCCTAATCTATAGGGTCGGCCCGGTGTGTGAGATTCATCCTCTTTTCTCAAAAAAAAAAACATCTAACGAGAATGAACTAATGCCTGGACTGCAATCACAGCAGAAGCCCACACTGTCCTAATCTCAGCCCAAGACTTGCCAAGAATTATTACAGAGAATAGACTAGAAGTCAATAGAGCTATATTGTCCCCCATCGTCTCCTTGCAGTTCGAAAGCTTTAGTCTAATGGTCAAGTATTGTCACAGTAGTGATGCGCCAGCAATGAAGCAAGTGTTGTTTAAAGGTTCTGGTGTGTGAGGGTCTGCGAAGATGGAGCTTTTCTATTACCTACAGAAGAAAAAGGGAGAAAGAGAGGTGCTATGGAAAGAGCTCAAACATGTATAGAAAGTACATATAATCTTCAATCATGAATAATATCAGAGCATTCGTTCTAGGAAAAAAAAGCTCTTATGAACAAATTTCTTCTCTGGAGCTCACTTTGATCAATTTTAAAGATTATATAGCAACTGCCTACAGATTTCCTAAATTATTTCTCTCCATAGAGCCCATTTAAATTGCAGATACACCTAACATCTAAATAATTCTCCCAGTCCAGATGGCAGTGAAGCAAGTTACTTGTGAAATGATGATAGAATAGTCATAAACAGCTAGTAAGCTTGGAAGCTGCAGCCATGCCGCTAACTATGGCACCTTCAATATTTGGGCCCACACAGAAATCGCCACAAATAGCCAGCCTCTTGTTCTTCTCCCAGAGGCATTTCTCCT
Source organism: Myrica gale (assembly GCA_963930655.1). NCBI lineage: Eukaryota > Viridiplantae > Streptophyta > Magnoliopsida > Fagales > Myricaceae > Myrica > Myrica gale. The sequence continues at coordinate 20,628,117 of OZ005617.1, read as the reverse complement.
CCCTAGCTATGCTTGCAACAGGAAAGGCGCTCCCCCTACAGGAACATTATACGTGTCAAATAGACATTCAGCAATATAGAGTCACTACAGATACTGCAATGATCTCTATGCTCACAACATGATCCTACATAGTTCTAGGACAATGGCAAGTACGAAAGAAATAGATTCTTGCCTATAAGCACAAGGATAGAGACTACAACTAAAATATGTTCCCAAGTCATTTGCTGCATTATCCTTATTTCTTGTTTGTTTTGGTTCTCCCCAAAAAAAATCATTTTTTGAAAGCAAATTTACGGACATCACAACATCTGGTCATATGATTGATATTGACCAATGTGTTTAAGCAACTGAGAAGAAGCAGTCAACCTTAGGGCTCCAATCTACATACTCACCATCTATGAGCTCTCTTGAAGAACGGTTGAGAACTAATTAGTCCAGTGCTCTGGAATTCATGGAAGAGTTCTTCAGCCACTTTTGTCAGTGTTGCTTCTGAGGGCTTTAGAAGCCCAGCTTGAGCAATTACACCATTTGCATAGTCAGTAGTTGAGTGCAATACCCATCGTTCACTGTGCAGAGAGGGCACCAGAGGGTAAAATATGATCAGCATGATCATTTCTTTCCATGAACTAGCTAAGAATGTAGCACACAAGCATATACCTAATGGTAGACCGCCCTGGCTTGCTACTGTCACAATAAGCCCAGCTTAAAACTTCCGAGTTAATTATTCTGAAGCCTTTTGTTGAAATCTGAATAATAAAACAAAATTCCGTGAGGCACTGTGGTAACCCTCAACTGAACCTGACATAACTTTTGAGGGAAAGAAGCAGAAACAAAATAAGAAATCTGAACTCTGAACTCTTGTGTGTATCTGCAGATACTATGTAACGTAGAGATGCAAAATCAATTCTTACTGCAGAAAGAGGCTCTGAAAATGCTAGCATGAGAGCAAAACAGGGCATAGCAGGGATATCTTGCAACTTTACTGCCCACTCTGGAACTATGTTCAAACCTGCATAACAATCAGTTTGGATGAACTTATGCTTCACCAACAATGACCACACCAACACCAATAACACCACTCAAAATATAGGAAAGAAGTATGCAACCAAATAGGCTTGCACCATTCTCTTCTGTACATAAGGAGACAATTTACTTGAAAACACCAAATATACAAAACCATCTAGACAGTCATTCCATGTTTCTTCTGCCATAATTTGAAGGAGATATTGGCCCATCAAAATCATTAGACTGATTGTGCAGAATGCATCTCAAACTTTCTCTACATATCTATCGCTAGCTAGTAGCTTTTTTACACTGCTGCAATAGCATAATCTAGGTTATATACTACATTTTACTATCACACAAGGCTCGCATACTTCAATCATTTAGTGAACTTGCATGAAAAGTGCTTACTGCTTCAGCCCAGTCCAGATTCTTAGATGCCATAAGCTTGGTATCACTGAAATTTACTAGCTAGACGACTTCTAATGCTAGATGGAGGAAATCCAAGGGCTCTCAAGTCTCATGAACTCTAGGTTCCAGATAACATTTTAGGTATAAAAATATTTCTTCCAACTACTCAGAGCTGTTTGTGCACATAAAGTCTGTTTTGTGTTCTGTTGTACTACATACCAAAGTTTGAAAGTGAGTGAGTTCACCATCTTGCTTAAACAGCCGAGGTATACAAACTGTTCAAAACATACTATAAAAAGAAGAAGAAGAAATCACATAATAGGAACTGATAAGGAGACAATAGCATATGTGAAAAGGGTCGAGCACCAAATAAATGATCAGCAAGGAGGACAAGTTCTCATTTCATTTAATCATACTTGGGTTGAAGTGGCTTGAACCAACTATTTTGTTTCCCTCATAGTTGTAAGTCCAAATTCTTACAAGAAAAGTTACAAATTGAGTAGTAACCATTATGTATTGTGTGTTTTTTTGGGATAACTATTATGTATTTGTTGTGGGACAACATCAGTAATCTTTCACACCAAATCAACAAAGACAGGCCATATATTGACCACCAGACATTAGAAGCTTTATATAACACCATTCCCGATAATATAGACCTTTGTCATTAAAAAAGGACTTCTACATAGTGTGAGCTCAAGCCTGGTTGCAAACATTTAAGCACTGTGCATAACACAACAATTGGAGGGACATTATACCAAGAGGTGGTGGTCGTCCTGTAACATCTGTAATCCTTGGAGAAACTATGTTCTTGTCTGATGCAATCACCCCCTGAAAGCGACCAAGATTTTCCCCGTCCAAACCCATCAAAGACCATAGCTTCTCCTCCTCTAACCACTCAAACTTTCCAACACCCACCCCAAATTTACTTTCCACTCCTGAACAAAAGTAAAACAGGAAATAAGGAATTTATAGCTTCCTGTAAAGTATTTTATTGCAGTCATTCCAAAAGAGAAGTAGTAGGAATACATACCAGGCTCTTGGCATAATGCTCGACATATGGCATTCATGCCAGGTACACCCACATACTTCTTGGTTAATCCTTCCTAGATGAAATTGATAATCAGAGAAACAGTTACACTGCAGAAACAAGATACAGATTTATACTGTTACATGCAATCAACTTCAGCATGTGTGTGAACTGCGTGTGCACATGTAACATGCAAAAGAGAAGAAAACACAGTCTTTGCATATAATCACAAAAAAGCATTACCTTCACATTATAATCACATGTTTTGCTCAAATCTCAGGTGCATCTTAGATATATAACTGACACTGATTAGCATCACCATGAAGTGGAGAACAGAAAATCTCATGCAAGGAATGGAGTTCCAGAAAAGATGTCTCAATGCAATACTTTTGGACACCTTAGCTTGAATATCCATGAAAAGGGATGATCTTATGTAGAATGTTCGTGGAAAGCAGTTTCAAAAACAGTATTTTCAACAAATATCAACCTATAATGGAAAAAAAGAAAAAAGACACTTTTCTGATGTTTATGGTCTATAAAATTTTATGCATAGTAACGCATAATAACCTGAAGGATTGAAAATAAAGAACTCCAATTCAATAAAAGACCCTGACATAGTAAACAATGTGTTTCTTCGCAACATTGAAATCTCAACTTCAAAAGCTGGTTGAAAAAGTGTGTGGTGCAGCTGAAACATTAATTCAGGAAATTAATCCCAGCAGAAACAAAATAAAAGGAGTAAAGGAAGAAGAAAGACACCATGGAGCACAGATACCCACCAAGCTATAGAAATTGGATTAGGGCAGAAATTAATGCAACCGTGCAAAACAAGCTAAACCTAAATTTGTACCATCCAATTAATCGTATCTGTATTTTAGAAAAGGGGGAGGCGATGATAGTCAGTTCCAACATATTTTTCTTTAATTTAGAAGGGTGGAAGCCATAGCACAATTGAACATCGGCATTATTGAAGGAATTGTAATAGACCTGTTGGATGTCAACAAAATCGTGGGAAATACAATCAAAAGCCCTGAAATTCTCACTCCACTCAGCAACAAGACCTCTTGATTCCCATTCACGAACCAGACTTAACACCTGAGCGTTGCTGACACTAAAAAATGGAGCACCGTGGTCGAATAGCAGCTCCTTCCCATCTTCAGTAACTTCTCTATTAGTGAATTTTCAAAGCATAGCAAAAATCAAATACAGTTTCATATGCTACTTCAACCAAAGATTGATTCTATAGAAAAGCCAACAAAATTGTTCATCCAATTATAGTATTAATAGATAATTAACAAGATAAAGAGAATAAGGTGAATAAGATAGACATAGGCTAACAGGAAAGAACCTTCTGCGGGACATGCGGCCACCAGGGCCTCTAGCGGACTCGAAAATGGTCACGGACACGCCATTCCTGGCCAGACTCGATGCACACACTGCTCCTGAAACTGCTCACCTTTATTGTCATTTTTTTCATAGTTTTGTTTGAATGTGAAAAGAAGCAAATCTGCAAGAATGATTTCAATGGAAAAGAGAAAGTTGGTTTGAATGCTCACTTCCACTTCCCACCACGGCTACCTTATTGCCGACGCTGTTCATTGTCATTCCCTGGATTGGGCTCCGCCCTTTCTGACAGCACGTTATCGTTTTAGATACCGACAAAGGGAGACGCAGGCTGGTAGATTTCATAATGCCGGAATGTCACCCCCTTTTTTCCAACTTTTACCATCTGTTTTCTATCTGTTTCTTTTTGTTTCTACTTCGTGACCCATCAACGAAAATCGATTCTAGGCTAAATAGATCGGTGAAGTCTGACACTTGGCATTGACATTTACTTCTTGCGGACATTGGGTTTAACAGCTAAATAGCGTAAGACTTGCTAGAGCACTGCACAATTAACAATTTGATCGGCTGATTTAGCAGACTCAGCACAAAAGAAACAGACTAAAGTTCATATCTTGCTAGTCCGCTCACACTCAGACACTGAATCTCGCGTCTTTCCATATACTGTCGTCTTGGCATGCATCCATGGTCATGGATAATTCTTTGCCCCCCCCCCCCCCCCCCCCGACCAAAAAAAATAAAAAGAAGGCGGAAACTGTATTAAATATCATTGTATTCGTACTCAACTTCCTATCTGCCCCTGCTGTTCCTCGGATAGTTCCGAATCTAATGTTTTATCTGCCCCTTCCGTTAAAGAAGAAAGTATGAAGCTTTTTTTTCCCTTAGCAAGTATTATATATCATTGTATTGGTACTCAACTTTAATCATATCTGCCCTCTGTTATCTGAGATAGTTTTGAATCTAGTGAGCATTCCTCACTAAATTGTCCATTTTACTAAAATGAATCCTTCTTACCGCTAGATGTTCAACAGTTTGCTGGAAATACACCATGAATTGAATCAGGATCCATTCTAAATCTTTCCCTAACTCCGTATATGAATCCTAGTGATTCTGGTTAGTAATATTTTGTTTTGTTTACAACTACGAAACACAATTGGCTAGTGAGGATCAAGATCTTGGGGTAACGAAGGAAGTGCAAAGAACTCCCGCTTAATTAGACTTCGATATTATCAGGTAAAAAAATCGGAACCACTTTGGGCAAGCGGTGGGGATAAATATCCCGATTAAGTTGGATGAATTGACCATGTCAAAACGACATACAAGTAATACTACGGTAGAAAGCTTGAATCGCCATCCACTAGTCATAATGAGCAATGGGTGCCACTAGGCACCAAGCGATGACTTTTTTTTTTCTAAGCAAATATCCATTCAACCAAAGAAAACCAAATCAAGGGGGAGGGGGGAACCAAGCGATGACTTTATTTGAAGCTTCGTATCAACCTGAGTCGTCATCAATATGTATTGTTTACCTGAACACTGTTGTGTAATGTTACAGCTCAACCGGGAGACTTGTACATTCCTCCGTACAACCAAACATCCTCCCCGGATGGCTCAAAAGGTGGTGGAGAAGCCCGAGTGGCTTCACTTGCACTCTGCAAAGCTACAGGGCCGAGACAATAATTAATATTTTATTGAGTGGTTTGGCCTTAAGACTTTCACGTGAAGAAGCCAAAATGCCAACTCCCAAGTTCCCAACTGCGACTCTCTTTATTTGGCAAGATTCTCTGACCAGTTGTTTCGAAGAAAGGTCAAAGCTAACTGTCGCCGCCTTTGACCTCATTGGTTTTTTAGCCCATGTTGGATGATTGGAGCAAGCAGTATAAGAGGAATAAAGAACATAAGGAAAACAGGGTTTTTGCTTAGAATAATAATAATAATAATAAAAAGGAGGGTTTTTTATTCTTGAAACGTCCCGCGCGTAAAGAGAAAATAGAGACATTTTTCGTCTTCTATGAATTCTATAGTACCGCAATAAAACAAAAGAATATCTTTATAGTTGTTTCCAGCTAGCCAACGCGAGAATAATAGAGGTAGTTGCATCACATATTCACACGATGCAAGAAGAAAATAATAGGAGGTTGAAAGTGGTACCTGCGACGACTAGATTTTTGGTGATAATTCTCTTCTGTAGAGTGAGAGGTCAGTTTTGCAGTTCGCTGCCGCTGGCTTATATCTATATTTTATTTTGCTGCTGGGGTCATCGTCTCCGCCAGTGAATATAATAAGCATTTATATCGAATCGCTAAACCGCTTGAATCTGACATCTTCGTATAGATTTAAAATGGTTAACCACACGACACGGGATCGGGACCTCTGCAATATCTTAGGCAGCTGTTCGGGCAGGGTGGGTCCGGATCAAGACCCACACCTCTCTTATTGCACCTACAATTCAATCATCCGAATTGCAAGAAATTTTCGCCCCACAAAACGTATCGAAGGCGGCTCGCTCACTATCACATACAATAATACAAGCATTTTTTTTTCTCTTTCAAAGATATTAGCATGGTCGACATCTAGATCTAGAGCTCATTGAAGCTTAGTTGTGAGCAAAAAAAAGAATGTACTTCTTGTTGCAGTCAATGTAATGGACAGAAAAGTAACTACCAATAAAAGCATCTAAAAAAAACCCCACTTAAAAAAGCTGCACAAATTTCGTTTTCGGAACATTAAATCGAGTCTTAAGTGCATGATAATCTTGTCAAAATCTTAGAATTTCAATTTATTTTTTTAAAATTACAATTTTAATATTATTTATGTACGAATATCAATACAACTTAATATTATATTTTTTACAAATATTAATATAAGTCAACACATTCTACACAAACACCAATAAAATCCAAATATTACCTAAAAATTCTCAAAACACTTCAAATCTTAAAAATTTCATCAAAACGAATATGCCCTAATATTGTGTTTTGGATGGGCTGTGAAAATTTGTTTTGTTGGAGTTAGCCTATATTATCTTGAGATCCGTAAAAAAAATTGAGTTTGTAAAGAGTGGTTGGAATTTGTAAACAGATTGATAGCATTTGTAAAAAATGTTGGAGTTGATAACAAGTGATTGTGTAAAAGAAAATTATGTGTCATCCAAGTAGAGAAAGAAGATGAAAATATTAGCCCATTTAGGTAGCTCAAGTGTCACTAGTCCTTAAAAGTGTTGGTTAGACGCGCATTCATAAGTTCAAATCACTACTTGCACACAAAATTTACAACTTAAATAGAGAGTTGATTAGTGAGTCCGAATTTCTCTCGTTACAAAATATATATTATAAATGAAGAGCTGCAATATCGAAGCCTTCGTGGTTAATTTTGTGTCACGAAACCAGATCCGATAAAAAGGATAAATTATGCAAGAAGAGGCCGGAGATAAATTTTAGTATAATTTCTTAAGATAAAACCAAGGGGCAAGGAGGGTTGAAACTTAATTTATTCAACTTTCCTAGTGAATTAAAGGAAAAATAAATAAATTGATTTTCACAATTTTGAGGTGCAGATCGCTGCATTTAGAACTTTTTTTTGCCAAGTAAACGAAATATTATAAATCAAAAGAGCGAAAAGTGATGCATATCACAAACCCAGATATGCTCGAGAATGTCAGCGAAATCAAAGAAAACAACAAAATAGAAATTGAACGTCACAAAGAATCATTGATAATTGGAAAAACATATAAAATTGTTAATAAATTGTTTCCAGAGTTTTTTCTCCCATTATTTGCAATCAATTTCAAAGCACTTTGTATCATAGTACATGTATAATAAAGAAAGACAATATAAATCAGATGCTTCTCCTCTAAACAAAAACATTTTTGTTGCTTCTACATGCTTTTCAAATAACAAAAAAAAAAATAAATCACTATCTAAAAATAAATTCAAACTAATCTTCCTTACTCCCCCTTTTCTCTCAACAAAGACTTATTCGAATCAACTTCGAATGGGGTTGAAGCTTTAATGATCATATACTATTATTGATGACCATTTTTTTTATTTAAAATCATCTCCTAATGGGAATTGAGATCCTCTCCAAAGTTTTGCTCAAATTAGACCATGCATTTAGATAAACAGATACAATATATATCGGATGTTGTAATGTTCACGTTGTCTGTCTCATAATTAATATCAACAGAAAATTAGGGAAATTCATTTTTTAGTCCTTAGGTTTTAGACACTTTTTTTATTTTAGTCATTCACTTTCAATTTTCAAATTTTTAGTCCTTGAGCTTTCTTTGTTTGACGAAATGGTCATTCTGTCAGTCTGTCGTCCATATGCTTAACGGAGCTCTCTGACACGTCAGCAAATTTGTACCGGTCGACCGCTTCATGTACCGGTCGACCGCTCACTATCAAAACATATACCCTGTCGACGCTTCAAATTTGTTGACGTGTCAAAGAGGTTCGTTAAGCATATGGACGGTAGACTGACGGAATAACCATTTCGTCAAAAAAAGAAAACTCAAAAACTACAAATTTGAAGTTTAAAACCTAAGGACTAAAATGAAAAAGTGCAAAAAAATCTAAGACTAAAAAATGAATTTCCAAATAAATTAAAAATGAAGTTTTGGTTTATGGTGATTACTAGTGCTCCCTTGTAGTCAAATTGTAGTTGAGAAGAAGATACGAGTAGAAAACATCGATCAAAACGAGCTTAGAATATATATATTGTTTTCTATAAGGAATAAATCGTATACCTTATCCATGTTATTATGAGAGGAAGGAGTTATTGTAAAGTTGATATCCACGTATCATTGCAATGCAATCCTACGCGGTCTTATTACTTCACAAATTTAAAACTTATATCCCAAACTCGAGTTGAATTTGGTGTTTGAGTGTTAAAATTTGTTAGGATACTTAAAATTTTAGAGTACGAGAATTGATGAAAAAGTGAATGATAGTTTATGAGAATTAATGAAAAAAGTGAAGAGAGATTATTTGAATAAATATTATATAAAAAATGATTTGATGATAAGAAAAAAATTATTTTATAATTTTTTTAATTATACCGAAATTTTGGGGGGAAATCAAACAACACGACTCAGTCCCAAGATTCTTTGAAAAATGCATCAAGTTATAATCAAAATTATGACCAGCTTTAGCATTCGCTCGAAAACATATCTTTTTGGGTGGAAATGGCCATGTCTTGACCTTTTACCAATTCGCCCAACAAAACCCATTATGACATTTCTCACATTTCTGAAAGGAAAAAAAGAAAACAAAAACAGAGAAAAGAAAACGGAGGTACGAAATTCAAACGTGGAATCTCTCAATCTCTCAGTCACGTATGGTCGAACCATATATGCGTACGACCTCATCACAATATGTGTTCACATCATAATCCCATAAGAACCCCCGAGTTGTTTTTTCCCCATTATTTTATTTTTCAGTCAAAATAGGTTTTTTATTTTTATTTATATATGTTTGAGTTGGAGATGAAGGGAATGGAGGATATTGAGCAGACTTTATTGGACCTCAGTGGGAACACAGAGTTTCCGAGAGTCAGAAATATTTTATAGTCCATTTGCAGGCGTGTTTCAGATGCATACAAATGATGTACAAAAAGGCCCAAAGGATGGGTCAAACGCCTGCTGAGGAGTGAGGTATCTGTTCCGTGACAAGAAGAGAGAAGCCCCCGAGAAGGTGAGTTGGGATCTTTCCCAATTATTACGTACGCGCCACATTGTCTCGACAACTTCTATGACCCCCAAATTGGGATGACTCTCATCTGTTCTCCAATTGAATCATCCGATTCATAAAGATAAAGATAATGATAATGTACGTATCAAATTTTGTAAGATTATTGCTGTATTACAATCTTAACGACGGCTTTTACATTAACGTTACCAAATTTATGAACTCTCCTGAACAATTATGCTTTTAACCTACAGTAAGAGCTTACATCGCATTCGTACATTTTTTATGCTCGAAAGAGAAAAAAAGTCTTTATAGATAATTTGAGAAAGTCAATCTACCTCGAATTCCATTTATACGGAAGAGAAAGTGAGAGAGGGCCAGAGAAAATTCAAAAAGGGTACGCATGCCTTCATGGACTGGTAGGACTAGTACTTAATTGCCCACATAAGCTCCCTAGTCTGCTTATTCCTCCTCCCTGTCTCTCTCTTACCTCTGTTAACCGGGCCTCCTCTTCCTCCTCTCAGCTCCTGAGGTCAGTTTCACATCTGGGTTTCTTCTGCGGTCTCTTTTTTACTTACCTTCAGTTCCATGTTTCGTTTTAGTGGTTTCTATGTGTTAGCTTGGGTGCACTAGTTAACTTTTTCCTTCTCTCAATTGTCTGGCTCAATTTTTGTCTTTGAGATCATCTTGGAAAAGGTACCCCCGTCATTTTTTAGGACATATCAGATGATCTCACTGTCAAATCAGGCTATATTACTGATTCTCTTCTGGATTTTGATTTCTCTGAAATCATGTAACCTTAAAGCCAAGATTTCTGAAGTTTTGATTAATAATTGATTTATCATATACGTTTCCCATACGAAATCTTGGCCTGTCCGTCTACCTATCTTGAATGCAAATTTCGTCCTCCTCTGCCAGATCTGTTACAATGTTTCTCATTGCGTTGAGAACTGTGGATTTTTCATTGTCCGGTATGCAGCAGAAGTGCATATGGTATTAGCAGTAGCTTTTGTGATTCACAAATTTGGTATAGTGGCGAGTGCTCGAGAGTTTTGAAAAAACGTTAGGCCACATGAATTGAAAATATTAAATCTGAAAAAGATTAGAAATTGAAATAGAAAAAGGTGGCACATTGAAAAAGTTTTTGCTTTGCCAGAAAGTATCCATTTTGTTGTCTCTAAAACAAAATTAGAAGGAAAGAGAAAGCAAAGAATATAGTTTAATTGGTGGGAAAGAGAACAGTTACAGAAGCAGCTTATTGAATCTGCTCCTACCTTAAAAAATTTAACTGCCAAAATTGATCTTGCTTGTTGACCCAACAAATTAGATGGCTACATATCTTAGTCCTTTTATATATGCTTCGGTATTATTATTGCTTTCCCCATATCTCTAAACCCCTTCTTCTGGGTTGGGGCCATTTTGCTTTTCGGCCCGTCAGTCAGAGACTAGAGGGCGTCCAATTATTCTTCTCTATTTGAAGAATTGTTGGCCTTTTCCAGTTGTCTTAGGAAAAATGTTAGGTTTAGTGCATCAAACATTGCTGAGCACTACAATGTCCAACTGGTTCCCCGGCAAATAAAACGCGAAGTTGACTTTCCCTTCAGTCAAAGATGCACGAGAATATCTTTCAATCAGTATGTTTGCTGTCAGATGCAAATTCCTCCTTTCAATACCATAATTAAGTGTGTCTTTTCAATTCTTAGCTAGCCATTTCGTTCTCTTTCATCAAATCGAGATTAGCTTGATAGTCACTCAAAAACTGTGTTCTTTAACTATATGTATGTACACATATATTTCTTTTTGCCTGGTCGTGCATTAGAAGTAATTTGTATTTTCAATGTCTGAGTTTGGCAGGTCTTGGAAGTGTTCTGATTTGAAGCCATTACTGACAGCTTGACATAGAAAGGCTGATCATTGGTTTATCACTCAGTTATGACTTGTTTTCCTTTCTTATTCAGTAGGAAGAGGGGACCAAACAGAGGAGGAGGCTTTCATGTTGATGATGGTAAATTGATTAGATGTTTAAAGACAATCTGTCTGTTTCTTGCTTAAATAATCACTTTCTTGTGAATAAGTAGTCTGCAAACACAACAAATTTTCTGACTACGAGTCCCCCCCCCTCTTTCTGAACAGAAGTGTCAGGCATTCAGAATGTGAAACTTTTCAGTTACAAAGAGTTGAGAATTGCCACTGAAGATTTTAGGCCGGCCAATAAAATCGGGGAGGGGGGTTTTGGTTCTGTATTCAAGGTATCTGCAGATGTACTGGTTAATATGTTCTTTTATATGCTTCTGGCGAGATAATTATTTGTTATTATTTTCCTTCCTTTTCTCATGTTTGATAACTCACTAGCAATTTTATTGTATTGCCAGGGGCGGCTTAAAGATGGGAAGATTGCTGCTATAAAAGTTCTCTCAGCAGAGTCAAGACAGGGGGTGAAGGAGTTCTTGACAGAGATCAATGTGATCTCAGAAATTGAGCATGAAAATTTGGTTGAGCTCTATGGCTGTTGTGTGGAAGAAAATCATAGAATATTGGTCTACAACTATCTTGAGAATAATAGCCTTGCTCAAACTCTTTTAGGTAAATTGTTATTTTTCTTCTTGTTTTCAAAAGCCTAACTAGTATTGTATTATTACGCCTGTGCTTTTTGGCCGTGGAGAAATTGCTGTTGCATACAAATTCTTTTATAGGAGCAGTTTCAGGAACAATCATGTGTTAAAATTGCCTTGCCTTAGTATACATCCATTACTTTAAACAGTCACCATAAAAACCTGCAAGTTTGTGGACATGGCTCTTACCCGGACATTGATGATTGTTAAATCAATCAGCTCCTGAATGCCCTAGGCCTTTTTCACTTTCAGGTGGAAGTCATAGTAATGTCTACTTCAATTGGCACACAAGGTGCAAAATTTGCATTGGAGTTGCACGCGGGCTTTCCTTTCTTCACGAGGAAGTACAGCCGCATATTGTTCACCGAGATATCAAAGCAAGCAATATTCTCCTTGACAGAGACCTATCACCCAAGATTTCAGATTTTGGACTTGCAAAGCTTATCCCCCCGAACATGACGCATGTTAGCACCCGAGTGGCCGGAACAATGTAAGTTCTAGCATTTCCTTTCCTTGTTTTTTGGTATTTTGTAAATAATTTCTGCAACTGAAATCACAACTATATTTGTCAACAAGGGAAAATTTCAGACTCAGAGTAAGATGTCCGAAACATCACCTAACCAACGTTATTAGTACTGTTCTCTTGAGTATACGAAAGTAATTGATGATTGGTAGGGCAAAGATTCCATAAATGACTATGGAAAGTCTTCAGACTGTTCTGTATTCAGCCACAAGTTGGCTTTCAAAATGATAAATATCTAAACATTCAATCTTGCCTATTTGGTTGATATTCATGAAGGAGATTCAGGTTGATATTGGAGCTTTTAAGTAAATGGTGTTAATGGCCAATGATTAATGTTGATATAACCAGTAACCACGTGAACTCAGGCTTAATTTCCTCCCTGAGTTATGCTTCAATCGCCACGCAACTTCCCAAGGGAACAAAGTTTTAAACGTAGGATCTTTCTATGAGACTGCTCGAATGTAGTGGAATGTTTCAAATTATGGATGCTTCGCCCCTATGGGACAGGCGTCTTTCCTGTTCTTTCATCAGACTTATCGAAACATTGTCTGTACTTGTCCATCCTCCCTCCCTCTCCCTTTACTTTTCTCCTTTGATGTCTTTTTTTCTTCTTTTATGTTTTCTCCTTTGTTCTGGGTTTATAAAACGCTTCTACTTAGTTTTATATTTGTTGTTTTAGCGGTTATCTGGCGCCAGAATATGCAATAAGGGGACAATTAACGCGGAAAGCAGATATTTACAGCTTTGGTGTGCTCCTTGTGGAGATAGTCAGCGGGAGATGTAACACAAACACTCGATTACCTATTGGAGAACAGTATCTCCTAGAAATGGTATGAATTTCTTATTGATGCTCAAAGATATTGTCAGTTGTATCCGTTTCTTATAATGCAGATTGCTTAGGTATTAATATTTCAGCGGATGTTACTGAGTTTGACTTTGTGGTTGTGATTTTTTTTTTTAAAAAGTCCCTTTTAACTTGTTATGGAATGTGAAATGGCATCAAGGTAAACGTGATCACCTCGAGTTAATATAATAGTGTGTTATGACTAGATAACTGATGCAAAATCTTGACTTCTTAAAGGTGATACCAATCTTACATGCGTAAGGGCCCAACCCAATTAAAGGGTATGCACCAAAATATTACTTCTTTGAAAACAACGATTTGGTTTGTTTTATTTATGAATCAAACTATCCAAATTCCCTTTAGTATGTCAGAGACTTTGTGGACTTTTAAGTAATAAAGGAAGCAATGAAGCCCTTTTCCAAGGTTTTTCCTGTTGTTGCCTTGGCCATCTTTCAAGACTGTCTTTAATCTAGAAGTTTCTTATTGGGTTTCATTGTATGAGTATGCAGATTTCTTACCTTGCAAATAAGACTGGATCTTCTTGAGGAAAATCTTTTAGGATAGAAAGAGACATTTATTTATGTTGGATAGATCATCTGAAATAAAAAAAGGCGACTTTATTTTTTAAAAATCTTCCTGATATGTGGATTATGCCGTGGCAGACATGGGAACTTTATGAACGAAAGGTGCTGGTTGGACTAGTAGACACAGCACTAAATGGTGAATTTGATGCGGAGCAGGCTTGTAAATTCCTAAAGATTGGTCTTCTCTGCACCCAAGACGCTCCAAAGCTCCGGCCGTCCATGTCAACTGTTGTCAAGATGCTAACTGGTGAGATGGAGGTTGATGACAGTCAGATAACAAAGCCAGGCCTAATTTCTGATTTCATGGATCTCAAAGTGCGAGGCACCCAGAAAGCTATGCCTGACACCAATAATACATCTTATAATATATCCTCTGGCTCAGAGAATCTGGACAATTCTACCTTGTCATCAGGAACAACAACTGCTGGGACTTTCAGATTTACTGCACCAGATGACGGGAGCATTTGAACATGAAGACGAAAATTTGTCACTTCGTTAGTCTTAGGGTTTTTGAGGCTTGTGGTCTTGTGTAAATTCTGTAAACTGGTTTTCTCTCCGTGCCTTCCCATATAAAGACCCTAAGCTGGTTTTCTGTAAGCTGGTTTTCATTTAGAATCTAATTTATTCAGGTTCTAGGGTTTCTGAGGTCGACTGTCTTGTGTAAATTTTACGACCTTGTTTTCTTTCCATACAATTTGAAGATGATCTCTTGTAAATGGAACGGATTTGGGAATCTAAAGAATATTTTCCAGCAGGGCCTCTCTCTGTCCCTCATGGTTAAGTACATATATCAACGGAACTTGCCTCCGATGATTGTAAACTAAAACTTCGACATTGTTGTCCGTGGTGAATTCTCAATAACAGCAGCAGCATGAATTGAGTTAAAGTTAACAGCAGCAGTATTAGCGTCGTCAAGGTATTATTCTCCACTCTTGGACAGCCAGAGTTAACCAACTTACCCAAGAGGAAGCCCACTTGGCTAGAAGCATTTGAGCTGCACCTTGGATAATGCAGTTAGGTCCTGATCACGAGAAGCTTAGAGCTCAAAACATTTTTTTGTTTTTTCCTGCAAACGCACCTGACTATGGAAGGAAAAATCAAACTCGGATACAAATATAAGAACATAAACTTTCCGTCTTTTCAATACAATAATAGCTTTGGGGCATCCGGGGATTCATACTCAAGGCTGCTAAAGTCGCTCGTTGCTCCATCGTTCGGGCGTACTCCGAAAGCAGAGCTCCTTATAATAGGGTACTCCCTCACTGCACAGATCATGCACTTCATTTGCTCAACACAACTGCTTTCTAGCCCCCATACCCCCTAGGGGAGGTGAATCAGAGCAGACAGACAGCCCTCGTAGTTCTAATTCGGTTCTAAGCTCTTTAGCTCCCATAGCTTTTTAATAGAGTCAGTTTCCCTCGAATTCCTATTGTACGGAAGAGGGAAATAACTAGAAAGAGAGAGACAGAAACTTCAAAGAGGCGTACGCATGCCTGCATGGACTTTGGCATGACAAGTACTCATTACGTACCTGAGCTCGCTTAACCTGCTCATCCCTTTTCCTTTCTTTCTCTCCACTCTGTGTACCGGTCCTCCTCGTCTTTTTCCAAGTACCTGACCGGAGGTTAGTTTCACATCTGGGTTTCTTTCCTTATAAATTAAGTTATAATATTATCTGTTCCATGTTTTTGTATCTCATTGGGTATTGTGTGCAGGATATCTTCTTTCCAACTCCAGAGATGGATGCCAAAGGTTTTTGTAACTCCCCTTGTGGTTGTAGCTGTTAAGTTTTTGCTTCTCTCAATTGTCTGGCCGAGCGTTTTGCTTTAGTTCCTAAGATTTTCATATGTAATTGAAATGTATAGTTAGTAATTGACGAATAGGTAGATTCAGATCATCTCGGAAAAAAAGAGCAAAAAGAAAAAGAAAAAAACACTCATAATGGAATTCAAGACACGATTCATTTTCTAGTCAATTCCCGTTGGGAACACTCCCACGTTATCCTTAAATACTGAATTTTCTCTACATTTTTGTCTTCTCTATTATAATTTCACCTCTGTACCTACTACCGAAGATTTGTAGTATTTGATAAATGAGTGATTTACCGTGCATCTCCTGCAATAAATTATGGCGTTTCCTATTTAACTAGTTGGATGCAAATCTTGTCCTCCCTCCTCCTCTTCGAAAATCTTTTACAATGTGTCTGATTGCATTAAAAGCTGCAAAAATTTTATTTTGACTTTACATGCAGCATGCAATAGGAATGCATCTTCCATTACTAATATATTTTGTAGATGCTTCTGCATGGACTAGCTTGAGATATATCATGAACCATGAGAGGACCGGTGGGCATTTATTCTCACCCTTTATTCTTTTCCTGTATGGAGTAATGATATTGATGGCGTGTTTTTTTTTTCTTTTCGTTTTTTTGTTAGTGTCAAAATTTTAGAGTATTGAATTTGGTGAAAAAATAAAGAAAGAGATGATTTTTAATATTTATTATAGTGAAAAGTAATGATGTGATGAAGAGAGATTATATTGTAATTTTTTATTGTGTTAAAATTTTAGTAAACAAACATAGCATTTGATCTGACTAATGCAGTTTCGTGATTTCTACTGTTGATTCTGTTGATTTGTTTCTTTATTTTTGTTTTTCTTTTCTAATAAGATTGACTTACTTGTAATAAAAAAAATATGTTCTTTTATATGCTTCTGACGAGATAATTATCTGTTATTATTTTCCTTCCTTTTCTCATGTTTGATACCTCACTAGGAATTTTATTGTATTGCCAGGGGCGGCTTAAAGATGGGAAAATTGCTGCTATAAAAGTTCTCTCAGCTGAGTCAAGACAAGCTGACAAGGAGTGAAGGAGTTCTTGACAGAGATCAATGTGATCTCAGAAATCGAGCATGAAAATTTGGTTGAGCTCTATGGCTGTTGTGTGGAAGGAAATCACAGAATATTGGTCTACAACTATCTTGATAATAATAGCCTTGCGCAAACTCTTTTAGGTAAATTTCTATTTTTCTTTTTGTTTTCGAAACCCTAACTAGTTTTGGCCTTGGAGAAATTGCTGTAGCGTACAAAATCTTTTATAGGAGCAGTTTCAGGAACAATCATGTGTTAAAATTTCCTTGCCTTAGTATATACGCGCATTACTTTAAACAGTCAGCGTAAAAACCTCCAAGTTTGTGGACATGCCTCTTACCCTGACATTTCTGATTGTCAAATCAAACAGCTCCTGAATGCCCTAGGCCTTTTTTACTTTCAGGTGGAAATCAAAGTAATATCTACTTCAATTGGCACACAAGGTGTAAACTTTGCATTGGAGTTGCGCGCGGGCTTTCCTTCCTTCATGAGGAAGTACGGCCGCGTATTGTTCACCGAGATATCAAAGCAAGCAATATTCTCCTTGACAGTGACCTATCACCCATGATTTCAGATTTTGGGCTTGCAAAGCTTACCCCCCCCCCCCCCCCCCCAACATGACACATGTTAGCACCCGTGTGGCCGGAAGGATGTAAGTTCTATGTTATAACTATAAAATTGTGTAATTAAAGTGAACTGAATTGTTTATGGTAATTCAAGGTTACCAGACCTCCTTTTAGTATTCTGTAATAGAGAAGATGATGTCCTTTTGATTGAATTATAGCAAACATAAATAGGCCAGGTGATAACTGACCACTACACAACGTGAGCATTGCTCAGAAACACGAACTGAAGCAACTGACTCAAACTGACTGAAATAACTACTCATGAACCACTCGGCCCACTTACAAAGACTCAGTCAACGAAGTAGAAATAATAAAGACTAAAGTGAAACGACACAACTTAACTAAAATAAAACGACACAGCACCATTAGACAAACAATCGGGAAATAATGGGTCTCGAACCCCTTGCACATCTAGCATTTTCTTTCCTTGTTTTTTGGTATTTTGTAAGTAATTTCTGCAAACTAAGGCCACAACTATATTTTGTCTACAAGGGAAAATTTCAGGCTCAGAGTAAGATGTCCAAACATCACTTAACAAATGTTATTAGTACTGTTCTCTTGAGTATATGAAAGTAATTGATGTTTGGTAGGGCAAAGATTCCATAAATGACGATGGAAAGTCTTCAGACTGTTCTGTATTCAGCCACAAATTGGCTTTTAAAATGATAAATATCTAAACAGTCAATCTTGCCTATTTGGTTGATAATCATGTAGTAGATTCAGGTTGATATTGGAGCTTTTAGTAAATGGTGTTAGCCCAATGATTATGTTGATATAACCACGTGAACTCAGGCTTAATTTACACCTTGAGTTATGCTTCAATCGCCCCGCAACTTCCCAAGGGAACAAAGTTTTAAGCATAGGATCTTTCTCTGGTGCTGCTCAAATGTAGTGGAATGTTTCAAATTATGGATGCTTCACCCCTATGGGATAAGCTTCTTTCCTGTTATTGCATCAGACTTATCGAAACATTGTCTGTACTTGTCCATCCTCCCTCCCTCTCCCTTTACTTTTCTCCTTTGGTGTCTTTTCTTCTTTTATGTTTTCTCCTTTGTTCTGGGTTTATAAAACGCTTCTACTTAGATTTATATTTGTTGTTTTAGCAGTTATCTGGCGCCAGAATATGTAATAAGGGGACAATTAACGCAGAAAGCAGATATTTACAGCTTTGGTGTGCTCCTTGTGGAGATAGTCAGCCGGAGATGTAACACAAACACTCGATTACCTATTGGAGAACAGTATCTCCTAGAAATGGTATGAATTTCTTATTGATGCTCAAAGATATTGTCAGTTGTATCCGTTTCTTATAATGCAGTTTGCTTGGGTATTAATATTTCAGCGGATGTTACTGAGTTGTGACTTTGTGGTTGTGATTTTTTTTTTAAAAGTCCCTTTTAACTTGTTATGGAATGTGAAATGGCATCAAGGTAAACGTGATCACATCGAGTTAGTATAATAGCGTGTGTGATGACCAGATAACTGATGTAAAATCTTGACTTCTTAAAGGTGATTCCTATCTTACATGCGTAAGGGCCCAACCCAATTAAAGGGTATGCACCAAAATATTACTTCTTTGAGAACAGCGATGTTTGCCTTATTTATGAATCAAACCATCCATTCCCTTTAGTATGTCAGACTTTGTGGACTTTTAAGTAATAAAGGAAGCAATGAAGCCCTTTTGTTTGTCCCACCGGGTGTGGAGGGGGGGGGGGGGCTACTATAAATAAGAGAATGTTATCAGCTTCAAGGATTAATTCTATCAACCAGGTCAAACCAATAATGGAGTCTTTGTATAAAGAGTTGCTAAATGTAATAGAGGAGGGAAACTAAGTTGCTTACTTTCACCTTGCAGATTCAAGCTTACTTATCAAATTCTAGCTAGGACCGTAATTCTGGATTAGTGTATTCACTGACTGGAAAAATTATCAGTAGCCCTTTTCACTGCTTCCTCTGGATGGCGCAAGTCGACTAATTTGCCATGAACACCCTCTTAATGAGTTCTAATGCCAACTTAATTTTGAATGTATGCTCAAGTTTCCAAGGTTTTTTTTTCCTGTTGTTGCCTGTTGGCCATCTTTCAAGACTATCTTTAAACTAGAAGTTTCTCATTGTGTTTCACTTGTATGAGTATGCATATTTCTTACCTTGCAAATAAGACTGGATCTTCTTGAGGAAAATATTTTAGGATAGAAAGAGACATTTATTTATGTTTGATGGATCATCTGAAATGAAAAAGCGACTTTATTTTTTATTTTTAAATTTTCCTGATATGTGGATTTTGCTTTGGCCGATGTGGGAACTTTATGAACGAACGGAGCTGGTTGGACTGGTAGACACAGCACTAAATGGTGAATTTGATGCGGAGCAGGCTTGTAAATTCCTAAAGATTGGTCTTCTCTGCACCCAAGACACTCCAAAGCTTCCGCCGTCCATGTCAACTGTTGTCAAGATGCTAACTGGTGAGATGGAGGTCAATGACAGTCAGATAACAAAGCCTGGCCTAATTTCTGATTTCATGGATCTCATAGTGCAGGGCACCCAGCAAGCTATGCCTGAGACCAATAATACATCTTATAATATATCCTCTGGCTCAGACAATGTGGACAATTCTACCTTGTCATCAGGAACAACTGCTGGGACTTTCACATTTACTGCACCAGATGACGGGAGCATTTCTGAACAAGCAGTGAGTGCACCTGATAGCATTCAAGAAGATTTGCACAGAGTTAACAGGACATGGAGGTCTGACTTTCCAGAGATTAGAACGGAACCTGAAGCTTCAGTGATAGACCAGCACATATCACCATCCAATGAGGTTCAATTATTCCTAATGCAGGGTGGTTTAGGATTAACTGAACCGCCAAAGGAGGAGGATTGGGCGAATGTCAAAGAGATTTATTTGATGGACAATAAGCTATCAGTTTTACCTAAGAATCCACAGTGTCCCATGCTCTCATCTCTATTCCTTCAAAGAAATTACAACTTGAGAACGATTCCTCCCTCTTTTTTTGATTACATGCCTGCTCTCCAAATCCTAAACTTGTCCAAGACTGGTATCAGGTCTTTGCCCAAGTCTATTTACAAATTGGTTAATCTTAAAATGCTGTTTTTAAATGATTGTCATTCTTTCATGATGCTGTCACCCAAAGTTGGAGACCTTAAACAGCTTGAGGTTCTTGATCTTGAAGGGACAGAGATTATGGATTTACGGGTTTGAGATGAATGGCAGAAAAGCTAGGCAATCAAATACAGTGGTTCCTTATGGGGTAATTTCTGCTTTGTCTCAGCTAGAGGAGTTGAATATCAGCATCAATCCAGATGACGAATGGTGGCATACATGTGTAGAGACTATTGTTACTGAAGTATCTTACTTAAAAAGGTTGAATTCTCTTAAAGTTCTTTTTCACAATGGTGAAACTTTTGAGGCACTTTATATTGAATAGCCCAATGTGGATGAATCCATCACTGTCACATTTCAGATTTACTGTTGGCCATCATGTCAAGTGCGTTATGTCTCGACTCCCTTCTGATGTTGAGTTTGAGCTGGAACGCTGGGACAGATGCTTAAAATACATACACGGCGTAGATGTCCCCAAAGATGTTATGAAGGTGCTCCAACATGTGACTGCATTTTTCTTTGAACGGCATGGGACTGTTAAGAAGCTATCTGACTTTGGGATTGAAAATATGGAGCAACTGAAATGTTGTGTCGTTGGGGAATGTAATGAGGTCCAAGCTATTATAGATGGAACAGATGCTTACGAACAATATGAGAGCAGCGACATAGTATCTGAATCAGATCGTTGTGAAAAAGTTGTTCTTGGATCACTTGAATATATGTATATATTTTATCTGAAAAATTTAAGAAGCATATGGGAGGGCCACCACACCAGAAGTGTTTGTTTCTTCTCAAATCCTTGACACTGCGTACATGTCCTGAATTGACCATTATTTTCACGCAAGAGTTGCTATATAACCTCTCCAACTTGGAAGTGCTTACAATTGAAGACTGCCCCTCCGTTCGAAACTTGGTGAGCGGTGAAATTTCTGCTAAGCCTAAGGCATCTTATTTTCTTCCAAATCTGAAGAGGGTTTCGCTTCATTACATGCCGGGATTAGCCAACATCTCTAGTGGTTTGTGCATTGCACGGAAGTTAGAATGGCTGAGTATTTATTATTGTCCAGATCTTATGAACCCATTTATCGAGGAATTATCTGCTGAGAAGTTGAAGAAGATCAAG
The DNA here is from genome assembly GCA_963930655.1 of Myrica gale. Classification (NCBI taxonomy): domain Eukaryota; kingdom Viridiplantae; phylum Streptophyta; class Magnoliopsida; order Fagales; family Myricaceae; genus Myrica; species Myrica gale. The sequence continues at coordinate 20,606,344 of OZ005617.1, read as the reverse complement.
GGTGAGAGGAGTTGGTGGGAAGCACTGGAGTGGACCGGTGGACGTCCAGGTTATTTGGATGGCATTATTGTTGAAATCGACATATTGGACTGCTGAGCACCAGCCATGAGGAGTCGACGAAAATTGGTATATCATCGTGGGAATACTAAGCATTCGTGTAAATTTCCTTTTGAAGAATTTTTATAGTCTATAATCCATCTCATTTGCATGCATAGCAGGTATAAACTCTTATCTCTTCGATTACTGCTCTTGTTGAAAGGGAAATTTTTATTTCCCGTTTTACCTGCGGCAATAAAAAACTGCAGCATTTTAAATAGGTAATATTTACACTCATGAAATTTAGATTATATAAACATATATATATCAAGCACTGGGTCAAGCACACCTGATGAAACCCACCATCCATGGGATATTTGCAGGCTAAACTTTGGTGTCGCAGTTCATGGTGGATTCTCAGCAGCAGCAGTATGTGAAAACTTTCAAGGTATCATTGTGCAGAACTGAACCAATCCCCCCCACACATATGAAGTCCCGGCTCTTTCAGCAGTACAAGAAGCCTCCAAACTGCACTTTGTCAAAAAAAAAAAAAGAATCTTGAAGGTGATTCCTAAGTTCTTAAGAGGCCATTCAACATCCAAAGCTTATTGCAGCCTGCCAAATTCAATGCCTGATCACAGACGCCCAATACCACATTCAAGATTTTTGCAGATTGGCTTACAAGCAAAATCCATTGGAATGGCCACATAAGTTAGCGCAAGGAGTCACCTCCACAGTTTCTGTTGAAAAACATTATTGCCACAAAACTTCCCACTTCTGGGTTGGGAATAGGCAGTGAGTAGAAGCCTCCTATTCTGTCATAAAATGTCCTTTACTGCTGCTACCCAAGAAATAAATACGAAAGGATCTTTGTTAAAACTTTGAGGGGCAGTTCGCTACATCTTTGTATTTATCCCACAAATTTAAACAGTTAGTAACAAGGACTAGATTTTATTATTTAATTTATATTTCTAATAAAGAAAACAGATTATTTTATCCTTTTTTACACTGTACATGAAAACGCACAAGCAAATACCTAAAAAAGATGGGTGTGAAGGAAAAAACAACCTATAGGCTATTGTGATAATGGAACAATGCCAACTGTACAGTTTCCTACTCAAACAAATGGTACAGATGGGGTATTGAATGTAGACGCAGACAAAACAAAAGAGAAAGAAGGAAAAAAAAGGCACTGGTGGGCACCATTGTGCCATTTTTATCCTTTCGTTTTATTTTTGCATATTTGTTTATTTATGCCAGACGCACTTCGACGTCTTCACGCAAATTCTTTCGTCTGTATTATCACCGATCTCACTTGACAGCAAAAAGAGCAGCCCGTACAATGACCTCCTCTCTTTTGTTCCTTTGAAGCTTCCCGGAGTTCTCGTTTATACTTGATGATGATGCATCTAGGAGAAATATAAAGTTGCATAAACTATTCCTTTCCTTCCTCTTCATGCAATTTTAATTTGACATATAAATTTATAATATAAGAAATTTATGTATTTTTTTTGGTGATGAGGAGAAACCAACTTCATTTAACGGGTTGGTAAATTTCATATAGGTGTAGTCTCTACATCATGAGTGTTGTTTGAGAGTGAAAATTTTGGGTATTAGGGTTTGTGAAATATTATTGTTTGTGAAAAAGTTATGGGAGTTGGTGAAAAAGTGAAGAGAGAGATGATTTTTAATAAATATTATAATATTAAAAAATTATTTGATAAATTTTTTAATATTAATCCCAAATAATTGGGGTTCAAACAATTCCATGAACTAAAGTGATATTTGACACCTAACAATCTCATCCTCCAAAATTTCTAACTCGATAAAATAACTCCTCAAAATTATCTCTCTTCCCATCAAATCATCATTTTCACTCCAAATACATATAAAAAAATTCATTTAAATCATCTATTTATTCACCTTTTTACCAACTCCAACACCCTAACATTTTTAACCCCCTAATATTTTTACGATCAAACATCACCTAAGTAATTTCAACTTTGTCGTTAGGTGATCTCAAAAAATTATTTACACGTAAAAGATTCGAAGATGAGATTTCAAGAAGAACACACCCTTAAACTCTATATCTTAACCATACAAACCACTCCTGATTTAGATCTATGTATTTAGTGGAAGGGTTATTTCTGGACCAGCTTTGGAAGAGTTTATAGAACAGACAATCACTTAAAATTTCATCTGATCTCTTGTATGACAAGGGATTAGGTGTTTCTACCATCCCTCTAATCTCCTTTGTACCTTTTTTTTTTGGTTCTCTCTAATCTCCTTTGTACAGTTACACAATTTATTATTTTTGTGTTCTCCCAACAAACCCTCAAAATGGAGGAGAGCACCTGGACACGTGAGTCCACGTCCATGTGATCGCCCTCATTGTTCCCCTGCGCAGACTCCACTGTAATATTTTATAAGAGCAAAATTAAAGAAAGAAGAAAGGGAGAGAGAGAGAGACAAAGGGGAGAACCGCACTCTTCTCTTTTTCATTATATATATACGTATATACTTAAAATTTTCTGAAACTTTTTCAAACTTATCTTCCTTTTTCACGAGCAATTCCTGAAAAAAAGCTAGGGTTCCTCCCACGCCAAAGCCAAAGTTACCTGTCGGTGCTTATCTCTCTCTCTCTCTCTATCACTCTACTCTCGCTCTCTCATGGAATTTGCAGAGCCAGGTCCTCTTCGCCGCTATAATATTATTGCGTTTTTTTACCATTTATAAGCTTTTGGTTTAAACCGGTGCTGGAAGAGACTCAAGAGGAGTTGGTTTTTTTGGGTTGCGGATTCTCTGGATTTCATAGACAAAAAGGCATTGTCAGTTTCAATAAAGAACCAATTATTTTTTATACTTTTTTTTGGAAACGTATTTGGGAAGCAATCTTGTCTGGAGCATAAAAGTCGCTGGATCTTCTTCCGTGAAGCTTATGAGTGGTTTGGTTGGGGAAGATTGGAGTTTTTGACTATGGAGAATATAGCATCAGATTTCACGAGGTTCTATTATTCGGAATATTTCTAGCGAAATTGTAAGTGATGGAGGACATAGGACTGGTGAAGCAAGGTTGGAAATGGCTGCGATCGCAGAAAGATGCGTGCTTGCGGGCGCGAATCGCACTCGGTTGTTGCAAAGACAAGATTGGTACGTTTCTGGAGCGGCATTGGCCGACATTGTGCGCTGGGACACTCAGTCTCTGGAGGCTGCTACGTTTCTTGTTTCTTCAATGGTGGGATTGTGTGATAAGGGGGTTTCGGTCGTTGATCGCATTGGGTTTAACGGCCCTGCTGCTTATCATGTGGAGTTGCTTCCTTAGTCTCACTTCAATTTTTTGCTTAATCTACGTCATTCTCAGTATGGTATGTTGTTTAGGATACTCCTGTGAGTGTTGTTTATTGGCTTTCCTACCCTCTAATTCTTTATAGTGGTTCATTGGTAGTAAAGCATAAGCAGATGATTTTATTGAGTGTATCTCGGGATGGCGATTTTAGTAATTTGGTTGCTAGTCATTGGGTTGATTCCCCTCTGGGGAATGTTTTTGTATAGAAGTGAACTTTAGTCAACGCGAAGTTTTGACAACTTTTGAGAACTAGAGAGTTTTATTTGAAGTCTTCGTCTACAATAACCGTCAATACTTTAAAAGAGGAGTATGCTAAAGCCTATTACTACTATGGTAGTCCACGCACAAATTTTAACAGTTCAAAATTTGTTCTCTCCACTTGTGACCTTTGGTTCCAATCGACATACTGGAGTAACTGGACAATGATAAGATCCTTGACATGTTTGGGGGATCTTGGGATAATATTGATATTCAACAGAATGATGTAAAAATCTTGAACCCTCGAGGAGTTGATTCCCCTCCTTTCTTACAATAAGATGTTATTTTTATTCTTAGTTTGTATTGATCCGATGAATATCTGATTGAAATAATCCATTTGTGCACCTTTGTGTTTTGATTATTGGCATCTCAGATATGCTAACTTTTCACCGGTTTGAATTCTTTTCTCTTAGCCCTTCTCTGTCTCTCACACAATCTCTTCCTCTCTCAGTTAAATGATAACTTGTTTGTCAAAAGAATTAGAACAAATAGAGTGCAACAAGCAGTGCCAACACAGTACATAGGAGCTACACTGGAGCAACACCTGAAAGCTAAAATAAAAAAGTAGCTAGTATACTAAAGAACTCCTGTAAATTTGGAAAAATAAAAACAGCTTGTAGTTGTTGTTTTATTACAAAGGAATGATAAAACAAAAGCTTCAACGTCGATGCTGAGGCTTTGATACGTTGAGCAAGATGTTATCATATATATATTTTTTGTTTAGCTGCATCAATTTGATAGATCTTATAAATGAAGCCTTGAATGATGGCACACTTGGTTGGATCTTTCAGGGAGCTGCTGGAGTGGCTATTCGCTACTTGGGTTACACTCCTGGACTCTTCATCGTGGGGCTATTTGCTATTCTAATTTTATGGATGTATGCTAACTTTTGGATAACAGGAACATTGTTAATAGTTGGAGGTATGGCTTGGTTTCTTTTGCCAAGGACTTGTGATTTCATTGTTAAAGACGTTAATCTGATCAGGACCGGAGCAAGTTACTGTCTCCCCCTGGATAGCTGTTAGAAATTATAATATATATGCTTTTATCATTTAAGGACATCAAAATGACAGATGAAGTGTTGTAATGTTATCGTTAAGTCATAAAATTATAAGGCTGAGCTCCTCCCAATACATAGATGTGTTTTTGAAATACAAAAAACTGAATAACAACTTTCCAAATAAAGCACATTTAATTACCCCCCCCCCAAAAAAAAAAAAACAAACATAAATCACATTTAGTGTATGGGCCTGATTATCATATTTGTTATCTTGCACTGTATTGTAAGATATTTTCACATTTAATCCAGGGAATGCATATCAAAATTACAAAAGTGGATCTTATCGTAGAACTTAGGGTTGATCATTAAATACTAATGACAATAATTTATAACTATGATCAGGGTCAACCTCCATCTTTTTGCTGAATCACTGCTTTTCTATTTTATCTTCTTAACGAAAATTAAAGTTCTATCATGCAAATGCAGGTTTTTTGTTCTCCTTAAATCATGCACGGTTGGTGGTCTTAATGGCGGCTTTATATGCCAGCTACTGTGTCAAAGTTCAAGTTGGATGGCTTGGTGTTTTTCTATCGATAAACCTTGCATTCTTATCCAGTGATTTATTGAATTTTTTGCTCCAATGGTGTGATAATATGAGTGAAAGCACTCACTTTGAAGAGCAGAAACCATCAGAAAGGGTTATGGGGGATGACTTTTCTGAAGAATGTGAATACTTTGTTCCTACTAGTGAGTCTGAAAACTTGCACTCATGTAAATCATCCAGTGAACCACCGTTGACTTCATCAGTGACTAATATTCATAAAGAGACTACTGTTAGCAAGGTGGTCAGAGAACAGAAATTTTCAGTTGATGAGATGAAAAGAATATTAAGTTGTGCGGATCATTATGATGCACTTGGATTCCCTCGCCACAAGATGATTGATACAAATATTCTGAAGAAGGAATACCGGAAGAAGGTATGCAAAACATCTACTTGCCTCCTCTTATTGTGTCATTATTAGAAGATAAATTAGGATCTCCCTCTCTCCCAACCCTGCTCCCCTGACCGCGGGGCCCCAAGCACATTTCTCTCCCTCCTTTCCCTCCTATCTCTCCTTCTCCCTTGACTCCCCCAAAGTGTTAGTAACCTTATCTGCTTCAACTTAACTGCCGACGCTTTTAGAGAAGATCTGGCTAATAGCAGCTTTGAAATGTTTGTTACAGTAAAACAGGTCCTTGAACATGGGCTTATGACAAGAATTACTAACATTCTAGTGATTAACTGCTCAGGAGAGAAAAACTCATCCTAGTGACTAGCTAATTTGGCTAGCTTCCGATGTGCTTATTAAAACTGCCTACTTGTAGTACGACACTACCTCTTTCTCCTACTTAGTGCTATATTTTGCAGGCCATGCTCGTGCATCCTGATAAAAATATGGGGAGCCCACTAGCTAGTGAATCCTTTAAGAAACTTCAGTGTGCATATGAGGTAAACATCAATCATAAAATGCAGTTTTATATGTTTGTTGTTATATTTTCTAGTTGCTATTTCACCCATGAATGTGATGGAAATTGAACAACTATGAGGAGGTTGTGGTCCTCTTTGCAATTCATAATCATGTGGATATTTTAGGTTCTGTCTGATTCCTCAAAGAAGAGAGATTATGATGAGCAGTTGAGAAAGGAAGAATCAAAGACTAAGAGTGTTTGTCAGAAGTCCCATGGTACTTCACATCAGGTAAAGCATGTATATTGCTTATCAACGTGTCTTTGGGAGTTTCATGTACCCCTGGGAATACTTAACTACTTGTAACTTTTTCTTTGGATGAATTTTTGTTTTCTTTTATTTTCTGGTTAAGTAGTGAGATTCATCTGAAAAGTGTGGAGGGAAAAAATAATAATTTTTGATACTTATGTGCAAATAACTAATCTATCTATTACTAATTACTTAGAAATTTTGTGTATGCTTTGGTTTCTTTTTTCTGTACTTGGTCTACCCAATTTGTTATGTCACGTAGGAGGCCATCTTATTTATTGTACACTCTAATTTCCCATTTTGGAATCTATGAAGGAAAGTTTAATGGGAAAGTAATGTTGTTTGAGTTGTCTTTTCTAATTGAAACCCGTCTTTAATCATGTGCTTAATGAATGAAAGCTGAAGCAAATTTTAAGTCAGTGCATGTGTCTGAGTTAAGTCACTGATGCTGAGTGATCAGCCATACAAAATTCTAAACCTTACTCTGACCATAAGCAGGATAGTTCTGGTTATTGTTCTGAAGAGTCAAGGCGTATACAGTGCACCAAGTGTGGCCATTCGCATATATGGGTATGCACTAATAGGAGCAAGGCCAAGGCAAGATGGTGTCAGGTGACTCTCTCTTCCAGCCCATCCATTTCTGCTGTTCATTTTTTGTTGATCGAGTTCTGACATGTGTTTTGGCTTCAGGATTGCTGTCAGTATCATCAAGCTAAGGATGGAGATGGATGGGTTGAATACAGAGGCTCGTTGGTCTTTGAGAGTCCTCAAAAGGTAATGTGGTTGTATGTATTTATGTTGTTTGCGGGTATGTATGTATTATAAAGTTCATGTAGTCTCTTGATCTTTTGGAAACTTAGCGCTTTCCTATTTATCTTATCATTGCCAATGACCAGTTAAGACATCCGGGTTGCCATTTAATCCATTTATAATTTCCACTATCACTTTAGGAGATGTAACTCTACTTGGCAATATTTTTCTTGGAAAGGCAGGCAAAGAGCGTCAGCGCAGGAGCTGCATTCTCGCAGCAGACAGTTGTTCTGATATTTATATACGAGTTTCTCCTCTCTTTTGTATTTTCTTTTTTGTCATCTTCCTTTTTCTCCCTTTCTTTTGTCTTTAACTTTGTATGTCCAAAATTATTTGTCCCCTTCTGATAACAAGTTCAACATGCAGACCCCACTTGTGTGATTCCTTAATTTTTGTAATTTCCATTACCACCACATTTGTTTTATTTCGAGTTGAATCATTAGGGAATATTATTCGCAACATCCTTCCTTATTACATTGATGTGGTATGGGATGCAGTAATCATTTGGAATTTTGGTTTCTTGTCTTTTAGGTGGAAATACCACGTGCTTTTGTCTGCGCTGAGAGCAAAATCTTTGATGTATCAGAATGGGCGCTCTGTCAGGTCAGTGGCACCATATTTACATATATATAATTAATGTGACCATGTAGTTTCTTGGCGTAATAGAATATTTTTTTTTTTGGGGGGGGGGACTTGCTGAATTAGTTTCCTCAAACCTGCCAAGATGGGGAGAAGATAAGGAGGCAATTGTGTTGTTGGGAAGGTGGTGTAATAGTTTTTTATACAGTTCAAAATCTCTTACTCTGCTTACTTACAGAAATTTAAAAAAAAATAAATAAGAAAAAGAAAAAAAGCCAAGATTGGCTGTTACAACTTGCTCATGTCTTTGTTAGGAACTCATTTTCATAACAGTGGAAGTTGCGGGGGAAAATGGGCGAATCATCTGGCCTATGGTACTGTGTTGAGCTCTTATAGGCATATGAAATGCTGTATGCTGAATTGTAGTTGGGATGTCATAGGAGACAGAGATCTGGGAAGAGTTACTAGGGATTCTTAGCCCAAACAACTGTTGAGTCCTTGCAAGTTTTACAGCGATTGTTTGTCGCTTCACTTGGAGCATAAAATGGTTGATAGAAATTTCCAACGTTTATTTACGTAGTCATTTCCATCGTTATCATATGATACCTTGAATCCTTGCAAGTTTTAAAATGCTGTATGATACCTTGTCGCTTCACTTGGCCTATGGTACTGTGTTGAGCTCTTATAGGCATATGAAATGCTGTATGCTGAATTTTAGTTGGGATGTCATAGGAGACAGAGATCTGGGAAGAGTTACTAGGGATTCTTAGCCCAAACAACTGTTGAATCCTTGCAACTTTTACAGTGATTGTTTGTCGCTTCACTTGGAGCATAAAATGGTTGATAGAAATTTCCAACGTTTATTTACATAGTCATTTCCATCGTTATCATATGATACCTTGAACTGCTTGGTGCAGGGAATGGCTTGCAGGCCCAACACCCATCGGCCCAGCTTCCATGTAAACATGGTGGGTCTGGGGAAAACTCAACGATCCAACTCATGCAGATTCCCGTGGGATTTGGATGCTGAAATGCTGGATGAAGAAGAGGAGGCGTTTGAGATGTGGCTACAGCAGGCTCTAGCCTCCGGCCTCTTCTGTGAGTGTTCCAAACGTAGAAAGAGCTGGAGTCCCTTCAACTTGCATCAAAAGAAAGGGAAGAAGCAATGGCACCGAAGGACGTCATGCTGAATAGTGAAAGGATAAGAGGTTTCTTGTGCATCCCATTGGGGATTGCTGAAATCAAGAGTTGACGGTGATGGTAGTTTGTACATGCTAACTCTTGTAATTCCATCACTGTTGGTGGGGAGGAAGGCCTGCCTCACAGATGCAAAGAGGAATGTAGATTGGTTAGATACTTAATTAGTGTCTGTGGAAATGATTAATGTCCCAAGTTAGAGCTGTAAATTGATACCCCTTGCTTAATGAAATTTGCCCAAGACTTGAACCAAGATGTTTCGTATGCACAATTTTAATTCACTTTCCCAAAACAATATGAATTCAGAGCTATAGCTTAAAATTCAGATTTGTACAAGGTACAGCCGTAATCCTAACGGGCGAGTCAGCAATCTTATGGTTACCTATTTGTCAATAATGGCTAATATTTCGGACTTTCTGGGAGTTTTTTTATAATATTAATTGTGGGGATTATACATCTACGTGCACGTTTACTCAACAGCCCCAAATGGTATCTTTTTTCGTCGAGAAATTGTCTTGTAAGATATGATGGAACTCTCTCAAGGCGAATTACAGGTTTATTTTTATTTTTTTTCATTTCCCTTCCTCTAAGCTACTAATTTTTTTTTGGTCTTTGCTGTACCTATATTCTATCCTTCTAAAATTTTAAATTTGATTAAAAAAAATTATAAAATAATCTCTTTATAAAATAATTCTTTTTTATTAAATAATAATTCAAATATTCTCTCTTCTATTGTTTCACGTATTCTCGGTTATGTTTGTGTTGTAAAATTTTTGGTATTGAGTTTAGTGTTGGTATTGGATTTAGTGAAAAAGTGAAGAGATAAGTAATTTTTTATATTATTTGATGGGAGAAAGATTATATTATAATATTTTATTGGAAGTTGGTGAAATATTTTGTAAAATATTTAGTGCAAACGAACCCTAGTACCTTAAAAAAAAAAACTTTTTTCAGGAGTCGTACCCAAAATTTCCGAACCCCCACACACAACGTTTCCAGTCATATTTTGCAATCGTGGCCGCCCCTTAATAATAAAGCCATGGGCGAGTGCGGAAGGGTCGACTGTCATTTTAACTTGAACCGGTACTCTCAGGTCTGACCGATCTACACCTATAAGAGTACTGGAAAGTGAGAAAACAAAAATAAAAACTTAAGAGCTGGGCAGGGGACGAGAACGGAAGCAGCGATTGGATGGTCCGAGCGAGAGCGAGAGAGGGACGATGGAAGCGCTGAAGAACGTGTGGGAAGGGGCGATTCCGCTTCAGATTCATCTCCACGAGTCTGAGGTCACCACCCTCCCTCCCCCGTCCCCCGCTCTGGTACTCCTTAATCTTTCCTTTCCTTGTGAATTACTGGTTTTTTTAATTACTTATGTATGTTTGAAGAGTGAAAATAATTGTTTTTGTCTCTTCACAGATCTTAGCTCCTCGAATAGGGTACCTGCCTTTGTTGGTTCCTCAAATAAATCCTCATTTCAGTGGCGCGCTTCCTCCTGGGGCTGACACCGTTTGGTTTGATTACAGAGGCTTGCCCCTTAAATGGTATACTGTTTTTTAATCTTTCTACGTAAGGCATTGTTCGTAGCAAATAAAGTATTGGTTCGTCAGGACTGGGAATTTTGATATTTATTCAGTACTGGCGTATTTTTGGGCAGAACCTGTTAAACGTCGGTTAAAATACGTATGTTCGGATAAATTTGTTCTCTTGTCCTTGTTATTATATTTTCTAAACAACCTACCGATATATTCGACGTCTTCTCGGGATGCCTTCTTCTCAGTACTTGTTCTCCTGCTCTCCCGAGTAATTCTTTGTACTTTTTTGTCTTCTTCTTCTTCACTCATTTTCCTACCGATTTGAAGGGAACCCTTTAGTTACAGCTATGACATCGTGTACTTCATTTTTTAAATTCTTCTCTTCTGTTCGTTTTCGTTTTCTTTTTATTTTTCCTTCTCTCTTTCCTTTCCTTTATTTTATTTTTGGGGGTGGCGAGGTTGTTCTAAGAACTATGTCTCGCTCTTTATTTCTCATTGTTGAGGAGTCATGACATGAAGAGATGGCCCTGATTTGTTTCTCATTCTTGCGGATAAGGATTGATCATCACACTATATTTTGGTGCTTCTGCTGGTAGAGGCTTCAATGAATTGGAGTTTGGTTAGAAGGGTATGTCTAATATTTACACTTATTATGGAGCACTGGAGGGACCCTCCAGTAGATGTTCCCATGGTGGTTTTTGCAGCACACAAGGGCACCTTTGAATATTTTTCTTTTTGTTTCAAATGTTGCTTGGGGAAAGACTTTGATGTTAAAATCCGTGATAAGGGGAAGAAAAATTGTGGGTTGGTGGTAGCCGTATAAACCTAGTGGTGAAAAGTTATCATCCTTTGCTGCATTGTTTAGCTGTTGGAGGTTATTTGCTAGTGTTTTCCAAAAGGTATGCTAAGGATGAATTTGAGTTGTTTCTGTAATGGAAAGTGATTTTCCCTTGGTGTGGAAGTCGTATGACGTCAAGAGCTGTTCCATTAGTAACTGGGCTTTTAGTGGGGTAAAGCTACCTTAGAATAAGCTCAAACTGATCCTTATGTATTTATTTTTATTGCTCAAGGTGTAAGGCATAAAGGGATGGAACTGAGTACCATGGGAGTAGCCAAAATCTTACACAGTGAAAAGAGGACAAAGGTAATGAAGGAGAAGAAAATGATACGAATGTCAAATCTTGGAGAAATCTAATAAGGAATGGTAGCAGCAAATGATCAATGCATTGAAACCCAGAAGAACTAATCTTTATAAACGCTAGTTTAACCTATGCCTTAGGCTGCAGATTTTTTCTTAACCTGGAATGTGCTGTTAATGTCAAAAGTTGTGAATCCCACAAGAGATACACTCTTTCCACCACTGGAAGATGTAGCACCAACTAGTCATATTTACTAATCCTGTTTCTGTTCCTGTTTGTGGTAAACTTTTGATGAGCTTGAGGTTATTTAAAGATTCAAGGGAAAATTACATTTTGCACTCCCTAACTACCACTTATTTTGTAATTTGCACCCCAAACAACTAAATTCAACCTATTGCACTCCAAACTACCAATAGGTTTACACTTTGCACCCTTGTGTTAAAATCAATAGGACAACCGTTAAGATTGTACAATGTGTCCCTTTTTTTATATTGATTTTAACATGGGGTGCAAAGTGTAAACCTACTGGTAATTTAGGGTGCAATTTGTGAGTTTGGTAGTTTAGGGTGCAAATTACAAAATAAGGGGTAGAAAGTAGGTCCAAAGCGTTGTTTTCCCACGATTCAAATAACTTTTAACTTATCACTCTTTTCAAATAGCTTATGAAATGTACGATAGGAAATTTATGGTAGATGAAATTAATTTTATGGATCAATATACTTTGCACCCTCCAACTATGGGGTATTGACACATTGCATCCCTAACTATTATTTTTGTCACATTATCCTGATGTGTGATTGTTAAAATTTTGGGGTGTTGGAGTTGGTGAAAAAGTGAAGAGAAAGATGATTTGAATGTATTTTTTATATTTATTTGCAGTGAAAAGTGATGATTGTGGGGAGAGAATTTTGGGGAGTTATTTTATTGAGGTCAAAATTTTGGCTCCCAAACATCTCCTATATCCACTAATTATTGATTTTAGACATTTTGCACCTTCCGTTAAATTTTTTTGTCAATTTTGAACGGAATGTGAATTTTTGGCGCGTGAAATGACAATTTTCTCCCCACAATTTTTTCCCATTGACATTTTTGTCAGGGTAAAATCGTCATTTTTAAATGTAAAAAAATCAATTTCAGTTCAAATTGACTGAAAATTTTAATGGAGGATGCAAAGTGTCTAAAATCAATAGGTGGTGAGTGCAAAGTATATTTATCCTTTAATTTTAATTGAACTCAAAATTTTAAATATAATTTTTTTTAGAAATTATTATTGTTCTTAATGGACACAACAACCGGATCATGATGTATAATTTCTAGGTTTGCTTATCAAAAAAAAATTTCTAGGTTAGATGCAGAGCAAAGAGTTTGCTTTCATCTTTTTAAAAATTATACTTGTCTAAGTTAGGTTTTTTTTCCTCTTTCTGCCGCTGCTAGGTGCTTACAAGGGCCTTTTTTTGCAACCGTTGATTGCCTTCTTGTAGATCCATGCCTCTCTGTCTTCCCCTTGTATAACAAAGTGATCTGTCTTTTTGTACTTATGATGATGGACTAGTATGACATAATGAACAAAAGGTTTCTCATTTCCGTATATTTCTTTCTATTCCATCTATGTATATACTGATATACATATACAAACATACATATATATCGGGACAAATATATGTTTATGATTGTCCTATATAGACTGTAGTGACAATAATATTGAACTGTAGTCTGCTAAATCATTTGGGAATGGACTGATGGGGGGAAAAGGTGACAGTGATAACAGCATCTTGTAAATAGCGTAATTACTAGATCCTATTTCAGTTGTATTTTTTTCATTGTTTAGTTTATTTTAAAGGTTTGTTGATTGAATTTGCATTCTTTTGCAGGAATATACCAACGGGAAGTTCTTTTTGATCTTCTATGTGTAGAACCTGAAAGACCTTGGAATTTGACGGTAAACTCAATCTGTATAATTTGAATTGATGAAATTTTCACTTGGAGTCCTTATTTTGAAAGTTAAATGGATTGAAGCCTGATCTTGTCTGTCCATTTACTGATTCATATTACCTACCTGTGGTTTGTCAATTGCCATTGGGGGGTCAGACCGAAAAAGGTAAAAAGAAATAGAGGGTCCGAAATTGTCCCCAGACAGTTGGCCTATGACGCTATGCAGGCTAGTTTGATGTGCTGGTTACTATTGTGATTTCTTTCTGTGCCATTTCAAATTGACTTAATAGTAGTGCAGTGGGGAATGAAAAAAGTAACTTGCAGAACGGATGATCCTTAACTCCCAGATTCAAAAGACTAAAGAGACTCATGTAAATTTGTTAATGGGCTTTGTGATGGAATTCAGAAACTACTTCCCAATATAAGTTGGAACCATTTTTTATGTAAATAGCACAATTGTTTAATATTTATGTGATATAAAGTATAATGTAAAAAAATTGTACTTAATAATCTCGTCATTGTATGAGTGCAAAAGATTCATGATTTTAGTTTCAATGGTTAACGATTTTCATTTTGGCTTCCATCGAGTAAGGCCTAGTGGCTCGTGTGTATGCCTTGACCTTAGCATGTGTTGTCTCTCCACCCTTGCAGCGAAAAAGATTTATGTGAAGTTTAGGATTTATCTCAACAAGGAATGTAATGGGTACTACGATTCATCTAGTCTTTTCTAGTCCTTGAACAAAAAGAAATCTGGCCTTTGAAATACATTCACTATTTTGAGGAGAAACCATGCTAAATGCATGGAGCTATATAGACTGCTCTAGGAAACCATTTTGGTTTGGTAACAATGTTGGAACATCTGTTAATTGTGAATTTGCTTACCGAATCTGCAATATCTGGATAGACTAAATTGGTGCATTTTCTCTTTTGCCTTCTTTTTTTCTTTCAATTCATTCAGTAACACTTCTTATACAAAAGTTCTATTCTTGGATCTCCTTTCTTCAGGTACATTTTAGAGGATATCCCGGAAATATATTGGTTCCCTGGGAAGGTGAAGATAGTGTAAAATGGAGCTTTATCAATTCATTGAAGGAGGTCAGTGAATAATCATTGTCTTTAGTTTTGGTAGAATTTGTTGGATTGCACTAATTTTCATGTTATGTCCTGGAATATAACTATGAATTTTCTTTAAATTCAAGTCGATGTAGGCAAGTTTTTAATAAAATAATGCCGACCTTCTATTTTTGTCCAAAATTTGCAGTCAAGCTTTAGTCTTTACCGGGAAACTCTAGGTTTATGCTCGAAAATAAAGTTACTTGAGATTATTTTTACTGGTTCTGTTGGGCTTTCCTTTCCTTTTATTCTTTTGTTTCTGAAACTTAAATTTTGCTTTTAATTTTGGTTTTATTGGTTGTTCAATACTATTGAGTTGGAGTTTGGGATGGTGGCTTTTTGTTAATTCCCTTGTGTTCGAGCTTGCCTGTTAGGTTACTTATCATGCTGTTCGGTTATTGACTCATTAAACCCAACTTTGACGGTTACTGATTGGATTAGGGGTCAAAACTATAAAATTCTATCATAGGAAGAGAATTGCTTTGAATTTTAGTTGGTGGAATGTGGCTGTTCACTTCTTCCATGTACTCTTCCCAGGTTTTTTCAGTGTTATGGCAATGACTATTACTATTTCAATGGAGTTGAATTACAGAAAAGGGACCAGCGTAATTTACCTCAAAACCATCAAATGAACTTGTGGTTTGAAGGGAATGGAGTCTTTGTACTTTTTCATTCCAATTGGCTGATTCCCACAAATGGTGGGCGCACAAGCATGAATGAAAGTAGTTGTTTTACTTTCTTGTCCACGAAATTTTAAGCTTCATTGAAGAACAATTGAGGGCCAAGTATTTTGTTTCAAGAGACACATGGATAATCCATTGATTAGGATAGACAAGTGACTATTCATTTCATTTCGAACACTACGGAGGTTTAGTCACTGTTTCTAAATGGCAGGTAGTTAATTTGTGAGTAACCCTAACCACAAGGTTAGTATATTCAGTGGAAAATATACAGTGTTCTCGATATTGATTGTGATGTGGCAAAAGAATATAGAGTATCCTCGACAATATTTGTTTCTTACTGCAGGCATCCTATATAACCCTTTGAAATTGCAAGAATATCATGAACATGTCTCAACCTGATCAGGTGGAGCTCTGGCGCGCTGTCTTAAACAGCATGTCTGGTAATTTCTAAAATGCTGAATACTAGGAACACGTATCAGTTCCTTTTCCTACATTTTGGTTCTTTTAGGTGGTGTATAAATGCCAAAAAACGAAAGTAATCTTTGTTATCTACAAAATGGGTGAAAACTAACACTTCTCTCTTGAGCAAGCTATGAGCCAGATATATTGTGCTAATGACGGAAAGTAGTGTATTACTGCACCCATTACTCTATTATTTATCATTCAGTTTCTGGTTAGTGATTCATAGATAATAGCTTTTAAGCTGCTAAGTAGAAGTGTTTGGCTGCCATGATATAGATATTACAAACAAGCCTGAAAAATATGTTTATGCAAAGAAAAGAAAAAGTGATTGTTGGAATCATTGCTATACATCTTCATTCGACAATACTGAAAGTTTACAAAAGGCTTGCATTTCAATGAAACTAAATATCTTTGAAGATGCCCTTGGATGGACAAAGAAAAGTTGGTTAAAAATTTAAGAACGTAAAAAAAAATTGCCATCAAGTTCTAGAAACGGGGGTTTGGAGTTAAGGGCATAATTGAAGGTTGAAAAGGTGATGGTTTCATGTTTGGGAACTTTGGTCTATTTTGAGAGTCCAAAAAAGAAACTGCCTCGCGTTGCATGAAAAAGGACTACTAATTTTAGGAAAGTTAAAAAGCCATAATATATTACCTGCAAAATTTGCTCCACTTTCCAGATATTCAACCCATCCTGAGCAAATTCCTTGGTGCGTGATGTTCTAACACGGATTGTGTAGCAGGTAATTTGGAAGCCTACCTACGGGTATCACTTAAACTTAAGCTTGGAACAGTTGGAGACGAATATGCTGCCAATCTAAATCCATGCTCCTCTAAGTCTCGACAAAGTATTGGTGACATGGATGGTGCTGGAAAAGTCAAGACAGGTGAAGAAAGCCTTTCCTAACTTTTAAGGGTTACAATATTGGCCTCTTACTAATAGTTCCAGAAGTGAACCATTTGCGAGGGGCTCTTTAGGTTTGGTCTGGGGCTGACAGAATGACTCATGTTTGCATCATGAACGTGGTGTATGTTGCCTGGTTCCTTCGGTTTTCATGCTATTGCTTTGAGAGGGAGATGTGACATGATATATATTTATGTGAATAGATGAAAAGCTATGCTGGCTGAGTACTATTTACTGTTTTCGTGCCTCTAAGCCCTGGTTCAGGTGTTAATGAGTGGATTGGGGCTTGTAGGTTTTAGCTTTATTTTTTGTCCTGATGGTAGGCCGTAGGTGAAAAGCTTGCCAATTAGCATTATTTTGGTAGTTATGCCTTCATCTTCCATCCATTTAGGACATGTTTGTTTGCCCAAAATTTCCAACAAAACAAACATACTTCAAAATTTTCAACTTTTACACATACACTTCAAACTTTTCACAAACCCCAATAAACTTTACCATTCAAAAGATTCCCAAAATTTCGGTAAACAAACACACCCTTAGTACTATCAATTTGTTATATTTATGTGAATAGTTCCTAAATTTTAATAATTGGAGATGTAACCATCTGGTTAGCTAATTCTAGTCATGGTTTTATTTGGTTGTAAATGATATAAAACGATGGCAAGCATAAAGTTTTAAACATCATTTATTACACTTTAAGTTTATGTGTTGCCATGAGCAATCATGCATTGTAAGATCACTATGTAAGCATTCATAATATTATCCTCTTCAGTACATAGTTTGATGGCAGATGCTATTGAATACCTGGTGCAAATCAGAGATCTTTTCAGGAGCAAAGAGACAAAAAATTTTTTAAAATAGCTTACTTTATAGGGCTTGGAGGTTTTTCCTATTCAGGGCTTGGAGGTTTTTCCTATTCTTATTCCTCAGTTTAAGCTAGCGATGAGATGTTATGTATCTTATGCACTTACCCACTAGATCCATTAGATGATGATGCTAATCAGTTGGTAGCAAGTACACCTATGGCTTTAAAAGATATACCTGGGTTTGACCTCAACCTTAGTTTAGGTGGTAACCAAATTTTAAACTACCGTACGTACCTACCAGAAGGTTTAGTAAATGAAATTAATTTGAGTAGAAGCTTTCCATCACTTTAGAAAGGATGAAAAAGTTTACATAAAAAATCAGCAATTTGTAACAAATGTTTGGTCACCTCAAGATAGTCATGTGACTGTAGGTGACTAATTTTTGCTATTAGTTAAGAACAGAAAACTGGATCAGATGGGTACATGCTTTAGGAGACATACACCTATGGGGACACAAATTTATACTTAAAATCAGTGGTGGGAGCTTGGCTTAACTTTGTTTGAATTTTGGTAGTAGACTTTTTGATAAGTCTATGTTTGGATTAAACACTGAACTTAGATTTTGTCCACTTTTGATTGAGTTGATTCCGATTTCAGAAATTGGAAGATTTAAGCTACGGTTATTACACCCAGGCTGCCACATAATGAACTTTAGAAGTTCGATGACCAAATTGATAGAGAGGCTCACAATGCAAAACCCATGTCGCCATCAATGGATTGTTACTATAGCTCATTTCTAGATAATCTAGACATTACCTAAGTTCCATTTAGTTACAAAATTCAATTAAACTCCACCACATTCATACTAATGTGAAAAAACCTGCATATTAGGCTCCATATCAATTAGACCAGCCCAGTTTTTAGAAATGAAAGCTTGCTTACAAAAAGAAAATTAGACCAGTTCATTTAAGCTCTCAAATAGGGGAAATGAAGTTAAGATCTATTCCACTTTCTCTTGATCGTGTAATTTTTTTCAGCCTCCAGTAGTGTAGTTGATGTGAACATGCTTTGTGAGTTTTGAAAATCATACCCAACCATGTTTCTTTTTTCAAACTTGCAATTTACTTCATTAATGCCACTTTTTGCAACGATGTCTCCACAAAGTTCCTTTTGCTGTTTTGTAATTTCTTCTGTTTCAGCAAATGTAGGTGCCACTTCTTTCTTTTTAATTGTTATTGTGAATAAACTTCTAAATATTTTGGAGCTATGGTTAGGTAGGGTTCCAGTTCGGTTGTATGTTAGGCGTTTCACTGAGAACTTTGATGATCTAGAAGATGCACCTCAAATTGATAATTGGGACAAAATCTCCTACATAAATCGACCTGTTGAGATCCATGGAGAAGAAGGTAAGTTTTGTCTCCGTTTTACTTTCTTGTGCACTAGATTGTAACAGAGAAAAAAGACTTTCCATCGGGACAGGAGATTCCTATTTCTATGGACTGCTTTCTTTAATGTTCCGTGAAAGAGAAAAAGGTGCAAGATAATTTGTTGCCTAGAGAATTATATACCTTTTTGACATGCAAGTCTTTGCAGCGAACTTTGTTTTTGGCTTTACTACCCCCGTCACTTTTTCCATCAGATTCTTTACATTTTTTCAGGTTTTGTTGTTAGTTGTTAACTCAGTTTCCAAACCAGGGTTATCTGAACCAAACCTGATCATGAGATTGAAATAGTTGTCATTGGTTCTTGCCTCTTGACACTGCACTACCACTAAAGAAAAATGGAAAAGATTCACATGGTATCCTCACCACCCTATTTGTGATGTCTTCCTTTGAAATAGAAAGCTGTCGGGACTCCACATTGTCTGGAGAAGGAGAAAAAAACCTAGGAGTCAGGCTCAAAGCTAGGACTAGTTCCACGCTTGGTCATTCGTCTGTGCCAAGATTCGAAAAATTGGATTTGGATGTGCTAATTCAGACACAGTAGATAATACAATGACCATAATTTTTTTTGTTTCAGGCCACCATTGACCATATTACACTTGAGATTAATGGTGTTTATTTAATACATTTTGATCAGTTCAACAGATAATTAGTGTATTAGCTGCAAACTAGTGGTGTCAGATAATCATTTCCCCATAGGAAGGGCTTGCCAATTGGAAACTAGTGAAAGCCTCCGGCCACTCCTTACCGGCAGACATTTAGGATGCTGTTGAGGATTAAGTCAAGTTCCATTAATTGAGAATAGGTATCTAATCCAATTCAATATGGCGTATTTGGGGTTAGGAGGCTTTCTGTGTTTTACCTGGTGTTTGGGCTGCTGTTGTGGTATTTGAGGGGAGAGAGCAATGGTCATTGGTGGCAAGTATGGTGTTGGGTTCGGCAGGAGTTTGTGGCGCTTCTAATGAGGCTGCGTGGTTTCTAAATGTTCTGAAAGTGTCCGTTCCTAATCCTCTTTATCCTTTTACCAGTACTTTTTGTTTTTGTCCTGCTATTGGAGTGGACGTCAGTCCAATCCCATGACACATCGTAAAACTAATGGTTTTCTAGCTCATAGAATGATAGATTTGTAATAATCTGGGTCCCACATAGGGTGGAAAAAGAGAATGAATGAGAAATGACTATGAAGTCCTATCTTGGGCTGTTAGGAGATCTATATCAGATCTACTGATAAGAACTAGCTGTCCTTTAGGGAAAGTAAATGCATATTCATTCTCACTTAAAAGGGAAGAGCCGCCAAATAATTTTTTTTTTGATAAGTAAGTCAATCTTATTGAATAGAAAGAAAAAACACAGTACAAGAGGCTATACTGACGAAGGCGAAAGCAGACACGCTATAAAACTAATAAAATTCGGAAAATCCACAAACGGACAACCTAAAACCGAATTAGCCCAAAGGAAAAGAGAATGTAGCACAAAACCCCCCATACTAGACACAGACACAACCCTGTCTTCAAAACACCTCTCATTCCTCTCCCTCCACAAGCACCACCAAATACAAGCTGGGATCATCTTCCAAATGGCCAACGCAGTTGGATCCCCAAACTTCCTCATCCAACACCGCAGAACATCCACCACTCTCCTAGGCATTACCCAATCATAGTTAAGGATGCTCAACACATGCCCCCATAATCCTCTCGCCACGGAGCAGTGGATAAGGAGATGATCAACTGTTTCACTATCGCTCTTACATAAGTAGCACCATTCAGTCACACAAACACCCTTCCTCCTCAAATTGTCGATGGTTAAAATTTTCCCAAGAGTGGCCTCCCAAACAAAGAAAGCTACTCTAGGGGAACCCAGTTCCTCCAACAAAGACGCCACGGAAAATCCCCATGGGAGCTCTCCAAAAGCAAAGCGTACATCGATTTCATAGAGAAAACACCACTCTTAGAGCCCCTCCACAGCAGCTTATCCTCTCCGTCTCTCCTCGAACGCTGCGAATAAAGCAAAGAAAAAAACTTCGAGAAAACTTCCAACTCCCAATCGTGAATCGACCTATCAAAGTGGACATCCTAGACAACCATACCAGAACCAAGCGCCATGCAATCAGCCACCCAAGCGTCCTTCCTTCGAGCAATAGAAAATAATTGAGGAAACTCCTCTCTCAACAGTCGATCCCCACACCACTTGTCATGCCAGAACCGAATTCTAGAACCGGTCCCAACCCAGAATCTGGTGTGCTCTTGAAAAAAATTCCACCCTTTGCTAATGTTTTTCCACAAACTCACCCCATAAGACCCTTGAACTGCCATAGTGCTCCAACCACCCGTTGCGCACCCATACTTCGCTATGATGACTGTCTTCCACAAGCTATCTCTTTCATAATTGAATCGCCAAAGCCATTTTCCAAGAAGAGCTTTGTTGAAAAGGGACAACCTTCTAAGCCCCAACCCACCTGCACGAATAGGGGAACAAACTCTGGCCCATTTAACAAGATGAAACCTATGCACATCGCCACTGCTGCCCCACAAAAATCCCTTTGAAGCTTCTCCAACCTATTAGCCACCGACACTGGAATAGGATAGAGAGATAAAATATGTAGGAAGACTAGAAAGAGTGGATCTAATCAACGTCAACGCCCCCCCTTTTGAAAGATACAAGCGCTTCTAACCTGCCAGCCTTCTTTCGAATCTTTCAACTATGTCATCCCAGATGCGTACACATTTATACTTAGCTCCAAGAGGAAGTCCCAGGTAGGTCATCGGGAGAGACGACACCCTACAAGGTACCAACAATCTTTGATCTTTCCAACTCAACTTCCGTACCTAACACAGAGGCATGCATTTATGAAAAGCATGCACCGAGATCAATGGTCATTTCCATACTCTTTTTTGTTAAATTATCCCTGTGCATGTATATCATCTCTAGTGGTGACTGCCCACCTGTTTCTGCTGCTTCAGGAGCATTCAGTGTTATGTTTCTTGTACTGCAGGTAAATGCTTCACCTTACTTGATGCAGTAAAAGATCTCCTGCCAGAGTATTTTACATATAATTCCTTCCCTGATGGGGGATCATCCAGAGAAGAAGGTGAGGATGAACTGAAAGTTCCTTCGGAGGAGGAGGGAGAAAAGATGAGTGAGCATGTGGAGACTTGCTTCCCATCTAATGATGCCGAAGTGAAGCTTGTCCGCATCCAAGGGATTGAACCCAAGTTGGAAATACCCTTCTCTTGGGTAGTGAACAACTTAAGGAACCCCGAGTACTTTCTTCATGTGTGTGTGTTCCTGAAAGTTCCACAAGTAGAAGTACCCTAAGATGGCTACCAGTTAAATTATTTTGGCCGATAACTAGGGACATAGTTGGCCAATCAATTTTTTATTTTCAACTAAACAATCAGGGTAGGATACACAATGGGACAAACATTCTTTCAAATATTTATACTTCCTCATAGGTTGAACACAAGACCTCTCTACTATGAGCAGAGAGGTGCCACTACAGCGAAAAGCCTATGGTGTTGTCTGTGATGTCAAAGCGGTGGAACTGTTTGTATAGAATTGTACAGTTTGTCAAATGTACAGCTAAATCATTCATTTCTTTTTAATATTTTTTTTGCATTGCTTTGTGCATTTTCTCTACAATACTCAGTTCTCATCATGTGGACATACATTGGCTCTAAGGTAGAGGAGCCATGACTCTTTACAGTCAACTATAGCTTAGTTCATGTCATCTTTACTAGATACCTCTTTTTTCTTTAAGCTTCCATTTGTAAAAGACTGCATTCTCCCATACTTTCACGTTTCCGTTTTTATTTGAAGGGAAAAGCTAATCTCAAGTTCCTTGTTTCATTGGTAAGTTTATTTCTTTTCTCCTAAAACCTTGTGGCCATTGGCAAGGGAGACATGCCGAAACTGGAGGAGTTTTTGTAAAGAGTTTTATATTCTGAAAGGGTAAGTAGGCAACTAATTTTGTATGCTTGTCAAGGTCATCTCTAATATTGGTCTGAGCCTATACATTCATGATGATAAACAAAAGAAAAGGCATTCTTTTTTTAAGGGGAGAATCGTTTTTGAATTAGTTAACAAGTCCAATGCTGATAGCCGCCTTCGGGACATGGCAGGATCTTCAAGGCCCCATAAGATCACAAGGAGGATACCAGTGACTTGAGCTTTTAATACCACTTAATGATGAAAACTGAAGAGAGTAAACCCAAAGCTATAGAGATAGTTCCCTTCTTTGGTTCATAGATTTTAACAGCGCAAACACATCAACTGGTGGGTACGGGATTGGGAGATGAGCCATAACAGCAGGGCAAGATGACCTCAAATAAGACGCATACAAGCCATGCCTCTTATTGAGAGCAAGATATCAAGCTACAACAAGCAATAAGTCAGTAACTACTAATAATAAGATTGCCTGTTATCACATTGCATTATCGCTCGTTCAGTAGACCCATCTCTTATAGGTATTAGATCCTACGTGTCTAGATCATACCATCCTAATTTCTTCCTGCATCCTCCAAGTTTTATGCGAGCTCGAGTTCTCCTTCAGCTTCCGCTTCTATGTCAAGCAGCATCAATTGGTACCACTTGACTCAGTAAATTCTATTCTAACGATCGATTCATAAGAGTAACTTTCTCTTTCATCGAGGTTTGTGAATGGATATATGCCAGTAGATAATAGAGGTACTCATTCCGGGAGAAGATTGATAAGAACTGCTTCATAATCTGTCACGGTTTATCAGAGGATAAACATATATCCAACTCATAAGAAATAAAGTGCCTACCTGACTAAGTACACATATATGTATCATCACATTAGGCGCCCCATTCAAGGCTTTGGTTCACATGAACTAGGATGTTCTAAATATAACTGCAGGCACAGAGGTTCGCTACTCATCGACTTAATTGGAGTGAGTAGTGGAGGCTGCTGCCACTGCCTTGTGTCTGTTGGGACCCATAAGTCTGCATCCTTGCTTGTACTAGCCCGAGGAAGGGATCGAAAGTAAGCAGTATCTCCCATCTGCAGTCTGTTAAAGGAAAAACAAAATGCTTAGAGACGTAGCTCCAACTATAAATGTAAGAGAAAAATAAATGCAGCAAACACCTAAGCAATTTAACCAAGCATAGGAACCAAGTAAAGAACAAGGCATTTGATAACTAATGAAAATCCATAACAAAACATAAGAGAAGAAAAAAAAAAAGGTGTTTTCAATGAGACATTACTGAGGCTGAAGAACAGAACTGGGAATTGATAGGTTGAATTGCTGTATTTGGCCCTTACCACGGGGAAGAACCTTAGTCAGTGATGCTGAGACTTGGAGCTTGATCAAGAAGGCTCTGAGGGAGAACTCCAAGTCAGCTTCTTCCAACTTTGAGCCATAAGACTGGTTCACTGTGAGCTTGAATTGAAAACAAATCGCTCCACAGGAATGTTGTCAGCGTTGGAGAAAATAACTGCTACTCTCTCCACCAGCCCCTTTGTAAGGGACATGACTGTTTCAGTCCATATTATGAAGCCAAAATCTTACTAGTTTTTATTTCATTAGAAAGGCAACTCAGTAGAAAAAATATGAGAAAAAAACAAAAACAAAAACAAATATGAGTTACTTCATCCTTAGATGATGATTGAACCATTCACAACGGTCTGACCCATGATACACCCAAGAAAAAAACAAAAAGCAGGAACGCGAAATTCAATGAGATAGACGTGATAGCCCGATTGAAGAATTTAAGAAAGAAATGTACAACACATATAGCTGAAAAATACAAGTAGATGAGCCAAGAAATTTTTTACAAAAAGAAGGGTGCTGATCATGGGACATTCCCCATTAACGGTCAATCTCCATTTCCCATTTGCAAAGTCTCAACATATCCATTAGTTTTTGCTTGACACTTTAATGACTACCAATCATCCAACATGAGAAATTGATAATCTTGCTGAAGTTAAACAAGCACATAAAGAAGTTGGACGACCCCATTGCTTTGGCAGTGTGGAATATGATTATCTCTCGTGTTTGGTGGATCTTGTGGAGGCAGAGGAACGATAGATGCTTTGAAGACTTGGAGCAGCGTTTGGATAGTTTAAGGGGTCTTGTTTAGCCGTTTCTTTTTCTCTGAGCCAATGCGGTGTTGGGATCTCCCTTTACGGGTTATCCGGAGTTTATTAACTTTTTAGTTTGTTTGTGTTAGGTGTCTTCAATATAGTCTCTTGTACTGTTAACTCCGTTGCTTTGTGTTTTTTTCATTTTTTTAATAAATTTTACTTATAAAAAAAAGAATTTAAAAAATCACATACAATCTCCCTCACATTTTCCTAATCCAGTTGTCCTCCCCACTCAGAAGATGCTCGTTATCAGTGTAACAAAGCATCAGGTTGAAGATGTCTATCCAAACAAAAGGATTAAAGTCTTTACATGTTGTTTTCCATAGCAGCTGTAGGGAGTAATCTATTGAATAGAGCAAAGACATTATGAGATAAAACCATCAGCATGAGCAATGCCATATATTAAAAAGATTCTCTACTTACAAAGAACATGTCTAATTGTATTGAGGAAAATAAAATGCTTATTTCATACTCAAAATTACAAACAATTTAAAGATTCAATCTTTCTGGTACATTCAAGTGAGAATCTTCAAAACCAAAAACTAAAACAAGCATCGAATCGGAAACTTGAAGAAAAGGAAAAAAAAAACAAGTAAATAAGAAGTTTTTTTTAGCTTCATCAATATCGAAGCCAAATATAAATAATTCAAAACCAACCTTGTGGAGAAAAGGAAGAAGACCAGAGACAGCCAACACGGGGTAAAACGTTTTCACCCTGGTTAATTCCCACAGCCCCCCCCACCGTCAATTTTTCCCCCTCTTCTCCCCGACGCCCTCAGCCTAGCCTCTCTCACTCTGCTCCCCACCTGCCGACGCCAGCCTCCGTCCCTCTCTCCTCCTCACTCTCCCTCCACAGAACATCAGCCTCTGGTCCTCTCTCACTCTGCCGACTGCCTCTCCTCCTCCGGACCTCCACAGTCGACAGAACTCCGGCTGAGCTCATTCTCTCCCGCTCTGGCTCTCCGTCCCTCTCTCCTCCACAGGACCACAACTCTTTCTCTCTCTCCAGTCTCCGGCTCTCTCTCTCCAGCCTGCAGGTACTCTCTCAACTCAAGTCTCTCTGTAACTTCGTTTATTTTTCGATTAGTGATGAAATTTATTTTAAATTTTGATGAATTATGTGATGAGATTTGATTAGCAGATTAGGATTATTGAATTTATTGTGAACCGGATAGAGAATTCATGAATTTGTGATGAAATTTTGATTGAATTCATGTGATGAGATTCATGTGATTGAATTAATGTGATGAAATTTTGATGAATTGAGTACTGATAGAGAATTTATGAATTTGCATTCTTTCTAAGCAGAAGATATTTGTTGTAAAAACCTAGATACAATCACTCACATACACAAACTCGAATCAAATTTCTGAATTTTGATTCATGTAAGCAAAAAGGGGAACAAGATTTGATCTTTTGGGACTTATAGAAGGCAGAAGGAGAATTGGGCTATCTTACTCATCAAGATTAGAAGGAGGGCATCGTTTTTGCTCTTCTTATTTCCTATAAGAATTTGATGTGCGCTTTTGAATATTTAAGCTATGTTTCATTTTCCTAGTAGAACTGTCTTAATAAGCTTATAACATACGTAGTTCCTTTCAATTTGCTATTAGGTCCTAGTATCTTTGAATTGTCATGTAGGCCTTAAACTCAAAAATGTTTCGTGTTTAGTTCATTTCAATTGGTAATTTTTCCTTAGCTTTTATTCATTATTCTACTATGTAGTACAGTATGAAGTTTATGGAAATTTTGTTAATTTTAATTTTAGTTTCTTCTTGTTTGAAAAAAAAATCTGTTGCAAGATCATGTTGTTTTTATTCACAAAATGGTAAATATTCCAGTCCTCGTGTTAGTATTTCCAAGATTCATTTTTTAAAAAACTTTTAAGACATTTTTTTGCATTGCGTAGTAAAATTATTTTTTGGTCATTTTTCCTTAAGAGTTGCCCCCCTTGGATTGCATTCCCGGTTCCGCCACTGGCCTTATGTATGTAATCTCTGAGCTGAGGGTGGGGAGCCCTCTGAACCACCACGTTCATATATCTCCTTCTTTCAAATGCGCCTTCACGCAGTCAATCGTCACCCAATTGATCAGAACGTGCAGCACGTCATCAGAAATTTAATTACAATGTGCATGACCAATATCAAATATGTTTAATTTTTGCTTTTCTGTTTTAATAGATTGAATTTTCTGGATGACCAAATAGAGAAGAGGTTGCAAATAGAACTAACCAGGCGGGTAAACACCTTTCAGGAAAACGACAGAAGTTATAGCCACTTCCAAGAATTCAACCAAAATCCGAGCTGTTTCACCTGCGAAACTCAAGACAGGTTTGATTTAAAAACAAGAGGGGGGAAGAGAGTGAAAGGGTACGATGGAAAATGAATGAAACCTTGAGGAGATTGATTATCTCTGCGATCCATTACAGTATCTTTAGGAGTTATGATATGTCTCCCCCTCTGTGCGTCAGCATGTCTCCAGTCTCCACTTTTGTTTTCTCACTATTATTCGCTCCCTGTCAGTTTTAAACTTTGGAACGCTCGCTACCTCTTCACCTTATTTCTTTGTCCACTTACGTGTTTTTTTTTGGCCCCTCTTCTGGTAATAGCTTTTGGTTTTGGGAATTTTGGACGAAAGTTTAATTTTGACTTCTTAAAATTTCAAGATAGCCGTGAGGATCAGGGCTCCCAGGGGTCTGATCTACTCCTTATGTTATGGGCTATTTAAAACAATTTGTTGTTGTTTTTTTTTTTTATCATTTTTCCAAATCCGATGGCCTAAGTCAGAGTGCAAAGATCACTTCCATTGTGGCAGAAGTGAATTAGTACCATTTTTTTTTTTAAAAAAGGAAAAGCCTCTGCATGCCAACTGTTTGGCGGTTGGTTCCATTGACAAATCATCTCTCTTCCAACATGCAGGGGAGGTCCATGTCGTTCAACTTTCACCAGCTTCCTAAATGCTTTCCTTTTCAGAAAATGATCATCTATGACCTTGAATATCCAACCCTAGGTCAAAAAACTGGTTCTTTGTGGATTCCGGTGAAGTACAAATCAAGTGGAGTAGGAAGATCCAAGAAGAAAATCTATCACAGAGTCCATGAACTTGACAGAGTAATGGACTTGCAGAAGAAGCCGTCTTTAATCCTTAAGCTCACGGCTATCATCCAATCCCAGAAGCATCAATATCTCCTTCTCAGAGACCTTGAAAAACAAGTTGGGTTTGTTCAGAAATGGAACTTCATGGCTGTCATTGAGAAATATCCTTCAATATTCCGTGCTGATGGTGGTGGCAGAAAACCTCCATCTGTTAGGCTCACAGACAAAGCGCAAAAGATTGCCAGTGAAGAAGCTGAAGCCAGGAACTTGATGGAGCCCATTCTGGTTAAGAATTTGAGGAAACTATTAATGTTATCAATTGATTGCCGGGTGCCACTTGAAAAAATTGAATTCATCGAGTCTGAATTAGGTCTGCCGAATGACTTCAAGAGTTCATTGATTCCAAAATACCCGGGATTCTTTTCGGTGAAGGATGTCGACGGAAAGGATTATCTTCAATTAGAAAATTGGGATTCTTCACTGACAGTGTCTGCCCGCGAGGAAAGATTACCACGAGAAGTAGTTCTGGACCCTGCTGGGGGTCGAAAGAAGCTTAGAATCTCAAAAGATGGTAACTATCAAGGTCCATATGCGTTTAGATTGAATTTTCCAGTTGGCTTCAGGCCAAACATGAGTTATCTTGAGGAACTCCAGAAGTGGCAGAAAATGGAATTTCCTTCTCCGTACTTAAATGCAAGGAGTTTCGAATCTAAAGATCCAAAAGCTCGCAAAAGAGTGGTGGCAGTACTCCATGAGCTACTCAGTTTGACCGTGGAGAAGAGGATGACATCTGCACAATTGGATGCATTTCATTCTGAGTATCTCTTACCATCTCGATTATTGCTTTGCTTGATAAAGCATCAAGGTATGTTTTACATCACCAATAAAGGTGCGAGAAGTTCTGTTTTCCTGAAAGAAGCTTATCATAGTTCAAATTTGATAGATAAATGTCCCTTGTTGTTATTCTATGACAAATTTTTATCACTTAGTGGTAGGAAAGAGATGGACTGGCAAGGTGGGATACCTTCTTCACAGGTTGTTAGCTGAGAGTAGAGATATTTTCTTTGTGCTGCCATGGACATGGACTATGCCTGGTAGACTTGCCTCAAGGACATAAGAAGCACGAGGTCTAGCTAACTGGTCGCTGACTTGCTCGATACCAATACTTATTTGTGTTGCCTCATTCCAAACTATGTGTATATCTCCTGGTAATTTGCCTCATTCCAAATTTTTGGTCATGTTTTCGAGAAAAAGTAAATCAGTCCACGAATTGGTATCTTCCTTTGCAGACCCTTTAAAATTAAAATTTGCATATCCCTGAAGTTCAGTGAGTTACATGTGTAATGAAACTTTGGAAAGCAAAGAAATCCAAAAAAAAAAAAAATCTATTCGAAAAGTGTGTTTATTGGAAGGTAATCTTGAAAACTGTACCTCCTTCCACATTCTCTGTATGATCTGCCTTGGGAAAAGCTTGGAAAGCAAAATGAAATGGTAAAGATGCTGAGAGGCCCAAGGGACAATGATATTAAGACACTGGTTCACTAGAATGTCAAGTCACAAGCACAACATGCTCTGTAAAATTAGCCATTTCCCTCTTCTTACTTGTAAAGCTCCCCTCTGGCTATAGTTTTGAGCTTTGGGCTCACTAAAATCGTAAGTTTTGGTGCACATTTGCTCTTTAATAACGGCCATCACAAGATAACTTTGGGACACATCGCCCATGGGACAGTAGTAGAGGTCATTGGGAATTGTTAATGTTCCTCAACTTGGAGAGACCATTCCCAATGGTTACAAAATCTAAAATTAAAGGACGAAATTTTTTAAGTGTTCTAAGAAGGGATGACAAGGTCAGACTAATTTAGACTACTTATTAACGCGTAGATAAATTGAATTGCTTCAATATGAAGGGGCAGAGTAGATCAATGACTATTACTGATGATTTTGCTTATCGAAAAATGTGAAATACAAACAAAGGATTTATATTTGCTAATGATTTTGCTTATCAAAAAATGTGAAATACAAATAGAGGATTTATATTCGCTAATAATTTTGCTTATTAAAAAATGTGAAATACAAACAGAAGATTTATAAATTGTAAAAATATAAATAAAGTAGGGCATTATCCTTCAAATAAAGATTCTTTCCAATCTGCTATTCGATAATTAATGCGAACAAATTTGAATCAAGATAACATTACCTTTGCAAGACAATTAAATGTTTTCTTTTTTCCACTAAAAGCTAAAAAGTACTTATGTACCTAATAAGTATCTTTATAGGCCATAAAGACTTAGCCTAAGTCTTTTCTTGATACAAATTTATGGGAGAAAGCATATGTACAATAATAACAACTTATTGACTCATTGGAGTGAATGACAGAGATTAAAATGTTCTCTAATTTTTGGTTGAATTGGATGATCTAATTCGAGTAACAAATTAGAGAGGATCTTAATGAGTATGTTGATTTATTTCACTAAATTAATCTAAAAAAACCTAACATATATATTCTTTTCAAAATACATAACTCGTACTAATTAATATAAAAAATACTGTTAAGTTTGTGGGTATTATTTCTGGATCAGGATCCTAAATCCTTTTATAAATAATGGACATGTTTGTTTGCCCAAAATTTTGGAGGTCCAAAATTTCAAACAAAACAAACATACTTCAAAATTTCTAACTTTACACATATTTCAAACCCCAATAAATTTAAACATTCAAAAGATTCCCAAAATTTTAAAAAATATTTCTCAAAATTCCGATAAACAAACCTACCAAGTATCTCCCCTTCTAATTCAGCTATTATGTTATTTTTAAAGCTGCATGACAAGAAAAAAAATTTCGGAAAAAAGGTTTGCCGTACGAGCCAGCATGCTATTACATATGACCCATCCATACCCGACCCATTGTCTGCAGTAGTTCCGGTTCTGGTTTGCAGTGAATTTTCCAGTGTTTTTTAAATTGGGTGATCGAATTCCCAGCAAATCTTTGCATTTGTCTAATGGCAGGTAGAACCATGTTCAACTATTGCTTCCTGTTAGTTTGCTCTGGTCATTTTACGGATTTACGAGTAGAATAGCCGAATGATTTTTCCTTTTATTTATTTTTTCTGTTATGTGGCGTAATAATGAATTGTTTTTCAACGGAAAAGGAGGAGGAAAGGAGAACGTTGGAAGGAGAGGGAGGGCGTGCCTTGTGGTGTTGGGGGACCTCGGCCGCAGCCCTCGGATGCAGTATCATGCTCTTTCACTTGCTCGTCAGGTACTTAGTATCTTTTCACGTATTGCCTTATTTGTTAATTCTTTTTGCAATTTTTCTTCTGGTTTGAAAAAAATGTTGAACTTCCATTGCATCTGTTTCTAATAATTTAATCGTCTGAAGTGGACAGTATTGTTGCAAAAAATTTAATCGGAGATGAACCTAGTTTTCTACGATCAAGTATGAATAAAAGAGATACCTGCTAACTAATAGGTATTAGGTATGATTTATAAAATTAAGCATGATTTGCATGTACTGGGCCATTTTAGATTTGAGAATGTAGTGATGAATGAGGCTCCATTTTGGATGAGCGAGTGCAAATCCTCCATACATCCTTTTTTCAATTATGGTTTTCTTTTTATCTTTTTTCCGGCCAGGATATCTCAATAATCTGCATGGTACCTAAAAGGGTTTTAATCTAATTGGTACATGTTCCTATTGGGTAAATCTGGATAATTTTTAGTTTTACAGTTAGTGGGAGGTGAGGTGAGAAAAACATTGACACTACTCGAGGAAATGGTTCCTCTTTGGTGCAGCTTGACCCTCTTTATTGGAGAGATTATCGGTTCTTTCCACCTCCTCCACGGACATTGGTACTACCACAGCATTATGCAGCTAAAATAGTCATCTTTGTGCTTGCTTTCATTTTATAAGCACTTCTAGAAATCCAATTTCACTGCATCAAGTTGTAATACTCCGTGGTGTGTCCATGGTTATCAGATCTGTTAAGGGGCGTTAAGCATACCTCCAGAGCAAAGTGGTCTTTGGACAAGTGAAAATGAAGCTTTAAAAAAAAAAATTGGAAGGGCCAGTGGAGTAATTTTTATGCATCAATGTTTTGTTTTCTGATTTCATACCTCTTAATGTACAATTCTGCTAGTATTTTCATTTAGATCCCTCGCGTTTCTTAGGTTTCCCCTCAATTTATCTGCACTCTTTACTGTTGATTTGCAGGCATCACTTGAGGTGGACATTGTTGCATATGGAGGTACACCTTTATAATCTATGAAGAATGTAACACGTGCTATTTTATTCTAAGGAACCTATTTTTTAGTGCAATTGTCGCAGGATGCATCGGTCCCTGCTAACAGTGTAATATACAATGAGACACGATGCTTATTTCTTAGCAGGTGATATAGGTTTAATAAAATGCAAAAAAAAAGAAGAAAAAACACTCATTACCTAGTTATCTGTTTGTTCATGATCTATATCTCCAGAAATCGACATATAAAGAAGCAAAAACTTTCCCATACACATCCATTACCATTTTAAACGTGAGTTTTGCTATCTTTATTTCCCCATCTCAATTTTGAATCTCCAATTTACCTACACAATGGGAAGGAGAAGAAAAAAAGAAAGAAGAAAGAGAAAAAGTCAACTTCCAGCATATATAGACGTTTCTATGTTTAGACTGATTCTGAAGTCAACTTGTTTTAGAACCAATGGTTCCTCAATATACCTTCAAATATTTAAAGCTCATTTTCTAAAAGTGTATGGATGATGCATGCATGGATTGTATCAATATGTCAGTTAATGATTTGTAATCTGGCTGGTTATCTCATAATATCGGGTATGGTATTTGGTTTTATCCTCTGTATCTGTAGTTTTTCTGAAAACAAATTTGTTTGTTTTCTTGGATGCTACAATGAAATTAGTTTTCAGTACTGAACATGACATCACTGAATGTTATGCTTTAATCACAACTTTCAATGTTTGAATAGGGTCCGTGCCCCATGGTGCAGTTCTATCTCACTCCTCCATACATATTCACACGATGGTACTGCTCTGTAGATATTTTGATATTCTACTGGATTAGTCTATTTTGAACTTAGTATATTCCTTTGATTCCTTGTTTTTTGTTTTGAATCTGCAGACACAATGGCCAGTAACCCCTCAAGGCCTACCAAAGATATTTCGCATCATAATGCTTCTACTCAAGCCATTAATTCAATTTTTCATGCTTCTTTGGTTTCTTTGTCGAAAGATACCTTCTCCTGATGTCTTTATTGTGCAGGTGAGCCCTCGTGTTGCGCCCCCCCCTTCCATCTTTCCCCAACACAGATACGAAGCACTATGGGGAGAAATTGACTTTTTAGGTTTTCAGGAGATTCTGTTGGTTGTTAGTTATTTTATCTCCTTAGAGTAACAGACGTTGGTACATATGATGAAGATTTCGCACGAGACCTGTAGAACTTTTGGCAGAAACAACAGCATGGATGTAATGGGTGGTTGCTTTAATCAGGGGTCAATTCCATTTTTTTTTAAATAAAGAAGATGGGCAAATCGGGATATTCACACTTTGGTTCCTTTGTTATTGTTTAACAGCTAATTCATTGAGGGCATTTTGTCTCCACTTTTTCACAAGTTTTTAACCACTTTTTTAAATATTTGAATGTGCCTCTATCTCTCAGTGTATCCAAGATTCTTTGTTATTTCTTAGAATGCTGATAATTTGATCTTGCATGTTTTCTTCTTTGGTCAGAATCCTCCTTCTGTTCCTACCTTAGTGGCTGTGAAATGGGCTAGCTCGCTTAGGCGTTCTGCGTTTATAATAGATTGGCACAATTTTGGATATACACTGCTGGGGTTGTCCCTTGGGAGAAGTAGTCGCTTTGTCTCTGTATATCATTGGTACCAATGGATTTGTTTCTGACTTTCACTTTTCTTTATGACTTCCTTTTTAGCTGTATTGTGTATTGAAGTTTCGGACTGTTGTTTAGGTTTGAGAAGCGTTATGGGAAGATGGCAGATGGTTCCCTATGTGTGACAAAGGCAATGCAGCATGAATTGGCTCAAAACTGGGGTATTAGGTAACAGGGTTGACTCAGAAGTTCAAATTTCCAGCTTTCTGTTGTCATTCCCATTGCGAAGATTTCCCTGATACTTACCCAAGAATCAAAGTAAAAAACGCCTATTGGAATTTAGGTATTGTTTGAGCCCCAAAAATTTAGGTTTAATAATAAAAAATTCATCACATAATTTATTATTATTATAATATTTATTAAAAAACTTTTCTCTCTTCACTTTTTCACCAACTCCCATAACATATCTTTACTTTATAATATTTCCCAAACCCCAATACCCAAAATTTCCACCCTCAAACATTAATATCTTCTTCTGTCAAATTGACAGCGCTACAGTGCTATATGATCAGCCTCCCGAGTTTTTCCATCCTGCTTCACTTGAGGAAAAACATGAGGTGAAGCATATATTTCTTTGTGAGGTACTTAGAAGAATCCGTTGATTCAAGAATTATGCCTGACCTTGGGATCACTTCCAGTTGTTTTGTAGACTAGGTGAAAATATCTGTCGTCCTAATGGGTTCCGGGATTTTGTCTGCAATGGTAATGGTAACTTTTGTTGACTACCTGTTATTCCCATGTTAATTGAGGTCCAGTGCAAATAATTTGTTTTGGTCAAGTGACACACTTCTTGCAGGAAGTTTAGGAGTGCAGAAGCATGAGCTAAATGAGAATCTGTTTACTGCCCAGGTTGGCACTGACATTGTCTTGAATCCAAACAGGCCAGCACTTGTTGTAAGCAGTACAAGCTGGTAGTGTCATCTTCTTTTGATGAACTTATAGATCTTGTAAATTCTGAATATATGTTACTATAATCTTTTGCATGTGGTTTGGTACTCATTATTATGTAAAGCGCTGCTTCTTCAGCTGCAATGCACTTGATCACCTTCCATGGATTATTCAGATCTTGTCTGTACATCAAAATTTTTCTTCCTGATATTCTTTTACGAAATTATTTGTGTTAACTAATATCGGTACTTCCTATTCTGTGCCTTTACATAATTCTTAGCCTTTAGTTATAAGCTTTCTTGTTGCGACATTGATTCTAGGACCTGTAATAGTAGGTAAAATATAAGAAATGAGTGAAACTGATAATACATCATCAGAGGAGGAATAGCAGGGGGGAAGAAATCATATTTATCCAGGGGGCAGGATCACTAAGAGTACATTATCTAGTTTGAAGTACCTATTACTCAGTCTGTTCACTATTCCTACTCATGTGGCAAACCAGTTGGAGAAATAGCAATGAATTTCCTTCAGGGTGGTGTGAGAAATATCATCATAATCTAGTGGATCAGAGCATGGTTTCTTCTCCTTAGAAGAATGGGGATTTGGGTTGAGAAAGATCTCTTTAGTGAAACTCTATTAGGGAAAGGATTGGGGTGTTATGAGGGCATCATTTTGGGAAACAGGTGATTGTAAATAGAGAAAACAGAGCCAACAGTCTGAGATGGTGCAAATGCAGGGCGGATAGGATTTTTTGAGTTGTAGAGCAGAAGATGGTGGGAGAGTTCACTTTTGTAGTGGTGCCTGATGTGGGCATGTTGCATTAAAGTAGAGGTTTGTCAATTTGTTTCATGGTAGCAGAGGACAGAGATGCATTAGTGTATTTAGATTCAACTTTTACAGGTGTAGGAAACAGGTCTTAGAATATTATGTTTGTTTTTGGCTTTGATGACTGGGAATTGGAATCAGTTGGTCCAAAGGATGATGCCCAAGAAGGTGGTTGAGGTGTTCTATGATAAATTACTTAGGCAAAGGAGCTGCCCTCTGTTTAAATCACTTGAAGGGAGAGGAACTTACATACCATGAACTTTGTGTGATTGTCTGGAGACTGGTAGTTTTTATTGGATTCACAGACAATTGTGAATTTTGGTTTTCTTTCCCCCCCCCCCTTTACTTCGTAGATTAGCAAGTAGATTATTCTAAAAGAATGACATCCTTTTTTTGTCTTTAGGACTCCGGATGAGGATTTTTGCCTTCTCTTGGAAGCGGCAGTAATGTATGATAGGCGTGTTGCTGCAATACTGAATGAGGATGATTCAATCAATGAAGAGGTTCTCTGGGAGGAAATCTCTCAGGGAAAGCAATATGTGTACCCTAGATTGTTGTTCATCATTACTGGTAATGATGAGTGTGTGTGTGTCTGTGTGTGGGTGTGGGTGCATTTATGTAATCCTGTATACTCAAAAAACAAATATAAATATAGCGCAACATCAGCTTTAATTCAGACATCTTCTGACTTGGGATCCATTTCTTTTCATGAAGGTAAGGGGCCTGAAAAGGAAAAATATGAAGAGAAGATAAGGAGATTACACCTCAAACGTGTGGCATTCCGTACTATGTGGCTGTCAGCTGAGGATTACCCGCGGCTTCTTGGTAGGGTTTTTTATCGTCTTTTTTTTATTCACTTTTCTCTTCCAGTAAGCTATTCAATGTCAACATGCTTGCTACATTCGCAGGATCGGCAGACCTGGGGGTTTGTCTGCACACTTCCTCGTCAGGGTTAGACCTTCCAATGAAGGTAATTCACTGCCAATTTTATTGTTCAACATAAAGCTAGATAGTGGACAATATAATTATGGTAACAATTTTGAGTCTCCACGGGAGGGGGGCGACGGGAGATTTACCAACTTTTACGGTACCTAAACGTATACAATGTTTGCCATCAGGTGGTGGATATGTTTGGTTGTGGGCTGCCTGTTTGTGCTGTTTCCTACTCTTGGTAAGCTTTCCTTATGCGTCTCTTGGTACATTTCCTTTGGTGTATGCTCGAGTGACGTGACATATTGTTTTCAATTTCATGTTCTCATTGGTAAAGGTTTTATTGGTTTTTACATTTTTCTGAAGCATAACGGAACTTGTAAAAGTTGAGAGAAATGGCTTTCTCTTTTCATCATCTTCGGAGCTAGCTGATCAGCTCTTGGTAAGTTTGATTACTTGACCAAGGTTATTATTTTCTTTCTCTTTTCATCATCTTCCGATTTTTTTTGATGAATAAGCTGCTAATTTTATTAGAAAAAAGAAAGAGAGAGAGAGAGAACAGTACAAAGGCTGTACTAAACTCACTCAAAGCATACAAGCAAAATAGCCAACAAAGTCTTGAAAATCTAAAAAAGGACCCCCCATCACAGCATTAGCCCAAAGATAAATGGAAAGTAAGAAAGTGTCCTATAAGTGATTAAAAAACATAGCAAAATCTTCAAAGCATCTTCGATTGTTCCCCCTACAAGCACCACCAAATACATAATGAAATCATCTTCCAAACCACTTTTGCCAATGGATCCACAAACTTCCTACTCCAACACTCCTACACATCCCCCACCCTTCCTGGCATAACTCACGTAAGATTAAATATGCGGAAAATAAAATCCCACAATCCTCTCGCCACCATACAATGTAGAAGCAAATGATGAACAGATTCTGCATCTCCTTTGCACAAATAACATCAATCAATAACACAAATTCCCCGCATTCTTAAATTATCAATAGTCAAAATCCGGTTATGCACTACTTCCCACACAAAAAACGCAACTCTCGTTGGGACTTTAGACCTCCACACCCCACGATACGGAAACAAATCAGAACTAACACCACAAAGAAAGGCATAAAAAGATTTGACATTGAATCTACCATCTCTAGATCCCAACCAAACCAGTTTGTCAGAAACCTCTATTCTAACCACATTTGCATAAAGAGTGCTCAAGAAATACGTAAACTCCTCCAATTTTCAATCATTAGCGCATCATGTAAATCTGAACATTCCACACCAAACTTATAGAACCAACCTCCATACAATCAACCACCCGAGCATGAGGATACTGAGATAAGGAGAAGACCGTGGGGAAAGAATAACAAAGGGGTCTATCACCACACCATCGATCATGCCAAAATCTAATATTATGACCAAAACCCACAACATAACGAGTATGCTCATTAAAAGAGTCTCAACCCTTAATATATGGTTCTACAAACTCACACCATAAGAGCAACGAATAATCCTCATGGAGTAGAGCTGCACAATCGAAAATCCGGTCGGACCGGATTTCTGGTTGTGGCTAAATTGAAGGACTGAATCGGTCCAAAACGGTCTAACTGGACCACTTATAAACTAAGCTTTTTTTTCATGCTTAGCTCACATCTTATGATAAAAAATTAGTTGAAAGGGGAAGAGTATGGTCAAAAAACTCAAAACGCATAGTTTTAGAGTAACAATTTTAAGTTTGTATTATTTTTTTTTTTTAAATTATTATTTGTATTAATAAATCCGGTCCGGTCCAGATCAGATCCCAAAAGGCATGGACCGGATATAACTGGTTTTCCAAATTCGGTCCGGAACGGACCGAACTTGTACCACTAAGACCACAAATCCGGTTCGGTTTTGTGCAGCCCTACCTAGTACACCAAACACATTTCGTAACGCCAAATTTTGCCGCAATAATCATCATCCAAAAGCTATCCCTCTCATTAGCAAAACGTCATAACCATTTGCCCATCAAAGTTTTACTAAAAAGCAACAACCTCCTCAAACCGAAACCTTCAGTATCAATTAGGGCTGGGTAATGGTAGTACCGGAGCCGGAACCGGTAAGAACCGGGCGCCTATTTTGGCATCCGGTTCCGATCCTGCAACTGCCGGAATTCCGGCAATCCCGGTACCGGAATCCCGATTCCGGATGCTGGAATTTCAATATGGATTATTTGTTCTATGTAAAATAATAAACAAATAGGTGAGAGAGATGAGATTCACAATAAATCCACTATAAAACAGATTCAAAAAATGCCCACCCCTATCCAA
The DNA here is from genome assembly GCA_963930655.1 of Myrica gale. Lineage (NCBI taxonomy): Eukaryota > Viridiplantae > Streptophyta > Magnoliopsida > Fagales > Myricaceae > Myrica > Myrica gale. The sequence goes on along the minus strand of OZ005617.1, from coordinate 20,567,301 downwards.
ATTCCAAAATGACAAAATCCAAATCCAAACAAAGTTACACAAATTACAATAAACAGATTCACAACAAATAAAAACGAAAAAATTAGTGAAATTTGGCTGAGAGATAGGCGGCGTCGACAGAGAGGTGTAACACTGTGCTGCTGGCACGTTGTGGGCTGTCAGCCATGGAGATCAGAGAAAGGCGAGAGAGTAATTCTACAATATGACTCAATCACAGTGAGAGAGAGGCTCGTCGGAGACGGAGAGGAGAGCGGAGGGGGAGGAGGCGAGAGATTAGAGGGGAGAGAAATGAGACTGTTGGGGGGGTTAAGATGGTCTAACCAAAACTGTGTTTTGGTTATAATACATTAAAAAAAAATCTGGTACCGGAATTCCTTCTGGAATTATCGGTAGCGGTTCCGGTATTTGGCCGTATACATTACTGGCTCCGATTCCGGGCGGTAGGCGGTGGCCGGTGGCCAAAACTGATACCGGGACCGGAATTCCAGTATTGGCGGACAAAATGTCCACCCCTAGTGTCAATTGGGGAACAAACCTTCTCCCACTTAATAAGATGGAATTTGTGGACATTATCATCACTACCCCACAGAAAATCGCGTTGGATTTCTCCAATCTTTTAGCAACTACAACCGGAATAGGAAAAAGAGATAAAAAAAAAAAGTAGGGAAGCTAGAAAGAGTATATTTAATCAAGGTGATCCTACCACCCTTGGATAAATACATCTGCTTCCACCCCGCCAACCTTCTCGCCATCCTCTCCAATAGACCATCCCAAACATGAATACTCTTATAGCTAGCACTCAATGGAAGTCTCAAATATGTCATAGGCAAAGAAGAAACTCTACAACCCAAGATTTCTGCCAACTCATTAACATTACCAACCTTACCAATACGGATAACCTCTAATTTTGCAAGTTTCGCCTTTAGCCCCAAAACCGCCTTAAAACACAAAAGCAAACATCGTAGGCTCTAAAACTGATCAACTCTGCCGAAATATCTACGGGATCCTCCACCTCTTCCCCATCCATTTCCAACCGAGAAATAGAATTGAATCTTAGGTTAGAATTTGCCACACGATAACCTCAAGGGGTTGGCTTGGGTGGTCAAGACCTGGGGCCTAGGGGTGTGCTCCCCCTAAGGTCTCAGGTTCGAATCCCCTCAGGTGCAAACAATTCGTTGGAGCACTCCCACAGCAAAGCTGGACTTACCTGGCATGTGTGGCTTGGGAGGGTTGCACAGTCCGGGGTTTGTCGTGGTGTTGAACTTAACTCGTGCGTATAATGAGTCAGGTCCGTTCGAGCTCGATGCACGTGAATAGGTGCCCGGATTTCCCTCGTTACCAAAAAAAGAATTTGTCACATGATGAAAATACTTTGTACATCTGTCACCAGCCTTAAGCCATAAAGCCCGAGACTTTTGTCTCCAACAAACTTCCTCCAAATCAATCAAATGATCTAGCTCCCTCGACACCACCACCTTCCTCTCCAAACCTCCCTCATCTAAAGTCCCTCCCTCATCCTGCTCATCAATAGAAGAAAAATCTCTCATCAAAGAAAGCTTGCGAGTGCTAAGATCACCAAACACTTCCTTATTCCACAATTTGAGATCTTGTTTCAAGGACTTTAATTTCTGACTGAGGACAAAACTAGGTGAACCCTAAAAGACATAGCTCCTCCACTTTTCCCCTACCCAATCCACAAATCCTTCCTCCTTCAACCACATATTCTCGAAACTAAAATGCTTCTTTCCACTCCCCACTTTAACACTCCAGCAAAATAGGAAAATGATCAAAATATAACTGCGGCAACCTACGCTGAATAACCTCAGGATACAACTCATCCCACTCTAAACTAAAAAGAAATCGATCAATCTAAGACCACGATTGAGCCTGCCTATTATTAGACCTCGTGTAACACCCACCACATAAAGGAATATCCATCAAACCCATCTCATATATAAACTCTGAAAAATCATCCATAGCCCGAACACTACCTCCAGATCCAGAACGATCACTAGAGAATCTAATGACATTAAAATCTCCCCCCCCCAATACACCACGAGGGGTTCCACCAAGAAAACACTCCCACCGTGTAACACCCACCACATAAAGGAATATCCATCAAACCCATCTCATATATAAACTCTGAAAAATCATCCATAGCCCGAACACTACCTCCAGATCCAGAACGATCACTAGAGAATCTAATGACATTAAAATCTCCCCCCCCAATACACCACGAGGGGTTCCACCAAGAAAACACTCCCGCCAACTCATCCCACAAAATAGTCCTGCAGTTATCATCATTTGGGCCATAGACACCCGAAAACACCCACTGAATCTCATCATTAACTTTCTTAAAAACCACTGAAAGAAAATACATATCATTAGAAGACTCCACCAACTCCAACACCCGGGAATCCCATAACATTAGAATACCACCCGAAGCTCCCTCCGCTGCTAAATAACTCCACCTCACATGAGGATGTAGAAATCCCGAGTATCATGGATACAGAAATTACGTGTGATATGGCATATCTCAATGTTATGGAATGAATATAATATCCCGGATTACATGGGGTAATAAAGAAATGCAATATTCGGTTCTTGATTTTCTATGATTAATTCCTCATGTATATAACTCTCTATGGTGTTATAAATAGAGACTCATACCTGTACGAATGAATCATTGAAGTAATATACAGAAAGTTCCATTCTTTCTTCTATTCCATTCTTTCTTCAGAGGACCACCCCACAAACAGCTCACCACAGCTCTCTGAATCACATCCAGCTTAGTCTCTTGTAAGCAAACTAAATTAAGTCTCCATCCTCTAATCAAATTGCCTATCCTCTTGCATTTCTCTCTATCATTTAGCCCTATGACATTCCAGCTCAAAATGCGTTCATTAACAACTGTTTAAGGCCTTCTCTCCTCTCCTACCCCTTCTATAAGGTGAAAAAGCCCCATCGTAATTAATATTGGAATCCAACCCTTTCAGTTCCCTCAACTATCTTTTCTCCCGATCTACTTGGTGTTTTTCTAGTCCCTTTCCAATACTTCAAAAATGCAGCGGCTCAATAGGGAAATCTCCAACATCAGCTAAACCCCCCTCAGAAGAATCTCCCCCATTAATAACTATTGCACCCGCAAGATCATCGACACCCTCTCCCAAAGATTGTCCACCCATCTCTAACGCCTCCCTACCCTCAGAACTGTCCTCCATAACAACAACCTCCTGAAAACAACACATATCAAATACCGTAGATACCAAATGGGACCCCGACCCAGTATCCGACCCCTCTCTCCCTCAATCTGCATGTAATCCCCACTAAAATCACATTTCCCAACAACAGGAAGAATCGTGGGTTTTTTCGAGAGTATACGACACTCACTGTTGGAAGATGCATGTTATGTAGTCCCTCCGGCACCTGCAGGTTGTGACCAGAAGCTAACTCCGGCATGCCGGTAAGCCAGTAGGGAGGTCCCTGATCAACACAGACCGTGCTGGCGACACCTCTACTGGCTTTGTAGTGGCCCGGAATCTCTCGGAGACTTGACAGCGGCCTCCTGGAGGTTCGTTGGCGCTGGGTCCTCCAGTAAATATCACCGGCAAATCATCTAAGCCAGTCGCCACCAGCATGATGTCGAGGTCTACCAAGGATTGACACCACGTCCTGAAATAAGTTAATCACTATCTGCCACCCAAAACCAAACTTCCCTTCGGGAATCATTACTACCCCTTTTCTGACGACCTCCACTATACTCTATAATGGAGACATATCTCCCATTTCTATTTGAACATCTTTGCGCCAGAAAAGTGCAGCAAAATTGAGATCTCCAGCGGCTGCCATCAATTTTCCAAACATGTTCACCATCCACACCGCCCATACCTCCCTAATGGTATGCTACTCATGGATTTTTTACTTCATTCCGAAAACGTAATGACACCCGAAGCGCTAATCGATACCTGAAATTCCTTGGCCTCAATACTAAATCTACGAGAAAACTCCATCTAACCAATCGAAAATGAACTCACAATCTGCAGTTTGCTCCTTTTGCATCCTCCCCTATAATGTATGCCAGTGTATTTCCATGTGTTTTACTCTTTTTGATATCTTGGTCCACATATTTTAATAACATCCTGAGGGGGTTAACTATGGAAATTAATAAGACAGAGACATCCTAAGCAGTAATCCATAGTTTGCACATTCGTCATCGTTAGAAGCTTCAGCTCCGTTACGAACTATCATCTGGGAGCAACATTTGGTCTCAACCCGGGTCTACCATTACAAACAAAACAAAATCCCTATTATATACAATTACAAACCTAGCAAAACCAGTTCACGTCATATTTGCTCGTGCACTCAAAAACACCGAATCATCAAGCTTCCATTAATCCATTTTGCTCCCACCACATAGTAAATACATCTTGGATGACAGTCTCGTAGTAAACTGTCAATATATACAACTGAAGTGCTTTGGACGTTTTTTGGGGAAAAGCTTTCAGTTCTTTGTATCTGCAGGCCCTCTTCAAGGGTTTTCCGGATGGATGTAATGCTTTGGAGTCGCTGAGAAATGGTGCCTTGGAAACGGGTTCATCTGCAAGGTGGGCTACTGAGTGGGAAGAGCATGCGAAGCCGCTAATATACCAGGCAAGTTGATTCTTTTCACATTGATACCTACACCTATGCATCTAATTAGTGTATTATATTTATAATTTCGGGTTTTCCCAACTTTCCTTCTCTGTTGTAGTGTGTTTACCACCACTTCCCCGCCCCCCAGGGGGGGTGGGGGGAGCTATTAATTTGTTTTCGGTTTTTCCTGGTAGCTTATGAGCCTCAAAAGAACATTGTACTTGACAGGTTATCTCGCAGAACTTTGATTGATTGCTGGTGTTCAGGTAAAATGTACGAGGTTGTAAAGGCACCAACTTCAGTTATCATCCATCTGTTAGGTTTCAGCATTAGTTTGGCTACTGTTACATGATAGGATACATCCCTGGAAATTGGAGCCTGAGGTGGCATTTTCCATCTGTTGGGTTTTGTTTTTGTTTTTTTTGTCTTACAGAAATGATGTGTGCTTGATTTTCAAGGAACAAAAATAATGTTCATTAATTTAGTAAAAATCTCTGGTCAATTATGCTATCCAGGTTTGTTTGTTCGAGGCTACTGTATGCTGCATTTGCGTGCACGTTAGAAGAACAGTGAAATCTGTCATAGGGAAATCTCCCAAAGAAACAACAGTACTGTAGATCCAACGATTATGATTCAATTTGGTTTGAGATCCCATCTAAAATATCATGTAATGGGCCGATTAGCTATTAATGCTATACTCAGTACCTAATAAGAAGCCTTAATTTCGTCTGCTGCCTATATAATGTAATCCATGCTTTTAGAATGTAATGGAACGTGCCTTCACAAAAATAGCTTGGATTGGGTGTGCATCTACCTCTTCCTCATTTGTCAATGCGGCATCAGCGGTGAGATTCTGATCCGAACAAACCATGGCGATAGTGTTACCACAAGGCACTTCCTCAATTGGTTCCTGCTTCTTCCCCAACCGGAAAACAGTTATATGCTTCCTCTCGCTGGGAACATAGTTTGAACCCATTATTCTGAGGAAACCTGCTGAGACCTTGCCAGAGAAGACACGACCAAAGGCAAAGAATCTACCCGTATCAGAAGCAGGAAACATTTTTGATGCATAGAGCATAAGAGGTCCTTTAGGATCACAGTTCCTGATAGCATTTGCGTAAGGATCTGGGCCTTGGCAAGTGAAGGAAGGTGAAAGATCATCGTTTCCAATAGGGCATCACTTGCTGAGTGCGAGGTCTGCATGACCCGCTTCATGAATGCCTCCCCCGTTGAGCCCCTCTCTTCTGCCCTCATGGTGGCCCATAGATTTGGCACTAATGGACACAGTCTGTCCTTCCGGCCATTCATACAAGGGGCAATAATTTGCTTGATAGGTTCATAGCAGAACTGGACAAAACCGCGCTTGCAGGTAGGAGACCCAGTGTTCCTGTTGGTCCATCCCTGTAGCTGAGTCAAAGAAGTTCTCACCCCAGAGCCGTTCCTTCTGCTTGTCGGAGCACGGTTTCTGTTTCCACGCAGACACCCTCAACGCAATCCACCACCACAAGATCATCGTCAGTAATATTGCGGAGAAAAGCTGTTGCCTCAGATGAGAAGTCGACGTAACCGGGGGAACCAACGAGATTGATAAGGTACTTATTCCCTTGTCGCTCTCCCTCGTAATGCTTTAGAGACTCATCAGTCCTCTCATAATAGAGAGGGACCATACGGCTAGTAGATTCAAGTACTGTACAGTACAGCTGATGCCTCTCTCCACCTCGTCCTGGACAGTGTCTGTCGTCTACTTCTTCAGCAATGATCCCAGCAGCAGCCACGAGCAAATTGGTTAGTGTTGAACTCCCTGCGAAGTAGGGAGAGAAGAAGGCAAATGAAATAAAATAAAATATAAAAGTGAACCACAAGAACCTAATTAAGATACTACAAAATGACAACTATAAACGTGGAACCATATTTTTGAAGAAAAGCATGTAGCGACATAGCAGTGATCTCAATTTTAATTACCAGCACGAGGGAAATTAAAAGTACAGCAAAAAGAGCAGACAGATGACATACCATGATCGGCATGCCCAGTAACAGACACATGACGAATGTTGTGTTTTAAATCCATTATCCTACGCAGCTCCTGAACTGTGAGCTTTACCTGCACGACCAAAGACGTACGTATCTCTTTTTAAGATCATTAGCTCCAAAGCAAAAGCAATTCAATGGAAGTGTGGATGACAGTACTTGAAGCAAATTGGCACTAGGAAGGCACCAGGTCCGGATGGGTGACTGCACTATTTTATAAGAAATTCCGACATGTTGTGAAGAAGGAGGTTGTTGATATGGTTCAGAATATATTTCGTACTAGTTTTATTCTTAATGAATTACACCATACTAATATTGCCCTTATTCTGAAGGTGGAGAGTCCGAATATGGTTGCAAACTATCGGCCTATATCTTTGTGTAATGTGTCATATAAGATTCTGTCAAAAATACTTTCAAATAAGCTGAAGTTTATTGCCACGTATTATATCTCCCTTTCAGGCAGCTTTTGTGCCTGGAAGAACTATACAAGAGAACTCTACGCTGGCACATGAAATATTCCATACTATGAGTTCTCGGAGAAGGGGTAGAGGTTTAATGGCAATAAAGGCGGATATGGAGCATGTGTATCACAAAATGGAGTGACAGTTTTTATTGACAGTGATGAGATATTATGGGTTTTTGGAGAAGTGGGTTCAGCTCATTCATCAATGTCTTTCATCGGTTTCATATTCAATTTTATTAAATGGATCTCCATTTGGGTTGGTTAGACCATCGAGAGGGTTGAGGCAAGGGGATCCTCTATCTCCTTTTTTGTTTATCCTAGGCATTGAAGTGTTATCAAGAATGATGTCAAGGACTGAAGTGTTGGGTGTTGTTCATGTAATTAAAGTGATTCGTATGACACCTCCTCTTAACCATCTGCTTTTTGCAGATGATACAATGGTATTTGCTCGTGCTACTACAACTGAAGTTGCAGCAGTGGTTGATATTCTCCATAAATATGCAGAGTGGTCTGGGCAATCATTGAACCTTAGGAAGTCATCGGTTTCTTTCAGTAAAAGTGTACAACAGTCTACTATTGTGATTTTGTCTGGTATATTAGAGATTGAGCATCAGATACAACCAGGGAAATATCTTGGGTTACCTCTGGTTTTGCCTCGATCTAAACGGCAAGCTCATTTGGATTTAAAAGCAAAGATATTGAAGTGGATTACTGGATGAAAGTCAGAAATGCTCTCTCAAGCTGGAAGGGGTTGTTTGATTAAATCGATAGTTTCTGCATTACTTACCTATTTTATGTCAAACTTCTTACTGCCCAATAGATATTGTCTTGAGCTGGATGCTTTGATAAGGAAGTTTTGGTGGGGTTTTTCACAGGAGAAAAACAAGAACTTTGTTCCACGAGCATGGTCTTCTTTATGCTGGCCAAAAGAAAATGGTGTATTGGGTTTTAGATTGTTTTTTTTTACTGTAACCATGCTTTAATTTTAAAGTTGGGTTGTCAGTTGTGTAGTCAAAGAAGCAAGTTGTGGGTGAGAGTACTTGGGGCAAAATATTGTAACAATGATGTAGTTAGTATACAGAGAACTACTGGTATTTGTTCTTGGTTATGGCAGGGAATTCAAAGGATTTTGTCTTTGCTGGAGAAAGGAATTTGTCTCGAGTTGGGGAGAAATTCAGAAATGAGCTGTTGGAGGGATCCTTGGATTTCGGTTAGGAAATTTCAAACTAGTGCCTAGAGGTTTGGAGATTCATGAAGATATGGATTTGAAGGTTTGAGATTTATGGAATGATGAATGTTCAGTTTGGAATAAGTAGCTTATAAGAGATTTTTTTATGATAATAGTGCAAATGCAATTATTCGAATTTGCCTTCTCAGGATATTGAACAAGAATCTGCTCAATGGATGTTATCTTCTGATAAGAATTTTTCAGTTAAAATTATGTACCTGGAGATTACAAAGGAACGTGTTCCACCTATGACAATTTTATCTTGTGAAGAATGGAAGAGGTTTTGGAGACTTAAGGTTCCAGATCGTATAAAGCATTTCCTATGGAGATTTGTATGGAATGCCCTTCCTACTCGTATTATTCCAAATGTTTTGACAAAATTTAGGTTTTGTCCATTATGTGAAGGTGCTATGGAAACAATGGAGCATGTGTTTCTATGTTGCCCGATTGTTCAATGTATTTGGTGTCAGACACCTTTGCCTTTGAATATGGAGATGATGAATTTATCATCTATTGTGGATTGGATTCATGTTGTTATTAATCCAAGGAAAAGATTGGAGATTAGTTCTTGTGATGAACATGCTTTTGTGGTCTAGTAGTGGCAATGGATATGATATGGTTTGCGAGAATTTCATTAAAGTATTCCTGTTGATCCTATTCTATTGCTTAATTGTATCAAGAGGTGTTATCATTAGCATTTGGTGGCCTAGAGAACTAAGGATAGAGCAGAGGATTTGGAAGGCTCCGCCTGATGGGGTGTTTAAAATCAATATAGATGTTGTTGTTAAGTTGTCTTTTGTGGCATTGGCTTGTATTTGTTATAATCATGATGGTGTTGCTGTATGGGCTCGTGCAGAAATATTTCATAGAATGTCTCCATTATTGGTAGAAGTGCTGCCAATTAGTATGGCAGTATGAGAAACTTGGACAAGAGGGTTGTTAAATGTGATGTTTGAGAGTGATTCTCTTTCTGCTATATCGGATATTAATGACCCTTTAGTAAGTGTTGAAGGATAATCTGGTTTTTCAGTTAAAGACATTCGAGAGATGACGATTCAAAGACCATTGTGCAGTTTTTTTTAAAATTTCACGTCATGCTAATCAGAATGCTGATTACTTGGCCAAATGGGCTGCTATTAATTCGGTGTTTGGTTGTATTCCTTTGGATTTCCTGCCCATTTGTCTTCTTAGGCAAAATTGGTGTTTTGATCCTCTTTGAGTTTATTTGTTTCGTTTTGATTAATAAATGATTCGTTGTTTAGAAAAAAAAAACAATTCAATGAACTTCAAAGAAGCAATTTACCATTTTGACTAGACTTTAAATGGCAATAATATTAACAATGGATATTGCAGACTTTCCTTCCTCCAATTATCAACTTTCACCTGCCGAGAAAAAAATTATAAACAATTCATATTTGAATCAGCGTAATCCAAGAGAATACAAGATATAAGTACCTAGACCAATATATAGTTCAGAGAAGATATATATATATATATATATATAAGTAGACGCGGATAAAACAAGTTTTGTTCCCATGCAGTACATTAAGTACGGGGATGTGTACATCACATTAGAAACCAAAAACGAAAAGTTAGAGACTACAACAAACAGGTAATCAAACTCGTTTCGTGTCTCCAGTTAAGCAATGAACTGAAACACGAAACTTTTCGAATCGTCTAGAGAGAGAGCCTCTCTCTCGACCCTTCTTTTTCTTTTTCGTTTTGGGCGACGGGAGGTTCGCCCTCCCTCCGGACTGTTGAAAGGGGTTGACAGGTGAGGCGATAGCCTAAGACTCTCTAATTAGGAAAGCCCTATATAAAATTAATGGAAAGAAAAAAGCCTAAAATTTTCCAGATAAAACTTAAGCCTATAAAATAGATAACAGGTCTATGTGATTAATTTTTTAATATATAAATTTTCTATTTGTTGACTAACTTTAAGAGGCTGTTCGATTAGAAGTGTTGTGAGGATTTTTTGTGTTTTGAGAATTTTTTAGGTGATGTTAATTTTATTGGTATGCGTGTTGTAGTTATTTTTATGTGAAGTTAAAAATGATGTTTGGATGTAGGATTTTTGTATTGTGAGAATTCAAAAAATTATGAGGATTTTTTGTTAAACGAACAGCCCCTAATTTAGCCGACAAGACAAGGACTAGGACTGCCTTGGGCAAGACACTGGTCTTGCTCGTGTTCAAGAAACATCAGGTTAGGGTAAATTTCTTATGAAAATAGAATACCCCTTCAACAAATGTACTACCAGTTTCCCTCGGTTGATACAACTTACAAACATCTAAAAGCATTGTTTGAGCGTAAAAGAAAACGGACTACAGCTTGTTACCTCCATGGAGTGCACAAAACACCGCTGATAAATCCAGTCCCTCTAAACACCATATAATATGAAATAAAGGATAAATCTGAACAAAAATTGGCAAAAGATAATCCAAAAGGTATGCAAATGTAAGCATCAATCCAACATCAAAAGTTCTACCCAAAACATTACTGAGAAACGAAAAAACAAAAAGAAGAAAACGACGGGTGATCAAAGTCCATACGGTTCTGACTCTTCCTACATGGTAAAAATGTTGAAAAGAGGTAGGGGAAAAAAATGCAACAGAGGTTAACAGGCAAATCTAGTTTGTTCACAATGAAAAAAGAAGGAACTCATAGCTTGTCCTCGAAGTCGGCGAGTGGGGTCATCTGCTCCTTCAAGCCCTTCCTCTTGCGGATGTCTATTACAAGCTGGGAAGCCTGTGATCCAGCCTCCAATGGATCAGATGACATCATTTCCCAGTGATCGAAGACACACTGAGGGAAGGCTTGACCGGAAGTTGCGGCCCTCAGAGTGCCCGAGAATCCAAAAGACTCGATGACAGGCAGGTAAGCCTTTATGTTGTAAAGTGGGGTACCAGGCCTCTGCATTTCCTCAAACACATGCCCACGCTTCTGGTTAAGAACACTGTAGATACCACCAAGTGCCTGTTCAGGAGCTTGAATCTCAACCAGATACACGGGTTCAAGAAGCCTCGGCTTGGCAGTTATCTGGGAAGCATATATAACCCTCCTAGCAGTTGGAATGACCTGACCACCACCTCTGTGGATGGCATCAGCGTGAAGAACCACATCACAGACTTCAAAGCAGATACCCCTCATATTTTCTTCAGCCAGGGCACCTTCCTTGGATGCCCACTGGAAACCAGCCACAACAGAATCCTTAATTTCGTTCAGGTACTGAACTCCCTTACACATATCAACAACCATATTAGGCCCGGTGGTCTCGGGACCGAAGCACCAAATTTTCTTCGCAAGATCCTTATCCCACCCAAACTCCTCAGCCAAGATTTTGGAGCGAACTTTAGGATCGTCCCTCGGGCCAATACGCCCGTCGTCAATGGCCTCTGCAAGCCCCTCTTCCAAGGGCCGAGCTTCCATGTAAAGACGGTTGTGCTTGTTGGGGGACTTGCTCATCACAGTACGGCAAGACTTCTCCAGGACTGTCTCCCGGAAGGACACAACAGGATCAGACTTGATAATCTCTGCCCCACCCATGAAATCATCCTGCAAATCCTTCAAACAGATCTCAAGGTGGAGTTCTCCTGCACCTGCTATGATGTGCTCGCCAGACTCCTCAATGGAACACACCACCATAGGGTCTGACTTTGCTAGACGTTTCAGGCCTTCCACAAGCTTGGGAAGATCAGATGCCACCTTGCATTGGACTGCCACACGCACTACAGGAGACACAGAGAACTTCATGGCACGGATTGGGTGTGCATCGACTTCTTTCTCATTAGTCAAGGTTGCGTTCTTGGTGATGTACTGATCCAAGCCAACCAAGGCGACGGTGTTGCCACAAGGCACATCCTCAACTGTTTCCTGCCTCTTCCCCATCCAGATAACAGTTCTCTGCACACTCTTAACATACAAATCCTTCTTCTCACCGGGAACATAGTTGGGACCCATGATTCTGACCTTCAAACCCGTCGAGACCTTGCCGGCGAAGACACGACCGAAAGCAAAGAACCTGCCTTTATCAGATGCAGGAATCATTTTCGACACGTACAGCATAAGTGGCCCCTCAGGATCGCAGTTCCTGATAGCAGTCGCATAGATATCATCCAGGGGACCCTCATACAAGTTCTCAACACGATACCTCTGGGCCTTAGAAGGAGAGGGAAGGTGAAAGATCATCATTTCCAACAGTGCAGTGCTTGCTGGGAGCCAGGTCTGCATCACACGCTTCATCAATGCCTTCCCCATCAAGTCCTTCTCATCTGACTTCATGGTAACTCCAAGCTTTTGCAACATTGGCCACAGTTTATCCTTCTGGTCGTTCATGCAAGTGCCGATAATCTGCTTGATAGGTTCGTAGCAGAACTGGACAAAACCGCGCTTGCAGCTAGGAGACCCAGAGTTCTTGGTGGTCCACTTCTTAGTAGCAGGGTCAAAGTAGTTCTCCCCCCATAGCCTTTCCATCATCTTCGACTCGTCAACTCCAAACTTGGAGGCATACATCTTGGCAAAATTGGTCAGGGTAAAAGCCCAACCGTGCAAACCAGCAGAGAACGCAACTGTCCCTTTCTCGGGATAAACCTGAACGTCGCCGAGGAGGGGATCTTCGTAGGTGGCCATGATGACATTTGCGTTCTCAATGACCCTCTGGAATGTCTGATAAGCCTCCTCTCCATCAACCTGGAGCTCAAGGAAGCACCTGTCCATCTTGTTAACAGTCAAGACAGGCCTAATCCTTTCTCCCAAGGCCTGTCGCAGAACGGTTTCTGTTTGGACGCAGACGCCTTCCACGCAATCAACCACCACAAGTGCACCATCAGTAATGCGAAGAGCGGCTGTAACCTCCGATGAGAAGTCGACGTGCCCGGGGGAATCAATGAGATTGATAAGATACTCATTCCCGTTTCTCTCTCCCTTGTAGCTCTTCAGAGACTCATCGGTCATCTCGTAGTAGAGAGAGATACCAGTAGACTTAATTGTGATGCCGCGCTCTGCCTCATCAGCACGGGTATCCGTCATCCGGACATCACCGGCAACTTCTTGTGCAATGATACCCGCAGCAGCCACAAGAGAATCGGTGAGTGTAGATTTCCCTGGAAGGTAGAAAACGAGAGAGCATTAACACTGGAACCGTTGCATGATCACATGACTCAAACATGCAGATCAATTTATGTTAAGCAGTAGCAATGCAGGGAAATGCACCCAACTGTCTTCCAACAGAATTTGGGACTGGGACCACTATGGGAACGTTCAAAAGATTAGGAAAACAAAGAGAAGTAGAAAATCTCAAGTCATTAGATACATAAACCCAACATATGTGGGGAATATGATAAACAACTTCAATGTATCAGCACCACACAAATCTCATATCTATATGAAAGAGACTAACAAGAACTCAAATTCCTCTCTTAGCAGAGGCCCCTGAATGGGTTCCAGCAAGTCATGAACAGCCCCTGGCACAACAATTTGTGACCTAGGTACATGGCGTCCACGTTTTAAAAACAGGAGTAAAAGAAGTTTGAAACCTCATACCATGATCGACGTGTGCAATAACAGACATATTACGAATGTTGTGTTTATAGTCCATAATCCTACGGAGCTCATCTGCAGTGAACTTCACCTGCAAGAATCAACAGTGTTTATCGATTCAGATCACAACACAGCAATAGAAGATAAATTCAGCAGCCCGAAAAGCCTTATTAAGGTAAAAGGCGCTTACCATCTTGAGTGGTCTTCAAATGATACAAATAAACGACCTTGAAGAATCAAATAAAACCTGCCAAAAACAAGACATTCAATTTATAAAGATGTATAAGCTTGCTACTTGTGCTGTGTCTGCTACCAGCTGCATCAATGGAAAGGAAACAGATACTGGGATACAAGCTTCAGAACTAACATGCTAAAACATTTTCATGCCATCATAAATTTCTCTCTGAAAAGAGATTGAACGTAAGTCACTTGAACTGTGAACATTTGAATTTCCCTTTTAGAAATCTTAGAAGACAAGTTTTCAAACACATTTTAGACTAGACTTAAGAAAAGCTGCAGTTCTTTGTCAAAACAATTTGGTATTAAAATGGCCCACTTTACTCCGAGGACGACATGGAGCAGTCAGGCGAAGATATAGAACAAATATGGAATCATATGTGATGCTGCAAAGCGCACATCTTTATCTAATCCCAAGAGTTGTGATCCTCCCCAGCATAAATTTCAACGAAAAATAAAAACAGATCTTCAAAACGAGGAACCCAACATTTGTTAAGAGTGACATAGTTCCTCCTCACATCAAACACCGGATATAGAAAAGAAAAGGTTACAATCAACCAAATACCCAGAAACCAAAGAATTTAAGCTGAGATGAGAATATGAAAAAGGCAATTTTCCCACAACAATGATTCCCTCACACACAATACAGAGAACGAAAATTGAAAACCTTGACTATATCCGATGCGCAAACAGCCACACCACATTACAGGAAAGCGCTGATTATATTCCATATTACCCATAATATCCAGCATAGCAAATGCAAACTACTGTAAGACGACGCAAGCCGATAGATAAACATATTGTCGACAAAGACAAGCAATTTTCAGCTGACCCATAGTTTCATGATATTCCAGAAATTCAATCAGATGTGCACAACTCATATGCTCTACTCGGCAATCAGGGAAATAGAAATGAGAACCATTTCGCAAAAAAAAAAAAGAAGACGAGATGGATCTAAAAAATCTCTGATCTGATACGAAAAATAAAACACAGACCTCAAATAAACAGGGATTTGGGAAAAATCAAAACGCGTACGACTGCCGTGAAGCAACGCACAGAGAGAGAGCAGCCTCAGCAACTAGGACTGTGAGGCAGCGAAGGTGAAAGAAAGGATGGATGTGAGCGAATTTAAGCGCTCGAAGGTATATGCCGTAGTTGACAATATGGCCTAGGGTTTTTCTTTGGGCTGGGCTCGAGCTTCAGTGAATTATGCCCAATAATCTCCGCAAGATATTTAACTAATTAACTCCCAACAAATTGAAGGCTTCAGATTTCAAGAAATGAAAGAGAGGGTAGAGAGATGATTTCTTATTGAGAGAGAAGGAGAGGAGACTGTAAAAGAATCTATTCTGGGCCCCAGCCCACTAACCGATCTATAGGGAAAGAAGAAACTGGCTTGACTGAGCCCAGCTCTCTTGCGAGTCTCAAATCCACATGCGGACCAAAAGAATGGGCCTCTTCATCTTGTGGGCTGTAATTGAGGATTCATTTATTAATTTTGGGCCAAGTTCAGGTTCGACTATAATTCTGAATTTTCGGCCTACTTACAGAAGAATTCTATTTCGGGTTCCACAAATGAGAAACTTTCCGAAACCGTAGCTAACTAGTTTAGGAGATTTGACATTTTGGTTTTTGGGTCTATTCTTCTTTGGTAAATGGATTATTCACCTTCAAATTTTAAAATTTTAGCCCTTGGATTTTCTTTGTTTGACGAAATGATCATTCCGTTAGTCTGTCGTCCATATGATTAACGGATTTGAAGCGTTCGACCGGAGATATGTGTAAAAAGTGAGCGATCGACCGGTACAAATTTGCTGACGTATCAGAGAATTTCATTAAGCATATGGACGGAAGGACCATTTCGTCAAACATGGAAAACTCAATGACTAAAAATTTGAAATTTGAAATTTGAAAGTGAAGGACCTATTTGCCAAAGAAGTATAAACCTAAGGACTAAATTTTCAAATTCCCAAAAGTTTATAATCTTTGTAAAATGAAAATAAATATAGAGAAAGAAATAGCACAATGCATTTTTACATATATATGAAAATTAGTTCTAATTTATATATTTAAGTAAAAATAAATAAAAATGAAATATAAGTATAAGATAAGAAATTTGTGTGACCCCTCCTTGTAATCATCAATAACTCTAAAAATCATCCGGTTAACAATAACAACGAACCATAAAACCCTTGATAATAATCATGTTGTTATAACCCTCATTATAACCCTATGCCTACATAAAAAAATATTGAGATGTATTATAGACATTTTCTCTTTTATCTATTTTTTATTACGCTTTCGAGATTGTATTCCATTTGAGTCTAGTGACCTCTTATACTCTCTAAAGCCTTTCTCATATGTTGCTTAGAAAGAAAAAAAATATAAGTTGATTCTAAACTTGTTTTTCTTAATGAGTTTTCTTATCACTAAACTTATTTTTCAAATAGATTTGTGTGATATAATTACTTCCAACTAAATGAGGTAACACTTTGGTATCAATGAGTATCTTAAATGTAACTAATTATTAAGGGTGTGTAAAATTCCAGTGAGAATCGAAATTTCTGGTTCCGTATCTAGTCTATACCGGCATCAAAACCAGTATGGAATTTACCCATTTCCGAAACCGAAATCGAAAATACAGGAAGTTTTTGGTCCAAAATTTTTATTTATTTATTTACTTGGCCATGTGATTTATATGATAAAATTATTTATCTGTATTCTTAATGCTTTGTCATTGGAGTTTAGATTTTAAAATAGTGGTAGTAATATTTTATTAGACATTTGTCATTTAATTTGTGTATTTTTATTTGGATTTTGTATGAATTATTACAAATTTATTTAGTTTTTTGTTTGTATTGTGTGCCGATATTGTTTATGGATTACACAGACATATGGGCAAAAAGTACGTACAAATTAAAATGTCCATAGAACCAATAAGATTTTTAGTCTTGTTATTTCAAATAGAAACATAAAATTATGTTGTATTAATGATCAAATGATTAATTTATGATAGGTATAACACACTCAAAATGAAAGGACTTAAATAGAACTCATAGGCCCAATTGGGCCTAAAAAGACACAAAATTTGACCTCAAAATGCCTAAAACGATTCTCAACTCATACAAAAAATTGACCTAAGAAACTCACATCAGTACGAAAATTTCCCGTTTTCGATTCTAGAAATTCTGGCTCCATCTGGTATTTATAGGGTTCCGACAGAACGGAAACCGAACCTAATTAATATTTCCGATACGTACCGAAATCAGAATGGCAAGTTCTCACGATAGTTTCTCTTTTGTGATTATATATATTAAATATTTTAACTTTTCCGATCCTCATGGGAATGCTTCCTTGCTCCTCGAAAACAAAGCTTACCGTAGAAGGGGATATATATTTCAGATAAGAAAAATGCTTATGAGGTGAAAAGACATATATATCTATGTTCTTCTATTAAGTAAATGATCTTGCGCTTATTTAGAATCTATCCATGTAGCTTTCGCTCATGAAATTGCAGATTTAGAGTAATTGATTCAAGATCAGGATTCAAAAACACCACAAGCAACTTCTTCTCCATAAACGAAAGCTGACAGTAGCTGAGGTAGCTAGAAGAGAAAGGGCCGGTAATAGTGAGTGAAGCAATTCACATGAACGACAACTGACTAGCGCAATCCTTATGTGACATATTGGCTAAACCTATAAATATTTACATAGGAGATGGATCAAGAGCAAACTCTATGACTGATCTGAGCTCATCATCCCAATTCCCATATAGAAAGAACTCATTCGCATCTGGTCCTGGACTACAGGCAACTGGTTCCTTTCATCAACGACGTACTCAACAAAAGGCTTTCTCTCATAGTGTTTGTCATTAGGATATACGAAGGGAGCACCGAAAGTAACGTAACCTTCTCGGTTGTTGGACTCTTCACTGCATGTTGTAGAACTCGTGCTAACTGTACTCCGTTTAGCAGATGATGCTCTCCAATTTGGCGTATACTTCCTATGTGATACATTTCGCCCGAAAATTCGACAGTGTCCAAATTTCCTGTTACCACAAAGAAATCATGCATGAAAATTAGTAGAAGAGACATAATACACGAAAACCGGGTGTGGTTAATATGCTGAGCCAGTGAGCGGTATGGTGCTGAGCGGTAATGAACCATGGTGAGGATTCAAAGTCCACAATCTAGCAGCCTACAATACGACACGTCATTTAAAATAAGGAGACCCACTTCCAATCCAACTACCCATCTCCCGACCCGTTTTGAGGCTAACCCGGTCTGAAAATTAAAATCATCGTCCTTCTTTTCATTTTGCAATCTCAGAGCATCCCCAGGTCCCCCAGCCCTTCAAATCTTCTTCCATTGTCGCCGGAAATTACCATCGGTGAGGTAATGAAAACATTGTCTTTTCTTTCTATTTCTTTTTCTTCTTCTTCTTCAAAACTGGCTCCTTCAATGAAGTATGCAGTAAAAGAAGAAAACCCACCTGTGATCTTGAAGAGTCGTTTGCCCCTTTTGTGCAAACTACAATTCTCGGCCATGTTCTTATCCTGCAAGAATCTGAGTTTTTATGCGGAAATTCTACTGATTGTTGTTAGTTTCAGATCTTTATGACTAGGATTTCGTTGAAATCATTTGGGAGCAGAGAAGTGTTGGCTATGGAGTGCCTGTTTAACGTTGAGAAATTTGTTTAGTGAGAGTTAGAATTCGAGATTCCGAGCCATGGAGTAAAGTACCGTAGGAGTTGAAGCCATTGAAGACGAACTCAACAGCGAAAAGATGAGATCCGGTCTGAAATTTGCGGGTCCGCCTCAAAACGGGTTGGGAGTGGGTGTCTTCATTTTAAATGACGTGGTGTGCTTTGAACCGTCAGATTGTTAACTTTAGATCCTCACCATCTATCATTACCGCTCAGCACAATAAGACTCGGCATGTTAACCAAACCCGAATTTCGAATGATGTAGATTCTTCATTTCTTATGCATTTGTAATGGGAAAAGTTGGTATGCATATATAGATGTATATGTGTGCTTCTATAATATTAATGTTCTTACTTACAGCTGCTTCTTGGAAATTACTTTTAGCATTGGCAAGGTTGGGGTTGGTGTCATTTGGGGCTGGCAGGCGAAACTTGTGCATCATCCAATCAATTTTAGTGCTTTTTCCTGCACTTTCGCGGTAGTAAACTAAGGTTTTCTTGAGGCCAACACAATCATGATGGCCTTGATCTCGTCCTTTCTCTGAGTATACTGGTCTGTCGATGTCAGTTGCTTTCCAAAACCCAGATCCTGTGACTCTGTTGGGCCTTATGATGTTCCTATACTTCCTCCCTCTTTTGCAAAAGAAGTACCACTCCGTGTCTCTTGCAGTACTGCCACTAGCTTCTGCAAATTTAAAAACCAGATGAGAGAGAGATCCCAACTTACAAATTTAACAGTATATGGAATAACGAAGCCGAAAAACAGGAAAAACACGTTGGAATTCTCATGAGGGATGTGATCAGATTATTGTATTTAGTTGTTCATTATACATCGAACATGTGAAAGCACAGATCCTTCTTTTGGGATGAATTCTATACAAGAATGAACCACAAAATGGAGGACTTCACCCGAGAGGAGGAGGAGAGGGGGGACTATTTATTTTACAGAAACCCTAAAAATGATCTTATGCAAATTACAAGAATATTTTGTGCGTGCACTTGCAACAAAGGTTGCGTAAACAACCTCATATATATCTCCTTTTTAGTTTTCAGGAGCTAATTAATAAACAGAGGCACCATATGAGTTTGTAATTCTGGTGATATATTGGAGTTTTAAGCACTGTGGTGGTGGTGGTGGTTTGGGGGGAGCATATAAATTTGCAATGGAAGATTGTAATTTTTTTTCCTCTAAGTTTGTCCTTTTTTGTACCCTTTTAGCATACAGTTTCAAACTTTTGACGGACGTTCTGCCTATTTCTTTTCCAAATTTGACAGGATGGAATATGAAAGTTTGTGTTCTCATGGGTGTCGCCCAGCTTCTCCTTTGGGCAATTTGGGCCTATGTCACTCGTCACCCTTCTCGCTGGAAGTGTTGGATGATGGTTATCGGCGGTGCCCTTGCAATGCTCCTAGAAATCTATGACTTTCCGCCATATCAAGGATTTGTTGATACTCATGCTCTTTGGCATGCCGCTACTATCCCCCTGACACAGAGGCGGAAGCAAGGGGTAGCGACCCTGGGCGGTCGCTACCCCTCACGCCACTAAAAAAAAAATTCATTACTCTTTTTTAAAAAAAAAAAAAAATTAAGTTGGCTTGGGCCCGATACCCCTGAAGCTCAGGCCCAAACCAACTATACATATATTTTACACATAAAGCTTGGGCTCGATACCCCTGACCCAGGAAAACTGCAATAACATCGTCTGACATTTTTTATCAGTCCACACAACAGATTGTATTATACCTCAATACCATCAGTCCTAGCACCTCTCACTCTCTCATTTTTTCGTTTTTTTCCCTTGTTTTTGCATATTATATTAAAAAAAACTTAAAAGCTCCGATTGTAACTTTTTGCATTTTTCCACGTAATTTTGTGGGTTGTTGGAAGTGCTAGGATAGTGGGATATGTTGTTGAATTTTTCATGAAAGGTTCCTTGGCCGAATGAGCAACTAACTTGAGAGTTGAATTTTTCTTGATCATCTCTTGATTGAAGGTTCCCGATTTCCAGCTCAATTAATATTCTTCTTCAAGATTCTTACCACTCGCCAATCATGGCCAGCTGTTTTCTTTTTGTCCTTCTAAGAAAAATAGTAATTATCAATCATGAACATTTATCATGAGTTTGCTTGGCGGTGGTACTAATAATATCACATGGCAAGTTTGATGCAATGATAGATCCAAATGATTAGAAAATTTAAAATTTAATATCCCCTTGAAAATGAGATATAGAAAAAGAAAGGTTTAGGAATATATGCCCTGAAAATCTGTAGAGGGCAGGGGGGTCCATATTTTTTTGGCCTGAGGAAGCATAATTCTTGAAAAGGTTTGGAAGTTTTGACTTGACTCTCATTGGTTAGTCAATAAGGCTGGTCATTGGGAGGGAGTGAGAAACGTAGGCCAGAAATTTGGATAAGAACTTGGAGATGATGGGAGAAGAAAGAAGCCTGAGATTATGATTAATCATGGGGCGGATGAGTATTTTGCACTTCTAGGTAGACAACTGTGGCATTGCCTGGAGCAAAGGGAATTTTAGAACTTCAGCAATTGCTTGTTTCTATATTTTGACAACTGTTGTACTGTTTTGCTTTTGTGGAATTGACTGCCATATATTTTTCACTGTTTATTTGCATCTCCACATGTGTTTATGAACAGGAGACTTCACTTTGCATCTCCACATGTATTTGCATCTCCACATGGCTTTTAGTCTCTGGAATATAATATATTGATACATTCACTTTATTTTATTTTATTTAGATAATAGATAAGTTTGTCACAAGAGAACGAAGCCGGTACATGTATTGTAATATTTTTAATGCTTTTAGTCTTTAATTTTTGATATTGTAATTATAAGACAATTTTTAGCATTATAAAGGAAAAAAAAAATTATTGTCATTTCGTCTTTAGAATTCGACCCCCCTGAATTTTGGTCCTGGTTCCGCCACTGCCCTGACATACATCTGGTGGAGTTTCATCCGGGATGATGCTGAGTTCAGAACCTCTACCCTGCTTAAGAAGGCGGAATAGCTTGTTTTAAACTGACATGTGTTACTCAGATGGACCATGGAATGCTTTGCACCATGTTTTAAAGGCCGCTGCCTTTCTAGGTTGAGAGGAGGATGCTTAGCTTAAAATAGGGTGAAAAGTAACATTTTGGGATTGGAACATTAAATTTGAGCTGGGGAGTGATTCAATTTTCCTTTTAGAGGCTGATGCACCTCCTGGATATTCTATTAAGGTACTTCTCAACAGTGCCTCTAATGATTTGATATCCTGGACACCTTTACTCGTAGAGATGTCAAAGAACTAATCTGCGGTACTTTTTATTTTTGGGAAGTAGTTGACTCACAGACTTGTTTTGGAAACTTTCGCAGTTAGAGTTTGACCCGTGGGATACAAGAAATCGTGGGGAAAAAGTTGTATATAACCAAACCAGAAGTCAGAAAAAAAAGGGTGCCGAATCCAAATTATCCAATGGTTAGAGCATATCGCAACGCTAATTCAAAAATCTAAGGACCATCGGATAATTGGATTTGACCCGTGGGCTGCAAGAAATTAGGAAAAAAGAAGTGCACTGGACTAAAACGCACAATAAAATTAATAAAACGATATGATAATACAATGATTTAGATGATGCAAGAATACCTAATTGATCCCCAATAAGAATAGAACACCTAATCAATTGAAGTTTCAAATATTTCTAGTTTTTTTAATTTTACGATTTTGGGAGTAAAAGAAAGGAAGGGATTATCTGTTGTAGTACATCTACTGAAAACGGAACAAATATCTCTCGGAAGATAATTGGGCTGTAGAAGCCCAGCCCAAAGAAAAACCCTAGGGTCTCTCGTTGTCAATCTGGCGTATAACTCCGAGCACTTACTAATATTCGCTCACATCCATTCCTTCTTTCACCCTCGCTGCCGCACAACCGTAGCTGCTGAGGCTGCTCTCTGTTTCACAACAATAGTGTCAAGTTTCATCTCAATACCCCAATTGACAATGAGAAGAGGTGACCCAACAAGTATATGAATTACAAGATTAAATGATCCCTAATCAATGTGGGACTCTAACACTCCCTCTCACGTGCAGACCGAATAAACATGGTCCATGCACGTGGATAACAAATGGGGAACACAAATAAGTGGGTCAAGCCCAGAAATAGTTGGCTCTGATATCATGTCAAATTTCATCTCAATACCAATAGACAATGGGAAGAGGTGACCCAACAGGTATATGAATCACAAGATTAAATGATCCCTAATCAATGTGAGACTCTAACAAATATCACTCGCTTTAAGTTTTCTCAAATCCCTGTTGATTTGAGGTATGAGTTTCATTTATTGTATCAGATCACAGACTTTTTAGATCTTTTGTTTTTTTTATATATTATTTTCACTTGCTAAGTGGTTCTTAGTTTTTTACTCTCATTACGAAGAAAAGATAAGCATAAATAATTTGGTAGATCGTGAAATTGCTTGTATGGGTCAGCTGAAAATGCTTACACTTGTCTATAATATTTTTATTTATGGGCTTGCGTCTAAGCTGAATTTGCTTTGCCGGATATTATTGGTTAGCTGGAATATAAACAGTGCTTTGCTGGTCAAAACAAAACAAGCAACAATTGAATAATTAGAGAAAATACAATCCGCTCAAAATGAAAGAGAAACAAACTGACCACCTCCCTCAATTTTCTTTTTCTAAAAGAATGCTTTCAAGAAAGATAAACCAAAGATGGCCAATATTTTCTCCCAAACGTTCAAGGATATTACAGAATTAGACAAAGTTTGGAGGCAATAAACATCCATCTCTATACCTAACTAACCACACCCTAGACTACACATCAAGAACTTGTGAGGATTGACAATAGCCACCCCTGAAAGCAATAAGGGGAAGCAGTCTGACGATTGGATAGTGGTTATCCACTTTCTCCTTTATTATTTAATTTCCCTCAAAATTTTCTAAGGTAAAGAGACAGTTCAACTGTTGAATGAAAAACGTAACACAATGCAGAAAGCATTTGATGCATACTCAAAACTATGCAAAAGAACAATACACTCGGCTGCTGAAGTCAGTCGCAGCTAAAAAGCTCCCATCCTCTGAATCTGGGCAACTAGACATCATATAATCAACAAATGTTCACTCAAGTGATCAGAGCCCTAGATAGAGTAAGCATACAGCTTTAGAAGTGAGAATACCAGCCTTAAATTGTAGCTTCAAATGCAAGTGCCCGTTAGCATAGCATCACAAAAATTCAAGAATAATGTCACAAAGATTCGCATTTTCCTGTTGGTCACCGTAAAATCTTTGGTCGTCTAGTAGTCCTAACCTTACTTCAGGACCAAACAATTACGTAAAAAGTAACCATGAAGCACCAATCGAGTCTTCCAACATCTAATCAACCCGTCCAAATTCACAAATCTAGGGACCAAGAAAAGTAAAAATAAAAAAACCAACTACAAAAGTTAATCGACGAGATGTAATTCAAGTTGCCGGGGGGGGGGGGGATAGCAGCAACTCAATTTGACCTTCATAGCTGACAGAGTTTTGTCTGTTTTTCTTTCCTCTTGTTTTTTAAAGGTACAGATGGAGAAAGAGTGTCACATTTACTGGTAATGCAGCTTAAAAGATCGCAGATTTTTGTCTGAAGGTCAGAAACTATAGACGTAGAAAACCAAAAGATTTATATATTGAGAGAGAGATCAGAGATGGATGCTTTACCATCTTGCTTTGCTAGGCAAATTGGCCAATGAAGGCTTCAGGCTTCAAAGAGATGGATGCTTTACCATCTTGCTTTGCTAGGCAAATTGGCCAATGAAGGCTTCAGGCTTCAAGAAATGAAAGATAAGGTAGAGAGAGAATTTACGAGAAATGTAGAGAGAGAGAGTACACATACACAACACTGCAACAGGGTCACAAGTCTTAGAAAAAAAAAAAACAGGGTCACAAGGGGGAGGAGAGCGGAGTTAAGGTATCCTGTTTGGGCTCAAATTTTGGGCTAGAGACCGCTGAGCGATCACAAGTGAAATGAGAATCTGGCCCGATTAAGCCCAACCTTTGTTAGTGTCAGGGCAACATGCAGGCCGAAAGAATGGGTAGTTTTCTTATATGGGCTCTAATCCGGCCTTCATGTCGTACTTTTGGGCCAATTGCAGGTTCAACTATTTCTAACCGAAGGTTACCCAATCTGGATTTTTGGACCCATAGCAATTAGCAAGGTTCTGATGCGCATACAATACTTTTTTTTTAGGCAATGCAGGTCATAACCTGCGAGGGGAGGGGGTGGGGGTATTCGAACCCCAGATCAGGACCCTCCTACACGGTAGAGGTGTCACTTGAGCCATAGCTCATTGGCATGCGCATACAGTACTTGAATACTCTAAAATTGCTGTCACTCTTTCTCAATACAGCTAATTACTTTAGCTACCAAAAAGTTTAGAATCTTTGTGAAATGAAAATGAGAGAAATAAAAAGCATGTCGCATCCATTATGCAAAAGTCCATACAGTTAACAATTACAATTGAATCATAAACCCCAATATTGTAACGAGACTTAATTATTGAAACAACACGTGGTATTGACTTTTAACAAATCAGTCCACGTAGTACAACTTTAAAATTGGACGGTCTATATGGTTCATTTTTTAGATATATAAATCATTTCGCCCATCAAAAGTTAGCTATTAACAAAAACAGGATCCAAGTTAAGCTATCCAACTCCAAAAATGGATATCTCGACTCCTAACCCATATCGATCTTTCGTTAGTTGGCTAATTTTTTATGAACAAAAGAACGTACATGTATAAAAAAATGGATACAACGATTGCCCCCTTCAAAGTTGTACTACAGGAATTAATTTGTTAAAAATTAATGCCACGGAACTATAGCGATAATTAAGCCTTATAACAATCATATATAACTTAAGTATCGTTAAATCAAGTGTTTGGCACTGATTATAACAAGTAAATAATAGGATTTAATCATTGTTAAAATACCCTAAATCAAGATATTATTGTTGCCATCAAAATTTATGTAAATCTCGCTGCAAATATGGTTTGATATCATTTAGCCGCTAGTTATTAAGATCAATCGCATTACATTAAGTTATTTGCAGTCATTGAATTGTGTCAAGAAGCTTAGAACTGTATTAACAAATTCAATTCCCGACATTTCCCCCCGTATGACACATTACATCTGCGTAGTACCCATCTTTACGTGCATGATTTGGTATTGGATTCGGTTCAAACTGTAAGGCTGCGAACTGTGTAAAGTGAGGGCTGAGATTTTAAATCTCAAATCTTATGTTCATGAAATGGACACCTCATTTAATAAGTTGGGAGGAAGAAAAAAAATGCTCAAAACTTGACTTGGCTCAACAAGCCAACTTTTTCTTCTTCTTTTTTTCCTTTTTTTCCCTTGGACATCTTCCGCAACACGCAACACAGCTCCTCCCATTCTCTTCTTTCCTTCTATTTTTTGTCCCTGTCTTCCCTCAATGTTTCCATCGTTCTGTAAAAATGAGCAAAAGGTCTGGTGAGTGGGTTGATCGGCAGGTGCGGCTCCACAAAGCTGTTCATTCTTCCTCCGCAAAGTCGTCCATGGTCACTGTCAGTGTCTTCACCTTTGTAATCCTCGCGGTAAGCTGCCGATCAACCCATGGTCACTGACATAAATCTCAAGGATTTAGATATTGGTTTTCGTGTATGTTTTCTAGAGACAAATTGAGTATGTTGGGTTGGTTTTCACTGTTTCTTGTGGCTTCATGGATTTGGTATGTTGGGTTGGTTTTCACTGTTTCTTGTGGCTTCATGGATTTGTAATTTGAATTCCCTTGTCGTTGGGAATGATTTTGGTTAATGATATTAGAATTTGACACTTTAGTCTTTGGGTTTATACACTTTTTGCATTTGAGTCATTCGAAATTCAACCTTTAAATTTAAGACGCTTAAATTTTAGGCCTTTGATAAAAAAGCACTTCCGTCAATATTCCGTCTCTTTTCTTAACGGCATCACTTGCCACCTCAGCTTGAGTTACACATGACACTGAATTAAACCATGTCATTTGCCTCATAATTTGTTTCAGTTTCTTCACGAAACTCAAAGTCTCTTGCTTCTTCTCACCATCTTTTCCGACAACGTCTCACAAAACTCAAGAATCCATTAGCAATTTTATTGCAGTGACATGAGCAGTTTAGATACATTAAAATAAAAGAAGAGTCGACTCAACAGCCTTGAGATGAGCATGCACTACGAATAGCAGATAATAAGGCTGTATAATTGTATTCAACGGTTTGAACTCGGATCAAATTTATGACATCAGCTTGCTCTAAGTTAGGCCATTGCTTCACTATATACGCCATTTTCAACTTCCTGCTTTAGTCGTTGTCACCGAGACTTACTAGAATATACCTCCTTCGTGGACTAAGACAACAACGATTACTTTTACTTCTGGTCTCACTCTTTTAAATGTTCTTTACATTCCAAATTTTGCTATTAACCTCATATCTGCCAGCAAACTCACATCTGACTTTTCTTGTTGCTTGATTTTCCTCCACAATCAATGTCTTATACAGGGCCTTACTCCTTGGAGGACGATTGGAGTTGCTAAGGTTACAAAGGGCCTCTATCACCTACTGCCAGTTTATGCTTCTGTTTCTCACATCTCTTCATCATGTAATCTGAGTTCCCAACATTCTCCTTTCTTATGGCATTGTCGATTAGGCCATATATCTGACTTAAGATTACAGTTAATAAAATCAATTTTACCTACTGTCAATTGATCTTCTATGTGCACTCCTTCACCTTATTCCATTTGCCATCTTGGTGAACAAAAGCATCTTCCTTTTCCTGTTAGCACATCTCATGCTTCCTCTCTTTTTCAGCTTATTCATTGCGATATATGGGGTCCATTTCCTACTCTTTCATATGATGGTTTTCGATACTTCTTATCCATAGTAGATGACCACTCTAGGTGTAACTGGGTCTATCTTTTGAAAGCAAAATCTGACACTAGAAAATATATTGTTGCTTTCTGTCACTTAGTTGAAAACCAGTTCCACACCTGTTAAGACCTTAAGATCCGACAATAGCTTAGAATTTCGAATGACAGATTTCTTTAATAAAAAAGGAATCATTCATCACACAAGCATCTATTATAACTTGAATTCTGGGGCCGAAACCACCAGGGAGCATTTCGTGGACTTTCTTCTGGGGCTGAGTCGCTGAGATATACAAGGTTGAAGATGATAAGCACAGGAAAAGATCTTGAGGCTAAAGCAGCTTTGGAGAACTATGTTTACGACATGAGGAACACTGTCAACGATGAGAAGATTGGTGTCAGGCTTTCCCCTGTGGGCAAAAAGAAAATTGACTCTTTCTCTTTTGTTTTCCAAAAGTTAAATTCTAGTGCCTTTCTCGCTACTCGCTAGCGTGTTCCATCTAATTTCAACTGTAACTCGTGCTAAATTTGTCGAGCTCAACATGGATTTGTTCAGGAATTCCATTGAGCTTGTAGAGAAGTGTTTAACAGATGTAAGATGGACAAAACAAGGGTCGATAACATAGTAATCAATGGTGTTTTTTCCAGAATTCTCAAGGTGCAGCAGCTGTTGCGGGACTTCTTTCGATGTGAAGGAACTTAACAAGGGAATTAACCCAGATGAAGTTCTGGCTGATGGAGCTGCGGTTCAAGCTGCAAACCTGGCTGTATGGGTAAGTGAAAAAACAAAACAAAACAAATTGCAGGTTCGCGTGGAATCAGTTCGGCAGGTGACGTGGTTTATTTCCTTGACACATATAAATGACGTGGCTTGAGCTTCTGGACGGAAAGCTAACGGAATTGCCTTTTGGTCACAGGTTGAAAATTGAAGGGTCTTAAATTTGAAATTTTAATTCAAAGGATCCAAACGCAAAAAGAGTATAAATTTAAGGATTAAAATGTCAAATTTTCTAATAATATTAAAGTGCAAGATTTCTTTTTGGGTATCAAGTGGTCACGAAGTCAATACTTGTTTTAAATCTATGCATAATCTTATCATTAATTTGTACGACTGTTGGTTTTTTTTTCTACGTTTTATCTGTCTGGTTCAAAGATAACTTTTCACGGTTGTCTATGCCAATTCCTTGTCACTTTTGTCACAAATAGCATATTAGGTTATATATATTTATTTTTTGCATTTGCATATGAGGACCACCATTTTTCCTATGAGTGTTGTGTGTTATCTTATTAAATCGTCATATACTATGTTTTAATCGGTTGTTGTTTGGTTGATCCCATTACCACAAAGTTGCTCCAAAATTGGTTTGGTTCTAAGATGTAGAATTTATGTTGAATCACCGTTTAGCAGGGCTACTAGGACTTGAGTCTCTTTCTTGGGCGGGGCATCAAGTACACGTATCTTTACCGATTAACCAATTTCTAAATGCTGGAGTAGATCCTAAAGAGATCCCACTTCCCCATGAATTTATTTTGAATCAGAATCTTTTGGCTCAACTTTATTCCAGTTTTGCTAAGGGAGCAACCCCATTTTTTACCTTGAATTGGTCAAAATATGAGGAATTTCTTACCTTTCATGGAGGGTTAGACCCTGTAACTGAGGGTCTATGGCTAACCGATATTTTCTCTGAATTTAGAATCAAACAATGTTGGTGTTGTATTGATGGGTGACGGTTTGATGATACAAGAAGGAAGTTCTCTAAAAGCAATAGAAAGAATTGCTCAAATACTAGTAAGTGAGGCGTATTTGGGTCGTGTTATAAATGTCTTAGCTAAACCTATTGATGGTCGAGAGAAAATTTTTGCTTTTGAATCTCGATTAATTGAATCTCCCGCTCTTGGTATTATTTCGAGACTTTCCGTATATAAGCCTCTTCAAACATGACTTATTGCTATTGATTAGATGATCCCTATAGGACATGGTCAGGGAGAATTAATTATTGGGGACAGACAGAATGGTAAAACAACACGATGTTTGGTATAGGCTATGGTCATTCTGAGTTCTGAAGGGTATTGTGTATAAAAAAAGCTACTGAGTGAATAGGAACAACGATGAAAAAGACGTGCAGTGAAAATGAAAAGAAAATAAAAATCGGCTTGTTGCAGAAGACGTGCAGGACAAAATGAAAAGAAAAAAAAAAAAGTCGGCTTGTTGCATAAGGTTGCAGAAGATGTGCAGGAAAAATGGAAAGAAAAAATAGCAATTGTGTTGCGTGCTGCGGAAGATATGTAGGAAAAAAAAAAAAGAAAAAAACAAGGCGACTCTGTTTAGCCAAGCCGAGTGTCCATTTCATGAACGTCATATATGAGATTTAAAATCTCAGCCCTCCCGTTACACACTTAGCACCGAATCCATTCCCATGTCATGTGAAAATTTAGTTAGATGTCGCCGATAACAAAAAAAAAATTCGACACAAAAGCAAGGGAGCTAGCGGGCTAAAAAAATTTCCAATATTTTGGAGTCATATTCCTTTTATGCTATTTTGAAATCGTATTTCTTATTCCTTTTGTGCTATTTTGAAATCGTGGTGTGCATTCACTTGCTATATCATTATATAAATTTCACTTCATAAAATTGTTATTTTTTATTATAATATTTATTTAATTTTTTTTTCTCTTAACTTTTTCACCGAATCCTATAAATTATTTTAACTTTTTCACTAACTCGCGTACCCAAAATTTTGACACTCAAAACACAATTTTGTTCAATGCCGTTTTACAGGTAATCCGAACACATCCAACTTGCGGTTTTCCTATCGCTTCACAATCACCACCGTGGGCTAATCAGTAAACCACTGTTGTTCAATGACCTTTTACCTGGAAGCGAGGAGCTGCAATTTCAACTACGAGAACAATATACAATCCCAATAGCTCACTACTTTTCTCCTCCCAATTTTGGTATCTAACTTGCTACAAGATGAAGTTGCTGACACCAAAGTTGCATGTTTTTTTTGTTCGAAACCGAAAACGAAGCAACCATAAACATGTAACGTTACAGGCTTACAGCCTTCAAAATGGCAGTACCAAGGAGAAGCAACCCATTGGCAGAGACCATGAATTAAGAAAACAAGATTTTATCCGCATCCATGAATAGCACTTCTAGTATGCCTACGAATGCATCCATGACAACAATTGAAATACAAAGTAGTGTCTAAAGACACTTCAAATAGTTCACAGTCTTGGTTCAACCCCAAGAAGTCAATTTGCATCCACGAAAAGCAGTCAGTTATCCAACGTACGGAAAGTATTAAAATCCCAAGGGGGGGAGGGGGGGGGGGGGCATATCAATTGAAGACAAAAATAGCATAGCTCTCAATTGGAATAGTTCAAAACATAATAATATCGCGTGATAGAACATTATATACTATCCATGAAAGAAACATTTAAAACCAAAAAAAACATAGACACCTGATGTTGATTCCCATAGGATACAGATTACTACTACGAGGTGACACTATATGTCAAAAACGGAAAACAAAGACTAAATTTGGAGTGGGGATGGTGCGTCTTCCTTCGGTTGCCTGTCAGAGAAATTCATCAATAACGATCAGATGAATTACTTACAGCTTGTCCTCAAAGTCTGCGAGTGGGGTCATCTGCTCCTTCAAGCCCTTCCTCTTGCGGATGTCTATTACCAACTGGGAAGCCTGTGATCCAACCTCCAATGGATCAGATGACATCATTTCCCAGTGATCGAAGACACACTGAGGGAAGGCTTGACCGGAAGTTGCGGCCCTCAGAGTGCCCGAGAATCCAAAAGACTCGATGACAGGCAGGTAAGCTTTTATGTTGTAAAGTGGGGTACCAGGCCTCTGCATTTCCTCAAACACATGCCCACGCTTCTGGTTAAGAACACTGTAGATACCACCAAGTGCCTGTTCAGGAGCTTGAATCTCAACCAGATACACGGGTTCAAGAAGCCTGGGCTTGGCAGTTATCTGGGAAGCATATATAACCCTCCTAGCAGTTGGAATGACCTGACCACCACCTCTGTGGATGGCATCAGCGTGAAGAACCACATCACAGACTTCAAAGCAAATACCCCTCATATTTTCTTCAGCCAGGGCACCTTCCTTGGATGCCCACTGGAAACCAGCCACAACAGAATCCTTAATTTCGTTCAGGTACTGAACTCCCTTACACATATCAACAACCATATTAGGCCCGGTGGTCTCGGGACCGAAGCACCAAATTTTCTTCGCAAGATCCTTATCCCACCCAAACTCCTCAGCCAAAATTTTGGAGCGAACTTTAGGATCGTCCCTCGGGCCAATACGCCCGTCGTCAATGGCCTCTGCAAGCCCC
Organism: Myrica gale; assembly: GCA_963930655.1. Taxonomy (NCBI): domain Eukaryota; kingdom Viridiplantae; phylum Streptophyta; class Magnoliopsida; order Fagales; family Myricaceae; genus Myrica; species Myrica gale. The sequence goes on along the minus strand of OZ005617.1, from coordinate 20,535,178 downwards.
TCTTCCAAGGGCCGAGCTTCCATGTAAAGACGGTTGTGCTTGTTGGGGGACTTGCTCATCACTGTACGGCAAGACTTCTCCAGGACTGTCTCCCGGAAGGACACAACAGGATCAGACTTGATAATCTCTGCCCCACCCATGAAATCATCCTGCAAATCCTTCAAACAGATCTCAAGGTGGAGTTCTCCTGCACCTGCTATGATGTGCTCGCCAGACTCCTCAATGGAACACACCACCATAGGGTCTGACTTTGCCAGACGTTTCAGGCCTTCCACAAGCTTGGGAAGATCAGATGCCACCTTGCATTGGACCGCCACACGCACCACAGGAGACACAGAGAACTTCATGGCACGGATTGGGTGTGCATCGACTTCTTTCTCATTAGTCAAGGTTGCGTTCTTCGTGATGTACTGATCCAAGCCAACCAAGGCGACGGTGTTGCCACAAGGCACATCCTCAACTGTTTCCTGCCTCTTCCCCATCCAGATAACAGTTCTCTGCACACTCTTAACATACAAATCCTTCTTCTCACCGGGAACATAGTTGGGACCCATGATTCTGACCTTCAAACCCGTTGAGACCTTGCCGGCGAAGACACGACCGAAAGCAAAGAACCTGCCTTTATCAGATGCAGGAATCATTTTCGACACGTACAGCATAAGTGGCCCCTCAGGATCGCAGTTCCTGATAGCAGTCGCATAGATATCATCGAGGGGACCCTCATACAAGTTCTCAACACGATACCTCTGGGCCTTAGAAGGAGAGGGAAGGTGAAAGATCATCATTTCCAACAGTGCAGTGCTTGCTGGGAGCCAGGTCTGCATCACACGCTTCATCAATGCCTTCCCCATCAAGTCCTTCTCATCTGACTTCATGGTAACTCCAAGCTTTTGCAACATTGGCCACAGTTTATCCTTCTGGTCGTTCATGCAAGTGCCGATAATCTGCTTGATAGGTTCGTAGCAGAACTGGACAAAACCGCGCTTGCAGCTAGGAGACCCAGAGTTCTTGGTGGTCCACTTCTTTGTAGCAGGGTCAAAGTAGTTCTCCCCCCATAGCCTTTCCATCATCTTCGACTCGTCAACTCCAAACTTGGAGGCATACATCTTGGCAAAATTGGTCAGGGTAAAAGCCCAACCGTGCAAACCAGCAGAGAACGCAACTGTCCCTTTCTCGGGATAAACCTGAACGTCGCCGAGGAGGGGATCTTCGTAGGTGGCCATGATGACATTTGCGTTCTCAATGACCCTCTGGAATGTCTGATAAGCCTCCTCTCCATCAACCTGGAGCTCAAGGAAACACCTGTCCATCTTGTTAACAGTCAAGACAGGCCTAATCCTTTCTCCCAAGGCCTGTCGCAGAACGGTTTCTGTTTGGACGCAGACGCCTTCCACGCAATCAACCACCACAAGTGCACCATCAGTAATGCGAAGAGCGGCTGTAACCTCCGATGAGAAGTCGACGTGCCCGGGGGAATCGATGAGATTGATAAGATACTCATTCCCGTTTCTCTCTCCCTTGTAGCTCTTCAGAGACTCATCAGTCATCTCGTAGTAGAGAGAGATACCAGTAGACTTAATTGTGATGCCGCGCTCTGCCTCATCAGCACGGGTATCCGTCATCCGGACATCACCGGCAACTTCTTGTGCAATGATACCAGCAGCAGCCACAAGAGAATCGGTGAGTGTAGATTTCCCTGGAAGGTAGAAAACAAGAGCATTAACACCGGAACCGTTGCATGATCTCATGACTCAAACATGCAGATCAATTTATGTTAAGCAGTAGCAATGCAGTAAAATGCACCCAACTGTTTTCCAACAGAATTTGGGACTCGGACCACTATGGGAACGTTCAAAAGATTACAAAGAGAAGTAGAAAATCTCAAGAGTCATTCGATACGTAAACAACTTCAATGTCTCAGCACCACACAGATTTCATAGCTGTTTTTTTATAAGTATTTTTTTTTTCAAATTTCATAGCTATTTGAAAGAGACTAACAAGAACTTAAATTCCTCTCTTAGCATTGGCCCCTGAATGGGTTCCAGCAAGTCATGAACACCCCCTGGCACAACAATTTGTGACCTAGGTACATGGCATCCACGTTTTAAAAACAGGAGTAAAAGAAGTTTGAAACCTCATACCATGATCGACGTGTGCAATAACAGACATATTACGAATGTTGTGTTTGTAGTCCATAATCCTACGGAGCTCATCTGCAGTGAACTTCACCTGCAAGAATCAATAGTGTTTATCAATTCAGATCACAACACAGCAATAGAAGATAAATTCAGCTGCCCAAAAAGCCTTATTAAGGTAAACGGCGCTTACCATCTTGAGTTGTCTTCAAATGATACAAATAAACGGCCTTAAAGAATCAAATAAAACCTGCCAAAAACAAGACATTCAATTTATAAACATGTATAAGCTTACTACTTGTGCTGTGTCTGCTACCAGCTAAATCAATGGAAAGGAAACAGATACTGGGATACAAGCTTCATAACTAACATGCTAAAACATTTCCATGACATCATAAATTTCTCTATGAAAAGAGATTGAACGTAAGTCACTTGAACTGTGAACATTTGAATTCCCATTTTAGAAATCTTAGAAGACAAGTTTTCAAACACATTTTAGACTAGACTTGAGAAAAGCTGCAGTTCTTTGTCAAAACAATTTGGTATTAAAATGGCTCACTTTACTCCGAGGACAACATGGAGCAGTCGGGCGAAAATATAGAATAAATATGGAATCAAATGAGATGCTGCAAAACGCACATCTTTATCTAATCCCAAGAGTCGTTATCCTCCCCCATCATAAATTTCAACGAAAAATAAAAACAGATCTTCAAAACGAGGAACCCGACATATGTTAAGAGTGACATAGTTCCCCCTCACATCAAACACCGCATATAGAAAAGAAAAGGTTACAATCGACCATATACCCAGAAACCAAAGAATTTAAGCTGAGATGAGAATATGAAAAAGGCAATTTTCCCACAACAATGATTCCCTCACACACAATACAGATAACGAAAATTGAAAACCTTAACTATATCCGATGCGCAAACAGCCACACCACAATACAGGAAAGCGCTGATTATATTCCATATCACCCATAATATCCAGCATAGCAAATGCAAACTAATGTGAGATGACGCAAGCCGATAGATAAAGATATTGTCGACAAAGACAAGCAATTTTCAGCTAACCCATACTTTCATGATCTTCCAGAAATTAAATCAGATGTGCACAACTCATAGGCTCTACTCGGCAATCAGGGAAATAAAAATGAGAACCATTTCGCAAAAAAAGAACATGAGATGGATCTAAAAAGTCTCTGATCTGATACGAAAAATAAAACACAGACCTCAAATAAACAGGGATTTGGGAAAAATCAAAACGAGTGCGGCTGCGGTGAAGCAACGCACACAGAGAGAGAGCAGCCTCAGCAACTAGGACTGTGAGGCAGGGAAGGTGTAAGAACGGATGGATGCGAGTGAATATATTCAGCGCTCGAAGGTATATGCCGTAGTTGACAATATGGCCTAGGGTTTTTCTTTGGGCTGGGCTCGAGCTTCAGTGAAATTATGCCCAATAATCTCCGCAAGATATTTATTAACTAATTAACTCCCAACAAATTGAAGGCTAGACTTCAAGAAATGAAAGAGAGGGTAGAGAGATGATTTCTTACAAATTGAGAGAGTATACGTCAAGGGAAGGAGAGGGGACTGTAAGTATCCCTTTTGGGCCCCAACGCTGGGCTGGAGACCACTAACCGATCTTTAGGGAAAGGAGAAACTGGCTTGATTGAGCCCAGCTCTCTTGTAAATCCACATGCGGACCAAAAGAATGGGCCTCTTAGTATTGTGGGCTGTAATTGAGGATTCATTTATTAATTTTGGGCCAAGTTCAGGTTCGACAATAATTCTGAATTTTTGGGCCAACAGGGGAATTCTATTTCGGGCTCCACAAATGAGAAACTTTCCGAAACCGTAGCTAAGTAGTTTAGCTATGAAAAAAGTTTAGAATTTTTGTAAAATGAAAATAAATATAGATAAATAAATAGCACAATGCATTTTTATATATGAAAAATTAGATCTAATTTATAAATTTAAGTATAAATAAAAAAATATGAAATATAAGTATAAGATAAGAAATTTGTGTGACCCCTCCTTGTAATCATACAGTTAACAAACGACGAACCACAAAACCCTTGATAACAATCATATTGTTATAACTCTCATTATGTCATAATGCATGTATAAAAAGATATTGAGATGTATTGTAGACATTTTGAATATATCATAATTTTTAAAGAACTAACTATTCATAATTTCTCTTTTATCTATTTTTTTATTATACTTTCTGGAGCCTTTCTCTTACGTTGCTTAGAAAGGAAAAAAATATATAAGTTTGATTCTAAACTTGTTTTCCTCAGTGAATTTTCTTATCCCTAAACTAATTTTTCAAATGGATTTGTGTGATAGAATTGCTTCCAACTAAATGAGGTAGCACTTTGGTATTGAAGAGTATCTTAAATGTAACTTAATATTAAGGGTGCGTAAAATTTCGGTGGGAACCGGAATTTTTGGTTCCATATCTAGTCTACACCGGCATCGGAACCAATATGAGATTTACCATATTTTCATAAACGAATTAAATCAAAAATTTCGGCAGAAATACAGAAATTTTCAGTTCCAATATATATTTTTATTTACTTGGCCCATGTGATTTATATGATACAATTATTTATGTGTGTTTTTAATGCTTAGTCACTGGAGTTTAGTAATATTTTGTTAGACATTCGTCATTTATGTATTTTTTTATTTAGACTATGAATCATTATAATTTCATTTATTTTTCGTTTGTATTGTGTGCCAATATTGGTTATTGATTACACACGCGTATGAGCAAAAAGTACAAATTAAAATGACCATAGAACCAATAAGATTATAGTCTTGTTCTTTCACATAGAAATATAAAATATTGTTTAATCAATAATCAAATAATTAATTTTATGATAGGTATAACACACTCAAAACGAGAGGGCTTAAATAGAACTCGTAGGCCTAATTTAACTTAAAAACAAACCAAATTTGACCCTAAATGTTTAAAATGATTTTCAGTCCATACAAAAATTGACTAAAAAATCCACGAATCAATACTGAAATTTCCGATTTCCGGTTCCATCTGGTATTTGTCGAAACGGCCGTAATCGGAACTTAGTTCCATTAAGTACCGAAATCAGAATTGGAATCTGGTTCTAGTTTTGGATATGCCCACCCTCGTTTCTCTTTTTGTGATTATATATACATTAAAGTCATGAACTTTTCCGATCCTCATTGGAATGCGTCCTTGCTTCTCGAAAACAAAGCTTACTGTAGGAAGAGGCTATGACTATGTTCGGTTTAGTTCTCAAAATATTTTTTGTTTTTGTGTTTTTTTTAAAGTAGTGTAGATTCTCTTGAAATTGGTGAAAAGTTAGTTAAAAGTTGTTGAAATTTGTAAAAAGTTATTGAGATTGGTGAAAAGGTATTGAAATTGATGAAAAAATTATTGAGATTGGTGAAATTGTATTGAAATTGATGAAAAAGTGAGTGAAATTTTTTTAAAAACTTTCTAAAAACTTAAACAAACATAACCTATATATTTTAGATAAGAAAATGCTTATCATGTGAAAAGACATATACATCTATATATGTTCTTCTATATATTAAGTAAATCTTGCGCTTATTTAGAATCTATCCATATAGACTTTCGATCCTGAAATTGCAGATCCAACAACTTCTACTCCATAAACGAAAGCTGACAGTTGCTCAGGTAGCTAGAAAAGAAAGGGTAACAGTGAGTGAAACAATTCACAAGAACGACAACTGAGTAGCGCAATCCTTATGTGATCACATGACTAAACCTATAAATATTTACATAGGAGATGGATCAAGAGCAAACTCTATGACTGATCTGAGCTCATCATCCCAATTCCCATATGCAAAGAACTCATTCACATCTGGTCCTGGACTAATCGGAAAGTTTGAAGATGATGGAATTTGAGCCATCGAGCTCAACTGGCCTACAGGCAAATGGTTCCTTTCATCAACATACTCAACAACAGGCTTTCTCTCATAGTGTTTGTCGTTAGGATATTCAAAGGGAGCACTGAAAGCAACGTAACCTTCTCGGTTGTTGGACTCTTGACTGCATGTTATAGAACTCGAGCTAATTGTACTCCGTTTAGCAGATAATGCTCTCCAATCTGGCGTATACTTCCTATGTGATACATTTCGCTCGAAAATTCGACACAGTGTCCAAATTTCCTGTTACCACAAAGAAAGCATTAAAGCATGCATGAAAATTAGTAGAAGAGACATCATACACGAAAACCTTATAGTTATAAGTACTTATAATGATCATCGTTATTCAGGCACCGCTTGATCGAAACAAAAACAATTTTTGCCTTGAATTTCTAATGATGTAGATGCTTCATTTCTTATGCATTTGTAGTGGGAAAAATTGGTATGCATATATAGATCATGTGTGTGCTTCTATATTAATGTTCTTACTTACAGCTGCTTCTTGGACAATACTTTTAGCATTGGCAAGGTTGGGGTTGATGTCATTTGGGGCGGGCAGGCGAAACTCGTGCATCATCCAATCAGTTTTAGTGCCTTTTCCTGCACTTCCGCGGTAGTATACTAAGGTTTTCTTGAGGCCAACACAATTACGATGGGCTTGATCTCGTCCTTTATCTGAGTATACTGGTTTGTCGATGCCAGTTGCTTTCCAAAATCCAGATCCTGTGACTCTGTTGGGCCTTACGCTGTTCCTATACTTCCTCCCTCTTTTGCAAAAGAAGTACCATTCCGTGTCTCTTGCAGTACTGCCACTAGCTTCTGCACATTTACAAACCAGATGAGAGAGATCCCAACATATACAAATTTAACAGCATATGGAATAGCGAAGCCGAGAAACAGGACGAACACGTTTGAATTCTCATGAGGGATGTGATCAGATTATTGTATTTGGTTCTTCATTATACATCGCACATGCGAAAGCACAGATCCTTCTTTTGGGATGAATTCTATACAATAATGAACCACAAAACATCTGAGAGGAGGAGGAGGAGAGGGGGAACTATTCATTTTACAGAAACCCTAAAAATGATCTTATGCAAATCACAAGAATATTTTGTTCGTGCACTTGCAACAAAGCTGCGTAAACAAGCTCATATATATCTCCTTTTTAGTTTTCAGGAGCTAATTAATAAACAGAGGCACCATAGATCGGTAACTCCATACTATAGCTTGAGATTTGTTTAGAACACAACCAAGCTGTATAAACAGGTTTTACCCACTTTGATGGATGGACAGTTTCTTTCACCAAATGAAAGACAGCCAACATATTTTATTACAGAAGAAAAAAAACGGAAGAAATAAGCTGATCAGACAGAAAGAAATCCTTACTTGGAAGATCCCATGGGTCGTATTTATAGATATCGATCTGTTTGATGAGTTCAATACGGAGTGGTTTCTTCTCAACCTTTCGACGAAGATAGAAACCAACGAGCTCTTCGTCAGTTGGATGAAACCGAAATCCTGGCAGTGGAAGCACTCCTTCATCCTCCTTACTGGTATCTTGGTTACTCATGATCGTCTCCTCAAACTGATGATCTCCTTCTCTACCAATTGTCGGACAACCAAATTTCACTTTGGAATACGGAGTTGGAGAACCTTCTATTATATTGAGAAGAAGAGAGTTAATGAGGGTTAGGTTTTTACGAGGTCAAGTCATGAGGGCTGACTCTCACGCCTTCATGGGGCCAGCCCGAAGAACTTAGAAGGAGTCTCGAGGAATAGTTGTACTTTGTCCCAACTTTGACTTTCTAAATCAAGTAGAAAAATAAGCTTCTTCGCAGTGTATGCAGCTGATTGGTTACCAAAATACAGGACCAAAAGTACGGGGTTAATTGAAATTTTTTAAAATTTTAGGGTATTGGATTTGGTGAAAAAATGAAGAGATTAATGATTTTTAATATTTATTATAGTGAAAAGTAATGATGTGATGTGGAGAGAGATTATATTATAATTTTTTATTATATTAAAATTTTAAAATGTGTAAAATTTTAATGTACAAACAGACCCTAAAAAACATAATAGCATTTTTTTGTCACTTCAACCATAAGAAAGGAACAGTGGAGTCGTCAAACTTTGAGTACGTCGACTCAACTATATAATTAATCACACAGAAGTACTACTGTACTACTAATGTGATGTAGACCAAGCCTCATGTGTTTTGCAAGGTTAAAAATGGTTTGAAATTTTTTTACGATTATTTTTTTAATAAACTCCAAAACATTTTCATAAATAATAGACACCTTTTTAAAAGTTCTTATAACTTTTTATTATAAAAATTTATTTATTTCTACCGTTTTTTTACAAACTCCAATAAAATCTACGCTACATCCAAATCCAATCAGAGTTAATCTATTGGATTTTTCTAAAAGATGCAAAATGAGTTGAACTGCATATGAAATTATGGGTCCTTTTGTTTGTTTGTAAAACATTGAAAGTATTTGGCAAGCACCTGAAAATGAGATCAAAATAATAATTTTTCAAGTCAACCGTAAAAACTCTACTAGTTTCTAGAAAAGAAACTAAGTACTAGTTTCTAGAAAACAAACTAAGCTCAAATTTTTCGTAAACCAATTTTTTTTGGAACATTATAGTACACCACATATCTATTGACAAAAATCAGTAAGTCTCCCTCAAGTTTCAAAATATTTTATTATGTCTCATATGTTTAAAAAACAATCAATTCTTGCCTTGCCGTTAAATCACATGCAAAATGACCTAAATGCCCATTCAAGACAAAATTATTAAAAGTAATATTTTTTATTAATAAATAAATAAATGATATATAAATAAAAATTGAATTTGAAGGTTGCATAATAGTTTTATATTCTTCTTTTTTTCAGGCCACGTGTGCACTTCTCCCTTAGTTGGCTAACAACAATTGAATTGTGAGCTCTAATTTTATCGCAAAAGTGTATGTGCCTCAGTAACCTTCACGTTGAAATCAGTACCATAGGGACTAAAATATAAATTTTGAGAAAAATTTCATGCCACGGCGCAGCCTATGATTGACTTTGAGATTAAATCTAAACTCTGCTTAAGCACCATTTCGTTTGTTGGCTAACGACAATAGGACGAGACTTGATCGATCTGTCTAAAAAGCTTATCTCAGGAACCCAACGGTTGAAAATCGATACCTGTGAGACTAAAATGTCAAAAGTGTAAACTACATAGACTTGTATGATAATTAATTTTTTTTATGTAAATACGTAAATCATTAATCGTGTCAAACATCAAAAAATATTTAAAAGAATAACCAAACACTGAAAATGAAAATTTTTCTTGAAAACATTTCAATGAAAAGTTTTTTATTTAAAATAATAATTTTACAGGCAAACGAACGGACCCTACATATGCATGAGATCATCAATCTCAAGAGTCATATTACCCCTCAACCAAACCTCCCAAACCCTAAAAAATTTCTCTAAGCCAATTGTTTTTTTTGGTCCTCAAGAATATATATCTTAATATTGCGACCCAGCCACCTCGGATCAATCTCTAACTTGGTCCCTAATTACTATAAAACTTGACTCCGTGGCAATTCCCATATATATATATATATATCCACAAATCGTATTAAGAGTGAGTAATTTTATAATTAATTAGCTAACTCCTTGTCCTATCATATCCAACTCCCTAAACAATATGCACTGACCGCGCGCACTGCAGTACTTGAGAGATGAAACTGTGGATAAGGGGGTAAGAATCTATCGGGTAGGATATTCTTGATGATCAATTAATTAAGGTAAAGAGTGGAGATTTGGATGAATATGTCGACGTGTATGGTTTTGCTCAGACGTTGAGGTAGGGGTGTCCAACAGCCGGTCCGGTCCGGTTCGGTCCGGTTTGGCCGGCCAAACCGGAACTTTTTCAAAGTATATAGACCGGACCGGACCGGACCGGTTATATGACCGGACCGGTCCGGTCCGGTTTCCGGTTTAACCGGTCCGGTCTGGGTCGGTTTGGGCCGGTTTGGGACATGCCATTTTGGGCCGGTTTTTGAGTTGGGCCTTGCCATTTTGGGCCAATTTCCAGTTTGGGCCGGTTTGGAGATGTATACTTCGGTCCGGTCCCGGGTTTTCATGAGGGTAACCCGGAACCGGACCGGAATACACCGGTTTACCGGTCCGGTCAACCGGTTTGGGTCAAAACCGGTCCGGGCCGGTCCGGTTTGGCCGGTCCGGGCCGGTCCGGTTTGGCCGGTCCGGCCGGTTTTTTGGACAGACCTACGTTGAGGGTTATGATCATCTCGATTGAACGAAGGTTCATTCAGCTATCGTCATTAATGTGTGGCACATTCTTCTTCTTTATTTTCTTATAATTATTATATTATAAGAAATATATATCTAGCATATATTCTAGAAATAAATAAATTAATTCTGTGTTCTAGAGCAAGGCCACTAGAAAATGACGTTGTCAATATGACTACAGATGGAGAAAACCTAAGAAAAAAATCAGCAAATTTTGACAGTTTCTGAGATTTTATACCCATTTTTTACTGTAGATGATTAAATCATCAAGGAGCTGAAAACCATGACTTATTGAGAAAAAAGGGGGACACGTACGTACGTTATACCACGTGCCATGAGGATTAATATTATATATCAGTGAAATTAAATATATTAATGTATCATGAAGCATTGAAATTAAGTGCGCCCAGATTGAAGGCAACAACCATATAATTATTTATGTCCGATTGACTGACGATTATATATATATATATATATATATATATATATATATATATTGTTTTAGATCCATATATATAATGCATTTTAATTATATTCAACAACAATCTTCTAGAAAGTGTACTGCCTGCAATATTTGACCAGAACTAGAGATCCGATCAAACAAAAGAAGAATATAGCTCTTCGCTCAGAAGGAGACAAAACAAAAGAAAAACTGCAACACTAGCTAGCGAGCCTATACAAAACTTCCCTTATTTGTCAAACATATATCCCCAAGATTTGGCGTGCCTAGAAAAATGTCCAAATCTCTGACTTTCTCCTTTGAGAATTAAAAAATTCCCTCTTTCCCGTATGTTTTCCGGACTTTGAAACCTGCACTTGGGATATTCTCTACCCCTGCATTAAACTAATAGTAATATATATATATATATATAGCCGCCAATAATACTTGCAGCAAGCAGGCTGAAGCAGGTTTACCCCGTAGAAAATTGGTATATATATATATATATATAAAATTACACTTATCACTCTCAAATTGTCATAATTTTTTTCTATCACATTTCACCCTCAAACTATCATGCCCCAACAGTTTGTACCCTCAATCTATAATTTCTGTCAAGTGAAACGAAAAATCAATCACGTGCGTCTCACGTGATTTTTTCTCACTTGATATTCATTTTTTGCCCAAGTGATAATTACACTTGTTACCCTTAAACTACTATGTTTTTTTTTTCCACCCTTAAACTATCATTTTTTTTCATTTTGCACCATCAAACGAAGGGGCAAAATGGAAAGATCATGTGAGAAAAAGTCACGCGAGATGCACATAATTAGTTTTCAATCTAAATTGACAGAAATTATAGACTGATGACGCAAATTATTGGGACGTGGTAGTTTAAGGGTGAAATGTGATAAAAGTGATATTTTGGGGTGTAAAGTGAAAAACAGTGTCTTGTTTTTCTTAGGACACAAAAAAAATGCTCTAGTAAGGAACAGAACTCCCTGATATATACACAAAATTTCTGAGATTTTATATATAGGGGTTTATGGATATTCCCTCGGAATTTAATGGTTTTTCAGTACTGCTGTGTCTTAATTAAGAGGGGATGGTGCAATAATAATGTAATTAATTATCACTATACTGTTTAAGATGTATCATAAAATATTCTCCCCTAGTGACATTACACATATAAAATGCTTTTAATACAACTGAGTTTCATAGCTTAGCCAAGTACTCAAACATTCGTTATATATATCTTTTAAGAAATATATATGAAATATTATTATTCTTCTCTAGTGACACGAAATGCTTTTAATACAACTTGAGTATCATAGTTTAGCCAAGTCAAACATAAATATAAGTTATATCTATGTTTTAAGAAATATTCCAACAATTGTAATTTTTTTATGCTTTATCATGATCTTAATCATATATTATCATGACCTGGAAATTATATTCTCTGCTGCTCGTTATTCTTCTTTTTTAATGCTTGATTAATTATTTAATTATTTTATATATTCCAAGACCGACACTTAGTAAACTCCCCATTAATTAATTTTAACCCGCAATCAACCAATGGTCCTGATGACTTGGTTATTGCAAGCCATAGTTGAAGACGTACGTATACGTGCCTTGTTACGTGGCTAATTTATAAGCCCCCTCCTCTTTGTTGATCCATCTTCTGACTTCTGTCCACATGCACGACCTTCCCCAGATGTTCTCTCCCTTGAGTCTTCTTGTTTGGCGAAAAGAATCGTGTGGATGATGATCAGCTACCATACATATTAATTATATGTCATGCTTCAGTCTTGAGTAGCACAAAAACAAAGTAATTGAGTTGAAAAAAAGTAAGCTTTGCTAGTTGAGGGAATATTAGATTAATTCCAAAATAAAAGTCAGAAAAGCATGCGCACTAGCTCTTTGTTTTTGTTCGAGAAGCTGACAAATATTGGAGAACTGACTAGTCTCTTCCGTCTTGCCCGGTCAACTTCCATCGTTTGGAGATTAAAATAACCCCGAATCTATTGCTTAATGAACTGAGTTCTGTAGCCACATGTCCTAGTCAAGGGTAAGAGGTTAGAGGGATCAACTAGTCTTTTTTTCTACTTAGGTCAAAATTACTCCACCATATGGCCGAGCTTATCTGCACATGTATGCATGGGAGCAGCTAGCTGAGTGTATTGACACTTGCTCTATGTATAATTGTTTCAGATAAATCTCTTTCATACAGAACGAAGACTCCATTAACTCTGCAAAAAACAAGGAACTTGGGCGATTCTAATTAATGGATTTCGGAAATACTCTTAATTAAGTTCTCGTGACCCGGAAACCCATTCAAAGGCACAAGCGCACAGCTAGCAGAAAGAAAACCTGCTCAGGGAAAAGTCACAGTTCTGAGGACCACTTGTGTGCATGAGGAATGTGTAGAGGAGGAGAGTGCGTGCGTGCGGTAAATATATATATATGTTACCCTTCCTCCTGCAATTTCTTAATGCTAGCCGGCCCCCCTGCCCCATCCGGCCTCCATCCTACTTCATGGCTAGCTTTGCCTTGCTCTCATTTTACTTTTGGGTTTCTATGAAAAAGAAAAGACCTCAAGTTTGACGTAGTTCACGCCCACGCGATGGAAACGGATATTCAGTTGGTAGTTATAACCTCCAAAATGGACTAAATAGTTCTTACAATTGTAGGAGGAGTAACTTATAAACTTCTCGGTTTTGTGAAGACTTGGTATAATTAGTGACTAGCTAGTGGTCTGAAGTGGGTCTAGTCAAACATCCACGAAGAGGGGACCAAGCTAACAGCCGACGAGAGAAAATTAAAGCCAAAGTCCTTAGTCTAGAGGTCGCATGATGTGGGTCTTGGAAGATTTCCCATTGTCAAGGCAATATTAAATATTTAAATGCATTGTTGGAGTCTCTGTTCTTCCTTAAATATTGTCCATAAAACTTTTGTTTTAATTTTTCCTTCTGATCTTTCGCATAAAGCCTTCATTGTCCGTCAAAATTTTGGAATTTTGGAAACTTGACGAGATTAAATATTTAAGAGTTGGCTGCATTCATCTATATATGTTTAACCATGTGCAGGAGGTGATCATGAGGTTCTATCTGACTTGTTTTTTATTATTCGTTGGCTGCTGTCTCGTTTTCCATTCAGGCTGAGATCAGTACTTCTGACCAGCTAGCTTCATCACATTATTTATTTATTTTTGGGGAGAACTTCACAATTATTTGCAGAATCAGTGGCGAAAAGCCAAATTTTTTTTCTTGGAGGGAGAATTTAAGAGAGTATACAAATTATCAAAAATAGCCAAACAATATATAAAAATTACATCCGTGAACATATATGGCATGTACAATTTAATTTCTATATATCGAAAAAATACAATACCAATTTTGTTATTCACAGATATAAGAAGTAATTTCAATTATTTTTGTGTAAAGATATATCTAGACATAAATTTAGGCTGATAAAAAATACAAAAATAATTGTACTATCATTAATTAGTCGAGATGGTTGGAGATCCCCACCCACAATCTTTTAGCTTAGAATTTAAAAGGAAAGATAAAACCCTATTTTATTCTTTTATTTTGGTGCAAAAAGGTTCTAATTGGAATGGAAAATTGTCAAGGGAAGATTTTTATAGCTAAGCCCACCAGGGGACCAGTAAAAGCCCACAAGTGGCCGGAAAAGACAGAAACACTCGCATCAAAATTGATAGATTAACATGTTACATATACCTTCCAGACTTGTTTTCAACATTTGGTTCATACAGGATCATCAGAAACAAGAAGAACGAAAACACAAATTTTACCAACCTATATATATAGCCGCTTTTACACTGAAATTTCGTAGAATCATTGTCTATCCCGTTCATCTGGGAGACTGCAACTTGCTTAAGAATGTACCGAGTCTTATTTGTGTACTTCTTGTACAGGACTCGCAACCTCTTTTTATCCTCTGTCAGACATTGCCATGCAATTTTCTTTATTACCTTTTCTTGCAAAAATTCTCTTTAGTAGGAATGATGTCTAAATGTGAATTCTCTAGTAACTTTCCAGCAAGAGATCACTAAGGTCATTGTCCAGATGGCACAGACACCACCACTTTCATGCTTAGTCCTCGAAGCTAAAATGAATTTGGATGTATTTCTTGTCCTACTTGAAGCCACGAATCAGTTTCCGGCTCTTCTTCATCGCTAGTCTCGAATCTCAGCAGTATCCCGAATAAAATCTTCCCCTGTTTCCACATACAAATTCAATGTTATGTGCACTACTTTAGATAGAAATCAACCAGCCATGTATCCAAATTCAAATATGTTTGTTCTGGCTGACCTTCACTCTCCTATACGATGCTAAAGTAGCCAAAGGTTCATTTGACTTCTCCACTTGTCCAGCTTCATGAACAAGATTGATCATCTGGCAACGGTTGCAGCCACCCAGTGACTGAGAAAGAAGGCGGAGATGATTAATTAATAGTTGATCTATCTGATAAGTGCACACACGCATATATTTTCTGGCAAATTGGCAATTGTAGCATATATAAAAGGCAATTAATTCGCATTCATAAAGTTGAGTACTCATTTTGAG
Source organism: Myrica gale (assembly GCA_963930655.1). Classification (NCBI taxonomy): domain Eukaryota; kingdom Viridiplantae; phylum Streptophyta; class Magnoliopsida; order Fagales; family Myricaceae; genus Myrica; species Myrica gale. The sequence goes on along the minus strand of OZ005617.1, from coordinate 20,519,773 downwards.
AAATAATTATACGCCACAAAAATAAAGCGTTTCCTTCTGTCTTTGTTTCACTCAATGCACCAAAGGATTCATAGAAACCAATATAAGAATATTATTCATATCTCCCAGATTTTGCCCATTTTGCAGCGATGTGTGCAGCAAGCACTGTATGAAGTGAAAAAGGTCACGGTAAAATGGAGTACATCTACAATTAGAGTTGAAAGGGAGATAAATCAATTTGGTGATAACATATGCAGCGAGCACTATAAAAGCAAATAAGGCTATGGAAAGATGACACTGGAATTCTGTTTATGTCAGGAATTAGCCAACGCTTGTTCTTTTCTGTTTAAATGTAAAGAAGTCATTATTGTTACCATTCAAAGTTACAAGAACTTACCGTAAAACACTTGCCCCCAATTTTAAGATTTTTCCATCCGTCTTCTGCATATGGTTCACCTCCAGATATGACAAGGTTGGGCCGAAATCTCATTGGAGTGACTTGAACTGGCACTCCAAAAGCACCCTTTTTTGCATCTGCTACCACCAACTACCACTCAGCAAATATTGTATAACTAAAAAGGATTCCTAACCACAAACTGATAAGGAAGTTTCAATAAAAAAAAAGAACTCTTCATATGAAGAAAATTATCTATGGCTTGAATATAGGACTCTCTCTTATTCAGTATATTCTGAACGAACTTTGGACCAAAACAAACCCTTGATTACCCACCTCTTGGCTGGATCCTTACAAAAAATTAGAAGTACTTGGTAGAACATTTAAATTATAGCAAGAGGATCAGAGCTCTATAAAAGTTGATCGTGCAGATGTTTTTCTAATTGAATGACTAATGCAACATTGCTGAGGGAAAGTCCACATGTAACAAATGCTCATGTAAAAAGTATCCAAGGTATAGAGAAACACAGATTTTAAATTCAAGCACAAGTGTGAGATAATAAATTTCATTTAACTCAAGCAAAAACAAACACAGGATGAGAACATACTCGAGCTTAGTCTGTCATTGAGGTCAGATACGCTCTCCTTTGATATTAATAAGAACTGAGCTTCATTGGCAAAATTCAATATACTCTGCCCATCTCTACACCTTTCCATACTTCTGGTCTTATTCAACGAAAAGTCATAATTGGACATTGAACGCCGCAACAAACAGCAAGTCCGACCGACTGCTTCGCTAAACCAAGTATTGATTTTGTTGTTGTAACCCTGGCCTTCATATCTAAAAAAAATTGATTTCAACCTTGAGAACTCAATCTGAGGAAGTGTAATTATGCAAAGAATTAAAGGCAAATTTTAGAAAAGTTTTGGTAAAATTGTTACACTAAGTATGACTATGAGAATTACGTGACACTTCCCTATAAATCTTAACAATCTCATCGAAATACCAAATGTGCAATATGGTGTATATGTTGTTACCTTCAACTTTCGTTTTTCCTTTTTAAAATGAGACCAGTAAAATCTAAAAGTTTCAACATGTTTATCCCTGTTACGGCAACTTGACAGTAACTAGAAATATACTATGAAATTTCCAGAAGGATTATAAACTAGAACTGCAGAATTTTGTAAACAGAACCCCACTGAGATTGAGTAATCCATAAAGCACATAATCTCAAAATTCAAATGGTCGTACGAATGAAAATTCTAACTCGAGTCCTTTTGCTAAGTAATTTGAATTCTTCCCCTTTTCTCATCTCATTGATTGTCTAAATAATGAACTTGAAGAGTGCAAATAGGAACCTAATCTACGTAGTTGGGTATTTGTCATATTATACTTCCCATTGTAATTCTTTCTGATTAATTTCATTTTAATGTACATCAGATTGTCAACCTTGCAACTGAAGTTTCAAATAAGGTGCCAAGTAAGGAAATTGGAAATTTGGAAATCATCCTGCAAAAAGGGGTGATAGTTCAGAGGATTCAGCTAATTCTTCCTTTTTTTCTTTTTGATCTAATTGTTCCATAGTCATGACATTTTCATCCTCATGATTGTTGCTAAAGTTATGATCCTTATCCTATCTAGTATAGGTAATCACGGAAGTCCAACCAAGTTTGATCCATTTTATATGAGCACCCCAATCAAAGACTTTATTTATGTTTGCAAACCAAGTGAAAGAACAAGTAATTAGTAAATATAACTAGCATGGGTATCATATCTCACCTCCGGCCATGAATGTCAAATTGTTCTATACTTCCAGTATAGGAGTCTGATGAAAAATCGATCTGCAATCTCTCTTTGCAACGTGGTGACTCTACAAACATTATTCCCTGATGGAGGTCAATAGAAGCACTTATAAGGGACATTTCTGAAACCTACAAAACCAAATGCTCTAGATCAAAACCAATCCGAAATATCCACGAATGAAGACTAAATGCCTATTCACTTTAAGTATGTTAACATGTGACAACTGATACTGCCACATAACATGCCTATACAAATATATTTTGTTGTCAGCAATTAGTGAAACAATTTTAGAGAGCGGGATTGAATGTGTCTCCTCAAGTAAGCCAAAAGCCAAAAATAATTAGCGAAAAAAGCCATAAAGAAAGACTGAAGCTGGAGCCCCTCCTTTTGGGACTACAACCAGGAAACTATTCTCTTTTTCTCATTTCAAAAGAATGTTTCCCTCTTTTCTCTTCTCAGCTCTACTTGAACTCTCTTTCCTTCCAAACACTCTGTCTCTCTCCTCGTCTTTTCCTACTTCAAAATCTTTCAATACAGTTTGATGGTTGTGATTTTCGAGATATAGTAATTTTCCCTTGGTCCTCCTTGTGTCGTCTAAATATGTACAAATAAAAATTCACACTTTTTTGTTGTCTTTTTCATTGATATAGTGGAAGGTTTTTAGCTTTAAAGTGTACATAGAACCAAAGAAAGAAAGAAAGAAAGAAAGAAAGTATTTTACATGTGTTTCTGAAAGAAAGAAAGAAAGAAAGAAAGAAAGAAAGAAAGTAGCATTTACCTTTCTTTTATTCTATTACAATGTAATTTGCGTACTCTAGAGGTACTATCTACATCTAAGAAGTGGCATCTTAATTCACTAGGACAAATGCATCTTTAGCACTAAGTCGCCATTCACTCTTGACAACACTGATTAACCCCACCATATACATCCATTTACCCATTTAAAAAAAATCACCTTCTTCTGCGTGAGAATTTCACCAGTTAAGCTTTCAAGAAGCCATTCACGATCAAATCTCAGACCTGCTCAAAATTCATGGAAATATAGCTGAAAATATTGCCCAAATCAATGGCATAGTAATTTATTATTTAAACGAATGCCAAAGCCACAATGCTCACTTCAAACCATGAAATGTGGAAATGGAATACGTATATGTCGGTAATATCCATGGTAAAGCAACAGGATACAGAAATATCTAGGATCTACTACATACACACATTACCTGGATACTTTCACAGTATGTCTATAACACATCTATACATAGATACATATGCATCAGTGTTGGAGATTAGTGAAAGAGGATATTTGAACTATTAGAATATATGTGTCTAACATGCTGAAAACCAGCAATTAAAGGATGTAGCCTGCAGTTGCCTAAACAGTGTACCACAAACATGTATAATGTACAGTTTGCAGAAAAATCTGACTGCATGATTTTTATTGATTCCCAAGGCAAAGCTACGAGCAGTAGAAGTTTTCACCATTGGTGGTGGGAAGGGACGGAAATCCATATTGCTACAGAATTCACAATACAATCACTGTATCATTACCTATTATTTGCCATTTCACCCTTAATACCAAATAATATGCATAGCCCCTGTTAGTAAAACCTAGGTTATCAGTAAAGTTGTTTGTCTAAGCACATGTAAGGTGTACACAACAAATGGGTACCATACCCTGACAAAACTAATAAATGCATGGCCTGTCAGTCAATCCTGACATTAATATGAAGAAATTAACAATGTATCACATGCAATAAATGCATGGCCTGTCAGTCAATCCTGACATTAATAAATGAATGCTTATGATGTCGAGTACCACTAGCACTCAGAGGCCAACTTGCTGCGCTGAATCCTCCACATGATTTTATTGGGTAGATTGTAAGGGACTTGAGGTAGACACGACCAGCTGAGACTCCATTGCCAAAACCTGCACCAACAGTTCACATGCCAGATACACCAGGTAAGGCATAAGTAATGCGTCTTGTCTGTCTATTAGGGGCACCATTGAGGGTCAAAAATATTGCTGCATGATAGTTCACTTTTTAGTTTCACAAACTAAATAGCTGTTAGATAAATTAGAAGGAATCCATGGCGTGGAAAAGATAATGGGGTTAACAAGTGACAAGAAAGAAGAAAAGCTTATTATTTGAAAGCTATGTATTGAATCAGAACACAATCAGAGACGTACTCCCTTTGTCCCACAATATGTCCCTTTTCCTCCATTCAAATGTCTCAGACTAGATATTCCATCTGAATGGTCAAATGCAGAATTTTCAATTTTCTTCAGGGAAAAAAATGTAATTCAACCAAATCACAGCATCGTCTGTCAACTTTTGAGGTTGATTTTTGGTAATTTATCAAGACTCTAACAGCATATCCGTTCTCCAAAATTGATTTGTCAGGTTATCACATCCAATCCAATCTCACTCAAAAAAATATCAATTTTAAGTTTGTCATTTTGGAGATAAAGGCATTGGTGCCCACTGTTTGCCTTGTCTGTGTCATCAACAGTCAAAGTCCTTGTTTTTCTTTTAGTTTCCCTTTAAGACATTTTCAAGGATTATACTGGTTAGAAAGTTTTTAAGTGTTTCCAAGAGCATTGCATCTCCTCAAAGAAAAGATTAGGGTCTTTCTCTGATTTGCAACCTAACTAGTTCTAGAGTGAGATTGTTTTGTTATCCCAACCATGAGTTCTTTCCAACATTGCCTAGAAAACTAAATAATTGGCCAATTCCTAAAGATGCACTGTGGTCCCAGAACATGTGCAGCCATATATAGGGGCAACCGAAATTAATTGGGACTTCCAATATCAAGGGTATCCAGAGCTAGTGCTTGGGTGGCCACCCTGTTTGTTTGGAAGGCTCCAATACCAGCTACAATATCATTTAGAGAGAGAGACACAAATATATCTCTGCATCTCAGTTCTGTAGCTCTCCATCTGTCCACAATTTCTCACCACCTATATTTCCCTTTGTATGAACAATATCAAAGTGTGAGTGTCACCTTCGGGAATCAAAAACACATAGAATGCCTTCAAATTGTATGTAAATCCTAGAAGATCCTTCAACCCAGTTTGAGTCAATGGCATGATAAGCTTGACTCTATAACTGTTGTGATGTCACATGTTGGGGAATAAGCATGACAGAAGCCGCCACAGAAACTGCAAACAATTTTTTACCAGCAGAAGAGAGCCCACGTGACATTATAAAGTGCTATAGTTTGGCTCACCAACGCAAGAAGAGTGGAGCTTTGCTAGTGAAGATGGTTGAAAATTTGGATTAAATTTCAATTCATTCAGTAGAGTATGAAGCAGCATAAAAAGGTAACATTCGTCCAGGAAGGGGATAACCTTTTCTCAAGTGACAGCCATGCCCAGTTTGATTTGGCAATGATACAAAGGAAGATCTCACAAAATCAACAAATTTCTGAAAATTGAAACCAGAAAGAAAAAATGAAAAAGCAAGAGGAAACCACTGAAACATTGTAAGAATTCATGGTTCGTAACGACTCCTACATTTACAGTAAGTAAACAATCAAGCAAAACTTCGTTAAGAAAAAGAAAGAAGAATAAGTTAGCCATCTCTGCAATTGCAAAGAAACATTCCTTAAATCAGATTGAGTTTGAAATTTCCTTCATGTAATTTACCTAGAATATGCTGTCACACATCATTATGAAAACGGAAGGAAATGCAGAGCCATGAGGGAGATATTTTTTTCAGTATTCAAAATCCGGCCAGAGCCTTCAGAATAGCAAAATCTACCTTGGCATCTTCATATGTTGACATATAACCGAAGGACGCTCTTACTGCTCCCGTCGGTTTTCCATTAACCACATCATAATCATCCCAGCAAACATGGCCAGCCTAAACTCAAAAATCCAATTTTAAGGATGTAATTCAAAAACTTTGACTTGCAGAAAATACACAGCGCAATCATAATGGGGAGATAACAAGAGAAAGGAAAAAGCAAACAAACAAATACCTCAATATTTGAAAGAAGATCCGAGTGAGACAAGCACAGATATTTTGCACATGCTCCAGGATTGCAAAAGCATCCTGTCTACATAGGAAACAATGGGAAAACATAACAATCACCTTTCTGGTGAAAAACAAGAAGTTAAACCACCTGTTTCACTTTGCTCCTCCCAGGTCATCAAGAAGATGTATTAGTGAGCATGTAATAGTACATTCAAACTTGTTGACAATAAAAATAAATAAAAGACACTGTAGAGACCATATAACAATGTAAAATCCACATGTATATAGGGGCAGTGGAAATATCCATGAGATTGTGCTTGAGGCTTTACCATGTAAGCAACAGAACAAAAGGTTTTCACAAGTAACATTATAACCAATCATTCTGAGAGCACATTACTGACAGGAGAGACTATAGTCAGCCTGCTATATGGATCGATGGGAACTACAAAGAATAATTCATTAGTGGAACTACCAATTCGGAGAAAGAAGGCATCTGTGGGTGATGATCTGCCGATTTTCTATCTAGGACAGCTCATTCTTCGCGCTCTCTAGCCTAGTTAATTTAGTGACCATCTAGTATAAACAGGTGGTGAAGTCTCAGTCTTGCTGGTCCTGTTTACTGAGGTTCATCATACACCAAGAACTTATACCACATTAAGCATGTTTGTTTCTTCAAGTGTCCATCATCCTCCTGCTCAACTTACATCAGATTTCCACTCTTCTCTCACTCACACTAGTTGTTTGCTCGGTTATTATCTGCCAAATCTCTTTCCATATAATCATCATCATTTTGTGAGTTCAACTAATGGTGAAAAGAAGGGAGCTGTTCTTAGAGAGAGGGAGAGGGAGAGAGAGAGAGAGAGAGAGAGAGAGAGTTTCGGACTACATGTATAGTGCTCCTGTAATAGGCAATGGATGTCCTGTACGGGTCATCTAGTGTAAAGTATAATCTTAAAGGTTCCATGTGAAAGAACCCAATTAAATGCCGAAGGCTATAGCCAAGAATTACAGTTCATTATTGTGAACCCATTCTTGCTCTAGCCAACCTTGATACTTGTCTGTTTTCTACTAGAGTTCTCCAGCTAAATCTAACAGGACCAGATGAAATTTTAACTAGATGGTTCAATTTGTTGGAGGCTATTTTAATTATCACCTCAGATTCATCAAGAAAGAAGCCCACAAGACAACTTGACGTATGCCAGGTATAGCTAGTAGAGTGGATTGTTTTTTGCAATCACTGTGTATGCATCTGTAAAAACTGACTAGTATGGAATCACAGATGGATAATTTTGGCTGTCAGTTCCTCAGATCAAAACTATTTCAGCAGTTTAATATATTGTTATTGACCTAGTAAAGGAGTAACTAATTTTGGTACAACTTTAAACTCGTAAACTTAAGAATATTTACATTCTTAATAAACCTCCAGATCTTCCTTAACAACAGCTTCAGTGATATCAAGGTGACCCTAACAGTAAAATAGAAGCTACATCACCAAATCAACTACATAGTTTTTGCAACCAAAATCAAATGCATCTTCCCACTCATGATGATGTAAAAAAAAACAGCAATAGGTCATACAGAACAAGTCAACTATGTAAATAAAATAACTATAAAAAAAATCTTCAATGTTCGAACAGGTGATCTTTTGATGTGAAGGAATAAAACAATATATGATGGAATTTAACAAAATTTACCCGTAACTGAATTCCAGATAAAGATGCCAGTTTTTCCACTTCGCGGTATCCAAACCAAGAACCATCAGGCCTTCTCAAGTTGAATGACACAATAGGACCCCATCCATGACATACCTGACAGAGAAATGTCACAACTCTCAAGTCACGTGCATATTAAGTTGATTTATATGCACGTGTAACATATAATCACTTGACTCATCCACAAACAAACATTCGAAACAAATTCTTTTTTATACACTGGTATTTGGGAACTCCAAACTAAAAAGGAAAATGGGGCAAAGTTTTCCCATCTTACAGGAATGTTCACAAACAAAAACAAAAAGGAAGCGAGCCTGCATTCTGGAAATTAAGGATTCCTTGCTCCCTCAAGAATTAAGGATCTTTTAGCCTTCACCCTTTCCTGTTGTTCTCAGTGTCCTCTTGTCAAAATCGACCCAAGATTTGAAGACAAACAATTCAGTATTTCTTATCACTATCAAGGAAAATAGCGTGGAGGCAGGTCCACCACGAAGATACTGGAACAGCTGCAGGACAGCTCTAAACCAGAATTGATTTGGGGAAGCCCCTCAGAAAAGTCTTGGAAAAAAAATGCCTCTGGCATCTAATTCAGTGCATTAGAGATGCTCTGATCTCTGATATGGTGCAGGGCCTATAGATTCCCAACAACCAGAAAGTAATGCACACCTGCTGCGGTTGGGGTAGGTTTGAAATCTAAGACCGGGATATGGGTGAAAGGCGAAACTCTGGGTCCCACACATTGACTGGATTACAAAACAGAATATTGGTTATAAACACACACAAAAGAAGGACACGAAAGGTAAAAGTACCTAAGATTGCATTAGGTCCCTAAACATCACACCTAGGAACCTTGAACATCACACCCAAGTGGAAGATGCATTAAAGATGTAACCAAGTACCTTGATTTTTTTCCACGAGCTTCAGAAACATAGCTACATAACACACATAAGCTGCTACAAGCCAAACTTGTGGACCAACTTATTAGGATCTAGATGCTTGGACCCAAACCAAAACCAAAGCAACCACAAAACTGACCCAACCTGACACATAATAGCCATGAACAAAATCTTGAAGCCCAGTAACGAGCTGCTGGGCCAAAGTTAAAAGAACCATAATCCCTATACAACAAAATACTAAGTAACTCTTATGGCCAAACGACCGAAAAATGTCTTACCCTTGTTTCATATTGATACTCTAAATCCATATTGCGTAGTAATTAGGGAACTCCTACACCACATCCTATTGATACTCTCAAGTCATATTCGGTTTGAGTTGCCTTCTAAATTTGCATCACTCTCTCAAGACAGAATCAAGACTAGAAATTGAGTGTGTTGCAGAATGTGGCAACATTGAAAAAGCAACATTAGCTAGTGACTTTCGTAACAAAAGTAACCTTCAAACTATCGTTTCCGTAAATTGTGCAAACACTGGCTCCATTTTCATGCCTTAAGGCCAAAAGCATCTTCCTCACATATGTGGTAATAGATGTTGTATGCCTGAAAGGTAAATGGTAATGTACACTTTATAACATCAGGCATTAATTTAGAATATTCAATCGACAGACCAAGGAAAAGAAAGAGCACCAAGCACCAAGCAGCAAGGAGAATATAAGAATTGATAATAAACGTCTTTAATTTCTTAGTGTATCATACTGCAGTAATGTCCTCTGCTATAAGGCCTTTAACTTCAACTCTTTCATTTTGTTTTGTTGTGTCCCTATATTTCCTTCTTTTTCCCTTCATTTGAACATAGAACTCAAAAGTATATCTTTCACAGTTGAAGCAAGAAATCTATTAGATTTTTTTTATATCTATATACTTTTAGCTCTCTCTCCCTCTCGCTCTCCCTATCTCTCTCTCCCCCTCTCACGTAAGGAGAGAGAGGGGGACAGAGAGAGTGATGGCGTGCGAGAGAGAGAGAGAGAACTTTTTGTCATTGATTACTGCTGTAAACGGAAGTCTCTTCCTCCCACCCATTTTCCATTCCAACAATATGTTAACCAAAAGGTGTATCCCATCCTGAACTTGCATACATGACAAAGATCACTGTTATATCTCCAGCAAAAGTAAATGTTGAGCAAAGTCCCAAAGAAATTATTACTGTAAATTTACGGGCTAAAATGTGATGGTCATGAGATTTTTTTTCCCTTCTATTAAGGGCCAAATATACCATTTAGCGACATTTTGAAGTTAGTTAAACAAATACAGATTCTGCCATTTTAATCATCACCAACATACCGGGAGATTGAAGATATAGTTACGGAATTCAGAATATTGAACCCATGACGAATAGATGCTATGCTCAAGAATGAAGCGGTCCCATCCTCAAATAGTTCCTCAATCCCATCTCTTCTTTTCACAAAATCAGTGTCAGCAATTGATGCAGCAACTGTGCCTACAAAGCTCTTAGGGTGAGAAATCTAACAACCATGAGGAGCTATTGCAAATAGCATCTAAGCGCAAACCTCCACTAAAGTAGGTTTTCTTCAACAACTTTGCAGCATCTGCAGCATAAAATTAATCACCAATAAAAATTAGGAACAGCATTTTAGCCCCTCAAAAATCAATAAACCTAATAAAATTCCATTTTCTAAAGCACCCAGACATTTAAATTTAAGCACAATAAACAATGGATTCCAGTTCGAAGACAAAAAACAATCAAGTATATACACCATCAGCAAGAGAGATTGTAAGCATAGTTCTTTGACTCATCAGCAGAATTGGTAAAATGAGAGAGTACAGATAAATAATGAAGTAAACAATAAATTACTGCAAGCAACTAAATAATGCTATAAATACAACTTATAAAGCAACGGTTTTCTTTATAGAGAAAATGAAAAATACTACTAAAACCATATTGCAGAAGTTCGAAGTGGTAATCATGGATACCTACAGACCTATCACAAATATTACTACGTTTGCATTAATTCGAATAGAACAAAACAATGTTCTACACCAACTCTGCAATCCACAATTTGGAAAAGCATTAGCTACATTGCTGTTATACTCTTTTAAAGGAATAGGCACCTACTGTAGTTCCCTATAGTGATTTACATAGTCCAGTTCACCTAGTCTACAACCAATATGAAACTTAACAAATGTCCATACAACGCTTTCACAATCTAATCCAAACAAATCCAAAGCTTTCACAATCCAATCTATCAATTGTAAAGATCCAAGCTGCATTACAATATCCTAATGCCACATGACATCACTAAGTTGTCTCTGATAGGTTTGTCTCGTGCCACATGACATTACTAAGTTGTCTTTGATACATTTGTCCCAATGCACAAAGTGCTAGGCATGTCTACATAATGCCCCAAAATGATTCATCACCATGGAAGTTCCAGGTAGTTGCTTATACACCTAATATGGGACTCAAAGTATGCCTATACGATGCCTTCCAAATGCCATCCAGACAAGTCCATTGTACCACATCAGCTCTTCTTAGCAGAAAGCATTTGGAACATGCAAATTGCACTATTAATAATTGGAATGAAGAGCAAATGAGTTAATTTTGAGAATTCAATATAACAAATTTCTGGTGCTTGAAATCTTATGCAATATATGGGAAAGAATAACACTAAAGGGGAAACAAACCTTTTTGAAACAATCCCAGAATTATATATCAAACAAACATAAGTCTTTCAGCATCAAGGCTCACCATTTCGGGCAATGAGAGCTCCAAGTCCCGTTGGATAGCCAAATAGCTGTGCAGAATCAATATGGAGACTAAATTAACACCTGAAGGTACTAGTTTCTAATAGATGAATTTTATGTTCCAATTATACACATCAACCTTATAGAAGGAGACGACAACAAAATCTGCATGATGCTTTGACAAATCTAGTGTTTGTGTCGCACTTCCTTTTGCCGCATCAATCAATACCATCCAGCGACCACTATTAGGAGATAAAAGGACATCATTTTGCAATCACTGAATGATTCAAATCATTGAAATCAATTTGAAAAAATGCAAACTACAGAAGATCCATCATTTCGATTACCCAAATGCACAGCGATAACAACAAAACAGGCTAACAATCATGACCACATTTAAAATAGAAAAACAAAATCGTGACAACATTTCGAACCTAAGTTTCAAGCACTTGTTGGCATACCCACCATCAACAAATATTATGCAAAAGGGGTCAATAAGACTTGTGGCTGTAAAAGCCACCTCAAGTTTTTCTTTGTCTGACATTATCCATTCTCTTAGCAAGCCGAATCTCCTTTTCTTGAATCTAGGACTGAACATAGTCTCACAATTTTAGGTACCCATCATGTCTCTTTTCACTTAGAAAGAAAAAGTCAGAATCAATAACCAATTGTTCCAATGATTGTGACAGCACATCAAAATTATATTGAAATATTGAAAACCGGTGGATATAGTGGGAAATTATCCTGAACTCTATGATGTAAATTTAGATAATCTGGTTACATAAAACGAGTTCATTACATATGTAGGACTCAAAATAGTTGACAGCAGTCACAGCATATAGCCACCCACAATAGCAAACAGTTCATAGCAAATAAGTTAGTCTGCCAGGGAAATCATTGGACATATTGAAAGAACATAACGTCCATAGGTGATTGGAGTGGAGTGGAGGGTGCGCAAAAAGAGAGACAGAGTCAGAGACAGGATAAATATCATGTGCTTCATTGCACAGGCATGGAATGGGGCACAAGCTCCCCACAAATTCCCTAACACACAATATACTGGTTAACAGTGACTTCATCCATCAGATGTCATACCCAAATCAGTTCCTCAAATCGAAGTTATTTCATTATGGACATCAGATTTAGAAAGGGACATGTAAAAGGATGTATAATATGGTGTGTGTAATATACTTGGAAAGTTGAGAGCCTTCCAAAATTATTTCTGAATCTTCCTTTATAATCTTCACCAAGTCAAGACTGAATCTCAAACCCGTGAAATTGCACTCCGAAGGAAAGGCAAATAAGTTATATACATCACCTGCATTAGGTAAAGCACATGACAAAACTAAAGTGAGATTGTGACAAATAGTAGTACTTGATTTTGAACTCTCAAGCACATATCATTTTTCAACAATGGTATAATACATTTTCTATAAAACTAAGGGTGCGTTTGCACAAAAAATATCACAATATTTTTTACCAACTTACAATAAAATATTACAATATAATCTCTCTCTCTCCTATAAAAAATTACAAAAAATATAAAAAATTACCTCTCTTCACTTTTTCACTAAACCCAATACCAACACAAAACCCAATACCAAAAATTTTTCAACACAAACACAACCTAAGTCAAGTACAATATAATATGCCAATGATTTATAGTTTATAAAGGTTGGGGTCTGGAACAGATGGTAAGGTTTTAAGGATGAGATTTATTTCCGAAAATAGGTCAGTCAATGCCATGAAGATTGCATAGCAGGGCAGGAATATAAAATCAAGAAAAAGGAGAAATAAGATCTCATAGAAACTGACTAAGAACTCCCACAATTGTCACCTAGAAGAATCTTTGTAGAGGCTACAAGGCATGAAAACTTACAAGCAAGGACTTCCTAGTAAATAGAACTTTCCAACAGCTAAACAAGACTCCAAACAAAACTAAAACAACAATAAATAAACTACTAGTTAAGAATCTGGTTCTACAAAAACCAGAAAAATAGTTGCTTCGAAATGGCGCAAACTTTTGCAATCCAAGAGAAGAAGCTAAGGCTCACAAGGACCCCCCCCCCCACCTTCTCCTCCCTCATCGAGGAATAGTTGCATAAGGGTCTACTGCAGTTGGCAACTGATATGATAATAGCATTGTCTATTTGGGAAAGGACAAAAATAAAGGAAAGCAGAGAAAATAGAGAAATGAGAAGTTTCCAAAACAAAATAATTAGGTGGAAAAGGAATAAACCATCATTTTCTGGAACACATGGAAAATTTCTCAAACGATTCCAACAGATATATAAAAACTAGAAGGAAATGACAAATTGAAAAGTGAGAGAGAGGGAGAGAGACAGAGAGAGAATAGACAAAATTAAGTACTACTGATACAGTGAAATAACAAATCAAAGAATGTTGGGGGCCACAATCTAAATGCAAAGAAAGAAGTACTTCACCTAATGCAACAGTAGAAGTCATACAGAAGTTTCTACACAAGTCACCTAAGTTCCAACCTTGTGCAAAGGTTTGGATTTTGGAAAAGGTCTTAAGAAACATTAACAATTCATAAACCATTTAAGACCATCAGAATAATTAAAACCATGTAAAACTTCTATGCTTTAGGCTTATAAACCATTTCTTGCAAGATTGAGATGGAACGCTAGATGTGTGCATTATTAACTTCTAACTCACCTGCTGACTCATTCCCACGGATTCTTGCATCGTTTCTCCTTTGTATTTGGTGCTGGGATACCCTGAAAGACTTTACAGTGCCTCTTGATACTCCATTATGCACAGAGTCTTCAATATCTACTGCAAATGCCACAGCTCCTTGACAGAGGGCATATCTAAATATATATAAGGATGAACAGACATGAAATTAAAAGGGAGAACAAAAAACGTTTAGTATCACATCCTAGAGAAACTACGGTTCGTTTGCTAAATATGTACAAAAGGGACAGAAAAGCAGTTTTCCTTGATATCAAACAGCCTAGAAAGAGACATAACTATAAGCAGAATCACCAGATAGCTCTATATCCAAGGTCAGTAATTAAAAGATTAGGGTTTGGTGAAAAGGAGAGAAGATGATAATTATCCTCTCTCGATCATTCCATTATATATCTTCTCCTCTCGATCATACCATCATATATCACATCACACTACAATTGACCTACACTTATTACATATATCTCTTTCCATAGTTATCAAACTCTTTCCTTAACAAGTAACACAAGTGAGTTGTCCAATAAACTGAAGATGTACCTCAGTCCTAAACATCAACTTCATGATTGTCAATATAATCAACGAGGCACAAAAACTACTGCATCCTGTTCACATATTCGCTCATGCTTGGTTTTTTTATGATATAAGCACAAAATCAAGCTTGAGCTTCCTCATCTGTCCACTAAACAAATATATGAGGTCTACCTACTCCTAATGACTTGGCTCATTTGCAACCCTAGCAAACAGTAGATGACATAGACATCTTTTCTTTATAAATAGAAACTGATGCCTCAAATTTTCCATTTTGCTCTACTTAAACAGTGCAACCTAAAACTGGGTTCCTGCTGCCAGCATCTATAAACTCATCAATTGGTAGTTTCAAACTGTCTCCATATTTTCCTTCCAAATATAGCCAATCACATAGATCTGAACAATAAACCAAAATGCGACTGCAACTTCTCATTTTGTGATGGGTTGGAGTAGCAATAACAATCTAATTTAGAGAAATTAGAAATAAGGGTGTCACTAACGTAGGATTTAGGAAGGTTCGCTAATGAGGGATGACAAACAATTTCACAAGGGATGAGGAATTCGGAAGGTCAAACAATAACTTGGCAAAAGTGGTCATTGAGGTGAAATTGTAAAAAAAGAAAAAGAAAAAAAAGGACTAAAAACCATCAAAAAGTGTGCTTAGTTCCATCCAAATATGACACTCTAGAGAAGCTAATAGGAGGATACTCTCTGATCCCAAGTACACTATTGTGATTCTCCATCGTGTACATAAAACTGCTCTGGCAGCTCCATGGAAAGGCCTCCCCAACCAGCTTTAATGCTGCAGTTGCCCCAGAAGTGAATATGCATTTGTAGTCCTTTGGAGATGCATTGAAATAATCAAGGACCTGGGTAAGACAGTGAAAAAAAAGGCCATTCAACAGCTCCTGGAAATCTTAAAACTTGCAACAGAATATCACTTGCTTACACATTAGAAATGGAGAAAAACTCTTAGTCACGATCACTAATTGACAACACTGAAAACAAATTACATTTCTTCAAAGTATTCTTTGATCTCCCCAGGTAACTTTAAAAACACGCTTTGCGAAATAGTTTAAGAACTGTTCTGATACAGCAGAGGTAAAGCTGGAGTCTGAAGTTCACAAAATCATGTTGAAAGACATCACAGGTCACAAAAGATAACATATAGTACCAGTTGGCGGGCTTCCCTCACCATATCAAAAGTAGCAGTGCTGGAGTCACTTTGGCTATCTAGGTTCGAATTAAGGAATCTCACTCGATGACATGCAACCGTGAAGAATAAAAAATACAAGGAAAAATTAACTTTACCACCTTAAATTACTACCTCATTTGAACTTTGCTCTCTAAACTACCACTCTCGGCAATTGCGCCCTCATACGGCGACTACGTTGCAATTTACCCCCCAATTGAAGATCTCACTTTAAAATAGATAAAATCTATATCAAGTGGCACAATTTCAAAGGTTATACTTTTAGGCATTGCAAAAATGTGGTAGTTTAAGGGGTTCGATTGCCAAGGAAGTAGTTTTGGGGGCAAATTGCAAATGAGGGGCACTTTAGGGTGGTAAAGTTTTAAGTTTTTCAAAATACATATATGCTTCTATCAAACAGGAGGAAAACGCAAAAAAGGGTCAAAAAACGTAGGAGAAGCAACCAAGAAGGGGATGAGTCGTCACGATGGACGACAACTGCAAACTTCTGTAGAAAAGAAAGAAAGCGTTGTAACTCTGCATTACAGGATACGAGGATTTCCGTACACATTAGTGGTGAGGTCTTTAAATATTGCCTCCATCTGTAGCTCGGAGTACAAAGTAGCACCAGCATGATCCAAGTATACAAGACCTACCATTTACCAAAACTTCAAACAAAAAACAACGGAAATAAACAACCAAGCAACTCAACTACCACCAGTTGAGCTAAATCGATCGTTTACAGAGGCCAAGACCATAAAAAAACACAAAAAACAAAAGAAGAGAGCAACTTCATTGAAAAGTATAAAACTATTTCTAATCCAAAATGAAAACTAAAAAGAAGAGAAGAAAATCTGACCATCTAATCTCTTGAACTCAGTGGCTCTGATTTCATCGATAGTCTTGGGACCGTTGGGGTAACCATAATCCGCACCGAATTCCTTGAGAAACTCTTCCTTGTCTGAATCCATGAGCTACAATTTCCTGCGCTCGAGTGAGCTCTGGTTCTGAAGGTTAAACCGAGAGAGAGTTATGAAAAGTGAAAACCAGGTTGGGCAAGTCAACCTGGACACCTGCTTAGCTCCTGAGGATTGACGATCCTTGGATAAACTACTTCAGATTTTTAACAATCAAATTGTTTTTACGAACTGTACCTCAATTTCCTCTAATTCCTTGAATACCGTTAACCCCACGCAAATTATTCTCAGCGAAATCTAAAAGATAGCTTTTGCTCTAATCATTCTTTGGTGCAGAATCAGACAAATGGGATGGTAAAATGTTCAAAGGCTGCCCAACTAATACAAGAGACTTCAATCCAATTATTGTTATGCATGTGAAAATTTTGCAATCCGGTCAATTTCAAATTTTCAGTCCTTAGCTCTCTGTTTTTCTGTTCGACTTTCCTTGAGCAGTTGTTCTATTCAACTTCTGCGATTAATCCAGAGTCCAACCTCTGTTTTTTTTTTTTTGCGCAAGTTAAGACAGAGTTAAATATATATTAATCTTTTGCTTAGAAAAAAAAAAAAAAATATATATATATATATATAATGTATTGCTCCCGGCGGCGTAGCCTATCTAGATTCTACCCAACCACAAAGCTGGGACTGGGTAAGCACGGCCCAGATAATACCGCGGCCCATATAATGTTGGGCCATGGATGGACCATACTGATGGGGCCTCGAGCCGCCGACTTTAGCTGATCAGAAGATTGGTCCGTTGTTCAGCTGAAACCCAGAACTGGCTCCAACAGTTTTCCATCCTACAATGTACTAGGCTAGCTGGGTGAGCTACGGGAACAAGAAATTGGGCTTGAGCTGCACGATGGAGGATCATTAACGAGATTTTCAAGCAGGCTTTGGGCCCAATACCAGTCTCACAGTACTTAATAGAGTTAAGCCTTTTTTCTCACATCAGGTTTCAAGCAGGCTTTGGGCTTATTCCATCCTACATATGATATTAACGAGGTTTTCAAGCAGCTCTACGTCGATATTGCCCTTACAAATTCATAAACCAGAAATAGTAATTGAAATAATTTTAAAATCTTTCTTTTTTAAAAAAAAATTCTCATCGTTTCATAATCCTTAACACAATTATAGTATTTGATTTGTGCAAGGGATTTTCTCATAATTACTAATCTGAATTATAATAAAAACCCGAAATAGCAGAAGCTAGCGGCCGGTTCAAAAGCCTAGTTAAAATCAACGGGTGCCTTGTTCCCTTTAATTAAGCAATAAGTTACTAATCTTATGGATTAGGTTCTATGACTTAAGAAAACCCAGTTGATCAAAGATATCCACATAGTACTTTTCTTCGCACCCAGGTCGTGTCTTTCTTTCCTCCACTTAAATATGATATTCTTAGTTTTCTTTGAATTTTAGCGAAGTCAAAAAAGGAAGCGATTAGGATAGGAAATGGTTAGATCCATCTCAAAATTCCCCCTCTTCTTGCCTATCCTGTTTCACCAAATTTGAAGACTAGAGAATCACGAGGAGGCTCTTGGCTAGACTTTTTACATGGTTTCCTCCGCTGCTATATATATGTTGTTCTGATCTGAAATACGCAGAAATTGTACCAACAAAGTCTTCCACGCGTCGGTTCCATTTTTCTTAATTAATTTTCTTAGGCTATGTTTGCGTCCCAAAATTTTACCCACTCTAAAATTTTAACACAATAAAAAATTACAATATAATCTCTCTCTCCCCATCAAATCACTACTATTCACTACAAAAAATATAAAAAATTACTCATCTCTTCACTTTTTCACTAAACCCAATACCTAAAATTTTAACAACACTAAAATTTTACAACACAAACAGACCCTTAGAATCACTGCATGCAGGCTATCTTGTATTATAGAATTGTGACTGGTAGCCGGTAGGGACGGGGGCCTTTAAACAATTGGCCAACGCAATAAGCATCGCAACTCTGATCATTGATGGTTTGTACCCTGTTCTTATTTTCCCAACTATTCCTACGCGTCTGCCTGCCTGCCTCTTAAAGTCGAGGTGACTGATCAAATTCCATCCTTTTGATGTTTAAACCTGGGATGGAGGCCGGCTACAGCCTACAGGGCCCCTATAAGAGCATCTTTTGTGCTTCTTTGGCAAACCTGCCAACTCGCCATGGACTTGATAGAGTGAGAAATGCTAGTGTCTAGTCAAAGAAGACACCCTACCAGCACTACTAGAAAGAGAGAGAGAGAGGTTGTAGGTGAGGACTTTCTTTGTTAGCAGCAAATACGTTTAAGCTTTCGATGTCACTTACATCTAATCAACCCTGTTGTCCAAATTTATAAAGAACTTTAAAGGAAAATTTTAATTTGAAAAAAGAAAAGAAAGAAAACCCATCATGTCTTTCTTTTCCATATTGGTTTTCCTTTTAAACTGGTGGTGTTGTGAATCATCATGATAAAATGTACATACCAATGCTTAATAAATGGACCAAGAAACAAAGGTGGCGCACTTATATGCTTATAATGGCTTCCTTATAAATCATGATGCCATGCATGCACTGCATGAGATTCAAGAATGCTGATTTTATCATTATGCTCTCACATGTAATGACTTTTCAAGAACTCAAAGGTTGTTTAATCTGTTTCTTGAACAGCACTCTCTATTTTTAAAACTTAAAGAAGAGGAAAAACAATGACTGAAAGTATCTTCAAGAGCGTGCAGCTTCTACACAATTCTTCTTGAAAGAACAGTTCTAATTTGAAACTAATGATATTCGAAAACAATTTACTATCAGGTAACCATAAAAGGAAACTCTTTCGTTTTTCAAAAGATTTAATCATATATATCCTATAATAAACATAATTCTGGATATTCCCCTTACCATTTTTTAATGTCACCATATAACCAAACACCTTTTGAAATGAGAGAATTATGAACAGGATTGAAACTATTTTGTCGAAATTATTTCCTTTTGTCCCCTCCTCTCTTCATCCATGCTTTTCTCTTCGGGTACATATTCTAGTGATGTTAATCATATGATCACTGAATCTGGGTACATGCATGTCTTCGGAGGCTGTTGTACTGCAAGCTTTCGGTGGATGGAGACAGCAGAAATGCCCCTGATACGACCCGCGGACAAGCCCGCCACGCGATGTGAA
Organism: Myrica gale; assembly: GCA_963930655.1. Lineage (NCBI taxonomy): Eukaryota > Viridiplantae > Streptophyta > Magnoliopsida > Fagales > Myricaceae > Myrica > Myrica gale. Next base: position 20,499,705 of record OZ005617.1, on the reverse strand, counting down.
CAAGATTCTTGATCAATCGTATCCTTTGTTTCATTGCGACTTTGGGTCAGTTGCTCAGCCAAAAAGTGCAGTCCCTGCATATATTTTGCCTTCCTTATAAGTCTATACAGAGCATGCAAACGTATATCAAAGTACATAGTTTTACTGAATGGTTGTGTTCAGTGTTCAGTAACTTCAGTTCAATCACTGACCAACCTCTAGGAGGCCACGTATAATATTGCAGGACCCACTTAAAATTGACCAGGAGGACTTCTCCATTGAAGAAGAGGAAAAATTACTAGCTAGGGTAAGACTGAAAACGTTTAAGTACACGTACTTAGAATTGCTTACACGTACGTCCCCATGACGTCATTTACGAAACCATTCCGCCAATGAGTACACCAAAACGTTGGCTGTCGTTTGCTAACACAATTTTCTCCAAAATATTCTCTCTCCTAATAAAATACTACAATATAATCTCTCTCTTCTATTAAAAATATAAAAAATTACAAAAAATATAAAAATTTACCTCTATCTTCAATTTTTCACTAAACACAATACCAACACAAAACTCAACACCAAAAATATTTCAACACAAACACAACGTTCCTCGTTAATTAATAGAAATGTGGATTAATTAATGCATTATTTTTAAATTAATCTTGTTTACCAATTTATCATCCAGCTTTTTCCTCGTTACTCGGGTTTTGCTCCCTAAAATTGTCAATGCTATCACACTTAACCCTTAAATCTCTGGAGATTATACCTTATCTCGATCATTGTCACAACAATAATACGTGTCCATAACACAATCAAGGCCGTACATTACGAGGTCAAATCCATCCAATAATATACAGAGAAGGACATGCACGTCGCGTTCATTTATGCATACAGATAAATAAATAAATAAATAAAATTTTATGCATACAGCTATATATATGCTAGCTGTTCCATCATGTGTTATCCCACCACATGATCCCGTTTGGCATAGGTTTATTTGGACGAACAAAGGGAAGAAAAAAACAAATTAGGAAGGAATATTAATAACGAGATCGAGGAACAAAAAAAAAACTTACGACGTACGTGTACATGATCTCTTGCTTCGTCGTTGCTAGCTGTCACTTAATTATTGAATACAAATTAAAAAGCCCCCTACGAAAAACATTATTCTTTTCACTCAAGATCAATATATATATATATGTCCCAAACCTTAGAAAATTCCTCATATTTATTCGTCACAATGGACCAAAACCGAAGTGATGTACAAACCATTGTATGGATGCCACTTGTCTGTCTCGTTTCAATAATTCTCTGATCGGCGAATATCGTAAGCCATTAACATGGGATAACGTACTACTTAATTCCCACTAACACGTGCAAGTCGCTTCACGTGTGTAATTTTCTATCCAAATTATTATGAATTCTCGATCCCCGGCCCTGGCCTTTTTGATCATCAGCCTAGGGCCATGATTTTGTCCATTTACTCTTAACAATTTTGTGGGCATGAGGCAGTAAAACTAAATTATCTCCAACACCTTTTGATTTAAGTGGCCGTGCAGGATCCGGTGGAAAGTGGAACGCATGTGCACCAAATTAATAAAAAGGATCGATTTCGTGTCAAAGCACTCGTTCATTGGTGATGTTACCTGCCTCCAAACATAATTCTACATCAATGAGGTCACGATAGCATAACATATTACTTTGGCAAGATTTTCCACAAATCAGAACGTTTGTTTGTGTATTGCTTCTGTAAGGTTGATTCCCATCTTGTCATGCATATCTAATCGCTTGGAATTTTATAGTAATAGAGTTTTATTAGCTTCAATTTCATCACATACATATAAAATAACCTTGTCTAGTTCATGCCTGTAAAGCTCCAGGCAAGATCTTGCAATGGGTCACTAAAATAATTAAATACATCAAATTTATGATAAAAGCTATATGATAAAACTTAACAATCAAGTTAATTATATATGCACCCAAAGAACCATCAGCTTACGTGCGTACGTGTATATATATAGACCTCAGCTCGATCTCTATTAAGTCAGAGAAGTTACGTACACACTAAACTAGTATAGATTTATGGAATTTCAAACCAAATACCACATATAATTAATATATAGTCATGCAATTATTGTCTTATATATGTTTCCAGTTAACTCGCTAACTATTCTTTCGTATCTTAATAATTAACCAAGGCCTTATTTGGGATCGGGTTTGAACTTAGGCTTTAAGACTTAAGTCCCGCTTTAAAGTTCCCGCATTTGGATGTGTTAGGATTGAAAGCGGGTTTTTGCAAACATTAGAGACCTGTCAACGTCTCCCCTGCTTTGTGTGACTCGAAGTCAAATGTCGAATTAAAAAACCAAAAAATATTATTGTTTCACATTTCTCCAACTAACACTACATTTCATCGTATGATTGGACACAACATGTGAGTCCCTATACTTTTAAATATTGTCTAATTAAAGTTACTTTTTAATAGCATGTGCCCTTAGAATGTGATCCACCTAGAGTTATTTTTTATAGTATGAGCTCAAGAATGAGGTCCACCTAGAGTTGTTTTTTATAGAATGAACTTCACCGTTTGATTGACATATTTTTGCAAAAATCTGCAAATAAAAGAAAGTAATTATTAAGGTCTTATATCACTCTATCTCAAGAATCACAAACTCAATACAAAGCCTCAGGAGACCCTCTCTAATTCTCAATCTCAATTTCAATACCGATCCCAACAAGCCCTAAGGGTTTTATAAAAGCTTGGGCTTTTATAAGAAAATTGTAGTAACTTAATAACTTCTTCGGTTTTCACTTGGTCTAAGTACCTTTTCCCTTTGCGCAAGATTTATTAAAAAGAATTTGATATCTCAATTGGAAGATCTAATAAAATTAATATATGTATGATGAAACCATTTTTAACCAATCTATCACAAGAATCTACTGGGCCAAAAGCCCAAGGAAGCTAGACTCAAAGTCCAGTACTTGAGACGGGTTGAAAGGTCTAAAATCTCCTTCCTTCCTCCTAGAAGCAAATAACACACTATAACTCAGAGTCCTTCCTGTAGGGGGATTTCTCCAATTCCATTGTCATTCCTTGTCATCTCTTTTTTTTCGCTGTTCTTGTTTTTAATGAGAGAGTTTTAGAGACAGAAATGCATACATTTTTTCGTTCCTTGCATTCTCTATTTATCCTTTTTATTTCTGTTCTGGGTCGGAGTTTCTCGGGCATGTGCCCATATTTCTTTTCTTCGGATGTCGGTCACTTTTTCACCCCATGCCTCTTGATTTTTGTTAGCGGTGTAGGAACCACTTTTTTATCCTACCTTTCTTATTGGTCTGCAGTGATGCGACCTCTGTTTACCTATTTAATGACGAGATTTTATTCTTTATAGTATCCATTGTGTCAGGGAATCGAATGATTAACCTCTCCTAGGCCTTGATTTTCATATATGACAAGATCTCTATTTAAGAGGGCTGTCAGTTTATCTACAGGGTCTTCTTCTTGGTTCGAGAGGAATCTTGTATACTCGTAGATGAGATTGGGCTCTCTATCTTATAAGGCCTCTGTGGGCTGTCTGGGTTCGAAAAATCTATCCACATCAATGTACATGAAATTATCAATTAATTACGACAAACACTTACAAAAGTTTTTTACAAAACTATACGTACGGGCTTGGACTTCAAAAGGAACATATTAGGCTACTTTAATCGTCACATAATTGGGGCAGAATTTGATTCCCACTGTCTAGGTTTGAAAAAAAAAGAAGAGAGAAATATCATTTTCCTCACCTGAATAATGGGGTTAATGTTCTTCAAACTACCAATATATTAGTTCATTATATTGAACCTTTAAAACTATCAAAATTTATTAATACGCACTCTCGAATAATATTGGACTGTCATAATCGTGTCACATGGTCTATTTAGAATACATAATGTGATACGATTTTGACGGTCAGATCTTATTTAAGGGTGTACTACTTTGATAAATTTTGATAATTTAAAGATCACTTAATGTGATTAACTTAGTAGTTCGGACTTCTAAATTGATATTGATCCCACAATTCAAGAGTGCAAAATAATTTTTCAAAAGGCAATGCAACGTAACTCGCACGTCCACAAAATTAATACTCAATGTACATAGTTTGATAGTGGTAAATTCACATTAACTCTAAATATTTGGATTAATGTAGTGGCGAAATTTCGAAGGCAATGCAACGTAACTCGCACGTCCACAAAAGTAAAGAAACCATGCATGTTGCTTCAGTACTATATATATTGACTCAACTTATCATGGAGCACTTCCTCGCGTAATTCTAGGTTTCGCTCTAACTACATATATGATCAGCATAATTTCTAGATCTTAAAATTAATTTCTTCTTCTTCTTCTTTTTAATGCAATTGCATCCTTAAAGCGGCTGCGGTTGAAAAAAAAAAGGTATTCAAAAAGTAAATGAAACATGTACGTTTTGTACTTGATTGGTCGAAGAACAAGTTTACGAACTGTATTTATAGTGAATAAAGCCATAAAATTATTTAAAGCGATAAAATGACGAAAAAAGAAAAGAAAAAGAATAAAGCTAAGTCTTTTTATTTTCTTCCAATAAGTGGTAATAGATACAAATTGATTGTAGCTAATAGGAGCTCAGTATCTTTGACAAATCTTTTACTCTACTAATTAAATTAAATTTTGAAATTTTAAAACAACGAATTTAAAAATTGAGAAAATATAATATTATGGTGGGGCCAGATGTCTTATCAACAACGACATTTTTGTCCAGCAAAATCTAAGGGCCTTGCTTTTTTGGGACCCCCGCAAGATTTGCTGTCACTTTGATCTCTACATAACACCTGCAACCTCTCCTTTCAAGCTCCCCCCTTCTCCACTCTCTCACTCCTTTCTTGTCCAAGTCCTTGATTCTTTCGTTTCTTCTTAATTTCCTCATTTTCTTCCCTATGGCTACTCGCTTTTATTTCTTAGCAAAGACGCCCTAGCTAGCATATGATAATATTGAAATACCTATTTCGTGGTACTGGTAAATTTCTGAACTAAAACATTGAATGTATTGAGTCTTTTTGTATTAACTAAGGCCGATGAAGGAGAGTGGAAGAAAACAAGGAACAATGTCGCCATGCGCGGCATGCAAGCTTCTTCGAAGAAGATGTGCTCAGGATTGCGTGTTTGCACCTTATTTTCCAGCTGACGAGCCGCAGAAGTTTGCAAGTGTGCACAAGGTTTTTGGAGCTAGCAATGTCAACAAGTTGTTACAGGTTCCATTCCCATGCATCCCTTCTCTCTCTCTCTCTTTGTACTTATTAACCAATATTAATTAAGATAAACAGTTCTCTTGCAGCAGGAGTATGATTTTTTTTTTCTTGTGGAAGTCATTTTCAAGCAAGTGGGCTAATGTAGGGCTAGGCGGCTAGCTATTGGGTGTCTTCTCAAAGACTTTCTCCAATATTCTAAATGAATAATTAACCACACATAAAGGGGGGCAGATACCTATCCTATTCAATATTTACTGCCCATTAAGTACTTCTTAGCTTAGTGTGAAAGCACTTTGTGTTTCTCTCTAAGGCAGTATCAACAAAGTGCTTTAGAGGCAGTTTTGAAGGATAAGACAACAAGTGTTATTGCTCTTCATCATTACTCGTCACTGAATAATTCCATGCTTTCGCTGGAAACTGCATGGATTAGGATACTGGGGCCGCAGTATGGATATGGATTTGGCAGCAGTACTGGGGAAGGAGGTAGGGTTCAATCTCTACTTTAAGAGACTTTGATAGGCAAGTAAAGACGAAAAACGTATAAATTATGTTCTAAAACAAGATGAGTTTTGCTCCCACTAGTTACCCTGCATACTTCAGAGCCAGTTTTGCTTTGCCAAGAGACTAAATATTTTCTAGGGGATGTGTTCAGCCAAAGATACCAAAAGAAGATGAGGTTTGCTCCCCCGTTAACCATACTTGGGAGCAAGTGTTTTGCTTTGCTCCCATAAGAAGCTTGCCCAGCCCAAAAGATAAACTGCGTATAGGAACCGCTCTTCTAGGAAAAGGAAAGAAATGAACCCGAAAAAAACCAATATTCCTTGAACCTGGACTTACATTTAGTTATATAATTCCTCAACAGGGCCTTCTATAACATAGATCGACACAAGGGACCTATTTTTATGATGGAAAAAGCCTAGTACATCTCATAATAATTAAACAAACCATTTCCTTCATACTTGATCAACCTTTGCCAACTTATAGACCCAGGCTAAGATACTCAGAACATAAAAAATAGCTGTAGACTACTGACAGATGAGTACTGCTAGTCTTCTAATATCAAGTAATGCTCACTACCCTCATCATGCCATGAATTCAACCAAGAGAACCTATGGATATAGTATATACTACCTCTGGCATGCATCATCCAAATTAAAGTATAATTCCATTCATGTTTGAATAGCTAGGAATGATCTGTGCAAATCATATATATGGTCAGAACTACCATGCCATTCTTTTTGGTCCCTTTTATCAGGATGTTAGACTTTATTTTGTTCCTATTTTTTTTTTCTCCTTTGAAATTACTGCAAAATTTGGGAAGGCAAATCCCACTTGTATCCTCAGGAAAATGGTCATCCAGATATCATACTAGACAATATGGTTGCCTTTTATTTTTGTGTGCTTTTTGTTTCTTAGTTTGGAGAAACTTTTAAATGGTCGTTTGATCTTCTTGTTCGTAGTTACCTTTTTCATCTCTATCAACCATCTGATGCCAAGAAAAAAAAACCATTTGATACCATGTCACTATTTTAGGAAGAAAATATTCAAAAAAGCAAAAAGCGTATGTTCCAATTTCCCTACCTGCCTTTATATACTACTTCCGTTATAGTGGTTAGCTTCGGTTGGAGACCCCACGTAAAAGTAAAAAAGCTAGAATTCTCATTCTTCTATTGGAAAGTAATTAAGGTACTGATTTACTGACTGATTACTTTTGTACCTGAAAGAGACCAAAGGGATCGAAAAAAATTAGCTTTATTCTGTGAAGCTACAGATTATTTTAATTTGCAGTGGTGGATAATTAAAGATGGTTAGGAGGATATTGCTTATAATAGTGTTTAGCTTCTTCTTTATGACCGTCAGATATCTCTTTAATTAGGAACTAAACCGTAAACTTTTGGTCTCGGCGGTATTCTAATATTCTATGCGTAGTTTTGGAAAAGCAAATTTGTGAACCACTCAAGTTGCCTTTTCCTTTATGATCATGGGTTAACCTCGATGGAGACGGGGGTACTAGATAGGTCCAAAAGAGATGTCACCCATGTAAGCAAATTATAAAGTAATTGGAATTCTTTTTTTTTCAATAAAGTATTGGACACTAAATATTAAGCAAGCATGACATCATAGTGCGGTAGCAAAACGCAACATAAACTATTATTACGAAAAATATATATATATATATATATATTACAGTACTGTTTGTAGGCGAGTTGCAGATCTTTGCAATCTCATGATTTAGACACTGATCGGCGATGCTTTTTCGACGAAAATTGTTGACAATTTGATGGGTAAATTAGTCGTGCTTCATGAACATATCTCAAACATGCAAGGGAATCGTGAGATCGATCTGACGACTACCCGTTCACTTCCTCTCCATGGATTCTATCCAAAACGAGTAAATCTCCAGAAAACAAAATTAAAGATCTAGATCTCTGTCGTTAGAACATGGGAAGTAATTTAAGATGTCTAGGCCAGCGTCGAAACAGTCCAGAATCAAGTATGACGAGACTGATCTCTTGGGTTCTGAAATATGCAGGAACTACCGGAGCACCAGCGGAGCGACGCGGTGAGTTCCATGGTGTACGAAGCGAATGCTAGGGTTCGAGACCCTGTGTACGGCTGTGTAGGAGCCATATCATCTCTACAACAACAAGTTGACGTGCTCCAAACCCAATTGGCAATTGCTCAAGCTGAGGTCGTCCATATGCGAATGCGATCACAGAACACTTACCCACCCACCAGCTCCCCAGAGAATGGCTCGCCCTCACCCAAGCTCATGCCTAATCCTCAGACCAAGTCATTTTTTTACATGGACATGGCGATCGATCAGGCCAACATGGCAGAGTCCTTGTGGTCGTGCTAGTTAATTTGCCTTCACTTTGATCATGATTTCCTTAGTACTACTATCATGGGCTTGCTTTATTAATGTCTGCCTATTCGATATTCCTTTTTTTTTTCTTGGCTATTTGATATACCTTTTTGTTTTCACGTCTACCTCTCTTTGTTTTTTCCTTTTAATTTAAGGGTGAAATGCACCCCATGCCCCTGGGGTATGCGAAAAAAGCAAATATGCCTCTGAGTTAAACAAAGTCATTTTCATACCCCTGAGGTATACTTTCAGGAGTAAATATGCCCCTCCGTTATGTGCCGTTTGAAACCCTAACGGTAAATGCTGACGTGTCAAAATTAGACACATCAACACCAATCACAACTCGACACCTGACATTTTCGAAATTAAAAAAAAACACAACAGAGCAGGGACCCCCGAGCGGCGAAGGGAGCTGCCGCAGCGAGGGGTGGCCGCTAGCTACCCCCGCGGCTCACGCCGTGCGGGGGTGGCCGGCAGGGGCCACCCCCGCGTCGCCGGCGCCGTTCGCACGAGCGCCGCTCGCGCGACGGGGGAGCCCAGATCTGGGCTCCCCCTTCGCCGGGGTGGCCCCTGCCGGCCACCCCTCGCTGCGGCGAAGGGAGCCCAGCTCCCTTCGCCGCTCGGGGGTTCTCCCCCTGCTCTGTTGTGTTTTTTTTTAAATTTCGAAAATGTCAGGTGTCGTGTTGTGATTGGTGCTGACGTGTCTAATTTTGACACGTCAGCATTTACCGTTAGGGTTTCAAACAACACATAACGGAGGACATATTTGCTCCTGAAAGTATACCTCAGGATATGAAAATGACTTTATTTACCTTAGGGGCATATTTGCTCTTTCCGCATACCCCAGGGGTATGAGGTGCATTTAAGCCTTAATTTAATTAAAAGGTGACTCCCTAGAACATCTATACCATACCGAGAGATGATGATCGATCATGATGATTAACCATATTGTAAATTTCTAGACATGTAATTATGAGCATTATATTATATATATATTTGATGTCTTTTTAATTAATAGTACTTGATTAAAAATTTAATTTTCTGAGTGAAAATCACCGTTCCGTTGTCAGCGTCAAAGCTTATACACCGCTTCAACCAAAAATTCGAAAATCTTACGATTTTGTTCACCTTTTTTTTTGTGGGACTCAACAAATTGCTTTGATGACAACGTCTGTAATGTCTAATTTTCATATCGTGCTCTGGTCTGAACATGTAATTATGACAAGTAGTACCATGTTGTCAAGTTTTAATGTCAAACCTAAAAAGCTAGCACAGGTTTATAGCCCCTACGACTCCTACTTAAATAGTTCCGATATAATTGCTGTAGAGAATCGAACCTAAAACCGTATACCTAATACACATATATAGTCTTAAATTTATCTTAATTCCGCTGAAGCAACCTAAGGATGGGTTAAATTAATATACGACAGCAAAAATAAATTGTAAATTTAGCAGAATTTATTATCCAAAATTTCAGAAAAAATAGAAAACGACCAAGAATATCTAAGAATTTATTTCAATATTTATCCCACTCCCTAAAACGAAAAAAGGAGCTTACAGTGACGATCTGTCACTAACCTAGGAATAAAGGACTACATCATGCATTGGATTGTCCAACGGGCGGCGACTGATGGTAGTGGAGTTGGGCTGGCCTTATAATTTGAGGCTCAATATTCCACTCGATGGTAACGCCTGAGACGAACAAAGAAGCCAAGCCCAACAAAGATTATATGACATACGGATCGACCAATCGTCCGCTCAATGGAAATCGCCACAAGGACGTTGGTTCGGCCCAAAAGAATGCTTCCCTATCCAAAACTTAATAGTATATTTTACCCAAAACTTGTCAAGTGTGTTAAGAGTTGGTACGGGTCTCTTAAGCCGGATGCAGGAACTTGGTCAAAGGCTTTTTTTCCCAAAAATAAAAAATAAAGCAGTTCAGCTCCTTCATGCTTTAATATTCAATTGAAAAAGGAAAAGAAGGCAAGGAAACAAGATGATTCCAAGGCCAATGCAATAAACTAAAATAAAGAAGGAGAATGATCCATTGCTGGACCAGAACTCATGAAGATTGTGACTGGTCGCTTAGCTAATCGATTGATATATATGCTTCTCATTTTGAAGTATCTATGAAAGGTTTCACCTAATTCTAATCAACGTCAGTCTTTTCTTTTTCCTTCTCTAGTGCTAGACTTTGTTATTCCCTTGTTATAATTGCAACCTAGGCACAGTCTTCATTTGTCTCTAGAAGCATAATAGGTACAGTGCCTGCAGTAGGCCGCATCTAGCCTTTTTCATGCAAATTGCTTAATCTCCAAGATTTCCATCATTTTCTGCTAGAATGTTGACCTCGAATTTCTGAGTTTGTCGTTTGAGTAGAAATGGTCAACCGATTGAGTTGTTTGGCTGGCAATTAATCCCATGGGGCCTGAGCCCGTAATTGAGGCAACTGTTGTTGCTTCTTTTTAGTGGGTCGCAACGAGGAGCAGGATAAGGCTGCCATGACCGACAAATCTGTCTAGATGATTTGGTGATTTATCCAAGTTCGGACCCGATGCGGTAACAAAATAGCGACAGTAGAAACTTCTCAGTTTCATCCATATATACAGCGGCTAGATGAATATCCCACTAAGACTTCGTAGCTCTCCCTCATCTTGAAGGGACAATTAGTTATAGACTTTAGATATGGCACGCCGGCATTTACTTTCTTGACAGCTATTTCCGTGATCCTTGTCCGTTGCATTGACAAAGACATGCATCATGCTAAATTTAGGAGGACAAACCCAAAACGTTCCATGTGAAAGAACATGTCGAGGTTCAAGACTACAGGCCGGTTCAGTGATAAATATTTCCAGAAGTTTAATTTGTATTTACGTATCTCCTACGTTCTATTTTCTCGGGGGGGGGGGGGGGGGGGGGGGGGGGGGAGATCCGTTTTGGAAGGTTCCGGCCGCGAAGTGCTCTTAAGTTACATATATGAAAAATGTCCCCAGTCCTGGCTTATTTCTAACTGTAATGATCGATACTGCAATGGGTCGTCTTATGAAAAATGGGAATATTTGAGTGACTTTGGGTGAGTGCTTTCTTACGATTGTAAGAATGCTTGCTTGTGGCATCCATTCGATCGCCTTTTGTTGCCTCTTTCCCTTCCTTGCATCTCCTCCTTATATATCCAATCTTTTCGAGAGCAAAATGTGAAACCGGAAGCTGAGAAGTCACGCTTTTACACTGGCTTATATTAGTCATGAGTACTTGTCATGTATGTTCACGTTGACTTGTATAGAATTGCACGAAAGAGGAATCCAAAGAAGTACCTAGCTATCTAATTGCTTTCCTTCCTTTATTTGACTTGGCTTGCCTTTGGATGCCCACGCTCAATCATTTCTGAATCGCATGTGATCAGTTTATTTGCTCAACTAACTCCAAAGGAGCCCAGCTTTGGTAAACAGTACAAGAAGTACTTGAACAAAAACACCGCACAGAGAATGAGATATATAAAGATATGTTTCTTGTAGCAGCTGTAAGAGTCATACATACAGACCACCTATATATAGGGCCGGTTTCCATGGCCGCTGCCCTAGACCTTTTAATTCATAGCTAATGAATGACTGTTACAGTGGAGAAATCAGTCATATTGCATGTCTGAAAATTGCTACTGCACACATATATATAATATTTGGTTGTAGTAAAAAAGAAAATAGGAAATAGTAGAGAAAGAAAAATTTATATATAAGGATTAATTACACAGTACACCATCATCCTTACATCCACGAGAGAGATAAAGTCTATCCATCTCTATATATGAAAAACCTATAGTTTAAATCCTAACAATAATATTTAACTTCCTAACATTATGTACATGAGTGTCGAAAACCTAAAAAAAACTCCCTATTTAACTTGTATACCATACCACCAATATCACTTTGTGAAAGCTAGCTCCACAATAAGCTATTATTTATTCGAATTCTCATCAAAGAGGAATAATAAAAATTAAGCCATGCATGACTTCAACTGTATATATAGAAATTAACTCTAAGTAGCAACATCTTCCACGTTGCAAGCAAACCCTATGGTCTATTACTTGTAGCTCCATATCAAGGCCATGGAAGACTAGTCTGATAATTGACTACTTGTAGTGCTCTTTTAAACAGAACGGCAAAAGTTTAGCTAGTTATATATATATGATCAAAAGACTTAGATCAAATATTAATTATATATGATAAATAAATAATATATATATAATATTCTGTTAACTACATAAGATATACATACATATATCAGAAGTGGTTAGATCTCTGTATTCTACTGATTTCTTAAGACACTAATATTGAGTCATGTGGATATTTTAACTATTATTTTTAATTAAATGATTCGGATTCTACTGTATCATTATTAATTAATACTTATGTAAGCCTCTTGAGATCCTGAACTTTTTCTGTATTCATTAATTTTTAGCCCCCACTGATCTAATTGCTTAATTAATATTCTGTCTCCAGCTGTAAAGTGTCCTTCAGGTTGATCTGGTTCATCTTGATAAGTACTATATATACATAGAGACATATAGTGGTCGTATCCAGCACTGATTTGTTTCAATTTTATCCGTCCAATATTCATCCCATGTAAATTAATTAAGTTCAATCCCAACAGTGCTAGCCAGCACCTACCATGGACGTAGTGGTTCAATTTATGGCCTGGTTTAATTCTATCTGTACGTAGGAATGTGCACCATGCGTAACCAATGATCTGCACAATTTTAGGAGAGTACACTCACACCCAACATGACTAGCTTGAAAGCTATAAACAAGCGATAGGTTGATCTTTTCTATTTGAGCCACTACCAGCTTATGCCTGTTCGATCGTTAGCTATATTCTTACCATTCTCTATATATATGCTTCTCTCTCAATCTTTCCATTTTTTTCATTTTATAAATGCCCGAAGCCGACTTAATTCAAAACCATTTAGGATTCAAACGAGCGTACGAGATCGATCTCTAGGGAAAATTAATATTGGAATATATGGTCAATTATAAGTTATAGCTAGCTTGTAAAGGTCCGGTTTCTTAAAGAATAGCAAAGTGTTTTGGCATGTTTGTCACCAAAATTTTGCACGGAGTGTACTTCTTCGTGGGTTTCTCTCTCTCATTCGTCCTTGCCTGATCGACTCGCGGTTTGACACTTTAATGCGAAGCTGAGCATGGTTGCAGTAACGAAAGGCAAGCGGACATAACAAATAAGTTCTGCGTTCAAATGGAATATGACTAAGACTCGGGTCATCCAAAATTTCAACAAGCAAACGACAAAGACAGCAGCAGCTAGCTATAGTACATATATATGTATGAAGAAAGTGGGTACAAAATGAAAATTTGAAAATGACCCATCATGCACACATGATGCATATTCGGCCAAAACTTTGGACTTGGTGGAGTAAATATATACTTATAATAATTAAGGAATGCGATTAGAATAAGAGCTACCAATCGAAGTTGGCTCAACATTATGAAACGATCCACTTATATGTCTATCTCGATTCCAAGCCTCCCTTTCGGAATCTTCTCTTGGACCATTATAAGGAGATCGAGGCCTAGTTGTATAAAAGCCATGGCCAAGAAATTGCACGAGTAATATCATCTCCTTAATTAACATCGTTGTTCAAAATCAAACCCACAATTTCTCATCTACCAAGCTGTAATCTTCTAGCTATCATTAAACCAACACCTCCAGTGATAAAATTGCTTTATTTATATTATGACTAGTTTGAACCGTACTAATTGTCTAATTTGTTCTATGTTACTTAGGTTGTGTTTGTGTTGTAAAATTTTAGTGTTGTTAAAATTTTAGGTATTGAGTTTAGTGAAAAAGTGAAGAGAGATGTAATTTTTTATATTTTTTGTAGTAAATAGTAATGATTTGATGGGGAGGGAGAGATTATATTGTAATATTTAATTGTATTAAAATTTTAGAGGGGGTAAAATTTTGGTACACAAACGCACCCTTAAAAACCTAGGGAGCTTATACATATATAGGGAAAATTCTATTGATAATCACTGACATTGATTATATATATAGAGAGAGTCTTTATATTGGTTTCGAATTTTCCGAAATCACACACAGATATATATATAATATATAAAGTGTAATTATTCGGAATATATGAAGATATCCATTAATAAGCAAGCGCTCATAATCAATATTGTAACGATGGAGCCAAAAGTCTATCCTAATTTTGAATTTGCAGCCACATTAATGCCCTTGAGCAAATCAATAACCTATATATATATATATATATTGCATAGTTTCAAAAGCATGCCAATACAAATTCCGCCAAAGCTTTTTTCCTTTTCAGCAAATTGGGCCACTACAGAGTATAGTCAGAGCAACTCCATTCGACTTTCGAATGATATTTTATGTTTCACTAATTTAGGGTGTGTTTGTGTTGTAAAATTTTAGTGTTGTTAAAATTTTAGGTATTGGGTTTAGTGAAAAAGTGAAGAGAGAAGTAATTTTTTATATTTTTTGTAGTGAATAGTAGTGATTTGACTGGGGAGAGAGATTATATTGTAATTTTTTATTGTGTTCAAATTTTAGAGTGGGTAAAATTTTAGGACGCAAACGCAGCTTTAGTAATTTTTGCCTACAATCAGTACCACGTAAACAAATGTTTTTTTTTTAAGAAAAAAAAACATCATCCCTAAAGGAGTTGTCAGATGTTTGGGATAATCTAGGTCCATCCTATCACCCCGCAATATAGGGTAAATAAGTTAGACTTGTCATAGCCTCTTGCAGCCAGTCGTCCTCATCAGTTTTTATCTGCAAAATCATTCCGGAAATACAAACGAAATGGATAAATCAACTTTATAAATTTTTTAAAACTATAGAAATATACATTGGAAAGGTGTTTGCCATAGTTATTCTCTGCCCAAAGAGTTTCCTCGTATATTAGCACAGTACTCGATTAAGATTGCGTATGTACACAAAGTATTACCTGGATATTATCAGTGCGGCACAAATCCTTTTCCTTGTGAGCGTCGTCGTTCTTCTTCTGGACCACCCTATCTTCTTCACATAGTTCCCTATTCCTTGCGAATCTCCCACGAACTCTAACTCTCCTGTCAGCCAGGGTCTTCCGACATGCGTACTGTATAGGCAGTGGAATATGGAGAAAATTTTATTCAAGGATTTTGACGATATAAAATGAAGACGATATTTTTCCAGTACTGTTTTCCGGTCTCTTGGGACATTTCATAGAAGTGCGAGGATGTGCGTGTTTCTTTCACACAGAGAGAGAGAGACCTTGATGGTTTTGTTGAAGTTCCTTTGGGTTCTCTTCTTCAAATATCTTAGAATCCTTTCCTTCCTTTCTTCCTCCGAGTACCGGCCGACCTTGATACTGGACTCTTCAATCGCACTGGGTTGATTACCTTGAATTCCCTGCAGCAAAAATATAATGATCCAACGTCGAGATAAATTAAGCAGTGTTGACCACATATATACTAAATGTTCTAAATCATTCCGCACAAAATGGCAGCATTTGGGAATTGGGCTTAATATCCATGAAAATAATATATGTGTTCAAAAGTTTCAAGTTCGATAGTGACCCTACACGAACAATGATCTAATGAAGCACTAGTTGCTTATCATCCTATACCCTTGCGCAAAACTGTGATTTTTGGAGGGCCACTTCACACCGAGAAGATTGACATATATAAATGCTGTTATAGAAAGTTTCAACTGCCTCTGGAGCATTGTAAAACAATCGGTCAGGACATTAGCTTATTCTCCGTTGGCCGGGCCGGTGCTCCATGTCGTTGGATCCTATATTTAGACACACTAATGAAGCTCGGGATTCTCGACCACATACGATTGTTGGAAGGATCGATAGTCATGGAAGACATGATAGACGTACCTTGTAACTCTATGTATACAGAATTTTCGTAATACATAAATATATTTATGTTATATTATCATTTGGTGGACAACCCAATGCAGTGCGCACTGTACTGTATAAAACACCGTAAGGTTTTAAATAAGCATACCCAGTTTTCGCCCGCAGCAGGATAAACAGGATTATAATCGTCCAAAAACCCACAACATTCGTCCCCAAACTCGCACATATTTGCCTGCTGGGCGTACCCGCAACCAAAATTCTCATCTCCAGCCACACCCCACGAACCCATTTTACAGTCGAGCAATGCGGGCATGGCTAAGTCTGACGTACCTAGTTGGGTAGGAATCGGTGGCATGCTAACCGATGACGTGATGTCGGACTGCGGCGACACGATTTGATCAAGCAAACCATTGTCGAATAATGGCACTAAGCTTTCTTGACCCCACAGTGGAGCACCGTAAACTGAACCGCCAGTGACATCCCCAGCCACAGACGGCGTAGAAAAGTCAGGAAGATCAGTAGAAAATATGCAATTGGAGTAGAATTGGGGAACGGAAGACATTAGAGAGGTACTGGAGGAAAGGAAAGAGGTGGGGGAGGGGTGCGCGCTAGCTAATTAATTGGAAGTGGATATGGGAGAGAGATCTCTTGGCGCTGTGTGACACTGAGCCTTTTCGCGGCCGAGCCTGAATATATAGCAATGTGGCAGTGTACGTGCAACTGGCTTTTTGGCCAAGTTGTTGTTTCTGCAGGGGCAGCTACCGGCACACGTCTTCAAGGACAAAATTAGAATGTCGGGCAGCTTAAAAAACTAACTGGGCTGTCACTTTACTGTGTCTTAAGCTGTAAGTCTGTAACTTAGTGTGCACTGTTTGGGTTTAAGCTGTAAACGCGTCAACATCAAAACTAAATCAGTTCTTTAGTTGGGCTTTTTAGTTAATCTGTCTAACCAAAGTACTACTCCCCTACCCACTTCTGTTTATGATTGGCATAACTCAACAATATTATAAATATTAATATATATTTCAAAAAACAAAAAACAAAAAATTAATTCCTCCATAAAATTGTTCTTTTAGCAGATATATATTGTAGTAATTTCAAAAATTCTATCACACCCAATATTGTTGGAATATGGCAATTAAGTAAATTTATATAGGCATTAAGTAAATCACATTCATTAATCTTTCTACATAGGATAAATAATTGGTTGTTTTACTATGACGTACGTGGACCGAACCATACAACCGTTTTTAGTGATCTTCCATAACCTTTTTTTTCTCGTTCTTCCAAAATCAATCTTGATCAAATATTCCCAAATGCTTATATACTATCAACTAGTTTAATCATGATCCATTTCGATTCTCTATCTCACAAACATCGTAAATGATGTTCCTTTTATCTTAAGGTATCTAAAGATATACATAGAAGTTTCAAAATCTTAAGTGGTCACGTATCTTTTCTCATCTCGAATTTTTCTTAAGAAATTCAAAAAAGATTTTTTTTGTTTCTACTCTTTTTTTTTTCATTTTTTTGTATTTATACTAGGGATTAGTAAAACTAATTAAGATGCATATCATCTTGTAGGCACTATCAACTCTTTTGGATCAGTTAAGATTTTTCATTTGGTAATTATTCAGTTTCTGTAGGATAGAGAGACGGTACATACCTTCACAGGCAGAGGCAAAGGGGGGCGAACAGGGGCCATCGCCCCGATTGGCTCTCCCAAAAAAAAAATAATTTACTTCTAATTTTATTTACTTTTTTATTTATTACCATTCCTCCTCCTTGATCCTTTGTGTTTCATCAACCAAAATACTTGTGAAAATGTTGAAAATATTTTTATTTATGTGTTCATTTGTAAATATGCTTGTGAAAATACTGAAAATGTTTCATTTATGTGTTATTTTTTTATTAAGAATATATATATATATATATATATATATATTAGTTGATGTTCTATTGGACTCTTGAACAATAAGAATTTTTAATTTATGATATTTTAACTTTTAAGACATTTTTTTGTCTTACGTATTATTATTATTTTGTCATTTTTCCTTAAGAATTTACCCCCTTCGATTGCATTTTTTGCTCCGCTACTGCATTCCTTGAAAGTATTCTAGGTGTGTGTAAACTGACCATAAATCGGATTAGAAAAAAAAATTAAGTGGGCAGCTTAGCGAAAGAAGGGGAAAAAAATTAGTAGGAAACTTAAAAGGGGAAATAGAGGCCGGACTCATGTGAAATACTATTCTTCTAACGTTTAAAGCTGTACGCTAGTACTATCTAAAGATCTGACCTATTCATAGATTAGGAATCTCACACATGGGCTTGTAAGATTATGTATCCATAAATCGAAGTATAAGATATATCCCCCCAAGCTTTTTTCCCTTGCCCTTTTTGCCATTATATATGATGCCGCGCCCGCAACGATCAGATCAAAATGACACTTTTACATATATGTATAAGTTACAAGTCTCTGTTTATAAAGAAAATACGAAAATATAATCATGTGATTAATCTCTGAGATTTTAACAATACTGACCTCAACTTTTCTTATAAAGTAATAGCTTAAATCGCAGATCTCAAAAACTAGGTGAGAGATAGTCAATTATTACTCGCTGAACTGAAATATTGACACTAGTTTAGAGATATATATATATATATATATATATATATACTGCTTAGAATTGCTCAGCTTCTTCCTACATCTAATTTAGAAAGCAATTGGGATTTGGAGGATGCATGCATGTGTGCGCTTCTGCTTATTAGAAAGCAATTAGACACAGTAAAATCCATTGGAGGGTCAAAAAAAGATCTATAAAGGACCGAAGAGGCCTACCGAAGAGCCGAAAAAACAAGACAAGTAATAACTAAGACCAACAAGACCAATACAAACAGAATAAGCCGAGCCAGAATTAGAGAGCTGCCACCAAAACCGAGCGGACCGTCAAATGGCAAATATATGTATATGCCTAGCTATGCGCTTTTACGATCACAAGGCAGAAACTAAGAGGTCCACCAGTAGCATTTTCCTTTGTCGAAGCTTTTGTTCTGTATTTGAAGGGGTATCTGGTTCAAAACAGATGTCTCAGAAAAGGTGCAAAAAATATATATTTGGCACGATCTCTTGCTATCTTCAAAAGATTCCTAACTTCCTCCTCTTGATTATACCGACAGAGAAATCAACTTACTATATTTACATAAGTTCAGAGTGGACTGAAGTCATGTAGAGGGTATTTTTGATCTGCAGGGAGGCTTCTGGCTCAAATTTTAACACATTCTTTGGCTGTTTGCCACAAAAAAGAAAGAAGAAGAAGGAAAGAAAGCAGAATCATATACAGATTAGAGAGAATGAAAGATCTTTGTTCAGATGGTACAAATAGTATCGGGTGCTTCTGGTTAGCCTTTCCATCCCATCAGCCTGACCATTAATGCCCACTTGCAGGTGTCCAAAACGGCGCTTTTGAGGTAAGTAATTTAAGTATCTGATCTATAAACAAAGCGCAGCTAAACTCCCTGGCATCCGAATGACGTGATGCTGGGACCTAGAAACAAAATGCCCTTTTTGTGGCGGGGGGGTTCAGCATTAATACTAATTTCTTTCTAAGTAGGCAAGTAAGCCACCAATCATTTAGGGTTTATGGAATATCTATACCAGTTTAAGATCCAGTTGCTCAAGAACCTAAAAAGGTACATCATACAAACTTTCCTTCTATCAATAAGACTTATGATTCGGGTATTGCGGTAGCGTTTCTATTACTTATGTTTCTCTATCCCATCATCATGTTCATTTGTAACAATCAAGTGAGATATTATTTTTCCTTTGTGTTCACACTTTTGATTGCTTCTTTTTTTCTGTTCTTTTTTTATTGGGCAATTAGTTCCCCCTATACAGGCAAGACAAACTAGACGAAAGATATTTGAGTGAATATATAGAACCTACAAAATTAACTTCAAGACAGTTGCTTACTGGAGGAGGAGTTTACTGATCTTATAAGCGTCAGTCACTTCTTCCAGTACTAACTTCCAGATATATACTTGAATAACAAAATGTGCCCTAACTCAGTTGGCTGTATGATCTATCTTAAGGAATAATTTAAATTGCTGAGAGATAATTGAGAACCATAAAGTTAGCAGGAGTTTACAACACTTTGAAAAGGAATATAAATCAAATGTACTCAGCAAAAATGGCATAATTCTCAATTGTTATATTACGGGGAAAACAAAAGAAGCCCTTGTTGGGTATCAATCCCCTATGATAATTATGAACCTTAATAATCTAACATAATCCCAAGTTCCATATCTTCAATATATCTGTGGCCCCAAATGTACGTGATCCAACAAGCACATATGTTGGGTGCCATGGTGGATATTGCCTAGAGTGAATCTTTGGACTGAGTTTCGAGCATAAGATCACTACAGCATGTTCTTTTATTTTCTTAGGCAAATCACCACGGCAACCTTTCCTGTATTCCAAACAAGAATTATTCTATTCCCTAGTACACTTCTTGTGTTTGTAAGCAAGGTTGAGATCCAAGGTCATAGATTTGTCTGCCTCTTTATCCAACAACATATATACATTTTCTCTATTCCAACTTAGGTTGGTATTCCTCACTTCCCGAACGCAATCAGACTGCTTTTCTAGATCCCAATATTTCGAATAAAATATAAGAATCAGAACGCGGTTCCGCTAGACAGCCCCCATGCGAGGGAGGGGGTACCCTAAACTTGTTTCTTGAACGTAAGTAAAACTAATTAGAATAATTGAACTTAAATGTCTGACTCGCCACTTAAATACTTTTTCTAAAGTAAAAAGTCTAGGAAATTACATACAAAATTCTCTTTATTCTTAAAAATATAACACAACACAAACAACATTATACAGGGTCCAATTACCAAGAAGAATTAAACACATTATACTGGTTCCTCTTCTCAATACTTTTTCTAAAATGACTCAAAAGAAGGGACCCATACTAGTCCCACCATGTCCAAAGGGAAAAAATGCTGCTGAAGTAAGATAGCATGCGTAAATCTCAAGGCAGAATGAGCCTTGTATTATAGCAAAATCCAAGGTCTCTAGAAGAATAAGCCTTAGTAAGCATGACGCAATCATCCATAGGCCAAGCACAAGTAAGGCACACAACATACTAAACGGAAAGGATCCAGGAGGTCTATGTGGAACAATTAGCATTCACCAAGTAATTGTCTCAGAGATGGAGCGAGCAGGTACAATACAACAGATGCATTGAAGAGAAACCCTCTTTACAGGAAATTTTAGGAGATCAATTCAGTTATATATACACAGCACACCTGCCTAATACGAGAAATGTTTTAACCCTGCAAAACCCTTCTCTTGCTTGCTCAACTACAGCTGCTCAAATTGATTGGGAATTGCATTTCGGAAAATAAGAGGCCACTCAAAGTGGAAGGAACAAGTTTGATCCACAAGCTGCCAAATAATTGCCATTTTATCTGCACTCAGTAATAGCCATACACAATCCAAACAAATTCATTCAATATTTCAGATCCTTAATCGGAAGGCTAGGAAATGCACGTTTTGACAATACGCATAGAGCAACAATAGAGTGGGAAGACAGGTCCTGACATGTGGAATACCTAGGTGTAACTCTTTCTATCCCCTTCAGAGAGGACATCTTTCTGATTTTCCCAGAACCAAGAGCAGCCGTTTACTGTTGCATTGGAAAATATTGCCAAGAAAAGTCGTTGACACTTACATATCTCCTTTTATCCTAGAACTAGAGACCCAAGAGAGTTACTATCACTCCCAAAAAAGACATTTCCCATTAATGTTTTCAAATGAATCCTTTCGTGTCTGCTTTGAGAATATTTTGCATCAGAATCAATCCAGATTTTTTTATGTCAAGTATGTCTAATAAAAGTTCCAATATAACTAAATTCCCCACCAATAATTGTGTCCTACTCAATGTTGAAAATCCTAAACTGTCAAGTATCACTGCATCATCATAATTGAGTTGCTTGAGTTACAAACTTCCTAACAAAGAATTTTCAGGTCTTCAACACAGCTTAGTGCTCAAGTAGTTAAAAGCAAGTAGCTGAGAATTCACTGCTTCCACTCTAAATTCCAGTAGCAGCATTTCATAGATAGTAATCTCTCCTGCGACGCAAGCTCAAGTCTAGAAGTGAGATGCACTCTTTAAATATGGTTGCTCCATTTGTCCAGACGTTCATATCGTTGGAGGTCTTGAACCCACCGTTTCCCAATCTCTCATTTCCACTTTTTATTTATTTATTTGTCACACTCAATATTTTAATGCACTTCACTAATTTCTTAAGCCAAAATTATTCTTATCCCCACTATTTCTAAGCGAAAGAACCCTGAGGATTCAAGAATTATTTCATGACTGGCCTGCATCATATTTCATGTGCCATGAGAAGATATTGATACGAGGACATACTCATGTTACCCATGGTATTCCTAAAACGACCAAGTTGCTACCCTGTTTGTATCTGCTTGCTCTGTCAAAGTCAGATGGAAACATTCTAATCCACTGAGATTCTTTGGTATCTTTGACCAGAAGTGTGCCTTTCCACATTAAGAGGAAAATAACAGACCTATGAGTATCACCTTTTAATCAGTTTCTTAGAAAACAGTTCAAAAAGAAGCTCCACCTTCCTGAGAAATGGAGTCCCAACTGCTTCGTTCTCTTCATAAAGCTCTCTATAGGCTAGTGCAAGGAAAGTTTAGAGGAACACAGAAGGCTCAAACCTTCATACTAATCACCATTTGAAAATAATGCAAAGCTGAAGTTATTATCTCCTGATGATGATTTATGTTTGATCTATTTCTACTTGGCTTCAAAGGCACATGCATTTAGAGATCAATTTGAATCAAACTGAAAAGGTCTCTATCCTTACATGCACATCACAGGGCCTCTGCTGTGTCAGACCTCAAAGAGAGAGGTATCACACTCTCTTGTGAAACCTTGTGTTGGAAATGTGGGAAGGAGATTCCCGCTAATTTCACCCAAAAACAGAAGGAAAGAAGAGAGGGGGGAAGATGGTGGCTAAACATAGACATACCACTATTAAAATCCATCACAAGCAATGTACTTTTGAGTTCCTAGTGTGTGTTGCGGTTTAGTAGTCCTTGAAATGATAGGAAAAGATCTTTGTTATCCATCCCAAATATCTCTTCTGCTTTCCTCAGAGTTTCCTGAAAGGAAATAAGTACGAACCATTAACCCAGTGTGGTAGACAATACCAAGTGCAAGCACTTTAACTGAGTAAAGTAGCAAATAACTAGGAATTCAACAAATCATTACCTCTCGAGTTTGCTTTTGAGCATTAAGTTCCTTGATATTAGCCAGAAATGCACTGAACTGCTCATATGATAGCCGACTCCTGGATTACATAGGTAAGTATAATCAGTCTGTATAGGCCCCATTATACTGCAGCAAATTAGTCAATAAATGTTACAATAGAGATCGTGGAACTCACCTTGCCTGCCGAAAAAATTCCTTTCCGTCAATTCGAGGAGTGCGCCCTAAACAGTTTTTTTTACCCCAAAAACACGAAAGTGTAATGAGATGACAGGATGAAACAATCTACAGAACATGATAGACGCATAATTCTAACCAGCAGACTCTCATTGTAAGTAACACACCCCACTAAAGAAAATACAGTGTTACAGCAATTTGGCATCACGTGAAAACAAACAAGGGCATTTGAGTACTTTGTGTTGGTTCTAAAAGCAAAAAGAGAAAGTTGGTTTTTATGTAAAGATGCAGGACCACGTGAAGGTGCAGCAAGGGTGCTCTGGTCTTTTTCCCATGTTTCTAGAAGAATGAGAAGGAACTAAATGTGGTTTGGTGCTGTACGCGTGATAAAAGAATTACAACAGAATGGGTTTCTTGCATAACGGAATGGGTTTTCGCATATAACGTCTAGATCTGGCCATTTTCGATAGGGCTCTTCGGTTTCGTTGTTTCAAGTTCATTTTCTCCCTTCAAGAAAGTCTTTCTCCAAGAAGTGCGCTGATCGTCTTTACTTCATGATTCTTGTAGAAAACTTGAATTTGCTGTGTATGTGTTAGCAAATCAGATCTGAAGGCTATGGTGTTTCGTCGATCACCTACACTTGATTTCTTCGATTGATTGGGGCTTCCAGAGGTTCTGGAAGTGTGTATGCTGGAGGTTCCAGCATTAGGCGTTGATTGCACATGGAGTTGTGTGGATAGATCAACCCGGTGAGAATCTTGGTTTCAAACGCTCATGGAGTTCCATGATAAGGAGATCCGAATTGAGGCAATTTGGGTAAGATTAACAGTGTTTAGATTAGCTAGGTTAGTGTAATCTTTTGATCACTGTGTAATCTCGTTTGAAATTAGTGGATTTAAAAACCGGCTTCGGCCCGGAGAGTTTTTCTCTTTTGAAGAAGTTCTTCAAAAGGGTTTCTCTTCGTCACCAAATATTGTGTCAAGTGTGTGATTGATTTACCTTTGTTTAAATTGTTTCATTTAACCATTGTTGTGATAAGTGTGTTTAGAATATCAATCTTGAAGAGATTGAGTAATCTGGTCCAAGAAGATTGTAGACAAAGGTATAAAGAGTGCTTGTGAGATCTGAAAAATATTGGTTCTGTCCAGTGTAGTTACTTCGGAGTCACTTGAGGTATCTTCAGTTATCTCTGTTTTTCAGATTTGTGAATTTACTGTGGTCTTTATTTTGTGCATATATGATTTGTAATTAGGTAGTTGATTCTTGATAAAGATTGATTGTGTTTAATTTTTCAGAGAACAGGTTGTGATTTGAAAAAGGAAATTGCTTTTGGATAAATTTTTAAATATACCTATTCACCCCCCTCTAGGTATTTTCCGCATATTTGGGTCTAAATCGGTTTGTTCACACTGGAATGTTTTGCAAGGTATAAAAGGGTGTTATCAACAGTTGCATGAAAGCCTACACTTGCAAAAAGGACCAAGCTGGTTCTTGAAAGCAGCAAAAAGCTCAAAAGAAAGTATGCTGAAATTGCAATAACTCCTGAAAACCTGGATGTGGAAGCGCACGAGGAGGAGAGTTTGCTGCTGATGACTGCTGGCTTGATGAGTACCACGAAGGGAGGATAGTCCTTCCTTCGGATGGCAGTTTTGTGGGAGACATCTTACCAGAAGTTCTCTTTGGAGATCCAACTGCAGAATAGCCTCTAGGGGACACACTCGTGGAAATAACTTTTGGAGTTCCAGTTGGTGTAAGCCGTGGTGTTATATATGGAGTAATAGAAAACCTTTGCGCCGCATTCCTTGACCCTGGTGGATCACAAAGTAGCTAAAATGTGTAAACTAGTAACTACAATAACTTGATATAAGTCCAAAGCATCTACACTTAGTTTTGTGACTACACTAATGATCTATAATGGACAACAAGTAATTACGATGGAGCAAAACATATAATATTTTCACATAATATGTTGCATATCTCTCATGCACTTGAAGCTCTTCTTTTTTGTAAGGGAAGGAAATAATTATTGTTGCAAATTGAAGCAAATACTGAAATGTGGATGCTTAATTAAAGAATAATGAAGACATAGAAGATTGAGCAACTCGTGTACCTTCATCAGATTGATGTACCTTGTAGCCATTTGTCCACTCTTCTGTAAACATTAGAAATATAAACATATGATGCCCACCAAGTGGCAGGCAACATAAAAAAAAAAAAAACGTGAGACCCTTGACAACAAGCTAAACATTTGACAAGAAATATTAGATTGTAACACAATCATCATCATCATCAAAAAGTTCATTAAGAGTGGCAAACAGTACCCGAATCCGGATACGCCCTTGGAACTGATTGGTCACAGGTTTCAATATCAATAGTTTCAGCTGGCTGTTAAAAGAAGAGGTCACAGATTATTACTTTCTGAGGAAAATGATTGGTTAAAAATCACAACAATAGTTCCATATGAATCATATGAAATGTCTATGTTAAAGAAAAGAAAATAACAGTAAATGGGAACAATCACGAGCGACGAATGAGAAGATCATACAGTGGAAGTGTCATCGTTTAGGGACTGCATCAGTTGTCTCTTAAATTGCTCCAACTGGTAATTCAGAAAAAAGCACGCCAGCACTTTTATCAAAGAGGCTTTCATATCGACAATACAGATAATTTGGTAGCAGCACAAAGTTAAACAAACCAAATAGAAAGTAACAAAAGAAAGAAATTCAAAACAGGTGAACAAGGGGCAAGGGGCCAGAAAGGAGGGCACCAAAAATGGTTGGACCACTAAGTTGAACAATTAATCTAGCAAAGAGTTCCATCAGCAAACGTAGAATCATCATAGGACGGACAGGTCTACTTATTGAAAAAAAAATAACTAGAAAATAAATGACAACATGAAAATTATATTTTCTTGCACAAAACTTGAAAGGTCAAACAATGACGTTTTGGGCATCAATGTAGTTGCAATGCTGGACTAAAGTCAGATATTAAAAATGCTTTAGCAAGCCAATCATTATATTCTCATGAAGGTCTAGCATTTTGGGTTTATTTTAGCTATAAGTCAGCCACAAGAAAGCTAGTGTCCCTGGAGAGCCGTGAATCCAGGTTTTCTACTCCAAATGTTCAATCTTGTGAATGGAAGGAGTTTGAGCCTAAAGAAAAAAGATGTTTAACATGGTTAAAGTTTACGCAAATCAATTAAAATCACAACAACAAAAAGGAGCAACAAATTCAAACGGGCAACCATTGACAGGATTAGCATGTTGAAATCTTTCTGAAGTTACTCGCTGAGTCAAGATTGTCTCCTTTTAAATTACGGATGTGGATATAGCTCAAGGACATCATTTGGTTGTTGAATTCTTCACACTCCCTTCATCCTGGTATAACTTTCCACTTTTGAAAGCCCATTACATTACACAAAAGTACTATCTAAAAGCCCCAATATCAAATTTTTGCTGCCATCGAACATCACGTAGGAGGGCCAACCAAGTCATTAGGTCATATCAGCAGGGCTCAGAGTGACATTTTTCTGGTTGGTTGAAGCAGATCGTCTTAAAAATGAGACTGCTTATAATTCCTGAAGTTGATGTTAACACCAGAAAAAAAGTTGTTTATCAATAGTATCTGCGTTGATTGAGACCAATCCTACCGTTCTATTCTGATCACTGTTTCTAGATAATAGTCCATCTACTACCTTTTGCCATCAATAGTGAAAGAAAGAAAACAAAAAGGCAGCCCAATTTATACTATTCCGCTACTTGCAGCACAAAAGAACAGTTGCAAGATAAATGGAGCAGAAGTTAAAAAAACCACATCACATGAACAACGAGATTGCTAGAATTCAACCGCAGACAAACATCAAAACTTCACCTTTGCCAGGTCACGGCCAAGTTTCTTTGCAGTCATTGCCAACGAATCTCGTTCCCTCAAAAGCTTCATCTTCAATTAAAAAGAGAAGCTTTAAAGTAAGAAAGGAGCAAGACTCAGTTTCAAATGCTTCAACTAAAGATTCAGATGCCCGGTGTCGTTGCGGAGGACTAAAAGGTCAAGATTAGAGATTTCTTTAATTCTTTTATTTACGCATCCCTAATTGTAGAGAATTTAAAGAAAAGAAGTGGCCATACATTCTCGTCGAGAGCGATTTTGAGCCTGGAGTCGGCCTCCTGGCGGGCGTGGTCGAGACGGGAGACCTTCTCCTCGAGCTCCGAGACAAGGCTGTCCTTCTCTTGGAGATTGCGACGCATGCGGCCCAACTCGGTCTCGAGCTTGGACACGCGCGAGGCAATGGCCAGGGACGTGATCTTGCGCGCCAGATCGAGCTGGTCATACGGATCGGTCGGTATCACCTCCAGGATCTCATCCGCTAGCTCAAAATCCGGGCCCGCACTCCCAACGCTGCTGTGCGCCATACCTGATCAACCCTCTCTCTCTCGAGTAGGTCTGAGGTGAATTTGTTAGTTGGGGTGGTTGCTGAGGAGATAGTACAGCCAGGTTCTACAAGTCTCTGACCTTGCTCACAAGACGAATTCGATTTTCTTTTTCGTTTAATCAATCATTTCTATTTGGAAACGTGTTCCTCCTCCCTCCCTCAATTTCAAAAAATTTCGTCTTTTGTCATTTTAAAGGCCTATGGGTTAAGTTTGGTGCGAACTCGTTTTACGGGGACTGTCCGAATTTGAAATTCATGAGCTTTCCCTCCAAGCGGACACGCAATATTTCTACGTACAATTCTTCTACTTCAAGACCTACAAATACAATAAACCTACGGGAATTGTGCATCCCTCTTCCATTAGTTTGTGGACACCATTCGTAATGTTTTCCATTTCCTATCTGGGTTATGTTTGGTTTGAGAATTTTTGTAGGATTTGAAGTGTTTTGAGAATTTTTAGGTGGTGTTAGAGTTGTATTGGTATTTGTGTAGAGATTGATGGCGTGTATAAAAATAATGATGATGTTTAAAGTTATTTTTTAAAAAATTTATTAATTTTATTAAAATTTCAATATTTAAAGATTTTTTTTTAAAAAAACAAAGCAAAAAATGACAAAACAATTCAACGAAAGCCGCCCAACAATTCAACGAAAACGGTTGGGTCTTGGGGGGGACACGACAACTTTGCTGCAGGACCGGTTGCAGAGGGAGGTAGCTTTGCTGCTGGCCAAATCCTAAAAAAATTCTACAACTCGCCGAACATGAAAGTTTTAGAATTCAAATCTTTAAACTCTTCAAACCGAACATATCCTTGGATTCTGGAGCACCAATTTTCAATCTAGGCAATGGATGTGTTCTGACTTCCATAGTTGACAAGCTTCAATGGCAGCCTCCATTGTCATTTACATAGTTAAAGTTAATAAAAAAGTTACGAAGAAATAGATAATTTGAATGATTTTTTTTTTATATTTATTTGTAGTGAAAATGATAAATTTGATAGAGATAGAATTTTATGTAATTATTTTATTTGTGTCAAAATTTTGAGAGTCCAAAATTTTTGCTTTCCAACATCGATTAAAATTTTCGAAGTCGCTCACCGAACAACGTAGAAAGTTGTAAACAGGAAACTATAAACGTTTGACGAAGCTCTTCAACTATGTTTGGATTGTTTCCAAACGTTTTCAAAATCTCCTCGCACTTACTTTTTCATCAATTCTAATACATTTTCACCAATCCCAATAATTTTTTACAAATTACAACTTTTAACATATTTTTTATCAATCCCAAGAGAATCTACATTAATTCAAAAAAAACACAAACATAAAAAACTGTTTTGAGATATAAAGTAAAGATAACCGAATCAGTTTTTGGTTTTTCCACATTTAAACCAAAAAAGCCAAAATCGCAAAATCTATGCTTGGGGCTTAACCTGAACCACGATGGCCACATCCTAACCTTTACATATATCTAGGATTCGGATTCGTAATCTAGTTTTGCTATGTTTTAGCAAATTACCATGGCAATGGGAGATATGGATTAGGAAGAAGAACTCGGATGCAGTCTAGTTTGGAAAGCAATGACAGTAAGATTTGGGGCTTGAGCCTCGAATAGTTCTTATTTCTGGAAGATCTCTCGTTAATCCCAAACAACACAGAGCCCTGTGATTGAGCATCAGTTTGAACAATAACAAGTAGCAAGAGACGAATGACACACTGGAAGTCTGTATTTTCTATGCTGACAATAACCAGCGCGCATTTCCCTTCCCGAGCATTTTCCATATCTATGGCAAAAGAAACAACAGGATAAACCTTATTAATTACCTCTAAAAGCAACATAACCGTGTTTCCAGACGATAATTACCTCCGCTGGAAGTAGATGTCAATCAGTACATATCCAAGTGTTAGTTCCGACTCTTTTATTGGCACTGTTTGGCAGAACGAAGCATTTAAAATGCTGCAGAACCAGAAAATCCACATCGCAATGGTGAAACTTTCTTGAGCCACTGGTTAAAATGAAATCCTCTCGTGCAGAGCTGACGCATCCATCCTTTTGATTGCCCAGCATGCCTACCAGTCAAAGCTGGTTTTCCATAGCTTTCATGGTTTGGAAATGATGGACCTATAAGAGTTGTTCCCAACACCTCTCTATCCCATAGAGGATTTGACAGTTTACTTTGTTGATGTTGGGGGTCAGAGCAGTCATGTAGATGTAAACAGCCTTTCACTTTACTGGTCTCACACCAACTGTTCTTACACGAAACCTAAACTGGGGCTGAGACTCATCATCGTCATCATCATCATCTTCGCTGGAATCATCCTCAACCCTGTCCCACCTCGCGTAGTCTAGAGTTGAGTGTCCCTTTGGTTTTGGAATCGTCTGCCATCCTTTAGGATCTTGTTCAAATGATCCTTTGTTGCTCTGGACTTTCGGGGCAATAACTATAACAGTAGAAGAAATCAGTTTATCTCTTTCCTGTTCATATGATTTCGTAGAGCTCTGCATCTCACGTGCAATAACTTCATTACGAATAACATTCCCATTATGCTCAGCTTTCTTTTCTCTTCCGACTGCAACAAATGCTTCTTCTTCTTCTTCTTCTTCTTCTTCTTCTTCTTCTTCTTCTTCTTCTTCTTCTTCATTGTATTGTTCCTCTTCTTCATTTCCTGTTGTTTCTGCGTCATCTTCGTCGTCCTCCTCTTCTAGCTCTGCTTCAGATTCAGGTATTGGAGCAAGTGACTTTCCTTGAGCAGAAAAAGAAAAACCATTTCTTACTAACAGCTGGAAGAGAGTAGCTTCAACATTACAATCTAGACAGCAGATCAATCGTATCAGAGAGATCAAACAAGTTAATCAAGCTACTATTTTTCAAATAACCTGAGGTGTTACTCATGGAAACCTAGAAGTTCGGTATTTGGAGAGACAGGTCTATATTAGCCACATCAAATTTTACGTGCTAAAACATAGGTATAAGCACTGAAAAAGGATAGGTTACCAGAAGGCAACATAGAAAACGATTTTCAACCATAAAAACAACAGAATACAATACTTGCCACTGAGCCAACAAGTCAAAGGTAAATAATAAGGCCAGGCCCATTCAATTGGAAAAACAATCAAGTGCATTTATATTTTGCAATCCAAAGGCATGTTACTGCATCTGGAAGAGTCAATACCTATCACAGCCCCTTAGTTCTAACTAACTTACAGCATAAGTTATAGCAGCCTCACATAACTGCTATAATGCAGCAATCTGGACAAGCATTTGGCTTGTTGACAGGAAGAGATGACTATACTTGTAGAAGCGAGAAAAGTACCACAATGGTAGAAGCATCGTGGATAAGGACAGCAGGTGAAGGTTGATCACATATTTGGGTACAGTGAAGTAAGCTTATGCTGTTTGAACAGAAAATGCAAAGAAAACCAGTGTGATCCTAATACAAGGACAGCAGGGGATCGATCCTGATAAAATCCACCAATACCATGGCAGTTCAGAGAACTCGTAGTATCCATATGAAATGATTTTGAAATCCTAAATCACTGCTTCAACAAACAACAAATGATGCAAAAGTCATGAAGGTGTTAATCAGAAGAAGATATGAATATCTACCAATTGCGTCCTGAGACGAGCTTGAAGGTTTTGATAAACTTCTGAGGATGGATTCATATCTAAGAGCCTGTGGACATCAAAAAGTGCCGAGTGATACTCCTTCAGGGTGACAAGTGTCTGGGCCCGCAGCATGAGCGCTCCAGTGTGGTTGTGATCAAGCTCAAGTACTGAGGTACATTCTTCTGCTGCCTATGATGGTACAACAACAACTATATAAATCACTCAAAACTGTTTACGGTAAGAATAATCCTACATGATAAGAGAAGGTTTTGATCACAGAGTAGGAGTGAAAATCTAACCAGTGATGATCAAGGTAACAGGGTTTTCCTCAATCGCAGGTTCAGATTTCAGACAAAACCACTCAACCAAATGTAAGTTTCATCCTCAGCAGACCAAAAAGTATATATGTATTGTATACTTTTGAAACTTAGTCAATGGAAAATCCTGAAGAAGTCTTCTTGTAGGATGTTAAGAGATTTTAGGTTTTTGAAGGCCTAAGTCAAGGCAAGGTTCCCACAACTATCAAAAGCATGTTATATTGAATCAGGTAATTCTGGCAGCAAAAACATAAGTCTTTTCGTTCAGCTGGTTTAGTTTTTATAATCCGAAAGGTAAAATATGTGTATTAAATTACAACAATAGTTTTGTGCTTGTTTGGATCCCCATTAAAAGTCAAATGGTTTCTTAAACATTTTATATACAATCTAATAAAAAAATATAATAATCTAAAGTAGAGCCATTTTCAAGGCCGGCAGCTCATTTCATCATGCATTGCCATAAAAAACATTTCGTGCAATTTGTAAAATGCTCGTACTTCAAATGTTCATAAATTTCACTAACAACTGCGATTGTTGAATTTACCCGTGCAGGTTTCAGGTTTTTCTGCAAACAAAAACAGAAACCGATTCCCCTATTTGAACTCAAAGGACAACCAAACGCGCCTTTTTTTTTCATTTCTTACAATCAAAAGCTTCGGTCATCATGAGTTTGAATTTTAATTCTTCCAAAAGCCTTCTTTTGGTCTCCCCACAACTTGTTGATTTTGAAGTTAGCTCCTTCCATGATTATACATACCCAACCACTTGTACATACATGCATGGAGAGATACATGCCAACAACCGTATAGATACACACAAACAAACATACATATTCATAAATAGTACAAAAAAGATGACTAGAAGTACTAAATTCAAATTCTTCAATAGAAGGGAAAAAGAAGAACCTTCTTGAAATCGTGGAGCTTGAGAAAACAAGCGGCTCGGTTGCTGTGGAGAGCGATGTTTTGGGGCTTGGTTTTGGCCATGGCAAGAGCCTCCGTATAAAACCCTAGCGCCTCCGAGTACCGTCCCTCCCGGTACATCATGTGCGCCCGCTCGATCTTGTTCAACGCCGTCGATGCCATCAGGATCGATCCACGACCACGAGACTTAATCCCAACCGTCCGATATATAAAACTTCTTCCTTTTCAGGGTTTTCGCAAACGTCCTTTCTTTTGAGCAGTGGACAAGCTTTCGAACTTGAGCTGGAAGAAGATGACGAAGCTGGTCCGGCGATGATAGCGTTTTGATTTTGCGACGTCTTTCAGTTGAGACACGGATTTTTCATTTTACTACACACAAAAAAAAAGTGGGCGCGTGTGATGTGAAATATCACTTTTAAATTTGAGTAGGTGGCAGCATGTGGTTCGAGCCCGCCAACAACCTTGAAGTACAAGTGCACGGTGTTTCCACTGGGTTCGGTTAATACGCTGCGCTTATGGTGCTGATGGAGGGTGAGGATCTAAAGTTGAAGTTCGGCGACCCAAATAAGAACACGACATTTAAAATGAGTATACCCCCTCCCGACCCGATTACAAATCGACCCGACCCGACCACACATGGTGCCTTGGTCGACGCAGTTTAATGCTGTTCTCAGTGCGTAAGAGCAATAGGATGATCCGTCTCTGTTTGAGGAGCTGATCCGTAGTGACTAGTGAGTGCAGTTTGGGAACTTCCAACCCCCGATGACTTGTTACCAAAGAGGCAAGGGAAACTCGTCTAACAAAACTTAAAATACAAAATGATTATAACCAGCAGTACCATGACCAAGTGTTGGCAAGTACATTAAAACGCCTACCATAGATACTAATACAACTAAAATATGCACTCTTTTTGCTAGTTTGGATCATTTCTGATCAAGTACAGCCAAAGCTTGATGCAGAATCTCAGCCGCATGGTCAAGCTCCTGTTCTGTGATGATCAATGGAGGCACCAGCCTAACGACATTTCCTTTTCCAGCAGTTAATACAAGAAGGCCATAATTTCGGCATGCGTCAACAAGGGCTGTGGCAGACACATCCAACTCAATTCCAATTATCAGCCCGATTCCACGTATTTCTCCGACATGAGTGTTCCCTTCAATCTTCTGCTTTAACATTTCTTTGAAATAGAGGCCTTTCTTAGAGACACTGTCTAAGAAACTTGGACTTGAGATTTTATTAAGAACTGCAAGTGCGGCACTGCAGACAAGAGGTCCACCGGCAAATGTGCTCCCATGGTCACCATAATTGATTGCAGAAGCAACTCCTTCAGTTACCAATACAGCTCCAATGGGTAGTCCTCCAGCAAGCGGCTTAGCAAGTGTCATTATATCAGGATATACACCGTAGGTCTCGTGGGCCCAGAGGTATCCAGTTCGGCCTAAACCACATTGAACCTGTCAAATGAGAGAAAAACAAGTCTATTACAAAGGACATAACTAATTACAAGAAAAAAGTTTTTTTTTTCATAATAGATCAATTCATGCGGGTTATACAAATTTGGGAAGTAGTGCTACAAGGCCATTATGGTACTACGTTTGTCTGTGTCTGTATTCTCGCATGTATTTGTAACAAAAAGACATGAAACAGACTAGTCTCACTGATAACATGGATTGCAGTGACGTCATCAAAAGAAAAAAGCTATTTTAGAACTAGTTACCTTAAGAGTTCAGAGATCTCGACAACTTCTACACAAGCAGGGTAAGAAAAGCCACTGTGATGACCTTACCGAGTAACTACATAGACGCTGATCTGACCAGATGTATATTGTTTCAATGCAACTTATTCTCACTCCGAAAAGAGTGCCAACATTCGGGCTAGCCAGAGATGCATCTATCATTCCTAGCCATTTTCATGGCAAGAACTTAGAGCACCTTTTCTTAAAATGCCAATTCTCAATCCCGCACGGATGCTTGGTGAGCAGGGCAGTTTACAGCTATGGTGAAGAGTTAGTTGGCAGTGACTCATTTTCAGAGGAAATCATTCTCAAAGAAGCTGTCCTACACTACAGAAATCCTAGTATTCACGAAGCGGTCTTGATTACAATGTCTTTTGATACAAATCAGTTTCTCTTGTTTTTTATACCAACACCACAACCCCCATCCCCCAAAAGAAATAGAAGCGCACACAAAAGTAAAAGGACTTAACCAAGGGACTGATAAAAACAACATTTTAGCAGAGAAAGGAGTAGATATATTTCATTGATGTCTTTGAGGATCTTTCACTTAAGACTGCCAACAAACAATACGCTTTCATGAGTCCCACGATAGTGTACAAAAACTCCATCAATGTGACGTATTGATAGGTCAATTATCAAGCACTACCTCACCTAAATGATGTTGCCAAAGTTGTTAAGAATAAAAAGGCAAAATTATGCCATTTAGGCTGTCAAGCAAGGGCAACACTAAGACAATCTATTTATTGGACATGCTCTAAAAAGTCTCAGTCATTTAGAATTAGAAAGAAGACTTGTCATCTCATGGTAGCCTGTTCCTATTGTCTTGGGAAACTTTTGTTTCGACTTAGCCATCCTCTTCAAATGTTCCAAACAATCCACACGGCATCATCAAATGATATGAATAAGAATCTACAATGCACTAGAATGCCACTGTTGCCAATCCTTTACATCGATAACAAATAGGATTCCTCGAAAAATGTCATAACTCACACTGGGTAAATCCCTAACCATTCCCCCCTCTTAAAATGGAATACTAAGAGTGGAGAGTAGCAGCTAATACAAGAGAACTGGATGCGCAAGCAAAAGTTCCATTCCCCATCCCCCAAGAGATTATTTTTGTCCAAATATCAGCAGACAACAGTACGTTATTTTCTAACGAAAAATACTAGGAGACAGGAAAACCAACAACTTTGAGGGCATATTTTTCACTTTTATCTAGATGAATCTGTAAATCAACTTAAACAGCTGATTACCTCATCAAAGACCAAAAGTGCCCCAGCATCATCGCAAGCACTACGCAAATATTGTAAGAATTCCTTTGTTGCACTGTATATACCCCCTTCACCCTGGATGGGTTCCACAAAAACTGCAGCAATTTTCCCTTGCTCCATCAATACTTTTGTGGCTTCTATATTTCCATACTCAAGAAAAGTGACGCCAGGCATGACAGGCTCAAAAGGTGATCTGTAATTCTCTTTGCTTGTCAAAGCAAGAGCACCCATTGTCCTACCATGGAAGCTATTAGTGAAAGATACGAACTTGGTTGCAGGCTCTTTGGCATCAGGATGAGAGTGTCTTTGAAACTTCCTCGCAAATTTAATAGCAGCCTCATTTGCTTCCGTTCCAGAATTTGTAAAAAACACACGATCAGCGAAGGAAGAAGCCACTAGACGCATAGCAAGCTCTACCTGCAAAAACACCATAGCTGCCTCACAATTAATTACACAAAACTTTAGTGGATTCCACTGTCTGCTTTTTAAGAAGTATGTAGAAAATTGACTATAAATTTCCAAGTTGTCTTTAACTGAATCTGGACTTTTAACACTCAAAGTTGATTAATTTCACATATTAAGCTGAGCCAAAACTTCTACTACTATTCTGATAATTGAATAAGCAAGTAAACAATGATCAAACTCCTTAACCAAGCACAGAAAGCATGACAACATATAAAGTTAAGAATTAAGAAATGCCTGAACGGCTGAACCTGGGGGACCGAATAGTAGATATTGCTGACATGAGTGAGGGTATTGGCCTGTGCTACCACGGCTTTCAGCCAATCCTCATCTCCATGCCCAAGCGCATTTACCGCAATCCCGGCACTCATGTCCAAATACTCTCTCCCGTCGAGGTCGAACAATTTACAACCCTTGCCACTCGCGAGCACCACCGGTGCCCTCGCGTAGGTCCCCACCAGAACCCTCGCATCCGACTCCATCACCTCCTTGCTCTTCGCACACTCTAGCTTCCCCACCTTACTATCCGGTAATTCGACTTCCACGTTGAGACATGCGGTCGCAACCGACGCTCTCCGGTCGTTGCTGATTCTGAGAAACGATGGAATTTCCCTGTGTACATTGAACGAACGGCGGAGATGGAGATTGCTAGAGGAAGACACTTGATTGTTGAGGCAAATGTGAGCGGAACTCATTGCGGCTCTCGTCCCAGCCTCCGTTGATTGTGAGAAAATAGGGAAAGGCAAAAGAAATGGACAGAGAACCTTTTGTGGTTCGTACCACCTTGATTTTGTCACTTGACAAGAAGGGGAGTCAGGGGCCTCAGGGCCTGCGTTCACTTGGCCAAAAAAATGTCACGGCTGTATCCCTGTTTTGATTGGCTCTCTACGAGACGTCATAGAATTGAGACTTTTTTATGGAACCTGAATACCATAATTACTTAGAAATGAGTTTATTAATTTTTGTGTAAATTTATGTGAAAAGTTTTACAGATATTTATTTTTAGTGAAATTTATAAAAATGTGCAGAGAGATAATTTGGTGTAATTATTTAATAAAAAATATTAGAGTTAGGTGGAAAAGTATGGAGATAAAAAAATGGGATAAATACAGTTTGTCTCCCTTATCTTTGGGGTCATTTACACTTTGCACCCCGATGTTTTATTTTTTACACATTGGACCTTTTAACTTACACATTTTTTTAATTTGGACCCCATACCCAAATTGCCCATTAATTTAGACGGATTCCGTTAAAACGTGGGGTGCAATGTGTAAATGTCTCTAAAAATAAGGGGAGCAATGTGTACATACCCCCAAAGATAAGGGGGCAATGTGTAAATTTTTAACAGAATCCGACAATTTCGACAGCCAAAATCGGGTACGGGGTCCAACTTGCAAAAATGTTGAAGATAATGAGTCAAATGTATCAAAAATAAAACATCGGGGTGCAAAGTGTAAATGACCCCAAAGATAAGGGGGCAAAGTGTATTTATCCCTAAAAAAATTTATTTTTTTTGAAAAAAATATTGAAATTTGTGTGAAAATTTGTTGAAATTTTTGTATAAAATATTGTGTTTGTGTAGGATTTTTTAAGATTTTGGATGTTGGTTTTGTAAATTTTGTTGAATACATTATATTCTATAATACTTTTGTCAACAAACATGTCCTACTCTGTATGTACAACTCAGATCCAATGAATGTAGGATATGTGGATAGACAAACCGGATACGGGTAGTTTTTTTTTTGTAAACCATACAAAAGGTGGTTAATTACTATTATAGCGATTATTACAATAATTTTAAGGCCTAAATGAATGTGAAATAAGAAAGTTACAACTTAATTATTGAGGTAAATAAAGTTGCAAATTAATCCATGTGTAACGTTCCTTCATCTATTTCCATCTCTTTCATCTAATGCATATGCTAGTTAGCACTAATTACAGTGTATTACATGCTCAACTATACTTGTAGTCCACTAATATTTGTTAGTGAAAGAGACGGAGATGGACAAAGGAATATGTTTATAACTGAAACCTTGCCGTATGACTAATTTACAATTTTCTTTATCTTAAGAATTAATTTGTAACTTTCTTATACTACAGGACTATGGGTGCATTTATATCTAAATTTAAACATTGAGCTTTAGTAAGGTTTGTGAAGCTTTGTTTACCCAAAAAAAAAAGGTCTGTGAAGCTTCATTGATACCAAATCCATGTAATAACGTCACTTTGTCAATTAGCTAGCTCCAGATCAAATTATACTTCCTCCTCCTTAAGAACAGGGTAGAAGATAAAGGTCATCCCGAAACCAAAGAGATACTAGCTAATGATCCAAGACCACATTTTTTTCTCAGACGGCAATGGAAGCTTCTCCATCCTCATCAAAGAAGATTCATTGATGTCATTACTTGACAAATTCTCGAGCTTGCATATAGAGAACTTAATGAAATTGGAGCTTGCGTGTATAAAGATAAATTATGCAAAATCATTCATAATGACGGCTGTAATTTAAAAGAAACAAATTCAACTTTTTTAAACTGGTCAAGTCATTTAAATTGTCTAATTTGAGTCAAGCCAAGCTGTTAATCCAATTTGTCTTCTCATATCATATCCTCATTAGCTGACGTGGTTAGGCTCACAAGGTTGGAATTGTTTTTTTAAATCACAATCGTCCCTTTAAATAGCTTCTCGATAGCTTACTAGATCTCCTGAAATTGTTTGCTTTGAACAGAACTTGCTTGCTAATGGAGATTTTGCATCATTTGGTAATATTAGCTCTTTTTCATCGATTTAAATCACAATTTCGACGGCCAAAATCGGGTACGGGGTTCAGCTTGCAAAAATGTTAAAGATAATGAGTCAAATGTATCAAAAATAAAACATCGGGGTGCAAAGTGTAAATGACCCCAAAGACAAGGGGGCAAAGTGTATTTATCCCTAAAAAAATTTATTTTTTTTTGAAAAAAAATATTGAAATTTGTTTGAAATTTTGTTGAAATTTCTGTATAAAATATTGTGTTTGTGTAGGATTTTTTGAGATTTTGGATGTTGGTTTTGTAAATTTTGTTGAATACATTGTATTCTATAATACTTTTGTCAACAAACATGTCCTACTCTGTATGTACAACTCAGATCCAATGAATGTAGGATACGTGGATAGACAAACCGGATACGGGTAGATTTTTTTTTTGTAAACCATACAAAAGGTGGTTAATTACTATTATAGCGATTATTACAATAATTTTAAGGCCTAAATGAATGTGAAATAAGAAAGTTACAACTTAATTATTGAGGTAAATAAAGTTGCAAATTAATCCATGTGTAACGTTCCTTCATCTATTTCCATCTCTTTCACCTACTGCATATGCTAGTTAGCACCAATTACAGTGTATTACATGCTCAACTAGACTTGTAGTCCACTAATA
Organism: Myrica gale; assembly: GCA_963930655.1. Taxonomy (NCBI): domain Eukaryota; kingdom Viridiplantae; phylum Streptophyta; class Magnoliopsida; order Fagales; family Myricaceae; genus Myrica; species Myrica gale. Next base: position 20,460,066 of record OZ005617.1, on the reverse strand, counting down.
TCTGTTGTTAGTGAAAGAGACGGAGATGGACAAAGGAATATGTTTATAACTGAAACCTTGCCGTATGACTAATTTACAATTTTCTTTATCTTAAGAATTAATTTGTAACTTTCTTATACTACAGGACTATGGGTGCATTTATATCTAAATTTAAACATTGAGCTTTAGTAAGGTTGTAAAGCTTTGTTTACCCCCAAAAAAAAAAAAGGTTTGTGAAGCTTCATTGACACCAAATCCATGTAATTACTTACTTGACAAATTCTCGAGCTTGCATATAGAGAACTTAATGAAATTGGAGCGTGCATGTATAAAGATAAATTATGCAAAATTATTTATAATGACGGTTGTAATTTAAAAGAAACAAATTCAACTTTTTAAAACTGGTTAAGTCATTTAAATTGTCCTAGTTGAGTCAAGCCAAGCTGTTAAGCCAATTTGTCTTCTCATATCATATCCTCGTTAGCTGACGTACGTGGTTAGGCTTAGAAGGTTGGAATTGTTTTTTTAAATCACAATCGTCCCTTTAAATAGCTTCTCAAGAGCTTACTTACTAGATCTCCTGAAATTGTTTGCTTTGAACAGAACTTGCATGCTTATGGAGATTTTGCATCATTTGGTAATATTAGCTCTTTTTCATCGATCAGTTGTGAGTGGTGGGAGAATTCCGTTTCCCAGTAGGGATTCAAGTAGTATAGTATCATAAACGGATCCTTTCTCTTATTAATTTCTCTATCGATATTACTACAGGGCAGAGAGCTGGAACCCCAAAACATCGATATTTGTCATCAAAGTCGTTCGAATATTCTTCTTGCAGCCTCAGAAAGTTCTTCATAAATCCTCATTTCATAAGCGACACGTTCTGGGATTTGATCTTTGTAGCTTGAAACATTTTTCTGGCATGTCAGCTCGTACTCGAGTGCTTCTCCCACAAACTTTTCAGCATCTTCGTACTTACCATTCTTCAAGCTAAGGGTCGATGAGGAGAGCTCTTTTTCTGCGGAGGAAAACCCTTGGCCACACTTTAGGAAAACATTCTTCATGCCTCTATCTCTGGTGCCGGAAGCTAAGCTTGACATGTTGGCAGCCAAGGTGTTTGCATGGTTTTGTAGGCAATCAACGACGATAGCGGCGATTCCTACTTTATCAGCATTTTCGGCACGTCCGTCAGAAGTTAGACACTGTATGCATGTGGATGGGACCTCCGCGTTGTGACATTCGATTTGGATCAAACTCTCGTCGGCTCTAACAAGCCTCCGGCCTTGGCCAAACAATGGTGGAGAAAGAGTAAGCAGAAGATGAAGAACCATGAAAACTGCAAGGGAAGTCATTCTCCTGTTTGATATTGATGAGTGGTACGATTGATTCTCTTAGCATTTTATACCTGAAGACGGAGAAAGATGACATTTAATAATGGTCAGAAAGGTTGGTGTACTTGCCTTCTAAATTAGATGTACTTAATAAGGTGATTAATTATACGATTATAATACTCTTTAATTTTCTACTCGGATTGCATTCCATCATTTGAAAAAAAAGGATAGAGTGGACTCTACACCATTAATACTGCATGTGTAAATTTTCGGGTAACATAAGCTTATAATCCATTTAATGTTGTCCGTGTAAAGTTTCGAGCCACATGATCTCTAAAATGTTATCCACATATTATGTGTATCTCTCTAATAGCAAATTAAATTTGAGACAAAAATAAATTACAGAATATTCATAATTATTTACATGAGAACCTTTTATCCCTGGGTTGGTGACAATGCACATTTCTCTAGACCTCTTTGTTTTGTAGCCATAAGTGATTGCCATTGTAGCATTTATATAAAGTTCATCCAGTCTTTCTTTCAAGGAACATAGAGAAAACTCCTGACTTCCAGACTTCTAAGTCATAAGTTTCTTTCATTTATCTTGTTCAGGCACTAACTACGGATTCCTTCTGAGTGGGTTGGCCACGCAAAGTTTCAATACTCGCATTAATTTGTGGGTGATGTAACCTGACTCCGGCTTAAATTTCCCCTGACCAGAAAAACATGAAGAGGAAAAAAAAAAGCAATGGAGAAGTGACTGAAAAGTGGCCAAGTGGGTATGCGTTTCTCTGCTTTGAGTACCTTTAACTACAGTTTTGATTACCTTTACCTTTAACTACTGTTTTGGATAGCAGTGGATGTTGAAGGGGAAACAGAGTATATCTGTGTTTCAGACTGCCAATTCATTGAATTCAGAAAGCAACCAATATTGTGCCTTTTTTACCATTTTGGTAGAAGTAGTTCTGCGTGACATATTTTCTCGGATTGAAAGAGACTCCGGTCAGGGTAAGGAAGGAAATTCAAGAAAGCAGAAGGGGCCTACCAAACGCACTAGCACAGTGCTTCAGATTAAATAAATATCCTCCTGTGATGCCAGTCCAGAGATGCTCTTTTTAATATTTCAGAAGCCGGCATCCATTAATTGAAAACAAACAACAAGAGAAAACGAAACCCAGAGATGCCAAAGAACTTGCATTGTCGAACTCCATAAACTTCAAATCAAAGTGAAGATTTATCGACGTCACTTGAGTCGATCAACCCACCTATCTTATCCAAATTCATGAAATTTTCAATAGTCAACCTTGTAAATGCAAAGAAGCTTATGCTCAGTTCGTTTTGCCCTAATTTTCTTAGGGTAAAGTACGTTTTATAGTTTCGAGTGTCTAGAGAATCCTGTAAAATGCAGCCAACCAAAATTTAATTCAGTCAACCTATAAAACACAGCTTCACATTATTGAAAGTGACTTCATTTTGAAAACTTCTCAATCTTCTGTTTATTTTTGGTTCAAGTAAATGCAAATAAGTGTTTTTTGTTTTGTTTTTGGTTCTGGACGTATCTAAATTTCTTCTCAAAGAAAGAGAAAAGGAGAAGCTCACTTCTTTGCGAAAGAGACCAACCTAACCTAATTAAATTCTTGGCTGAATTACTTTTGTTGAAGTGTGGTTGTTCTCTGGTCCAGCATCTCCAATACAAGACCCAGTCTTTTGATAGCATATACACAAGTGGGTGCTGCACATTAATAACTATGCAATGTGCAGAAACACCCAAGAGTGAGAAAATATGCAATGGCCTTGTCTGTCGACTTACCTCACACCGAGGAAACCAACATAGTTTTACATATGGGATTGCATGTAAAACTGCACACCAATAAGGATATATAGGCCTCAATGTAAAACTCTCTATGCACTTCCTTGATTTTGACTAGGAGAGGCTGTATGCAATGGAGTTGATTCGACATTTATTAGGCAGGTTCTGGTTGCCCATCAGCATTCTTGGAGTTAATTTCTTCAACATCATGGAGCTATCTCAGCTCAAGTACTCCGACAATCATGGCAGCGTCAGGCACCTTGTTGGCAGCCTGTCCTCTGCACAAATGGCCAATATATTTGTCTAATAAATTAGTAATCCGGATACAAAATGACTAGATTCAAAATCTGCTACCAATTTGATGTTGAAGTACCCAAATGATTCGACTATGGAAAGGGGCTAGTCCTTGATGCCACCCAATTTTTGAGGTAGAGGGCTCTACCAAATGCTACTAATCTCGGACTTGGCATCTATCGTATCATTTGGAGATTTTTCTACTGCAGAAGGAAAAAATGGTGAAATCCAATCCAGTTTATTCTAAGGGATTAGTTAACATGTTGCTCAACAAGATCCAGAGTAATCGTTGTCGAGAGGATAGCTCCGCCCCAAGAGCGAGACAAATTACTCTGTTATCGGCTTATAGTACTCATTGACACTCTAAAACATACGTTGCAAAGCATCCACAGTAAAAACTCACCCCATAAGCACTAAAAAGCAACTTAATACTGAACAGCCAGGCTGCATCCTTTTTTTTTTATATATATAAATAAAGGTAAAACCAGCTAAGAACCGAAAGCGTCTGAAAACAGAATACAAGAAGGAACGGAACTAGCAGGCAGAAAAACCAAAACAACCAGAGGAAACAGGCAGGTTGCATCTGTTACCAGCAATGCCTCATAATTTGGCTTTGACCAGCAACAAAGACAATAATATAAATCAAAGGCCGCATGAAAGTCATAGCTACCAGAAAAGCTGAGGCGATGCTACTCACTGCAGTTTTTCGTTGTTTTTCCTTGCATAGGCCTCTAGGCCAACTCTGTTTGACGCCTGCCCTTTACCGCCTAGCAATTTGACCCCTCAGTGAATTGTACAGCCAGCGTTGCTCTGCTCACCCAAGTGTTTTCCCCTCACTCCCATCATGTTTAAAGTCTCTCTGAGGGGAACAAATAAATCAAAACAGAACTGGGGCAATAGAACAGGCTTTTTTCTGCTCTGAAGCATTTACTGATGTACCCAACCCAAGAGGCCTACCTCTATCTGCTTGAAAAAAATAATGTTATCTACCAGTAGAAACCTATTATCCTGTTGGCCATTGGCCCGTTGCCTAACTCCATTAAAACAGTAAAGACAAGACAAGATAGCCTATCTTTCTCTACCGACTGACAATGAATTATTTTTGTCACGAAAATTCACTTCTGGTACATGGTGGAATGGTGCTATGAACCTTCAGGAGCAATTTGCTCACTTCTTTTGTAACCAACCAAGTCTTTTTGGGTCCAACTCTCGACCCTCGAACTTTTGATTTTCGTGATTTGTACCCTTCATCCAATTTTCTGTCAGTTTTGACAACCAATTTTAGATTGAGGGTGTAAATTAACAGAAATCAAAATTTCAAGGTTCAATATAAAAAGATAGTGTGTCAAGTGTCAGTACCCCTGCAAATGTATCTCCCCCTAAAAAAATTGGAAGAGTAAATGAGTAGACGACAAATGATGCAAAAACGCACCGTTTCTCCTCTCGTCCCGCAGTCCGACCCTTCCCAACTCTCAAGAGTTTACCTCGTGTCAAACTCGATTTTTCGGGTATCTGAATCCTCCAAAGTCAATTTTGTGTATAAAATTACAAATAGTCCATGTCTTATTAATGGGCATATGCAACAATGTCTGCAGCACGTTTAGTGGGCTGACACTTCCATAGATGCCACGCTGGCAGCTTATCAATTGTGATTGCCAGATCAGCCCAATGCTCCATGTCAGCAGTGACAATAGAGCGGTGGCCTCTTCTCCAACCGCTATCATCTCCCGCACCCGACGCTAACCCCAAGCTCGACCCCAGCTGTTTGATCTCCAGAACTGGGACCCAAACGCCACCCTACCGCAATCGTCACCGCCCTCTCTCCCATCCCCAGACAAAACCTTCTTCTCCTCATCCCTCCGCCTCTCCCCAATCGCCCGGCTCATTGCCGATTCATTCCGCAAGAACCAGAACCGCTGGAGCCCACCTGTCATCACAGAGCTCAACAAGCTCTGCCGTGTCACACCAGACCTCGTCGCGCATGTGCTAAAAGTACAAACTGATCCGGCCCTCGCGTCTAAGTTCTTCGACTGGGCAGGTAAGCAGAAAGGCTACAAGCATAATTTCGCTTCCTACAATGCTCTCGCTTATTGCTTGAACCGTAGCAATCGATTCCACGCCAAGGGTCAATTGCCCGAGTTAATGGAATCTCACCTACAGAGAAGCAATTTAATCAGAATGCATTCGGATGCCAATAGGGTCTCAGGGTTTACTACATTTTATCAGAAAATGAAGAAATTTGGGGTGAAACCTAGGATAGGTTCGGTTTGTGTAAAAAGGTATGATTTTGAAGAAGTTGTGAATATTTATGTTAAATAGTGTTTTATTGGTGTTTGTGTAAAGTTGAGAGAGAAAGATTTGATGTAATTGTTTAATAAAAAAATATTAGAGTTATGTGAAAAAAATATAGAGAGAACAAATTTGTGTTGAATAAAAAAGTAAAAAGTTGATGAAGATTGTATAAAATGTATTGATGTTTGTGTTTGAATTCTGAATATGTTTGATAGTAGTTCTGTGAATATATTTGAATCTTGAAAAATGTAGGAAACGAACATAATCCTTGGATTTTTCTGTACAATAGGATTATCTATGCATTAGTAAAAACGGGCCACGTGGAGCATTTGGCTGATCTAGCAGCCACAATTGAGCAAGCCACCAGCGTGGCATCCGTGTGCTCGATGGAGACACGTGTTATACATTAGTTGGTGATTACGTGGTTTTTGTTTTTCTGTCCAAGCTGTTACCTCGAGACTATTTTGTCAAAAACTAGTAACATAGGACTATTTGTGCAATTAAGCAAAGTTTAATACCATTCTCTCCATCTATAAAAAAAAAAATACCATTCTCTCCCGCACACGCACAGTTCTTGAAAAGTCGTAGGGAACCTAAAGCAGAACAAGTTGAATCCAGAGGTGTGTGTTTTCTGTGTGAAACAAATCAGGTTCTCTATAGTACCAGAGAAAGCTGTAGTTTTAGAATGGAAGTCTCTCATTTCTCTGGATTATAGACAACATGAAGTTCGATAGTTTGTTGAAGTATACTTCCCCGAAAAACGTTTGATAGAAGCTTCATGTTGAAAGACTGATAGAAGCTCTCATTTCTCTGGATTATAGACAACATGAAGTATACTTCACCTGTTCATAATTGCACGTGCTGTTCTAAATTGGAATGCACTCTACTTGTTTGTTTAGAAGCTTCTTCTTCCGCTTATTTTAAAAAAAGGTTGTTCTTTTATTTGTCTCCTCTGGGTGATGCGGCTAGAGGCACGAATCATCCGGAACGGACCAAAGGACTTACACGAGCTGTCCTATTTCAGCATTGTCGAACCAATCATTACTCGAGCCTCCCAAAACCGAATGCCTTTCCTTCTCTCATTCTTCTTTCGCAACCCAATCCAACCCCAATCCCAGAATCTTCCGTCCACTTTATCACATTTGTTGCAGTATGATACCTTTTCTCTTTTTTTTTTGGCTACTATTGGCTAATTTCTCTATTCCTAAATCATCAATGCATGTGATTTGCATTTCTCGGGATGAACTGTTTTTATATACCCCGTGTACTTAAGATTCTACCCTTTCCAATATAATTACTTCTAAGAATATTATTCCATGTTATTAGGATTTGGTGAAGAAGAGGTATTTTCAATTGCTTGATTTATGGTTTTGTAGCCCAGTAGAGGCGATTAAGGGACATGAAAGGTGATGCTTAACGGGTTAGGCAGGCGTTGCTTTTGCACTGTTGCTCCACGACCATGGCTCTTTGTAGGCCTGGGCAATCCGGGTGAGAAGTACAAAGGAACCAGACACAATGTAATATACAAAATCATTCAGCTCAAGACCCGAATTTCAGGTTCTTTCATTTTTGTTTAACCTCAAAGAAACATTCTTGTTCAACCAGGCAGGGTTCCAGTTGATTGATGCATTTGCTGAATCACAAGGGATTTTGATGAATAAACCTCATTGCAAAGCTATCTTTGGGGAAGGCATGCTCATTTTGTTCATCTCAGCTTATATTGTACATTTCTTGTTAACTTATTTGTATTGTAGCTCAAATCATGGCGATTTGGTAATCAATGTAGGTTTTGTTGGTGACGTCCCTGTTTTCCTTGCAAAACCTCAAACTTACATGAACCTTAGCGGTGAATCTGTAAGTCACTCAGATATTTACTTTCGCTTCAGATGAAATTATTTTCTCTGTTTATGCATATATCCCCATAGAAGTTTTCCATAGAGTCATTGGTTACTTGGTCCACCTAATACCATCTTGGATTTGTAATTTGGATGTTTAGCAGTTTGAGTTCTGTAGAAATGTCGAAGAGTTTGGGGTATAGGCTTATCTGATGATCTGTGATTTTCTTCAATTGACTGCAGACTGGACCACTTGCAGCTTATTATAAGCTACCTCTTAATCGTGTGATTGTGGTAATTTTTCTTTTGCATGGACTTTTTACGATTGGTTCAGTTGATAAACGCTATGCTGCTATTCCATTATTATGTTGTATGGTTTTAGTTTCACGATGAAATGGACTTGCCTTGTGGAGTGCTTCGTCTTCAACACAAAGGAGGTCATGGACGCCACAACGGGTATGTAGTCATCTTTGTGATGGTTCAAGCAGCGTTCCTTGTTTGTAAATAAATATGATAGCAGTAATTTGATTTTGGAAAAATGTTGCTTGATAGTCATTTGGATCCCCTTCAGATGCTAGGAGTTTCTCACTTGGATGATTTGAATAGCCTAGTATGTGATACGTCAGAAAGGCAAATAATGGAGAAGATAACATTAGAAATCAGGAAGGCATATGAATATTCAGTTATAAACTAAATGCATTTACAGTGGGATGACGTTTGATGTGACATTTATGTATCTATTATTTTGGTGAGAAATATGATAGCAGTAATTTGATTTTGGAAAAATGTTGCTTGATAGTCATTTGGATCCCCCTCAGATGCTAGGAGTTTCTCACTTGGATGATTTGAATAGCCTAGTATGTGATAAGCCAGAAAGGCAAATAATGGAGGAGATAACATTAGAAATCAGGCAGGCATATGAATATTCAGTTATAAACTAAATGCATTGACAGTGGGTTGATGTTTGATGTGACATTTATGTATCTATTCTTTTGGTGAGTGACAAGTCGACAACCTGATGAGTTTTGAACGCTCAAGTTCACCCTCCATCTTATCCTTAGTTAGAGAAGGTGCCATGCGAACGAAAAAATCTTACCTACAGATGTTCTTTTGGCGCCGGACACAGATCGTGCTTGAGTGTTGCTATATGTCCATTTCTTTAAGCAAGCTAATGAAGCGGTTGAGCATTGGAATTTTCTTTTTGGATTTTGCGTAATGTTCTTTGATTTACTTTTTTTTTTGTCTGTAATAATTAAACCAGGCTGAAGAGTGTGATCTATCATTTTCGTGGAAACAGAGAATTTCCTCGGCTAAGAATTGGTTAGTTGGAATGTCCCAACACAATTTAAGTGCAGCTCCTAACTGTTTTAATTGCCTTATTGTAGTGCTAAATTGTTTTGGTTAACCTTTTAGGTATAGGGAGGCCTCCTGGACAAATGGATCCCAAAGCCTTTTTGCTTCAAAAGTTCAATGCAACAGCTCAGGAACGAGTACGTTGTGGTTACCTGCTCTTAATTATGGTCAATGAAAACCTGTATGATCAACTCAACCTTATCCTTCGTCGAGTTCCCAAACCAGTTGATAGAAGTGATTAAGGGCATTTGGAGTGTCCTTATAAGCTGTTTCGTGTGTATTTAGGATATTGTCACACCCAATGCAAATGACTGTCAGTATGTTTTCAGATTCCATATGCTACACATTTCATCCTACAACATCAAGCCATGTAAGGCAGTTCAGTGCTTGCTTTAGCATCTGATTCTACTATACGTTTACTTGGGCATGGTTGTATTCTTGGTTGAGTAATCACGAAGGAGTTTTTCTTTCCACTCGTAATGTGCTATTGTTTTTTGTAGATCGATGCTGCTTTGCAAGAGGGTGTTGTCGCATTGAAACTCATTCTATCTAAAGGATTGACAGAGAGTGCAAGATCCTTCAACAGGGAGCAAAAGTACAAACATATAAGATTGCAGACTATGCCGATATCATAAGCTTAGATATTAATTGTCTACATATAGATGGCTGCTTTGCAATATATGCTGTGTTATGTTTCAGTATAACTGTGGCAGGCACTTTGAAAGAGTGACTGCTTCATGGCTGTGTTAAGAAATTTGAGGAACCTTTTTTTGGCATCTAGCATTTTGAAAGAGTTACTATTTCATGGTTGTGTTAAGAAATTTGAGGAAACTTTATTGGCATCTAGCACTTTGAAGCAGCCAGATAATTACCTCAACAAACCTTCATCCACTTTTTCCTGCTTGAAATTGTGTTGACATGCGAGCCCGGCCTGGTTAGCTGGTTGCAGCGATGGTCTCCCAATTGAGCTGATTTGCTCCTCGCTCTGTCAAAGATTCAGGCAGCTTTTCATTGTCGATCAACTCTAGCTAAGAAGCCCAAAGGGTTTTTCGTTTTGTTAGCCGTTGAACTTCAACGCTTTTTCCCCCCTTAAGTTGGGGTTATAGGTGGTGTGCTCATGGCGTTAGCTGAGAGGAGATTTGCTGGAAGAACTCCATGGATGATGGGTCAATCAATTAAGCCTTTCTTCTAGGAGCAAATCAAAAGAAGATGCATAACGAATTGACGATAGCCATAGGAATATGTCTGCCGATAATTTTAACAAGTTTAGGCTTTAAGTGATCAAGTCCAATGTGAAAAAAAAAAATGTTCGGACGTTTCTTTTCTACTTGCCCACCAAAAAAAAAATGAAAGCTATTAAACCAGCACCGCCGCACCAGGTGATGTATGTTAAAATAATGGCTTTGATCGAGAGTACGTGAGCTATAAAGACCTGTCCAAGTCTGATATAAATACCGGGTGTGAGATGACCGTTGGCAGCTCTGAACATGTTATTCATAGTCGTGGAGGACAAAAATGGAATTTCACTTGCCGTAGCCGACTAGCCGTTACAAACGCTGGCACGCACGCTCCGGCAAATGGCAATTAAAATCCTATAGTTTTGCAATCCGACCGTTGTACAATTCAAAAACAAAAACATCGCGATTCGCGACCGTCTCAAAAATCTTGCTCCACTGTTACTCTTCTCTCAAAACTCTCTCTCTCGGTAAGCAATTTCATGGCTGATCAGCACTCAAACCCATTAATCATGGAGTCAAAGCCCATACACCCTCTTAAACAAATCGCTGAAACACCGACCCACAAGCTTCTTCTCAAGCAATGGCTCAAGGAAGAAGAACTAATCCTCGGAAGAATCACCTTCGAAGAAACCCAGATCGATTCTGTCCGAACAGAGATCACAATGCTCTACATCCTGTTCTTTCTCTTCCACTCCACAGCTTTAGTCCTGCTCTTCAATGCCTCTTCTCGAGACCCAGTTGCCAACAGGTTAGCCTGCCACAGGTCATGGATCCCATCGCTCTGTTCCCTTCTATTTTCTCTTGGAATCATTTGGGCCGTGCGGTACAAGACGGATGTGGAGGTCCACTTGGAGAAGCTACTGGAGAGGGAGAAGGAGGATGGAAAGCTCTTGGCTAAGTGCGTCGAGGAACTGAAGAAGAAGGGGGTCGAATTCGACTTGTTGAAGGAAGTGGACGCGCTACGTAGGGCGAAAAGTTTGCGCGTCGAGGCCAAGCCTGTCAGGAAGTGGTCGGCGAGGGACTTCGTCACTTTGTTCTTCTTCGCCATGTCTTGCTTTGTCCTCGCTGTCACAAGGGTCATCTTGTGTAATTAGGCTTTTACTCCAGGGGCATAGGATTTTGGCAAATGGATAGTTGTGGGATTCGTTGGGGGTATTTTCAAGTTCATTGATCTGCGTTCTTTTGTTGTTTGGCTGAAAATAGGTGGTGGGATGGGAAGTAAGTGCAGAATACTCTGTTCTGCTTTTGGGATGAAGAGAAATTATATGGCAAACACATGAAATGAATATTTGCTTTTGTTTTACACAGATTGCAAGGATTATTATCATTTGATTAAGGCATCCCCTTTTGTATTACATTGAAGTTTTTCATCAACTTCAAGCTTATCGTAATGACATTTAACGATTATCAGTTTCTTCAGAATAATCCTCTGTAATTCGGGAATTCTCTGTGATCCCCATTGTCCAGCCATTGATATGGCTTTAAAGCTTTTTTTTAATGAGAGCATCTAATGGCGAGTTAGTACGTCAATTTGGCAAGCAAAGAAGCTGTACTTCAATGAAAGTGAATTCATCTTCAACTTTTGATCTTATGCCATATGTTATCGAGGATTTGCAACCAATCCGAGAACAGGGTACTAGTCCTGTATGTTGCATCAAGCGATTTGTAAGGCCAAGCTAAGGTACTAACCTTGAGGGGACCAGATTATCTGGGTTTGGGATAAGCTTATTGGAATTGTTTTGGATTGGCACTAATCAAAAGTCCCAAAACTTAAAAAAGATAAATAAATAGGTCATATGCCAAGACAAATAATAAGGAAAAAAAGAACACAAAGACGAACAATACGAAGGAAAAAAAGATACTTAAATGTTAAATTACCAAAAAGAAAAGAAAAGAAGAGTTGAATATCAAAGAAGTGTTGTGTTGTTCATATATCAAACCATTTTTTTTAGTATTATCTCAATATTCCAATTCCACGCAAACCCAAAAGCTCATATTTACATCATATCCGACCCCGTTAGGAAAGACCTCCTTAGGTTTAGGTCTTCCCTTAAATAATATTGCGAGTATGTATTAGCCCCCTATGTGCAACGGGTAGTTAAAAGCTGTTCATTTCAACCAAATTGAATTATCGACTTGGGACAATCCTATAAAATAAAGAGAAATATACAAATACCATACTAGATTTTAACGCCTTTTTTTAAAACTCGCTGAGTTTTAAAAAGTTTCAAATTGCTCACTAGGTTTACCATTTTTATATAAAAACTCACTGAACTCAATGTCGTTAGCCTCGTTTAACGGAAAATCCATCATGTCCAATCATAGTATGACACGTGTTACTAAATAAATAAAAATTAAAAATAAATCTAAAATTAACAAAAAAATATTATTAATTTAAAAAAAACAAACATTGTGGAGGGGGAATCCTAGCGCCTCCGGGGGAGGAGGGTCTCCCCCTCCACCTCTGGCCGCCCAATTCTGGGCGGCCATGGGTGGACCTCCTCCACCCGTCGGCATAGGTTGCGTGATGGGAGAGGTCCGTTAAATTATTTAGTGACACGTGTCATATAGTGATTGGACGTAATGAATTTTTCGTTAAACGGGGCTAACGACATTGAGTTCAGTGAGTTTTTATACAAAAATGATAAACCTATTGAGCAATTTGAAACTTTTTAAAACATGGTGAGTTTTCACAAAAGGGATTAAAACACAGTGGCATTTGTATATTTCCCTAAAATAAAAATAAAAATTGGAGACCTAATTTTTTATATTCCACGCGGAGGCACTATACAGGACGGAGTTCTCTTATGTACGTAACGACTTGCTCCACAATGGTGACTACTTTTGATCCTTCGTAGAAGTTCCCCTTTCCCTGCCACGTTCTCTCTTTTGTTTGGGACCCATCTACCTTTTTCCCAAATATGCACGGTGACTATTGGGTCTAAATGTCCCACCGTGGTCCGCAATTCCTCCTTCAAGTTCATTCTCACCTTCCGATCAAAATCAACCCTCAATCTCTCTCTCTCTCTGAAGCCCTAGAATTTTGAAACGCGAAATCCGAATCCAGAGGCTTCGATCATCGACCATGGGAAACACCGAGAAGCTCTTGAACCAGATCATGGAATTGAAATTCACGGCCAAATCTCTCCAACGCCAAGCCAAAAAGTGCGAGAAGGAGGAGAAATCCGAGAAGCTCAAAATCAAGAAGGCCATGGAGAAGGGAAACATCGATGGTGCCAGAATCTACGCCGAGAACGCGATCCGTAAGCGCACCGAGCAGATGAACTACCTCCGTCTATCCTCTCGTCTCGACGCCGTCGTCGCGCGCCTCGACACGCAGGCCAAGATGACCACCATCAACAAGTCCATGGGCAACATCGTCAAGTCCCTCGAATCCACCCTCGCCACCGGCAACCTCCAGAAGATGTCCGAGACCATGGACCAGTTCGAGAAGCAGTTCGTCAACATGGAAGTCCAGGCCGAGTTCATGGAGAGCGCCATGGCCGGCTCCACCTCGCTCTCCACGCCTGAGGGAGAGGTCAACAGCCTGATGCAGCAAGTCGCAGACGATTACGGCCTCGAGGTATCGGTGGGGCTGCCACAGCCAGCGGCGCACGCCGTGTCGACCAAGGAAGCCGAGAAGGTCGACGAGGACGACCTCTCGAGGCGCCTCGCCGAGCTTAAGGCTAGAGGTTAATAAATCAGATCAACGATGAGGTTGTTGATGACCTCTTATTGCGAGGATGGTATGTGTGTATGATGCATGATACTTGCTATACTCTGTAAAATTGTCTGAATTCGCATTGGGAATATTATTATTCTGGACATGTTTTGGCGATTATATGGCTGCGTAGCTTGAAGTGCTCAATGTTTTCAGGGGATGTGTTGTTTGGCTAGATCGAGTAAATTGGTTTCCAGGTTGAGTGTCTTCCCCCATATGAATGGTGGAATTTTGTGTGGTAGTGAATAAGGTTTGTCTCTTATCCTGGTTGAGTTTCGATTATTATGTCCGAAATGTTTCTTCTCCTAGTGCGTAAGTTTGCTACTTTTGGAACCTAAATCAAGGGTTGGTTTTTTTAGTGGAATTGGTCTTTCTGACTATGGAACTTAAGCATATTATCCTCCGATTGATCTCTTTTATGAGATAGCAAGCAGATATGGATGTAGATGCTTACCTTTTCATTAAGGATGGCCATCGAGGATCTTGGGTCATGTTTGTTTCTTCGCCCGTCACTTATGTAGGTTGTAACTGTACTTGAAATGTGCTTACTGTGTTGGTAATAATGAAAGAAAACTGTGGGTACGGATTGGGATTTGGGTGTGGTGAAGAGGGGATACGGGAGAAAGAGGATCTTAGATAGTTAGATGCATGGTACGTATGTTTTAGGTGCTTTAGTAATTAAGAAGAGTGGAGTTACAGTGGTATCTACCTCTGATGGACTTTTAAGATTGTATGATTGAAGCGCACGAGTCCATGCACTGAGTTAAAATCATGTTCTTTCTTTGTACTATCAGCCTGAATTAGTAATGGCCTTCGAGGTTCACTTCTTTTTGAACTTTGTTCTGGATAGGGGCTTTGGATGTTTATTCTTTGGAAGGCGTTCAATTCTAGTTAGTTTTTTTGAAATCTTTTTGCCTTTGAAGTCTTGTTTGGGTCCACTTATCTTATACTATTGTGTAAAATTAGTGCTTCGTGTTCATTTGGTGCTATATATTTGTTGGATATCAATTCTACTGCTCAGTATAATTGCTCAGTCTTGGCAAGATTGTCAAAATACAAGATTTGGATCGTGCAATGTGACTTTGTAATGCTTTTCCATTCCTGCAGTTCTCTTGTCATCAATAATTCATGAGAAATATTATTTGGGATACTTTCCAATGTGATAATATATGTTAAATGTCGATTGAACGATTCCAGTGGGATAACATGAAATTTGATAATAAGATTTTGATACTTAATTCAGACTTCTTTTCGTGATCAACATCGGGGGTACAAGGTATATTTATGTGTAGTGGTAATTAGATTATAGTTGGTGGTAGGATGAAATCCTTTGCCTCCATCGTTTACAAGTATTCCAATTTCTGTATGTTCGAGTTCTTCCAACTTTTGTTTAGAAGATAGGAGAAGTTGTTCAGCACTTCGAAGTTGTGACAATAGGTCACGGTGGACCATATTTAAAGGATTTATGACCCATTTATTCTCCTGGCAAAGGATCAATGACCATACTAGCTCTAAATAAGTGTTGTTTTGTCCGGAATTATTAAGAAAAAACCAGTCCGGCCACTTTCGATTATCAATCATTTGTCCCAAGCAGCCTCTGTTCAATTTTTTTTTAAACAGTTGTTACTTATCAAAAAAAAAAAACACAGCTGTTAAATTATGTATCTGTCCAAAACACAATTACTAGGTCGTATCGTCGTATTGTGGTCAAACTGATTAGAATAAATGTTGTGAAAGGTTTTGAAGGTTTGTAACAACGGACCGAAATTCGAATGCAGGTTTTTGACAGTTCTGATAATTTTTTTTCTATAAAAGAAAAGAGAGAATAAATTCGTGTTACGCGAGTTTTGACAATAATGTGATTTTTTTTACGACTTAGGAGTTCCCAAGGTCGGATTACTTCGTGTACTCGGCCCTACAAGCCAACTTGGGGGCATGTGTATGGACTCAGCCCAACACACACCAATAAGTCAAGGACGATAATGACGGTGTTGGAGCTCGAACTTGGGACATGTGAGAACCCAAGCCGTTGCCTTACCACCATACCAAACGAGTTTTCAGTCAACATATGAAAACATGTGAGAACTCAAGCACTTGATTTGAACATCTGAAAGACTAGGTTATGTTCGTTTTGAGTAAAAATGTAGGATTTTAGAGAAATTGTGATTTTTTATGTTGAATAGTGTTTTATTGGTGTTTGTGTAAGTGAAGAGATAAATGATTTGATGTAATTGTTTAATAAAAAAATATTCTGAAATTTTGGGGATGAAGTCAGAATCGAGCAGATATTACTGGCCTTGACATCTCTATGTACAGTACGAACCCTCGACTCCTCATGAAGATAAGCTAGACCTCTTTCTATGCCCATGCATATATCAAAACGTGTTGGCCAATCAAGATTGAGACTTCTTTCTCCTGCCTCATGCAAACCAGATACAATAAGAACTCCATGGTTGTAGTACTTATTAGAAGAATAGACATGAAGTTCGACAAGAAGCATTCTCTTACCAAACAACACTTGATCTAGACTCCTGTTTTGCAGATACTCATAAACAAGAAGTCTTTTATCTCCCTCAATGCAGCATCCGTACAATTTCACAAGATTACGGTGCTGTACAGCAGATATTGTAGCAATCTCTGTTATAAATTGGTTCTTTCCTTGTTAAGATGCTAAAGAAAGTTGCTTCACGGCCACTATTCTGCCATCAACAAGTGTTCCCTATAGAGAAAAATTCCAAAATAGAACGAGGCAAACAATAAGCTCTTAATAAACTATTCTATTATCGTGTAAGTTCCTTTTAACCACCAGATATAAAACAGGAAGACATATTCTTGCAGAAATGTCTCCATACCTGTTAGTTTTTGCAATGTTTTTACCAAGAAACTTGTAAATCACCACCTTAAGTGTTCTATCTAGGTTTGGTTTTGCTGAAGACGACAAAATGCATAGCCGAACTGTAACTTAGGTTAGCAGTGTATATAATAGTTATTCACACACATATAACACAGGTCTCACTCCCTCTTGTCGTGTGTAAAATTAACTGATATCACATTTTTGGTTGAACCCTGAACATAATATGCAGAGAAAATGCCATTCCCATTCTAAATGAAATTGATTTACTCTTGAAAGACAATTTGTGAATCATTAGATCAGCACAAAATCGAGAAGTCAGACAACTATAATAAATGGTCAACAGATTTTCTGGTTTACTTTCATCTTCATTGGTCTGTATTCTTTTTCTTCTGACAAGGCGCAAAACTGCAAAAACTGCAAGAAAGCTAACAACTCCACCAACAACTATCCCCACAATTAGACTAGTCCTATTCTTCTTCTTGGTTGTAGGGTTGTTACTGACGGTAGGTCTGAAATCTGTACAAAAGCACAGTCAATAAAATGGACCTAGAAAGTTAGGAAAATTATGCATTGGGCCTTTTCCAATGTTCCCGAGAACTGGATATGGAGCTCCCTGAACCATGTCACACCTTGTTGCACCATGAAAGATCTTGTGGAAATAGATGGTTAAGAATTTAAGAAATCATCCTGTCATCACCACAGGTGAAGCGTTCAAAATGTTGTGGCTCTCAAAAGCCCCACAGACATGTTTACTGAAAATTGTCCCTGAATTAGCAGTTCAAACCCATAATGATGAGGAAACAGTTACTTTTGTTTTACATTGAAGTTGCCTATCAAAAGTTATCGGGAGGAAGTACTCAGAGATTAAATACTTTCTCTTCTGTTTTCCTATTTTCATGTTGTCTTGTCCAAGAAGGTGAAACCTTACTGCATGTTTCATAAGATTTGAGTTTTTTTGTATATTCACTTGTGGTATTCTGCTACTACAATAAATCCTGTCTTTGGCCACCATTTTTTTTCAAGAATGGTCTTTGATGCCACCATACAAACCATCTCTGCCATTGGAACCTTAAATGACATTCGATTGTGCTGCAAGTGTTCCTTAGTTATATGGATGCAGCCACATCCGGCATTCCCCCTCTTTGACATTGAAGCATCTCGTAGAGGGAACTCCACATCCAGTTCTCCATACAGAATTGAAGAAAGCTGAATGCCGAAGTTAGTAATTAAACTTCAAAATTTAATCTTAAAATTTTTACATGCCATTACCTGGGGTCACACTGATGGCTGAAATAGAAGGTCCCTCGAGTAGGTAAGCAGCAAGTACCTTTACCTGACCAAAAAAGATGGATTTCAAGATAGTTTTCTGATACCTGAGCCTTAAATCACTTTTGGACAGCCCGAAACGTGACTCCACCTGCCTCTCTTTGTACGTTAAAATCATTTGAAACCAGATTCCCCTGGAATAGAACGAGATGCAGAGTGATGATGAGACTGTTAGTAGTAATAACTTTTAGGAACCTAAGGTATGAGTTTCATTGAGCACTCAATCATTATTCTTTATTCGAGAATAGACATATTCCCGACAGAGAAATACTATTACTTCTATTTTGGGTTAAGAAAGTCAATCGGGAAAATTTTGTGAATAAGTTGCAAAGGGCTCTGGCGTATAAGACTAAAATTTTGAGAATGCATAAAAACATGCAAATGGCGATGGGAATACTAGAATTACTAAGTAATTTTAGGAGCCATTCACAGTATAGATCATCCTTTAAAGTACGTTTTGAAATAACCAATCAGATCGCCAATGAATCTGTAATGACACTGAAAGCAATGCAGATGTTCACAAACTCTGCAAAATAAGCATGATTCCAATTAGGAAGCTTGACTAAAAGTTTTTGAAATCTGCGGTATGATTCTCATCGTACTTCTTGGGCTATCCCAAAGTACGTGAAAGGTTACAAAACATAAAGTATTAACTTGTTTAACTTTTAGTATATACATTTCAAATGGCAACTCATCCTTTTTTCATATTTGAACCTACCTTTCCTGATATTTCTAAGGGCATTTTTATACACACTTTTTTTAAAAAACTTTGATCTAACAAAAGCTTTCATCTAGCATGGGCGGAGATCAATACTTATAAGGAATAATAATATCAGCTATTAAGGTAAGGACCTTGTTGCCCAGGTTCAACAAGACAATCAAGGCAGTTTCTAAGACGGTTTCAACAATATGAAAGAGAACTGGATATAATTATCAAAGAGGCGTGTCCCCAGAGTGCTCCACCTAAAAGAACCTTGGAAATCTGTTCTGCAAACTGGAGGCTCACAGTGTCGTTACCATTCTCTAGCACCAGGCCATAGTATCTTAATGAAGAAGCAGAGATTCGTGATGTCTGGAACAGCCTTACGTCTGAAGTATTTGTAATGTGAGAATATGTGGAACTTGTGTATTGAGGATTCACTCTCAGCAAAATATCCAACATTGCTAACCGCCCACCTCTTTGTATCCGTAACATAATATGTAGCTGGACCAAGCGTTTCATTGTCACTCTCATACATAATCCCAGAAGAAGTGATCTGTGGACTACCACACTTGACTGCAAAATTATAATCTGCGTGGACATAAGAGCCACTTATCAATGTGAGTTCAGAAAGGTCTTTTGATAGTAGCATCATGAAAGTCCAAAATATCCTCAGAGGATGTGTATGGCCCCAATTTGCTTGTATGCCTGAGACCCTTTTCGTCAAGACATTATTGATCTTGGATTTTAAATCAATTCAAATTAAACTCTTACTATACCAGTCCCAAATCTTCTAATATCTAGGCAGTTACTTGACTGAAAGGGATTCACTTTAGCTCACAGCAGAGATAAATGATTCTTCAAAGATTGAAAACTTTACAATTCCCATGCAACTCATATACTCGTAATTTCCGCCTACATAGTTTATGGACAAACAATAAATCCATTCACAGAAGACCTCATGCAGCCGACTATGATCTACCATATAAACGGGATGACTCGGTATCGGCTAAAGAGATCCTCATAAGCAATTTGAAGTGAGCTTATCATGTAATAATAGTGAGCCTAAAAGGCATAACCTAGAGGTGTAGCCGCACAGCATTCAAGAATCAGCAGTACATCTCCCCTCTCAACGAAAAGGTTAGGTTTGATCCATTTGAGCGATGTAATTATAACAAAAAAAAAATTAATTGGTTACATACAAGCAAACTAAGATGAAATTTATTGGTTGATCAATGTTCTCGGTCCATTGTTTTCCCTATGTATGGGAAAACAATAGATGCTTCACTAATACTTTCATCCTTTTTTTTTTTTATAAGTAAGCTGTAAGCTCTTAATGGTACTTACAGACTCCAGGACCCTGATTGCAAGGGAAGTTCCGCTGAAGACAGTTCAAACCTGAAGGCAAACCACTGAAAGCAGGAAAGAATGAGACTTGAGACAAGAATATGACAATATTTGTTGCGCATGAATAAGTAGTAAATTTAGCAGGATTTTCAACTTGATCCATATGTTGTCCCTTGGATTAAGTACTCACTACTGTGTCATGATAGAAAACAAAGACGCATTCTATGGGTGCTTCCTTGATAACAGAGGGGTCAGGTTGCTATAAGCCTATAACTTTGACTTTATTTATTTCAAAAGATGTAAGAGAACAAATTAGCTATTTTGGCATCAATGTCCAGAGTACAACCAAAAATAAGATGAGAGAATCACCTATGGTGAAGTTGTTGACAACTAAGTTACTGCATATTGTACCCATGAAAGCTCGATGTTAGTTTGGTTAATATTACATGTACGCAGAATAGAAGACAATGTAGAAAGTAATTTTTTTTTGGAAGGATTGTTAAAAGGAAATTAGCTATTCCAGAACGAGCAGATACAAAGTATTTCACAGAAGTACGTAGAAGTACTAATTAAAACTTGAAAACACAGAAACAAATAACAACAAACATACAGATTTAAATTTTTTTCGTTGACCCAAGAAGGAAAGCTCCCGACAAGATTATTGTATGACAAATCTCTGCAAGCACAACATTGTGAGAACTTAAGTATATAGTTCAGTTGTTAAAAAAAATATAAAAAAATAATTAAATTTACCTCTTTCAAACAACTAAAGCTTTCGGGATAGATGATAGTTTCACATAGTATCAAAGTTAAGGTTCTAAGTTCGAAACCTGACTCTCATTTCACCCTAATTTTAATTAAATACTACACGTGTTAGGCCTACTAATTAAAAGAAAGTCCAGCCACATGTGAGGAAAGTGTTAAAAAAATAAATTAAATCTACCTTTTCCTAACAACTTAAGCTTTTGAGATAGATGACAGTTTCACAGTGAATGAGCATAAGCCTGTGTTCAGTTGTATTTTATAGATTGATCACCCGTCCAACATTTTGATTAAAAGCTAGACACCACACAAATACATATCCCAACCCCTAGTTGTCAGTATTTCCTCCTAAACATATACAGGTTGGTTGTACAACAGGGTATCCAAAGAACTTTTAAGGCAAAAGGTTTCAAACAGAAACATGAGGAAGGGTGTGTACCAAACAAATTCAAAGAATAGCAACTTCCAAATAGATCTATAACTTCAAACAAATGGAAAAGAAGGCATGTTTCCAATAAAACTTTTAGTTGAAGTAACCTTCAATTTCACTTGCAATTTTTATCTTGAAAATGACAGCCTAATGGAAAAGAAGGCATGTCGCCCACAAGGTTTGTCTAAGACACTGCCACAGAAAGAGAAATTTCAGGTTCAATTCTTCAAGAAGACAAATGCAAGTGACTCATTGATGGTTATGCAAAAGAGAATTGCAAAAAAAAGAAAAAACAGAGAAAAATGAGACTAGAAGAGGCTGCAGGTGCCTTGGCTTGATAGGATTCTTCTGAGGCATACCCAGGCAAACAGGAGAAGGTAATATCGTAGCAAAGGAAACGAGTGATATAAACTACACATTCTATTTTTTAGAGCTTAATTCTATATCTC
This sequence comes from Myrica gale, assembly GCA_963930655.1. Taxonomy (NCBI): domain Eukaryota; kingdom Viridiplantae; phylum Streptophyta; class Magnoliopsida; order Fagales; family Myricaceae; genus Myrica; species Myrica gale. The sequence goes on along the minus strand of OZ005617.1, from coordinate 20,438,348 downwards.
CTATGTGCTTGAACTGCCTACCTTACTCAGATAAGTAAGCAAGGGAACCTGTGCAAGTTCCGTTTTTTGTAAGTTCTCAAGTTTAAGTCTCCACATATTAGGATCTAACTTTCTTTTAGAGCAATCAGATCTTTGAAGTTCTTGTGGGTATTCCATGAAGAGTTTGTTATTTTGGATTTTCAATGCATTGAGTTACAGCACGGTAGAATCTGCCTGAGCAGTAACACTCTGACACTCTTGAGGAATGAATTATAGAGGGAGAGAGAGGAGCACCTTCATTAGGATCCGTAGTAGGTTGTGTTTGATTCCGGGTCTGAGCACTACTAAGAAGGCCAGTGATGCACAGAGCATAAAAGATGGCAAACACAAGCCTGGATGATGGTCCTGACGGAGAAGGATTCCCTCCTAAGAGGGAATTACCTAATATGTCCTAACAGACCGTTAGATGGATGACAATACATTAATGAATCCATCCAATGGTCTGTATTAAATGTTAAAAAAATACAAAATCAAAAAGAAAATTTTTCTTAATTGATTCATTAATGTGTTATCATTAATACAGACCATTAGATGGATTCATTAATGTTTTGTCATCCATCCAGTGGTCTGTTAGGACACATTAGGTAATTCCCTATTAGGAGGGAATCCTTGTCCGGTCCTGATATGAATGCGGCCTTATGCGGTTGCAGAATGAAAAACAGAAAGAGCTAGAAATCTATGCCCAAGACCATCGAGTCCAGCCAATCCAACCCAAAACATATGAACAGTTCTTAGAGATAATATCATAGAATATGATATGATTTTATGGTTACACTATTATCAAAATTTAAAATTTTAAAAATTAAATATAGAAATATCCTGTCTAAATAGAGATTTCATCCTTGTAATTTATATGAATTTATAATATAAATACAGACCTATTATTAAAATCTAAAATTTTAAATTTTAAATATTAAAATATCTATTTTATACTGCTTTATATATAAAGATTCAGTACAAAATAGATATTTTATCTTTGTAATCTAGATTTACAACCACTCACCTCTCTAATTTTTTTTTAACTCCTTTTCTCTCCCGGTTATGTTTCGGTTTAACAAATCCTATCACCAGCGATGACTAGACGGTCAAACTGCGGCTATACAATAAATTATTTATTTTGAAGTGGAAATAATTGAAATTTGAACAGTACAACATTCGTCCAGTCGTCCAAGTTGGACAATTTCGTTTTTTTTTTCCTGGGTCTTCTAAATACAGTTTACTTTTTCATTGCAATTAATAATTATGATATTCGTTGGCGTAACGTCGGTGGGGTTATGGGTCAGGGGACCATGTCGCTTTATTTGCCTACCTTTTATGACTGAAGGCAGGCGAATCTTTCGCAACCCAATAATTGAACTGTTGGACTTTCCAACACCTCAAGCCAAAAGACCGTTTTCTGACCATGTACTTGTGTCCTTCAATAAAAGATTAGTTTTCACTACGGTGCTCCCCCTAGATGGATGTCCAACTCGAGTCTCGACGTATTGTTCATCGACTTGCACTTTAATGCATCCCTCAGTTAGAGTACAGCATCCTAGATGCCTTTAAGATTGGCCATTGCTAATCCATCTCGTGCAGCAAGAGACTGCAGTGAGTTTATTCTATCCGAGCCAAATATAGCTCCTTGCTGTCTATCCCTCATTCTCTTCATGAACAAAAAACTCAACCCCTCCCCCTTGCTTCTACTAGTACTTCAACCACCAACCAGACTAAATTAAATGCCCTTTGTTAGACACCAAGAAACACTGCTTCTCCTTGATGTTCCTCTTGTCAACAGCAACCAGTTCACTAGTAGTAAAGGTTTTCCTGTACAAAGAGATTTGATATCTACCACAACAATAACACACAAGGCATTAGCGGAAGAAACTTCTATTTCATGCAGAGAATAATCAAAAGTTTCCTCCAAGGAAAAGAGAGGGTACATTGTATGGACGACTATATGAGTTTTGACTAGCTCCAATAGCACGAAGACAGGATTAAGTACTTCCCAAATGAAGCCAATAAGTTCTAAAGGCAGCTTCATTTTCCATAGATTGATCCATTCTACTATGACCAAAAGAAAATGCATCAAAAGTCTCGGGAGATGAACCCCAGTATGCGCTCAGCAATCTTGCCTTCGTAATTGCCTGATCATTAGGCCATCTCAGTTTATCTGAGCTCTCCAACTAGAGATTGGCAAGTGAATATATGGGTCCATACATGATTCTGATGAGATCAGATCTCCATCTAAGAGTGATCTTATCATTCAAATCAGCCATGATATAGCGTGATGTTGACAGCTGCTAGAAAGTAATTTCCACATGAAAACAAGTTTAAAAGTTCAGATCATCATTGTTAACTTGAGGTAGGCACGAGCAAAACAACTGGCGTGCAGTATCACATGTCCGTATGATGAATTTAGCATATGATTTGTTATTTCAGACGTGCAGTATCACATGTCCGTATGATGAATTTAGCATATGATTTGTTATTTCAGAAATTTCAATGGAACTAAGAATGTATATTACTGAGAAATTGTACAAAAAGGAAGTGCTATTGCACAAAAGGATGGGGTTCTACGCATAACCAAGAATGAGAACTAATCTGTAACCCAGATAGGTTGATTGGATTAAAACCAATTCTCTACTCAGATGCATCATAACTCACCCTTCACCCCACAGGTCATTAATGCGTGCTTCTTACAGACATGATAATCTAATCTTATAATTATCTTGATTACCAATAATCAGAACAAGAACACTTCCCATTGCTAAAATGGTGAAACCGGAATGCATCCCTCAATATGATTCTCTGCCCAACAATTCCACTAACAAACTTGAAAACAGAATGGCAATCACCACAAACACGAAGATTCTTAAAAATCCTGACAGGTGAACCTTCTGGAGTATTGATCAACCCAAATGCAAGCGCAATTCTCTCACTGTGGTTCCAAAGATTGTGTTCCTTTTGTTCTTCATCCATATCATGCAGTGCATAGGCTATATCAGGAACATAACCCGCTTCTTTAATCATCTTCCTAAGTTCTCCCAGCTTAGTGAATATCTGCTTGGTCTCTGGATGGGACTGATCTCCCATTCCAAATGAACTGACCTTATTTTTCAACTTGACCCAACTGCATGCAGGCTTCTTCTTTATGCTGTTAGATCCCATTTGCCTCCTGACACTCTCTACATCTTCCCATCTCCCGGAAGTTGCACAGACATTTGAGTAAAGAACATAGGCTGAGTCATCTGATGGAGCCAACTCAAAAAGATGTCCTGCAGCTTTCCTTGCAAGTTCCAAATTGCCATAGATTTTACATGCAGCCAGCAAGCTCCGCCAGATGAAGTCATTTGCTGCTACTGGCATGTCTTCAATAAACGTTTCAGCCTCAGCAAGCCTTCCCGATCGTCCAAGAAGGTCAATTATGCATGCACAATGCTCTACTCCTGCTGGGACACCAAATTCTGTAGTCATTGAAGCATAGTATGCAAGGCCCTCATCCACAAGACCAACATGACTGCATGCAGATAGAAGAGAAACAAAGGTGACATGGTCAGGTTTCACCCCCAGTTTTAGCATTTCATGAAAAGTTTCCCTAGCATTCTGGAAGCACCCATGCCTTGCAAAAGCTGATATCAATATGTTCCATGCTAATCGTGACCTGTTGCATGGTAGGGGAAGTATTCTTAACACATCATCAATCTCCCCACATTTTCCATACATATCCATTGCAGTATTTATGACAAAATAATCTGAGTCAAACCCAAGTTTAATTGCCAAAAGGTGAAGCTGTTTGCCTTCCTCCAGCATAGCCAAATTAGCAGTAACTGCAAGAGCTAAAGAGAAGCTGAACTGATCTAACTCTACTCGAGCGCGTCTCATATTTGCAATAAGTCTAAGAGCCTCTTCCCCATTGTCAAAATGCACATTTGCAGCGATTGCAGCGTTCCACGAGATAGAGTTCTTATCAACCATATGATGAAAAATGAGATTACTTGAATTCAGATCACCACACTTGGCATACATTGTGATTAAAGAATTCTGAACATACTTCTCTGATTCAAATCCTGTCTGAACTATATGTGAATGGATAGACATCCCGTGGTTTAAAAGATTATCAGTAGTCAAGCAAGCACCAAGAACATTTATAATTGTAATGTAATTTACCGGTATTCCATCTTCTCGCATCAATTTAAAAGCTTCTACCACTTCATCTGGTTCTTCATTTTCAGAGTGACCACCTATGAGTGCATTCCATGTTACTTCATCTCGCTCGGGAATTGTTTGGAATACTTTTTTTGCTTCAACCATCATCCCAGATCTTCCATACATGGTAATTAATGCATTGCAGACAACCACGTTGTCATGTAAGCCTGCATGGATTACAAGGGCATGAACAATCTTCCCCATGATGCGTAATTCAGGTTCTGAACAGGCGGCCAGGACATTGGTAAAAGTCACATGGTTTCTTGCTTTTCTCATCCAAATCATTTCAGAAAAAAGTTCTAAGGCATGAAGGTACTTGCCATCCTGAACATAGCATGTCATCATGGTGTTCCATGAGATCAAATCTTTTTCCGGCATTGTCTGGAATGCCAGCTCTGCATCCTCTGGTCTTCCAGCCTCAGAATACATATTTATAACAGTATTACCTATACAAACATTTGATCCCAGTCCCAATTTTATTACTAGACCCTGAATTCCCCTTCCCCACTTAACACTATCCACAGAACCGCAGGCTGTTAACAAAGTTGAAAGCGTTGTAGAATCTATCGCCTTGTGAACATGGCGCATCTGATAAAAATATCTTAATGATTCTTCACAAAGCCCATTATATGCATTTGCACCAATCATTGAATTCCAGGAGATCGTGTCATGGTTATCCATGTGATCAAAGATATAGCTGGCTGCCTCCAGACAACCAAAACTACCAAACATCGATATGAGGGAGTTTCCCACAGAAACATTAGTCCCTAATCCGGACTTCACAACATGTCCATGAACTTGGTTACCCAACAGTTCATCCCTGACCATCCCACAAGAACTAATGAATGCAGCATATGTGTTTTCATTGCAGCAAACCCCTTCGCGTCTCATACGCAGATATAGGTCTATGGCTTGTCTCAAATCTCCACAATCTGAATACCCAACCATCAATGAAGTCCAAGTGACAACGTTCCGTTCAGGCATCTCCTCAAAGAGCTTCAGGGCCAAAGAAACAGGCCCATAGGTGCCATACAAATTCAAAAGAGAAGTCCCCACAAAAACATCACACGACAAACCAATCTTCACAACTAAACCATGCACTTGAAGTCCTTCATGTAACATACAATGCGACCTGTCACAGGCTGTTACCAAACTAGCAATCAAAAACCCACATGGCTTGACCCCATGTCCACACATTTCACGAAAGAATCCAAAAGCTTCTGGGTACCAACCCACTCGAACAAACCCAGACATCATGTTATTCCACGACGATTCATTTATTTGAGACATTTTATCGAACACATACCAAGCACATTGTATTTTACCGAATTTTGAATACATGTTTATCAAAGTATTCGAATAAAACGCACTCAAACGCACTAAACCTTTAATGCAGAGTCCATGCACTGCTCTGCCAACGATTTCCTGGCTAATATTTGAGAAACCCTTCTGAGCAAAGCTCGAGATTTCGGGGTTCGGGTGGTTTGAGAGGACTTGGACGCCATGGTTTGCGGGCTCTTCTATACATGGGAGAGAAACGGGTATAGGCTTGAAGTGGTTTACGGGAAACAAGGACTGAGAAACGGTTGTGGGGAGTTTGAGAGCTGGAGAGAGTTTTCTGCAGCACCCAGCCAGCTCCGGTTGTCGGTCGTTGAGACTCGGTTTGGAATGAAAAAGACGCAGAAACGGTAAAGACTGCAGGAGAATTGAAATGGGATTCCTGCATTAGGTGACTTCTTGATGTTAGTGGATGCCCCTCTTAAAGTTCAGAGGTTTTACTTTCCAGTCACTGAGCAATTGGGACTAGTTCCTCCCTCCCTCCCTCCCTCCCTCTGACGATTCTGATACTTAATAACAACAATAATAATACTTTTCTGAAGAAAGAAGAACACAATTGTAATAATGAACATCCAAACACGGAAACAGTAAAGTGTCCAAAATTCCCTCCGAAGTTTTACGTCAAAGCATTGCTTAATATGGACGATACAGCCAAGTTTTGCAGGATTCGTTTGGCTTGCTTGCTGGTTTGTTGTGCTTGTAGAAAAAATGATTATCGAAATGTTCACTGTACCCTTCCCCAAAGCCTGAAGAAGGCAATAATTTGTGAACGTTCGCTGCAAGATGCCAATGCCAAACGAATCAAACAGCTACTTTTTGCAGGCAACGAACGCCTAATATTTTTGGGCCAGGAAAATAAAGAACGCCTAGATGTTTCGCCTCACTTCACTTTCCATCTTTTTTACAGGCATTGTTCATAGCAAAAAGGGAATGAGAAGTTCCAACAAAGATTGCTCCAAGTATTGTACAGATTGGAAAATATATTGATCCTTCCAAAGCAGACTGCATTATGTAAAACAGAAACAAAACCCAACGAATATGAACGAGCCAGACTGCTAGTGCTATACTTTCTTGCTACACTTTGATTTTCCAGCGATGTGACGTCCGGGGGCCACTTGCAATGCCCTCGTAGTAACGGGATTCAAGCTTCTGGTTGTTCCAAGCCTTGGCAAAGTCCGAGAACAGTTCATGTGCAGACTCAGAAGAGAGATCAGAGAAAAACACATTTTTCTCTTCTTTCAACCAGGTAGCAAACTCATTATTCTTAGAGAAATAGTCATCACTGGACAGCTGCTGGACCTCGTGCTTCAGAAACCAGGAAAACAAAGCCTAAAATCAGTAAATTGATGTCTAAGGCCAACATAGAAATTGACATATCGATGAAAGCACACACTAACAAGTTTAATTACAAGAATCCATTGGCTGCTTCCAATAGGACTTTCTAGAATCAATAGTAAATTGGAGTAAAAAACTCCATCAGTGGACAGTGAACAATCTTGCCAGTAAATCAACCTATAACTACAATTTGGAAGTTAAATGCTTAATATACTGTGTCAAAATCCATGTGGACAATGTCAACGACATGTAAATGCATGGTTTCCTATTTATCATATTTTTGGCTTTGACCAATTCAAGGTTATCTGCTATCGTAAATTGCATCATAGAATTAAGTTAAGTATAAAGCTACCAATAAGAATTTAATCGGGACCTATCATTCTAAAGTTCTGTATACTCCCTTGTACAATCTAAACTCCTGTTCCTTTTACCTGGATCCGGCAGAAAAATTAGTCATTACCACTGACAGAAAGAATAGCTAACCAATAAAAGGGAACTAATCTTAGACAATTTTGTGAAACATCAAATGATACAAAATAAAAGAATTGGGGGAATGGTCTCACTGGCAAAGAGAATTGACACCTATAGCATGTGAACTAAAATCTCCTGTCTACCTGGGTAATTTTTCCAAACTTTAACTGGGATCTTATAGGATAGGTAGAAGAGATAGAAGGGGATGCTGGTAACACGGAGTTAAACAGAAAAAAAATCAATTAAAATTCACAGCACGAAAAGACCTCAAACATCAAATCTCTTTATACGGTTGAATAAGAGGACTTACTGAGTGGCGATCGCTTTTGTGATGTTTACTTTTGTGCTTCTCCTTTAACTTCTTTTCTGAGGGAATAATCAGATGTCAATACAAAAAAGATTGGTGGAAAAATCAAGCATCTAAACACTAAAATAGACAAAATATATAACACAAGATAACAACAATTCACCAAATCACATTGTTGATCCCCCCACCAACAATGCAAACACAGAGCAATACATTCTGGCACAAAATCAACTAACAATTCAATATCTGAGTTTGTAGTTAGGTACTAGTTACATAAAAATGATAGAGCTACAAATCAAAATAATTGTTGAGGCCCATTAGGCATCATCAAAACTGAACACCTTATGCTAAATTCAAAGACAATCTACCTCCAGAAACAGATAAATGAAAACAGAAAATCTTATCTTCTCCTTACAATGAAAATGGCTAATTAATAGACCTACTGATATCTTCAGGGCGGAAGACAGGCATTAGTTGAAGTGCAAAGACATGGTTTCAAACTTCAATTTGAAATATATATTACCATTGGACCATGTGTTCTTTGAGCGCAGAACCAAGACCTCAATACTCCAAAGACTGCACCTGATGTCGAACTTCTGGAAACATAAAGCTTTTTTTTATTCTTCCCCTTGTAATTACGTCATATCCCTATGTATTTCATTTTAACACAAAATTCCATATATGCTATTGACTTTTCATCTTATTCTTCGTCTCCACTTTCTAGTTACCAATCCATGAACAACACTGCACCGGTCTAAAAAAAATAGAAATTTCTGACCTCATTTTAGGATAACCGGCCCAACCAAAATGTTAAAAACCTAGGACACATTTTAATAAGTCAACTGGAGCCTTCTAAACAATTCAGAACAGAACATACAAAACAACCACAGCAAACAATATCCATGGCACCCAGCTCTGTCTGGAGCTATCACATTATTCTGTTTTTTTTTTCCACTGATATATTACTCTTCCGTGACTCAAACACAGGATACAGAAACTCTGAGACTCTGTCACCCATCAATACAACCTAAAGAACGGAAAAACTTTCCTGCAAAACGGAAAGGCCAAACCAAAAAATCCCAACCCATTGCTTACCCTCGAGTAAGACTCTTGAATTCATATAACGGACAGCTCCTCAACACATACAAAAGCAGTCACAAGAAAGTTTAAATTGATACCTAAATATACACAACAGTACCCCATTCTTTTAGTTTTAACGTACTTTCTAGTCACGACAAAGAGCCTCCAAACCCCCATCAGAAACAAAAAAGATAAATTTTTGTGATGCTTAATGTTCTTAGACATACCAACATGCAGGAATAATGAAAACACAATTTTCGAAAGGAAATATAAAACCTTTTTCAGAATGGCGCCTGGGATGGTTATTAGATTTCTTGTCCTTTCGCTTCTCCTTCTTATCACTCTTTCCGCCCCTCCTCTCGCCATCTTCTTCTGTTCTCAACCTCTTGCTGTTTCCCTCGTCTGCACTTTCCGCAAGCAACAAAAGTAAGAACGGCAAAAAATTTCCAAAGACAAAAGACACGAATTTGCAAAATTAAAAAAAGAACAAAAAGGAAAAGAAACACCCAACTCAACACTCTTGTTTGTCTGATCAGAAAGTATAGGAAACGAGAAGAGAAACACAACACAGGTCAGCGGTGAAGCTACAAAATTTCTTTTTGGGTCTCCTTTGGTTTTCTCAGCAACTATATAGAAAATTCTACGGCAGGAAAAAGGAAAAGAATTGCCTGAGATTATTCTCATTAGTACCTTCTGAGCCAGAAGAATAGGAATGTCTTTTCTTGCTCTTTTTCTCCTTCGACTTTCTTTCGCTTCCCATTTTGCTCTTTTCACGGACACGCAGAGACAGACAGACTGAGAGGTCAGGTGGATAAAAATCGGCGATCTAAACAGGTCGGTGTTTTGATTCTGCAGATTGAGCAAATGAAGAGGTATAGAAGTTCACTTCCGGGTCGGGTCGAATGTTCTTTTGTTTTCTCCAAATTCCATAAGAGTTTCGTCCAAAGGATTTGGATCGTTTACAACTTTACCGGGCGCCAGCGTATATTGTTTATTTTGTTTTATTCCGCTTGGTTGATTTTGATCCTTTTCTTTGTTTTAAGGGAAATTGGAAACAGATCTCTCTCTTGGCTGCATCGAACATAATCAAGCATATCATTAAAAAAAAAACTTATCTTCGCAAACAAAAGTGAAGGAATTTAGTTGGCAGCTGACATGGATTACTTCAATGCCATGTGCGCAACGAAGCTGATGTAGCAAGTGTTGTCGTTAGGGTGATTAATGGTGGAAACGGTGCCCGTTTGGTCAAAATCGGCACAGTCACCGCTAAGACCAATGTCAAAATATAGACACGGGCACTGGTAGGCAACAATAATCGGCCTTGTCGGTGTTGATTGAAATGGTAACTGTGTAACCGTTTGTGAAGAGAGACATCGAGGATAACGACGTAGAGAGAAAGAGATGCTGGAGAGAGTGAGTGTAGAGATTGAGGGGGAGAGAAACGCCGAAAAGCAATAGGGAGAGAGAGAGACAATTGAGATTTCATTGTCTCATAGTGGATACGACGTAGTTCTCCTTTAAAAAGAACGATGTCGTTTGATTTTTTTTTTATAAAAAAAATAATACAAAACAACATCGTTTTGTTTTTTGTTTTTTGTTTTGTTTTTAAAACCGGTGTGGCCAACCACCAGAAAAGCCAGCGGCTAACCGGCACCAGTAAATGAAGAAATACCCAACCGGATTCGGAACCGGAAACCGGTGGAGGAGCGAGTGTCGGTTTACCATCACCACACCCCTAACTGTCGTCAAGAAGAGAGACGAAATTCGGAAGGATGTTTTTGTCAAACATTAAAAAGTGAGGGATCAAAATTTTAAAATTTTACTTTAGAGAGGTTATAAAGTATAATTTTGTCCTTTTATTTAGATTTTTTTCTTAATATTTTATTCGACATTTACTTAACATGCCTTTTAAGGAAGCACTCATTATAAAAAAACGACATTTAGCAGCTATTTTTGCGACCGCTGGTGCAAATCGCGACCTATAGTGGCGATCACTTAGCGACGTTTTTGACCACCACTAAAGACTCGAAGTGCATTTTTTTAAATTTTTTTAGCGGCATTTTTTAGCTGCTATAGATTAATCTACTGCAGCGTTTAAAAAACGCTGATATAACTCAATTTTGTCCTGCATTTAAATATCTATAGCAGCGTTTTGTGACCGCAACTAAAAACATGTGCCAACGTTTTTTTTTAACGAAAAACATTGCAACAACTATATTTATAAAATGGATAAATACAAATTTGGTCCTTGTGCTTTGACCGAAAATCAAATAAGTCTTTATACTTTAAAACTCATCAAATTGGTCCTGAAAGTTTAAAATATATTAACAATTTAGTCATAAAGGACCATTCAAATGTGAATAATTTTAAACTTCAGGGACTAATTTTATGTGTTTTAAAATTTAAGAACTTATTTGATTTTCGCGTAAACTACAGAGACCAAAATTGTATTTATCCCTTTATAAAAACACTTGCAATTTTAATTTGTAATATAAATTTAGGGATAAATACACTTTGTCCCCCTTGTTTTTGGGGTCATTTACACTTTGCACCCCGATGTTTTATTTTTGATACATTGGATTCATTATCTTCCATATTTTTGTAATCTGAACCCCGTACCCGATTTGATCGTCTAAATTGACAGATTTCGTCAACACGTGAACAGGTCGACCGCTATAAAGGTAACGTGAGAGGCATGACGAGCCGGTCGACCGCTTCATGTGTTGATGAAATCCGTCAATTTAGACGGCAAATTGGTTACAGAGTCCAGATGGCAAAAATGTGGAAGATAATGGGTTCAATGTATCAAAGATAATTGGTTATCTTTCGTCAACACAAAGGTAATGTGTTGATGAAATCCGTAAATTTAGACGGCAAATTGGTTACAGAGTCCAGATGGCAAAAATGTGGAAGATAATGGGTTCAATGTATCAAAAATAAAACATCGGGGTACAAAGTGTAAATGACCCAAAAGACAAAGGGGGCAAAGTGTATTTATCCCATAAATTTATTTTAATAACCATAATTCATTAATGTAAAAACCTAAAAACAACGATAATAAAGCAAAATATAATTCATCATTGATTAAACATGTCTTACAAGTTTTACAACACAATAGTCTATACAAGTTTCTAACATAAAATAACATCAACTTTAGATTTTGGATCTGCAAAATTCCACAACCGCTAATTTTGAATAGGTGCATGTCTGCTTGAAGCTCCTAATGATCTCTGCTCTCTGCTCTTGCTGATAAAGTTTGTACAAGAATTGTGGTGCAATAGATCCCTGCATGCAGAGTGTTTCTTCCAAGCAAATATTGCAGAGGATACGAGTTTGGAGGGTTCATAGCGGGAGTCACGTGAGATTTAGTATACATGAGTTACGTGAGATTAATTTGGATGTTACATTTAATTAGAAGTTACCCACTCTTGTTGTAGATTATAAATATCCATCTCACTTTTGTGCTTTTATTAAGTGAGTGAAATAAAGTTTTTCTTGAAGTATTTCATTGTCTCTACGCTAAAGTTTCTTAGACAAAATATTGAAAGTAACCCTTTTTTATATCCAACAGAAATTTCTGTACAACTATTGTAATGCTTAGAAAGAAGTACAGAATGTTAGAGAATTTTCTTTTCTTTTTACGGAAATTTAGAATCTCATTGTAAATTCAAGCAATCGCTTCTTTCCATTTTGTTGACTTATCCATTCATTGAATATTCAAGAATTTCCCTATTTAGTATATTAACAAAAAGGGACCGCAAAAATGAGTAGAAGGAGAAAAACTAAGGGGATTGACACCGTATTAAACTAGTACTCACTTGACGTTTTAATACAGGTGTAGGATAAGAAATTAATTCCTTTTATTTATCCACTTCTAATTTTTGGAAGCTATCTACCTTCTTGGGGGGGGGGGGGGGATCGAGTAATGAGTAAAGCCGAGTTACCTTTTCTTGCTCACAAAAGCCTTCATAGTCTCTAAAGGCTTCGTGCTTCAGGGTCGTTCTTTCTTTTCCTCTAAGATCTTGAGCCTAATAGCTGAACTCTACTTGGCCTTTTCCATCTGCCACAATTCTTCTTGCAGCAGTGCGAGCAGCCATATATAATTTTTTTTCCCTCTGGGCAGTGCGAGCATCTAATTATATATGAAAGACAGAAAGAGAGAGAAGGGTTTCGTGTTGCCGGAAAAGATTGGCTAAAGAGGTCTAACAAGTAGAGATGTAAGGAACAACGACGAGGCGGCCTTGGTGGTCAGGCGTCAAAGAGGGGAAGAGAGCAGACGAAAGAGTGTGTTGATAATCATCTCATCTCGGAAGCTATTTGTAGGGATTGAGAAGCGAAGATCCTTATAAGAGCTCAGGTGGGGTGGAAACTAGGTCTGTAACCGCTTAAAGGAGAAGCATTGGCGGCTAGAATAGCGGTCTCAGTTGCAACAGATATGATCTCTACTGGGATCACTATTGAGGAGGGTGATTGCCAAGAACTTCACAATCAGATCACTGAGATCGATATAGTGGTCCAGATTGTGAGATTGAAGGAGAGGTATTATTGACCATTAGGAATGTCATAAAGGAACAAAGGAACTGTGAGATGGGAATCCAATCGCTCATAAGCTAGCCAATTGGAGTGTGGCCATTGATGTAATAGGAATTATTTCTATATCCAGTCTCCAGGAAAGATTGGAAACTGTGACACCCTTGCTCAGTTAAGTGGAGTGGGTTACGTTGTTTAGAAGTGTTAAAAAAAAGGGGTTAGTGTCGCACCCTAACTATGAGCCAATTGCAAACTTGCCCCCTAATTATGAAAATAGAGATTTACATTATCTAACTTTCGAAAATCATCAATGTATGCCCCGTCCAAATCAACCGTTAAGTCCGGAAACACATGTAAAATGACCGAAATGCCCTCCAAGGTAATTTCAATAAATAAATAAATATTTGATAAAAAAATTAAAAATATATATAGATTACTAAAATAGAGTTTTAATAATTTTATTTTAAAAAATATTACTTTTTTTAATATCATTTAAATGAATTTTTTTAATATTTTTAGTAATTTTGTCTTGGATGGTCATTTTGGTCATTTTACATATGTTTCCATTTAAGGATGATTTGGACTGGGTACATTGATAATTTTTGAAAGTTAGAGGACGTAAATTGCCGTTTTCAAAGTTAGGGGGGACAAAATTGCAATTGGCCTAAAATTAAGGGGCGAACTATGATATTACAAAAAAAGAGTATGTTACAATTTATCCCCTAAAACTACCACCCAATTCTCAAATACCTCTACAAACTTTAAGTCGTTGCAACCCACCCCCATAAACTATACTTCTCATTGCGATTTCTTCCCCAAATCAACTGAAGTTGTTATATTGAACGTTTTCTATCTTACGTAACAGACACGTATCATTTTCCTTACGTGAAAAGATAATGTTACTCTCCTTTGAATCCTCTCTAGTCTTCTACAGTGCTTCTAGCAATTTGTAGAGCCAAAAAATAATATGTAATTAGCTGATTTTTTTATATTAAAAAAAGATGACTTACTTATAATCGAGCTGATCAAATTTGTCTTTTCAAGTAAAGAGAAGGTCACGTGTCGTTTACGTGACACAAAACCATTCGATATAACAACTTAATCAGGTAAATCGCAATGAGAAGTATAATTTGTGGGGACGAGTTACAACGAGTTAAAGTTTGTAAGGTATTTAAAGAATCGGGTGATAGTTTGAGAGGATAAATTGTAATTAATCCAAAAACCTAGAAGGAGATCGAGATGTGTAGCTTTCATAGAATGACATGCCTTATTGTAAGCTGCAGGATTGCATTTAGACATGTTGGCAAAACCTGCACCGCAGATGGAAGGGAATGAAGCAAACCCAACTGGAGGCGGCCTGCTCCCTTTGAGGTCATTAGATCAAATCCAATCTTTATCGATAACTTTCGAAACTATCTACCTTCAATATTGGCGGATGGTACTGACGCCCAATCGAATAAGTTTGACAAGCCTTTTGCATACTTCTTTAATTATTGTTAACATTGTGACTCTTGGATCATAGGTTTTACACTTATGGCATGGTTAAAGGTCAAATTTACATCAACCAATACGAATAGAAATTGCAGCCAGCCCTCTCATGACACTAACCAAGAGACGTAAAGCGCCAGAGATCGCCCAAGATCCAGTCTGCGTTTTGAAGTACCACCACCTCTTTTCATAAATATATATAGATCATTAAGTTCTTCAAAAGAATACAGCCAACAGTTCAAACTGACTGCTTCCAATAAAAATTCACCAAAGCTCATGCAAGAACAGGTTGCAGACCCTCCATTCCAGGGTTTAGGCCGGGTTTGATCGTCTGAACATGAGAAAGGATTTGTTAGAAGTATGGGAGCCATGCATGTAAATGGTTGGAGGAGGCTTGTGGGGATTCTAGCGGTGTTCGTTATATTTTTTCTCATTCTACTAAAAGCTGATCGTAACTCTCCCCTTTCCTCTCTTCCTCCTCCTCCTCCACTTTCCCGTCGTGTCCTCTTTCCGGCCTCCACAATTGATTCTAAGGGTAAGGTTGTGAATCTCTTTTGCAACAAAGTGGGTCGCATATACTGTTATATCCAATTCCATCCCACCAAAAATGAATTTCTTTACAAACGGTGTTTGGCGAAGTGGCGTGAATTTTGCAGTTCTCATCCCTAAGATGGGGGGTTTTTGCAGTACTCTTCTTTTATGCAGAAGCTCCTAATGATCTGTCTGCTCTTGCTGATAAAGCTTGTACAATAATTGTGGTGCAATAGACCTGCATGGGTTTTTCTTCCAGGCAAATATTGCAGAGGATACTATGTTAGTTATTAAACTTAATTGAAGTTTATTTGCATTAAATTAGTTGATGGTGGAGGACTTTGATGTCCTCGTAGGTTACAAAGTTGAAAGAGTTAAAAAGTCTTTTAGCTTTTTCATTACGTGGGAGTTATATGGAATTTACTATGATGAGTTATCTGAAATTGATTTGGATAAGTTATAAAGTCTCGTAGTAGACTATAAATATCCATGTAATCTTTGTGTTTCTCTTATATGAATGGAATAAAGTTTTTCTTGAAGTATTTCATTTTCTCTTCATATCCAACAGAAATTTATGTACAACTATTGTGGCGCCGATAAAGTTTACGGAGGAAACAAAGGTATAATGAACCTCAATAATGAGAAGCTTTTTACACAAGCAAGAAAGACAGAATCTTGAGCCTAAATACCTCGGTTGATCTTGAAATTAGACAAGCTTAACTCTCAGTTTCCTGTAACATCATCTAACTTTCCACTCTCAAGGGTCTCAAACTTAAAGACTAAATCCAGATGACTCCCTACGACCACAAATATGGCATCTAGGGCATATACCAATCAGGTTACTGTAGTGGCTCCTTCATTTGTGAAGAGAAGAAAACGAAATTGCACACAGTTAGCTGCTGAGGGGAATGAATGTTTCACCCACTCGATAGTTATAAAACCCTATTCCATTCCACTATCCCATTTATGCATCAAACCGTTCCTTCCTAAATCCTACATCCAAACAGATGGTAAAAGAAACCTAAAGATATGACATAGAACCGCATTCCATTCCACACAAACCTGTACTTTCAACCCGTGTCAAGGCTTACAAGCAAAACCTAGCCACCTTGGTCTGAACCAGTTCACTTAACAAAAAAAATTCACTTCAAAAAGGGATCAGATGTAAATTCATGGCCTTGTCAATTAGACCTCCTCAATTAACGCCCTAGGTTCTCGTTTATTTTGACCAGCACTTCAAAACAATAGTTACCGTTGACTTGTAATGAAGAAAATTCTTGTCATGAAAAAGCAAAGTAAATCTTCACACTGATAGTGCCATATGCATGCCAAGTCTGTACAACCCATATGGAATGTGCCAAAAGTGAAAATGAAAGATTGGTTTTACAACAAATTAAGTACATTTTTCACAAAATTATGAATTATGCCTGGCGATTCAAGTATATACGGTGTAGATCTACCCTGAGCCAGAAAAGGATTGAGAACGAAAATAGACACCAATTTTCACCTACCTTCGTTGACAGTCTCATGGAGCAGGGGTTTAGAAGGATTTATTATTGGTGAATTCTCTGTATCACCCACCATGCTTGTACTTGCCGATGAGTTGAAATAGCTTGTATCGGTTCCTTTAGCCACAGAATCACCCACTAAGCCGGTTACATCGTCAAATTTCCAGTCAGTCAAATATCCAGGCCTCGAAGTTACAGTGCTCACTTCAATATCTCCTGAAAGCATTGCCACTGCACGTGACATTGATGGCCGTAACATTGGGGATGCTTGAGTGCACAAAAGAGATACTCCTATAACCCGTTTCATTTCTTCCTCATTGATTTCAGATAATGTAGTGTCCACAAGATCAACTTCAAAGTTGTTTTCATGTAGGTGCCAAGCCTGAAAAGGATATATGTTTTATTAGGCTTTAGAATACAGTATAAAGGTGGGGCATCAGTATTCCAAGTGTTACAAAAAGTCAACTATTGAAGGGTTCCAAATATAGCACAAAGGAGGTGGATGCTGGCAGTGCAAATTGTGTCAAGGAATTTAAAGGGTCAAACTATAGTATAAATCTGTTTGAAAGATTATTCGAATTGTTTGAAACACACCATGTTTTGCAGAACATCTAGATCAATCCAGTTTTTTCCTATAAATCTTACATAGCCTCATTTAAAGACTGATAGATCTTTTTCCTATTTCAAGCACTCCCTTCAATATATTGTAGGGCAGTCCCAATATTTCCTATCAAAGAGTGGTTATGCAAAGTTCAAAAATAGGAATGACCACATATTATGAATACGAAAAGCCAAAATAAAAAAGGGGGCTTATGTCTTATCTTGAATTTGAAAAATAACTTCGGAACAAGGCCATGACCTAGTGTTGGTCATAGGAGATGTTGGTTCTTACCACGGAAGGTTTGGCTATCAAGACTCATCTTATTTCATGCAAAAGATGACTATTTTCAGAGTGCTTAGTAGAAGCAGCTAAGATTAGATTGCTTCCTAGCTAGGGATATCCACACTTCCCTTTTTGTATGATCCAAGTGGACTAAATTTTGGATGCTCTATACAAGCAGCTAAGGTTTCTCTCCTTGGGACATTCAGACTTCTCTTAATATGATCCAAGTTCTAACCTTGCTTCAACTTTTGGCAGAAGCATAATAATAGGCATTTGTGGATGGTGATGACTGTAAGCAACTTGGATCCCAAACTTAGATAAAGATAAATTCAGATGGAACTTCTCAAAGGACAGAAGTTAATTCCATTCAAGAAATTAACAACTGTATATATGGAGCACAAAGGCTGTTCATACCCAGTCAAGAAGATATATCTTTTCTTCTTCCAAAGTTGAGTCACAATTTGGCCTCCCACTAACAACCTCTAGAGCCACAACACCAAAGGCAAACACATCAGCCTTCTCTGTAAGGTGCCCACGCATGGCGTACTCCGGTGCAAGGTACCCACTACAGTAAAATCATATGCACAATTTAGAACTAACATAACTACAAAACAGAAGTAAAAATAAAGAATCATACAGTTCAGAAAGGCAAGTGAGGTGAATGGCAAAAGCCCTTAGGACTTACATAGTCCCTGCAACTCGGGTGCTTATGTGGGTCTTTTTATCGTCATAAAGCTTGGCCAAGCCAAAGTCTGATATTTTGGGGATGAGATCAGAATCAAGAAGAATATTACTGGCCTTCACATCTCTGTGTACAATTCGAAGCCTCGACTCCTCATGAAGGTATGCTAAACCTCTGGCTACACCCAAGCATATATCATAGCGTGTTGACCAATCGAGATTCAAACTTCTTGTGCCTGCCTCATGCAAGCTTATAAACATTAATCTACTTAATACACATTTTACATGTTTTTATGTTGTGTGTTCATGTGAGAAAGAGCAACAGTGAAGATCAATGTACATACCAAACAGTGCTTGATCAAGACTTTTATTCTCTAGAAATTCGTAAACAAGGAGTCGTTCATCCCCCTCAATGCAACATCCGTACAATTTCACAAGATTACGATGTTGCACAGAAGATATGGTAGCAATCTCAGTTATGAACTGGTTCTTTCCCTGGTGTGATGCTACAGACAGTTGCTTCACTGCAATTACTCTCCCATCATTAAGCGTTCCCTATTCAGTACAAAATTTCAACAAAGATATCTCAGTATTGATCTTTAAAATAATTATTACTCATCTATGGATGATTTCTATTTGTGGCAATAGAAAACGAGAGTCTGGCTGGTAGGGGTGGATGGCTTAGATAGATGTGCTCATCCACCTCTTATCTAATCGATGGCTATGCATACTGTAGGTGCAACAAAACCACACGGTCTCTATGTACATATGAAATTTAGCAGGACAAAACTCAGAACATTTGCGTTGCTTAGTGATTATCTCCACCATGAAATTGAATGTCCAGTCTTTTCAATTTATGCCTCAAACCATTCAAAGGAAAAGCATCAGGCAGGGATGACAAGGTTACCACATAAATGTTCAACCAAGATCTAGATCGCTTTCATTTGGTCCATAGCTTTAGAAAGGAAGAAGTATTTTGCAGAATTATTTTTCCTCCATCGAGACACATGACATAAAGAACAATATAACTGGATCGGGAAACAAACCATACTATGCCTGGAAAAGGAAAATGAACAATGAACTCATTATCTGATACTCCAAGCAGAACTTAAAAAATACGGTCGCCTGTTTTAAGGAGTTTCAATTATGCCATCAGACTCTTTCCGAATAACAAAGCATTTTTAACATCCAAAATTGCTCCAAATCGGTACTCAAAATTATATACCATCCATAAATGTAATCGCTCCTCTATTCAGAAATTTTCCCTTAATTTCTTCAAAGTGAGATTCCTAAGGTCATGCATCAATTTTCTTTTCCTCCATATCCCCCATTCTGGGTAAACATTTCTGTAAATCAGGGTACTAGAAGATTTCACTTCTTGCTAAAGCTACCTTATATCTTTCAAATTTTGGCTTTCTAATTGTAAATTTAAGCCAAACCTAAAAAGATTTGTTGAGTGTGCGTATTGGTCGGTCGATTGAGGGATGGTGGCATATAATGGGCCTTATTTCTCCATGCAATGCTTTCTTCTTTTAGTAGATTGAGAGTAACAAACAAGCTGCAGCAAAGAGTGTTACTTCCACACTAGCCTATATGAAGAACAAAAAGTCATAATTTCTAGCATGAGTTGAGAATGTCAACCTAGCTATCTACTAGACTTGGAGGTGGGCGTATATGCATTACAAACTTATTGAAGGGTAGAAATTTTTTAAAACACAGCCTTTTCAATGTGAAAATTAACAAAATTGATTGTATGGCTATAATCAGTCACATAATGCAAACAACAGGAAAAACAACATAATCATGGCATAGGAAAAGAAAATAAAATAAAAGAGGTGATGTTGAAAACGGTGCTTCATTACATCTTGGAAATTCCAAAATAGATGTATAGCAACTCCAGACTTGTACCAGATAGCCTACTTAAGGCACTCACATTGGGTCAGCCAGTTTGTGTCCTTGATTGGGATAAGGGATTTACCTTGAAGACAGGTCCAAATCCTCCCTCTCCAAGCTTATTTGCAGGATTAAAATCTTCTGTAGCTGTCTTTAGTTCAGTGTAGCTGAAAGTGAATGGCCTGGCATCCATTCCTAAGAGCTCTGCCATTCCAACATAAACACAAGTCTGAATCTATTTTCTTGTTATCAATTTTCTTCAGCAGAAAATGAAGGATAGTTTTACATTTTGAATCTCAGAATGTACCCTTTTCTTGAGCATCAACCATTAATGTGCTCTTCACAAAGATGCTGATGGACTGAAGATGAGAGGTTCAATAGCAAGAACACATTGGATGTTGCCTATACCATGAGGCTTCATTGGCAAAATTTCTTATGTTGCTGCCTACTTTTTTGCAAGTCGTATTTGAAGATGCGCATTTTTTTTATGACTCATACATATAGAGAAGAGGTTTTGATAAAAATGCCTTGAATTCAGCTATTTATATGTAGACATGATAAGATACAGTGCACTTCGTACTTAACACAATGCAGCATGCAGAGGCCACTCCAATCATATAGCAGTAACATCTGTTTCTTTCTGGGATATGGATAGGCCACAACTGAATAAAGTTTGGCACCTGTTACTAGTGTGCAATATGATTGTTGGCTTACCTTCATCTTCATAAGTTGGAAGCGGTTGTCTTCGTCGAACAATGTAGAAAACCACCAAAATAGATAGAAAGCTTAAAACTCCAGCACCAACAACAATACCCACGATCAGACCAGTCCTGTTCTTCTGGCTGCTCAGAGGTTTGTTACTAACAGTGGGCTGAAAATCTATCAACAGAAAGTACCCAATAACATGGAGCCAGCATGTGACGAAAGCAGTACCTAATCTTCTGAAATGCATCTACTGTTTTTGCACTATATTACCTGGTGTAGCACTGATGGCTGAAATAGAAGGTCCATAAGTGCCTTGAGCGGGTATGCAGCAAGACCCTTTTCCAGCCCAAAAGAGATGGATTTCAAGGTAGTTTTCAGATACCCGAATCTCATTATATTCCTTCAGAACAGGTTGGTAAGACACACCACCAGCCTCCTTACGTATGTCAAAATCTTTTGAAACAAGATTCCCCTGGAATAGATAAATACAAAATTAAACAAAAGCCACAAACAAAGACAAAAGAAAGGTGGCTATGGTCATAGGGAAATAGAAGAGGGACAACATCAAAAGTTTCATTCAAGATTCTGACCGTGGTTATAGACAATTTGGATTCTAAAACTATTTTTCGTCGAAAAATATTATGTAGAAATTACAGAGCTAGTATTGTGTCATACTCAACTAAAGTTATGGGGAAAAAAAATCATGGCTAAGACATGCGGTGGAGGAGGAAAAGTACAGGACCTTTGATTGTCAAATATCTGTCATGGACAAGGTCATATCTGGATTCAGGAGTAAGACAGTCAATAAATGTGGGACAGTGTTAGGGAATATTTTAGTTGGCTATACTTCATATGTCTTAGTTTCCTGAGATATTAAGATGGGTCAAAGTGTCTATGAAGAATTGAAGATTGCAGTGAAAACAGAGTATTCTTTAGAAATGTCAAGTCAGCTGGAAGTCAGATGCAAGTCAAACAGAAACGTCAATTAAAGAACGGCTGCAACAGAATTTAGTTAGTCTGTTCCTAACTAAATGAATGACATCAATGCAAGACCCAAAAGACCTAGAACCTTCCACTGTAACCGTGAGTCACCCCTCAGCATATAACCCCTTGATTCGATCGTTTTCTTAGAGAAAAAGAGAGCTTAAAAAAATGCAGATTGTGCATTCAACGAAAAACTTCCTCTCGAAACCTTTTGCCCATTTTCTCTAAGTCTTTGTGTGTATGAACTAAGAATGGAGCCTTGAAGATTAAACCTCTCTCTTTAGGATTCGTAGTTCTATATCTAATCACCACTGTTATTTCCACAAATGAGATTCAAGATTTTCGGAGGTTGCTGAAATCTTGAAGGTGCAAGTGCCAAGTTCGTACGATTGCTGTTGTTGCTGGTTTGAAAAGGAGAATGACAAGGTATGAATAGCTAGGTAAAGATAGTTAGCTTTTCGAATGGACGAGAGGTTCTCGATCCCTGCTATGGTGCAGATCCGAACGGTGTGTTTTGGGTAAGAAAACAAGTGTGTTAGACTAGGATTATGGGTATTCTTGAGTCTATGATGGATATTCTTGAGTCTATGGATCACCTTGTATTTCGAGTTTGAAAAGCTAGTGAAATCGTTACTTGGCCTATGGGCCCGAAGAGTTTTTATTTCTTGGAATTTGTTTCCAAGAAATTTTCTCTTCGTCACCAAAAGATCTGTTTTTTTTTTGTGGTGAATGTTCTGATTATTTTGTTATTGATTAAAGTGTTATCAAGCATGAACTCAAGCTAATTTTCTGATGTTCTTGAATTGAGAATCTTGGATACAGATTCGAAATAAATTGATATAATGTTTGTTTGGTTATTTACTTCGATTGAATATGTTTGTATTGAAGTAATTCTTTGTACTGAACTTTCTGATCTGGTTTGTGTAGTTTGTGCAGAAAATGAATTGTACAATTTGAATAGTTTTAAAGTTTAAATTAGAAAACTTATTCACCCCTTCTAAGTTCGGTTGGTGTTGTATTGAGTCTTAAATAATTCCGTTCCGACACATTTTTTACTCATTTTGTTTCAGAAATATAAAGTCAGCTAGATTATTGAAAAGAATTAATACTTACGTAAGACTTTCTGAGGTCATCCTAGCTTCTAGTTATGTGAAAAGAAAATGCTCTGATTCCGAAACACTTCTGTAACATGATGCATACCTGAATATAAATATCAAAGACACGCCTTCCAAGACTTTTCCACGTGGGAGGGTTTTCAATAACTGTTTCAACAAACTGGAGAGTCACATTGTAGTTGCCATTCTCGAGTCCCAAGCCATAGTATCTCAATGATGAAGCAGAGATTCGGGCTGTCTGGAACATCTCTGAATCTAAAGTATTTGTGAATTGACGTTGTGAAGCAGTTGTATACAGAGGATTACTCGACCCAGTAAAATATCCAATATTGCTAACTGCCCATCTGTTTGTGTTAGTCACGTAATAAGTTGCAGGGCCAAGTGTCTCATTGTCCCTCTCATAGACAATCCCATTTGAAGAGGTAATCTGAGGACCACCACACTTAATTCCAAAGTTGTAATCTGAAATAAAGAAGCCTTATCAATGTATACAGGCAGGAAAGATAATCAAATTTACTGGGTCGCAATATGTATTAAGTGATATGTACATAAGCATGTTATGCATTTCTATGCTGGAATTACTTCCTAATTCAAGTAGTCTATCAAAAAGAAACTAGGGCGTTAGTTGTAAAATAGTTCAATTCATCTATTAGTTGAATATTTGACTTAGCTGCTATGGACAAAAGATTGGTATACTCAAATCCGAGCTCCGAGTACAATGAAAATATCTCAATGTCAGAAGGCTTCTTGGCAGAAGTTCATTTCTCTTACTATTCGTTTTCCTATGTTCCATCATTTTCTTGAACAGAAATATTTTGATTGATTAATAATTCTGATGCATGTCGCCAATTTAGCCCTTCGCCGAGCTATATCCAATTTTCATTACAATCGAAGACACGCAACGATTCCTTGTACTACTATATGCATACCATTGTTTTGAAAACATCTGAAGTTCTATCACAGTATTCTTCCTTGGAAACACCAATCCTAGAGTAGAAAATCTACCATTTGTTTGCTCTCAATACGTACTACTGCCTCTCAATTTGCTAATGAAAGCAAGTTTTCTATTGTACTTACATATTCCAGAGCCTCGATTGCAAGGAAAGCTCCGTTGAAGACAGTTGAGACCAGAAGGCAAAGCACTAAAAGCAGAAAAGAAATGACTCAGACAAGGAATGTGGAATGTAAAGTTGCAGTTGAAACACATGTATTTCAAGCAGCTGTATCTTATTGGAACAACATTCTTATGCAGCTTAAGTTCTCTCTCCGGTAATGCGAAATGGTCCCCTGGTTATGTGCAAATACGGAATCTCTTAAAGTTCTAGCTCATGATTTCCCCGGACAAAAAGGGTCTTTTAAATAAGTTGTGCTTGTTGCAAGATAGAAATTGCAATCACTCGAAGTAAAAACAACTATGAATTGCCCAGAAAAAACACGAAAACTAGTAGTCGAAATTGATCCTCAACAGTACAGCAAAAACCAAAAAATAATGAAGAGAAATGTAAAATTTTAAGAATCTTAAGTATGGTGTGAATATTTAGGTGATGTTAGAGTTTTATTAGTATGTGTAGAAGTTGTTGAGTTGGTAAAATTTTAAGAATTTTAAGTATGGTGTGAATATTCAGTTTTATTGGTATTTGTGTAGAAGTTGTTGAGTTGTATTTATGTTTGTAAAAAAAGTAATGTTGAGTTGTATTGATATTTGTGTAGAAGTAATGTTGGGATTATAATTTTAAAGGGTTGGATTCAAATTCTAAAAATTTCACCAAAATGAACATGTCCCTAATCTCAGCCTTTTATTTTGGTTTATTTCATTTAGAAATGATGTCAAAGAAAAAAAAATCTACATTTTCCAACAGGGCTTTGATTGTCACCCCGGCTCTTCTAGGTACCACATCAGCTCAACACTCTAGATTAGTTCTCATTGTCCTTTGTCAGGAAAGAATAGATCAGATGCTTAGCAAGGAAAGGCGTTTGACTGTATACTCAGTAAGAAGATAATAACCTGGCTGGATAATGGATTCGTTCTAACTCTATATTGAATTCTTCAGTTTTCATACTTTGGTAACTGGTGATTATTGATGCGTTAGGGCAGGTAACAAGGTCTCCCTCAACAGATCTAAGTTTGAAACAATCTGTAGATATTCGTGCAAATGCTCAGGTATCCGATATTTATTAGCCTAAAAATATAACTGTTACCCTATTACACACGAATATAACAAAGGTAAAGCAGAAAGCACGCATAAAACCTTAAGCATGAGATCGTTCTAATAGAAAATTGGTTGCACGAGAATATCAAGGATGAAGTGATAGGCTATATGTAAGCTTTGTGTTCTGTTTACAGTATAAGGCTTGTAAACAATCCTAATAGTCAGAAATAGTGAGCTGATAATGATAAACTCGCCAGTACCAAAAAAAATAATAAAAGAAATTGAATAAAAGAAAAAATTGTTCCAAACTACTAGGAACTCTGAAATAGCATGTTCAGAGCCTCATGACTTCCAGTTTCCAGTAGCCTTATACCATAATTGAAAACTTATGTAGTTGACAAAAGTCAATTAGAATGAGACAAATAAGATTTGTAACTCGAAGGGAAAAAACCTATTTGTTCTTGTTCCAGATTCATCTTGGAAACATTCAACCAATAAAAGCAGAATATAAAGCATGGAGATATTTACCTGCTGTTTGAACTGTCGATTGTGAAGTTGTTAGCAACAAGATTACTGCATAATAATAACCAAAAGATCTCAATGTCCGCTTTACTATCAGTAAAATAAGAGCAAGCAAGCACTTATACAAAATCCCAGACGTAGTGTATATGATTGTTGGGAACACGAAAAAAGACAGTTATTCAAGCATAGCAAGTTAGGGAATATCAGAAAAATAAACAGAACATAGAAATTTGCCAAGATACAAACATTAGTAAACGTACAGTTGTAAGTTTTGTCGGCTGACCCAAGAAGGAAAGCTTCCCACTAAATTATTGTAGGACAAATCACTGCAACCATAAGAGTGCAAGGATGTTAGGACCTGCCCCATCCAATTAGTAAATGAACAATCTCTCAACAGCAGATAGACTATAAGTCCTTCATATATCTACAACAGATGGTTTATAAACCTTATACATTTTTACCAATCACAAGGGGGACTCCTTCAGTTGGTTTACTCACATGTTGAGAAGAGAATCACTTTTTTGTGCAGGCAGGGTGCCACTTAACATGTTATTCCCAAGAAACCTGAAAATGAAATCAATAGCGCATGCTCAACAGACAAGGGAGTATGTTGGGATGTATAACACGCAGTTACGAAAATGTGGTATATTACAAGTGGGAGAGCAAACCCAAGTTGAAAAGCGAGTCTGGAATCTGCCCTGTAATGTTGTTGAAGCTCAAATCCCTATAAAAAGAAATTTCATATTATTGCAAGGACTAATAAAACAATTGTTATCACCTGGTTGTCATGCTTATAAAATCAGTGATCTACAATTAAGTTAACACTTGTGACCTTTATGTGACTTCGGCCGATAATTTAAGCCGGATGCATCATCCATATAAGAAAGAATGAGCAGGAAAAGGACGAAGATGAAGACGAAAAGAAATAGGATGAAGTTGACAAACTATGCAGTTTTAGAATTCGGTGATTATAAACAGGGTGATTTAATATGTTGCGACCTATGAAAAAAAAGCATGATAATTATATCAGTCTTTTTATATTTATAATGAAAAGCTTATAAATTCCTTTTTTTTTTCAAATTTAGTGTTATCCAACAAATAGAAAACAGGGAAGTTCCTGTTGCATTGGATCAGATTCAAATGCAACCTAATGCATTACCAGCTCCATATGTGCATACGGAGTCGTAACAATAATTATTACTTACAGCTGCGTCAAGTTTTTGTAATCTCCAATATTAGTTGGAATCGAGTCAGAGACGTTATTATTCCTCAGCACTCTGCAAGATATGTAACCAAATTGTTATACCATAATCTGGAGGAGCAACAATAACAGAGAAGAACATATATACTGTCATCATTAAGAGAATCTGAATTATAAGTTCCTTTGATGTTGCCTTACAAGACACTTAGAGATTTCATATTCTTTATAAATGCCAGTGAAGAGCTCCCATTAGACACATCACTTAGTCTCCTACAGCAATGTCAAACATGAGATTGTTAGCCTCACAGATCTGCAAAATGCCAAAGAAGAAATGAAAAGAAAAGTATCCAAGAGATGTAGGCACGCACAACTCCGTCAGAGAAGTCAAATTGGAAAATGTTGAGGGTATTGAACCTTCGAAAGAGTTACCTTGAAGCCTCCTACAAAAGCATTGGCAAAATAAAATTTGTGCAAAAATGCATGTTTTATGAAAGACTTTCCAAGTAAGCATTAAATTCTGTCAATCATAGACGGTGGCAATAATGTTGTGTACCGACTTTAGCTTGAGCCTTGTCAAGCATGTTTGAACAAACCAAAACTATAGGGCTAGCAATATTGTCTTACAAGGTAGTAAGCTGTGACCAATTCCCTATGAAGTCAGGTATCCTGCCTGTGAGCTCATTGTCTGATGCCCACCTGAGACAAAAAAGATAAATTTCTTCATATAATTCAATCCATTTTCTTTTTATTTGTTATTATGCAGATTTAAGAAAGTATTCAATTGCAAAAGGGGGTCCGCAAGTTCTTACACTGTCTGGAGGTTCTGCAATTTAGCAAATGTGGAAGGAAGCTCACCGCTAAGTCCAGAACTATCAAAGTAGCTGTCAGAGTGAACAAAAAACTCATGAATCTACTGATATTTGATATCCTGCCCTCAGCTTATATGAAAATTGACTGATAACTGCTAATGAATTTAACCACCAAAAGACATGTATCTAGCCATCATTGGATTCTCATTCAAGTTGCTACCTTTCAACTAGTTAATCTCCAAAAGTTAGCATGGGGACCATCTGGAAACTATATCCCGCACTAAATGTGATTGCCAGCATAAACTTTCAATAATAGAATGCAAATAAGAAAACAACATGATCACCCATCACTTTTATTTCTTGTCTCACATAAAATCTGGCATATGCAAAACCATGCGATACAAATATTCGTAGGACTTCTATCACCAAGTTTTTATAATCTTGAGCCACAGACATGATTATAGTTGAAGCTTCATAGAACCATTTCCACTGTCATCATCGCCGACAAAATGCACCTCAGGGATTTTCAGAACTTAAATTAAAGATCTAAGTTCAGCATTGTACTTACATCTGTTGTAATTTCACTAGATTCCCAAGCTCAGATGGCAGATAACCAGAGAAGTTGTTTGACCCAAACCCGCTGCAAATTCGACAAGTAGAATGATCAAAATAAGGCAAGCATTTGATTCTCTAGGTTAAGATCAGGTATATGAGATTGAGAAAGCAACAGAATGGACATGCACTTGCATCTGGGTCAGTACTAAATTGCTATTTTTCTGGGAACACTCTGTTAAAACTATTTCCATCAAAAGAAGGAGGCAGCGAGAAGAAAAAGCTGGATTTAAGGAAGACCTTCACTGTCTGTAAACAAATCAGAAACAACAAGATGACAGAGATGACCAACAAAGTCACAATGAAAATTACTTACAATGATCTTAAATCGGTAAGATTTCCAAGTTCCTTTGGAAGCTCCCCAGATAGCAAGTTAATGCCAAAGTTCCTGTTTATTAAAGTTCAAAAGAACGGAAAGTTTAATCAATATGAGATATACAATGTCCTAGAGGCTTCAAATCAAAATTTATGGAGCACTCACAGGTATTGCATGCGAGTTAGATTGCCGATTGATGCAGACAGGTTACCAGTCAAGTAATTTTGGCCCAAATTCCTATGAGCAACGAAAGAATTTAGCTTATTTAAACAGTATATAGTGCAAATGGACCATTGTAGAAAAGAACACCACATCAAGCATAAATTTCTATTAGTCGATATCTCTCACCTCTATTTCAAGTCTATCCTAGCTTGCATGAGAAAGAATGTAACTGTTAGTGCATTTTTGTATTAGCAAAATTTCGTGTCAAAATATATCTTGATCGAGTTGTAATTTTGGTTCCCACATTTGTTCAAGAGTTAGTGTTGGTGGTCTGTCCAAAGTCTTCTCACGTTTAACCAGCATTCAACAAGCGCTCGAGCGCATTTGGAAAAATTCAGACAGAGTCATTACGTTCAACTAGCGTTCAACAAGCGCTCTAGCGCCCAGTTATAATTGCAGACAGAAACATAGCGTTCGACGAGCACTCGAAGGCGAATTTCAAAAATTACTGAATTTTTTGATTTTCTTTGTGAAACTAAGGGAAACCCTACTAGGTTTCGAGGGAGGCCGTCCAGAACTTGATTGAGTCTTCTATTCAACATTCTTGTGCCTCCTTCCTTGGGAG
Source organism: Myrica gale (assembly GCA_963930655.1). Taxonomy (NCBI): domain Eukaryota; kingdom Viridiplantae; phylum Streptophyta; class Magnoliopsida; order Fagales; family Myricaceae; genus Myrica; species Myrica gale. Next base: position 20,408,875 of record OZ005617.1, on the reverse strand, counting down.
AAAACCCCAGAGATTTGTGCTTCAAGATTGATGAGTTTTTCTCTATTCTTTCATCAAATATCTTTGTAACCTTTATGATGTTAAAGGTGTGCTGAAGAATAAGGTTTGTTCGTGAAGAATCCATAAGAAGAACCTCAAAGGTTTGAGGGGAATGCGCACGGAGCGGGTCTGAACAGGGAGACTTAGATTATTACATCAGAGTTGTCAGAGTCAACCAACTAGGGTTGTCTGTGTCTGAATCACTGTTTGTAAGGTTTTCTTCTTAGTGAATTCTAGGTGGCTGCTAGCCCGGAGTGGTTAATTTCAAAGTTTTTCCACTTCATCACCAAATCCTTGTCTCTTTGTGTGATTGATGTTTGGTTTAATTTTCTGTTGCTTATTTGTTAATTGAGTTGATTATTATGCATATCTAGGCTGAACAATTTTAGAACTTGTTTTAAAATTGTTATTGAATTTGTAATTAGGGGGAAAACACATATTCATCCCCTCTAGGTGTTAATAGGGTATAAACCGGATTTTTCAATAACCATTATTCATCCCAAACAGAAGTAAACAAACATGCAGGGAAGAAACCATACAGATTGATGAGGAAAGTTAAAGTCCATAGGCCTTCTGGGATTACACCGCCAACATCCTGTGCGAAAACCCTCCTGCAACGAAAATCCACAATAAACAAGCAATCATGAAAAAGAAGGCTCACATATTAAAGATGTTCAGGATATTTTGAAGTGTAGGTTTGTTTCATCCGTCACCCCTATTTTTGTCAACTTAAAATGATTCAATTTGAACTACTGGGAGGATATTTGGAGCCAAGAGGTGGATTGTCGTAAGGATTGTGGTTCATTTCTGTACTGAAATTGCTCACATACAATATCAGTTTTGTGGAAGGATAAAATTTTATGTCATGATTTAAGGTGGTAATAAATGGCTGCTCAAAGATCAGTAACAAACATCACCCAAGTTCTCCACAATGTTTACACAACGGTGATGGCAGTCGCCAGACACAATTCTTGCTAGGATTTTATTTGTGTTCTATGCTAAATGGCCTCTCAGATTCTGCTTGTATACTCCAATGGCATAAAATTCAAAATCCATCGCACATGTTAGAATTCCCACTGGTTAAATGAGCTACGAGGAGAATATATGCATAGGAGCAGATCAAAACAATCAACCTTCTGTGACCCCATTGGATGTTTAAGCTACAAAATACACTAAAAGTATGAACTTTTTTTTTTAAAACCTTCCGTTCCTCTTCCATTCCAGCCCTGGGGATGAGGTAATTAGTTGTAGTCACATTTTTAGACTGCCGTGTGAACAATTAATGAACATGACCAATTCTATTTCTTTCCCTTTTTTTGATAGCCATGCCATACGAGAGTGTGGCACTTGAGATTTCTTCGTAAGAGAAGATTGTAAAGAAGGTCAGATATAATACCAAAGTGATGAAATGCCATTCTTCTACTTGTTTTTCTTTGTTTCTCGTCCAACTCTTTTGATTCTTCCATTTAAATTGATGGACCAATTAAGTTGGTCAAACAATAAATGTGTCACATACATATTTGGGCAAAAATTATAATTCGCCTTATAATTATAGGGCAAACTCAATCTGGTCTCTCAACTATCAAATCTTTAATGTAGGCTCATCCAAGACAAATTTTTCAAAATGATCGAAATGTTCATGATAATTTTTTTAAAAAATAAATAAAAATTCAACAAATAAATTAAAAATTAAAAGATTATTAAAATAGAATTTCAATAGTTTTATTTAAATATTATTTTTAATTTATAATGACTATTTTTAATTCTTATAGTAATTTATATCTAAGAGATATTTTTTCCGCTTAACTCTGGACGAGAGTGTATATTGAAGACTTTCAAAAATTAAACTATTTTAATAATTAAGGAGTCTAAATTGATATTGCAATATAGTGGATCAACTATGACTTTTCCCTAGGTATGACGAAGCAATTGTCACAGCAATACTAAACTCTTAAAAGTTCTTTTGTTTTTTCGGGAATTTTATAAGCAAAAATGCATGGTGTTTAACAAAAACACGCATTATTAAAAAAAAAGGGGGGAGAAATACGCGTACAGTTCGGTAATGTGACAAGTAGATTGATTCTTGTCAGAAGGCTGAGAACAAGCGCACTTTATAAAGGGGTTGCCTAAGTTCTCGATGGTGGTGGTCGAGTCGAGGGCCTTTCCACTGCACAATTCCCCGCTTATATTCCATTCACCCGACGGCGCCTCGAGTCCCCATTGTTGGAACATTGAATTCAAAACTCTCGCTGCAATCAAATGCACGCTTGAAGATATATAAGAGTGATCAGAATTATTTTTCAAAACAAATATATCTATCTCTCCTAATCTTTCAAATCTCTCGGAAGGCCACACCCCTCCGAATCCGGCCATTACAATTTCAACTCCAAAGTAAATTCCACATACAACTATTTACGTTAGAGAAAGACAATTTTTTGTCCCCTTATACACTTTCAGACGCCCCCAATGCAATTCTAAAACAAATAAAATGTTGACTGATGAAAGTCTTTATAATTTTTTCACATTTAAAAGTTGAAGAACACTCAGAAGCTGCTAACAATAACTAAAACGCAGAAAACTGTGCGGGCGTGTGTGTGTGAGAGAGAGAGAGAGAGAAGCACACCTTCAGCTGGATCGGTGACAGCTGTGGTTGTATTTTGAGCTTGAGCCAGCTCGACCATGCCAAAGATGCAAGCAGCACAAAAGACAAAGACGAAAACCGCTGGTGACTCCGCCATGGCCGTAGCCTTTAATCCTTCTCTGTGCGATTGAATTAGAGGAGGGATGAGTTGCAGAGCCAAAGAAAGTAGATCAAGAAAATACTGGATTAATTCTCCCTCACCACTCTGACCAGTACATGATCTGACAAAACGTATTTGCTAAATAAACAACTCCTCCATACTTATCCTGCTGCCGATGCTGAATATTGAAATCTCCCCACTAAATAAACAACTCCTCCATACTTATCATGCATGCATGGGTGGCAGCTTTGGTAGCAAGTAGCTATCGGGTTTCAGGTCAACTCACTTAATTCTGATGATGGTCAAAACCCATCACTGTCTCAACACCAGCGGCCGATGACATCGGTTTGGCGGCTCAAGCAAGGGAGTACTGTAGGTATCCGATTACGGGTCAAGCTGACGAGGAACTGCATGTTGATTCATGCCTTCAAGGTCGCCAAACGGTACTAGGTTGTGAGTATCTGACTTTGGAGATTATGAATTGAATTAGTCTTTGATGATTTGGTTAAGAGATAGAATAAAGAAGAGTATAATCGTTTGATGATTAGTACGTGTAAATAAGGATATTCAAGTTGCGACAGCTGACGATTAAAATTGTTTAAGGATCTTTTCACACTTCAACCATGACTGTGTCAAAATTGTTATCTACAAATAATAATACTACAAATTAAACAACATCACGTCTTAGAAAAATAATAAATAATTAATTAATTAATTATTTATAATTGATTCACAATCAAGTTATCAAGTGTTTGCATAAAAATATGCTTTGTATAACACTGCCTGCACCCTTAAAAAAAGGGCATGAGCTAAAATCCTAATAGTAAAAAATCTCAATAGGTTTTTAAAAACAGTTCTCATTCGGCTACCATATTGATGAGGTATATCGACGATCCAGATTGAGTTACTTATTTAGCCCATTAAAAATTCATTTGCTTTTATTTTTTAATAACTTAATCTAGACCGTTTATAAAAGTTATTAATTTGATGGCTGAATGCGAACCATTTATTAAAATCTCTCAAGACCGTAAGGTTAGATCCCAAACCTTGCCTCCAAAAAAAAAATTGTATAAGGTAATTTCAAATACAGAAATACATCTTATTTAACTTTTTCAAAGTAGTTTTTTTTTTTGCAAAAAAGAGCACGTCAATTAAATTAAAGCAATAGTAAACAAGCTGTTAATTAATTTTTATAGGAGTTTGTAAAAAGGTATAAAGAGAGATGATTTTATGTATTTTTTAAAATAAAAATATTAGATCTTGCTGAAAAAATATGGAGAGGGAAGATTTGTTAGAATTTTTTTTAAAAAGTATTGAAATTTGTGTGAAAAGTTGTTGCAGTCTCTGTTAAAGTTATTTGTGTTTATGTATGATTTTTTGAGATTTTATATGTTAAATTTTATTACATTCATTGTAGCCTACAATACCAACATGTCCTAAATCGTTTTGCTGTAACATGAGATATTCTATTTTCTCACTCAATGGGAACTTGAAGTTTTAAAATAAGTACAGGCTGTAAAATATAAATCTATTGACAATTTAAGTTAAATAGTATTACATAGCTAGCAAATGGTAAAAATATATTAGTAATTTGAATTGTGCTGTATGATGTTACTTGAGGTGTAAATTTTAAAATTTGTAGTAACTAAATAATATAAATGTATTTATTTAAAAAAAAAATATTGAAAGGTCTGCAGTTCGTTGAATTACACGCCCCAAAACCAAGCGTGAGGCTGCAACTTTAATGCACAGGGAGACAAGTTCAAGCTTCTCGGGCGGTCAGATCTACCGAATACCTCTTCGATGGCGGTTCGTACGTTAAAACCAACCTTAAATGTCTGCGCGGATTATTCTCGTTGGTAAAGAGTAGAGGTGGCTACCAAAACTCACAGGAATACAAAATTTTGGATTATTCTTGTTTCACATGGATGGTTGATAGAGAGCAAAGGCTGGTATCGAAAGCGGATATGTTTCTATTATACAGATCCTGAATATGATTAGGAATTTGTGAATTTGATTATTTTTCTATTAAACAGATTATGAATTTAATTAAAATTATTAAATGTTTGTGAATCTGTTATGAATCTATGTTAATTATTGATGAATAATGTGATAAATTTGATATTGTGATTATGAATTTGATTGAGATTATTATGAATCTTTGATTAGGATTTGATTGTGCGTTATATTGGAATTGTGATTAGGACTAGGTTGAGAAACTGTGATTATGTTATGAAATTAGATTGATGAATTTTGTTTTGTTTTATTTTGTTTACATAATAGATAAGTTTTTGATAAAGAAGTCAGCCAGTGTAGGGTCGTCTAATTTAGTCCGGATGATATTATTGCTGACTCAGCGTTACGTAAACACATTGAAGAATATGATGTTGGGATTAGAAATCAAGTTCGTGGAGAGTATTTGATCAAAAGTCTTTATCAACCATTTGGTGATGATATTTCCAATAAGCAATATGAGAATACAATGAGGGTTTTATGGAGTTATGGTTCAAAAATAATGAGTGGTTGAAATATAGTGTATCAAAGGATGAAACGTATTGCTTGTGGTGTTATCTATTTAGGCGAGCTAGAGGAGAAAAATTCGGAGAAGATGTGTTTACTTCTATGAGAATTAGCAATTGAAAAAATGCAGTGGAGGTTTTTCGTGAGCATGTTGGTGACTGTAATATTGCTCACAATGATGCTGGAAGAAAATGTGAAGCATTCAAAAATCAGTGACAAAGTGTGTTACACGTGTTATCCTTACACGAGTCCGATGTAGAGAATGCTCATCGCATTCGTTTGACAGCGATTTTAGATTGCATTCGTTATCTTTTGGTGCAAGGATTATATATCATTTCTTCTTTTGGATTATTGTTTCACTCTCTAGCGCAATTTTCACTGAGGATTAGCTTTTCATGGTCATGATGAGCCCGTAGGATCCAATTGTCACCTTTCATTATCAGTAAATATTACAGTATGTGTATTTTAATATTTTTAGTGTTTTTAGTCCTTAATTTTTATATTTTAACTCTAAGATATTTTTTTGCATTACTTAGTAAAAAAACATTTGTCATTATTCCTTAGAAGTTCGACCCATTTTGATTGAATTTCTGGTTCCGCTACTAGTTAAGACCCTAACCTTGCCTTCAAAAAAACATTATTGTATAAGGTAATTTCAAATACAGAAATATATCTTATTTAACTTTTTCAAACGTAGATTTTTTACGCAAAAAAGACCACGTCAATTAAATTAAAGCAATAGTAAACAAGCTATTAAAATATCCATCCCAAAAAGAGATGAACTAAAAAATAATTTTCAAGGGGAATATCATAGTGCGCCCCATATCTATGAGCAAAAATCAAATTGGATCTCATACCTTTTAGTTTATTTTTTTTACATCCTATAAGTTTTAATAGACATTAATCTAGCCCCTCAAAGACAAAATTACTAAAAATATTGAAAAAATGATATAAATAAAAAATTATTTTTTAAATAAAGATATAGACATTTTATTTAATATTTTTTTTTATTCTTTTTTAATTCTATTCTAGTTTTGGTATTCGCTCGATTTAACAGCTAAATTGAATGATTTTAAAACTTATGATTAGTAAAAAAAATAAATTAAAAATTATGCAGTCCAATTTGATTTTTACCGGTGGTACTATGAAATTTCTCTAAATTTAATTAACAAATGAAAAACAAAAGCCACTAGCTTAATCGAAAAAGTATCTTACTAAAAGTAGAAATTCAAACAGCTTTACACTGTAATATTTTCTAATTTTTCATAGAAAGACCTGAAAAAAAGATCAATTATTTCATTTCGTATATTTTTCTTTCAGTGCCTCAGTAATCTAAAAATGCAGAAAAAAAATTGTACAATAAATCTCCTACATTTTTTTTTTCATTCTCTCGGTAAACCGAAAAATTTAACTGACAATCAAGACTCTCATAGAAGACTGGATCAAGATTATCTGCAATTCTCTACTCAAATTGCATGGTAGAATTCGGATAAAGATAAACACATGCAACAAGTGAATTTTACATCATTTAATACTGCTCATATTTGTCAATATAAAGTTTCAAGCAGTATGAGCCCTACAACGAGTCCACCTATTATGTTTATTTATCTCCTAATTCTATTAGGTGATTGGATGCGTGAGCTTTTTTTTGACCAATCTCTAAATCTAGATCAATCAAAGTGATTCACAGATCCTATGCCGCAGACCTAACCTGGATGATACTCTGAGCTGGTTAATTCATGAAATGGTGGCGCGTATTCGGGAGGCGCTCAAGGTTCATACAGACTGGAAGTTACAATGGATACCCCCGCGAGCAAAATGGGCTTTTGAGGGGCGACAATGGGGAAATTTTGATGTTTGTATTATTCCCATGAGGTTCCGAAACTGTGATTTGATGTAATATGCTCTTTTTCTACAGCTATGAAATTCACTCCTTACTCAGGTAAAAAAAAAGGGGGGAGGGACTCGGGAGAAGGGTGGCTGGGGAGGGAGACTCGTGGGAATGGGATAGAGGGGCAGCTGGCTTGTGACTAACCGAGGTCAATTTTTTTTTTTTATTTTAAGAAAAAAATCGCCTAACAGGAAATTTCCGACTCGGAAATGTCACCCAGTACTAATTGACAATGGGAAGAAGTGACCCAACAAGTATATAAAACACAAGATTAAATGACCTATAATCAATGTGTGACTCTAATATATTCTAACACTCGAGCCACTTGAATCATCGAATTTCCAGTCAGAAAAATATCCAGGCCTCGAAGTTACAGTGCTCACTTCAATATCTCCTGAAAGCATTGCCACCACTCGTGACATTGATGGCCGTAACAATGGGGATGCTTGAGTGCACATAAGAGATACTCCTATCACCCGTTTCATTTCTTCCTCATTGATATCTGATAATGTAGTGTCCACAAGATCAGCTTCACAGTTGTTTTCATGTAGGTGCCAGGCCTGAGAGGGATATATGTTATATCAGGCTTCAGAATACAGTATAACGGGTGGGGGCACTGGATATTCCAGCTTGTTACTTAAAAGTCAACTACTGAAGGGGTCCGAACATATCACAAAGGTGTGTGGATGTTGGCAGTGCAAATTGTGTCAATTGAATTAAAAGGTTCAAGCTATACTATAAAGCTGTTGGAAATGATTATTCTAACTGTTTGGATGACACCATGTTTTGCAGAGCCTCTAGATCAACCCAGTTGTTTCCCGTAAATCTTCCATAGCCTGATTTAATGACTCCGATAGATCTTTTCCGATTTCAAGCACTCCCTTCAATATATTTTAGGGCATTCCCAATATTTCCTACCAAAGAGTGGTTATGCAAAGTTCAAAAATAGGAGTGATCACATATGATGAATACAAAAGGCCAAAGTATAAAAGTGAATTTGAAAAATGAATTCCGGAAAAAGGCTGATAACCTAGTGTTGGTCATAGGAGAAGGTTCTTACTAGGGAAGGTTTGGCTATCAAGAGTCATCTTATTTTGCATTGAGTGCAAAGTTGACTATTTTCAGAGTCCTTGGTAGAAGCAACTAAGATTAGTCTGCTTCCTGGGATATCCAGGACTTTCCTTTTAATATGATCCAAGTGGACTAATTTTTGGATGCTCTATACAAGCGACTAAGGTTTGTCCCCTTGGGACATCCAGACTTCTCTTAATATGATCCGAGTTCTAATCTTGCTTCAACTTTTGGCAGAAGCAGAATAATAGCATTTGTGTGATGACTGTAACGAACTTCTAAAAGGACAGAAGTCAATTCCATTCAAGAACGTAATAACTGTATATATGGAGCACAAAGGCTGTTCATACCCATTCAAGAAGATATATCTTCTCTTCTGCCAAGGTTGAGTCACAATTCGACCTCCCACTAACAACCTCTAGAGCCACAACACCAAAGGCAAACACATCAGCCTTCTCTGTAAGGTGCCCACGCATGGCGTACTCCGGTGCAAGGTACCCGCTACAGTAAAATCATATGCACAATTTAGAACTAACATAACTACAAAACAGAAGTGAAAATAAAGAATCATACAGTTCAGAAAGGCAACTGAGGTGACTGGCAAAAGCCCTTTGGATCTTACATAGTCCCTGCAACACGGGTGCTTATATGGGTCTTTTTATCATCATAAAGCCTGGCCAAGCCAAAGTCTGATATTTTGGGGATGAGATTAGAATCAAGAAGAATATTACTGGCTTTCACATCTCTGTGTACAATTCGAAGCCTTGACTCCTCATGAAGGTATGCTAAACCTCTTGCTACACCTAAGCATATATCATAGCGTGTTGACCAATCGAGATTCAAACTTCTGTTGCCTGCCTCATGCAAGCTTATAAACATTAATCTACTTGATACACATATTAAATGCATTTAGGTGAGTGGTATCTACATATATACATGAGACAGAGAGCAACAGTAAAGATCAGTACATACCAAACAAAGCTTGATCAAGACTTTTATTCTCTAGAAACTCGTAAACAAGGAGTCGTTGATCCCCCTCAAGGCAATACCCGTACAATTTCACAAGGTTACGATGTTGCACAGTAGATATTATTGCAATCTCAGCTATGAACTGGTTCTTTCCCTGGTGTGATGCTACTGACAGTTGCTTCACTGCAATTACTCTCCCGTCATTAAGTGTTCCCTATTCAGGACAAAATTTCAACAAAAATATTTAGGACAATTTCTTTATGCTCGAAAAAGTCTTTTCCAGAATTCTTTTTCCTCTATTGGGACACATCACATACAGAACAGTATAACTGGATCAGGTAACAAACTGTACGATGCCTAGAAAAGGAAAATGAAAAATCAAGTCATTATCTGATACTTCAAGCAGAACTTAAAAACAAATTGTCCCATATTTTAAGGAGTTTCAATTATACCATCACATTATCCCAACAACAAAGCATTTTCAACATCCAATAGTGCTCCGAATCAGTTACTCAAAATTATATACCCTCCATAAATGTGAATTCTCCGCTATTCAGAAATTTTCGCTGAATTTCTTTAAGTGAGACTCCTTAGGTCATGCATCAATTTTGTTTTCCTCCAAATCGCTCACCCTCGGTAAACACTTGTTTAAAATCAGGGTACTAGAAGACTCACTTCTTTCCAAAGCTACCTTATATCTTTAAAATTTTGGCTTTGTACTTGTAAATATACGCCAAAGCTAAAAAGATTTGGTGAGTGTACTTATTGGCCGATTGAGGAATGGTAGCATATAATAGGCCTTATTTCCCCATGCAATGCTTTCTTCCTTTAGTAGACGAGTGTAACGAACAAGCTGCAGTAAAGAGTATAATTCCATGCTAGCCCTAAAAGAGGAACAAAGAAATCATAATTTATATTATGTGTTGAAAAGATCAACCTAGCTATCTACCAGACTTGGAGGTGGGCGAATATGCGTTACAAACTTATTCAACCGTATAAATTTTTTGCGCACATCCTGTTCAACGTGAAAATTAACAAAATTGATTATATAGCAATAATCAGTCACAAAATGCAAACAACATGAAATCATGGCATAGGAAAAGAAAAGAAAATAAAAGAGGTGATGTTGAAAGCTGTGCTTCATTACATCATGGAAATTCCAATAGATGTATAGCAACTCCATACTTGTAGCAGATAGCCTACTTTAAGGCACCCACATTGGGTCAGCCAGTTTGTGTCCTTGACTGGAATAAGGGATTTACCTTGTAGACAGGTCCAAATACTCCCTCTCCAAGCTTATTAGCAGGATTAAAATCTTCTGTAGCTGTCTTTAGTTCAGCGTAGCTGAAAGTGAATGGCCTGGCATCCATTCCTAAGAGATCTGCCATTCCAACATAAACACAAGTTTAAATCAATTTTCTTGAGCAGAAAATGCAGCATATTTTTACAATATCATTGTGTTCTTCTCAAAGATGCTGATGGACTGAACATGGGAGGTTTAATAGCAAGAACACATTGGATGTTGCATATACATGGGGTTTCGTTGGCCAAATTTCTTAAGTTACTGCCTACTTTTCGCGAAGTGTATTTGAAGATGCGAATTTTTTATGACTTGCAGATATAAAGAAGAGGTTTTGATAAAAATGCATTGAATCCAGCTATTCATATGCAGACATGATATTGTACAGTGCAGTTTGTATGACACAATATGCAGTATGCAGAGGCCACTCCAATCATAAAGCAGTAAAATAGAATCAAATGTAAGCAACAGCTCCAATCTATTTCTTTTTGTGCTATAGATAGACCACAACTGAAAAAAGTTTGGTACCTGTTACTGGTGTGCAATATGATTGTTGGCTTACCTTCTTCATTGGTTGGAATCTGTTTTCTTTGTCGATCAATATAGAAAACCATCAAAATAGATAGACAGCTTAAAACTCCAGCACCAACAACAACAGCCACAATCAGATCAGTCCTGTTCTTCTTGCTGCTTGGAGGGTTGTTCCTAACAGTGGGCTCAAAATCTACCAAGAGAAAAGTAGTCGATAAGATGGTACAGCATGAGGAAAGCACTACCTAATCTTCTGAAATGCATCTATTGCCTTTGCACTATATTACCTGCGGTAGCACTGATGGCTGAAATAGAAGGCCCATAAGTACCTTGTGTGGGTATGCAGCAAGTCCCTTTTCCAGTCCAAAAGAGATGGATTTCAAGGTAGTTTTCAGATACCTGAACCTCCTTATATTCCTTCAGAACAGGTTGGTAAGACACACCGCCAGCCTCCTTACGTATGTTAAAATCTTTTGAAACACGATTCCCCTGGAATAGGTAAATCTAGAATTAAACAAAACCCACAACCAAATATAAAAGAAAGGTGGCTATGGTCATAGGGAAATGGAAGAGGGACAACAACAAAAAGTTTCATTCAAGATTCTGACCGTGGTTATAGACAATCTAGATTCCAAAACTATTTTTAGTCAAAAAATATTGTATAGAAATTACAGAGGCTAGTGTTGTGTCATACTCAACTAAAGTTCTGGAAAACAAATCATGGCTAAATACATGCTGTGGAGAAGGAAAAATACAGGACCTGTGGTTGTCGATATCTGTCATGATCAAGTTAATATCTAGATTCATGAGTAAGACAGTCAATCAATGCGGTACACATTTGTTACTTGCATTGTTTCAGAAACATAAACTCAGCTAGATTATTGAAAAGAATTAATACTTATATAAGACTTTTTGAGGTCGTCCTAGCCTCTAGTCTCTCTTTTTTTTTTATCTTGGTTAATTAGGGGGAAGGGGGAAGATCCACACATTGTAGAAGGCCAAAGAAGTGGACTTATTCATCCTAGCCTCTAGTCAAGTTAAAAGAAAATGCTCTGATTCCAGAACAATTATGTAACATGATGCATACCTGAATATAAATATCAAAGACACGCCTCCCAAGACTTTTCCATGTGCGAGAGTTGTTAATAGATGTTTCAACAAAGTGGAGATTCACAGTGTAGTTGCCGTTCTTGAGTCCCAAGCCATAGTATCTCAATGATGAAGCAGAGATTCGGGCTGTCTGGAACAGCTCTGAATCTAAAGCTGTGACTTGATGTTGTGAAGTAGTTCTATACGTATTCGACCCGGGAGAATATCCAACATTGCTAACTGCCCACCTGTTTGTGTTAGTTACGTAATAAGTAGCAGGACCAAGTGTCTCATCATCGCTCTCATAGACAATCCCACTTGAAGAGGTAATCTGAGGACCACCACACTTAATTCGAAAGTTGTAATCTGAAATAAAGAAGCCATATCACTGTCTACGGGCTGGAAAGATAACCAAATTTACTGGGTCACAATATGTATTACGTGATATGTACATAAGCATGTTATGCATTTCAATGGTGAACTTCCTTCCTAATTTAAGTAGTCTATCACAAAGAAACTAGGGTGTTAGTTGTAAAATTGTTCAATTCATCTGTTACTTGAATATTTGACTTAGCAGCTATGGACAAAAGATTGATATACTCAAATCTGAGCTATGAATACTGTGTAAATATCTCCATGGAAGGCTTCTTGGCAGAATTTCATTGCCCTTGATGACGCAAACCAAGGAGCTGGACTTGTTGATCCTTTGTCACTTCCTAGTGGCCCAATTACCACAATTGTTGGTGGAGTTCATATAATTTGATATTCTTTTTCCTACATGACATCATTTTCTTGAACAGAAATATTTGGTTGATAAACTATTCTGATGCATGTGGGCAATCTAGCCCTTCGCCAAGCTAGATCCAATTTTCATGACTATACCATTGTTTTGAAAACATCTGAAGTTCTATAATGGTGTTCTTCCTTGGAAACACCAATCTGAGAGTAGAATATCTTCCCTTTGTTTGCTCTCAATACGTACTACTGCCTATCAATTTGCTAGAAAGCAAGTTTTCTATTGTACTTACATATTCCAGTGCCTCGATTGCAAGGAAAGCTCCGTTGAAGACAGTTGAGACCAGAAGGCAAAGCACTAAAAGCAGAAGAGAAATGACTCAGACAAGGAATATGAAATGTAAAGTTGCACATGAAACGCGAATATTTCAAGCAGCTATATCTGATCGGAACAACATTCTCATGCAGCTTAAGTTCTCTCTCCTGTAATGTAAAATAGAACCCTGGTTATGTGCAAATACAGAAACCTGATAAAATTCTAGCCAATGATTTTCCCTGATAAAAAAGGTCTTTTAAATAAGTTGTGCTTATCGAAAAATTGCAATCACTTGAAGTAACTACGACTGTGAATTGCACAGAAAGAACAGGAAAACTAGTACTGGAAATTGATCCTCAACAGTACAGCAGAAAAGAGTGAAGAGAAATGTCCACTATTTGAGCCAGAATTCGATTTCTATACATATATTGGTAGATCTAACCTTAGCCCTTTTCTTTTTCTTTTGGTCTATTTCATTTAGAAATGATGTCAAAGAAAAAAAAATCTACATTTTCCAACTGGGCTTTGATTGTCACCCCTGCTCTTCTAGGTATCACATCAGCTCTATACTCTACATTAGTTCTCACTGTCCTCTGTCAGGAGAGAATAGATCAGATGTTTAGCAAGAACAGGGATTTCCTCGGTAAGAAGATAATAACCTTGCTGAACTCGTTCTAACTGTAAATAAGTTTTCATACTTCAGTAACTGGTGATTAATGATGTTAGGATAGGTGATAAGGTCTCCCTCAACAGATCTAAGTTGGAAACAATCTGTAGATATATGTGCAAATGTCCAGGTATCCGGTATTTCGTAGCCTCAAAATTTAATATTGTTACCCTATTATTGCACACCGACACACGAACATAACAAAGATAAAGTGCAAAAAAGAGCAGAAAGCACGCATAAATCTTAAGCCTGAGATCGTTCTAACAGAAAATTGGTTGCACGAGAATATCAGGCATGAAGTGATTGACTATCTGTTAGCTTTGTGTTCTGTTTAAAATATAAGGCTAGTAAACAATCCTAATTGTCAGAAGTAGTTGGCTGATAATGATTAACTCCACAATACCGGAAAAAAATTGAAAAAAGAAAAAAAATTCTTTCAAACTATTTGGGACACCAAAATTGCATGCTCAGAGCCTCATAACTACCAGTTTCCAATAGCCTTATGCCATAATTGAAAACATAAGTAGTTGACAGAAGCCAATTAGAACGAGACAAATAACATTTTTAACTGGAAGGGAAAAAACCAATTTGTTCTTGTTCCAGATTAATCTTGGAAACATTCGACCAATAAAAGCAAAATGTAAAGCATGGAGATATTTACCTGCTGTTTGAATTGTCAATTGTGAAGTTGTTAACAACAAGATTACTGCGTAGTAATAACCATAAGATCTCAATGTCAGCTTCACCATTAGTAAAATAAGAGTATGCAAGCGCGTATACAAAATTCCAGATGTAGGATGATTGTTGGAAAGACAAAAATAGGAAGTTAATCAAGGGTAGCAAGTTAGGGAATGTCAGAAAAATAAATAGAATATAGAAAATTTGCAAGATACAAACTTTAGTAAACGTACAGTTGTAGATTTTGTTGGCTGACCCAAGAAGGCAAGCTTCCCTCTAAATTATTGTAAGACAAATCACTGCAACCATAAGAGTGCGAGGATGTTAGGACCAGCTCCATACAGTTGGTAACAATGTCGTCTTTATTATTCAATTAGGAATTAGTCAAGTGACATTCATGCTCTGGAATAAACTTTTGACGCCTCAATATTGGGAATCCAAAGCTGCTATAATTTTTGTTACTCCCATAGTCCCACTCTTATTTATGCTACGAGCTACACATGCAAATCCCTAGATAAAGGACACTTCAAACAAGTAAAGACTCCAGCTCTTAATCAATTATAGTATTCACTATTCAGCATTATTACTACACGGAGGACAAAACTTTGACTAATTTGAGTACAAACCTAGATACAGAATCTTCCAATGCAGAAGCATCTTCTCCATTATGAATCTATGATCGTTATAGTCTGCTATATAGAAGTTCTCACTTTTCTCATATAAGATTTTAGAATGTGATAACCATAGCTATCCAAGATACTGCTCTAAAATAGCATATGTCCAATAACACAGAAGATTCTGTACAATCTCTCAACATCGGATAGACTATATGTCCATATATGAACATCAAACGGTTTATAAACCTTATACATTTTTACCGATCAAAAGGGGACTCCTTCAGTTGGTTTACTCACATGTTGAGAAGAGAAGTACTTTTTTGTGCAGGCAGGGTGCCATTTAAATTGTTATTCCCAAGAAACCTGAAAATGAAATCAATAGTACACGGATGAAAATGAAATCAATAGTACCCGCTCAATAGACAAAAGAGTATGTTAGGATGTATAACATGGAGTTCCGAAAATGTGGTATATTACAAGTAGGTAAGCGAAGTCGAGTAGAAAAGTGAATATGGAATCTGCCCTGTAATGTTGTTGAAGCTCCAATCCCTAGAAAACAAAATATAATATTATTGTATGGACTAATAAAACAGTTATTATCACCTGGATGTCTACTTATAAAAATAGTTATCTACAACTAAGTAACACGTGTGATCTTTATGTGGCTTAAGCCGATAATTTAAGCCGGATACATCATCCCTATGAGAAAGAATGAGCAAGAAAAGGACAGAGACAAAGATGAATAGAAATAGGATGAAGTTGATACACTATGCAGTTTTGGTATTCAGTGATAAACAAGGTGATTTAATATGTTGCGACCCATGCAAAACAACCTGATAATTATATCAAGATTATATCAGTCTTTTCTCTTTAGTATGGCAAGCTTATACATTCCTTTTGTCAAGTTGGGGTTACCCATCGAATAGATAACAGAGTGTTCCTGTTCCTGTTGCATTGGATCATATTCAATTCAACCTAAGGCATTACCAGCTCCACATGTGCATACATAGCCATACCAATAGTTAATACTTACAGCTGTGTCAGACTTAGGTAGTCTCCTATATTAGATGGAATTGAGTCAGAGATGTTATTATTCCTCAGCACTCTGCAAGATATGTAATGAAATGGTTATACCAAAATCTGGAGGAGAAACAATAACAGAAAAGAACACATCATCATTAAGAGATTCTGAATTCTAAGTTCCTTTGATGTTGCCTTACAAGACAGTTAGAGACTTCATATCCTTTATAAATACCAGTGAAGAGCTCCCATTAGAAACATCACTTATACTCCTACAGCAGCGTCAAAGATGAGATTGTTGTTAGCTTCATAGATCTGCAAAATACCAAAAAAGAAAGGGAAATAAAAGTATCCAAGAGATGTAGGTATGTACAACTCCATCAGAGATGTCAAATTGGAAAATGTTGAGGGTATTTGACCTTCGAAAGAGTTACCTTGAAGCCTCCTACAAAAGCATTCGTGAGTTGCTAGTAAACTTTGTGCAAAAATGCATGTTTTATGTCGAATATACAAGTAAGCATTAAATTCTGTGAATTATAGACTGTGGCAACAATGTTTTGTACCGACTTTAGCTTGAGCCTTGTCAAGAATGTGTGAAGAAACAAAAACTATAGGGCTAGCAATATTGTCTTACAATTTAATAAGCTTGGACCAACTCCCTATGAAGTCGGGTATCCTGCCTGTGAGTTCATTGTCATGTGCCCACCTGAGACAAAAAGATAAATTTCCTCAAACAATCCTATCAACTTTCTTTAAACGCAGATTTAAGAAAGTATTCAATTGCAAAAGGTGGTCCGCAAGGTCTTACACTATCTGGAGGTTCTGCAATTTAGCAAATGTAGAAGGAATCTCACCGCTAAGTCCTGAACTATCAAAGTAGCTGTCAGAGTGAACAAACAACTCGTCAATCTACTGATATTTGATATCCTACCCTTCAACAGTCATCATCGCCTACCCACAAAATGCACCTCAGAAATTTTCAGAACTTAAACTGAAGATCGAAGGTCATCATTGTACTTACATCTGTTCTAATTTCACTAGATTCCCAAGCTCAGATGGCAGAGAACCAGAGAAGTTGTTTGACCCAAATGCGCTGCAAATTCAACAAGAGAAATGATTAAAATAAGGCAAGCATTTGATTCTCTAGATAAGGATCAGGTATATGAGATTGAGAAAGCAACAGAACGAATATGCACTTGCATCTGGGTCAGTACTAAATTGCTATTTCTGTGGGAACACTTTGAAAACAGGGAAAAATCTTTCTATAATTCGTCGAATGAATCCAGAGATGCACCGAATATTTCTTCAATCACTAATCCTAATTACACCACAATCCTTGTGATTTCTACAATCTTCGGGATTTGTACACTCCCCCTCAAGTTGGATCATAGATATTGATCATTTCCAACTTGCCGATAAATTCATCGAAGTTTTGTCAAGACAGCCCTTTTGTGAAGATGTCTGCAATCTGCTCTTATGTAGGAACATAGGTCATACACATGATTCCAGCTTCAACATTTTCCTTGATGAAATGTCTGTCCACTTCTACATGTTTGGTCCGGTCATATTAAACTGGATTGAGTGAAATATTGATGGTTATTTTGTTATCACAGTAGAGTTTCACTGGAAGTCTTACTATGACATGTAATTCTTCTAAGAGTTTCTTTAACCACAGTCCTTCACACATCCCCTGTGCAACTGCTCTAAACTCAGCTTCGGCACTACTTCTGGCCACTACATTCTGTTTCTTGCTTCTCCAAGTCACTAAGTTTTCCCATACATAGGTGCAATAACCTGTAGTAGACCTTCTATCTTCTGCTGGCCTCTGCCCAAAGAGCCCTTGAGATATCTGAGAATTTTCTACACAGCCTCTAGATGAATTTCCTTAGGTGAATGCATGTGTTGGCTTGCCACACTATTCGCAAATGCAATGTCTGGTCTAGTAAGTGATAAGTAGATCAGCTTGCCAACTAGTCTCTGATATCTGTCTTTGTCAAATGGACTTCCAACGTCTTCTGGTCTTTTTCCTACTTCTATGGGTGTGTCACTTGGTTTACATCCAAGCATACCAATCTCGGTTAGAAGATCCAGGATATACTTTCGTTGAAATACGCTAATGCCCCTTTTTGATCTAGCAACTTCCATGCCCAAGAAGTATCGCATTTTTCCTAGGTCTTTTACCTCAAATTCAGTAACTAGAACTTTCTTCAGTCTCTCCTTTTCCACTATATTATCTCCAGTTGGGATTATATCATCGACATACACAATCAGAATTGTTTTCTTCCCATCTTCAGATTCCCTGAAAAACATAGTATGATCTGATTGCCCCTGTTGATATCCTTGATTCTTTACTACTTTGGCAAATCTATCGAACCATGCTCTTGGTGACTGTTTAAGACAATATAGGGACTTCTTGAGTTTACACACTCGATCTTCTCCACTAGTTTTACAAAAACTTGGTGGTATTGTCATGAAGACTTCTTTCTCTAATTCTCCATTCAGAAATGCATTTTTAATGTCAAGTTGTTGGAGGGGCCAGTCCAAATTGACTGCTAATGACAAGAGAACCTGAATTGTATTCAACTTTGCTACGGGTGCAAACGTCTCGGTGTAGTCACTGCCCTGAGTTTGTGTATACCCTTTTGCATCAAGGCGGAATTTGTACCTTTCTATAGTCCCATCAGCTTTATATTTCAAAGTGAACACCCATTTGTATCCAACAGGTTTCTTTCCACTCAGTATCTCCATTACTTTCCAAGTTCCATTCTTTTCCAAGGCCCGCATTTCTTCCATTACTACCTCTTCATTGGGGAACCTCCAAGGCCTCCTGAATATCGTTTGGAATTTCTGCACTATCCAGGTTAGAGGTAATAGCATGAAACTCTGTGGACAAAGCATTATAAGACATAAAGTTCGAGAGAGGATGGAGAGAACATGACCGAGGTTGTTTTCTGAGAGCAATGGGTAAGTCAATATTAGAGGACTCAGACTTACCAAATGTGGAAGGAGACTCATGGACACTTGGAACTATTATCGGTTCCGACTCTCTTGGTGCCTCAAGTATGAGATTCTTTATTTCCTTTGCTTTTGGCTTCAGTGAATAAGCAAGTATCTTTTTGTCAGGTTGCTTTTCTACATCTCCCCCTGAGTTCAAGTGTCCTTGTGTAATTGGCATATTAAAATGAGAAGTGACAGATTCAGTGTTTATGACAAGATTAGTGTTGGGACAGACTCAGGGAGACAGAGATCGAAGTCCAAAATCCAAGCTTCACTCAAATGCTCCCCCTGAAAACAAGGCTTTTGGAAGTATGAAGAGTTTTCAAAGAATGTAACGTAAAGGCTGACAAAGACTTTTTGTGTGGAGGAATCATAACATTTGTACCCCTTTTGAGTAGGAGAATATCCAATGAACACACTTAATAGCACAAAGATCTAATTTGCTGCGATGATGAGAATGAACATGGACAAAAGTGGTACAACCAAACACTCCGAGAGGAAGACGAGAGCCAAGGCGAGAGGTCAGGAAATATTGCTGAAATTTCTAGAGAGGTGTTTCAAATGAAAGAACACGGCTGGACATTCTATTGATGAGATAGGTAGAGGTTAAAATGACATCGCCCCAGAATTTTTTTGGCATATTCGTAGTGATTAGCAAGGCACAAGCAACTTCAAGGAGGTGTTTTTTTGCGTTCGGCAACCCCATTTTGTTGGGGGGTGTCGACACATGAACTTTGATGAATTATCTCATACTTAATAAGATAATCCCTAAAAATAGAATTGAAATATTTGATGACATTATCAATGCGCAAAATTTGAATTTGAGTCTGGAATTGTGTTTGAATCATGGTATGGAAATTGATAAACACAGAATGAACCTCAGTTTTTTTCTTTCAACAGATAATCCCAACAAAGGCGAGATGATCATCAATAAAAGTAACAAACCATTTTGTGTGAGTATGAGCGAGAGTGCGAGAGGGACCCCAGAGATCACTGTGGATCATGGTAAACGGCTGGGATGGTTTATATTGGGATTTTGGGAATAAAGTACGTTTATGTTTCGCAAGTTCACAAATTTCACACTGAAAATCAATGGAGTTTTTATTCGAAAAAATGGAAGGAAACAACTGTCTCAAATATTGAGGATTTGGATGACCCATTCTAAAATGCCATAACAAAATTTCATTATCCCTAGAGACAGATGCAGAATCACAAATGACAGTTGGATGTTGTTCACTCACAGTTGCCTCCTCAAAGTAGTAAAGCCTCTCACACTCCTTAGCACTGCCAATCGTCTTCCCCGATAATAGATCTTGAAAAACACAATGAGAGGGAAGAAATTTAGCAGAGCAATTGGACATTTTTGTTAACTGGCTAACAGACAACGGATTACAAGATAAATTTGGAACATGAAGGACAGAGTCCAATGCGATAGATTCAGAGAGTTGAATACTCCCTTTTTCCTGCAACAGACGAAAGAGATTCATATGCAATTTTAACTTTAGGATTTCCAACACAAGGTGAGTAAGAAGAAAAAAGATGATAGGAATCAGTCATGTGATCGAAAGCGACTAAGTCAATGATCCAAGGAATTTTGGATCCAGAGGTACTCAGAGCACGGAGAAAATTACTGAGAGCACGGAGCAATATTCTGGGAAGACTGACCCAAGGTTTGGAAACTGGAAAATAATTTGTGTAATTGTTCCAGTTATGCAGAACTAAAGCCACTAGTAGAGACGTCGTGTGCTGGTTGGGATGGCACTGATGGGTGCTCGAGAGTGGCCTGACAACCCGGAGTGCGATGGCCCTACCTCGATTTCCAATCTGCAGGCTTCCCGTGGAGTTCCCAATAAATATCCTTTGTATGACCAGATTTGCGACAGAGGTCGGTCGCACCAACGTTTATTTCTTGGTTGTTTTGGGTTTGACCCAGTGCCAGTGCTTGGGCCTTTAGATACCAAAGCTGACATTTCAAACCCAGACGAATTAGGCCCAACGATATTCTTCTCCAGCAACATAACTCTCCTGGATGCTCCTCACGTCATACTTCAACGAAAACTTCTCGCGTCGAAGGTAGTAAACGTCAGCCAAGGATTAGGCCTCTCACATCGTCCAGTTCTCTGTTGAGACCAGCAAGGAACTCGAAAAATCTGTCTCCAGCTTCTTTTTATACCGAGCACTGTCTCTAGAACACTCTCATTCGCCGTCATAGCTTAGATCGAGCTCCTGCAAGAGTGCTGACATCTCCATGTAATAATCGGTGACGTCTTTCTCCCCTTGTTTCATCTGCCATAAGCGGGTTTTGATATCGAAGACCTGTGAGGAGTTTCCGACATCTTAGTAGGTCTCCCAAACGGCATCCCAGACATCCTTTGTTGTCGATAAGAACAGATACGTCTTCCCGATGGAGGATATCATAGAATTTACCATCCAAGCGATAACCATCGAATTCTTCGACCGCCATTTCACCAGAGAGACAGCGTCAGTAGAGGGTTGTTGTTTCGTCTTGCCGGTAAGATACCCAAGCTTTCCTTTGCCATCGAGGACAAGTTTGATCGACTGAGCCCATTCCCGAAAGCTTTTCCCGTTGAGTTTCTCCACTGTGAGTTGGAAGGAAGGATTTTCAAGACCATTGGAGCCCATGGTGGACACTGCAGGTGTTTCCCGAGTGGGATTGGTAGTCGTGACCAATCCTTCGCTATCGACGGTGGCTTCCGTCATTGATAGCTAGTGCAACCTGGCTTTGATACCATGAAAACAGGAAAAAATCTTTCTATATTTCCTCGAATGAATTGTTGTACATGATATATGCTCCTATTTAGAAAACAATAGCGATACACAAATAAGGAAACAATCTCCTAAATTTGTCTAAATGAGATGCATCGAATATTTCCTCAATCACTAATCCTAATTACACCACAATCGTTGTGATTTCTACAATCTTCGGGATTTCTATACACTTTGTTAAACCTATTTCCATCAAAAGAAAAAGGCAGCGAGAAGAAAAGGCTGGATTTCAGGAAGACCTTCCCTGTCTGTAAACAAATCAGAAACAACAAGCTGACAAAGATGACAAACAAAGTCATAATGAAAATTACTTACAGAACTCTTAAATCCGTAAGATTTCCAAGTTCCTTTGGAAGCTCCCCGGATAGCGAGTTATGGCCAATGTCCCTATTTATTAAAGTTCAAAAGAACGGAAAGGTTAATCAATATGAGATATACTATGTCCTAAAGGCTTCAAATGAAAATTTAGGGTGTGCTCACAGGTATTGCATGCGAGTTAGATTGCCGATTGATGCAGACAGGTTACCAGTCAAGTAATTTTGGGCCAAATTCCTATAAGCAACGGAAGAGTTTAGCTTATTTAGACAGTATATAGTGCAAATGGACCATTGTAGAAAAGAACACCACATCTAGAATAAATTTCTGCTAGTCGATATCTTTCACCTCTATTTCAAGTTTATCCTAGCTTGCATGAGAAAGAAGGTAACCATTAGTTATCCCAAACTGAAGTAAACAAACATGCAGAGAAGAAACCATACAGATCGGTGAGGAAATTTAAAGTCCATAGGTCTTCTGGGATTACACCGTCAACATCCAGTGTGTAAACCCCCCTGCAACGAAATTCCACAATAAACAAGCAATCATGAAAAAGAAGACTCACATACTAAAGATGTTCGGGATATTTTGAAGTGTAGGTTTGTTTCATCCGTTACCCCTATTTTTGTCAATTTAAAATGATTCAATTGAACTACTGGGAGGATATTAGGAGCCAAGAGGTGGATTGTCGTTAGGATTGTGGTTCAATTCTGTACTGAAATTGCTCACATACAATATCAGTTTTGTGGAAGGATAAAATTCTATGTCATAATTTAAGGTGCTAATAAATGGCTGCTCAAAGATCAGCAACTAACATCACCCAAGTTCTCCACAGTGTTTACACAACGGTGATGGTAGTCGCCGGACACAATTCTTGCTAGGATTTTATTTGTGCTCTATGCTAAATGGCCTCTCGGCTCCTGCAGCTTGTATACTCACTCCAATGACATAAAATTCAAAGTCCATCGTACATGATAGAATTCCCACTGGTTAAATGAGATTACGAGGAGAATATATGCATAGAAGCAGATCAAAACAATCAACCTTTTGTCGCCCCATTGGATGTTTAAGCTACAAAATACACTGAAAGTATGAACCTTTTTTTTTTAAACCTTCCATTCCAGCCCTGGGGCTGAGATAATTAGTTGAAGTAGTCACATTTTAAGACTGCCGTGTGAACCATGGACATGACCAATTCTATTTCTTGCCCTTTTTTGCTCGCCATGCCATGCGAGAGAGGCACATGAGATTTCTTCGTAAGAGAAGATTGTAAAGGTCAGATATAATACCAAAATGATGAAATGTCATTCTTCTACTTGTTTTTCTTTGTTTCTCGTCCAACTCTTGTGATTCTTCCATTGAAATTGATGGGCCCAATTAAGTGGGTGAAACTAAAACAATAAATATGTCACTAGGGAAAAATCATAGTTTGCTTCATAACTAATTAATTATAGAGCAAAAACAATCTGGCTCCTCAACTATCAAAACCTCTATTTATGTTTTTTATTTTTGAAACTTTTCAATGTAGGATAAAAAAACAAGTAAAATGACCTAAATGTCCCTCCAAGATAAACTTTTAAAAAATAAATAAAAATTTCAATAGATTTATTTAAAAAATATTATTGTTTTTAAATATCATTTTTTACTTTTTAATATTTATAATAATTTTATCTTGGACGGACATTTCGATCCTTTTATATATTTTTTTTCGACTTAAAACCTAATTTAGATGAGAGCATACATAGAAGATTTTCAAAACTTAAAAGATTTAAATCACTGTTTTGATAATTGATGATTGAGAAGTTTGATATTGCAAGGTAATTACGTAGTAAACTATGGTTATGTTCGGCTTGAGTAAAAATGTAGGATTTTAGAGAAGTTGTGAATATTTATGTTGAATAGTGTTTTATTAATGTTTGTGTAAAGTGGAGAGAGAAATGATTTGATGTAATTGTTGAATAAAAAAGTATTGGAGTTATGTGAAAAAGTATAGAGAGAGAATTTATGTTGAATAAAAAAGGGTTAATGACCTTTTTCGTCCTTGGGTTTTAATAACTTTACAAAATAGTCCTTGGGTTTTCTCATTTATCACAGGTAGTCCCTAGGTTTCATGATTTTGTCAAAATAGTCCTTCCGTCTATTCCCGTTACTGAAACTAACGTCTATACACGTCATGTCCAACCAGAAGGGGACACGTGTCTAATTTATCCAGGCTGTACCTCCACGTCAGCTTCATGGGCCACGGTGGCAAAACGACAATTGTCTGTGACAAAACGACACCCTTTGGATTCGTTAGTCAATAAACGGCAAAGTAAAAGAACAAGTAAATAAAAACAACAAAAATGCCCGTATGTTTACTGGGTAAAAATATAAAAACGATAGGTGGAGGAATTTTTACCCGTACTCCCTCTCCCTTTCCCCAATTATTTTCAAAAGCCCTAGTTTCTATTGTGGTCCCCGACACCCAGCCGTGACCCCGACACCCAGCCGTGACACCTTGTCGTTGTCGTTGTCGTCGCACGTCTTCATTTGGGTTTGGGTTTTCGATTCATCACATAGTCCCTAGTGCTATCTGTGTTGTTGTAGCCCTTTGTGCAACCCGAGTGGTATGTTTCCCACCTTTCTGACAATATTGTGAAATTTCCTCTATTTATTGGAAAAAGTTGCTTTGTTATGAGTTGAATATTGTTTTAATAATTGAGTAGTGGGTCATAGAATGTTGTTGTCATCTTAAAGTAGTATTCATTTCTGTCTTGGAGTGACTAAAGTGTTTGAGACATTTTTGTGGTCCCAAAGAAATGTCACTTGAAATGCCGACATATTGTAGGGAGAATAGTCATTTATGTTGTTTAAAAGTCTCTACACATGTTATACGTATCAATTGATCTTGGGATTTGTTTCTTTGTTCATGTGCATGTAGGTTAGGGCTCTCTGCAAGCAACAACGTAATTTAGTGTGTAATTTGTGTTTGCTGCAACAAGGTTAGTTTCTGACTGATTATTGTAATTTGTATTTGCTACAACAAGTTTTGACTAAAGTTTTGAAGTTTTGAATGGTGTAAACTAGTTTAGTTTATTTTTTGGATACATTATAGTTAGATCATTACTCATAGGCTTTTTTTTTCAACGAAAGACACTAGTTAAAGTTTGCCTTTATGATCATTACATTCTAGAAGCAGGTGACTTGAACAATTGACTGCTTCTTTTTGTTTTGTTATGTTGCAGGATGGTGGTGCTAACAGTATTTGTGCATCATGGTGGGTTCCTTAACGAAGAAAATTGGACATATGTTGGTGGTATTGTTGAGAAGGTAGGGCGGGTCAACACAGACTACTTAACAGTCCCAGACCTCAATGGTGTGGTGCAAGGCTGTGGATATATGACATCGGGCCTGATGTTCTGTACCTTAGACGATGAAGAGCCAAATCACATGAGACCTTTACAGAGAGATGCTGATGTCATAACTATTATTGAGATAGTTGAGGCCAACCAAAACAAAAGTCTCCATATCTATGTGAAGCATAATGTGGACGTACCGGAGATTGTTACTGGTGATGCTGATAGGGAAAATGAGGTCAATGTATCTGATGCTGAGGCGGCTGGTAGTGGAGATAATAAGACGGGTATAAATGACTTTGCAAATGCTCGAGTCTTGAGTGACTTCAGTGGTACAGATGTTGAAGATCCTGATTTGTATGATGTAGAAGAAAATCAAGAAAGTGTCGCAAAAGAGGCTGGTGATGCTGCCATGAAATGGTTCGCACCATGGGCGAAGAGAACTAGTGCTGCTGAAGGTGAGGGTTGTGTAGAATCTGATTACGGTGACTCTGAAGCTTCGTACAGTTTAGATGCTACCAGCAATGAGGATATGGAGGAAGTTACAGATCCTCTTGAAGGTGAACCACGTGTTAGACAAAGGCACAAACGGTTCCCTCAATATAAGGAGGCTCCTGACTTGAGGGCTCCGGTGACACTAGAGGTTGGTTTGATGTTTAACAATTGCGAGCAATTCAAGAGTGCACTCCGAACATATGCTATTCAGAAGGGGTTTGAATATGAGCTGATCAAGAATGATAAGGTGAGAGTTAGGGCAGTGTGCAAAGAGAGATGTGGGTGGGGAATATATCTTGGCCTAACACGTGAGAAAGACTCATTTCAAATAAAAACCCACCATGCTATTCACACATGTGGCAGTCACCATATAAACAAGAAGACATCTATTAAGTGGTTAGCTCAGCGGTACTTGGAAAATTTTAGAGATGACCCCACATGGCCCCTAGTGCACTTAGGGGGGAGGTTGCAAGGGAGTATATGATCGATGTGACGCCCCTAACATGTAGCCGCGCAAGAAGGATGACATTGCGCATTATTTTTGGCAGACATTCAGAGCAATATAGACATGTAGCACAATACTTGGCTGCCATCTTGAAGTGGAATCCTGGTAGCTCTGGTTTTCTACACAAAGAGGCAAGTTTTTTTCAAAGAATGTACATTTGTTTAAGGGCTTGTAAACAAGGGTTCCTAAGCGGGTGTCGACCTATCATCTCGGTCGATGCATGCTTTTTGAAGGGAGATTTTCCGGGACAGCTCTTGGCTGCCATAGGCACAGATGGCAATGACGACATGTTTCCAATTGCATATGCGGTGTGCGAGGCAGAATGTAGAGATTCGTGGACGTGGTTCTTGACTTGCCTTTTGGAGGATATCTGGGGTGTGGAGGTTGGCTGGACGTTCATGAGTGATCGTCAAAAGGTTCTTGACTTGCCTTCTGTAACTTTTTTTAAAATTTTTTTGATAATATTTATTTTAATTTTGTACTATCTCACTTACAGGGGCTTCAACAGAGTTTTGAACATCTTATGCCGGGGACGGAGCATCGCATGTGCATTAGGCATCTCCATGCTAACTTCAAAGACAAGGGTTACAAGGGTAAGGCGTGGAAAGATGCTTTGTGGGCAGCGGCTCGTGCTTCTAACAAACATGAGTTTAATCGTGCGATGGAGGTTATCAAGGGTATGGATGAAGAGGCACATAAGTATTTGGCTCTACTTGACGTGAGGATGTGGTCAAGGCATGCATTCAATTTGTATTGTAAGAGCGACATGCTACTCAACAATTTGGCGGAGACATTTAATGCATGGGTGAAGGAAGCTCGAGACAAACCGATATTGACAATGGTTGAAATTATACGGAGACAGATGATGATGAGATTCCAAACAAAGAGGGATGACATCAAAAAGTCTAGCAATCTTATATGCCCCAAGATTGTTAAGAAGCTTGAACGTTCAAAGACTGAGGCAAGGAATTACATCTGCATGTGGAGGTCAGAAATGAGATTTGAGGTTGACCACCACTATCATCCAAGGCGTGTGGTTGACTTGAGTGCACGGGAGTGTGGGTGTGGACGATGGAAATTGAACGGAATTCCCTGTCCTCATGCAATCAGTGCAATATATTTCAACAAGGGGCGGCCTGAAGACTATGTCCATGAGTGTTATCTAATGGCTACTTATGCAAAAGCCTACGCACCAGAGATCTTTGCAATGTCGGGTCCTCACAACTGGCCCGAGCACGAAGGCCTAGAAATATTGCCTCCGGTTTATCATAAACAACCCAGGAGGCCGAGAAAAAAATAGGAAACAAGCACCTCATGAAAATGAACAAAACCCTTCAAAGCTATCTCAAGCTGGCTACGTCGTTAGCTGTGGAAATTGTGGAGCGGCTGGGCATAACGCAAGACGTTCTCCCCAACCTGAAAATCCTAATAAGAAGAAGTGGCCCAAGAGAGTAAGAAAGCCAAAGCAAAAGGTAAATTGACTAACATTTCTTGTCAATCTTCTTACCTTTCAGATCTGCATGACATTGAGTTTAATTCTCTATGTATGCAGAACATGTTAAATGATAATATGGCAGCTGATCCAACTGGTGAAGCTGGAGCTTCGCATGAAGGGGATGAAATCACTAATGGAGCCCAACCACAAAGGATTAGGAGGACCACAAGAAGAAGGGTGTGTATTCATATTATGTTGTTATGTGCTTTGTTTTCATCCAATAATTTGACTTGGGGTACTTTGCAGGTCGGAGATGGTATCGCTGCCAATGTTATGTCACAAACGACGCAGCAACATGTTAAGCAACCGATGGTTTGTTCCTATAATTGATCATTATTATTAAATATCAATTGAAAGTAAAATCAACATGCTCTATTATTGTAACTTTGCCAATTTACAGGTTGCGCCAGAGGGAGTTGGACACAGGCAGGCCATTCCGGAAATAAGGAGAAGAGGAAGATCAAATGTAGTCGAACGAGCCGCGGAATGGGCTGAAATGATGAGGGCGACTCAATAGATGCATGTTGATAATATGAAACCATTTTTTGTGGACTTGTAGTTGGTTGATGGTTTTTTTGTCGACTCGTGTGGTTGGTTGATTGATTTTTTTGTGGACTTGTGGTTGACTGAAAGAACATGGATGATGCAATTTTTGGAGTTGGGTGAAAGAAAATGGTATGGGACACTTGTTTTGTAATGTAAACAGGTTAAACTAAGGTCCTCCCCTTTCTGGAAATATGAAAGGAATCGTTTATTTGTACGTGAAATATGAAAGGAGTCCTTTTCTGGTCCTCTCTTTTCTGGAAATATGTTGATACGAGATGTTTACTAGACATGTATTTAAATATCCATTATAATTGATAGTTTCATTAACGGGAATAATCTGAAGGATTATTTTGACAAAATCAAGAAAACCTAGGGACTACCTGTGATAAATGAGAAAAACCCAGGGACGAGTTTTGTAGAGTTAAAACCCAGGGACGAATATGATCATTAACCCAAAATTTAGGCAAAGAAGGGTGTCGTTTTGCCACCGTGGCCCATGAAGCTGACGTGGAGGTACAGCCTGGATAAATTAGACACGTGTCCCCTTCTGGTTGGACATGACGTGTATAGACGTTAGTTTCAGTAACGGGAATAGACGGAAGGACTATTTTGACAAAATCATGAAACCTAGGGACTACCTGTGATAAATGAGAAAACCCAAGGACTATTTTGTAAAGTTATTAAAACCCAAGGACGAAAAAGGTCATTAACCCAATAAAAAATTAAAAAGTTGTTGAAGATTGTGTAAAATGTATTGATATTTAGATTTAAATTTTGAATATATTCGATGATAATTTTATAAATATACTTAAATCCTGAAAAAAATGTGAAAACGAACCTAAACTGTAACTTTTCTCCTACTCGGACTGAGAAGCAATTGTCGTCAATGAATACGAACCTCTCAAAAGAGTTCTTTTGGTTTTTCGGGAATTTATAAGCAAAAATGCATGGTATTTAATAAAAACACGCTAAAAAAACAGAGAGAGAAATACGCGTACAGTTCAGTAATGTGACAAGTAGATCGATTGTTGTCAGAAGACTGAGAACAATTGCACTTTATAAAAGGGCTGCCTAAGTTCTCGATGGTGGTGGTCGAGTCGAGGGCCTTTCCACTGCACAATTCCCCGCTTATATTCCATTCACCCGACTGCGCCTCGAGTCCCCATTGTTGGAACATTGAATTCAAAACTCTCGCTGCAATCAAATGCACGCTTGAAGATATATAAGAGTGATCAGAATTATTTTTCAAAACAATATCTCTCCTAATCTTTCAAATCTCTCGGACAGCGGCGGGCCACACCCATCTGGATCCGGCCATTACAATTACAATTTCAACTCCAAAGAAAATTCCACGTATAACTATATACGTTGACAAAGGCAAATTTTTGTCCCTTACACTTTCAGGAGACTGGTTATTGTGTGAGTGAAGGTATTGTGTGAGTGTGTGAGTGGACGGGTGAGATTATAAGTTGAGAAATCTAACGGCTGGCAAAATGACACGTCAATTCAAAGTCTATCGTACATGATAGAAGCAATTGTCGGTTTCATTAATTGACGTGACATTTTGTCAGCCATTAGATTTTTTAACTTATAATCTCATTCATCCACTCACACACTCACACAATAGCTTCACTCACACAATAACTTTTGCTACACTTTCAGACGCCCCCAATGCAATTCTAAAACAAATAAAATATTGACTGATGAAAGTCTTTATTATCATTTTTGAAAATTATTTATAATTTTTTCACATTTAAAAGTTGAAGAATCCTGAAAATTCTTAAAAAAAAAGAGCTCAGGTAATTGAATATCGAAAATTGTGGACTTCTTTCAATTAAAAATAGATTAGGAAGTTGACTTTCCTAAACTATTTAACAATTTTTTGGGAAAGTGTCTATTTCTTTATTGACTTTTGGACGGAACAAATAACAATGAAGCTGATAAAAGTAAAAAAAAATTAAAAAAATGGAAAAATCAGTAATTTACACAAAAAGAAAGTCAAAGAAAATTCGCTCAGTTATGGGAGCTCAGTTTACATCCTATTAACCTATGATCCACTGAGGGCGGATTTTTTTTTTTTTGTCAGAGGGGGCGAGCTTCTTTGAGAGCACACCAAAAGTACAATGGCTTTCTCCCATAGTAGTAGTGCTCCTCGCGAAGAGAGAGAGAGAAAGAGAGAATTTTAAAAAATATATATATATGTTAGAAATTCGATTATATCTTTATCGAAAGGTTTTAAAATCAGAAGTTAAGTGTGCAGTTTCATTTTTTCAGTATCATTCTTTGGGTTTAAAGTTTGAACCTCTTCTGGTTTCTCAACCTCTTCTGTCAAGAAGAGTATTGGTGCTTTTTAATAATTTCAGAAGAAACAGTTTTCAGATCACTACTCGCGTGTGGAATGAACATGCAAAAGAAAACAGACTACTGAGCAACTGCTAACAACAACTGAAACGCAAAAATCAATGCTGACGTGCATGAGAGAGAGAGGGGACACCTTCAGCAGGATCAGTGACATTTTGAGCTTGAGCCAGCTCGATCATGCCAAGGAAGCAAGTAGCACAAAAGGCAAAGATGAAAACCGCCGGTAATTCCGCCATTGCTGTAGCCTTCAATCCTTCTCTGTGGCGTGCGATTGAATTAGAAGAGGGATGAGTTGCAGAGGCAAAGAAAGAGCGCATTAGTAGATGAAGAAAATACTGGATTCCCCTTCACCACTCTGTCCACCACGTAATCTGACGAAAAGAATTTGCTAAATACACAACTCCTGCATACTTATCCTGCTGCTAAATATTGACATCTCCCAACTAGTGAGCAGAAAGCCGAAATTTCCTTTTTAATTCATATTATTATAGGCTGCGCATGGAAGCATCGGTTGGGGGTTCATATTACGCACCTCATCCACGCGCTGCCATGCCATGGATGGCAATTTGCTAGCTATCAGTGTCGGATTTCAGGTCCCACTTACCTTTACTCTGATGCCGGTCAAAACCGGTCGTAACCTCAACAACAGTGACCGGTCTATGACACTAGAGGAAGGGACTCTACCACGCAGGGGCGGATTTAGGGGGGCGGGAGGGGATGAATTTGATGTAAATGGTAGAACTCCCCACATAGTCGGGATGGGAGATTTGTTGGGTGGTGTCCCCACGTGGGGATCACTTGACCTTGCCGTCTTTACTTTTGTTTTAAAGGTCTAGGATTTTGTCTTATGTGCGGTAGAGGAAAGAGAAAATTAGAAACACAAAAAGAGAAAATACCTGCGGCGACAAAGAGAAGAAAAACTGAAGAGAATTTTCAGCTTACTTCCGTCAAAGATTGGAGGGCATTTGTGGTCCGTTTTTGCTGAAATTTTAGTATGTTATTCTTGGCGATGATAGCTTTGATTTGACTGGTGTTGATTGTAGATATTCCTCTTCAGTTAATTGGTGCTTTTATTAACTTGGTGAGATCTTTCTTTATTGTTATTGTTGAAATCCACTTTGCTGCAATCCACTGTACAGTGATGATATATGGTGTAATCTAAGAATATATTTATTCTTGATGTCTTAATAGTCTCTGGAGGTTGTTCTAGAGAAAACAATTGTAATCTCATCATTGTTGTTAGTGAAAATTTGACTGGATTAGGTTTCATGATTTTTTCCTTACTTTTTTTTTTTTTGTGGTTGCTTGTTATATTTTTTACTTGATCGCGAGTTTCCTAGTTGATGGGCAGAAAAGAGATTTATTCCGCTGCGCTGTCTTCCTGATAAGGAGAAAGCCGAAATTTCCTTTTTTAATTCATATTATTATAGGCTGCACATGGAAGCAACAGTTGGGGTTTTCATATTATACACCTCATCCACGCGCTGACATGCCATGGATGGCAATTTGCTAGCTATCAGTGTCGGATTTCAGGTCCCACTCACCTTACTCTGATGCCGGTCAAAACTAGTCGTAACCTCAACAACAGTGACCGGTCTATGACACTAAAG
This sequence comes from Myrica gale, assembly GCA_963930655.1. Taxonomy (NCBI): domain Eukaryota; kingdom Viridiplantae; phylum Streptophyta; class Magnoliopsida; order Fagales; family Myricaceae; genus Myrica; species Myrica gale. The sequence continues at coordinate 20,376,245 of OZ005617.1, read as the reverse complement.
GAAGGGACTCTACCACGCAGGGGCGGGAGGGGATGGATTTTTTTCTTTTCAAATATTTTTAAGGTTAAAAATATTATCTCATCCTAATTTTACATCTTCGAATATCATTTTACTTCCAAAGATTTTGAAAAAAACTCTTTTGCAAGTCCAAAAATATTATCATTTTTTACCCATTTAAATATCATTTTATCCCTCAAAATGAATTAAACAAATTTAATGCTTTAAAAATCATACACTTTAAAATGACAACAAATAAAGAAATGAACTAAAATATTTTTAAATAACAAATGCTAATAAAATTAAAATTTCACCAAGAAATGCAATTTATTTTATGACCTAAAAACCGATTTTTGTTTCTATTTTGTTATTTCTTTACCTCAATTTCACTTAAAAAACCTATCAATTTTGTCTCTCCTTTAAAAAAGTTAACATAAAGAAATCATTTAACCCACCAAGTTTCTTCTGTGGCTTTACATATGACAACTTTAACCTTTTTTATTTTGACGTTTTGGCTTATGTAAGTCCATTCTCTCTTTTTAACTTCAAATCTCTTTCGATCTTAATTTTTTCTCCTCATTTAATTGCTAATTTCAATCCAAAGTAAACATTTATATTATTTTCTGTATAATTGTTGGGTAATGAACTTGCAGAATGATTTGATGGTATATGTTTTAAAAAGTATTGGAGTTTGTGTGAAAATGTGTTGGAGGTAGTATTGAATTTTTTTTTGAGATTTTAGATGTTTAGTTGTATTTTTTTAACATTCAAAATATTTCTTAAAAAAATGAATATTTCAACTTTATGACTCTGCCCCCTAAGACTTCAATCCAGGATCCGCCACTGCTACCACGTGTCTAATTACGCCTTACGGGTCAAATGCACGAGGTCTGGCACGATGATATTTTCAATTATTCATGGCTTCGAGACGCCGCCGAATGTCTGACTTTTCTTGGGTCATTCAAGTCTTTTAGATGTAATGTGAATTTTTGGGAGTGGGGCCACTACGCTCCTTGCCTTCTATGGAAGTTCTTTTGGACACTTGGGGCATGTTCGTTTTCAAGTTTTTTCTAGGATTCAAATCCATTCACAAAACTATTACCGAACATCTTAAGAATTCAAACACAAACATCAATACATTTAACACAATCTCCAACAACTTTTTACACAAACTTCAATACATTTTCAAAAAAAAATTATAACAAATTTTCTCTCCTAATTTTTCACCTAATTTCAATACTTTTTTATTAAACACTTACATCAAATCATCTCTCCCTATCATTTACACAAACACCTTTAAAATACTATTTTTCATAAATATTCACAATTCTACTAGAATCCTAGAGTTTTTTACAACACGAACATGCCCTTAGTTTGTAAAATTATTCTAACACACTTAATAAAATTCACAAAATAAATATTTAAAATCTCAAAAAAATTAAACTCATTTATTAATAATTTTTACATAAATTTTGATAATTTTTCACACAAATTTTAATAAATTTTTTTTAAAAAATCTTAAAAAATCTCTCTCTCCTTATTGTTTTTATCAAATTACATCAAACCATATAATTCTACACTTTTTTGCAAATTTCAATAAAAATTAAATATCTTTAAAAATTCACCAAATTTTATTCAAAATTTTTAAAATATTAATTTACATAAATATTCACAATTCTATCAAAATTCTAAAAATTTTAGAATTCCTCATAAAACAAACATTCCCTTCAAATCGCAACAGATGACAAAGTGAGTTGCAACTATTTGAAGGTTCTTCTCTTAAAATAAAATTTATTATGCACTATAAATTTATGGTTAAATTTTAAAAAATATAATTTAAATAATACAATAAAAAAATTTAAAAGAGAATGACTTGAACAAAATAGTAATTAAATATTAATTAATATATTCAATTAATTGTTTTGGTCATGTTTGGTAGTCGCTTTGTTCCTATCTCTGATTAAATTGTCAAATATTAGGGTGGGTTTGACTGCCAGAATTTTGGTATATGAAAATTTGTGAAAAAATAAAGAGAGTGATGATTTAAGTAATTTTTTTATATTTATTTTGATAAAAATAGATAATTTTATAGGGAAAGAGATTATTTTAAAGTTATTTTATCCGACCAAATATTTTTTATAACTAAATATTCTATATTTTGCACTTATTTATAGATGAAATGAACTTTGCTAGTTACAATAGCAAAATTGTAAAATAAATGGGTAATTTAAATTGTGTTGTACGATGATAGTTTGAGATTGAAATTTTTAAATTTGAAGTAATTAAATAATATAAAATATATTTATTTCGAATAAAGAAACAAAGATGGACCGGTCTGCGGTTCCCTAAATCTACACCCCAAAACTGAGCGTGAGGCTAGAACTTTAACGTTAACGCTAGGGGTGTTCACATGTGACCTGAACCGACTGACCCGAACCCGATTTCGACCTAATAGTGTCGGGCTGTGCGCGGGCTCGGGGGGCCCAAAACACTGGAGCCCGTCCAAAATTCGCTCGAAGCCTCGAAATACTAATGCACGCTCCGCCCCACCCGATAGCTTATGAGAAGGTCTCGATCATCTGTCTCCCGACTCCTCCTTTCTCTATCGTCCGACTCCTTCGTCGTCGTCTGCCTCCTGACTCCTCCTTCTCGATTATCTGCCTCTTCTCCTCGTCTGCCTCCTTCGTCGTCGTCTGCCTCGCCGGTGGAACTGGAGCCATCTCAATAACTCTCTCGCCTCAATAACTTTTGGTTAGTTTCTGTGCTCGGATGTTGAATAATGGAAGAAAAAAGAACCCAAGATTCTTTAAGATATGAGGAGTTGAATGAAAAGGCAAAATAAATAGAAGACATAACGTATGAACTCAAGAAGACACGACAAATCTGAGGTTTCCCACTTGTTTTGCTTTTTTTTCTTCTTCAATGGACTCTTGTGTCTTGCGGATGAGGGAAACACGATCTGTATCCCCCAGATGCATTCCCTTTCCTGGGTCTCTCTTTGGTTAAAAAATCTTTGAATTTCTTATTTTGTTTCCATCCGGGAATGAGGAAAGCTATGAAAATTTGGGAGAAAATGAGTAGGTTTTTCCAAGATATGAAGGCTGTAGTGTGACTTAAATCTCCAACATGAAAGTTGAATAATTGGGAACACGACCCTTTCCATGTTTTGCCTGATGCAACTCTTATTCAAATTTCATTTTTAACAATTTAATTCTTTTTTTTACATGTGATAGTGGGAGCGGATGATATTTACATTTGTGAGTCTTAATGACAACCCAAGAGGGGAGGTGAATTGGGTTTTTCAAAAACTTTTGAACTCTTTTACAAACAAACCCAAAACGTTCTGATCAGTATCTAGGAAAACTATGCACTAGATATATGCAAAACAAAGATAACAACTATTGAAGATAAACAAGTTCAATCAGGAAATACCAGCAGAAATAAAAGATAAGGGTTAGAGAGATGACACCAGTATTTTTAGGTGGTTCGGCCAATCTCTTGCCTACGTCCACCCCCAAGGCTATTGACTTCCTTGGGCTTCCTTCACTATTCTTCAAGTGAATACACACCTTAGCTTCAGGGGTGCTAAGGAACCGTTACAAAGCGTTTTCCGAGCTCACGCTTCAACTCGTTTCCCAAATCCCAAACCCTAGGGATTTCTTCTACTTCTCACAAGTAGGATACAGTGTTCACACAACACTTGGAGGGTTTACAAAGATTGGGTACAATGAGTGAAGGCTCTCTAAGCCAGATTTGCAAATGGGTAGCTCAAGAAACTAGAGGGCTCTCTAAGCCAAATCTACAAATGAATGGCTCAAGATATGGAAAGGCTCACTAAGCCAAGTCTACAAATGAAAGAACCTGAGTTTTGCTAGAAGAACAAGATCTTCTGAGAAAGCTTTGTGGAGTTGCAAGATGATTCACGAGCTTTCTCTCTCAAGAAATTAGGGCAAGTATGATTTTCGTGTGAAGCTCTTCAAGTGTTGTGTTTCTCTTTCAAACTTCTTCTATTTATAGTCTCTAGGGCATCAGGGGTCTTCTTGTAAAGATTTGGAGCCGTTGGAGGTCATTTGGGTCCTTTGGAGACAACTTTTAAGTGAGTGACGTTGCTCCAGATCTGAGAAATCGAAGCATGTGTCGACACCATCCATGTATGTGTCGACACCTAGGAGTTTTGCCTGGAAACTCACTTTCGGGTGTATGACCCATGTGTCGACACTTATGTCCAATGTGTCGACACTTCTCTTCAAAGTGTTGACCCTTCAAAATGCCTTGGAAACATGCCTTCGGGTGCATGTGCAATGTGTCGACACTAATTGCATATGTGTCGACACCATCAGCTTTGGCCTGAAATTCTGCCTTCTGTTGATAGTGCAATGTGTCGACACGTTTGGTATATGTGTCGACACCTTCAAGTTGGCTTGGATGCTTGCTTTCTGTTGTATGACCAATGTGTTGACACATTTGCTCTATGTGTCGACACCTTTGCTCTATGTGTCGACACCTTTGCTCTATGTGTCGACACCTTCAATTTTGCCTGGAAGCTTGCTTTCTGGTGAGTGTGCAATGTGTCGACACTTCTCTTCAATATGTCGACACCATCATCTTGGCCTGGGACACGCCTTCTGGTGTATGACCAATGTGTCGACACCATGGTAACATGTGTCGACACCCTTAACACTTAGGCTGAAAAGTGGCTTCCCTTGCACCAACAAACATTCTTAAAACACCTACAAAGTAGAGATTGTCCAATAAGCTTGTGTAGTGGTGTTCAATTATATCTAAGGCCAATTTAAGCTTAAAGAACTCTTGATATCATTTTCTTAAAAAGATTTGCAAATGTAGAATCTAAAGGTCTCAAACTAGTTGGAAAAGTTTGTTATCATCAAAATCAAAAATAGATTGTTTATTAAACAACCTTGGGCTAACAACATTGTCTATCTTGGTTTGTGTATAACTTCTTACTGTTTGGAGAATCTTCTGTTTTCACAAGCACCTCCATGATCTGTACACGTGTGGTTGATGATAGTCATGCTAATCTTGAAGTGCGTTGCTCGATTGTGGCCAAAAAGTTTGTTGATTAGGTGACTTAGTTTGTAAGCAATTGTCAGTGGAAGTATCCAACCTTCAGGGAACTTACCATGTGCATGGAAACCCAAATGAAAACAGAAAATATTAAATAAAATAGCTGGATCAAAAGGTTTAGAGTGGTCTGAGGATGGAATAGAAAGCATGTCCTTCATGAGAAAATTGAAAAACTTTCTTCCCGTCATATGGGGAGTGAGCAGGTGATGGGTGCCATTGGTTATCCTTTGTTGCTCGATTGTGACATTTGCTTCTTCGTGTGATAAAAGATGGAGCTCAAAAAGGTTATTCTTAACATTGTATGAGGTAACTTGTACATGCTTCTGTATTTACTGTATTAAATGGTGGAATAGAAGAAGAAGATAAGAAAAGGTATATCAATTACATCATATAGCTTGCATATCTTTCACTTTTTACCCCTACTTCGTGTTTAGAAGGTAGTGGGGGCTTCTGTTATTTCTCTCCCTAAATTATGGTTATTTGGACTATGGATGCGAAAATCATTTTGTTGCAATAGACTATTCGGTCTTATATTTTGTTATAATTTAAATAATTAATTTCAAATTCACAAGGGAAACTATGAATTTCTACTACATTTTGTGATGTCTGAAATCGCAAATTCTCATAGATAATTCATGTGTTAATGTGCGCTTACATTTTGCATTTATGTGAACTAATAGATTTTGGACTGCTGCTTAACTGCTTAATTTTACTGAAAAACAAGAAAACGGGGCATTCACAATAGATTTTGGATGGCTGCTTCATGTGTGATATATATTTATTCATAACCAGGTTTGAGTGGAACCAAATCCTAAAGCCCTCATAACCTACGGTAATGTGATGTAGTCTACATTGCAATAATTCAATCTGACACATCACATAGACCATCCTCTTGCTTGATAATGTCCATGTAAGATTCCATGTTCCATTATAAGATTGCGATCAAGTATACGAATATGTATGTATTTAGTTCTGTTGTATTCTCCTCCTCATAAGTCTCTCTTTCCAGTTTCATATGTATTACAATTTTTTTGCAGGTTAATTTTGAAGCTTGAATTTTGCTTGGTGATGGTGGAGCTTGAGCTTATTCAGGTAATTTTAAGCTAAAACTCTATTAGAAATTTAGAAAATGATATATTGGAGATTGGAGGTCGGGACAATTGTTGGTTCTGTTGGAGATTGGAGGTCACGGCTTATGTTGGTTCTGTTGGTTTTTGACAAGTTGTTGGTTCTGTTGGGTGATGAAGTGATCTGTTGTGATATGTGTTTTTGATGATATGTTTGTTTTCAATTTATGATGATTTGCTTGTTTTTTAAAATCTTGTTGGTTATTATGTTTTGTTATGTTTATTAGGACTTATATATAGTAACTAATTATTATTATTATTATTAGTATGTTTGTTTGTTTGTTTGTTTATTTAGATAGATACTATTGATTCTTCAGCAAATCAATCAATTTCATCCATTAATACCGACGATGAGACCATAGATATAGATGAGGGGCCTTCGGCTTCGGGTAATCCTTCTCGCAAACGTAAGGGGAATAAGGAGTGGTCAGTAGTTTGGGATCATTTCACAAGATTAGATGGTTGTGATCCAAGTGACCCACTTGCTAAATGTAATTATTGTAGCAAGCAGTATCATTGTCACTCTAAACGGCATGGGACATCTAATATGTTGAACCATGTGTTACATACATGTCCCAAATACCCATTTAGCAATGAATCAGTGGACAAGTATGAATCAGAAGGGGTTGGAGATCATGATGTTGTCAATATAAGGGTTCATAAATATAATCCTGAAAATATACAGTTGGCAATTACAGAAATGATTATATGTGATGAAATGTCGTTTAGGGTTGTAGAAGGTCAAGACTTCAAAAAAGTGTGTAAGGCTTTTGAACCACGGAATATTTACGTTGCATTTTAAAGTATTAGATGGAAACTCATCTCCCACTGACATTGATGAAGATGATGAATGAATGAGAAAGGCCAGCCTGTCAATTCCATAATCTATTCATTCATTTGAGTTCTTCATATTTATCTTCCATGACTGATCAACTGTTTTGTTTGTTTTCTCTCTTACAACTTCTTCAATTCTATAAGGAAATTCTCTTTGTTTATAATTCTGATAATGATCATGGCTATGGTTCCCTAGCAATATAATTCTTTTTTGTAGAACATGATTTATTATTTATCTGTTAGAACTATATATATGTTATTCTTATAGAAGTTATATTGATACATTTAAATTTTTAGAATTTTTTTTTAAAAAATTGTTAGAAGAACATTTTATGTTTTTTTTAGGCTTTTTACGGGTCAATTGAGGTTGTTTTGAATCGGGCCGAACTCAATCAAAGGGGAAAAAAAGAGAAAAAAAGCAAGCTAAAACTAAAACCAACTAAAACCGCCCAAAAAGCAAAGCAAAAAACCGCCCAAACCCGACCGGGTTGGGTCGACCTCGGACCGGTCTAACATTCAGTTTGATAGGGTCAGAATTTCGGGTCATTATGGATAAACCGTAAATTGCGAACACCCCTAGTTAACGCACATAGACAAGTTGAAGCTTATTGCCCGGTCACATCTTCCCAATACCTCTTCAACGGCGGTTCGGACATCAAAATCAACCTTAAATGTCTGCGTGGATTTTTTCCCTAAATCTACGCCCCAAAACTGAGCGTGAGGCCGGAACTTTTAACGTTAAAGCACATAGACAAGTTGGGGCTTATTGCCTGGTCACATCTCCCCAATACCTCTTCAATGGCGGTTCGGACGTCAAAATCAACCTTAAGTGTGCGTGGATTTTTTTCCCTAAATATATGCCCCAAAACTGAGCGTGAGGCTGAAAATTGAACGTTAACGCATAGACAAGTTGAAGCTTAATTCCTGGTCACATCTCCCCCGATACCTATTCAATGGTGGTTCGGACGTCAAAATCAACCTTTAATGTCTGCGTGGATTTTTCTGGTTTCACAATGAATGGCTGGCAGAGAGCCAATATATTATCTTTGTAGCTTTCAACATTTTAGAGGTAGTGTTGGACAATTGAACAAACAAGCCCGGAACGCAAGTAAAGCTGGGTGTACTATTTCCCTATAAGATTGGCCCATCCCAACATGTGATGTTAGAAGTACAAATACGGTCTGACCACTCGGCCAGAAACCGCAAAGCCCAAAGAGTTTTGAGCAACAATTACCAAAAGACAGCGAACCTGCTGTGAACAGAGAAGTGTCTAAGAAGCTGATTTTGTGTGTTGAATATGTATACCATTTTTTAATGTTACTATAGTTTCTTCCTTATGGTACAGTTTGAACAGGATTGATCCCTCTCGACTCTCTTGACTTTGGGCCTAGTGGATGAACTTGGACTCTCTGGTGGTATTGTTGATGCTGTGGTGACGCGCTCACCCATTAAGCAGTAATTATAACTCAAACCGGACATTTTGTAGCGCATTGGTGCTCTTATGATCACGTTCGGGGAGGGTTCCTACGCTGGTTGACCCCTCCCATTCTGACTTTAAAAAAAAACCTATGTTAGGGCATGACTGCATTGACTGGCTTATATATCAATACAACCTCACTTACCCAAAAAAAAATGCCCTGCACTTTGGCATTGAAAGAAATATGAGTCAAATTCCAAAATTTTCAGATAATTAAATTTCATGGATGTATACATTATCAAAAAGGAGAGACTATTCTAATTGCCATCATCTTGATCCTGCAGAACGAAGATCCATTAGTTCATTTGTAGTTTTTTTATTGTTTTGAACCAGACATGTACGAGCTCATTTCTTAATTTGTATTGAAACTCCCATTGTATAACTTAATAAGGTGTACATTTGTAAAGACTTTTCGATAAATGTTTAGCCAAAGTTATATGCTTACGAAGTTCATTGTCTCTCACCATGTCTATGTAAAAGAGAAAATTAGACAGAAACATAGTCCGAGGCAGCATATTATGTATTCGATTCTTTCTTAACAGGCCCAAGTGACTTCAATAAATGAGATCCGTTGAGTGGTCGTGATGTTTTCGGGCCAAACCCCAGCGGTTAGTGTCACTTCGTGTTTCTGCGCTAAAATTTTGAGGTCAAAATTTTATAACATGAGATTTGATAAAAAGTAAAGAGAAAAAAAGATGGAAAAATGAAGAACACTTCTCATCAGCCGCCTCTGATAGACTCAGATAGCATGGGTATAGAAGGATCTACCGGTGTATTCTCTGCCTCATATGCTACTCCTGATGAGTTGTGATAACTACCGTCCATTCCTCTAGTTGCAACATCACTCGTTAAGCTGGTTACATCATCAAATCCACCATCGATCAAATATCCAGGCCTCGAAGTTAAAGTGCTCAGTTCCATATCTCCGGAAAGCATTGCCACCACATGCGACATTGATGGCCTTAATACTGGAGATGATTGAGTGCACAGAAGAGATACTACTATCACGCGTTTCACTTCATCCCCATTGGATTCTGATAATGTAGAGTCCAAAAGATCATCTTCACAGTGGTTCTCATATAGGTGCCAAGCCTGAGAAGGATATAAATATATTATATAATATCAGACTTATAAAGGTTCAGTTCATATAGTAAAAAGCTGCTAAATATTCTAACTGTTTCAGTGCAACAACTATATTTTGCAGAAGACCTAGACCTCTGGTGTTTCCTGAAACTATTCCCCATGCTCATTTGGTGATTCTAAATGTCACTTGATTGTAAATGTGCCATTGAGTAGGGATAATTGGTACATCAATTGACATCTTACCGTCAAAGAAAGTTACTGTAAGCTGTAAAGATGATCACTAGGAGTGTCACAAATTCTGCATGAGCATAAAAGAAAAACATCTTATCACAAATTTCAGAAATAACTTTGAAAGAGGCCATTAGCTAGGTAGTGTTGGTCACACAAGTAAGCTCTTTTACTAGAGGGGATTTGGTCAAAGTGGAAAACATATTTGGATGCTCTATAAGCAACTGAGATAATTCTGGTTTCTTTAGATGTCTCAGACTTTCTTCTTAATCTTGTATGAGTTTTACGTTTGGCTTTTGGCAGAAGCATATACACATAGCTTTGGATGGTTACGGCTGTCATGAACCTGGACAAAGATAAATGTTACTAGAACTTTTTGAAGGACTAAAATCCAAGCAATGAAAGAAAGACAACAATCCTCCACAACGAGCGCAAAAGTGAGTGTTCATACCCATTCAAGGAGATAAATCTTTTCATCTTCCAAGCTTGAGTCAGAATTTGGCCTTCCGCTTACAATCTCTAGCCCCACAACACCAAATGCAAACACATCAGCCTTCTCTGTGAGGTGCCCTCGCATGGCATACTCTGGTGCAAGATACCCACTACATAGAAGCAATCATATGCACAATTTATAATTTAGATGTTCAAATAAATAGACAACAAAATAAGTCATTATGCTTCAGAAAGAACAGGGTTAACCCTTAAAGATCTTACATAGTCCCTGCAACGCGTGTGCTTATGTGGGTCTTTTTATCATCATAAAGCTTGGCCAAGCCAAAGTCAGATATTTTGGGGATGAGACCAGAGTCAAGCAGGATATTACTGGCTTTAACATCTCTGTGAACAATTCGAAGCCGTGACTCCCAGAGGCGGAGCCAGGGGGGTGCGGGTGGGGGCGACCGCCCCCACTGGCTCCAAAAGTTCTTTAAATTTTTTTTTTTTAATATATTAAGTAGTAGGCCTGCCCCCACTGGCCCAGGCTGCTTCAGGGCCAGTGGGGGCGGGAGAGGGCCAGCTGGGGCGAGCCCTACACATCCATAACCGACCCACCAGTTAAGTGCGCCCCACCCAATTTCCACCGCCGCTCCATTTCTGCTTGTCGAAAGAGGAAAACGGTTTTCTCCGATACTCACCACACAAAGAAACGTAGCAGGAACGTAAACCTCAATGCCAAGAGCCATGGCTAGCACTCTACAATTTCCCATGGCCTCCTCACTACCGTCACCTTCGACTTCTTCGCAGTTCCTTGGAAGAAGGAACTTAAGGACTCATTGTTCCAATGTTCCATAAATGCCCAAAACAGAAGCAAAGTTCGCCTTCCCCCAATAAACCCTAAGGACTCCTTCCTTTCGAAACTGGCTTCGGTGGCAGCTCGCAGCTTCCTCCCCTGAAACGCTTCTTAACCGTCGAACTCTGATACTCCTCCTTACCTGGACTTGTTTGATTCTCCCCAGCTCATGGCTACACCAGCTCAAGTATGCTTTCTTTCTCTCTCAAATTTATACAGTGTTTGCCTGTATTATCTTTCTGTTCGTCTTGGGGGGGCGGGGTGTGCATCAGTGTATGTATTTTTTAGATTGTTTACGATTGCTTTAGACTGTTTGACATGGTGATTGAATTTGATAGGGATTGTTGAATGGAGTTGGGGTGACTTCTAGTTGTGGTAAAACAATTCCTAGATGTATTTTTCTAGTTGCTTCAATTGGAAGATGTGTAAGTAGGGGAGTTATAAGTGGAGCCGTAAATCTTGAGCATGTGCGTCTGTGTGTGTTTTAGAATTACACGACAACAAGAAGTTTAACTGAGAAATGAAATTAGTATGCATGAGATGCTTGTTATTTAAAGTCTTAGGGTGTTCCAGTTTGCTACAGAGTGATTATTTTGGTGGTTCGTTTATAGTTTGGTTTATTGGGTGTAGTGATAACATCTGCTTGAATTAGGTGGAAAGATCGGATTCATACAATGAGCATAGGCCAAGAAGGCCTCCACCGGACTTGCCTTCGCTGCTTCTCCACGGGAGAATTGTTTACATCGGGATGCCTGTAAGTTGTTAGATCTATGGCTTATTGAAACTGTTTTTACCTGTCACTTTCAAGTAGCTGCTCAAGTTGTCTTTTGGAGAAGTTGTTGGCGTTGGGGGTAAGGTTTGTTAAATTATTAATGTCAAATTTGTTATTGGGGTGAAAAGCCCAATACAAGCCTCTAATGGAGCGAGAGACTGATTGAACACTTATCATGAACAGCAGTTAAATTCCATATTGAAATAATTCATCGTAATTTCACCTGAATTTCTGTTGTTTTACTTTGAAACATGGTTTAAGTATAAGGAGTTCTCTTCCCTTTTGACTCCCTTTAGTTACTGCAGAACTATTTCCTTTAGTATGTAAATGCTATCAAAAGCAATCGTTCCTACTCTTCTGATGCAAAGATTGGTTCTGAAGATATTTTTTAGGAATATGGACATTGATGTTCATAGCATTATATGCTGTTAATAATATACATTAGCTTTATTCATTCAATCTGGTTTGCAATCTGCACAACAATTTAACCAATTGTATCTATCAGTTGGTGCCAGCTGTGACAGAGCTTATTGTTGCAGAACTGATGTACCTGCAGTGGATGGATCCCAAAGAACCAATATACCTTTATATAAATTCTACAGGGACAACTCGCGACGATGGTGAAACAGTAAGCTTCAAATTGGTTTTCAGTGTATACCCGACATAATATATATTATGTTTAATCTTCATGTGCAATAGATTAGCATTATGTTATCCTATGGGGTAGCTTTTGGGTGTGCAGTAAATTTAAAGCAGTTTTTCTTGCCATGGGTTTTGTCTTTTAGGTGTCCCGATTTGTTATTTGTGCCACTGTGAGGTTTGGATTGGTGTCTGGATGAACCAGTCCTCTTTGTGGTTAATGATACAAAGAAGATGTAATGGATTCAAGTAATATTAATTGATATGTAGAGCTACAGCTTGCTTATGTTTATATAATACGAGTTTTGACCATTTGGTTTGTCACATTTGATTTTTGTCCGTTTGGTTTGACCATACAAAAATGTACACAATGTTTTGATGTTAGGTTTTTTAATCCTTTAATTAATGGAGTTAAAATGCTTCTCATTCAGGTTGGGATGGAGACAGAAGGTTTTGCAATCTATGATGCATTGATGCAGTTAAAAAATGAAGTAAGTTTCGTTTCAAAATTCTCCTACTACTGATTATCCATCAAGATGACAATGGTGATTATGGTACTGTAATGTGGTTTTGGGTTGTGAGATTACTTGGAAATATATGATATGGCGGTGGCAAGAAAAAAGGAAATTAATTATATTTGTTTTCCTTCCCTTTCCTAGTTGAAATATTCTAAACAAGGCAGAAATTCAAAGTACTTCCGTTTAATACTAATCAATTAAGACAGGGTATAATATAGGAAAGAAAAAGCTGAAAAGGGAGGGAAAGAAACTCAATCCGGAAGGGAGGATATCAATAACATCCAAAAAAACATTAGCCATATTTATGCTTTGTCTTCAGTTTTTGGGTAAATAGGTTTCGTTTCCTCAGATGTTTAACAAACCTAATGCTCTAATGGGCCCAGCACATTAAACCCAAAATGTGTATTTTGTCACTGATGTTTATGATGTTGGATTTTCATTTGGATTTTATGATATAGAAGATCCTGAAGACATGGAAACATAGACAACAAATCGGAAGGTAAAAACCTCTTTTCAGCTCTTGTTCAACTATCCAGGGAATGAAATGAAGGATTGCAACTTCTATATGCCCATAAAAAGCACTTGTGTGGGCAGTACAAGTCTACTTTATGCATGCGGACCCGTAGGATCCAATTGCCACCTCTCAATTTCAGCAAATAGTACGGTACGTGTATTTTAATATTTTTAATGCTTTTAGCCTTTAATTTTTTATATTTTAACTTTAAGACATTTTTTGCATTACGTAGGAAAATTTTTTGATATGTCATTTCGCCTTAAGAATTTGCCCCCCCTCAACTTGGATCCTGGTTCCGCCACTGGTGACTCCTCGTGAAGATAAGCCAAACCTCTCGCAATGCCCAAGCATATATGATAGCGCATTGACCAATTGAGATTCAAACTTCTTTTTCCTGCCTCATTAAAGCATATAGGCTTTATGTACTTAATACGCATAATACAGGCGCGTGTGTGTGTGTGTGTGTGTGTGTGTAGAGAGACAGAGCAACAACAAAGACTTATATTATTGGTCATTCATTCACAAACCAAATAGTGCTTGATCAAGACTTCCATTCTCTAGAAATTCATATACAAGTAGTCGTTTATCTCCCTCACTGCAACATCCATACAATTTCACAAGGTTACGGTGTTGCACGGCAGAGATAGTAGCAATCTCAGCTATGAACTGGTTCTTTCCTTGATGCGATGTTTCAGACAGTTGCTTCACAGCAATTACTCTCCCATCTTTAAGTGTTCCCTAATGAGTACAAAATGTCCAACACAAAAAACATTAAGAAAACAATAAACTAGTACACGTCTACAAATGATCTTGATCCAATAAGGTAAATAGAAACCAAGAGTTCTGGTCAATTGGAATGAATAACTCAAGGAAATACAATTTCCACGTCTTATGTAACTGTTAGCTCATTGCCAGACTAACCCATTGAGGAGATCTAGGAGAGAAACGTCAAAAACAATTTCATAGCCTAAGGTTTATCTTCGTCACTAAGAAATTGCATATATTTATGCCTCACACCATTTGACATAAAATCTCAAGAGGGGTGACAAGATTATCGGATATAAATGTTGTACCAAGCATTAGCTAGATTGCGTTAATTATGCCCACAGCTTCAAATTTTATAAGACAAAACTTGGTCTAGTAATTTTGCAGTCCATAAGTACATCTAAGAAAGTAATTACCACAAGTATCATTGTATAGATGACACCATAGAGATAACGTAACAAACTATACCAATTGAACCAATATCTGGTGCTCCTAGCAAAACATAATAAATAATCATTGTGTGTGTTAGTGCCTTCAAGTATTCAGTCAGAGTCGCCTAATACCAAAACATTTGCAAAGTTATATTCTCACAATACCTGATTATTTAAATTCTATACCCCCAACAAATTGTAATTTGTAGTCAAACAATTCCTGGCCTTACCAAATCTAAGAAATATCAACTAGAGATGATTTTCATTGACAGTTCCAACATCATCCACGAAAAAACTAGGGGAAAGTTTTGCACCCTCTACCTACTGCACTTTTTGCAATTTCCACTCTAAACTACCAAATTTGACACAATATTGCACTCCAAGTTACCAATGAATTTACACATTGCACTCCGAGCCACAAAGTGTAAACTCATTAGTAACTTGGAGTACTATGTGTCAAGTTTGGTAATTTGGAGGGAGTGTAAATTATAAAAAATGCCGTAGTTTTTTTTTTATAAGTATAAAAAATGCAGTAGTTAGAGGTTACAAAGTGTAATTTCTGCAAATTTTGAATTATATTTAAGGTGAGCACCTCGTGGGTGTTCCATCATCCCCTATAAACTTGTGCTAAATCAGTGAGCATTGATAAAAGATTACTTCTTGCTGGTTAATGCAGTAAGGTGGCATATAACGACCTCATCCCACCATGGAATACGGTCTTCTTAGGTTATGCTGAATGTGAAGAACCCAGCTTCCATGGTACCCCTAAAACAGAACAAAAACCATAATTTCTAGTACGTGTAACCAGAACAAAGAATGCCCCAAAAATTAAACCAAAAAAAAGAAGAAGAAGCAGATTTTATCATATGGAACTTATACCAGTTTGAACTTTGAATCAGGGAAAAGTGAGTTCAATCAGAAAAAAACTACCAAATATGTTTTTATATTTGATTAAGAACTGTATCTTTCAACTTCAACTATGGTCAAAAGATAACTACAATGGAAACTCCATTTGCATAAGAACTAGTAAAGGAAATTTAAAAGCGCCTCTTGATATGGTGTCAGCGATCTTTAATTGCTGTCCTATTGCTTAACTTTACAAGAATTGCAGTTGCCAGAACCTGTTCAATAATAAGCAGAAGATATCCAGGTAAGGAGTACAATGGAGGTATACGGACTCACCTTATACACAGGTCCAAATCCTCCCTCACCAAGCTTATTAGCAGGATTAAAATCTTCTGTAGCTGTCTTTAGTTCAGTGTAGCTGAAACTAAATGGTCTAGCATCTATTCCTAAGAGCTCTGCAATTACAACACAAATTGAGACTGTAACAAATTACACAAATGTCTAGAAAAGGAGGGGAAATCCAAATAGTCTGGCATACTTTTGATGTTAAATTTAGATCTCTTGTCAAGCATTGTCCCCTATTCAACGTGTTTTCGTATTTAATGTAGCTGGGTTGAAGATAAGAGATTTCAGAGAAAGAACAAATGGAAAGTTGTCTGTAGCCTGGCGCTTCATTGGCAAAGTAACTTATGTTTCTCTCTATTGGTGGTATGTACATGTAGGTGTCGAATTTGTATGTATATATATAATTGAAGATATTCTTAGAAAAGAACAAAGAAGAAGAGAATATAGTGCATTGCATTTAGCACCCAGCACAACGTGCAGAAATCATAGGTCAGCCAAATAATAAGTTAGAAGTGTGAATACTAGAATTCAACTTTTGCATCTTACCTTCATCAAAGTTGGTTAGAAGTTGCTTTCTTTTTCGATGAATATACAGAACCACGAGAACAGACAGAAAGCTTAAAACTCCTACACCAACAACGGTACCCACGATCAGATCAGTCCTGTTCTTTCCGTTTGAGGGTTTGTTAGGTACTGGAAGTGTAAAATCTACACAAAAAAGCAAAGTAGTCAACAACATGGTACTAGCATTTGAGGTCTAACTGATAGGTATCCACAGTTTTTGTACTATATTACCTGCAGTAGCACTGATGGCTGAAATAGAAGGTCCATAAGCACCTTGACGAGGTATACAGCAAGTTCCTTTTCCAGCCCAAAAGAGATGGATTTCAAGGTAGTTCTCTGATACCTGAGCAGTATATACCTTCTGAACAGCTTGCAAAGCAGCCCCACCAGCCTCCTTCCGTATGTTAAAATTCTCTAAAACACGATTCCCCTGGAAATTTGGAATAGACCAATTCAAAGGTTATACAAAGAGTACGGATGAAGATAAAAGAAACAAGAATATTTTTGTGGGAAACTAGAAGAGTGGACAATATCAAAAGAACTCATACATTCGGGTGAAAGAACTCATTAGCTGTTAAGAACTTCCGTTTTAAGGAACAAAACACGAATTCTAAAACAATTCACTAATAAGATAGACCTGAATATAAACATCAAAGACACGCCTCCCAAGATTTCTCCATGACGGAGCGACAATAGCTGTTTCAAAAAACTGGAGAGTCACAGTGTAGTTGCCATTCAGGAGGCCCAAGCCATAGTATCGCAATGATGAAGCAGAGATTCGAGCTGTCCTGAATATCTGTGAGTCTAAATTTCCTACCAATTGATCTGGCACAATACTTGTAGACTGCCACTGAGGAATATTCACCCCAGTAAAGTATCCGACAGTGCTAACTGCCCACCTGTTTGTATTAGACACGTAGTATGTAGCTGGACCAAGTGTCTCGTTATCCCCCTCGTAGAGAATCCAGTATGAAGCTGGACCAAGTGTCTGATTACTCCTCGTATAGTCAATCCCAGTTGAAGACGTAATCGTAGGACCACCACACTTAATTGCAAAGTCTCTATCTGAAATCCATATCAAAGAAGTACTTATGAATAAGTGTAGGTTTGTTTTATATAAATTTTATTTATATATGCGACACATATTATGTATATATGTAAGACTTAAAGTATCTAATAAAGTAACACATTACATATGCTATACACGTATATAACATCTATGTATAACCATTATCCTAAATATAAAGAACAAAATTATGCTATGTGTTGGAGCGCGAGATTGCAACGGAAATGATCGTTGAATCAAAGCAGTCCAAGCGTTTTGCTTCCTTCAGATCCACGCACACAGATCTTGAGAGAGTTTTAGAGAGAGAAAGTCTCAAACGTGAAAATGAAATCCTTCCCTCTCAAATGAAATTCTGAGTTATTTATAATGCCTTGCTAAATGCTTCAACTGTGCTTATGTGTTATGAAAAACTATTTTTCATTAAACCCACTTATATTTTGTAATCCGAATTTATGGGCTTATACAAATTGTGATCATGTCCATTAACATATCACAATTGACCCCCGAGATAGTGAGATTGTTTTTGTGAAATCTATTTTGCTAACAATTTTACGCTTATTTATCCTTCAACCATACTATATTTCACATGAGTTAATAGGACCGGAATAATATCACCGATTAAGTCCTTAGCTCATATAATTATTAATTCTCAGTCTGTACCCAATTGGATTCCCAAAAAGTTTCAAAAATAATATATATATATACACACACACACACTTATATATAACAAATATATGTTTATTTCTTCTTCAACCATACTATATTCCACATGAGTTAATATGACCGGAATAATATTGCCGATTAAATCTCTAACTCATATAATTCTTAATTCTCAGTCTGTACCCAATTGGACTCCCAAAAAGTTTCAAAAACAATATATATATATATAAGTAAAACCGTGAAAACACTTTTCACAAAATCCCACTGCACAACATTTTTATTTAAGTCCAACAATATACAGACATAATGAATATACTGTCTCATCAAGAAACTGGTGGATTCCATATTGAGCAATTATACAAATTCACTTACTATGCGCGCACAAGGCCCAACGTTATCTAGAATATTTGATCTGCGAAGATCATCACCAAATGACCCAGTCAAAGCACAAGCACATAATAAGCAAACCTACATAACTCTCTTAAGTCTAAGGACAACATAAGCTAATTGTGTTGAATACTATTCTCTACATCAGTGATCATTTTCAGAAAGGATTCATATTTGATCCGGTTCAGTGTATGTACTCTTACATTGCATCCACTCGTCTGCTTAAGATCATCACCTCAATGATAAAGTCCATCATTTTATCTTATAGAGATATAATGAGTGTAGACCTATTTATACATTATCATGTATCTCGGTTTAAAACAAAGTGAGTCAACAAGGATCCGAAAATTCATACTCTCTGCCTCCAATTCATTAATCATTGGCCTGACTTTTCTACAATGTTGCTCAACAATATGACATCTTATCACTTATGTCATTGGATGTACCCAAAATAATATACAAGTGATTAATCAACAAAATAATTATCTCATAATTATTAAAAAATGATTGGTTTTGAGGGCATACATCAAACACTTTGCTCCCCTAAACTGTCACTCATTGTATAACATGCTCATAAACTTCGAATTTTAACGCCTTGCACCTATAAACTATGCTAATAGATTATAATATGAACAATTTTTTAAAATCATGCAATATGATCATTTTTAAACAATTTTAACAGTCGGATCTTAAAAATGGGTGCACATTGACATTTGTTGTCATTTGGGAGTAAAATTTTCTGTCAATTTGAACGGGAAACGATTTTTTTTAGTACGTGAAATGATGATTTTATCTCCATAATTTTTTTTGCCGTAATATTTTTGTGCGGGTAAAATTGTCATTTTAGGGCTAAAAAATAATTTATGTTAAAATTGATAGAAAATTTTAATAGAATATGTAAAATGTCTGAACCCAATTGTTGATGAGTGCAATATTGTGATAAAATTAGTAGTTTGGATTATAAACTGTCGAGACCCCTACAATTCAAGGACACAAAATATATTTATCCCTAAACAAATAAATATGCTATGTGTAACAAAATATATACGTCTACAACATAATAGGACTTTTTCTCATGGAAATATTATTAACTATACATGACATGTAGCTACACATAAAAAATAAACATATATTACACGTGGCAATTAATATACTCAGTATACAGCACCTTTATTCTATAACATGAAGTAACTGAATATGTTGCTAATATATAAAAAAATATTGCACATACCCAGACCTACAAAGACATACATATACAAACATATATGTATTGGAGCAAAATCATTTTATATAAGTAATACAAAACAAAAGCTAATAGTAGGTAATAAAAGATAGGTGGTAAATCTTGGTGAACTAGTGATAATTGTAATTGTCCTATTTTCTATACTGTGTTTCTTGAATAGAATGAATGTTTGCTTACAAAAAAATAAAAAATAGGGATAAATATAAGGAGTTTGACACATTCCACCATCCAACTATCAATCTTAAACACTTTGCACCCATCGTCAAATTTTTAGACAAAAATGACGATAATGTCATTGACCCACTTTGCATATGTTGAGGATTTTGTTATCAATTCATCAAATCATCGGGGGTATTATTGTCAAATGGAGGGTACAAAGTGTCAAACATTGGCTGTTGGAGACTGACCCACTTTGTATATGCTGAGGATCTTATTGTCAATTCATCAAAGTCATTGGAGGTATTATTGTAGACGGCGGGTGCAAAATGTCTAAAAGTGATAGTTTAAGGTGTAAAATGTCCAATATTCATAGTTGAAGGATGCAATGTGTCAAACCTCCTATAGTTTTTTTTCTTGGCAAACCTTAGAATAACCAGCTACGCACCCGAGCTCAAAACACGAGCTACCAAGTGTTCAGGAATACAAAAAGGATTAACAACACCAAAGCAAGAAATAGATAACGCCCATTGGGCAAGAGAATGAGCACAAACATTTTGACTTCTAGGAATCTAGCAAATAGAGCAATCTCGACGCAACATAAAGAAGCCACGAAGAAGCTCAATTTTATCAGCAATGACAGGACCAAAAAGCATTTCAGCATCCAAGGTCATCAAGCTAAGACTATGACAGTCAATTTCAAAATCAACAGAAGACCAACCCAAAGAAGAAACGATATTAGTAGCAGCAACAAGCGCAGAAGATTCTCCAAAGAGAGAATTGATGCTTGGGAATTGCTCCGTGTACAAATGACAGAGAGAGCCTCCCGAGTCTCTAAAACAAGCAGCTAGAACAATCACCTTACCTCGAATGGCAACATCCACATTGCATTTCCAACGCCCCTGATGAGGAGGACGCCAACCAGTGCAAACAGATATTTCCGAGATGCGCCATGCTTGTAAATTATCCAAATATCGCCTATGTGTCATCCTAATGATTTCAGAAACATCAACCTCCACCTGTTAATGCACCACTCTCTTACGCCAAAACCAAAGAGAATCAAGAACTATCACAGCATTCAAGGAAAAATTCTTTGACTCCTCTACTGGGATAAAAAGAAAATCATGGGGCTGGGAGACCATCCGAATCAGAAGTGGCAAATTATCCCTAGGCAGAAACTCCACATTCAAAGGTCATTTAGACTCCAACCAAACCACACGAGCTATAGGGGAAAAAAAAGAAAAGATGCAGACCTGTCTCCACCGATAATGAGCAAAGGGGACACCTAGCAGCTTCCAAAGCATCATTCTCTAATAGAGCATGAATTTTCCCCCGAAAAGGAAAAGCATCATTCACACACCTCCACAGAAATAGTTTGAGACGATCCTGAATTTTAAGTTGCCATAAGGACCTCCAATCTTTTTCATTCATGAAACTAGGAATGTTGGAACCCTCCTTCAACAGAGAATATGTCGATTTTACTGAGAAAATCCCTCTGGGATCCAGAAGCTAGAACACATCATCCTCCTGGTCTTTGTTCAACGACCTCATACTACAAATAGCATCAACTGAAGCTTCCTCAAACACTGCAGAAAGTAAGGAACGATCCCACCTATTCTCATTAAAAATAAACAGATCAGGCACAATAATATTAAAATCAAAACTACCCATCCCAAGGTTAGATTGCCACTGCGGCTTACACGCCTCAACACCAGGAGCACAAGGATCAAATAGAGCCTTATGGATTTGCAATAGACCTTGCCAAGTCCAAGAAGCACAACGACCCAAAAGAACATCCAAAAAACTAACATCACGAAAATATTTAGCCTTTAATATTTTCACCCAAAGCTGCTTCGGATGTTGCAAAATATTCCAACTCATTTTTGCTAAGAGAGCTTGGTTAGTGTCAAATAAGCGTCTGAGGCCAATCCTCCCCCCCCCCCCACAAAGTTTAGGCAAACAGATGCATTGCAAGGACACCGGTCTAAAATGGCGATTGCTGCGATTATCGAAGCCCCACCAGAAATTTTTAAAACTTTGATCCACCTCCTCACACCAACACTTATGGAGAAGAAATGATGACATCTGGGATTGGGGTAGAGTTGTAGCCGTGACACGCAACAAAGTAGTACGTTCAGCTTAGGATAACACCTTGGATTTTCACCCTGCCAACTTCCGCAACACCTTATCCCTCATTAATGGGAAAGCTTGGATTTTGGAACGAGGCATAATAAGGGGCAACCCCAAATATTTACTACCCAACCGCATCTTCCTAAGCCCCAAAACACCACACAAATTATCCTGGACATCAGCATGTGTATTTCGACTGAAAGCTATAGAAGATTTCATCAAATTGACCTTTTGTCCAAACCAAGATTCATACTTGTCCAGAATATTTTTAACCACCTAAATTTCTCTACCATTTGCCCGTATGAAAAAAAATCAAATCATCAGCAAACATTAGATGGGTAACTGATGGAACATTACAAGCCACCTGCACCCCATGAAAAGCATATGCCCGCTCCTCCTTTAGCGCTAAATGGGTGATAGCCTTAGCACACAAAATGAAGAGAAAAGGAGACAAGGGATCACCTTGTCGAATTCCTCTAGAAGGGTGGAAAAAGCCAAAGGGAGATCCATTCAAAAGAATGAAAAATGATACTGTTGAAACACACTGCATAGTCCATTGAATCAAACAGTTGTCAAAACCAAAACAGCACGGAATACCCACAATAAAAGGCCACTCCAGCCTATAATAGGCGTGCTTCATATCAACCTTAATCGCTGCCAACCCTTTTCGACCTTGCTTAATTTTCATTGCATGAACACCTCCTGGGCAATGACAATATTCTCTTGAATGGAACGCCCCGGAACAAATGCCGCTTGTGGGAAAGAAATCAGCTTGCTAATAATTCTGCAAAGTCGTTTCTCAAAATCTTGTGATGATTTTAAAGGCTACGTTACATAAGTTGATGGGCCTATACTGAGTAACAAAAGAAGGATTATCTACCTTGGGAATCAAAACCAGCAAAGTGTGATTGAGTTTTTTCGGCAAAAAACCTGACTGAAAGAAACGATGCACCATACGAATAACATCATGACACATTGTGGGCCAATAAGTTTGGTAAAACAATCCCGTCATACCATCAGGTCCTGACGCCTTCGTAGCACCCAAATTGCGAACTGCTGCCCAAATCTCCCCTTCATCAGGCAGTGCACAAAGCATACCATTATCTTCATCTGTCACCAAACTTGGAATCAAATGCTCAAGCTCCTCCAAACCCACAGAGGTAGAAGCCGAAAACAGATTTTGGAAATAACACACCAAGTGATCCCCAACAGCTTGCCGCCCACTAATCCAATTACCATGCTCTGTTTTCAGTGTCTCAATACAATTCTGTCTACCTTGAATCACCGATGAGAGGTGAAAAAACCGAGTATTAAGATTCGGGGAAGTTAACCAAGAGACCCTGGATTTACTCTTCCGCAGAGCTTCTTCTTGGCGCCGAAGCTCCATAAGCTCAGCTCTAATAGCACACTCCCAATTCGCCTCATAATCAGGACCCACCCAACTATGCACCCGATCCAAATTTTGTTCAAGAAGATGAATTTTGTGTTGAATATGACCAAAATATTATCGGTTCCACTCCCGAAGAGCCAACCTAGTCAGGCGAATTTTATCACACAGAACAAAACTAGGAGATCCAAGGCAGAACCCACACTAAGCTGCGACAACTACCCTAAAGCTACGAGGATCCAGCTCAAAATTGTTCAAAACGAAAAGGGCGAGGCCCTGCACTAAAGCCCCCCTCCAAGTCAAGAATGATCGGTGCATGGTCAGAACCATACCTTGGAAGATGGCGAACAAGAGCTCATGGAAATAAAAGGTGTCATTGACCATTAGCCATACCCTTATCCAACCGCTCAAAAATAGCCGCTGCCCCCTCTCGCCCATTTGTCCACATGAAGGGATTACCCAGAAAATCCAAATCAAGCAAGCCATGCTGAAGAGAAAGTTGGTAGAGCCCATTTGTAGAAGACGACGGGAGAGATCTTCCTCCATACTTGTCCTGTGAATGACAAACAACGTTGAAATCACCTAACACAACCCAAGGACCCTGAAACTCGTCCCCTGTTTTCTGCAATTTATCCCAAAACGTTGCCTTTTGATGCCAGTAGGGAGGACCATAAATCAGAGAAATAAGCTAGGAATGTTCAGGAGGGTCTGAATATCTTTTTTGATAGGTGAAAAATGTCTTTATCCCTAAAACATATAAATAGATACATACGAAAACATACACTTACAAATACGATGAAACTGAATATCGTGTATAATTTATACAAAAGCAAAACACATGCAGTGTAAAATGACAAACAACTACATATATCTTATCACTAAACACATACAACCAATACACAACTCGCAACATATATGTGAGTTAGACATGCAACACCTTCATATATATATATATATATATATATATATATATATATGTGTGTGTGTGTGTATGTATGTAACTTGAGAGTGTGTGTACAAATACAAAAGCATACAATTATGCATACAGGTACAATACCCTAGATATATTAGAAACACAAATATACATATTTAAACAAGCTCAAACTAACGAGCTTAGTCGAGTTTATATAAGATTTGTCCATGAGCTTAATATGAGCCAAGCTGATATAATCTTATACAAAGTTCCACACTTAATTCCGAAGTTGTAATCTGAAATAAAGAAGCCTTATCAATGTATACGGGCAGGAAGGACAATCAAATTTACTGGGTCGCAATATGTATTAAGTGATATGTACATAAGCATGCATTTCTATGCTGGAATTACTTCCTAATTCAAGTAGTCTATCAAAAAGAAACTAGGGTGTTAGTTGTAAAAATTAATATAGTTCAATTCATCTGTTAGTTTAATATTTGACTTAGCCGCTATGGACAAAAGATTGATATATATACTCAAATCCGAGCTCTGCGTACTATGTAAATATCTCCACGGAAGGTGGCAGAAGTTCATTTCTTTTGCTATTCAATTTCCTACATTCCATCATTTTCTTGAACAGAAATATTTTGATTCATTAATAATTCTTATGCATACCGCCAATTTAGCCCTTCGCCAAGCTAAATCCAATTTTCATTACTATTAAAGACAAGGAACGATTCCTTGTACTACTATATGCAGAGATCGGTTATTGTGCAAAGCACAAAGGTATGAAGCAGTATGAAGCACCGGCTGAGATAGAAAGAAAATTATCTGGCGGCTGAGAATGATGCCACGTCATTTAATGAAAAGACCCATCTCAGCCGACCCATTTTAAAGCTCCAGAACCAGACCCGTCAATACAGTTTCGAACTTTTTGCAGGAGAGTTTCATTACCCTGTGTTAAACAAGGTTTTTACTGAATCCAGGAGAGCCTTGATGTCTAGTGCACTATACTGCAATATAACTAACAGCACAAAGAACACACATTCAAAGACAAGGGCAGAGCATCCCCTTCTGACTTTAAACAAGGTTTTTACTGAATCCAGGAGAGCCTTGCTTTCTTCTTCATTTCGACCGTGAAACCAAAACGTACGATACCGTTCTTCCCCTTCGTGCAGTGCGTTTCTCATCTCTGAAGAAGTCGAAGACGTTCTCAGGTGGTAAGGGAAGCCGAAGAGATACAGAGGCATTGACTATCATCCCACTGGGCTGACCTGGTTCTGTGCTGTGACGAACGGTGATTCGAACCCGCTGACATGCTCAAGGTTCCACAAAAATCCTTGACCATCCACTGGGAAAGCTTCAAAGTGGAAAATCCAGTTCACCTGACATGCTCAAGGTTCCACAAAAATCCAAAATCCTTGACCATCATATGGGAAAGCTTCATAATTCTTCTACCTCCAGCCTTCAGGCAAACTAAACATTGGACATTGGAGCAAAGCATTAACAGAACCATCGCAATTAACATTAACAATGCCACTTGCCGCAGTAGCAAATGTTACTCTTAACTACCTCAAAAGAAAGAAAAGTACTAGCCAACTTAGAATCCAGAACACCTATCATGTTCTACCAACTTCTAAACCATCTGCTGGCAACCTAACACTTCTAGCAGAGAATCTGAAAAAACTTCAGGGCTTCAAAAACCGAATCTTAGCAAGTCCATACTCAGACCAGGCCAAGGAATATTGAGGGAACTATACATGCCATTGATTCATAGAAAAAAAAACACAATCTGAGTTGCACAAGAAGCAATGCATGCTACCAATTCATCCTACCCGTTGATTCTAGCACAGGGAAGATGACAAAAAACATCGAATACATGTGGCACATAGGATAGTCAAAACCTTCAGTTGCATTATTTTTGTGGGATACGTCGGATCACATAGAATGTAAAGTTTGATAAACCGTCTCTGGACGTTCTCAAGAAAAAAAAAAGAATACCTCATGATTCATCCCTCTGATGAATAAAGTAGTGACACCTCGCATGTTACAATTTACACCTGAGGAACCAAAGAGTATGGATGGAGCGTGTAATTCTTTCAAGTTTTGATGGGAAATTTCAAAACTGTACAAAGAATAAACCTTTGTCGCAGTTTAAACGATACAATAATTTAAGCATCTCATGCAGAATAAAGGTTAGTTTTTGGCCCATTTATCCTGTACTGTCAACATACAGATGAAGATACAGATAATTTGCTTCAATTATTAAAGCGAGAGAGAGAGAGAGAGAGAGAGAGTACTCGGAGAAGGCGAGGAGACGCTTGGCGAGGTCAGGGTCGGTGAGGGAATTAATGGAAATGGAGGATGAGGAAGTGTTCTTGCTCTGTTGTTGAAGTAAAAACCTTGTTTAAAACAGGGCAATGAAACTTGTTTAACACAGGGCAATGAAACTCTCCTGCAAAAAGTTCGAAACTGTATTGACGGGTCTGGGTCTGGAGCTTCAAAATGGGTCGGCTGAGATGGGCCTTTTCATTAAATGACGTGGCGTCATTCTCAGCCGCCAGATAATTTTCTTTCTATCTCAGCCGGTGCTTCATACTGCTTCATACCTTTGTGCTTTACACAATAACCGATCTCCTATATGCATACCATTGTTTTGAAAACATCTGAAGTTCTATCACGGTATTCTTCCTTGGAAACACCAATCTTAGAATAGAAAATCTACCCGTTGTTTGCTCTCAATAGGTACTACTGCCTCTCAATTTGCTAATGAAAGCAAGTTTTCTATTGTACTTACATATTCCAGTGCCTCGATTGCAAGGAAAGCTCCGTTGAAGACAGTTGAGACCAGAAGGCAAAGCACTAAAAGCAGAAAAGAAATGACTCAGACGAGCAATATGGAATGTAAAGTTGCACGTAAAACACGAGTATTTCAAGCAGCTGTAACTTGAAGGGAAAAAACCAATTTGTTCTTGTTCCAGATTCATCTTGGAAACATTCGACCAATAAAAGCAAAATGTAAAGCATGGAGATATTTACCTGCTGTTTGAACTGTCGATTGTGAAGTTGTTAACAACAAGATTACTGCATAGTAATAACCATAAGATCTCAAAGTCAGCTTCACCATCAGTAAAATAAGAGTATGCAAGCACGTATACAAAATTCCAGATGTAGGATGATTGCTGGAAAGACAAAAATAGGAAGTTAATCAAGAGTAGCAAGTTAGGGAATGTCAGAAAAATAAATAGAATATAGAAAATTTCCAAGACACAAACGATAGTAAACGTACAGTTGTAGATTTTGTTGGCTGACCCAAGAAGGCAAGCTTCCCACTAAATTATTGTAAGACAAATCACTGCAACCATAAGAGTCCAAGGATGTTAGGACCTGCTCCATACAATTGGTAACAATGCCATCTTCATTACTTAATTAGGCATTAGTCAAGTGACATTCATGCTCTGGAATAAACTTTTGACGCCTCAATATCGGGAATCCAAAGCTGGTATAATTTTTTTTACTCCAATAGTGCCACTTGTATTTATGGTACGAGCAACACATGCAAATCCCTAGATAAAGGACACTTCAAACAAGTAAAGACTCCAGCTCTTAATCAATTACAGTACTCAGAAATGTTACTACACGGAGGACAAAACTTTGACTAACTTAAGTACAAACCTAGATACAGAATCTTCCAATGCAGAAGCATCTTCTCCATTATGATCGTTATAGCCTGCTATATAGAAGTTCTCACTTTTCTCATATAAGATTTTAGAATGTGATAACCATAGTTATCCGAAATACTTCTCTAAAATAGCATATGTCCAATAACAGAGAGGATTCTGTACAATCTCTCAACAGCAGATAGACTATAAGTCCTTCATATATCTACAACAGATGGTTTATAAACCTTATACATTTTTACCAATCACAAGGGGGACTCCTTCAGTTGGTTACTCACATGTTGAGAAGAGAAGCACTTTTTTTTCCAGGCAGGGGACCATTTAAATTGTTATTCCCAAGAAACCTGAAAATGAAATCAATAGTACCCGGTCAATAGACAAAAGAGTATGTAAGGATGTATAACATGGAGTTCCGAAAATGTGGTATATTACAAGTAGGTGAGCGAACTCAAGTAGAAAAGTGAATCTGGAATCTGCCCTGTAATGTTGTTGAAGCTCAAATCCCTAGAAAACAAAATATAATATTATTGTATGGACTAATAAAACAGTTATTATCACCTGGATGTCTACTTATCAAATTAGTTATCTACAATTAAGTAACACGTGTGATCTTTATGAGACTTAAGCCGATAATTTAAGCTGGACACATCATCCCTATGAGAAAGAATGAGCAAGAAAAGGATAGAGACAAAGATGAATAGAAATAGGATGAAGTTGATACACTATGCAGTTTTGGGATTCAGTGATAAACAAGGTCATTTAATATGTTGCGACCATGCAAAACAACTTGATAATTATATCAGTCTTTTATCTTTAGTATGGCAAGCTTATAAATTCTTTTTATCAAGTTGGGGTTACCCATCGAATAGATAACAGAGTGTTCCTGTTCCTGTTGCATTGGATCATATTCAATTCAACCTAATGCATTACCAGCTCCACATGTGCATGCATAGTCATACCAATAGTTAATACTTACAGCTGTGTCAAACTTTGGTATTCTCCTATATTAGATGGAATTGAGTCAGAGACGTTATTATTCCTCAGCACTCTGCCAGATATGTAACGAAATGGTTATACCATAATCAGGAGCAACAATAACAGAACACGTCATCATTAAGAGATTCTGAATTCTAAGTTCCTTTGATGTTGCCTTACAAGACTGTTAGAGACTTCATATCCTTTATAAATGCCAGTGAAGAGCTCCCATTAGAAACATCACTTATTCTCCTACAGCAACGTCAAAGATGTGATTGTTGTTAGCTTCACAGATCTTCAAAATGCCAAAAAAAAATGGAAAAGTATCCAAGAGATGTAGGTACGTACAACTCCGTCAGAGAAGTCAAATTGGAAAATGTTGAGGGTATTTGGCCTTCGAAAGAGTTACCTTGAAGCCTCCTACAAAAGCATTCGTGAGTTGCTAGTAAACTTTGTGAAAAAATGCATGTTTTATGTCGAATATACAATTAAGCATTAAATTATGTGAATTATAGACTGGCAACAATGTTTTGTACCGACTTTATCTTGAGCCTTGTCAAGAATGCGTGAACAAACCAAAACTATAGGGCTAGCAATATTGTCTTACAAGGTAGTAAGCTTGGACCAATTCCCTATGAAGTCGGGTATCCTGCCTGTGAGTTCATTGTCTGATGCCCACCTGAGACAAAAAGATAAATTTCCTCAAACAATCCTATCAACTTTCTTTATATTTGTCAATATGCAGATTTAAGAAAGTATTCAAATGCAAAAGGTGGTCCGCAAGTTCTTACACTATCTGGAGGTTCTGCAATTTAGCAAATGTAGAAGGAAGCTCACCGCTAAGTCCTGAACTATCAAAGTAGCTGTCAGAGTGAACAAACAACTCGTGAATCTAATGATATTTGATACCCTACCCTCAGCTTATATGAAAAATGAGTGATACTGCTAATGAATTTAACCACCAAAAGACAGGTATCTAGCCATCATTGGATTCTCATTCAAGTTGCTACCTTTCAACTAGTTAATCTCCAAAAGTTAGTATTGGACCATCTGGAAATTAATCCGCACTAAACGTGATTGCCAGCATAAACTCTCAGCAATAGCTATGTCATATGCACCAGATAATTTCTGCCACTACTTCCATGTTTTAGAATGCGGATAAGAAAACAACATGATCACTTTTATTTCTTGTCTGGCATATGCAAAACCATGCCATACAAATAATCCTAGAACTTCTATCACCAAGTTTTTATAATCTTGAGCCACAGACATGATTCTAGTTGAAGCTTTATAGAACCATCAACCATTTCCACAGTCATCATCACCAACCCACAAAATGCACCTCAGGGATTTTCAGAACTTAAACTGAAGATCGAAGTTCAGCATTGTACTTACATCTGTTCTAATTTCACTAGATTCCCAAGCTTAGATGTCAGAGAACCAGAGAAGTTGTTTGACCCAAACCCGCTGCAGATTCAACAAGTGAAATGATGAAAATAAGGCAAGCATTTGATTCTCTAGGTTAAGATCACGTATATGAGATTGAGAAAGCAACAGAACTGATATGCACTTGTGTCTGGGTCAGTACTATATTGCTATTTTTGTGGGAACACTGTGTTAAACCTATTTCCATCAAAAGAAAAAAGCAGCGAGAAGAAAAGACTGGATTTCAGGAAGACCTTCACTGTCTGTAAACAAATAAGAAACAACAAGATGACCAACAAAGTTATAATGAAAATTACTTACAATGATCTTAAATCTGTAAGATTTCCAAATTCCTTAGGAAGTTCCCCGGATAGGGAGTTAATGCTAATGCTCCTGTTTATTAAAGTTCAAAAGAACGGAAAGGTTAATCAATATGAGATATACTATGTCCTAGAGGCTTCAAATGAAAATTTAGGGTGTGCTCACAGGTATTGCATACGAGTTAGATTGCCGATTGATGCAGGCAGGTTACCAGTCAAGTAATTTTGGCCAAATTCCTATAAGCAACGGAAGAGTTTAGCTTATTTAGACAGTATATAGTGCAAATGGACCATTGTAGAAAAGAACACCACATCTAGAATAAATTTCTGCTAGTCGATATCTTTCACCTCTATTTCAAGTTTATCCTAGCTTGCATGAGAAAGAAGGTAACCATTAGTTATCCCAAACTGAAGTAAACAAACATACAGAGAAGAAACCATACAGATCGGTGAGGAAAGTTAAAGTCCATAGGTCTTCTGGGATTACACCGTCAACATCCAGTGCGTAAACCCTCCTGCAACGAAATTCCACAATAAACAAGCAATCATGAAAAAGAAGACTCACATATTAAAGATGTTCGGGATATTTTGAAGTGTAGGTTTGTTTCATCCGTTACCCCTATTTTTGTCCATTTAAAATGATTCAATTGAACTACTGGGAGGGTATTAGGAGCCAAGAGGTGGATTGTCGTAAGAATTGTGGTTCAATTATGTACTGAAATTGCTCACATACAATATCAGTTTTGTGGAAGGATAAAATTCTATGTCATAATTTAAGGTGCTAATAAATGGCTGCTCAAAGATCAGCAACTAACATCACCCAAGTTCTCCACAGTGTTTACACAACGGTGATGGTAGTCGCCAGACACAATTCTTGCTAGGATTTTATTTGTGCTCTATGCTAAATGGCCTCTCGGCTCCTGCTTGTATACTCAACTCCAATGGCATAAAATTCAAAGTCCATCGTACATGACAGAATTCCCACTGGTTAAATGAGATTACGAGGAGAATATATGCATAGGAGCAGATCAAAACAATCAACCTTTTGTCGCCCCATTGGATGTTTAAGCTACAAAATACACTAAAAGTATGAACTTTTTTTTTTATCCTTCCATTCCAGCCCTGGGGCTGAGGTAATTAGTTGAAGTAGTCACATTTTAAGACTGCCGTGTGAACCATGAACATGACCAATTCTATTTCTTTCCCTTTTTTGCTCGCCATGCCATACGAGAGTGGCACATGAGATTTCTTCAGATATAATACCAAACTGATGAAATGCCATTCTTCTACTTGTTTTTCTTTGTTTCTCGTCCAACTCTTTTGATTCTTCCATTGAAATTGATGGGCCCAATTAAGTGGGTCAAACAATAAATGTGCCACATACATATTTGGACAAAAATCATAGTTCGCTCTATAATTATAGGGCAAAATCAATCTGATCCATCAACTATCAAAATCGCGATTTATGTTTTAAAAATCTTCAATGTACGCTCATTCAAGACAAATTTTTTAAAATGACCGAAATGTCCATCTAAAACAATTTTTTAAATATAAATAAAAATTCAAGAAATAAATTAAAAATAAATAGATTACTAAAATATAAAGTTTCAATAATTTTATTTAAAAAGCATTATTTTTTAAAATATCATTTTTTTATTTTTGTAGTAATTTTTATCTATTTTCCAGCTTAACTCTAGAGTTGACAGGAGTATACATTGAACATTTTCAAAAATTAAACGTAAATTACTATTTTAATTAAAGGGTCGAACCTGATATTGCACTATAATTAGGTGAACTATGACTTTCTATTTGAAGAAGCAATTGTCACAGCAATACTAAACTCTTAAGAGTTCTTTTGGTTTTTCTTGAATTTATAAGCAAAAATGCATGGTATTTAAGAAAAACACGCATTAGAAAAAAACAACAAGAGAGATAAATATTCGTACAGTTCGGTAATATGACAAGTAGATTGATTGTTCTCAGAAGACCGAGAACAATTGCACTTTATAAAAGGGGTTGCCTAAGTTCATGATGTCGGTGGTCGGGTCGAGGGCCTTTCCACTGCACAATTCCCCGCTTATATTCCATTGACCCGACGGCGCCTCGAGTCCCCATTGTTGGAAAATTGAATTCAAAACTCTCGCTGCAATCAAATGCACGCTTGAAGATATATAAGAGTGATCAGAATTATTTTTCAAAACAAATATCTCTCCTAATCTTTCAAATCTCTCGGACGGCCACATCCGTCCGGATCCGGCCATTACAATTTCAACTCCAAAGTAAATTCCAGATAGAACTATTTACGTAGAAAGACAATTTTTTTGTCCCCTACACTTTCAGACGCCCCCAATGCAATTCTAAAACAAATAAAATGTTGACTGATGAAAGTCTTTATTATCATTTTTAAAATAAAAATAAAAATTTTCACATTTAAAAGTTGAAGAACACTCAGTCACTCCTAAGCTGCTAACAATATCTAAAACGCAGAAAACTGTGCGGGCATGTGCGAGGGGGAGAGAGAGAGAGAAGCACACCTTTCAACTGGATCGGTGACATACCATCTAAGTTGGCATGTTAGTTTGGCCAAAAAGTTTAGAATTTGAATCCAACTTTCTAAACTTACAATCCTAACATTAATCTTATATGCATATCAATACAACTCAACATTACCTTTTTTACAAACATCAATACAACTTAACAACTTCTATACGCATGTCTCAAACATCACCTAAATATTCACACCATACTTAAAATCCTTAAATTTTTCTCAAAACGAACATGCCCTAGATTTTCTATTGTTACCCATGTTTGGATGTGGATAGAAAAAAAAATATTTTATGTTTATTTGTATTTTAAAAAAATTGTGTAATTATTAAGAAAAAATGGATAGATATGTTTTTATTGGGTGATTGTGAGAGTAGTGAGAAAAGATATTTGTAAAGACAAGTTTAATTTATTCTAATGTGAAAGTAAAAAATATGTTTGGAAAGGAAATTTATGTAAGTTGAGTTTTAATGGGTTTTTGTAAAAGTTGTTTTAATTTTTGTGTTATCTTGCACAGAAATTGAGGTGAAAGATTAGATTTTAAGCTATGCTAGCAAACCAAGATTTTTTTAAAAAATTAGGAATGTTATGAAAATTGAGATAAATTAGAATTTTATTAATATTTTTTAAATAATAAAAATTGAAAAAATGAAGTTGATGAGAATTGGTGAAAAGATAAAAAGAAACAAGATTTAAGTGAATTTTTTATATTTATTATAATTGAAATAAATGATTTGATGAAAGATAATTTGATTGAGAAGATAAATTATTTTAAATCTTTTTATTATTATTATTTTATTAAAATTTTGAGTTAATCATATTTACTAACGAGAATTTTGGTAAAAAACTCTCAGCCTTTTACTCAACCAAAATTCTCATCTACAAATATGCCCGAAGGCAAGTTTTTGAGAAGAGACAAAACTAGAGGTTGAAGGTTTGTTTCGTTTGATAAGGACCCAGCTGACTTTTTTTCCTTTCCTCTGTTCTCTGTTTTTTTCAGGATCGTTCTTTGTTTTGTACCAAAGAGTTTTCTCTACCACTTCTGTTGAGAAAAGTATGAAGCTTCTTAATAATTTCAGAAGAAAATTCAGATCACTACACCTGTGTAGAATGTGCAAACGAAAACAGAACACTGAGCTGCTAACAAGAACTAAAACGCAGAAAACTGTGTGGGCCTGCTTGAGAGAGAGAGAAGCACACCTTCAGCAGGATCGGTGACAGCTGTGGTTGTATTTTGAGCTTGAGCCAGCTCGATCATGCCAAAGAAGCAAGCAACACAAAAGACAAAGACGAAAACCGCTGGTGATTCCGCCATGACCGTAGCCTTTAATCCTTCTCTGTGCGATTGAATTAGAAGAGGGATGAGTTGCAGAGCCAAAGAAAGAGCGCATTAGTAAATCAAGAAAATACTGGATTCCCCCTCACCACTCTGACTAGTACGTGATCTGACAAAACTTATTTTCTAAATACACAACTCCTCCATACTTATCCTGCTGCTGATGCTGAATATTGAAATCTCCCCACTAGGCCACTAGGAAACAGAAAGCCGAACTTTCTTTTTCAAATCATATTAGTTTAGCCTGCACATGGAAGCTTCGGTTAGGGGTTCTTATCCTGCGCCTCATCCACCTGCTGGTAGCAAGTAGCTATCGGGTTTCAGGTCAACTCACTTTATTCTGATGATGGTCAAAACCCATCACTGTCTCTCAAGGAAGGGAGTACTGTAGGTATCCGATTACGGGTCAAGTTGACGAGGAACAGCAAGTTGATTCATGCCTTCAAGGTCGCCAAACGGTAGGTTGTGAGTATCTGACTTTGGAGATTATGAATTGAATTAGTCTTTGATCATTTGGTTAAGAGAGAGAATAAAGAAGAGTATAATCGTTTGATGATTAGTACGTGTAAATAATTAAGGATTTTCAAGTTGCGGCAGCTGACAATTACAAGTTTAAGGATCTTTTCACACTTCAAGCATAACCGTGTCAAAATTGTCATCTACAAATAATAATACTAAAAATTAAACAACATCACGTCTTAGAAAACAAGACAAAATATTTGTTTATAATTGATTTAAAAATCAAGTTATCAAGTGTTTTACATAAAAATATACTTTTGTATAACACTGCCTGCAACCCTAAAAAAAAAGGTTGAGCTAAAATCCTAACAGTAAAAAATCTTAATAGGTTTTTAAAAAGGGTTTTCATTCCGCCACAGTATTAATGAAGTATATATGCGAGCTAGATCGAGTTACTTACTTAATCCATTAAGGGTTTATCGGCTCTTTTTTTTTTTAATAACTTAATCTAGACTACTGTCTATATAAGTTATTAATTCGATGCCTGAATTTGAACCATTTATTAGAATCTCTCATGACTTGACCATAACCTTGTCTCCAAAACAATTATTGTAAAACGTAATTTCAAAATATAGAAATACATATTATTTAACTTTAAACTTCAAATCTAATTTTTTTCACGATAAAGACCACGTCAATTAAATTAATCAATATTAAAAGAGCTATTAAAATATCCATCCGGAAAATAGATGCACTAAAAAATAATTTTCAAGGGGAACATCTAATAGGTCCTATATATATGGACAAAAATCAAATTTGACCTCCTAACTTTTAATTTATTTTTTATGTCTCATAAGTTTTAAAAGATATCAATTCTCGTCTTCCATCAATTGATGTTAAATCAGACAGAAAATTATCGAAATGCCCCTCTAAGATAAATGACTACAAATTAAAAATTTTAAAATGATATATAAATAAATAATAATATTTTATAAATAAAATATGCAAAGAAAATTTTGTTTTTATATTTATTTTTTTCTAATTTTTTCTTGGATGGGTTTTTCGGTCATCCGCACCACTTTTCATCTGATTTAATGGCTAAATTAAAAGAGCGCATATCTTTTCAAACTAATGGGGCGTAAAAAAATAAATTAAAAATTATAGGATCCAATTTAATTTTTACCCATAAGTCATACTATGATATTTCTGAAATTTTCAATTAACAAAAAAAGAAGACACTAGCTTAATAAAAATAAAAATTCAGACAGCTGTACACAAGTGTAATATTAATTTTGTAATTTTTCATGGAAAGACCTGAACAAAAATGATCAGTTATTTCCTTTCGTATATTTTTCTTTCAGTACGTCAGTAATCTAAAAATGCAGAAAAAAAAAGTACAATAAATCTCATACATTTATTTTTTTTATTTTCTTGGTAAACCGAAAAATTAATTAACAGACAACCAAGGTAGCTTACTGTTACGGCAATTTTAATTGGCATCACGTGACTCATTGTAAAAGGGGTATCTTTGTAATATGTAAAGCTTCTAGAAGTAGGAATTGATGTACTGCACCGTGGGTTATGATGAAGGCCTCATTAAGGGCAATTATGACTTTTTCTATGCATCTAGAAAACTTGAGAAAGAAGGCTTAAAGCTGATCTGCATCTCACGGATGGAAATTAGTTCGAATTACAGAGGGTTGTTTTTGTGTGTTTCGACGAGAGCTTTCCATTTTTCTTGTTTCCAAGATTCGGTGATATTGAAGATTTGTAGATTTCTTGTGCTGATCTGTAAAGCCTTCCACGTGATGATGAAGATCTGATTACATGAAGATTTCAATGTGTTGATTGATTGGAATATCAAGGAGTTAAAGATCACCGGTGTTTTCCCCCAAATCCTATTTTGTGAAGATCAGAGATTCAGAAGTTCTGAATCATCAAGGCTGAAGGTTTCAGCCTTGGCCCAAGATTGCACAAGGTTTGTGCTTGAAGATCTGTTGCCGTTTCGAGATCGTGGCTTCCATATTCAACATAGAGGTTCTATGTTTGAAGTGTGATTCGGTTTGGTAAACTGAGATTGGTTCAAGGGTTGGTTGATTAGGCTAGGTTAGTCTTGTATAGATCATCTTGTAACCTTTGGAAGCTAGTGGATTCGATCGGCCTACGGGCCCGGAGAGTTTTTCTCCTTAAGGAAGTTCCTTAGGGAGTTTTCTCTTCGTAACCATTTCTTGTGTTACATCTTTATCACTGTTTTCTTGCTTTGATAAATTGCTAGTTTACTAACCAATTGTTTCTCTGTGTTGTGAGGATTTCACTGTGATATTTGGTATATATCCTCACTGTTTCGGTTGGTAAGAATTCATTGTGGTTTACTGATTCAAGGTTTAGATAAGCTACTGATTGTGTTTCGGTTGTACAAGATTAATCTGAAAAAAAAAATATTGATTTTGTCCAGTATAGTCTCTTCGGAGTCACTTGAGGTATATTCAGATATCTTTGTTTTTCAGATTTGTATAGCTACTGTTTATCTATTCTTTGTTCATATCTGATTTGTAATAAGATAGTAGATTCTTGATAAAGATTAATTGTGATTATATTTCTGTGAATAGGTTGTGATTTGAAAAAGAATTTTGCTGTTGGATAAAATTTTCAGTATACCTATTCACCCCCTCTAGGTATTTTTCGCACATTTGGGTCTAAATTAGGTTGTTCACTTACGATAACCTAGAGGCTGGCCAGCTAGAATTTGTGGTTTAAAGATTTTGGCGAGGGAGGCCGCAACGCTCGTTGGCTTATCATGCGGTCCCGAGAGGACTTTGCAAGTAGTCGAAGGTTATCCAATTATGACAGTATTATGGGATAATATAAAAGGTTGATTAATATTCTCTGAATTTTTTTGTTTGAATTGCATGGTAAAATTATGAGAGAGATAAATACAATAAGTAGATTCTACACCATTTAATACGTCATGTCTATCTCTTTCTAAATTCTACTGCAAAATTATGACAGAAAATTACAAAGAATCTCAATCCTTAATATATTCTACTAATTATTTTGGAGCTTGACTTTAGTTGCCATTGTCTCATCTCTAATTAAATTATCTTTTTAATTATCAAACTAAACTCTTAACAAAATTATTTTGCTGCAACATGAGATATTCTATTTTCGCACTACTCAATGCGAACTTTTAGATGCAATGAACTTGAAGTTTTAAAATAAGTACTGGCTGTAAAATATAAATCTATAGACAATTTAATTCACATTGTATTACTTTTTTTTTCTAAGCAAGTAACATTGTATTACGTTTGGCAGTTCGAATAGCAAATGGTAAAATATATTAGTAATTTGAATTGTGCTGTATGATGTTACGCTGAGGTGTAAATTTTAAAATTTCTAGTAATTAAATAATATAAAATGTATTTATTTTTAAAAAGAAAAGAAATAAAATTGAAAGGCATGCAGTTCGCTGAATTACAAGCCCCAAAACCAAGACTGAGGCTGCAACTTTAATGCACTGGTCACCAACGATTGAATAATAGGTAGCAGAAACGCAGAGAGACAAGTTCAAGCTTCTCGGGTGGTCAGATCTACCGAATACCTCTTCCATGTCGGTTCGGACATCAAACCCAACCTTAAATGTCTGCGCGGATTATTCTCGTTTCAAGTTGATAGAGAGTAAGTGCGGTACAGAAAAGATGGAATCGGTTCTGGTATACAAAATTTTGGATTATTCTCGTTTCACATGGATGGTTGGTAGAGAGTAATAATGGGTACAGGAAACTGATGGTACCGGAATACAAAATTTCAGTTCGATACGTGGGCTTTTTTAGAACAATCTCTAAATCTAGACCAGTCAAAGTGATTCTCAGATCCTATGCCGCGGACCTAACCTGGATGATAATCCGAGCTGGTTAATTCATGACATTGTGGCGCGTATTCGGGAGTGAAAATGTAGTCCCACGTTATTAAAGTAATGTGGACAATTGAAATTAATGGCTTATAAATAAGCCTCAATGTAATTTTTTGAATCATATTTGAGAAAACAAATCAGCCCATTAATTTTTTGAATCATATTTGAGAAAATAAATCAGCCCAGTGGGCTTTCCAACAGTGGATGTAGGTCCTATGAACCGAACCACTTAAATCTTATCTTATTTATCTAAAGTTTAAATTTTATTTCTTGCATGGTATCAGAGCAAGGTTTTCGGCATTAGTCCGGTTACCTTCTGGAACCTTCCAGCTTCAGCCTAGCAACCAACCGGCAAAGCCCGACAACCACCAGCAAGAGCCCTGCAATTTTATTTTCCCTGTTTTTGTAAGTCTAAACTCAATGTGGGTCTACCTTGAGTTTGCGGGAGAGTATTGAAAATGTAGTCCGCAATGTGGGCAATTGAAACTAATGGTTGGCTTATGTTATGTTTGAGCCCCAAAAATTTAGGTTTAATCATAAAAAATTCATCACATAATTTTTTATTATTTTAATATTTATTAAAAATCTTCTCTCTCTTCATTTTTTCATCAACTCTCATAACATATCTTTACTTTATAATATTTCTCAAACCCCAATACCCAAAATTTTCACCCTCAAACATAATATAAGAAATAAAATAAGTCTCTTATAAATAAGTCACAATGTAACCTTTTGAATCATAAGTGAGAAAACATATCTTGTCTTACTTATCTAAAGTTTAAACTTTATCTCTTACATGTAAGAAATAAAATTTAAACTTTAGATAAGTGATTTAAGTGGTTCGGTCATTGACCTACATCCACTGTAGGAAAACCCAATGAGTTGATTTGTTTTCTCCAGAAAGTAATCAGACTAATGTCGAAAACTTTGCTCTGATACCATGTAAGAAATAAAATTTAAACTTTAAATAAGTGAGACAAGATATTTAAGTGGTTCGGTTATTGACCTACATCCACTGTAGGAAAACCAAATGGACTGATTTGTTTTCTCACTTATGATTCAAAAGGTTACATATGAGCTTATTTATAAGTCATTAGTTTCAATTACATCTATATGTGGGACTACATTTTTAACACATACATATTAGAAGTTTCAATGGATACCCCGCGAGCAAAATGGGCTTTTAGGGTGCGATAATGGGAAAATTTTGATGTTTGTAATATTCCGATGAGGATCCAAAACTGTGATTTGATGTAATCTGCTCTTTTTCTACAACTATGAAATCCACTGTTTAGAAAGAAAAAAAAAGGTGGTCGACAGAGTTTTGCCAGTTCCAGATGATGTAGATCTGCGCTCCCGTTATAAATCTAATTGATTAACAAAACTAAAGTAGCATTTAGAATACAGTCCACAGATCAAAGTGAGAGAGAGAGAGCTATCGGGGGAGGGACTCGGGAGAAAGGGAGGGAGACTCGTGGGAATGGGATAGGGGGCAGCGGGCTTGTGACTAACCGAGGTCGATTTTTTGTTTTTTTTTAAGAAAAAATTCGCAACATACTACTAGAATTTTCGGTTCCGAAAATGGATTTCCTATCGATGCCGGAATTTCTGATTTTGACCGGAATATTTACCCACCCTTAATAAAGTACTAAGATTCTCCCACTTGCTTTGTGTAAAAACACATCCGTACTACGGAGAAAGCTAATTAGCAAGCAACTCAGTTTGAGCCATAAAAGCTGCAGATAATCTGATATCCAAAGCCAATAACTTCCATACATCAGTCTCATGGATTCCCACATATCCTGTTGGATTCTTAGGACAAAGTACATTTTTCGCAAAATTACATATTATGCCTGGCGATTGAAGTATATACATTGTGGATTTATCCTGAACCAGTAAAGGAATGAGAACAAAAATAGACACCAATTTTCACC
Source organism: Myrica gale (assembly GCA_963930655.1). NCBI lineage: Eukaryota > Viridiplantae > Streptophyta > Magnoliopsida > Fagales > Myricaceae > Myrica > Myrica gale. The sequence continues at coordinate 20,335,207 of OZ005617.1, read as the reverse complement.
TACCCTCATCGACAGTCTCACGGAGCATGGGTTGAGATGGACTTATCATTGGTGAATTCTCTGCATTATAACCCACAATGCTTGTACTTGATGATGAGTTGATATAGCTCGTATCGGTTCCTTTAGCCACAAAATCACTAATCAAGCCGGTTGAATCATCGAATATCCAGTCAGTCAAATATCCAGGCCTCGAAGTTACAGTGCTCACTTCAATATCTCCTGAAAGCATTGCCACCACTCGTGACATTGATGGCCGTAACAATGGGGATGCTTGAGTGCACAAAAGAGATACTCCTATCACCCGTTTCATTTCTTCCTCATTGATATCTGATAATGTAGTGTCCACAAGATCAGCTTCACAGTTGTTTTCATGTAGGTGCCAAGCCTGAGAAGGATATATGTTTTATCGGGCTTCAGAATACAGTATAAAGGTGGGCGCAGTGGATATTCCAGAGTGTTACTTAAAAGTCAACTATTGAAGGGTTCCGAACATAGCACAAAGGTGTGTGGACGTTGGCAGTGCAAATTGTGTCAATTGAATTTAAAGGTTCAAACTATACTATAAAGCTGTTGGAAATGATTATTCTAACTGTTTGAATGAAACCATATTTTGCAGAACATCTAGATCAATCCAGTTGTTTCCAGTAAATCTTTCATAGCCTCATGTAACGACTCTAGATAGTTCTTTTTCCTATTTCAAGCACTCCCTTCAATATATTTTAGGGCATTCCCAATATTTCCTACCAAAGAGTGGTTATGCAAAGTTCAAAAATAGGAATGATCACATATGATTAATACAAAAAAAGGCGAAGTATTAAAGGGGGCTTACTTCTTACCTTGAATTTGAAAAATGACTTCCAGAAAAAGGTCATGACCTTTGGAGGATCGCTTGGCTCACAAGTTGGCTAAGTAGGCGGCTTTTTCCGGTTGTGTTGGTTTCTTTTATGCTTTAGACATCCCAAGCATATCCGGCTTTGTGATATGCATTGCAGTTCTTTCTTTCCTTAATGCATTGAGGTTTTCTTAGCCAAAAAAAAGACCTAGTGTTGGTCATAGGAGTAGGTTCTTACTGGGGAAGGTTTGGCTATCAAGACTCATCTTATTTTGCATTGAGTGCAAAGCTGACTATTTTCAGAGTCCTTAGTAGAAGCAACTAAGATTAGTCTGCTTCCTGGGAAATCCAGACTTTCCTTTTAATATGATCCAAGTGGACTAAATTTTGGATGCTCTATACAAGTGACTACGGTTTGTCTCCTTTGGGACATCCAGACTTCTCCTCTTAATATGATCCAAGTTCTAATCTTGCTTCAACTTTTGGCAGAAGCAGAATAATAGCAGTTGAGTGATGACTGTAATGAACTTGGATCCCATACCTAAACAAAGATAAATTCAACGGGAGCTTCTAAAAGGACAGAAGTCAATTCCATTCAAGAAAGTAATAACTGTATATATGGAGCACAAAGGTTGTTCATACCCATTCAAGAAGATAGATCTTCTCTTCTTCCAAGGTTGAGTCACAATTCAACCTCCCACTAACAACCTCTAGAGCCACAACACCGAAGGCAAACACATCAGCCTTCTCTGTAAGGTGTCCACGCATGGCGTACTCCGGTGCAAGGTACCCGCTACAGTAAAATCATATGCACAATTTAGAACTAACATAACTACAAAACAGAAGTGAAATTCAAGAATCATAAAGAAAGGCAACTGAGGTGACTGGCAAAAGCCCTTTGGATCTTACATAGTCCCTGCAACACGGGTGCTTATGTGGGTCTTTTTATCATCATAAAGCTTGGCCAAGCCAAAGTCTGATATTTTGGGGATGAGATTAGAATCAAGAAGAATATTACTGGCCTTCACATCTCTGTGTACAATTCGAACCCTTGACTCCTCATGAAGGTATGCTAAACCTCTTGCTACACCCAAGCATATATCATAGCGTGTTGACCAATCGAGATTCAAACTTCTGTTGCCTGCCTCATGCAAGCTTATAAACATTAATCTACTTGATACACATATTAAACGCAATTAGGTGAGTGGTATCTACATATATACATGAGACAGAGAGCAACAGTAAATATCAGTACATACCAAACAAAGCTTGATCAAGACTTTTATTCTCTAGAAATTCGTAAACAAGGAGTCGTTGATCCCACTCAAGGCAACACCCATACAATTTCACAAGGTTACGATGTTGCACAGCAGATATGGTTGCAATCTCAGTTATGAACTGGTTCAATCCCTGGCGTGATGCTACAGACAGTTGCTTCACTGCAATTACTCTCCCGTCATTAAGTGTTCCCTATTCAGGACAAAATTTCAACAAAAATATTCAGGACAATTTCTTTATGCTCGAAAAAGTCTTTTCCAGAATTCTTTTTCCTCTATTGAAACACATGACATACAGAACAGTATAACTGGATCAGGTAACAAACTGTACGATGCCTAGAAAAGGAAATGAAAAATCAAGTCATTATCTGATACTTCAAGCAGAACTTAAAAACAAATTGTCCCATATTTTAAGGAGTTTCAATTATACCATCACATTATCCCAACAACAAAGCATTTTCAACATCCAATAGTGCTCTGAATCAGTTACTCAAAATTATATACCCTTCATAAATGTGAATTCTCCTCTATTCAGAAATTTTCACTGAATTTCTTTAAGTGAGACCCCTTAGGTCATGCATCAATTTTGTTTTCCTACAAATCACTCCCACTCGGTAAACAATTGTGTAAAATCAGTGTACTAGAAGACTTCACTTCTTGCCAAAGCTACCTTATATCTTTAAAATTTTGGCTTTGTACTTGTAATATACGCCAAAGCTAAAAAGATTTGGTGAGTGTACATATTGGCCGATTGAGGAATGGTAGCATATAATAGGCCTTATTTCCCCATGCAATGCTTTCTACCTTTAGCAGACAAGTGTAACAAGCAAGCTGCAGTAAAGATTGTAATTCCATGCTAGCCCTAAAAGCGGAAAAAAGAAATCATAATTATTATGTGTTGAAAAGATCAACCTAGTTATCTACCAGACTTGGAGGTGGGCGAATATGCGTTACAAACTTATTCAACCATATAAAAATTTTCGCGCACAGCCTGTTCAATGTGAAAATTAACAAAATAGATTGTATAGCAATAATCAGTCACAAAATGCAAATAACATGAAATCATGGCATAGGAAAAGAAAAGAAAATAAAAGAGATGATGTTGAAAGCTGTGCTTCATTACATCATTGAAATTCCAATAGATGTATAGCAACTCCATACTTGTAGCAGATAGCCTACTTTAAGGAACCCACATTGGGTCTGTCAGTTTTTGTCCTTGATTGGAATAAGGGATTTACCTTGTAGACAGGTCCAAATCCTCCCTCTCCAAGCTTATTAGCAGGATTAAAATCTCCTGTAGCAGTCTTTAGTTCAGCGAAGCTGAAAGTGAATGGCCTAACATCCATTCCTAAGAGCTCTGCCATTCCAACATAAACACAACTTTTAATCAATTTTCTTGAGCAGAAAATGCAGCATATTTTTACATGTTGAATCTCAGAAAGTTCCCTTTTCTTAAGCATCAACCGTCAATGTGTTCTTGTCAAAGATGCTGATGGACTGAAGATGGGAGGTTTAATAGCAAGAACACATTGGATGTTGCATATATCATGGGGTTTCATTGGCCAAATTTCTTATGTTACTGCCTACTTTTCGCTAAGTGTATTTGAAGATACGAATTTTGTATGACTCGCAGATATAAAGAAGAGGTTTTGATAAAAATGCCTTGAAGTCAGCTATTTGTATGCAGACATGATATCGTACACTGCAGTTTGTACTTAACAGTTAACACTACGCAATATGCAGAGGCAACTCCAATCATAAAGCAGTAAAATAGAATCAAATGTAAGCAACAGCTCCAATCTCTTTCTTTCTGTGCTTTAGATAGACCACAACTGAATAAAGTTTGGTACCCGTTACTGGTGTGCAATATGATTGTTGGCTTACCTTCTTCATTGGTTGGAATCTGTTTTCTTCGTCGAGCAATATAGAAAACCATCAAAATAGATAGAAAGCTTAAAACTCCAGTACCAACAACAATACCCACAATCAGACCAGTCATGTTCTTTTTGCTGCTTGGAGGTTTGTTACTAACAGTGGGCTCAAAATCTATCTAGAGAAAAGTAGTCAATAAGACGGTACAGCATGTGAGGAAAGCCGTACCTAATCTTCTGAAATGCATCTATTGCCTTTGCACTAATATTACCTGGGGTAGCACTGATGGCTGAAATAGAAGGCCCATAAGTACCTTGTGTGGGTTTGCAGCAAGTCCCTTTTCCAGCCCAAAAGAGATGGATTTCAAGGTAGTTTTCAGATACCTGAACCTCCTTATATTCCATCGGAACAGGTTGGTAAGACACACCGCCAGCCTCCTTACGTATGTCAAAATCTTTTGAAACACGATTCCCCTGGAATAGATAAATCTAGAATTAAACAAAACCCACAACCGAATATAAAAGAAAGGTGGCTATTGTCATAGGGAAATAGAAAGGGGCAACATCAAAAGTTTCATTCAAGATTCTGACCGTGCTTATAGACAATCTAGATTCCAAAACTATTTTTAGTCAAAAAATATTGTATAGAAATTACAGAGGCTAGTGTTGTGTCATACTCAACTAAAGTTCTGGAAAACAAATCATGGCTAAAGACATGCGGTGGAGAAGGAAAAATACAGGACCTGTGGTTGTCAATATCTGTCATGATCAAGGCAATATCTAGATTCATGAGTAAGACAGTCGATCAATGTGGTACACATTTGTTACTTGCTTTGTTTCAGAAATATAAACTCAGCTAGATTACTGAAAAGAATTAATATTTATGTATGAATTTTTGAGGTCATCTTAGCCTCTAGTCTCTCTTTTATTATCTTGGTTAATTAGGGGGAAGGGGAAAGATCCACACATTGTAGAAGGCCAAAGAAGTGGACTTATTCATCCAAGCCTCTAGTCAAGTCAAAAGAAAATGCTCTGATTCCTGAACAGTTCTGTAACATGATGCATACCTGAATATAAATATCAAAGACACGCCTCCCAAGACTTCTCCATGAGGGAGGGTTTTCAATAACTGTTTCAATAAACTGGAGATTCACAGTGTAGTTGCCGTTCTCGAGTCCCAAGCCATAGTATCTCAATGATGAAGCAGAGATTCGGGCTGTCTGGAACAGCTCTGAATCTAAAGTTGTGAATTGACGTGCTGAAGTAGATGTATACTGAGGATTATTCGACCCTGTAAAATATCCAACATTGCTAACTGCCCACCTGTTTGTGTTAGTTACGTAATAAGTAGCAGGCCCGAGTGTCTCATTATCGCTCTCATAGACAATCCCACTTGAAGAGGTAATCTGAGGACCACCACACTTAATTCCAAAGTCGTAATCTGAAATAAAGAAGCCTTATCACTGTCTACGGGCAGGAAAGATAACCAAATTTACTGGGTCGCAATATGTATTAAGTGATATGTACATAAGCATGTTATGCATTTGTATGGTGAACTTCCTTCCTAATTTAAGTAGTCTATCACAAAGAAACTAGGGTGTTAGTTGTAAAATTGTTCAATTCATCTATTACTTGAATATTTGACTTAGCAGCTATGGACAAAAGATTGATATACTCAAATCTGAGCTATGCATACTGTGTAAATATCTCCATGGAAGGCTTCTTGGCAGAAGTTCATTACCCTTGATATTCTTTTTCCTACATGACATCATTTTCTTGAAAAGAAATATTTTGGTTGATAAACTATTCTGATGCATGTCACCAATCGCCAATCTAGCCCTTCGCCAAGCTAGATCCAATTTTCATGACTATACCATTGTTTTGAAAACATCTGAATTTCTATCATGGTGTTCTTCCTTGGAAACACCAATCCGAGAGTAGAAAAGCTTCCCTTTATTTGTTCTCAATAAGTACTACTGCCTCTCAATTTGCTAATGAAAGCAAGTTTTATATTGTACTTACATATTCCAGAGCCTCGATTGCAAGGAAAGCTCCGTTGAAGACAGTTTAGACCAGAAGGCAAAGCACTAAAAGCAGAAGAGAGATGACTCAGACAAGGAATATGAAATGTAAAGTTGCACATGAAATGCGACTATTTCAAGCAGCTATATCTGATTGGAACAACATTCTCATGCAGCGTAAGTTCTCTCTTCTGTAATGTAAAATAGACCCCTCGTTAAGTGCAAATACAGAAACCTGAGAAAATTCAAGCGCATAATTTTCCCTGATAGAAAAGGTCTTTTAAATAGGTTGTGCTTATTGAAAGATAGCAATTGCAATCACTTGAAGTAACTACAACTGTGAATTGCACAGAAAAAACAGGAAAACTAGTACTAGAAATTGATCCTCAACAGTACAGCAGAAAAGAATGAAGAGAGATGTCCACTATTTGAGACAGAATTGGATTTCTATACATATATTGGTAGATCTAACCTTAGCCTTTTTCTTTTCCTTTTGGTCTGTTCATTGAGAAATGATGTCAAAGAAAAAAAAAATCTACATTTTCCAATTGGGCTTTGATTGTCAACCCTGCTCTTCTAGGTATCACATCAGCTCTATACTATAGATTAGCTCTCACTGTTCTCTGTCGGGAGAGAATAGATCAGATGTTTAGCAAGGACAGGAATTTCCTCAGTACGAAGATAATAACCTGGCTGGACTTGTTCTAACTGTAAAGGTTTTCATACTTCGGTAACTGGAGATTAGTTATGTGTTAGGATAGGTGATAAGGATCCCTCAACAGATCTAAGTTTGAAACAATCTGTAGATATATGTGCAAATGCCCAGGTATCCGGTATTTAATAGCCTCAAAATTTAGTACTGTTACCCTATTATTACACACCGGCACACGAACATAACAAAGGTAAAGTGCAAAAAAGAGCAGAAAGCACGCAAAAAAATCTTAAGCGTGAGATCTTTCTAACAGAAAATTGGTTGCACGAGAATATCAGGGATGAAGTGATTGACTATCTGTTAGCTTTTTGTTCTGTTTAAAATATAGGGCTTGTAAACAATCCTAATTGTCAGAAGTAGTTAGCAGATAATGATGAACTCCACAATACCCAAAAAAAATTAAAAAAAAGCAAAAATTCTTTCAAACTATTTGGGAGACCAAAATAGCATGTTCAGAGCATCATGATTACCAGTTTCCAATAGCCTTATGCCATAATTGAAAACTTAAGTTGTTGACAACAGCCAATTAGAACGAGACAAATAACATTTTTAACTGGAAGGGAAAAACCAATTTGTTCTTGTTCCAGATTCATCTTGGAAACATTCGACCAATAAAAGCAGAATGTAAAGCATGGAGATATTTACCTGCTGTTTGAACTGTCGATTGTGAAGTTGTTAACAACAAGATTACTGCATAGTAATAACCATAAGATCTCAATGTCAGCTTCAACATCAGTAAAATAAGAGTATGCAAGCATGTATACAAAATTCCAGATGTAGGATGATTGTTGGAAAGACAAAAATAGGAAGTTATTCAAGAGTAGCAAGTAAGGGAATGTCAGAAAAATAAATGGAATATAGAAAATTTCCAAGACACAAACGTTAGTAAACGTACAGTTGTAGATTTTGTTGGCTGACCCAAGAAGGCAAGCTTCCCACTAAATTATTGTAAGACAAATCTCTGCAACCATAAGAGTGCAAGGATGTTAGGAGCTGCTCCATACAGTTGGTAACAATGCCGTCTTCATTACTCAATTAGGCATTAGTCAAGTAAATTCATGCTATGGAATAAACTTTTGACGCCTCAATATCGGGAATCCAAAGCTGCTATAATTTTTGTTACTACCACAGTGCCACTCTTATTTATGCTACGAGCTACACATGCAAATCCCTAGATAAAGGAAACTTCAAACAAGTAAAGACTCCAGCTCTTAATCAATTATAGTACTCAGCAATATTACTACATGGAGGACAAAACTTTGACTAACTTGAGTACAAACCTAGATACATAATCTTCCAATGCAGAAGCATCTTCCCTATTATGATCCTTATAGTCTGCTATATAGAAGTTCTCACTTTTCTCATATAAGATTTTAGAATATGATAACCATAGCTATCCAAAATACTGCTCAAAAATAGCATATGTCCAATAACAGAGAGGATTCTGTACAATCTCTCAACATCGGATAGACTATATGTCCTTCATATATGAACATCAAATGGTTTATAAAACTTATACATTTTTACCGATCAAAAGGGGACTCCTTCAGTTGGTTTACTCACATGTTGAGAAGAGAAGTACTTTTTTGTGCAGGCAGGGTGCCATTTAAATTGTTATTCCCAAGAAACCTGAAAATGAAATCAATAGTGCACGCTCAATAGACAAAAGAGTATGTTAGGATGTATAACATGGAGTTCCGAAAATGTGGTATATTACAGGTAGGTGAGCGAACTCAAGTTGAAAAGCGAATCTGGAATCTGCCCTGTAATGTTGTTGAAGCTCAAATCCCTAGAAAACAATATATAATATTATTGCATGGACTAATAAAGAAGTTATTATCACCTGGATGTCTACTTATATAATTAGTTATCTACAATTAAGTAACACGTGTGATCTTTATGTGGCTTAAGCCGATAATTTAAGCCGGACACATCATTCCTATGAGAAATAATGAGCAAGAAAAGGACATAGACAAAGACGAATAGAAATAGGATGAAGTTGATACACTATGCAGTTTTGGTATTCAGTGATAAACAAGGTGATTTAATACGTTGCGACCCATGGAAAACAACCTGATAATTACATCAAGATTATATCAGTCTTTTCTCTTTAGTATAGCAAGCTTATAAATTCCTTTTGTCAAGTTGGGGTTACCCATCGAATAGATAACAGAGTATTCTTGTTCCAGTTGCATTGGATCATATTCAATTCAACCTCTGGCATTACCAGCTCCACATTTGCATACATAGTCATATCAATAGTTAATGCTTACAGCTGTGTCAAACTTTGGTATTCTCCTATATTAGATGGAATTGAGTCAGAGATGTTATTATTCCTCAGCACTCTGCAAGATATGCAATGAAATGGTTATACCAAAATCTGGAGGAGCAACAATAACAGAAAAGAACACATCATCATTAAGAGATTCTGAATTCTTAGTTCCTTTGATGTTGCCTTACAAGACAGTTAGAGACTCCATATCCTTTATAAATGCCAGTGAAGAGCTCCCATTAGAAACATCACTTATTCTCCTACGGCAACGTCAAAGATGAGATTGTTGTTAGCTTCATAGATCTGCAAAATGCCAAAAAAAAAAATGGAACTAAAAGTATCCAAGAGATGTAGGTACGTACAACTCTGTCAGAGAAGTCAAATTGGAAAATGTTGAGGGTATTTGACCTTCGAAAGAGTTACCTTGAAGCCTCCTACAAAAGCATTCATGAGTTGCTAGTAAACTTTGTGCAAAAATGCATGTTTTATGTTGAATATACAAGTAAGCATTAAATTCTGTGAATTATAGACTCTGGCAACAATGTTTTGTACTGACTTTAGCTTGAGCCTTGTCAAGAATGTGTGAAAAAACCAAAACTATAGGGCTAGCAATATTGTCTTACAAGGTAGTAAGCTTGGACCAATTCCCTATGAAGTTGGGTATCCTGCCTGTGAGTTCATTGTCTGATGCCCACCTGAGACAAAAAGATAAATTTCCTCAAACAATCCTATTAACTTTCTTTATATTTGTCAATATGCAGATTTAAGAAAGTATTCAATTGCACAAGGTGGTCCGCAAGGTCTTACACTATCTGGAGGTTCTGCAATTTAGCAAATGTAGATGGAATCTCACCGCTAAGTCTTGAACTATCAAAGTAGCTGTCAAAGTGAACAAACAACTCGTCAATCTACTGATATTTGATATCCTACCCTCAGCTTATATGGAAATTGAGTGATAACTGCTAATGAATTTAACCACCAAAAGACAGGTATCTAGCCATCACCGGATTCTCATTCAAGTTGCTACCTTTCAACTAGTTAATCTCCAAAAGTTAGCATGGGGACCATCTGGAAATTAAATCTGCACTAAATGTGATTGCCAGCATAAACTCTCAGTAATAGCTATGTCATATGCACCAAATAATTTCTGCCACTACTTACATGTTTTAGAATGTGAACAAGAAAACATAATTGTCACTTTATTTCTTGTCTGACATAAACTCTGGCACATGCAAAACCATGCGATACAAATATTCCTAGGACTTCTATCACCAAGTTTTTATAATCTGTGGTTGATTCTAGTAGAAGCTTCATAGAACCATTTCGACAGTTATCATCGCCTACCCACAAAATGCACCTCAGAGATTTTCAGAACTTATACTGAAAATCAAAGTTTAGCATTGTACTTACAACTGTTCTAATTTCACAAGATTCCCAAGCTCAGATGGCAGAGAACCAGAGAAGTTGTTTGACCCAAATCCGCTGCAAATTCAACAAGAAAAATGATGAAAATAAGGCAAGCGTTTGATTCCCTAGATTAGGATCTGGTATATGAGACTGAGAAAGCAACAGAACGAATATGCACTTGCATCTGGGTCAGTACTAAATTGCTGTTTTTGTGGGAACACTTTGTTAAACATATTTCCATCAAAAGAAAAATGCAGCGAGAAGAAAAGGCTGGATTTCGGGAAGACCTTCACTGTCTGTAAACAAATCAGAAACAACAAGCTGACAAAGATGACCAACAAAGTCATAATGAAAATTACTCACAGTGATCTTAAAACCGTAAGATTTCCAAGTTCGTTTGGAAGCTCCCCGGATAGTGAGTTAGTGCCAATGTTCCTGTTTATTAAAGTTCAAATAAACGGAAAGGTTAATCACGATGAGATAAACTATGTCCTAGAGGCTTCAAATCAAAATTTAGGGAGTGCTCACAGGTATTGCATTCGAGTTAGATTGCCAATTGATGCAGACAGGTTACCAGTCAAGTAATTACGGGCCAAATTCCTATAAGCAACGGAAGAGTTTAGCTTATTTAGACAGTATATAGTGCAAATGGACCATTGTAGAAAAGAACACCACGTCTAGAATAAATTTCTGCTAGTCGATATCTTTCACCTCTATTTCAAGTCTATCCTAGCTTGAATGAGAAAGAAGGTAACCATTAGTTATCCCAAACAGAAGTAAACAAACATGCAGAGAAGAAACCATACAGATTGGTGAGGAAAGTTAAAGTCCATAGGTCTTCTGGGATTGCACCGCCAACATCCAGTGCGTAAACTCTCCTGCAACGAAAATCCACAATAAACAAGCAATCATGAAAAAGAAGACTCACATATTAAAGATGTTCGGGATATTTTGAAGTGTAGGTTTGTTTCAACCGTTACTCCTATTTTTGTCAATTTAAAATTATTCAATTGAACTACTGGGAGGATATTAGGAGCCAAGAGGTGGATTGTCGTAAGGATTGTGGTTCAATTCTGTACTGAAATTGCTCACATACAATATCAGTTTTGTGGAAGGATAAAATTGTGTCATGATTTAAGGTGCTAAAAAATGGCTGCTCAAAGATCAGTAACTAACATCACCCAAGTTCTCCACAGTGTTTACACAACGGTGATGGTAGTCGCCAGACACAATTCTTGCTAGGATTTTATCTGTGTTCTATGCTAAATGGCCTCTCGGCTTCTGCTTGTATACTCCAATGGCATAAAATTCAAAGTCCATCGTACATGATAGAATTACCACTGGTTAAATGAGATTACGAGAAGAATATATGCATAGGAGCAGATCAAAACAATCAACCTTTTGTCGCCCCATTGGATGTTTAAGCTACAAAATACGCTAAAAGTATGAACCTTTTCTTTTTTTAAACCTTCCGTTCCTCTTCCATTCCAGTTCTGGGGCTGAGGTAATTAGTTGAAGTAGTCACATTTTTAGACTGCCGTGTGAACCATGAACATGACCGATTCTATTTCTTTCCGTTTTTTGCTCGCCATCCCATACGAGAGTGGCAAATGAGATTTTTTTTTTTTATTATTCGTAAGAGAAGTTTGCTAAGGTCAGATATAATACCAAACTGATGGGATGTCATTCTTTCTCCTTGTTCTTCTTTGTTTCTCGTCCAAAACTTTTGATTCTTCCATTGAAATTGATGTGCCCAATTAAGTAGGTCAAACTCAAACAATAAATATGCACACAAGAGGAAAAATCACAGTTTACCCCATAACTAATTTACTATAAAACAAAATCAATCTCAGCTCCTCAACTATCAAAACGTAATTTATGTTGTTTATTTTTGAAAATCTTCAAGTTAGAATAGAAAAACATGTAAAATGATCGAAATGTCTCTAAGACAAATTTTAAAAAAATAAATAAAAATTGAATAGTTAAATTAAAAAATAAACAGATTACTAAAATATAATTTCAATATATTTATTTAAAAATATTACTTTTTAAATATTATTTTTTATTTTTTAATAATTTTTTTAATATTTATAGTAATTTTTTCTTGGAGGACATTTCCATATTTTTTCCTTAATGCTTGTTTAGATTTTCAAAACTTAAAAAAAAATTGTAAATTATTGTTTTAATAATTAAAGAATCCAAGTATTTTTTTTGATATTCCAGAAGCTCCCAAGTTCGGGTCACTTCATGTACCCGACCTTACAAGCCAACTTAGGAGCATGTGTCAGAACCACACCCAACACACCCTAGTTTAAGTCATGAACGAAAAAGACGATATTAGAGCTTAAACTTAAAACATGTGAGAATTCAAGCCGATATTTTACCTCCAGGCCAAACCCTAGAGTTGAAATCCAAATTGATATTGCACAATAATTAATTAATTAATTAACTATTATTATTTTCCTACAGACTATAAAGATGCAATTGTCACGTCAATCAATACGAAACTCTTGAAAGAGTTCTTTTGGTTTTTCAGGAATTTATAAGCAAAATGCATGGTATTTAAGAAAAACACGCACTAAAAAGAGAGAGAGGGAGACAGAAATAAGCGTACAGTTCGGTAATGTGACAAGTAGATTGATTGTTGTCAGAAGACTGAGAACAATCGCACTTTATGAAGGGGTTGCCTAAGTTCTCGATGGTGTTCGAGTCGAGGGCCTTTCCACTGCACAATTCTCCGCTTATATTCCATTCACCCGACGGCGCCTCGAGTCCCCATTGTTGGAACATTGAATTCAAAACTCTCGCTGCAATCAAATGCAGGCTTGAAGATATATAAGAGTGAGCAGAATTATTTTAAAAAACAATATCTCTCCTAATCTTTCAAATCTCTCGGACGGCGACGGGCCACACCCATCCGGATCCGGCCATTACAATTTCAACAATTCCACGTAGAACTATGTAAGTTGACAAAGACAATTCTTTGTCCCCTACACTTTCACAATGCAATTCTAAAACAAACAAAATATTAACTGATGAAAGTCTTTATTATCAGACTTTATTATCAGTTTTGAAATAATGCAATTCTAAAACAAACAAAGTATTTATTTATAATTTTGAATCCTGAAAAATCTTAACAAAAAAAAAAAGCTCAGGAAATTGAATATCGAAAAAATATATATAGCTCCTTCATGCAATGAAAAAATATATCGAAAATTGTGGACTTATTTCAATTAAAAAAAGAAAGGAATTTGACTTTCCTAAACTATTTAACAATTTTTGGGTAAGTGTTTATTTCTTTCTTGACTAGTTTTGGACATAATACAGTAGACGTGAAAAAAAGAAAAAAAAATTCACGTACCCTTGGACTGAAGGCAAGTCCCTGAGAGAAGATCACAAAAAGTACTAGAGCTTGAAGGTGAGTTAAAAAAAATGTTAGAAATTAGATTATATCTCTATCGAAAGGTTTTAAATTTTAAAATTAAGATGCTGCATGCCTGGTAAATTTGGACATAACCTAGAAAATCAGAAGTTCAGTGTGCAGTTTCATTTTTTCAGCATCATTCTTTGGGCTTGAAGTTTGAACCTAAGAGATTTCTCAACCTCTTCTGTCATATTGGGGCTTCTTAATAATTTCAGAAGAAACACTTTTCAGATCACTACACGCGTGTGGAATGAATATGCATGCAAAAGAAAACAGAGTACTCAGCAACTGCTAACAACACCTTCAGCAGGATCAGTGACATTTTGAGCTTGAGCCAGCTCGATCATGCCAAAGAAGCAAGCAGCACAAAAGGCAAAGATGAAAACCACCGGTAATTCCGCCATGGCTGTAGCCTTCAATACTTCTCTATGCGATTGAATTAGAGGAGGGATGAGTTGTAGAGCCAAAGAAAGAGCGCATTAGTAGATCAAGAAAATACTGGATTCCCCCTTCACCACTCCGACCACCGCGTAATCTGACGAAAAGTATTTGCTAAATACAAAACTCCTGCATACTTATCCTGCTCCTAAATATTGATATCTCCCGCTAGTGAGCAGGAAGCCGAACATTCCTTTTTAATTCATATTAATTTAGCCTGCCCATGAAAGCTTCGGTTGAGGGTTCATATTATGCACCTCATCCAAGCGCTGCCGTGCCCATAGATGGCAATTTGCCAGCTATCGGACTTCAGGCCCAGTCACCTTACTCTGATGCCAGTCAAAACCGGTCGTAACCTCAACAACAGAAGACTATGACACTAGAGGAAGGGACTCTACCACGTGTCTGTTTACGCCTTACGGGTCAAATGCACGACGTCCAACACGTTCATATTTTCAATTATCCATGGCTTCAAGTCGCAGTCGCCGACGAATGTCTAACTTTAGTCTTTGATCATTTGGTACATAGAAAGGACAACGAACGAATTGAATTCGCTTCCTTGTCAGCCAGTTTATTTCCCCGTCCCCTCGGAATCTCAGTTTATTAAATAGTACCTTTGATAGTTTATCAGCTGCTCGTATTCTTCGAATCAACATCCCCCGCCTGGCGAAGTGGATAGATTGGTTGGGACTCCTGACTCTAAAGGCTATTTACGGTCAAATCAGCTTATAGACAGGTATTCTCATCTAGTCTATCATCTTTGGTAGACAGCCCGTCTATTATCTGGAATAAACTATGGCGGCTGAATCCGCACGAAAGACTAAAGTTTCTTTTACGAAAGTGGCTTGGAACATTTTGCCTACTCTACGACGCATAGCCAAGAATTTACGATCATCTTTTCAGGGAACCTAGGGTATGTTCGTTTTCACCATTTTTTCAGAATTCTAAGTATATTCACAATTCTACCACCGAACATATTCAGAATTCAAACACAAAAACCAATACATTTTACACAATCTCCAACAACTTTTTAATTTTTTATTCAACATAAATTTTCTCTCTCTATATTTTTTCACATAATTCCAATATTTTTTTATTAAACAATTACATCAAATCATTTCTCTCTCCACTTTACACAAACACCAATAAAATACTATTCAACATAAAAATTCACAATTTCTCTAAAATCCTACATTTTTTCTCAAAACGAACATCACCCTAGTTGTTGGTGACACTTACGAGTCTCTTCATCACTTTGCAATACAAAAAAAAAGATTTTTAGAAATAAAAAATTTTATCAGTAAAAGTCAAAATTTTGTCACTAAAAATATTAGTGAAGAAATTTTTTCATCACGAGTTTTGTCAACATATGAGCATCATAAAATGTATTTCGTGATGAAATTCAGGTTTCATCACGAAAAGTTTAAAGTTTTTTGTGACGGAAAAATTTCGTCACTAACTAAATCTAACAATCGATTGGTAATGGTACCAATCGGTTCGTGAAACGATCCATGATCGGTCGAACTTTGTTTTGAGGACAATCGATCAAGAAATAAGCACGATCGATTACCAATTTGAGGATGATTGAACGATAAGTAATGATATTCGATCAAATACATATCGATGATCGCTCAATACATATATGATATAACCGATTGAATGCTATGAAAAGACAATCGATCGTTTCAGTACCACCGATCGGATGTGTTTATGTAACCGATTGATCACTTGAGTTGGAAGATCGATCGTTGTATTAAAAACCGATCAGGCGGTTATGTTAGCGATTTAACGATTATTTTCAAAGTGATCGATTGATGTCACATAACAATCGATGCTTTGAGTTGGATGATCAACAATATATTTCTCCACCAATCAGTTGCTTATAATACCAATGGATCACTTTTTGTTAATGGTCGATCGCTTGCATGAAGTCGATCGATAGGTTATGTTACTAATCGATCATTATTTTAGGCGTTTTAATATTGGCGATCAAACAGTGGTAGTTGCGATCGATCATGTTCACAATGTGGAATTTTTTCAACAAAGTTCCATTGATGATTGGATTCAATATATTTTAGACCCCTCTAGATTTCTTGGTATTCCGACCTGTGATTCTCATTCTTTCCAGTTGTTCGTCATTTTGATGTTAGATTCTTTGTGTATGGCTAGAAACAAGTTATTGCATGAGCATACTCGTACTGAACCCTTGTCTCTTCTTCAGCAAATCTTGTATACTCATAAAGAACATTTAGCAGCATGGAAAAATTCTCCAAGACTTCTTCACAAAGTTTCAACCTCCTCTATTCTTTTATAAATCTCTCTCTATATGACCTTTGATGTTGCAATTTGTTCTTCATTCTTTATGAGTGCTGCAATTCTATTTCACTCTAATGGAGATGTTTTGCGAGCCTAGACCCAAGAATCGAGTTCTACTAATTCTTTAATTGGCAAAGCAGAGGCAGCTTTTATGGCTTTAACTAAGGCTTTGACTATGAAGGTCCCCAATTTACTTTTCCAAGGTGATTCTAAAATTGTGATCGATAGTATTCTTTTGCCCTTCTTGAAAGGTTCTTCTGCAACAGAGGACATTCCTTGGGAAATTGCTTCCATCATCCTCAGTCTCCAACTGCTCTTCTTCTCCATTCCCTTATTCTCTCCCTCACAAATTCCTCGAGCTAATAATTCGGAGGTTCACTCATTAGCAGCTTGAGCGGCTGCCTACTCCTTCGCTGGAAATATTCCTACTCTGTTTCTTCTTAATCGAGGCTTGTGAAAATTTAATTGGGTTAAACCACCTTAACTTTGTTTTCCTTTTATATGCTTTTCTGCTTTTAATGCTTTGGTAGTCTGTTGTATTTCGGTTTTTTTCATATATAATATCTCTTGTCTAACAAACAAACAAAAAAAGTATATAAGCAACCATTTGTTGAGCAATACATGCAAACGAATATAAATATTTGCAATGTACATTTGGAGAGTGGGGGCCACCACGCTCCTTGCCTTCTCTGGAAGTTCCTTTAACCTTTTGATTCGAGACAAACGACAAAATGAGTTGCAAATATTCGAAGGTTGTTCTCTCAAAATATAATCTAAATGATAAAATTTATTGTACACTATAGATTTAAGGTACACAGTTAGAAAACATAATTTAAATAATACAATAAAAGAATTTTAAAAAGAAAGGAATTGAACAAAACAATAACTAAAGATTAATTATTATATTGAATTAATTATTTTGGCCGACAAGCTCAGTAGT
This sequence comes from Myrica gale, assembly GCA_963930655.1. Classification (NCBI taxonomy): domain Eukaryota; kingdom Viridiplantae; phylum Streptophyta; class Magnoliopsida; order Fagales; family Myricaceae; genus Myrica; species Myrica gale. The sequence continues at coordinate 20,317,697 of OZ005617.1, read as the reverse complement.
TGTTCTTATCTTCGATTAAACTATCAAACTTTAAGAATAGGTGGGGTTTGGGTGTCAAAAGTTTTGAGGTTTAAAAATTTAGAGGAAGATGATTTGAGTAAATTTTTATTTTTTTAATAAAAATAAATAATTTTATGAGAAGAGAAGTTATTTTAAAATTATTTTATTAGACTAAATATTCTATATTTCGCACTCAATGTAACTTCTAGATGAAACAACTCTGCTAGTTCCAATAGCAAATTGCAAAATGTATGGGTAATTTGAATTAATTGTGTTGTATGATGGTAGTTTGAGGTTTAAATGTTTAAATTTATAGTAATTAAATAATATAAAATATATTTTGAAATCAAATAAAGAAACAAAGATGGACCGGTCTGCAGTTCCCTAAATCCACGCCCCAAAACTGAGCGTGAGGCTGGAACTTTAAGATTAACGCACATAGACAAGTAGGTTGCAATAACCCTCTCTCGTGTTTATCTTTGTAGCTTTAACAATTACAAGGCCTGAAAACCGCAAAGCCCAAAGAGTTTTGAGCAACAATTTCAAAAAAGTCTGCGAACCTGCTGGTGCTTCGGGCTGCGGTCGTAAATTGTTCAAATATATATAGATTTTTCAAGAGAATTAGCCCACGCTTTGGATCAGAAAAATTCTCCACGCTTTGGCATTTTTCGATGGCAACATTTTTATGGTTGTACTATTTGTCACATACGAAAAAGTATCTTGCCATCTTCATTTTGCAGAACGAAGGCTTCATTTTTAATTTACACCTTAAACTATAAAATTTGATACTCTGCACTCTAAATTACGTAGTACTTATAAATTTACACTTTGTGCTCTATGTTATAATTTGACTATTGAAATTATACGACGTGTCTCTTTTTTTTATTTGATTTTAACTATAAAATCTTAACTCGAGTGTTATATTTGAAATATGTAAAGTGTTATATATATATATATTTTAGAATGCAAATTAATTGCAAACAGAATAGTAATTAGAGAGTGTAAAACTTAATTTTTTTATTTATATATGGTATAAATTAATCGATGAGAGGGTGGGTATGAGTGCCAGAGCTTGGAAGCCAGAGGGGGGCCGTGGCCGGTGGCCCCCAAAAAATTTGAAACCCTCCCACATCTTCCTCTATAGTCTATACCATCTTTATAAATATTCATATTTGGCCTCCCACAAATTTTTAAACCCCATCCCCTTTAACTTGGTCCATAGATAATCTTTACAAAAATGAATATTTGAGCCCTTCAAATATTTAAAATTACATTTTGTTAAATTTCAAGATTTATAATTAGTTTGAATCTTAAAACATTATATTTTTTATAAAAAAAATTCAAAGGTTTTAGACAAATTTTTTTTTTCTTGTGAACATATATTTAACAATAAAATTCATAATTCATAATGTGCGGTTTACTTCTAATTTTTCTTGAACCCTTCAAACACTCATTTGTTTACAACCGATCGCGATAGAATTTTTATGTCTTAAATTTTTAAATACAAAGTTGAAAAAAATTAAATTATTATTATATTAAGTCGGCCCCCTAAGTATCGATTTATACCCTACATATATATCAATAAAAGAAAACGTTTAAAATAATAATAAATAGTAGAAGCTCGTACTACTGAATTTGTCCGGTGCCCTTGTTCGCTGGTCACGCCAAGAAAAGGACCATCATTGATAAAACAGCGTACGTTTTTCAAGATTCTTCGAGAAATGTCTGGCCAAATGTATACGCTAGATCATGAAACTCTCAGTGTTAGACGAAACATCCTGCGAGCCCGCATACTCTTATGTAAGCGAGAGTGACTTCAATAAATCATATTCCAACCGTGTAGTAGTTGTGATGTCTTCTTCAGGCCCAACCCCAGCACTGTCGCGTGCGTGCGTAGTCGTCATCGTCCTCTTCTTCCAGCAAAAACTATAGAAGCCAGTTCTGAATTTTCCCCCAGCTTTCGTCTAAACTAAGTTGGTGAATTATTTTACCTTCTTCCTAAACTTGACTAAAGATTTATGTCAACCATTTCCATGTTCGATTCCAAATTTTGGCACCATGTGATCTGAAGCTTAACATTCTTGATACGTACTTGGGAAGCTTCTCTCATCTCTGCGCGCGATACGCTTTCCAAGTATTTGTCCAGTTGTCGTCCCTCCTGTCTCCGAAATACCTGAGCAGGCAAATACGACTTTTAGAGCACAGTTTCAGAAGTCTCCCCTACCTTTCTCGTTTAAGTCCAAGCAAAGAAAAATCCTCGCCCTAGCTGCAGTTCCACGCCAGAGACACCTAACCCAGCATCGCTTTGTTCAACGTGCAAGCTCACATCCAGCAAGTTCGCGACAGGGAGTTTAGGGGATTGACCATTACCAAATTTATGGATGTCTGAGCGGCATCGTGCAGGCCCATTCGCCATTGATGATCGGTGGGCCAATGCAAGGAGATTGTGGTCGTGAGATCGACAAGCTACGCCGTTGCTGGCACGGCATGCACGGTTGCTTCTCAAGAAGTATCATCGAAAATTACGATTTGGTACTTCTTCTGTCTTTTTTTTTTTTAACTTGAAGCCCCCTTAGAGTTAATTTAGTTATAAATAATAAGAGAACTTTTTTGTTGTGGGGGATATAAAGCTTTAATGAAAACCAAAAAGTTAAAGTAGAAAAAAAAAACCCCAACAAGAAGTGGCGGAACCAAAAATGCAATCTAAGGGGGCAAATTCTTAAGAAAAAATGACCAAAATTTTTTTTACTACGTAATGCAAAAAAATATCTTAAAAGTTTTAAAAAAATGAATCTTGGAAAGACTAACACGAGGACTGAAATATTTACCATTTTGTGAATAAAAACAACATGATCTTGCAACAGATTTATTTTTCAAAAAATAAGAAACTAACATTAAAATTAACAAAATTTCAATAAACTTCATACTATACTACATAGTAGAATAATGAATAAAAGCTAAGGAAAAATTATCAATTGAAAGGAACTAAACACGAAACATTTTTGAATTTAAGGCCTACGTGACAATTCAAAGATACTAAGATCTAATAGCAAATTAAAAGGAACTAAGTATAGTATAAGCGTATTAAGATAGTTCTACTACGAAAATGAAACATAGCTTAAATATTCAAAAGCGCACATCAAATTCTTATAGGAAATAAGAAGAGCAAAAACGATGTCCTCCTTATAATCTTGATGAGTAAGATAACACAATTCTCCTCTTGCCTTCTATAAGCCCCAAAAGATCAAATCTTGTTCCCCTTCATAGTGAAGCAAACTATACAAAACCCGATCAAATTTGCTGACATGCTACAGGTTTCAGTCAAAACTTACTTTAATTTTTCTTTGGTTAGCTGTCGCTGAGATTTCACCTTATTTTCATCTTGTTAGGATTTCAAATTCAGCATTACCGTCTTGTTAGGATTTCAAATTCAGCATTACCGCCTACTAATAGAGTTATTCGCCTGAGTAACAAATTAGGAAATAAATATAGATAAGACTTCTCCCTAAATGCTGGAAAGAACAAGTGTTCAAGAAAGCTCTTACTTGTTTTCTGCTATTGACTTTTCACTTTCTTCTCTTGCCTTGCTCAGTGATATCTTCTTCTATGTTGCTACTGATCTTACAAGCACTATGTCTGAAGAAACTTAAAATTGTAAGTCAAAAAGCTTATTTACAATGAAAAGGAAGGACCTTTAAAATCTGGAAGCGCGACGGTATCCTCATTTTCTGGCAAAATTAAATTCGATTAAATTACGGTGCTGTCATTGGATATTTTACTCTATACCCTTCAACTTATACTTTTTTACCTTGTCACCAACAAGAATATTAGTTATGAATGTACGACACTACGTAGCAAGGAAAAAAAATTTTTAATAAGGGTACGTACAGGTACTCCGCTTACGGAAGCTCCTGACCCAGACATTGTATAGTTACTAAAAGGTCCTTGCTATCTTGACAGAGTCATTCCTTGAGATAGAGTAAATATTAGTGGAGGTAGGGTTATTTTAGTCGTTAGGTGCGGATCAGGCCAGCCGAAGCCACCGAAAGTATCCAAAAAGTCAAGGAAGAAAGAGCAGTTGGTTACATTTGGGGTGAACGAAGAAAAAACCGAACGGATTCTCAACTAATGGCAGGCACTCGTGCTGGAGATTTTGTCAGAAGAAACGAGAAGTTTAAACGGAAATATGCTTTATGAAGGGGGCGGCCCATATAGAAAAAAAAAAAAAGTTTTGTAACAGATTTTTTCCCCACCGCCCCTGACTAGATCCGTCTCAGTCAACAAGCAAAAAAAGTAAATTAATGTGGTGTTCGTTTGTTAAAATTTTAAAAAGTATTATTAAAATTTTGATATTTTTATTTTATTATAATTTTGATCATATTATATATATATATATATATAAATTAAAAATTTTAAAATGTATTTATTTTGTTAAAAAAATTTATACCTCAAAATATTGAAAAAATAAATCTAACCTTTAAGTGGACGTAATCATCAAGAAAAAAAAAAACGTCCTGACAGCCCCATGTGAAGTGGACGGTAGCAATGACTGTGGATTTCCGTGTCACATGTCACATCCTCTAGTCGTGTGGGAACGGTAGCTCGTGGGATGTCCGCCGTACTTATGTACGGCAATTTGAACAACGTTTTGAAGGGTCCCACCCACCACTGGCATTTAATTATTTCTCCGCTACGTTGCTTTTACGTTCCGAAGTCCGAACCACGGTAAGCACGTTCGGCCTGCTAACGTCTCATCGTTTGGATTGGTTGGATATGATTGGTGGCTTCTTGATTATATATTGGGTTAATGACTTTCTTTCGTCCTTAGATTTGGGCTCTTCTACCAATTTCGTTCTTGAGTTTTCTCATTTATCATACGTAGTCCTAAGGTTTAATAGTTTTGTCAAAATAGTCTTTCCGTCCTCTTCCGTCAACGAATTACTCAGTCAACTAACGACCTACACGTCATCATCAATCAGCCAGTGACACGTGTTAAATGTCACGTCACTTTTTTGCCACATCAGAAAAAATAAAAAAAATAAAAAATAAAATCGTCAAACTTTAAAAAAAAAACCAAAACCAAAACCCTCCCTGGAAGGGGTTAATGACTTTTTTAGTCCTTAAGTTTTGACAACTTTATTTTTTCGTCCTTGAGTTTTCTCATTTATCACACGTAGTCCTCGGGTTTCATGGTTTTGTCAAAATGGTCCTTCCGTCAACGAATTGCCCAGTCAACTAACGACATACACATCATCACCAATCAAAATGTGACACGTTTTTTTCTTTTTTTTAAAAAAAAAGTGCCACGTCATTTCGCTAAACAAATAAAATAAAAAAATAAGATTTTTTTAAGTTTAAAAATAAAAAAGGCACCCCCCTCACGGGGGGAGCCCAGCGGGGTGGCTCCCGGCCTCCCCTGGAGAAGGGGAGGCCGGTGGCTCAGGGAGCCACCCCTCACGGGGGAGCCCAGATCTGGGCTCCCCCGTTTGCAGGGTGGCTCCCGGCCTCCCCTGGACAAGGGGAGGCCGGTGGCTCCTTGGAGGCCGGTGGCTCAGGGAGCCACCCCTCTGCAACTCCGGCGAGTTTGCTCTTTTTTTTCACGAAAAAATTTTTTTTTTTGTATTTTTTAGCGAAATGACGTGGCATTATTTTTTAAAAAAGTTACACGTGTCACATTTTGATTGGTGATGACGTGTATGCAGTTAGTTGACTGGGCAATTCGTTGACGGAAGAGGACGGAAGGACCATTTTGAAAAAACCATGAAACCCGAGGACTACGTGTGATAAATGAGAAAATCCAAGGACGAAAAAATAAAGTTGTCAAAACCTAAGGACTAAAAAAGTCATTAACCCTATTTCTCCGCTACGTTGCTTTTACGTTCCGAAGTCCGAACCACGGTAAGCATGTTCGGCCTGCTAACGTCTCTTCGTTTGGATTGGTTGGATATGATTGGTGGCTTCTTGATTATATATTGGGTTAATGACTTTTTTTCGTCCTTAGATTTTGGCTCTTTTACCAATTTCGTTTTTGAGTTTTCTCATTTATCACACGTAGTCCTAGGGTTTAATGGTTTTGTCAAAATGGTCCTTCCGTCCTCTTCCGTCAACGAATTACCCAGTCAACTAACGATCTACACGTCATCACCAATCAGCCAGTGACACGTGTTAAATGTCACGTCACTTTTTTTGCCACATCAGAAAAAATAAAAAATAAAAAAAATCGTCAAACTTAAAAAAAAAAAAAAAAAACAAAACCAAAACCCTCCCTGGAAGGGGTGACCGAAGCCACCAGCCTCCCTTTGCTGGGTGGCTCTCGGCCACCCCTTCTAAGGGGGACCTGTGGCTCATCGAGCCACCGCTCGCGGGGGGAGCCCCCCTCGTGGGGAGGCTGGGGGGAGGCCGGCTGGGTCCCCCCCGTGATGGGAATCATCGCGGAGCCACCCCTCGCCGGGGACACGTGTCACTGGCTGATTGGTGATGACATGTAAGCCGTTAGTTGACTGAGTAATTCGTTGACGGAAGGACCTTTTTGACAAAACCATGAAATCCAAGGACTACGTGTGATAAATGAGAAAACCCAAGAACGAAATTAATAAAGGGGTGAAAACCTAAGGACGAAAAAAGTCATTAACCCTTATATAATTCAGTAAAACCCTCTTGATAAAGACTTACATAATCCACCGAACTTTGTTTACAATTAATCCTCAATTTTAATAAAAGACACCTAAATCGTACCTGCTCTTAGAGTTTTCATGACTCAATATTAATAGCTAAGCAAGCAAACTATTCATTTATTTTAGGGTATATTCATTTAGAAAAGTATTTTAAAATATACATAATGCAATAAAATTTACAAAATATACATCCAAAATCTAAAAAAATTATATACAAACATTAATGTCTTTTATACAAACTCCATAATTTTTCAAAAATAATTCTAATAAATCTTTTCTCTTTATACTTTTTCATCAAATTCTAAATATTTTTTATTAAAAAATTATATCAAATCATCTCTTTCTACATTTTTTTAGAAACTATAGTAAAATTAAATATCTTCAAAAAATTTCATCAATTTTTACAAAAAACGTACAAAATGTTAATTGACATAAATATTCACAATTATATCAAAAATCCAAAAAATCTTATAAGCTTTTATAAAACTAACATCTCCAGCGGGATAAAATTACTAGTTGAGAGTAGTAAATAACATTTTGGTAATAATTTAGAGGTTAGAAGTTAAGAACTCTCTTATTCTTATAATTAGATAAATCTCTTTTTTCTTTAAATCTCTCTTTTTTTAGTAAGAAATAATTGAAACCTAATCTAGATTACCAAGAGGTGCCACCGAATACATTGACTAACATTTTTCAATCAAAGCTGCTCATGTTTTCTTAGCATCCTAAAACCAGACAAGAAAGAAACATTGACGAACTTCATAATATCTTGTCATTGTCATTACTAAATCTGGTTACAATTGCCTAAAATAAGAGAGAAAAAAGATCCTCGATCAGTCTATTCAATCTAGATGTCACCGTAGAGCACGCAACATTCTATAGTAATTATGGGTTAAAAAAAACTAGAGTTTGCAAAAGTTATATGTTTTCCATCTCAAGTTATCACCCATGTTGTAAAAATTACCTGTACGCTGTCTAATAAAATAATTTTTAAGGTTACCATATTCTCCAATTTTTCTAATTGTAACATCTTAATTAATAGAAGATGTGCATTAACATCTTTTACATATATATTTTAAGGGTGGTGCATATATATGTTAAAGCTAGTAATTTAGGATTAAGATACTCTCTCCAAATTGCATGATTCAATTTGGAAAGAGAAATATATAATTATGAGTTATAAAATTAAGGTACCCTAAGAGGGATGAAATTAGATTTTAAAACTTGTTAGGTAGTTACTCCCAAAAATGTGTTTGCTAGATATTAGTTTAGATTGTCTAATAATAATTCCTCAATTGAGATAATGTGAATTGATCAGTAGCACAATATAAAGAGACTTAGAGAGATAAAAGAATTGAACATAACAAATTTTAAATAGTTCAGAAATCTGCCCTACATTCACTCTTCGAGTTTCTTTTCCACCCCCGACGATTCTCAACTAATCTTCCTTTAATTGAGGGGATAATTTTCTTACAACCAAGCTTAAGAAATCATTAAGTTAAAAAAAAATCTGTCTCTAGAATATGAAATGGATGAACGGTTTTTGAAATAGAAACTGACTTAATGAAATAAATAATACAAAAATAGAGTCACTATACTACCAGTTCTTTAAGGCCATGACAATTGACAATAAGAATTAAGAATTTCTCTCTCCATTTCCACCTAATACGCACTTTTGAAACGAAAACTTATCCTTATTACAAAATTCTTAGCCAACTCGGTCTTCAAGTCCAAGACAAAGAAATTAAATCCCTAAATGGAAACTTCTAGTCACCTTTCCGGCTTTCCCTACGGTCTACCCATTGATCGCCGCGAGTAGCACTTTATCCTCCCGTTGATCCATCTACATTTTCTGCAAGTTAGTCTGGGTCAGTGACCCTTTCTTCTAATTCACGACCCTTTTAACTTGTTTCATGACAAATAGTTCTTATGAGCCAAGCCAACCAATACGCATATTACAAGCTGGCTAGTCAGACTTCGTTATTTTCAAAACTTTGAGGACGTTCATGTCAGTGAAGATTTTTGCAATTTACAGGGAAAATAAAAATTACGCAAAACATAAATATATATTCTTTTTGGGATGCGTACTAAAATTAAACCTTTTTTCCAGATATTTTTCCCCCATGGCAAAGCATTAATTATGACGACATGGCCCCACCAAGTTGTACTCAGATTGCCGTGGCAACTGGCCCATGCAGGGATATTTCCGGGCTTTGTGATAAAAGATAGCAGAAATTATTGACTAATATGCCATGAATTAAAGAAAAAGCCAGGAATATGGTCGGGGCCCACAGCCGAACCGGGCTGGCCCAAAACCGGCCGGTCAATTCGGTTCGGGCCGGTTTGGGCCGGCCCAGTGGGTTTCGACCCAAACTTGTTCAGCCTTATTATGGATGGCAATTTGCTAGCTATTAGTGTCGGATTTCAGGTCCCACTCACCTTACTCTGATGCCGGTCAAAACCGGTCGTAACCTCAACAACAGTGATCGGTCTATGACAATAGAGGAAGGGACTCTACCACGTGTCTGATTATGCCTTAAGGTCAAATGCACGAGGTCCGACACGATGATATTTTCAATTATTCACGGCTTCAAGACGCCGCCGAATGTCTGACTTTTCTGGGGTCATTCAAGTCTTTTAGATGTAATGTAGATTTTTGGGAGTGGGGGCCACTACGCTCCTTGCCTTAGGGACCACCACTACGCTCCTTGCCTTCTTGAAGTTCTTTTGGACACTTGGGTTACGTTCGTTTAGAAGTTTTTTTTAGTAGGATTTGGAGTATTTTTAAAATTTTTAGGTAATGTTAGAGTTGTATTAGTGTTGGTGTTGAAGTTGTTAAGGTGTAAAAAAAGTAATGATTATGTTTAAAGTTGTTCTTTATATTTAAAATTTATTAATTTTTTTTATTAAAAATTGAATATTTAAAAATATTAAAGAAAAATAAAAATAAAAATAAAAACACAAAACGACAAATAAAACATGTGGGCGGCAGGGGGACAATGACAGGAACTTGCAGCGACAATATCTTAAAAAATAAAAAACAAAAACAAAAAAATCTTGAACTTTGATACTCATTTGTTGAACGTGAAAAGAGTAGGATTCGATTCCTACTTTTTTATTAAAATCGAACATGGCCTTGGTTTGTAAAATTATTCTAACACACTTAATAAAATTCATAAAATAAATATTTAAAATTTCAAAAAAATTCAACTCGTTTATTAATAATTTTTACATAAATTTTGATAATTTTTCACACAAATTTAATACATTTTTTTTTAAAAAAATCTTAACAAATCTCTCTCTCCTTATTTGTTATAATCAAACTACAATATTTTTTTTATTAAAAATGATATCAAACCATCTAACTACACTTTTTTACAAACTTTAATAAAAATTAAATATCTTTAAAAAATTCATCAACTTTTGTACAAAATTTTTTAAAATTTTAATTTACATAAATATTTACAATTTTATAAAAATTCTAAAAATCTTAGAATTCCTCATAAAACAAACATTCCCTTCAAATCGCAATAGATGACGAAGTGAGTTGCAACTATTTGAAGGTTGTTCTCTTAAAATAAAATTTATTATGCACTATAAATTTAAGGTTAACATTTAAACAAATATAATTTAAATATTACAATACAAAATTTAAAGGAGAATGAATTGAACAAAATAGTAATTAAATATTAATTAATATATTCAATTAATTGTTTTGGTCATGCTTGGTAGTCGCTTTGTTCCTATCTCTGATTAAATTGTCAAATATTAGGGTGTGTTTGACTATCAGAATTTTGGTATATGAAAATTGGTAAAAAAAATGAAAAGAGTGATGATTTAAGTAAATTTTTTATATTTATTTTGCTTAAAATAGATAATTTTACAGTGAGATAAATTATTTTAAATTTATTTTATCAGGCCAAGTATTTTTTATAACTATATATTCTATATTTTGCACTTATTGCTAGATGAAATGAACTTTGCTAGTTCCAATAGCAAAATTGTAAAATATATGGGTAATTTAAATTGTGCTGTATGATGTTAGTTTGTGGTTTAAAATTTTAAATTTGAAGTAATTAAATAATATAAAATATATTTATTTCGAATAAAGAAACAAAGATGGACCGGTCTGCGGTTAACGCACATAGACAAGTTGAAGCTTATTGCCTGGTCACATCTACCCAATACCCAATATCTCTTCAATGGCGGTATCTACGCCCCAAAACTGAGCGCGAGGCTGGAACTTTAACATTAACGCACATAGACAAGTTGAAGCTTATTGCCTGATCACATCTACCCAATACCTCTTCAATGACGTCAAAAACAACCTTAAATGTCTGCGTGGATTTTTCTGGTTTCACAATGAATGGCTGGCAGAGAACCAAGATTCTCATTTCTCCCACTTACTTTTGACGAACACACATCCACGCCGAAAAAGCTAATTGGATAATGGGTTGTCGCTTTTGAATTCTTAAGATATTTTAAAAATTAATTTGATTAATAAAATTATAAAATAATCTTTCATTTTTATTAAATTATTATTATTTTATTATAATATTCATTCATATCTTTTCACACCAATCTTTTAATTAAAATATAATAAGATTACCGTTACTGAATTAGGAGCAAACTATGGTCTTAGATATAATCCACACATCACTAAACCACCGTGTCATTTACCATAGTTGATGGGTCTTAAAATCTATAAATGATATTAAGATGGGAAAATTTTAATTATTTTAATTTTAAAAATGAAGATTAAGATTCTAATAACTCTCGCTCGTGTTTATCTTTGTAGCTTTAACATTTTAGAGGTACTGTTGGACAATTGAAGAGACAACCCTGGGAATGCAAGTAAATTTAAGCTGGGTGTACAATTTCCCTATAAAATTGGGCCATCCCAACATGTGATGTTAGAAGTACAAATACGATCTAACCATTCGGCCTGAAGCCGCAAAGCCCAAAGAGTTTTGAGCAACAATTACCAAAAGTCAGCGAACTTGCTGTGAACAGAGAAGTGTCTAAGAAGCTGATCTTGTGTGTTGAATATGTATACCATTTTTTAATGTCACTGTAGTTTCTTCCTTATTGTACAGTTTGAACAGGATTGATCCCTCTTGACTCTCTTGAATTTGGGCATAGTGGATGAGCTTGGACTCTCTGGGGTCTTGTTGATGTTGTGGTAACGGATTTTGTAGCACAGTAGTTCTCTTAACGCTCGGGGATGGTTGCTTCGCTGGTTGCCCCCTCCCATTCTGAATTTAAAAAAAAACTTGTTAGGGCATAACTACATTGATTGGCTTATATATCAATACAGCCTCATTTATCCAAAAAAAAAAAAAGCCCCGCGCTTTGGCATTGAGAGAAATATGAGTCAAATTCCATGGCTTTATTCATTATCAAAAAGGAGAGAGTATTCTAATTGTCATCATCTTGATCCTGCAGAACGAAGATCCATTAGTTCATTTGTAGTTTTTTTTATTGTTTTAAACCAGACTTGTACGAGTTCATTTCTTAATTTGTATTGAAACTCCCATTGTATAACTCAATAAGGTGTGCATTTGTAAAGACTTTTCGATAAATGTTTAGCCAAAGTTATATGATTACGAAGTTAATGCATTGTCTCTCACCATGTCTATGTAAAAGAGAGAAAATTAGACAAAACATAGTCCGAGGCCGCATGTTATGTGTTCGATTCTTTCTTAACAGGCACTTGACTTCAATAAATGAGATCCGTTGAGTGTTGTGATGTTTTCGGGCCTAACCCCAGCACCGTTAGCGTCACTTCGTGTCTGTGCGCTAAAATTTTGATGAGGTAAAATAACATGAGTTTTGATAATAAGTAAAAATATAAATTATTTGAATGTATTTTTTATATTTATTATAATAAAAAAAGATAATTTAATTGAGAGAATTATTATAGTCGCCATCCTCTTGTTCCCGCTAACAATAAGCCACCTCCAATAGATGGAAAAAGGAAGAACACTACTCAGTGGCGGATGCGAGGGGTGTCAGAAGCTCAATCCCTATAAGCCCAAGCCAACCTTAATTTTCTAGCCTGCAGGGCCTGGGCCCGTTAGGCCATGCCTTTATTTTTGAATAGGCAGGGTGAAACGAGCTGCCTTAAAAAAAACTGGTTTCTCTTTCTCTCGACGGTCGACACTCTCTCTCTTCGAATTTTCTCTCCCTCTCTTTCTCGCCCACCGCCGCACCATCGTGCCCACTGACTCTTCCATCCGAATAAATATCTACACAGCCCCCTAATTCCTAAATATAAAGCCCTCAGAGATCTCGTCCATTCCATTCAAGTCCAAGAAGCCCTTCCTCCATCCGAAGTCCCAGAACCCTAAATCCAACACCCCCGAGAAGTCTACACAGCCCCCTCGCCACTCGCGCAACTGCAGCTTCGCGCTCACGATAAATGAAGTCCAAAGGTTGCCGAGAAACCTGCAGGCAACCCCGTTCATCTGCCAGAAAAGAGATATTTTTAATTTGGTTGAATTCGATATTAAAAAATTTGCTTTGGCTAATTATTTTTCTCCCACCTGGATCTGTTGGGCAGCTATGAAATTCTTGTGGAGTTCTTTGATAGCCTGGACAATTGTCACAATTCCATGTGACTGGCTCGGTTGAAGGCTTCAACACCAACTTTTGGGAATCTCTGCCCGAAAGTGGAGTGTTTGACTGATGGGTAGTTTTTTTCAGTTTTTATTTTTATTTGTCTTTGCTGAATTGCTGCTAAGATTCTGGTATTTTTATGATTCTCTTTTTGTGTTTGGTTTATGAGGAATCGAAAACTCGGTAGAGAAAATTTTTGTTGGTATGAACTTCTGAATTTCATTGTTCTTGGATTCCTTGGTGAGGAAGGTCGATTCTTGTCTAATAATATGTTTATCTAGCCTCTGTTCAAAGCTGGGAAAGAAAGGTAGAAAATAGAAGAGAAGTAAAAAAATCCCCAGGACCCAACTTCTTTAGCAATTCAGTGTTTTTCTATTCCCAGGATCCAAACTGATCTAATAGTGGCCACCAAAGTCTTACATTGCCTACTCTTTGATTTCCAACGTATGAATGTTTTATTTTTTGCATTTTTTTTATTGTATAGGAGGTTTTCCTACAGTCACTTGGCGCAGATTAAGTTTATCCTGTGCAATGCAATTCAGATAAGAAGGGTGCTTGTGTTTGATGAACGGACAAGTTGTATGAAGCCAGATCTTCATATTTCTATCAATGTTGATGCAATAGAGACTGATGGGAAGCTGAAATCTGAAAGTGTTAATATGCACTTGAGGAAGATCTTCTAAGCACGGCTTGCTGATTTTTCAAAATCTCATCCTGAGGTATATTTAGTCTATTGATTCTGTGTATCTTATAAGTTGTTGGAGGATGAGATTGAATCGGTTTGGAATTTGGATATTTTAGTAGTATCATTTTTAATTAATTTGATTGTAATATCAATTGAATGCAATGTAATTAGATTGAAATTTGGATTTGAATTAATTAGATTGGAATTTGAATTTTTGAGTTGTGATCCGATTGATTGATTATCTTCAGTTTGTTTTATTTTGTTTAGATAATGGATAAGTTTGTGATAAGAAAACCACGCAGCGTAGTGTCGTCTAATACTCCTAGCGTGGAGTCGTCTCAGTGGTAGTACATAGAACGGTACGTGTATTCTAATATTTTTAATGCTTTTAGTCTTTAATTTTCGATATTGTATCTCTTAAGACAATTTTTTGCATTACGAATGGAAAAAAATTTCTTGTCATTTCGCATTTAAAGTTTGACCTCCATAAATTTTGATCCTGGATCCCCCACTGACTCTACTCATCAGCCGCCTCTGATAGACTCCGATAGCATGGGCATAGATGGATCTACCGGTGTATTCTCTGCCTCATATGCTACTCCTGATGAGTTGTGATAACTACCGTGCATTCCTTTAGTTGCAACATCACTCTTTAAGCTGGTTACATCATCAAATCCACCATCGATCAAATATGCAGGCCTCGAAGTTAAAGTGCTCAGTTCCATATCTCCGGAAAGCATTGCCACCACACGCGACATTGATGGCCGTAATAGTGTGAGATGCTTGACTACACAGAAGAGATACTTCTATCACTCGTTTCACTTCATCCTCATTGATGGTTTGCGGGAGGTCCCCAACACCCACCCAGACCACCACCTGGGGTGGAGGAACCCTCCCTCTAGCCGCTCATAACTGGCGGCCAGAGGTGGAGGGGGAGATCCTCCTCCACAGTGAAAGGATCCGGGTTTCGATATATTTTTTTAATTATTTAATGACAAGTGTCTTGATCAGAATGAATTTTCGTTCAGAAAGTTTTGATACTAAAATGACAAACTTAGTGAGCATTTTAAATTTTTTAAAAAACCAATGAGTTTTTTTAAAAAGTTACAAACATTTGTAAATTTTCCTTATTTGTTACTCTTTACTTTTCAATCTATGGAATGAAGAGTATGCATTTCACAAAACTTGCTTGCGTTATTGGAGGCCTGACCCCCTCGAAGTGGTCAATTACTAACTACGTTACAGCACAGTCACCAACTATTGAATAATAGGTAGCCCAAGAAACACAGAGAGACAAGTTCAATCAAGCTTCTCGGGCAGTCAGATCTACCGAATACCTCTTCAATGGCGGTTCGGACTTCAAAACCAACCTTAAATGTGTGCGTGGATTATTCTCGTTTCAAGTTGGTAGAGAGGAAAGGCGGTTACCAGAAGAGATGGAACCGGTTCAACTACTCACAGGAATAGAAAATTTTGGATTATTCTCGTTTTACCGCGGATAGAACCGAAATATAAAATTTTGAATCTGGAGGCGCTCAAGGCACATATAGACTCGCGAGCAGAATGGGGGCGACAATGGGGAAATTTTGATGTTTGTAATATTCCGACGAGGATCCAAAACTGTGATTTATTGTAATCTGCTCCAACTATGAAATCCACTACTTACTCATAAAAATAAAGGTTAGTCGACAGAGTTGTGCCATTTCCAGATGATGTCTAGATCTGTGCTCTCACTATGAATCTAATTGATTAACAAAAAGTAGCATTTGAAATACAGTCCACAGATCTTTTTTTTCTAAATAAATACAGTCCACAGCTCAAAGTGTGAGAGAGAGAGATATCGGGGGAGGGACTCGGAAGAAAGGGAGGGAGACTCGTGGGAATGGGAATGGGATAGAGGGGCAGCGGGCTAGCGACAAACCGAGATCATTTTTTTTTTAAGAAAAAAGAACTGCCGCGACATTATACGAGAATTTCAGGTTCTGAAAAATTGTCTAAAATAGCTTCCGTATCGATACCGGAATCTATGATTCTGGCCGGAATATTTGCCCACCCTTAATACCTTAATAGAGTGCTAAGATTCTCCCACTTGCTTTGTATAAAAACACCTCCGTACTACGGAGAAAGCTAATTAGCAAGCAACTCAGTTGGAGCCATAAAAGCTGCAGATAAATATCTGATATCCAAAGCCAATAACTTCCATACATCAGTCTCGTGGGATTCCCGCATATCCTGTTAGATTCTTAGGATATTTTAAAAAAGAGACATATACATTTTTCGCAACATTACATATTATGCCTGGCGATTGAAGTATATATATACAGTGTAGATTTATCCTGAACCAGAAATGGAATGAGAACAAAAATAGACACCAATTTTCACCTACCCTCATCGACAGTCTCATGGAGCCTGGGTTGAGATGGACTTATCATTGGTGTTCTCTGCATTATAACCCACAATGCTTGTACTTGATGATGAGTTGATATAGCTCGTATCGGTTGCCACAAAATCACTAATCAAGCCGGTTGAATCATCGAATATCCAGTCATTCAAATATCCAGGCCTCAAAGTTACAGTGCTTACTTCAATATCTCCTGAAAGCATCGCCACCACTCGTGACATTGATGGACGTAACAATGGGGATGCTTGAGTGCACAAAAGAGATACTCCTATCACCCGTTTCATTTCTTCCTCATTGATATCTGATAATGTAGTGTCCACAAGATCAGCTTCACAGTTGTTTTCATGTAGGTGCCAAGCCTGAGAGGGATATATGTTATATCAGGCTTCAGAATACAGTATAAAGGGTGGGGGCAGTGGATATTCCAGAGTGTTACTTAAAAGTCAACTATAGAAGGGTTCCGAACATAGCACAAAGGTGTGTGGATGTTGGCAGTGCAAATTGTGTCAATTGAATTTAAAGGTTCAAACTATACTATAAAGCTGTTGGAAATGATTATTCTAACTGTTTGAATGACACCATGTTTTGCAGAACATCTAGATCAACCCAATTGTTTCCCGTAAATCTTCCATAGCCTGATTTAATGACTCCGATAGATCTTTTTCCTATTTCAAGCACTCCCTTCAATATATTCTAGGGCATTCCCAATATTTCCTACCAGAGAGTGGTTATGCAAAGTTCAAAAATAGGAGTGATCACATATGATGAATACAAAAGGCCAAAGTATAAAAGTGGGCTTACTTCTTATCTTGAATTTGAAAAATGAATTCTGGAAAAAGGCTGATGACCTAGTGTTGGTCATAGGAGAAGGTTCTTACTAGGGAAGGTTTGGCTATCAAGAGTCATCTTATTTTGCATTGAGTGCAAAGTTGACTATTTTCAGAGTCCTTGGTAGAAGCAACTGAGATTAGTCTGCTTCCTGGGATATCCAGACTTTCCTTTTAATATGATCCAAGTGAACTAATTTTTGGATGCTCTATACAAGCGACTAAGGTTTGTCTCCTTCGGTCCTTCGGACATCCAGACTTCTCTTAATATGTTCCAAGTTCTAATCTTACTTCAACTTTTGGCAGAAGCAGAATAAATGAACTCAGATCCCATACCTAAACAAGATAAATTCAACTGGAACTTCTAAAAGGACAGAAGTCAATTCCACTCAAGAAAGTAATAACTGTATATATGGAGCACAAAGGCTGTTGATACCCATTCAAGCAGATAGATCTTCTCTTCTTCCAAGGTTGAGTCACAATTCGACCTCCCACTAACAACCTCTAGAGCCACAACACCGAAGGCAAACACATCAGCCTTCTCTGTAAGGTGCCCACGCATGGCGTACTCTGGTGCAAGATACCCGCTACAGTAAAATCATATGCACAATTTAGTACTAACATAACTACAAAACAGAAGTGAAATTCAAGAATCATACAGTTCAGAAAGGCAACAGAGGTGACTGGCAAAAGCCCTTTGGATCTTACATAGTCCCTGCAACACGGGTGCTTATGTGGGTCTTTTTATCATCATAAAGCTTGGCCAAGCCAAAGTCTGATATTTTGGGGATGAGATTAGAATCAAGAAGAATATTACTGGCCTTCACATCTCTGTGTACAATTCGAACCCTTGACTCCTCATGAAGGTATGCTAAACCTCTTGCTACACCCAAGCATATATCATAGCGTGTTGACCAATCGAGATTCAAACTTCTGTTGCCTGCCTCATGCAAGCTTATAAACATTAATCTACTTGATACACATATTAAACGCAATTAGGTGAGTGGTATCTACATATATACATGAGACAGAGAGCAACAGTAAATATCAGTACATACCAAACAAAGCTTGATCAAGACTTTTATTCTCTAGAAATTCGTAAACAAGGAGTCGTTGATCCCCCTCAAGGCAACACCCATACAATTTCACAAGGTTACGATGTTGCACAGCAGATATGGTTGCAATCTCAGTTATGAACTGGTTCAATCCCTGGTGTGATGCTACAGACAGTTGCTTCACTGCAATTACTCTCCCATCATTAAGCGTTCCCTATTCAGGACAAAATTTCAACAAAAATATTTAGGACAATATCTTTATACTCGAAAAAGTCTTTTCCGGAATTATTTTTCCTCTATTGAGACATGACATACAGATCAGTATAACTGGATCAGGTAACAAACTGTACGATGCCTAGAAAAGGAAAATGAGAAATCAAGTCATTATCTGATACTTCAAGCAGAACTTTAAAACACATTGTCCCATATTTTTAGGAGTTTCAATTATACCATCACATTCTCCCAACAACAAAGCATTTTCAACATCCAATAGTGCTCCGAACCAGTTACTCAAAATTATATACCCTCCATAAATGTGAATTCTCCTCTATTCAGAAATTTTCGCTGAATTTCTTTAAGTGAGACTCCTTAGGTCATGCATCAATTTTATTTTCCTCCAAATCGCTCACCCTCGGTAAACAATTGTGTAAAATCAGGGTACTAGAAGACTTCACTTCTTGCCAAAGTTACCTTATATCTTTAAAATTTTGGCTTTGTACTTGTAAATATACGCCAAAGCTAAATGGTAGCATATAATAGGCCTTATTTCCCCATGCAATGATTTCTCCCTTTACTAGACAAGTGTAACGAACAAGCTGCAGTAAATTGTATAATTCCATGCTAGCCTTAAAAGAGGAACAAAGAAAACATAATTTCTATTATGTGTTGAAAAGATCAACCTAGCTATCTACCAGACTTGGAGGTGGGCGAATATGCGTTACAAACTTATTCAACCGTATAAAAAATTATGTGCACAGCCTGTTCAACATGAAAATTAACAAAATTGATTGTATACCAATAATCAGTCACAAAATGCAAACAACATGAAATCATGGCATAGGAAAAGAAAATAAAATAAAAGAGGTGATGTTGAAAGCTGTGTTTCATTGCATCATGGAAATTCCAATAAATGTATAGCAACTCCATACTTGTAGCAGATAGCCTACTTTAAGGAATTCACATTGGTCAGCCAGTTTGTGTCCTTCATTGGAATAAGGGATTTACCTTGTAGACAGGTCCAAATCCTCCCTCTCCAAGCTTATTAGCAGGATTAAAATCTCCTGTAGCTGCCTTTAGTTCAGCGTAGCTGAAAGTGAATGGCCTAACATCCATTCCTAAGAGCTCTGCCATTCCAACATAAACACAAGTTTGAATCAATTTTCTTAAAGCAGAAAATGCAGCATATTTTTACATGTGAATCTCAGAAAGTTCCCTTTTCTTAAGCATCAACCATCAATGTGCTCTCGTCAAAGATGCTGATGGACTGAAGATGGGAGGTTTAATAGCAAGAACACATTGGAGGTTGCATATATCATGGGGTTTCATTGGCCAAATTTCTTATGTTACTGCCTACTTTTCGCAAAGTATATTTGAAGATGCGAATTTTTTATGACTCGCAGATATAAAGAAGAGGTTTTGATAAAAATGCCTTGAATTCAGCCATTCGTATGCAGAAATGATATTGTACATTGCAGTTTGTACTTGACACAAAATGCAGTTTGAAGAGGCCACTCCAATCATAAAGCAGTAAAATAGAATCAAATGTAAGCAACAGCTCCAATCTCTTTCTTTCAGTTCTATAGATAAACCACAACTGAAAAAAGTTTGGTACCTGCTACTGGTGTGCAATATGATTGTTGGCTTACCTACTTCATTTGTTGGAATCTATTTTCTTTGTCGATCAATATAGAAAACCATCAAAATAGATAGACAGCTTAAAACTCCAGCACCAACAACAACAGCCACAATCAGACCAGTCCTGTTCTTCTTGCTGCTTGGAGGGTTGTTACTAACAGTGGGCACAAAATCTATCAAGAGAAAAGTAGTCGATAACATGGTACAGCATGTGAGGAAGCAGTACCTAATCTTCTGAAATGCGTCTATGGCCTTTGCACTTTATTACCTGGGGTAGCACTGATGGCTGAAATAGAAGGCCCATAAGAACCTTGTGAGGGTATACAACAAGTCCCTTTTCCAGCCCAAAAGAGATGGATTTCAAGGCAGTTTTCAGATACCTGAACCTCCTTATATTCCATCGGAACAGGTTTGTAAGACACACCGCCAGCCTTCTTACGTATGTCAAAATCTTTTGAAACACAATTCCCCTGGAATAGATAAATCCAGAATTAAACAAAACCGACAACCAAATATAAAAGAAAGGTGGTATGGTCATAGGGAAATAGAAGAGGGACAACTCCAAAAGTTTCATTCAAGATTCTGACCGTGGTTATAGACAATCTAGATTCCAAAACTAATTTTAGTCAAAAAATATTGTATAGAAATTACAGAGGCTAGTGTTGTGTCATACTCAACTAAAGTTCTGGAAAACAAATCATGGCTAAATAGATGCTGTGGAGAAGGAAAAATACAGGACCTGTGGTTGTCAATATCTGTCATGATCAAGGTAATATCTAGATTCATGAGTAAGACAGTCAATCAATGTGGTACACATTTGTTACTTGCTTTGTTTCAGAAACATAAACTCAGCTAGATTATTGAAAAGAATTAATACTTATATAAGACTTTTTGAGGTCGTCCTAGCCTCTAGTCTCTCTTTTTTTTATCTTGGTTAATTAGGGGGAAGGGGGAAGATCCACACATTGTACAAGGCCAAAGAAGTGGACTTATTCATCCTAGCCTCTAGTCAAGTCAAAAGAAAATGCTCTGATTCAAAAACAGTTGTGTAACAAGATGCATGCCTGAATATAAATATCAAAGACACGCCTTCCAAGACTTCTCCATGTGGGAGGGTTTTCAATAACTGTTTCAACAAACTGGAGATTCACAGTGTAGTTGCCGTTCTCGAGTCCTAAGCCATAGTATCTCAATGATGAAGCAGAGACTCGGGCTGTCTGGAACAGCTCTGAATCTAAAGTTGTGACTTGATGTGGTGAAGTAGTTGTATACTTGCTTGACCCGGTAGAATATCCAACATTGCTAACTGCCCACCTGTTTGTGTTAGTTACGTAATAAGTAGCAGGACCAAGTGTCTCATCATCGCTCTCATAGACAATCCCACTTGAAGAGGTAATCTGAGGACCACCACACTTAATTCCAAAGTTGTAATCTGAAATAAAGAAGCCTTATCACTGTCTATGGGCAGGAAAGATAACCAAATTTACTGGGTCACAAAATGTATTAAGTGATATGTACATATGCATGTTATGCATTTCTATGGTGAACTTCCTTCCTAATTTAAATAGTCTATCACAAAGAAACTAGGGTGTTAGTTGTAAAATTGTTCAATTCATCTGTTACTTGAATATTTTAGCAGCTATGGACAAAAGATTGATATACTCAAATCTGAGCTATGCATACTGTGTAAATATCTCCATGGAAGGCTTCTTGGCAGAAGTTCATTGCCCTTGATATTTTTTTTCTACATGACATCATTTTCTTGAACAGAAATATTTTGGTTGATAAACTATTCTGATGCATGTCGCCAATCTAGCCCTTCGCTAAGCTAGATCCAATTTTCATGAATATACCATTGTTTTGAAAACATCTGAAGTTCTATCATGGTGTTCTTCCTTGGAAACACCAATCCGAGAGTAGAAAATCTTCCCTTTGTTTGCTCTCAATATGTACTACTGCCTCTCAATTTGCTAATGAAAGCAAGTTTTCTATTGTACTTACATATTCCAGCGCCTCGATTGCAAGGAAAGCTCCTTTGAAGACAGTTGAGACCAGAAGGCAAAGCCCTAAGAGCAGAAAAGAGATGACTTAGACAAGGAATATGAAATGTAAAGTTGCACATGAAATGTGACTATTTCCTGCAGCTATATCTGATTGGAACAATATTCTCATGCAGCTTAAGTTCTCTCTCCTGTAATGTAAAATAGACCCCAGGTTATGTGCAAATACAGAAACCTGATAGAATTCTAGCCCATGATTTTCCCTGATAGAAAAGGTCTTTTAAAGTTGTGCCTATTGAAAGATAGCAATTGCAATCACTTGAAGTAACTACGACTGTGAATTGCACAGAAAAAACAGGAAAACTAGTACTGGAAATTGATCCTCAACAGTACAGCAGAAAAGAATGAAGAGAAATGTCCACTATTTGAGCCAGAATTGGATTTCTATAAATGTATTGGTAGATCTAACCTTAGCCTTTTTCTTTTCTTTTCTTTTCTTTTCTTTTTGGTCTATTTCATTTAGAAATGATGTCAAAGAAAAAAAAATTCTACATTTTCCAATTCGGCTTTGATTGTCACCCCTGCTTTTCTAGGTATCGCATCAGCTCTATACTCTAGATTAGCTCTCACTGTTCTCTGTAAGGAGAGAATAGATCAGATGTTTAGCAAGGACAGGCATTTCCTCAGTAAGAAGATAATAACCTGGCTGGACTCGTTCTAACTCTAAAGGTTTTCATACTTGGGTAACTGGTGATTAGTGATGTGTTAATAAGGTCTCCCTCAACAGATCTAAGTTTGAAACAATCTGTAGATATACGTGCAAATGCCCAGGTATCCGGTATTTATTAGCCTCAAAATTTAATACTGTTACCCTATTATTACACACCGACACACAACATAACAAAGGTAAAGTGCAAAAAAGAGCAGAAAGCAAGCAAAAAATTCTAAAGCGTGAGATCATTCTCAAAGAAAATTGGTTGCACGAGAATATCAGGGATGAAGTGATTGACTATCTGTTAGCTTTGTGTTCTGTTTAAAATATAAGGCTTGTAAACAATCCTAACTGTCAGAAGTAGTTAGCAGATAATGATGAACTCCACAATACCGAAAAAAAATTCTTTCAAACTATGTTGCACACCAAAATTGCATGTTCAGAGCCTCATGACTACCAATTTCCAATAGCCTTATGCCATAATTGAAAACATAAGTAGTTGACAGCAGCCAATTAGAACGAGACAAATAACATTTTTAACTGGAAGGGAAAAAAACCAATTTTTTCTTGTTCCAGATTAATCTTGGAAACATTCAACTAATAACAGCTAAATGTAAAGCATGGAGATATTTACCCGCTGTTTGAACTGTCGATTGTGAAGTTGTTAACAACAAGATTACTGCATAGTAATAACCATAAGATCTCAATGTCAGCTTCACCATCAGTAAAATAAGAGTATGCAAGCACGTATACAAAATTCCAGATGTAGGATGATTGTTGGAAAGACAAAAATAGGAAGTTAATCAAGGTTAGCAAGTTAGGGAATGTCAGAAAAATTAATAGAACATAGAAAATTTTCCAAGACACAAACGTTAGTAAACGTACAGTTGTAAATTTTGCTGGCTAACCCAAGAAGGCAAGCTTCCCACTAAATTATTGTAAGACAAATCTCTGCAACCAAAAAAGTGCAAGGATGTTAGGGCCTGCTCCATACAGTTGGTAACAATGTCGTCTTCATTACTCAATTAGGCATTAGTCAAGTGACATTTATGCTCTGGAATAAACTTTTGACACCTCAATATCGGGAATCCAAAGCTGCTATAATTTTTGTTACTGCCATAGCCCCACTCTTATTTATGCTATGAGCTACACATGCAAATCCCTAGATAAAGGACACTTCAAACAAGTAAAGACTCCAGCTCTTAATCAATTATAGTATTCAGCAATATTACTACACGGAGGATAAAACTTTGACTAACTTGAGTACAAACCTACATACAGAATCTTCCAATGCAGAAGCATCTTCTCCATTATGATCATTATAGTCTGCTGTATAGAAGTTATCACTTTTCTCATATTAGATTTTAGAATGTAATAACCATAGCTATCCAAAATACTGCTCTAAATGTCCAATAACAAAGAAGATACTTGTAAAATCTCTCAACATCAGATAGACTATATGTCCTTCATATATGAACATCAAACGATTTATAAACCTTATACATTTTTACCGATCAAAAGGGGACTCCTTCAGTTGGTTTACTCACATGTTGAGAAGAGAAGTACTTTTTTGTGCAGGCAGGGTGCCATTTAAATTGTTATTCCCAAGAAACCTGAAAATGAAATCAATAGTACATGGATGAAAATGAAATCAATAGTACCCGTTCAATAGACAAAAGAGTATGTAAGGATGTATAACATGGAGTTCCGAAAATGTGGTATATTACAAGTAGGTGAGTGGACTCAAGTAGAAAAGTGAATCTGGAATCTGCCCTGTAATGTTGTTGAAGCTCAAATCCCTAGAAAACAAAATATAATATTATTGTATGGACTAAAAGAACAGTTATTATCACTTGGATGTCTACTTATAAAATTATTTATCTACAATTAAGTAACACGTGTGATCTTTATGTGGCTTAAGCCGATAATTTAAGCTGGAGACATCATCCCTATGAGAAAGAATGAGCAAGAAAAGGATAGAGACAAAGATGAATAGAAATAGGATGAAGTTGATACACTGTGCAGTTTTGGTATTCGTGATAAACAAGGTGATTTAATATGTTGCGACCCATGCAAAACAACCTGATAATTATATCAAGATTATATCAGTCTTTTCTCTTTAGTATGACAAGCTTATAAATTCCTTTTGTCAAGTTGGGGTTACACATCGAATAGATAACAATGTTCCTGTTCCTGTTGCATTGGATCATATTCAATTCAACCTAAGGCATTACCAGCTCCACATGTGCATACATAGTCATACCAATAGTTAATACTTACAGCTGTGTCAAACTTTGGTATTCTCCTATATTAGATGGAATTGAGTCAGAGATGTTATTATTCCTCAGCACTCTGCAAGATATGTAATGAAATGGTTATACCAAAATCTGGAGGAGAAACAATAACAGAAAAGAACACATCATCATTAAGAGATTCTGAATTCTAAGTTCCTTTGATGTTGCCTTACAAGACAGTTAGAAACTTCATATCCTTTATAAATGCCAGTGAAGAGCTCCCATTAGAAACATCACTTAGTCTCCTACAGCAATGTCAAAGATGAGATTGTTGTTAGCTTCATAGATCTGCAAAAAGCCAAAAAAGAAATGGAAAGAAAAGTATCCAAGAGATGTAGGTACGTACAACTCCGTCAGAGAAGTCAAATTGGAAAATGTTGAGGGTATTTGACCTTCGAAAGAGTTACCATGAAGCCTCCTACAAAAGCATTCGTGAGTTGCTAGTAAACTTTGAGCAAAAATGCATGTTTTATGTCGAATATACAAGTAAGCATTAAATTCTGTGAATTATAGACTGTGGCAACAATGTTTTGTACCGACTTTAGCTTGAGCCTTGTAAAGAATGTGTGAACAAACCAAAACTATAGGGCTAGCAATATTGTCTTACAAATTAATAAGCTTGGACCAATTCCCTATGAAGTCGGGTATCCTGCCTGTGAGTTCATTGTCATATGCCCACCTGAGACAAAAAGAAAAATTTCCTCAAACAATCCTATCAACTTTCTTTATACGCAGATATAAGAAAGTATTCAATTGCAAAAGGTGGTTCGCAAGGTCTTACACTTTCTGGAGGTTCTGCAATTTAGCAAATGTAGAAGGAATCTCACCGCTAATTCCTGAACTATCAAAGTAGCTGTCAGAGTGAACAAAAAACTCGTCAATCTACTGATATTTGATATTCTACACTCAGCTTATATGGAAATTGAGTGATAACTGCTAATGAATTTAACCACCAAAAGACAGGTATCTAGCCATCACTGGATTCTCATTCAAGTTTGCTACCTTTCAACTAGTCTATCTCCAAAAGTTAGCATGGGGACCATCTGGAAATTAAATCCGCACTAAATGTGACTGCCAGAATAAACTCTCAGTAATAGCTATGTCATATGCACCAAATAATTTATGCCACTACTTACATGTTTTAGAATGTGAACAACAAAACAACATTATCACTTTTATTTCTTGTCTGACATAAAGTCTGGCACATGCAAAACCATGCGATACAAATATTCCTAGGACTTCTATCACCAAGTTTTTATAGTCTGTGGCTGATTCTAGTAGAAGCTTCATAGAACCATTTCAACAGTCATCATCGCCTACCCAAAAAATGCACCTCAGAGATTTTCAGAACTTAAACTGAAGATCGAAGTTCAGCATTGTACTTACACCTCTTCTAATTTCACTAGATTCCCAAGCTCAGATGGCAGAGAACCAGAGAAGTTGTTTGACCCAAATGAGCTGCAAATTCAACAAGAGAAATGATGAAAATAAGGCAAGCATTTGATTCTCTAGATTAGGATCAGGTATATGAGATTGAGAAAGCAATAGAACGAATATGCACTTGCATCTGGGTCAGTACTAAATTGCTATTTTTGTGGGAACACTTTGAAAACAGGGAAAAATCTTTCTATATTTCGTCGAATGAATTGATGTACATGATATATGCTCCTATTTATAAAACAATAGCGATACACAAATAAGGAAACAATCCTTGTGATTTCTACAATCTTCGGGATTTCTACACACTTTGTTAAACCTATTTCCATCAAAAGAAAAAGGCAGCGAGAAGAAAAGGCTGGATTTCAGGAAGACCTTCACTGTCTGTAAACAAATCAGAAACAACAAGCTGACAAAGATGACCAACAAATTCATAATGAAAATTACTTACAGAAATATTAAATCCGTAAGATTTCCAAGTTCCTTTGGAAGCTCCCCGGATAGTGAGTTATGGCCAATCTCCCTGTTTATTAAAGTTCAAATGAACGGAAAGGTTAATCAATATGGGATATACTATGTCCTAGAGGCTTCAAATAAAAACTTAGGGAGTGCTCACAGGTGTTGCATGCTAGTTAGATTGCCGATTGATGAAGACAGTCTACCAGTTAAGTAATTTCGGGCCAAATTCCTATAAGCAACGGAAGAGTTTAGCTTATTTAGACAGTATATAGTGCAAATGGACCATTGTAGAAAAGAACACCACATCTCGAATAAATTTCTGCTAGTCGATATCTTTCACCTCTATTTCAAGTCTATCCTAGCTTGCATGAGAAAGAAGGTAACCATTAGTTATCCCAAACTGAAGTAAACAAACATGCAGAGAAGAAACCATACAGATCGGTGAGGAAAGTTAAAGTCCATAGGTCTTCTGAGATTACACCGCCAACATCCAGTGCAAAAACCCTCCTGCAACGAAAATCCACAATAAATAAGCAATCATGAAAAAAGAAGACTCACATATTAAAGATGTTCGGGATATTTTGAAGTGTAGGTTTGTTTCATCCGTTACCCATATTTTTGTCAATTTAAAATGATTCAATTGAACTACTGGGAGGGTATTAGGAGCCAAGAGGTGGATTGTCGTAAGAATTGTGGTTCAATTCTGTACTGAAATTGCTCTCATACAATATCAGTTTTGTGGAAGGATAAAATTCTATGTCATAATTTAAGGTGCTAATAAATGGCTGCTCAAAGATCAGCAACTAACATCACCCAAGTTCTCCACAGTGTTTACACAACGGTGATGGTAGTCTTCAGACACAATTCTTGCTAGGATTTTATTTGTGCTCTATGCTAAATGGCCTCTCAGCTCCTGCTTGTATACTCCAATGGCATAAAATTCAAAGTCCATCGTACATGACAGAATTCCCACTGGTTAAATGAGATTACGAGGAGAATATATGCATAGGAGCAGATCAAAACAATCAACCTTTTGTTGCCCCATTGGATGTTTAAGCTACAAAATACACTAAAAGTATGAACCTTTTTTTTTTAATCTTCCATTCCAGCCCTGGGGCTGAGGTAATTAGTTGAAGTAATCACATTTTAAGACTGCCGTGTGAACCATGAACATGACCAATTCTATTTCTTTCCCCTTTTTGCTCGCCATGCCATACGAGAGTGGCACATGAGATTTCTTCAAATATAATACCAAACTGATGAAATGCCATTCTTCTACTTGTTTTTCTTTGTTTCTCGTCCAACTCTTTTGATTCTTCCATTGAAATTGATGGGCCCAATTAAGTGGATCAAACAATAAATGTGCCCCATACATATTTGGACAAAAATTGTAGTTGGCCCCATAACTAGCAAAATCAATCTGATCCCTCAATTATTAAAATTGCGATTTATGTCTTTATTTTTAAAAAATCTTTAATGTATGCTAATTCAAGACAAATTTTTCAAAATGACCGAAATTTCCATCTAGGATAATTTTTTTTTTAAAAAAATAAATTAAAATTCAAGAAATAAATTATTAAAATAGAGTTTAAATAATTTTATATAAAAATATAATTTCCTATTTTTAATGATTTTTTTTTTAAAAAAAAAAATTTGTAGTAATTTTTGTCTATTTTTCGTCGAAGTTGATATTGCATTATAGGGGTGAACTGTGACTTTTCTATGTGAAGAAGCAATTGTCACAGCAATACTAAACTCTTAAAGAGTCATTTTGGTTTTTCTTGAATTGATAAGCAAAAAATGCATGGTATTTAAGAAAAACACGCATTAAAAAAATCAGCAAGAGAGAAATACGCGTACAATTCGGTAATGTGACAAGTACTTTGATTCTTGCCAGAAGACTGAGAACAAGAGCACTTTATAAAGGGGTTGCCTAAGTTCTCGATGGTGGTTGCCGAGTCGAGGGCCTTTCCACTGCACAATTCCCCGCTTATATTCCATTCACCCGACGGCGCCACGAGTCCCCATTGTTGGAACATTGAATTCAAGACTCTCGCTGCAATCAAATGCACGCTTGAAGATATATAAGTGTGATCAGAATTATTTTTCAAAACAATATATTATATATATATATATAATATATATCTCCTAATCTTTCAAATCTCTCAGACGGCCACACCCGTCCGGATCCGGCCATTACAATTTCAAATCCAAAGAAAATTCCACATGCAACTATTTACGTTGACAAACAATTTTTTGTCCCCTACACTTTCAGACGCCCCCGAATGCAACTCTAAAACAAATTAAACGTGGACGGAAGAAAGAAATTTTGAGGTATTGTAGTTAGTGAAAAAGTAAAGAGAGATGATTTGAATGAATTTTTTATATTTATTGTAGTTAAAACGGATTATTCGATGATGGTAGAATATTTTGTAGTTATTATATTAGATTAAAATTGCCTACAATTTTGACTAACAATCACCATTAAGAGTTTTATATCGAAAATTGTAAACTTCTTGTAATTAATATATATATCGAAAATTGTGGACTTCTTTCGATTTAAAAAAATAAAATAAAGAAAGCACTATTTAATTTTGGATGTTCGTTTTATAAAAAATTGTAAGATTTTTAATAGAATTGTGAATATTTAGATGGATTTAAGTTTTATAGGTTTTATAAAAAATTGTAAGATTTTTAATAGAATTGTGAATATTTATGTAGATTTAAGTTTTATAGGTTGTATAAAAAATAGTGAAAAAATTTAAACTTTATTAAAGTTTTTAAAAAAGTGGAGAGAGATGATTTTATGTAATTTTTTAATAAAAATTATTAGAGTTTGATGAAAATATATAGAGAGAAAATATGTGTTTGATTTTTTTGTTAAAAAATGCATTAGAGTTTGTGTGAAAATATGTTAAGAGTTTTGTGATAAAGTTGTTGATGTTTATGTAGTATTTTTTTTATGTTTTGGAGGTTCATTTTGTGAATTTGTTACATTTATTGTATCTTATAATATTTTGGTAAAACAAACATGTCCAATTTTTAGGTAAGTATCCATTTCTTGACTTTTGAACAGAATACAGCAGACGTGAAATTCAACAAATAACAATGTAGCTGATAAAAGCTAACAAATAACAACTACACGTGGTGGATGGATCCCCCACTAGTCAGTAGTTTGTGCTGCGCAATTGCATTGCCCATATTGATTGGAGCAAAATTCGGAGGAGGGGGCTGGCGAGTGGAGAGAGAGAGACAATTGTAATCGCGCAGCACAAACTAGTGGGGGATCCATGCACCACGTGGTGCCTACTGGTTACTCTGAAGAAAAAAAAAAGAAAGGGTCCAAAGGAATAACGGTGGAGTACTTGTTAATTGCATTTTTACACGCAACTCAGGGGTCCAAAAGAATAATGTTTGGAGTACTTGTTAATTGCATTTTTACACGCAACTCATGAGAGACTTTTGAAATTAAAAAAATGCTAGCTTTGACTGTGACAATAAGAAAACAAAAAAAAAACATTTCTACACGGAACTCATGAGAGACACTTTTGAAATTAAAAAATACAATCGTTGACTGTGACAGTAAGAAAACAAAAAACAAAACAGTTTTCAAAAACATAATCCAAACAGTTTTCAAAAACACGATCCAAACGTACTTTCAGTTTCTTCTTCTTTTTTTGGGTGGTGGCCGGTGGGTTAAGTAAGAGGCGGTGAACTTCTTTTTTACTTCTTCTTCTTCATTTTTTTTTTCAGAGGGGCGAGCTTATTTGAGAGCACACCAAAAGTACAATGGCTTTCTCCCATAGTAGTAGTGCTCCACACGAAGAGAGGGAGACAGAATTAAAAAAACATGTTAGAAATTAGATTATATCTCTATCGAAAGGTTTTAAAATTTTAAATTAAGATGCTCCCTGGTAAATTTGGACATAACCTAGAAAATCAGAAGTTCATGAGTGTGCAGTTTCATTTTTTCAGCATCATTCTTTGGGTTTGAAGTTTGAACGTAAGAGATTTCTCAACCTCTTCTGTCAACAAGAGCATTGGGGCTTCTTAATAATTTCAGAAGAAAGAGTTTTCAGATCACTACACGCGTGTGGAATGAATATGCAAAAGAAAACAGACTACTCAGCAACTGCTAACAACAATTGAAACGCAAAAATCTGTGCTGGCATGCGTGAGAGAGAGAGAGAGGGACACCTTCAGCAGGATCAGTGACATTTTGAGCTTGAGCCAGCTCGACCATGCCAAGGAAACAAGCACTACAAAAGGTAAAGATGAAAACCGCCGGTAATTCCGCCATGGCTGTAGCCTTCAATCCTTCTCTGTGGACTGTGGGATTAGAAGAGGGATGAGTTGCAGAGCCAAAGAAAGTAGATGAAGAAAATACTGGATTCCCCCTTCACCACTCTGACCACCACGTAATCTGACTAAAAGTATTTGCTAAATACACAAATCCCTGAATAGTGCATAGTTATCCTGCTGCTAAATACTGACATTGCCCACTAGCGTGCAGAAAGCCGAGCTTGCCTTTTTTTTATTCATATTATTATAACCTGCACAACATCGGATGGGGTTTCGGACGTCAAAATTATATTATTATTAACGTTAACGCACTATATAAGTTAAAGTTTGAGCACGTTTTGTGAGATTTTTAGGATTTTAAGTAAATTGAGAATTTTTATGTGATGATTGAATTTTATTTATATTTATGTAAAAGGTATTTATTTATATTTATGTTTATAAAAAAAGATAATATTGAATTATATTGATATTAGTATAGAATTAATATTAAAATTATAATTTTAAAAAATTTAAGAGAAAAATATATTTTCCACCCACAAATTACTGGGGTAGTGACACATTATACCTAAACTACCATCTTTAAGACACTGCACCCTCAAATTATCAATGTTAGACACTTTGCACATTAAACTACCTATTTTGTCACATTACACTCTCTAACTACTAATATTAAACAATTTGCACCCTCTATTTGACAATAATACCCTTGAGAAGTTAATGAATTGACAACAATATCTTCAATATATATAAAATGGGTGAAGGGCATTATCGTTATTTTAGTCTAAAAATTTGACAAATGGTGCAAAGTGTCAAAAATTGGTAGTTAGAGGGTGTAATGTGTCAAAAATGATAATTTATGATGTAAAGTGTGAAATCTATGATAATTTGTGGGTAAAAAATTTATTTTCTCCAAAATTTAATTCAAAATCTTAAATTTTAACCAAATTAACTTCTCCTAATGTCTGGAGACATCTACGTGGTTCGGACGTCAAAATCAACCTTTAGATGTCGGCTGAATTTTTCTGGTTTCACAATGATGCGTGGATTTTTCTGGGTTTCACCATGAATGGCTGGCACTGGCAGAGAGCCAATATTCTCATTTCTCCCGCTTCCTTTTGACTAAAACACATCCGCACCGAGAAAGTTAATCGGATAATATATTCTATTATTCTCGCATATCCGGTTGAATTCTTTGAATATTTTAAAAATTAATATGATTACAAAAAAATATAAAATAATTTTTTTATTTTTTTATTATAATATTTATTTAAATTTTCTTTCTTCTATTTTTCACTCAAGTATAATTAAACTTTTATTATAATATTTATTTATATAATTTTTCTTCACTTTTTCACCAAATATAATTGGGCTAGGAGCAAGTTCCGAGTCCTACACACAATTCACATACCACTAAACGGTACCATTTACTATACTTAATGGGTCTTAAAATTGATAAATGATATTAAGATGGGAAAATTTTAATTATTTTACTTTTAAAATGAAGATTAAGATTTTAATAACTCGCGCTCTGTTTATCTTTGTAGCTTTAACATTTTAGAGGTACTGTTGGGCAATTGAAGACACAAGCCTGAGCCAAGAAAAAAAAAAAGAAAGAAAGAAAGACACAAGCCGGGGAATGCAAGTAAAGCTGGGTGTACTATTTCCCTATGAGATTGGCCCATCCCAACATGTTATCCCAACATGTGATGTTAGAAGTACAAATACGATCTGACCCCTCGGCCTGAAACCGCAAAGCCCAGATAGTTCTGTGCAACAATTACAAAAAGTGCGCGAACCTGCTGCTGCTTCGGCATGCATTCGGAGATTGTTCAAATATATATAGGATATTCGTTTTCTACAAAATTGTAATATTTTTTTTATAGAAATGTGAATATTTATGTAGATTAGAGTTTTATAAATTTTTATGCAAAGGTTGATGAAAAGTTTTAAAGATATTTAATTTTTGTTTGAGTTTGTAAAAAGGTGTAGAGAGATTATTTGATATAATTGTTTAATAAAAAATATTGGAGTTAGGTAAAAAAGTATAAAGATAAAATTTATTATAATTTTTTTATAAAATGTATTGAATTTTGTGTGAAAAGCTTTTAAAGATTATATAAAATGTATTTTTAAATTTTATATATTCATTTTGCGAATTGATTGAATATATTTGAATTTTTTAGATTTTTCAAGGGAATTAGCCCACAATTCTATGGGCTAGGTGTCGCCCAATTCTTCTCTTTTTCTGGCCAGAGTTGCCTCATCCGGCCCTTACTCGTTATATGGACAAGAGTCCCCCAAAAACTCATCCAGCAGCATGACGAAAACCTCGTCACCCAAAAAAAAACCCAAGTAAATACTAAATAGAATTGATTCGTGAACTCTTTTTCTAGCTAGGTAGCTTGATTGTTGTGCTGAATAATGAGGAAGATTAATGCTTTGCATCAGTTAAATATCTCTGTTGTATAACAGTTCCGACTGTTACAATGAGATAAGACCGAGGGCGAAAGAGTACTACTTAATTCCTCATTGTTCATTATTAGAGTAGGTGATGATTTGAAACAAGCATAACTCCATCCTGTAAACTTTGTTTGGTTTGTTTTTTAAAACATTTTTTGCGTTTGTCTTTTTATGTAGTGTAGATTTTTTTAGTATTTGTAAAAAGTTTATTAAAAATTATTGGAGTTGGTAAAAAGTTTGTTGGAATTTGTAAAAAGTTACTTATATTAGTAAAAACTTATTGGAATTGATGAAAAAATGGTTGTGAAATTTTTTTAAAATTTTTTGAGAACAAACCAAACATAACCAGTTTTCTTGTCTACATGTTTAAATGGGCTTTAACTATATCTTGTAAAAATATGTGGTGATCTAAATCTCTGATTGTGTATACGTTAGCCAGCTTCCATAAGAAAACAGATGTGTTTTGTATCCTTTGCAATTGCATGTCGAAACAACGTGGGTAGAAGCTGGACTTAAAACAAAGGATTTTTATTCTTGT
Source organism: Myrica gale (assembly GCA_963930655.1). NCBI lineage: Eukaryota > Viridiplantae > Streptophyta > Magnoliopsida > Fagales > Myricaceae > Myrica > Myrica gale. Next base: position 20,283,381 of record OZ005617.1, on the reverse strand, counting down.
CCGTCATAGGTTTAAACTTTTCTCAAATTGGTCTTGGACTTTCATTCGTTCTAGATCTTAGGCTATGCCTTCAATTTTGTTTTAAGGTCTTCCGTCAATTCAAGCTCAGCTATGTGACGGAAAACGCATACGCGACTTACTAATCCACGTCAGCACGTCACAAGGTAGGGATGAAATCTGCCACGTCGTCTGCCCCCTTGCATAACAGAAATCCCCAAATTCCACGAACTATAACTTCCCATGTAACTCAGATTCCATCGAATTGCAGATTAGGTCGCAGCGGCTCACCAGCATATTGAACGTGCTGTGGCTTCTGTTAATTTATGCATAATTCTCTGCAAGATTTTTGTGAATATGTGGATATTTTGTTTTGGGTTCCTAATTGAAAGTTACACGTACCTTGAAAGCCATGGCCACTTTTTCTCCCCCATATTTTCTTTCATTTCAAGTCGGATCTCTGTGTGCCTTGTTGGTATTTTGGGTGGGGGAAAAGGAAAGCGGCGGGCTATGACATTCTCGTTGTGCAGTTGGCTTCCCATCAATAGGCATACTAAATGGAAACGATTTCTGTTGAAATTAGCTACACGAGCAGATCTGGACCGAATCTTGGAACTCTGCGGAGAAAAGGGTGAAGACGGGGGGGAAGTTAGGGTTCGTGTAAAAAGGTCACTTCTGTTGAAGACTAAGATAGCAGTTAATTTGGGCCGGGTGGGGGGAAAGCAAACTACGTGGCAGATTTAATCCCTTGTGGCCTGCTGATGTGTCATTTCGACACGTGTTGCAAACTTAAGAGACGATGACTTGGATTAATAAGCTACATTTGTGTTTTCCGTCACGGTACTGGGTTTGAGTTGACGGAAAGTCTTAAAAAAAATGAAAACAAAGCTCAAAGACCTATGTGGAATGGAATGAAAGCCTAGAGATTTGTTTGGAAAAAGTTTAAACTCCAAGGACGGGAAGGAATAAGAATCCTTAAAACAAAATATGCAATGAGCTGACTTCCGATGATCTAATTAGCTGCCGTTTTTTGCTCCTTGTGTGCGCAGTGGGTATGTACACAAGGCGTCAAGAACTGTAATATCGGCCATGACTTATGTAGAACCTCGCTGGGGACCTGGGGTTTGCATGCTCGTAACGAAAAAAGAAAAAAACAGAGAGAGAGTCGAAGTTCAGGTAGAGCCGTACGTAGAGACCATTGCTTGCCAAAAGACAGAGTGAGTGCTGATGTCTTGTATGGTAGGTTAAAGACAAAGCTGCAGATTCAGCTGACGAGAACCAAGGCGAAGACAACGGTTAAATTTGCAGTGGAATGCCACTGATGTTGCTTTCAACTTTCAAGTTTATTCCATCCACCCGGTTTCTTGTACACCATACTCTGGTATTGCTTTCTCGTACCCCACGGAGTACTTCTGTCCTCCACCCTCCTCTTATTGCAGATTTGCAGGTGCTAGCAAACGGCCGTGACCCTAAGACACAAAAAGGACACCTGTAGATTTGGATCAGAAAAATTCTCCACCATTTGGCATTTTTCGATGACAACATTTTTATGGTTGTATTATTTCTCACACACGAAAAAGAATCTTTGTGCCAAACAGGTACCGACTGATCGCGTTTTTTTTCTTTTCTTTTCTTTTTTTCTTACCCACTTTCCTTCTGTAATGACTTCTCCTAATATTTCTCCTTGCCGCCTTGGAATTCTCGCTTACCCAGACCGAACATTTGTTTGTAAAGTACTTCTTGCGCTCCTCTAAATAGTTCAATTTTCTAATTATAAATCAATTTCTAATTTACACCTTAAATTAAAAAACTTGATACGTTGCATTTTAAATTATTAAAAAAATTGCACTTTACGCTCTATGTTACAATTTGACTATTGAGATTAAACCACGTCTCTTTTTTTTTTATTTGACTTCAACTGTAAGATCTTAATTAAACTCGAGTGCAAAGTGTACATACATACATACATAATTTGAGGTGAAATATGTAAAGAGTTATATTTTAGAATGCAAATTACAAACATAATAGTAATTAGAGTGTAAAACTTAAATTTTTCTTTATTTACGGTATAAATTAATCAAGGAGAGGGTGGGTATGAGTGACGGAGCTAGGAGGCCAGAGGGGGCCGTGGTCCCAAAAAAAATTAAACCCCCACCCACCCAAATTCCTCTATAGGGGTGTTCCTTTTGTAAAAAATTGTAGTATTTTGATAGAATAGTGAATATTTATGTAGGTTAGAGTTTTATAAGTTTTGTAAAAATTTTAAAGATATTTTTGTTGGAGTTTGTAAAAAGGTGTATAGAGATTATTTCATGTAATTGTTTAACAAAAAAAGTATTAGACTTAGGTGAAAAAGTATAAAGAGAGAATATTTGTTATTAAAAAAATTTAAAGGTATTGAAATTTGTGTGAAAAGTTGTTAGAGATTGTGTAAAATGTATTGGTGTTTATGTATACATTTTTAAGATTTTAAATGTTGGTTTTGTGAATACATTTATATTCTATAAAAATTGTGAAAACGAAAGTACAGGATAGATATCCCTACATCAACAACGATAGCATTTTTTTGTCTTAGATTAAAAATATAATCTTATGATACATGATTGTAAATTATATATGTTAAAGACAAATTAAAAATAAATTAATTATTACTATATTAAGTCAGCCCCCTAAATATCGATTTATACCCTACAAATACATCAATAAAGTCATCTTAGTGTAAAAGAAAACGTTAAAAATAATAGTTGAACAAACTGTTTTAGACCCAAATAACATAGAGGGGGTGAATAGGTATATTACAAAATTTCTACAACCCTCAAATAATGAACATGAAATACAAAAACAATATTCAGCCCTTTAATAAAATCTGAACTATATGGCTCGGAATGGAATCAATATTCAATGTAAGTCAATATATTCAGATGTTCTTCAGATAGACTAAGATGCTTTCAAATGACAATAAAACAAGCTAAACAACAGAATATGAGATAAACAAATCTGCTGTAAAATACTCTGTGATGTTGCAGTAAACTACTTTAAATTCTGCAACACACTACCAAATGACAGATTATTCACAAGTGTATTAGCAACATAATTTTTATCTAAAAACAACACAATGAGATGTTGATTACTCTTCTTACCCAGATCTACCTTTTGCCTTAAATCGTCTTGCAGCAAGATTGACAATCCACCAAGATTGAGATTTTTAATAACTTAAACAAGAACGATTAGCAAATAACAAGATAGATATAAAACTATAACAACAACACAAATTCAATCACGATTGACACAAGAAATTGTTGACAGAGAGAAACTTCCAAGTAAAACCTCTACGATGAAGAAAAACTCTTCGGGACCTAGTCCAGCAAACGAATCACTAGAAACTCAATCTCGATTACACGATGATCTATAAATTTAGCAACCCTTGCTAATCTAATATCAACCGTAACCTTACTCAAACGTCCAACGTCTGAATCTGCAACTTGCAGGGGAGAGGAACTTCTATCCCGATCGGTTTCTTGATTCTTCTCAACAGTGCAATCTTCCTACTTGAACTCAAGTGATTGCGCCTTCAGCACCGCTGGAACTCCAATGACTTTCGAACTTCAGCAACTCCGAAGCTCTGTTGTTCAATCTAAGGATTGATATTTCTTGATCAAACTGAGAGGATAAACAAAGATCTGATCTCCACGTTCAGATTACCACCCACTCTCAAAAGCAAGAAGAACAGAGGGTACAAGATCTAGAAAATGGTTTCTTGGAGGCTTTTCTTGAATCTCTGTGAAATCTTCAATTAAATGTTCTGGACTACTTGCAAAAGGTTCAGAGAGGCCTTTATATAGTCAAAGAGGGTATTTCGAAGTCAAAGGACGCTAGGCATATTAAATGGGCGCACTTTCACTTAAAACAGAATTTCTGTTATTCCTCTGCGCAGTAGACTACTTCGAACTCCTTATCAAACTCTGCACAGCCTTCACAAAAGCCAATAACCATCCTAAATCTTCACCACTTAAATCTCAAGAATGTTACATATGAAATTGTCACAAACCATGCCAACACCTAATGGATCTAACAGTAATAATAATAACCAGTATAAGCTCATACTACTGAATTTGTCCGGTCCCCTTGTTCCCTGATCATGCCAAGAAAAGGGCCGCCAACAGAGGCGTTTGATAAAACAGCCCAATAGTTAGAAGATTTGAATTTATGCTGGAGCTTTGAAATATTACCACTCCAGATAGTGGGGGTCGACACTAGAGATTTGAATTGATTAGATGTACAAAATTCAAGATTCTTCGAGAAATGTCTGGCCGAAGAAACTCTCACGAAACTCAGTGTTAGACGAAACATCCTGCGAGCCCGCATATTGTTATGTAAGCGAGAGTGACTTCAATAAATCATGCAACCGCGTAGTAGTTGCATGCGATGTCTTCTTCAGGCCCAACCCCAGCACTGTCGCGTGCGTGCGTAGTCATCGTCCTCTTGTTCCAGCAAAAACAATATATAAGCCAACTCCGAATGTTACCCCAGCTTTCATCTAAATTATGTTGGTGATCAATTATTTTACCTTCTTCCTAAACTTGGCTAAAGATTTCAGCAAATCTATGAGCAGTGACCAGAATTCTGTCAACCCATTTCCCTTTTCATGTTCTATTCCGAATTTTGGCACCATTTGATCTGAAGCTCAACATTCTGCGTTTGCGTCCTAAAATTTTACACACTCTAAAATTTTAACACAATAAAAAATTACAATATAATCTCTCTCTCTCCACCATCAAATCACTACTATTCACTACAAAAAATATAAAAATTACCTCTCTCTTCACTTTTACACTAAACCCAATACCTAAAATTTTAACAACACTAAAATTTTACAACACAAACACACCATTCATACGTACTGGGAAGCTTCTCTGCGCGCGATACGCTTTCCAAGTACTTGTTCTGTTGTCCTCCCTCCTATCTCCGAATTATACCCAAGCTGGCAAATACGACTTCTGGAGCAGTCTCAGAAGTCTCCCCTACCTTTCTCGGTTAAGTCCAAGCGAAGAAAAATCCTCCCCCTAGCTAGAGTTCCACGCCCAAGACATCTAACCCAGCTTCGCTTTCTTCAACGCGCAAACTCACATCACATCCAGCAAGTCCGCGACAGGGAGTTTAGGGGATTGACCATGACCAAATTTATGGTATGTCTGAGCAGCATGGTGCAGGCACATTCGCCATTGATGATCGGTGGGCCAATGCAAGGAGATTGTGGTTGTGAGAGCGTACAAGGGACGCCGTTGCTGGTACGGCATGCACGGTTGCTTCTAAAGAAGTATCGTAGAAAATTACGATTCGGTACTTCTTCTCTTTTCTTTTCATTTTTTTGTTTTTATTTTTTACTTGAAGCGCCCGTAGAAGAGGTTAGTTCGGTAAGAAATTGTAAGAATTTTAGAATTTGTGATATAATTGTAAATATTTATGTATATTGGAGTTTTATAGATTTTTGTGTGAACGGTGGTGATGAAAAGTTTTAAAAATATTTAATTTTTATTGAAGTTTATAAAAGTGTATAGAAAGAAATGATTTTTATGTAATTGTTTAATAAAAAAATATTGAAGTTAGTTAAAAAAGTATGGAGAGACAATATTTGTTAATTTTTTTAAAAAATATATATTGAAATTTTTGTGAAAATTTGTGTAAATTTTATTGGAGTTTGTATATAATTTTTTGAGATTTTAGATGTTTGTTTGACAAATTTTATTTAATATATTGTATTCTATAATAATTTTGTATACCCGAATTAATTAATAACCAGAGAAATTTTTTGTTGGGGAGAAATAAAACGGGTCTGTTCATTTAACCAGTATTCTCAGGATTTTTTAGAATTCTCACAACACAAAAAATTCTACAACCAAACATCATTTTTAACACTACATAAAAATAACTACAACACACATACCAATAAATTTAACATCACCTAAAAATTTTCAAAACACAACTCAACCGAACACACATTGAAAGCCAAAAAAGTTTAGTAGAAAAAAAAAACGCAACAAGCAAAATAAGTAAATTGGAAATGGAGAGAAATAGGTGGACGTACTCAGAAAAAAAAAAAAAAACAGCTCGTGCTGACATCCCCATGTGCAGTTGACTGGGTACCAATGACAATGTGGATCTCCGTGTCACGTGTCACGTGTCACATCCTCTAGTCGTGTTTCAACGTTCCGCACAGGAACGGTAGCTCGTGGGATGTCCGCCCGTACTTATGTACGGCAATTTGAACAACGTTTTGAAGGGTCCCACCCACCACTAGCATTTAATCATTTCCCCTCTACGTTGCTTTTACGTCCCGAAGTCCGAACCACGGTAACCCCGTTCGGCCTGCTAACGTGTACTTCTTCGTTTGGATTGGTTAGTTATGATCTTTGGCTTCTTTGAATTTTAAAACGCGATTATAATTCAGTAAAACCCTTTTTATAAAGTTGCTTACATAATCCACCGAACTTTGTTTACAATTAATCCTCAATTTTTATGAAAGATAACTAAATCGTCCCTCCTCTTAGAGTTTTTATGACACAATATTCATAGCTAAATCTTACGACAAGCAAACTATTGATGTATTTTAGGGCATGTTTATTTTGAAAAATATTCTAAGATATAATAAATACAACAAAATTCACAAAATGGATATTAAAATGTTAAAAAATCCTACACAAATGTCAATATCATGTACTCAAGCTGCAACGACTTTTTACACAAACTCTAATATTTTTTTAAAATAAATTTTAATAAATCTTCTCTTTTCTAATTTTTTTACTAAATTCAAAATATTTTTTATTAAAAAATTACATCAAATCACCTCTCTACAATTTTTTTTTTACTTAATGACTTAGATAATAAAAAAATAGAGTCAATATACTACTAGTTCTTTAAGGCCATGACAATTGACAATAATGATTAAGAATTTCTATCTCCATTTCTACCTAATACGCACTTTTGAAACGAAAACTTATCCTTATTGGATCTTCCATCAGCATGCTATCTAAACAGATACGCATTTCAACTATAGTTCTTCTGATTTTTTTTTTCTTTTGACCGGATGTTTCATCATCATATCTATCTAAAAAGATAACATATTTATTAAACTCGATTAAGATTGTGTTTGAGCGTTAAAATTTTAAGGTATTAAAATTAACGAACGAGTGAAGAAATATGATTTGAATAAATTTTTTTTATTTTTTAAGTTGGAAATAATTATTTGATTAGAAAAAAATATTATATTATATTAAAATTTTAAGTGGATAAACTTTTACAAATCAACAGACGCAGACATGTGGAGGCATAGTTGCACTTGGACGCTTTAGTGGTTACCCCGGCGGCCCCCACATGGTGGATTTCCATGTGAGGACATTTCTTTCGCTTTCTTTATACTAAGAGCCAGAAGGAAAGATGGATGACTAGTCTTGGGGGTCGGTGGTGCTTTCGTCGCCCTGTACGACTGACGAAATGTACGGCATTTACGGAAGGACCACTCTTTTTTCTGTTTGTGCGTTCATGGGTCCAGTGGTGGGCTCCGCTCCTTACGCTCTCTTTCGACTCTGACTCACAAGTCACAAGTGTGTGACGACTTCCACTGTAGCGAGTCGGCTACTGGTGATGGGGGGGACGCAATTTCCTCTCAACTTAACTCGTTCTCGAAATCTCGCTTGCACGAAACAATTCCTGCGGCGATCCCTTTCTATCCACGACAAAGCTAATTATTTTATTTATTAATGATATTATTCTCTAACAGCCTCATCTTAGACCACCTTAAAACTCTCTTTCTTTCCATGTGCTTTAAGCTCTTTCTCTCACTATTCTTTAGAACTCCAGAGGTAAATGATAACTTTATTTGAATATGATCGAGCAAATGTGTGGAAGCAGCAAAAAATATTAGTGAAGATCAACTTAGAGAAGAGCGATGGGCACATGAAACGCATTACATAACATTTTTCTTTTGATTAAACTACATGATCATATATAAAAGAGGAGTTTCAAAGTAATCGCATCTGACGGTTCAAGTGGACTGGAGCCTTTAATTTAATCATTTGTTTCCTCGCCATGACAGCCTAGTTATGAGGTATGTTATCAGAGAAACACAGCTAGCTAGGCCTACGCGGTGTGGAAACAAAGGAAATGAACAGCTACGATCTGGATCGGTATATATACTTAATTGAGTATTTCTGCCCCAGGAGCGTTCACACAAGGAACTTGAAAAATAAGCTAATGTCACATGCAATTTCCTGGTCGCCAGAAAGCACAATGTTCATTAAAAAAAAATACAACTAGTTTCAAAGTAATCGCATCTGCCGGTTCAAGCTGACTAGAGAACATTGCGGAATTGTCGTACAAACACGGCTAGTCGTACGCCGTGTGGAAACGAAGGAAGTGTGAGCTGTGAATTGTGATCTGGATATATATATATAATTTGATTCTTTTTTTTCTACGTATATATAATTTGATTCAGTACTTGTACTTCTGTCCAGGAGCGTTCACACGATAAAATTTATAATAGGAAAACATGAAACCCAAGATTCTGCAAATACAACGTCAATGCATGCTTCCTTTGCCCGAGAAAAATATTCCACATTTCCATATTTCAGGGAAATAGCATTTTTTAATTTAATTTTCGTATATTTAGTTGGGTGGCTGAGCAGGCCGTTGGTTAGTTATTGCAAAGATAATTTGGAAATGCATGGGAACCATTGACGCAACTTCAAATGTGGTTCCAAGTGTTGAAGTGTCAAGTTGTAATAAGGATAAGTTCAATATCATATTCTACAAGGACAAATGATTATCAAAGTACTTGTCAAGGATTATTGTAAAATAAGATGATGTAAAATGCTATGTAAAATTCTTTTTGGGTTTTTATGTTTATGAGAACAGAAAGCAAAATGGAAAGTATTATATTCACGGCGAAATAATTATTAAAATTTGAATGTCTGGTTGAACTTGGAAGGACCCAGATTTGTGATAATGTTTTGAAGAGGAAGTCAAAAGAAACTAAAATGATATTTAAATGTTATCATGACTCAAAATATATTTCAACACATAAGCCAAAATAAAACAGGTTCACATAATCAAATTATCAAACACTTAGGGTACGGGTCCAAATATCTATTCCTTCCAGCATTTACTACCTTTCTTGGTATTACTCATCTCTTATTAATCCAATCAAGGCATTAATATCAACTTCAATGTTGTTTTGTTTTCTTACCTAACGTATGTTTTATTCAGGACCTTTTAATATGGCTGACGATTGGGAAGGGTAATGTTGCACATGGGCTCTATTATTTGGAGAAAGGAAGGCCATCCCCATCAGATCTTGCCGATACTCTTGCCAAATACAAAGCCCATCAGACTTCAGTCATGACCACTACAACCACTGAATCCTTGTCTTATTTGTCCTCTTGCAAAGCAACACAAATTACCATTTAATGACAACAATCATATCTCTTCCTCTCTTTTCGAATTAGTGCATTTAGATTTATGGGGTCCTTGTGCTACACCTTCATATAATGGACATCGTTACTTTCTTACTATTGTTGAAGATCTCTTCAAATGCACTAGGACTTATATGTTGAAAACAAAATCTGATCCTAAGTCCTATATACACTCATTTGTAGCTTTGGTCGAGACTCAATTTAGCACCAAAATTAAAATCATTCGCAGTGATAATGGACTTGAATTTCACCTACCTGAATTCTATGCACACAGAGGTATTATTCACCAACGTACGTGTGTAGAAACCCCCTAACAAAATGGCATCGTCGAACGCAAGCACTAACACCTTCTCCAAGTTACTAGGGCCCTCAAATATCAGTCCAACCTTCCTCTCAAATACTGGACAGATTGTATTATGACTGCAACTTATCTTATAAATTGCATCCCTTCACCTCTACTACACAACCGATCCCCCTTTGAATTTCTTTTTGGTACTACACCCTCATATAACCACCTTAAGGTTTTTGGTTGTCTTGCTTTTGCTACTACCTTATCTTAAGGAAGAAAGAAGTTCGACCCTCGTAGTAGAGTTGTTGTTTTTATTGGGTATCCTTTCGGCATTAAAGGGTACAAATTGCTGAACATTCACACCCATACCATTTTTATTTCCGGCAATGTTCTCTTTCACGAAACCATATTTCCTCTTCACAAAACACCTCTCACTTCTGATATTTCTACACCCTTTGTCTTTACTAAATCCCTTACAGACCTCACCGCTTATCCTCCATCCTCTCCTCATACAAACTCATCATCTTCCTCTTCCACCACACCATCTACCCCACCTGTTGACTTACCTGTCTCTCTACCTGACCATTCCGCACCACTACCTATAAAACTATCCTATCCTGAGATACCTACTGTTTCCCCTGTTGTCCAACCGATTCCTCCAGCCCCTCTCCGCAGGTCTTCTCGCCAGAAATCCGCAACTCAATTTTTGCGAGATTTCCACTGCAAGTAGGCCATGTGCGACATATCTTCCTCATGTCAGCCTGCTGCTTCTGAATTACATGCAGGTACTCCATTTTCTCTCTCACACACTCTTTCTTATCATAAGCTTTCTTCTCATTTCCATGCTTTCACTATTTCCATTTCAACTCACATTGAACCCACTTCTTATCATATTGCTGTGAAAGATGCTAACTGGCGTAAAGCCATGATTTCTGAATTGACTGCCCTTGAACTTAACATGACATGGTCCTTGATTGATCTGCCACATGGAAAAACACCTATTGGATGCAAACGGGTGTTTAAGCTTAAATACAACTCTGATGGCAGCCTTGAGAGACATAAAGCCCATTTTGTTGCAAGGGGGTACACCCAACGGGAAGGTATCGACTACCACGAAACATTCTCTCCAGTTGCCAAGCTTTCCACCATCCGTTGCTTGCTTGTTGTGGCCTCAAACAGTTTGACGTACAAAATGTATTTCTACATGGTACTTTGGACGAAGAAATGTACATGACACTTCCCCCTAGGTATACTACTGCTCAGCCGAATTAAGTATGCCGCCTCTAGAAAAGTTTATATGGCCTTAAACAGGCATCTCGCCAGTGGTATTCTCGGTTCTCCTCTACCTTACTTTCTTATGGATTTTACCAGTCCAAGGCCGATTACATTTTGTTTATATTCAACCGAGCTTCTTCCTTCATGGGTTTCTTAGTTTACGTGGATGATATCATCGTTGCAAGCTCTGATTTGTCATCCATTGATTCTCTCCAAGTTTTCCTGAATGCCCAGTTCAAGATCAAAACTCTCGGGGACCTCCGATATTTCCTCGGTCTTGAAGTTGCACGTTCTCGTCGTGGTCTCTTTATCAGTTAGCGTAGACATATTGGCTGACTCTGGCCTTCTTGGTTCTCGCCCAGTCTTACTGCCCATGGACCAGAACACACGTCTCAGTCAACAGTCTGGCACTCTATTACATGCAGCACCCTACTGACTTGCACCTTCATGCCGCTCATCAAGTGTTACGTTACCTTAAAAGTGCTCCTGGACATGGTCTTTTCTTTCCCTCTTCTACCTCTCTATCTCTTTGTGCTTATTGTGATTCGGATTGGGCTTCTTGCCCGGATTCTCGTCGCTCCGTCACCGATTTCTGTATTTTTCTTAGCTGCTCGCTTATCTCTTGGCGTTCCAAGAAACAAGGCATTCTTTCACGTTCTTCGCTTGAGGCCGAATATAGAGCCATGTCTAGTACCAATTGTGAGATTTATGGTTACGATATTTGTTGCATGACCTCCAAGTTCCTCATCCTCAGGCTGCTTCACTATACTGTGACAATAAGGTGGCTCTCCATATCTCTGCTAATCCAGTGTTTCATGAGCGGACAAAACACATCGAACTAGATTATCATCTCCTACGTGACCAGATTCAGGTTGGTCTTCTCAAGACTTTCCACTCAAATTGTAGTGTGCTCCAACTTGTCTTTGATTTATTTATTTATTCTAGAGAACACCATGTGGTCGACTAGAGAGGCGAGCTAATGGATATCCCATGTGGGATTATTTTGAATGCTTATCTTCACTTTTTTTATAAGATGTGGATTTGTATTTGTTTTGGGCGTAATTCCATCTATGGAAAAATAGAAACTATTAGCTTGGTTTGTCCCCACTTAGCCGCAAACAATAAAGCTGCCTCTTTAAAGTCGACTTTGTGTAATTGTGTTTAACAACTACATGCAATCCAAGGAAGCTTTTTGGAAGTAAAAGAAAAAGATTGTAAAATAAGACACCAATTCCGGTTTGCTTTACCCTGTGCCTCTGTCTGCGCCAAACTTTTTAAATTTATGGCTTTATAGGTTGAATTTTCGTCTGGCTTATGTGCATCCAGCGAGTTGTTATATTTTTTATATTTTCATAGTTATTTATTAAGATTTTTCACTTGATAATTATTTGATTTGTGTTAGATGTAGATACTGCCAGACCTCTATATTAGTCTTATTATGCTTAAATTAAGTATTTTTTAATTTGTGTGAGATAAAGAGACTGCACAAATCTCTAAATTAATCGAGTTGCCTGTAAGTTGAGCAGAATAAATAAATAAATCAAAGTTGTTATATTTGGTTCAAGTGTTTGTAATTCTACATTTAATTGCTTCTATTATCCAAATTCATTTTAGGGAAATTAATATTAATAAATTCTGAAAACTAAAATTAAGCGAAAAAAATTGAAAGAACAATAAAAAGCCGATTGGAGATCCCCTCCACCATACCCAGTGGATCTCCCGTACTACCGTTGGCGTGGCGCACGGTGACAGGGCCTCCTGTTGGATGATGGGGCCGGGTGGTTTCTCGCACCGAGGTGTAAAAGCTTGTGAATTCCGAAAAGTAGCTCGCATAATCCCTCGCCATGAAAAAGAGAAACATGAATATCATCCTTTTTATCCATGTCCCAGAAAAGAAAATTCCATGTCCACCCTCACTTCGGTGAGCGTGAGTTACACGCGTAACTAAAGTATACGCAAGGATGCCAATGAATGGAGCGTGAGCATCATGGGCCGAAAATAGTGTGGAAGTATACAAAGCAAAGCTCAAAAGTGACACATGTAAAGAGTAGCAAAGGACAAAGGCGTCAAAGGGAGTAGGGACAATAAAGAGTCACGGAACTGTACTTTAACGGAATACGGAAACGAAACACGTCCGGACCGGTAATTGCGCTGCTAACGTTTGCCCATCTTTTCTTTTATCCGCATGTTTCTTTTTCAATATTTTTTTTAAAATATTACAATTTCAACGTCATAAAAATAAATTTTTTAATATAATTTTTTTTACACACATAAATATAAGTCAACATTTTATACACATATCAATAAAATTCAAATATCATCTAAAAATATTCAAAACATTTAAAATCTTAAAAATTTCACCAAAATGAACATACCTCTAGTATTTGTCCCTTGCTTTCCTCCATTTTCTTTTTTTATTTTTACTTCTCATGTTTTGTATTGTTTAACTTTTTTCTCCACAAATTAAAATAAAAATAAAAAACGAAAAACAAGTTCTCCCATGGCTCAGAGAATTTACACGTAATTAGTATTAAGTATAAATTAATATTTTTCTTGTCATGTATTGGACTCTCTTAATACAAAGGAAAAAAAGTTAATTTAATAAAAAAATGTAACCGCACTAATTGTACCTGCCAAGTACGCCTACCTGTACCTCCCAACAATTCTCTCATCATGACCTTTCTATGTCTTACATCCTCCTTCTCTATTCCCTTTCTTACCCTTTATATATCCCCCCTAACTCCCTTCACACCCTCCACGCTCTCTCAAACTCAAAATCCTCTCTCTGGAACTCCCACTTTCGTTCTCCGCTTCTTTGAGACCTGTTTAGATTTCCTCTTTCTCTTCAAAATTATGAAACAGCTGATCCGCCGGCTCTCCCGCGTCGCCGACTCGTCCCAGTACTCCCTCCTCCGCCCCGACTCGGACCAGGTGCGCCGAGCCCGCCTACCGCGCCGTGCGGAGTCCTTCCGAGCCAAGCTGCGCCGCTCGTGTTCTCAGTCCCCCGTGGCTCCCCAGGGACACGTCCCCGTCTACGTGGGCGACGAAATGGAGCGGTTCGTGGTGTCGGCGGAGCTCCTCAACCACCCGATCTTCGTCAAGCTGCTCAACAAATCGGCTCAGGAGTACGGATACGAGCAGAAAGGCGTCCTCCGCATCCCCTGTCACGTGCTCGTCTTCGAGCGCATCCTCGAGGCCCTCCGTCTTGGCAGCGACCAGTCGCGTGACCTCCACGACCTCCTCAATTCATCGTTCTCCGACGAATTCTTCTGAGGATCTCGGTTTTGCTTCTTCACTATTTTTTCAACTTTTTTCGGAGACTGTCAGTGAGCTTAGGAGAGAAGAGACAGGCTCGATATGGTGACTTAGGGGGGGATCGTTTTTTCTTTATTTTTTGTAAATATACTTTGCGATCGTTTTGTAACTTGTTGCTTGGTTGTAAAGAGATGAAAATATCTGTAGCAGTGGTACTATTGTAATGTTACTGAAACAGAAATGGGATGGAATACTTGCTCTTTTTCATTGTTAAAGATGGGGGAGATTGCCAAGAAAAAAAAAAGATGGGTGAGATAAAGATCTCAAAGATGTTGCCAATTAAGACAGCAAGAGAGAGAGTTCTGCTTTTAACTCATTTGGATTTCAAACTTAGTTAAAACAGAATACCTAGGATTCCGAGCTTCTGGGTTCCGTTTTTTATCTGCTTGCATTTTGTACTTAACAACTTTCTCGGCATCCAAACAGTAACGGATTCGGTTTCAGTCCTACGTTGTCTGATGCTTCCTCGGCAGCAATTGGGGGGCGATTTGTGGATTTTAAAACTGGGGAAGAAGTTGGTGAAAATCACGGAAATGGTCGGATTCCAATTGGGCCCTGTCCCTTGGTGGTTGTAACTTGTACCGTCCGGTGTAACCGATCTGCGGTTGTGTCGGGGAGAAGATGAGAGAGTGTACTTTCGACCGGTCCATCACTGTAATTTGTTGTCATATTCGGTGGCAAAATAAATGCGCATAACGAGGTGGGACAGATGGATCATTTTGGTTCTGTCGGAAGGGTAGTTTCGTCATGTGGGAAGAATGATAGTATTGAATATTGATGTCTTCTTTCTTGGGGTTAGAGGGGGAAGGGGAACGGGGTGGAGCATAATGATGGGATATGCTGTGTTTGACGGTGGTGGCAGCTCAAAAGCATTCCAGAAGAAACTGTCATATTTATTTAATTGTATTTTTTATTTTTTATTTGTCATTTGTACGAACATAATATGTTAATTCTCTTCCTATTTGAGGAATGGGTAGGGTAAATTGCAAATTGCCCTTTCATTTTTCCTGGGATTTCGAATCTGACACAATCTTCAGCGGTGTCAGAGGATTTAGTTAATGGTGGTCCAAAAATTATAGTATTACTCATTATTTGATTATTGGTATTCCTTTCCTTTCTAACGAAAATCTCTGCACTTTTTTATTAGATCTCATAAAATCTCATGCAACTTTCTTTTCAAATTACATTATAGAAATTAAAAATAATAGACATATTAGATAAGTTTTACGATATTTATTGTTATTTATATAAAATTTAGGACAATATAAGCTTATAATGAGATATACCTACCAAATCTATCACTTTTAAAATTGCATGTTATAATTTTAATAAGAAATTACAAAAAAAATATTCATCCATCAGTAAATATAGGGCATCTTGCCTTTAGGTCATGAATTTCTTAATATAATGATAGAGCATTGATGAATTGCATCATATAATCTTTAATATGTGTATAATTTTCTGTTCAAATTGCATTATATAATTTGAAAAGGGATAAACACAAAAGATGAGTTTTACACTATTTTAATATTGTTCATGTAAAGTTTCGAGCATTATGAACCTATAATGGGATACACTTATTGTGTCTATCTCTGTTCAAATTATATAGTACAATTCAGATAAGAAATTGTAGAAAATCTTGATCCATCAATAAATATGGGGCATCTTACTTTTAAGTCATGAATTTCTTAATATAATGATAAAGCATTGATGAATAAGGTATCAAATCGTCTCATATCTCACTAGTTTTTTTTTTCTAAACCATATCTCACTTGCTTAAGTCAGATGATTCAAACATCAATGTACAACTTAAAAGACCATTTAACTCGCTAATTGAGGGAACTAATCGAATCCAACACTCACTTCCTATATACGTGGGGTTCTAGTGAGAGGTGCTCTGACTTCTCTCTAGAACTTTTTCGAACCCTAACCTAGCCTTTTTTCCAACGGCAGCAGTGGGAGGGAGCACCTTAGCTCCTCCTGCCCCCATCCCTTTCTTGCCCATTTTCCTTGTTGTCTCTCTCCCTCTCCTTATTCTCTTTTTGTGGTTTTTTGTTCAGAATCTTGACGGTTAGATCTTAGCGTTTCTATTCGTCTATGGTGAACACCGCCCAACTAGTTGTCATCTCCACCTCCAGGTGAGCTCAGCCCTTTCGGACTCGATCCTTTTGGACGGCGCGTGTTGCTCCACGCGCCCAACTTTGTTATTCATTTTTGGACCTTTTTTGGCTGTCTATGAAGGCCACGCGCCTCTTGGGAGGCTTGCCCTGCTTCTAGCGAACCCAACGCCCCAAGTTGCCGCTTTTCCGATCGCCCGTGGGCCACACGCGCCGCTGCATTTCCCCACACAGCCGACATTTTTGGCTCTTTAGGGCCTTCTTGGTGGTCTTCTGATTCCGGCGCTGTGCTTTTGTCTTTTGTTTGTGTTTTTATTTGTTTCGGCCTTTGTTTTGTGTTTTTTGTGTGGTTGTTCCAGGCTCCTCGATGAGCTTTTCTGTTCTTTTGTGGATTTTTTTCGTCCCTCCGTTGGAGCTTTGTAGTGTCCAGGTTGTATGTGCTTTCGTTACTAGCTCCTCTAGATTTTCGTGGCGAAGTCTGCTGTTATGAACTATCCGCACTCTCTGTCTAGCACGGCTCATATAGTGATTTTTCTGATACCTTTTGATATCCTCCGAGTTTTCTTTTACAACTTAGTGTTTGTTAGACCTTATGTAGGATTTTTTTTGTATGGTTTAACTGTTGAAATGTAAGCCGACCAGTATTATTCGCGGAAAAAAAAAGGAGGGAACTAATCGGGGCTATTCATTTTTGTTTTTACCCCCAACTTCAAACCCAACAAACAAGCAAAAAAAAAATCATATCCAAAAGGTAAGCAAGGGGCCATGCAAGGGGCCAATTACGGTTAAGTATGCGCATAACGCGCCTGCTATTTTGCGCAAACCACTGACGAAAAAAACTGTAAAAATTGTCGTATTCAAACATGCTCGAGTCACGGGTGATTTCCTCACCTAAAACACTGCGCAATATAAGTAATGCGGCCTCAGAGATCAGGTAGCCCACCCATAGGCGGAGGGAGGGGGGGCGAACCGGGGCCATTGCCCCGGTTGGCTCCCCCAATTTTTTTTTTTTACATGCATTTTTTTTATTTTTTATTTATTTTTATTAGGTTTGCCCCCCTTGGCCAAATAAAAATTATGCTTGCCCCTCTTGCCTGTCTAGATTAATCAGCCCGCCCCCGTTAAAACCCAAGCAGCCCAATACCTCAAAATCAAATTAAAAGAATAAGCAGAGAGATATTTATTTATGTTAAAACTTGAAATCCTACATTAACTTTTCGACGTTGTCGTGAATTTTGCGACGAATATTTCATATACTTCTCCTGAGTCCTGATAATCGTTGTGTGTTGTAATCATTGAAATAGATGTTTTCACTATTCTAGTACTGCTTTTTTTTTGTTCTTTTGCCTTTTATGTTGGACTTGGTTGAGAATTTGGATATCGCAAATACTGAGAAAGGGGGTGGTGTGCTTTTGTTGGATAAGTGATAATTCAATTATTCAAGTGTGCTGCGTGTCCATCTTTGCTACTAGAGAATCATTGGTTATATCATTTTATTGTCACTATCATCATCTAATTTTACATGTCTGACTTCTCCACAATTTATGAAAATTCAAAGTTGAAGTAAGACTCATTTTCATCTATCTTTTGTTTGTTTAGGTTTGATTTTTCATAGCCCATGAGATTAACTTGTTTTTAATTGTCTTTCTCTAAAGGTGTAACTTCTTTTCCATTGTAATTTGTGACGTTTGGATCATGTTATAAATCTATTTCTTCAAAATTTTAGCCATGGGCACTTTGAACTACGATTTTTCTGTTTTCTCATTTTGTAAGGGGAGTAGAATAGTTATTTGGATGTTAAAATTGAACTTTTTGTCCAATTTTTTTTTTTCTATTATCATTTACCAAGTATGTATTTCCTCCTTGCAATTTCGGGTTATTTTATTGTTGATAGAGATTCCACTCTTGAGAAGCCTGTGTTCAATAGTACTGTCACACTAAAAAAAACTATAGCAAGGGTGAAAAGTATTTTTATGCCATTGGAACCTGGATTCTTTTTGAACTTTGGATAATTTGGCTATTTTTTCCAATATGCTTCGTTTTGCTATTGTTTCTTTCAAGAATAATAGAAATACAGTAATTGTTTATTTTTCTCATTTATGTGTTATGTTTTCTTTTTACATATCCCAACAAATTCAGCAGGACTTATCGAGCATAGGGCACATCCTTTCTAGCAACAAAAATAAGTACTTCATTTATGGAAGTAAAAAATTATATTGCTGAAAATATTTTATTTCATTTATGTGTTTTGTTTTACAAAGAATATATATATATATATAAATACTTTTGTGTTGTGTGATTAGTTGGTGCTCTATTGGTGTCTTGAACAACAAGAATTTAATTTTTAATGTCACCTCTCAGTATCAGCAAATAGTACGGTACGTGTATTTCAATATTTTTAGTGTTCTTAGTCCTTAATTTTTTTTATTTATACTCTTAAGACTTTTTTTGCATTAAGTAGTAAAAAAAAATTTTTTTTGTCATTTTTCCTTAAAAAGTTTGCCCCCCATTAATTGGGTTTCTGGCTCCGCCACTGAGCCCACCTAATGCGATTAGGTGAGCTCTAGCTGTGTGTTCAGTGCTCACTCATACTAAAAACAACTTTGGATTATTGGATACGAACGAGCACAGTGAGAGCAGCAAGAAGATGATCAGTACGGCCATTATTGAGTTTCTTGGAAATTGTTTACTCAGTCAGCCTCCTGAAACTTGTCAAAGATGTCTAGCTAGCTAGGTTCGTTAATAATCCGATCCCATTTGCTGAATTATATATTGGGAGGCCCATTGCATTGAAGCAGCTTTCTCGAGAAAAGACAGAGGAAGAGAACTCAAAACCCCTTCCATAATCGATCTCTCTCAGAAGCAATGAATCAATTAATGGGAGTGCATAAATGATAAGAGGCGTAACAAGGTGGGGAAAGTGACATTAAACATCAACGTACAAGTTGGTACGAATTATTCGGTCTTCTTTCAAATTTTTTCTGCGTAAAAATCCTATTCGGCATCCATCAATCTCTTTCCTCTTATTTCTTCACTTAACGCAACTGCGCATGCTCCCTAAAAACAAAGCTTTAAATTAAGCAGCTTTTGGGGTCGTAGGGAGATGGGCAACTTCAAATTAGTACATGAAGTACAATGGATTAATTGATTCGTATTTGAGGGGCCGGGACTGCGAAAGATGCATAATTTTGAATGTTGACGATACTACAGAAAAGGGGAGGAGAAAGTTTGATACTCGTCTCATGCAATGACATGTATAAAGAGTCTCAAACAAGCGATCAGGCACGATAAATATGGGTTGGAGAATCGTCCTTTTTGTTGTCCTGCGTGCTGGTTGAAGACCCCACATCAAGTGGCCAATCTTTTGCATAACTTTCTCACACAGACAAAAGTTTGGGAATAATAAACCATTCTTTAAGTGATCAAGGGAGTCAATCAGGCGTAGTCTGGACCCTCGTATACGACACGGGGTTTGCAAGAAAACAAGCAAAATGGACAATTCCCGTAGTGCCCACATGATGAGGACACAAAAATGTGGTGCCAAAGCTAGGCAATGGACAATGGTGGCGTTAAATGCACGTACAATTTACCCTTTTGACTGAAAATTTTAGTCCTTGATAATCATGTTTACATGTTTCATACGCTAACCTTTGAAATTTACTCGAGCAAGGTGCTTGACCATCTCCCTCTACCTGACTGGCAAGCTATATATGGGGGGATGTGTTCATTGATGGACTCCACAGCTTGTTTGAATTTGTAATTGATTCCCTGCATTATTTCTAAAGTTTAGACCGCCAGCATCCTTGTAATATATATTGAATAGTTCTTAGACTCTCAGTTGCTCAGTGGTTACTGACATGATTTCTAAGCTGTTAATCTGTGTACGGAGATTTATGATGCTCTCTATATATCTAACTTGTCATCCAGATGCATGCCCCATTTATGTAGGCTATCTGTGGGAAGTGGCAGAGAATATCTGCTACGGTGCTAGCAGTTAAAACAGGAACAGAGAGAGGAAGTTGGAAGAAAACAAAAACGCATTTATTTTAGTATAATTTATGGAAATCACGGGAAGTGATTAGAGAATTATGCTCATTTGTTGCTTATTGCAGAACACTTTTTTTTTTTGGGTATCGTATGCACTCAGTCTCCCTCTTAATCAAAGCTTTTGCATGATAACGGCCTAAACAAAAAGGAAAATCCTTACACAATCTTCTACCAGCCGTATAGAGAATATGCAAGCTGCGTACAGCCAACTTCTGATGACAACCAACGTGTATATATATATATCTAAGGCAAAGAAAATAAGTTTGAACTTGGCTGGCTCTGACGCTCTGTTTTGTACTTTCTAATAATTATAGAATAAATAATCAAGGCGGCTTCATGATATATATATGTATATTGCAGCTACCGTACCATACAGCGTGGAAGTGTGTTTGATTAATCTTAATGAAACTGTGCGCAATATTCTACGCGAGTTTAAAATCAATCTTGCTCTCTTAAATTTTAAAAAGATGATTTAGTTATCAATTATCATCGTCTATTTGATTTGACCGCTAAACAACATGTAAAATGATCGAAATTTCTCTCGGAATTAAAAATATTAAAATTTGGGAAGATGAGGATGATTTTAACCTATAATCAAGAGACTTACTATAATATTACTTAAAAAAGAACATATTGTAACTAGGTAGTCATGCAGAGAGTTAAAAGATTCCAGAATATCTTGAGAAATAAAGTAGTGAACGTTGGTGCTGCTATGAGCTAGCTGCAGAATAATTAAATCAAATTAGCAAACTGTAAAGCATAAATAAACGAAAGACAGATACAATTCCTAGAACAATGTACGTTGGACCAACTGTACGACGTGTGTCGTGTGCCAGGACAGTGGCATATTGGAAATGCTTGCCCTGAATGCGTACTAAGCACATGGCACCTCGACAGTCGACTCTTAACATCAGTAGCCGTCACGTTCTTCTGGGTCGTCAATCGTCATCCCATCTGAATTAGAATATATTAGGTATTTCTGCAAGATCTGTTCTTCCGATTCTGTGATATTTGAAAAACCTGATCGAAATTCCTAGAAAACCCCATCATGTGTCTTCGTGGTTATGATTAGACGAGTCACATGCATGACATTCTTTGGATTTCTTTCCAATAATTACGAGATCTTCTGCAACTCAACTCATAGCTTATTTTCCGCTGTGCAGATATTGGATGATCTTTGTGCACTCGGTTCAGACAGCGGCCTGGTCTAACTGAGAAATATACTGATTCGACTAATTAAAATGCCAACGAGAATCAGTCCCATAGTTCAAGTACCAGAAAAATAATCTAGCTTTATCTGGTTTTTTATATTTATTTTCTATTATATTACAGATGATGAAACTGATACAATAAGAACATGCAATAGCAGTATATCCGCTGAGACCAAAAGACAAGCAACACTACTGATCGAAGCCATGATTGTAGAATTTACAAAGAAAACAAGGAACAATTTATGACTTCAGGGCCAAGAAATTAAGAAGTCACCCAAAATTGATGCAGAAGCAAAGAGAACTTAGAGAAGCGTGGGCCTCGCAGTTTATTTCATTGCGGGACTGACGTACTTTTGGATACTATTAGTTATTACTATTTATTTTAGCTTTAGAATGTTGGATATATATTATTGCTATTTTAGTATTTTTACAATATTATAATTGGATATTATTGGGGAACTGCGTGAGTGAAGGCATATTGCAGCTTATAGTTATATATATATATATATATCATCTGCAGTTGACTCTAATGGTTTGGATTTCTAGCTGACTCAAGCATATATATCAATTATCATTATTATATATATATATATATTTATGTATTACGTGCATGCTTGTTTTTCTCTAGTCGGATTCTAATTAAAGATTGCCATAGCAAATATGCCATTACTGATTCGAAGCCGTTCATTCGATGTTACCAAGACAGATATATAACTTAAAATTAAAAGCAAAGCCTGGTTTGTTCATGTGAGGCAAGCCACCAATCCTTTTATCCCCCAACCCCGGACGAATTATGTCGAATAGTTTCTATATCAAGTAACATACACGAGACTTTTCTCCATACGTGAAAAGATAAATTTACCCTCATTTGAATCCTCCTACTTAGGGCTGAACAACCGGATTTCCGATCCGATTCTACTAAATGCGGACCGGTTTTAATTTTTTCCAATTTTTTTAGGTTAATTTCAAAGGGAGAAGTGCATATAAAAATGTAGAGTTTTAGTTTAGATTAAAATTAAACGTTTTAAGTTTATAATTTGTATTAAAAATTATAAAAAAAAATATTTTTTTATTTATATTAATAAATGCGGTACGGTTCGGTCCGGACCGAACAACAAATTCGGTTCGGTCCGCGGTCCGATTGTGTGTAGCCCTACTCCTATCGGTGCTTCTAGCAATTCGTAGACTCAAGAAATAATATGCAGTTAGTTGATTATTTTTAATTAAAATAAGAAAATGATTCACTTAAGAATCTAGCTGGTCAATTTTTTTTTTGTCAGGTAAAGAGAATGTCGCGTGCCGTACACGTGAGACAAAAACCGTTCAACATAACAACTCAAATAGGTTAGAAGATGAAATTGTAACGAGAAGTATGGTATGTGGGGGTGAGTTATAACAACTTAAAATTTGTGACGGTATTTGAGAATCGAGTAGTAGTTTGAATGAGAAAATTATAATTTATCTTTAAATTAATAGTATAAAGAATTACAAAAAAAATTCCAAATCCATGTATATATATATATATACACACATGCAAAGTAATAGAGAAAAATCCACATACAAAGCAAACATCCATATAATCTAGGGGTGTGTGGTGTGTTTATATTTCTATTTTCTTCATCCTCCATAAAAAGTATTTGGCCGACTCAAATATCTTGAACTGTGCGAGTAATAAAATATAGGGATAAATACATTTTGCCCCTATCTTTGGGGTCATTTACACTTTGCACTCCGATGTATTATTTTTGACACATTAGACCCTTTAACTTACACATTTTTTCAATTTGGACCCCGTACCCAAATTGCCCGTTAATTTAGACGGATTCCGTTAAAACGTGGGGTGCAATGTGTAAATGTCTCCAAAGATAATACCCTCAAAGATAAGGGGGGCAATGTGTAAATTTTTAACGGAATCCGTCAATTTTAACGGCCAAAATCGAGTACGGGGTCCCGATTACAAAAATGTGGAAGATAATGTGTTCAATGTATCAAAAATAAAACATCGGGGTACAAAGTGTAAATGACCCCAAAGACAAGGGGGCAAAGTGTATTTATGCCTAAAATATTATATATATATATATTGCTTTTAACGATATCAAGAATATTGCTTGACCAAATGTACGGACTAGGCGTGCCAGTGCATGCGTTGAAGCTGATGATATTTAGTGGAATATTAAACACGTATTGATCGAAACTTGGGTGAACCCTTTCTTAACATATTGAAGGTCAAGATTCCAACATTAATATATATTTGTTTTGGAATGACTCATGATCAACAACGCCTGACAGAGCAGTGGCATGGAGATGCATGTCCATACATATATAATATGATTTCCGCAGGAGGTCACAGGGCAACTTGACCTGCTGGAAACTCTCATCAATTAATCCTCGCAATCACTGCCTTTATATCTTACAACTCCGGTCTATTGACATTTTCCTCTTCACTTGTTTTCTTGGAGGTACCCAATTACGTCTTTCTGCTGTGGGACGTCGATCAGATTCTTTCCTCATCAAATTAAAACGATTGAAGATCTGTGAATTTGTGATACGAGTCACATGCCCTTAGTGTTCCTTTGGGTTCCATTCCCACTTCCCACGTTAACGAGATCTTTCTCAAAAAGGAAGTCATATATTGTAGTGGATATTCAACCACTTGGGAATAATTTTTTTACTCTTTTTTTCTGAATCTATTTGGCAAATCTTGAGTAATTAATCAAAAAAGACCAACAGCTTGTTATAAAAAGAGATGGGACAAAAGAGTTATCCTTATCCCTTACAAAAGTATAATTAGAGGTGATTGCGAATCTCTATATATTTTAGCTCTCCACTAAATCAATATATGCCCTGCCGTTTGATTCCTCCGTTAAACCTGACAAAAATTCAAGTGAAATTTGTTGAAGTATTTTAGTCGTTCAACTGAGTGTGTGGCTTACATGAAGAAACGTATTGAATTTCGTTGAGTTTAATGGGAGAATTAAATGACAGATTTCCATTGATTTAGTTGAAAAGATTTGGAGCACAACAAGATATAATTAGACTTACGAGGTTCTATTTAATTAATTTGGCTCATAAATAAGGGACATTATGATATTTTTCCTTACATATTTATGTGCATATATAATGTTTATTCAGTTAGCAACATTTGTTTTTTCCTCTAGCCGATTGTAACTAGTTTATTATTATTATTATTGGTTCTTTTTAAACCAGGCCGGCAACCAGTGATTGGTGGAGTCTGGAGAACCCTAAACACAGATGATGCTCCTGAAAATTCCTAAAGAAACTGTGGGCATGTTTGATACCTCAAATATTTGGGGTCTCAACAAATCGAATAAATCAAACAAACTCTAAAATTTTTAACTTTTACACCTACACAATTCACCTTTCACAGACCCCAATAAATCTCAATAAAGTAAAGATTTCCAAAATTTCGAAAATATTCACCAATCTTTTGGCAAAACAAACATCCACTGTGTATCATAATTGTGCATGGGCGTCGTCAAAGTCTATGAGACATGGAAAGGTCACATGTAGTGGGAAACTCTCTTTTTCTGCGTGCACATCATGCAGCTCTCAATTTGTCAGAGGAAAAGGTTTCGGCTTTCGCTCGGACAATTACAAAGAAGCGGGCTTTAACTATGTTATCTTTAGAAGATTGCATGATCTACAAAGATCCCGGCAGAATCAGTGAAACAGGCCAGGCTGCAGATTATCTTATATTTTATCCTGAGTGAACTATCGTGTTGGTCACTTCTTCAGTTTCTAGGTTTTAAATTTTCCCTTAAAAGTACCAACTTGCATCCAAAGAATAAGAGAAGATAAGATTCAATGTAATTTTTTTTATGAATACGTATTAAAGTTGGTGCGAAAATGTATTGAAATTTGTGTAAAATTTTTAGAAAGATTTCTTAAGAAGTATTTTCTAACCAAAGTATAGCTGGACAGATGTGGAAGAAGTTGGCTTGCCGTAGAAAGATGGTTATTGACAAAAGATAAATACTAATACATAGGTTTTGAAAAACTTATAGGAAGCCCACCTTGCATAGGGCTCCGACTGGGAGAACTAACCTACGTACTAGCCCAAGGGGGCAAACAGGAAGAGTACGGCACAAAATTAAATCCAACCCCAACCTGTCTAAGTTTAACTCCAAATTGTCAATTTGCATTTAATCGATAGCCCACTCCTAAATTAACTAATGTCGTAATTTTCGATATTTGTTTAAAGTTTTAAGACCAAGATTTTTCACTATTGCTCATAAAATCATCATAATCATATTTTGGTATTGATGACAAGGTATTTCTCAATACCTACATTATCCTATTGTAATTGAATATTATAATTAGGATAGGGTTGTAAATGAACCAAGTTGTTCATTAACAACTCGACCTCTGCTTGTATAAGCTTGACTCGAGCTTGGTTCGTTTAATAAACAAGTAGAATTCGAACATCATTTCTAACTCGGATATTAAACAAGCCAAACTCGGTTAAAAACGGTTCGGCTCGATTTAAGCTTGAGAAAAACTCATATAAGCTCGATTCGGCTCATTTAAAAGCTTGGTACATTGGTATGCATTATAAGTTTCTTATTTATTTGTTAGTTTATATTTAATAGTCACAAGTAAAATATGCATTTAATTATATTGATATATGAATGAAAGAGTATTATCCATAAGGATCAATTATGCCATCTATATATTAAATATATGTTATAGGTCATTTTTGCCAATTAACATAGGTTATATATGAAATCTAAATATTTTCTAAAATAAAGTTCACACAAATGTTAAGTGTTTATGATGTCGTTTATAATGTGCTATGACACCATATGTCGAGGCTTGATTTTGAGTTTTGTTTGTGATATGTGTGTTTTCTAAACTACTTATAAAAAAATAATGAGTTTTCTAAGCTTGCATTTTCTTGGTTGGGTCGAGTTTCAGCTCGGCTCAAATAAGCTCAAATTTGAATCGTGTATATATTTCTAGTCAAGCTCGAGCTCGTTCGAACATGAAGATTTTAAATGAACCGAGTTCGAACACCCAAGCAGAAGCTCGATTCAAGCTCGGCTCGAGCTTGAACTCACATATATGTCTAACGAGCCGAGTTTGAACAATCAATACTTGATTGGACTCGAATACAACCCTAATTATAAGATTTACATCCTAATCCTCTTTGAAAACCCAACCCAACATTTCTACTTCTTTAATTCTTGGGTTTGAAAGAAACGATTAAGATCTTCTTCTGCAATTTCCTGTCCAAATTACACGGTGTAATTCGGAGAGATAAAATGATTAATGGAACCTTACACCATTTAATGTTGTCCATCCAACAATATGGTCTATCTGCTTGACTTATCTCTCTCAAAATTGCACTGTGTATAAGATCCCCGTCCTGAAAGAAAAAAACAAAATATCCAGGTTCCGCCCAAATTTAGTTGGTAATTCAAAATGCTGTCAGCATCCAGAAGTAGATTTCCAAGTCAATATAGAACAGAGAGAGGAAATAAAAACAAAAGGAAGAAAATCAAATATTAAATTCTAATGTATCCGCCACCAGGAGTAGAGTTGCGTCCCCACTTAAACTAAACAGTAACAACTGGATGAAACCATGAAATACGAAAAGGAGATACAGAAAAAAATGGGAAATATAAATTCCAGAACCCAAAATTTCCTAAGGCGATAAATATCACCAATGTCAACAATTTATAACGTTTTACTTGGTTTTTGTCCTACCTTTTTTCTTCTGAGTCTTGTGTTTTTGTCCTACCTTTTTTCTTCTGAGTCTTATGTTCTTCATATAGCTGTAGGTATAACCTTGTACGATCTAACTCACTCCTCAATCTTTCGTTCTCCTTAATGTCTCGAAGTAGCATGAAATGTGTGGAAAGTTTCTTTCTCACCTCATCTTCATCAATTGAACCTGTATCTGGAGTAGGCTCAGTAGCTGATCCGGAAGACCCGCTTCCTCTTTTCCTCTTGCTTTTCAGTTTCAGGCTGTCGCTTGGATTAAATGATTCTCCTTCCAGTGACAAGTCGAGAAAAGCTTGTTGAGGAGTAAGAGTAGAAAGATAAACTTGGTTATTAGCAGTGCTTATGCTCGAAATGCTTGAAGCCATTGCAGAGACAGCTGAGTGATAATGCTTAAACAGAAGATTGAGTTCCCACAGGACGGAAGCAAGAGCACCACTTAAATTGGGGTCTGAAGCATAGGGTTGATATTTCTGCACATAAAATGTAGACAGAAAAGAGCGTAAATTTCATTGGCCACTTCCCCGAGGAAATATGTAATAACTCCTCGTGTCTCATACATTGGTACGTGAATAATATACTGGATTCATCTTCCTTTCCCCATGGAGAAGAAAGGCCAACTTGGCTAAGGACTGCAGGAACTAGTAGGTATCCCATAGGTTATCTATGAATCCCAAGTACAACTTAATGCAGCACTCCAAAAAGCCAAACTAAAACTACCCAAACAATACTTTTGCCATCATAAATGGAAGTCCGCTACAATTCTTGAGTAGGCCCACAAACCCCATATATCTCAACAGAAAGAGTATATCTAAGGAGTGAAACAAAAAACACCAAACCAAAATTATATGCACTCCTGATAACCATCATACAAACACACTAAATACTCTGATGAGCAAATGAATTAAGAATCACAGCATTGTACATAATTCTATCTTTGTACAAGGGTAGCCAAGAACTTACCGCAATGGTACCTGAAACTGAGCCACCTCCAGCATCATTTTCCAACAGATTCCGACACTTTATGTTCTTCTGCAGAAGATGCCTTAATGTAACTAAGGCTGCAAAGTTACAAAGCAGAACCATAAAATCAGAACAGAACACCACCACAAGCATCTGATAATGAAATAGGAAAAAACATGTAAATAATATACCAGACATGGACTCTGCAGATCCAAAGCATAAAGAAAATGTAGCCAAACGTTTTACAAATGCAGCAGCCTTCTGCATGTCATGCTGCCTATCATCACACAACATCATCTTCAGGGCTTCAGCTAACACCCCGCCCTGATCTCTGGTCCATTAAGCAAAATGACAGAAAATTCTATTAGTTGAGTCCAACTCCCTTGCATGCAGCCACACATGAAGAGACAATAGAGTGAGTGAATGAGAGGAAAATTAGAAAAAAGGAATGCAGATAGAGAATGAACTCACTTACTCCCTTAAACAAGAGTATCCCTCCCCCAAACCCGATAAGTAACACTAATAAAAAAGATAAAATATAACAAGAAGAGGATGATGGAGCAAAGAAAAAAAGACAAGCCGCAAAACAGAAACAGAAAATGTACTTCTCTACATTGAGGGATTAATTTGAAGTAGGCAAAAAAAAGGGGAATATCATAGTACGCCCCATAATTATGAGCAAAAATCAATAAGGCCCCTCAACCAACAATATGTTTTATTACGCCCTATTATGTTTAAAAAATAATCAATCATAACCTTCCGTTTGATATGACCATTAAACCATATGAAAAATGACAGAAAGCTCCTCCAAGACAAAATTACTAAAAATATTGAAAAGTTTATTAAAAAAATGATATATAAAGAAAAAGTATAGAAACTCTATCATTTTTCTATTTATTTTTATTTGTTTTTTTTAATTTTGTCTTGGTGGGTCATTTCAGCCAATTAACATCACTTTCTGTATGACTTAACAGTCAAATCAAACAAAAGGCAGGGATTGATTGTTTTTGAAACATGAGGGACATAATAGAACATATTGGAACTTGAAGGAGACTGATTATTTTTTGCCCATAGATATGGGGCGCACTATGATGTATCCACAAGAACTTATCAAGCACTCGCGCAATAAGATCCTCAGGGGTAAGAGGGTCTATTAGACAAAATAGGGATCTATGCAACCAAGAGTTTAGAAAAAGAACATTCACTTGAAGAGAGCAGTAGAGAATATCTGGATTCAAAGCAACACTTTTGAGTCAGTGTGATTGCTACAAACCTGCCAGGCTTGTACTCAAGTATAAGATTGTAAAGCTGAACAAAAAAGTCTTGTAAATCAACGTTCAGGGCATCTAGATTGCTCCTCATCACTTTAAAGGCAACGATGCAGCATTGGAGACGCTCTGATACAGTAAAGGAATTAAAATCTTTTTGAGATGAATTGCCCAAGTTGCTGCCACCAGAAGCAAGCTTTCTCAGAAAATTCATAAGATCACCCATGAAATCTAAGTCAATTAGATGTGAGAATTTTCCTAATCCTTTCAGACATGGTGCAAGCAGGGGGTGTGATGCAGATGCACCAGAAACTGGACTGGCAATAACTTCATGGCTGAGAATAAAAGAAGAAAAAAATATTTAGCTAGTCTAACTCGTGTAAAATTCAATTGGAACTAAAGAAATATGTGAACCATTATAAACAAAAAACTGAGAAACAAAACCTTCTCGCACGGGTCAATCAAGTGCAAATGAGGCCTCATTCAATGCATATCCAATTTTACCACAGTTGAGCATTCTTCCAGCCATTATTTACAATAATTCTTTACTACCTGTACTGCTCGAATATATTGTACAGGTTCCTGACTACAATATTTTAAAACCTAGGTGCTCTCATGCAAATCGCATCTCATAATGTATCATACATAGACACTATGAATCTCTGATGTCACCAAAATCCAATGCGTTAACTATAAGATTACCAGTAGGTAAGATAATTTGGAAGATGGAACTAAGACATAAGTACTGGATTAGAGTTATGTTTGCTTGAGGATATGAACAGGATGGATTAGATTAGATTTCCACTACCAACCACCCTCTATAACCATAACATAGGAAGATACCTGGCAGCATTTGGCTGAACTGAATGCTTCAAAATGCGGAAATATGTCTCAAATACAGCAGAGAGGGTCTCTGATTGCATCCTTCTCTTCTCCATAACATCTGGGGTAAAGGTAACAGTCTTGTAATCAGCAGCAACCTGTGCAAAGCACCACGATGAACAATAGATTAGATACAACAAGATCAAAACAGGATTGTTCCTTTTGGATAAAGGAATACCTCCTCTCTCATCTTTGTCATCAGTTCTTGCCTACTTTTCTTTCTGTCTGGCAATTGGCTCGGCTCCTCGAGATTCTTTCTTTTTCTATTTTTCTTGCTTTTGACTCTATTAACTTCATTGGTTTTTTCAGGCCTCCGAAGATCATCATCAAACGACAAAGACAAGAAAACCTGCAAAGGTACAGAAAACCGTAAAAAAAAGATCTAAAACATATGCAAACAGAAAAGTTATTCCCATCAATAATCCTAAATGAGTTAGAAACATTTCTCTACAACATATGTTTACAAAGGGCCCAAGATTAATGAAACCACTTAAGTTAACCCGGTATTGACTTTTGGGTGACATAAATGGAACAACTTGAATCAATCATGATTATTTACCTCCCTTGCAAGAAATGGTGACGTACACAGCCAGAAATTCCAGAAATTTTTTCCTTCATGACTCGTACTAACAGTAATGATCTCCTCTAGATTGTATCAGATTCTTTGGTTTTCCTCCCAGTCATCTGAACTCTCAAAACCCAATGTCACCACACACATGCAGATGTGTTTGTTCCATGGGGCACATCTTACATATGGAGTGCTTTTTACAAGACTTTTTTGGAGGTGAATTTGATGATTCATGGTAAGTAAGCAGGGCAGTTTTTATGTATACAGCATCAAACCACAAGTCTCACTCTCAACCCCCCAATGGAAAGGAGCTACCTCTCGTTCAAAGGCCAAGCAAGCTTCCTTGACATCACAGAAAAACTTCTATGTTTATCACCACTACTTAAGCTTTGGGCTGCTGATCATAATGAAGTACCAGTTTTGCCCAACATGAAACAAAAAACTTTTGTAACATAATTAATTCAATAACCGCCCGGCATATCTGCATCCACTACTAGACGTCAATGGCTTTGACAATTGGTACAATCTCAAGGGATTTGTAGGAGAAAATATTCTTGAGACAGAAAGTACATGGTAAGCTACTCAATCTAATAAAAAAGGAAAAGAAAAACAAGAAAAGTATGACAAACAACTTCATTGAATACATATATTTCTTGAGCAGACGTCCTGCCCTTCGACTTAAATCGCGTTATGCATGCAAATCTTGTTGGATCATGAATGACCAGCCACAAACAGAAAACCTAAGATAGTCCTCGGTATGCTGAAAAATTTTTCAGTACCTATGATTTTAAGAAGTTTACGGTGTGCTTTCATGGGATTTATGAAGAAAAAAGTTTGATTCCATCGACTAAATCATGGAAAATATAACTAATGAATATATGTCATTAGTCAAAGCATGTAGCGTTTATTTTTCTGATATATATCTTAAATTAGACTGCTTAAACAAAGTCTTTCCAAGCAGAAAACTTAATTCGGTAGACAGGCAATTCATTCTCCAAACAGACTAAGGGGTGTGGGGCCTTCAGCTGAGTCAATGAACAAGATCAACAAGAACTCAGAAGATCGACAGGTAAACTCAGAAAATAGCAAGCAAACAAACTGCCATGCGCAATACCTTCCAATAGTCTGCAAAAGAACATAATCACAAATCTTTTTTCCTAATAGGCAATCCAGATTCCCATGCTTAGGTAACGGCCTGAGAGATGTTATGTATCACGGAATGATGAATCTATTGTTTTTCAGCTTCCGACTTCGTAAGCAGGCATCAATACCCTGTCCTTATCATCACTACTTTCCCACCTTTTAAGCCATAGTATTCATTCACTATTTTCCTGGAAAGGAAAATTGATCTAGACAGCCATGCATTGGGTTTTGTTTATCCAATTAATTAACACCCAGTAAGTCCAAAACCCAGTTGTCCCAGCCAAATAACAGATTGAACAAAGCACAAGCATCAATAACAAAGTCATTTTAAGAAAGTGAGAAAGGAAAAAGAACACTTGTACCTCAATGGAATCAGGGTGCAACTGGCAATTCTGAGCTTTCACAAGACCTGCAATCAACCGGACAGCCTCAACAGTAGCTTCACCACCATGTTTTCCTTCATTGGTAAAAAGAGACTTAATTGTGGCACAGCAGAGTTTCCTGTAAAGTGGTAGGATTTCAATCCCTTGGTAAGCTAAAATTGAAAATATGAGAAACAACTACTTAACAAAAAAATATATATATGAGAAACAACTAAATTCACCCCTGAAAGAGGCTCCCCCTGTGTCCTATACAATTTCCAGATGTCACCTCATTACTTCACTTAAGAAGGATTGCTCCAATTTGTTGTTATGCTAGTTTTTAAGGATCGTGATTTGAGCTTTAACCCTAAAACGCACTTCATCAAGTCTCCAGTAAAGAATTTGATTGAAGTAAAGAGCAAAAGGATGTCAATATATCAAAACCTTACAACATCATCAGAGGAACCTATGTTTCTGACAACAGCAACTAACAAGCTCCCTCGGAAATTGAAGTGTGGAACTGCATCCAGCAATGAACACATACAGCGAATGGCAACATGCTGAAACGAAGGCTTGTTTTCCAACACAATCAACTTCTGCAGGTAAGCCTGTACAGATGCATTAGACGAATCAAACCATCAGAACACAACAGGATAAACCCTCCAGCAGTGCAGACAATATTAACAACCATGGCTAGAAATAAGAAACTCACGCAAGAATGTTGATACAAACTCAAGTTAAATATCTCACGAACAGAGCCATTACAATAGACCATCCAAAAGACAAACTTATTCTTGTAAGAACAATACTACATAAAAGCAACCCAAAAATTGGAAACCTCCAAGTACACAGGAAGTATAATAAGAATGCAAAAGGAAAATGTGAAATAAAAAAAAAAAGAGAGAATTTTTTTTTTCAAAGCTTAACGAATGCAAGGAAAATTTTCAAATACAAACAAGCTATAGAAATTCCTATTACCATCAAAACTTCAAATCTGCAAGCATTCAGCCAAAGAAAAGAGTACTAACCTTGTATGTGGAAAGAAGAGTTGATTCATAGAACCGTGTCTTTTGGACAGCCTTAGAAACCTTCATTTCAAGCTCCTTTTCAGTAGGAAGCCTGATCCGGTATCTGTCATGCACAATAAAAAGTTGCGTAAGAAACTAAATCCTCAATGCAAAGGAAAAACAAACAAAAAAATGAATGCAACCAATACATACGATGTGCATTCTAGGCTAAAATAATGGATCTTACCCAGGGATAATATCCTTAAAAACAGCCAACAAGGATAGTACTCCAAGTTTGACAATAGCATGGTCATTATCTTTAGAAATTTGTAACATCTCCTTTAAAGACTTAATATTT
This sequence comes from Myrica gale, assembly GCA_963930655.1. Lineage (NCBI taxonomy): Eukaryota > Viridiplantae > Streptophyta > Magnoliopsida > Fagales > Myricaceae > Myrica > Myrica gale. The sequence goes on along the minus strand of OZ005617.1, from coordinate 20,249,370 downwards.
GACTCTGGATCCTCAAGAAGAGCCATTCCGAGCTCTGCAAGTTTTTGCTTCTTACTTTCAAATGCTTCTTCAGCTGTGAGATCTTCTTTCACCTCAGCCTAAATAAATAACACAGAATCCTTTATCATATAGGAAGAGCACATATTCAAGAGAATTATTTGCCTGCTGCGGAAGAGGAAAGGATAGAAAAGATTGGACATTATAACACAAATACAGAGATAGAAGCAGCCAGAAGTTAGAATGGAGAACCAATAATTCTCAATGATAACCTGTAAGGATTTGGCAGATATATAGGCACATTCGTTATCACAAGCAGAGGAGCACGTATACATTTAAAAAGGGCGGAAACACTTCATAAAAAGTTACAGATAGTCTTAAAAGGGAGGAAAAATAGAACAACACTACAGCAACTTTCAATCTGTTAAAAGAAATGAAGAGTCAGTATTCAGTTCCCAGTAAGCTGTGTTTGTCTTATATATCAAACAGGCTTATGCCTTAAGAAAGTGGAAAGACAATATTCAATGCAGGGAGAAGATATACAGGTTACAGCGATAGCTAATATGTCAGTGCACATGGTTCGCCTTGGCAATTGTCACAGATTGCACACCTCACACCTTTCCAAAGCTCAGACCACTTTTCTGAGTTTTTCCTCCTTTTGAAATTAAACATTTAAATTACAGGTTATTACTTTGCCAATTGATTCAGCTAGATGCAGCAAAACCAAAGTCAAATTCAGTGATAACAGATAGTAAATGCAGAATATTGACGCCAGTGAGACAATACCAGAACAGCTGCTTGCGATGTTTGTTGCAATTCTTCTGCTTTATCTGACTCCTTCCCTAGTTTCTTTGTCTCCTTCTTCTGTTTCTTAAGTTTCGCTCTTCTTTCTGCTTTTGTCAGCTTCACTACGCCTGTAGCCCCACCATCGTCCTTATCATCCTCACCAGTTTCCTCCACACCATTCCCAGATAATCTAGATGTCTTTTCTACTGCATCAAACCACACGACATGAACCATTCACAGTCATTAAACAAGCAAAAGGTCTTTCTTACAAAGAGGTAAGACAGAATAATACACCCACACACACGCACGCACGCACGAAAATATGAACAAGGAGAACAAGAATCACAATATACATGTACGATAGTAGAGTTTTCCATCCAAGGTCTTAACAGGAAGGGCATCAACTGGATCAACCCGAACCCCGCTTTCCTCTTTTTCTTTCTGCAATGTCTTCTTCTTTAAGCGTTTCTCATACAATGCCTCCAAAGCATCTTCCTTCACATCAGCTACACGAGTAACGTGCCTTTACACATGCAAAAAAATTATCAAAAAAGACATCCACGCTCTTGAAAAAAACTAATCTTTTTTACTTTCTAATCTCTAAATTGTTTATTTGACCATAATGGAAAAAACAAAGTCTCCCATTTCAACTATAAATTGTGTACCGCTTATCGAATGCCACACACGCATACAATCACTCCTGATGAAATTTTATGGTGCTTTTCTACACGTAGATACTAGTTATCAAAAATGTTTAGCTCCTAATTCTACATGACCATATTAGTTTCCAAAATTACCGCCCAAGATTTGCCTTTCTTTCTTAGTTTACATTAAAAAAAAATCGCTTAAACAGATACAAACCATTACACCAGCGAAACGCCAGCTGTTTAGTAAAAATTGAGAAAAAAAATGAAGAGAGAGCACGGACTTGGTGATGGACTGGGTGTCCAAGCGGGAAAAGCCAACAGCGTAGTCACTGTTCTGTTTGACGAACTGCAAATCCTCATCAGACACTTCGATTTCATCCTCCGCTATCTCCGGAGGGAGCTCCGGTGGGAGCACTATCTTCTGCTTCTGGTTCTTCTTCCCCATCCACAAGGCACAACCTGAGGCACGTTTGGGGGCTTTGGTAGGGTTTTAGAAGTGCTACAGATTCAGACAGATGCAAAGAAAGTCCTCCCCTTCTCCTCCGTTTTTTTTTTAATGTGGCTTTTGTTTTTGTCAATTTAACGGTAAATAAAAAAAAATCTTTACAAATAATAAAGTTAATACTCGGATTGGGCCAGGAAAAAAAATATTGTGATTGGGCTCCACCCAATGGATCCAACACGACAAGTTGCCCAAAACGATGTCATATCAATTTTGAAGTTCGTTCCATGAGTAAGTCGACGATGCACTGGATTAAAATCTTGTCCCTTATCAGGAGGGCGAGGCCCATATTTTTGACGGGGCTAACTCAGTTCTTAGACTCCCATATAAGTTAGGCTTGTCCTCCGGTCCAAGCAGACACGAATATTTTTATATTTATTATAATAAAAAATAATTGATCTCATGAGAAGATAGATTATTTTATTATATCAAAATTTTATGACTAGATGCCATATGGAAACACAACCTAAAGCTTGGCCTGAGGGGTGGGCGTTTTATGTGGCATATGCGGAGTGCATCTTAGCTACATAATAGCAAAACTATTTTTGCCCAGTAGATAGGATCGTTGATCATTGATGGCCAGTCCTTGATGTGCTTTTAGTTCGAATGAATGAAGCTCACAGAGTGCAAAAGAGCATGTTGTAGCAGCGAAGTCATAGTACATGTCAGATGGGTCATGTCTTTTATCCTCCAGATGTTTGTATTAATGCAATGAGTTAGAGTCTTGGTATAAACTTTTCCGTCACTGAGGGACAAAGTATACTTAATATAAAAGGCCAGCTGCATGCAGCCTATTGATCCCTAAAGTTAGATTGATTATGGTTGGAGCTGGAAGTTCAAAAGGTGGACATTATTTCACAGAAATATATGGTCAACATGATTATCCCATCATGCAAAAGTCATAAAATCAAATGCAGCCACACGTGCCCTAATTCTCCGAACATAAATTTCCATTGTTCAACTAATTCAGCCCACACAAAATACGAGAGACCAAACTGCATATATGATAACCTAATATTGATCCGATGAATCATTCAATATTGTTGCCTTTAGTTCATTTATTACATGTGTGGAATTAACTCAAATTAGGTGCAGATTTTCGTTGAAGGGCAATTAATGATATGATGGTAATGGAAACCAGCGCCCGAGCCCAGCTCGATAATGGCTTATACGTTTCTAATCCTTTCCATTTGGATGGTTGATTGCTTGAGACTTTAAACGTCAGAGTTGGGTTTCCTAGAGAAAACTAAAAGTGGGCAGGTCCTTCCATCCTCATATTCATTAATAAATAGGACTTGCGGATTCCAATTGAGTACTGAGTAGTAGCTTTCTCCCAGTTTACACAATATAAATAAATTCTTTCATAATTTATTAAAATTTAAAAAATCTGATCACTTCTACTCTTGGAATTATCAATCAAATCTCTTCTTATTATTTTCTAAATTACTTATTTAATTATGTTTAACACACAAACTATTAAAATACATAAATGTTCACTCTATAGTAAGATCGATTATACGATTGAAATGTACAAAAAAAAAAAAGATTTAAGACACTATCTACTGTTGAATCGTATGACACGGCAAATATTGATGCATTTTGATAATGTTGGAGTTAAATGTTATGAAATTAATAGTTAAAACTTATAAATAACATTTAAGGGATAATTCAAAAATTAGAAGTAAAAAATTCTCTTAAAATTTAATCCACTATTATGTGGAAGTAATATCTCCCCACTCGGCTACTCCCTGTGGTGACATGCATTGGTTTAAAAAGAGCAAGAAGATATATATATACGAGCACCACATCCCTCTACCAAGTCCATTTGGGGTGGAAAAGTTTGTAGGCATTTTGGAGTTACTATTATTGACTTTTATTGTATAGAATAACAATTTTGAGGAAAGGGATAGAAAAGGAGAATATTTTTAAGGGTGCAAAATTTAATTATATGTTTCCTTTTTTATATCGTAATACAAATTTTAACAACTTAATTTTTTAGGACAAATTTTCTAGTATACTAAAATGAATATATTTTATCTCTTCTTAATTATTATAACCTAAGCATTTCAGAATTTTGGACTATCCTATATGATATATATAATAACGCTTAATTAATGCAAATACGCTTGATGTCAAATTGGTAGCTCATTAGGCATCCTGATCATCACTTAATACTTACTAATTATGACTGAGAGGTTCACAAATTAACCTGCATTGATCGATTCCTACTTGGACAAGCTGCATCCTGATTGTAACCCGCGAATAAATGTAGTGGCTGCTAAAAAAGAAAATTTATTCCACCTAATTGAAGTCAAGCAAATTAATAATAGAAAATTCTGATTAGTTTAGGTTAATTGCGTCCTAATTATCAAACTAATGAGGTCATATTTTAGTAATTACAAGTACAAATTGTGGGAGAAATTAATTAATTTAATGGGTCTCAACCAATTTTCCAATATTTCGAAATTATCTTAATCTATTAGTTTTAAATGAAAATTATAAACATCGAACTCATACGAAAAAAGATAGATGGGCGACGTTAGAAACTATGAAAACATTAAATTCTCATTTATTGTTTGTTAGGTACACGAATGAATCCACCCTAGTGAATAGCCATAATTAGGTTTCGTGTAGCAGTAGCAGTAGCAGTAGCAGTGCGCAACTCCCCCCATTACAGCACCATCAGCTTGGTGATTTGCAGGTGAATGCTATTTTCAGGCATTTAATAACACACACCAACATTTTTCACGTCACCATCCTTTTTCCAATATGGCTTACCTATACCATCAGAATTAAGACTCTTCTGGTAAGTACGAATGGCCAAAGCTGTTGAATCACTCGATCAAAAAAAAAAAAAAAAGGGGATAAATATACTTTACCTTTTAGGGTCATTTACTGTTTGCATCCTGATATTTTATTTTTGATATATTATACCCATTATCTTTCATATTTTTGTAATATGGACCATGTACCTAATTTACCTTCTAAATTGACGGATTTCGTCAATACTTGCACCGGTCGACCGGCTCGTCATGCCTCTCACGTTACCTTTGTAGCAGTCGACCGGTTCACGTGTTGACGAAATCCGTCAAGTTAGACAGCCAAATCGGGTACGAGGTCCAGATTGGAAAAATGTGGAAGATAATGGGTACAATGTATCAAAAGTAAAACATCGTGGTGCAAAGTGTAAATGACCCCAAAGACAAGGGGGCAAAATGTATTTATCCCAAAAAAAAATAAAGATGGGTGGAATATCCAAGTCGGAAACTCAGCTTAATTTTTCAATTTCTTCTGGCTTTCTTTATCTTAATATATATATATATATATATATATATATATATATATATATATATTAATTATTCAGGTCTTAAACACATCTCGAAACTTGTTCAATCTTCTATGGCACACAAACAAGATAATTATTAAACCAAAATTCTTGAGAGTATTATCCATTAAAAACACCTATAAAATTTTGAAATTGAGACATTGAAATTCAAGCAAGCCACCACGATCCAAACTTTAATTATTAATGTGTCAGTTTATGTGCATTTTGACAGCTCCTATGGGAAGCACAACTAGTGGGAACAATTAGTTGGAAAGTGTATTAATTTCTTGTACGTAGGAGCTAGCTAGGAAGTACCTCGCTGTGCATTTTTATTTCTCAATTAACTTGATTTTTGCAAATACCCTTTACCCTGACTTAGGACAGAGTCTTCAAGGATTAAGATTCCAAATTATGAATCGCTTCCATAAGTTCATAGTGTGCTAGCTGGAGAAATATATGTATTTATCTGAAATGGCAGACCACCCACTTATCTAGCTAATTAGCCTGTATATATCCAACAACTAAACCTGCTCAACCTTGACTTCATCCGTGTTGGGCAAAGCAAACTAAGCACCATTAATTACCGGCCGCTAAAAAGTATTTTATACGACAATTATTATTAGTCGCACCGAAAGTTGCATTGTAATTTGTTCAGGACTTAATTACCAATCTTGACTTCAAATTTAGGTAGATTCAAAGATGTATATATAACTAATTTTCATGAGGGCCGGGGTAGGCCTACCAGGTCCCACATAATAATATTACGTGCAAAAATAGCCAACTTCTTTTCTATCGCACGCGTGCTTTTACGTCCAAATCTTCATCCATCTTCAGTCTTCACCAAGACAAGCCCCACAAAATACATGAGAACGCATTAGTTGCTCAATGGCCCCCTCATTTATTGCTGTTTTAGACCCTTTTGTAGTTAAGTTTGCTTCAGATGATCATAAATTCCACTTGTATCATAAATGCTTGAGGTTAATTTAGTTGAACTTAGAACCAAATTTGATGACGATCATGATGGCGACTAAGCTCCGAAAACGAAACCCCCTGAAGTTTCTGGTCGATTCAAGCCTAGAGAAAGGAACGGCTCCAAGCTGAGTTATCTAGTGATCCAGGATACCAATTTCGGGTGAACTCAGCTGCGTTGGAACCGCTTTAGAGGTGCCCATTTGGACCGATATATCAAGATCAAAGTATCTTGGCCATGTTATTTAAGTTAAGAAAGATATATCATAATATTTGATGGACTTATTGTTTGTACGGACGAGTGGGTGCCAATCGAAACAAGATTGTGTTCACGATGACCCGACTGCAACCTTCATCCATTGGGGTTGACAATATCAAGATGGCTACCAAAAATCCATCCAAAAGGACGAGAGCTTCCGCATATGCATCGAGCACAACAGAACTTTGCTCCTTATTTTTCATGCCTCGGCCCTGAAATTCGGGATTTGCTTCCCGACAGAGGTTTGGCCTAGATTTCGTGAAATAGTCGTTGAGTGTCTCAAATAAACATGCACCAACCTCGGGCCGTTTCTTTTTTGTTTTTTTTTAATCTCTTCTTTTGCCAAAGGAAATGAGTTTGTGCATCAATTCAGTCCTCCAAATCCAGCCCGTGAAACCATCCCCGGTTGAGTTTGCACTAATTGAAGTCGTCTCCCGACAGTAAAATTCAAAGACAAAAATGTGCTCTGTTTTTTTGGCTACTTCATAAATTTAGGCAATGGCTTGGGGTTTGGTACCAGAAGCCTTCCACAGTAGTTGCACTGTAGTCTGTGGACAAATGTGTCATCTCCAGCTCATTCTCCCTGCCTCAGATAATTAGTCCAGCTTTGTTCCAAGAGAAATAAACCTAATTTTCCGAACGTACAGCCAAACCGATTTTTTTTGTTCTTTAAACTATATTATGCATGCTTAACAAGCTTTTAATTCTAGAACTCTCACGAGGAAAAACAGAGAATGGAATGTTCCAAACGTTTACATTCTTTTGCAGTTTGAAAACCAAAAATCATTTTCATCACTCACTTTTTTGATAAATTTAACCATGTCCCACTGAGCGTTGGTGTTTGTTTGTGAAAATTTTGGAGTTACGAAAATTTTGAGTATTGAGATCTGTGAAAAGTATATATATTTTATAGGAAAGTAAAGAGAGAAAATATTTAATTGAATATTATAATATTATTTTATAATTTAATAATGAGAGATTATTTTATAATATTTTCTAAATTTTTAGGGGTGGAAAGACCGATGTCTTGCATGTCTCAATCCTCTCTGCAACTTATTTCTGTCTTTTCCAGCATATCCTGCCTGACATTGCACGAAGATTCTAGCTCCAGTCAAGACTAGCAGTTTCACTCCCGCCATCTTTTCTCTATGGAGTGGATTCAGGGCAGGAGCTAGGCCGTCTGTCTTATATATACTTACTCCCTTGTGAAATATTTTTTAATCTTATCCAATTTGAAAGGACTCCACGGAAACTTGGGGTCTAAATCCTTCCAAGTCCTAACCATGTCATAACCCTAACATTTTAACCAAGAATATGGCATGTTCGTGGAAGCAAAAGGCATCAGAATGGACTGGTCTAGACATGAAAGTAGAGTGAGCAAGTTGTGTTTTGTGTTTAATTCTTGACCCAAAGATTAAGGAAAAGCATGTATTTGGACGCTTTACTTGGCAAGCTTAGGAGTACAAAAAGTTTTGTTCTTAAACTACTTGGAGTTCATATTATCAAACCAAATTGAGACAAATTAGGAACTGGTTTGTCATGACCAAATGGGGGATTTCCTGTCGATTTATTGGTAGGCCGACAAGAGGGATACAATTCCGAAAATAAAATAAAAAAAATTCCCTAGAGAAAATAAACATTAAAATCATATGAGAAGGTGGGTGGGAAAATTAAAAGACTACTGAGGAAATTAAATTCTCATTTATTGTCTGTTAGGTATATTAATGAATTGGGCTAGTTAATGGCCATAATTTTCACGCAGCACCTATTAAACGCATCAGTTTGACGGAGCGTAGGTGAATGCTATTTTCAAACATTTATAGGACACAACCATAATTCCGTACATCTCTAATTCTCTATCCTCTCCCTTTATAATCCAGAGAAGAAAGCCAGTATAGATGGATGGAAACTGGTATTTTGCCCTAACCATGTGAGTTTAGGCCCCAAAGCAAGCAGAGGATGGCCCAAACGTTGGGTGGGAGCTTTCATAAAAATCAAATCGCATGGATAAAAGTCACAATCTAGATGGCTTTCCATCTTTAGGTCATACGTCTTACATATCTATTGGGAATTCTTCGTTTTAAGTTGGTCGGTTCTAGAAAGTTGTCTTTTTCAGTACAACTTCTTGGTTTTACAACCTATTTATTAGGACCGCAAAACCAGGTGAATGTATTCATTCACATTCACGGTAACCTAAATTCTTTTCTTTTTACCCCCGCCCTTTCAATTTGTCAGGAAATCCATGAAAGGTCTTTTCTATTTTTATCTACTCTCTTCTACTCAAATTCTAAGGTATAATTCGAATAAAGATAATTATAAAAAGTCGGTCTTACACTATTTAATATTATTTATATAAAATTTCGAAAATTATGAGTCATAAAATAAGTTATACATGTCTCTATCTCTCTCCAAATTAAGTGGATAACAGATTACAGAATATCTTAATCCACCCAAATCTATGAGATTTGAAAACAGAAGATGATTCAAACAAATGGAGAATACTCTGCCGTCGGATTTGCTATGCCAAGTGCTCTTCCGCGACTACCCACCAAACCTATAAGAACACCTCCGAATGTGGAAAATGTGTTTCAAATTGTCGAAATTTTGTGGTGGGCAAAGGGGACGGCTTCATGTCAACGCCCAGATGATCAACCAAGTATTATATATTTTCGAAGAGCAGCACACAAACGTGGAAGATTGAATAGTCCCAAGTACCTGATCAGTTTTATAAGTTTGAATAGGCTTAATTTTGCAGTTAATTGTCTGGATAGTTGAAGGTGAATGGTCTACATTGAATGTATTCTGCCGTATACAAGTCACTCTTTAGAGATATGGGAAACTTCAAAAGTGGGCCACTTAAGTGGGTAAAGATTTCGGCTGGCTGTTACAACTGTGGGAACGCGTATGAAGAAAGTGCATTAACTCCACCGCAGTAGCCACAGCCACAGGGAATTGCATATCCCCTTTGAACGTAGTAAGTATGCAACGTGCAGAGTCAGAGGAGTTGCAATTTCTTCTTTACAAGCTAGTACCCAAGAGTACCTTATAGACTTTTAACAGCCAAGTACCAGGCTACTAAGACAATTACACTCGAAATATCATCCAACAAATTTCAAGCCTCTCCACTGGACTTCCAAAAGATCTAAGAAGCCAATAGATGTTTCACATTGGCATCCAACATTTAGAAATTTCTCTATACAAGCAGTGAAGCAGGAGATTTGAGTAAAAAGAGAGAAATTATGAAGACAGCAGAGAGTGATTCTGAAGGAATCAAGCTTATATCATCTATACTGCCAAAACCACCATCCTTTTAACATGTACAATGTTGTTTTAATAATTAGAATATATTTCATAAACCCTAATCTCATCGATCATATACAAAACCAAAAATATTGATGTAAGCACAGACAATATTCTTTGATCACTCAAATGGATATGTTGAGATCAATCCTAGGTTTCTTCATTATCGGCAAGGGGACAACCGAACTGCACCGAGGACATTTTGGGTTGTTTTTTGTTATCAACACGTAAGATAAGCAACCAGGGCACCCCGCAGCAACCGGTGAGGTTACTAATTGATCTTCGTGATCTTCATCTTGTGTTTCTCTGACAGAAGAGGATGACGAAGAATATGAAGGCGACAATGATGACTTAAAAAATGACCCTCTCTTCTTGATTGGCTCTTTCTCTGCCCTCTCAAGGGCTGATTTCACCTTGTCAAGAGTGCATACACTCTGATAATTATTCGGGGATGATGACGGTGACACTAACTTTAGATCCAAAGAAGTTTCTTCAAAAAGATTTAATGTAATCCTTGATGGCGATGGTGGGAAATTCAAATCTTGTAGCTTTGGAACTGTTGGATTGGTTTGGTGCTTTTGTTCTAAGATTGAAGATGAATTTGAGGTGCAGCATCTCTGTATGTAGACCTTCCCTGACTGGAACAATTAAAAGTTCAAAGAATAATACAAGTAAAGAGTATTAGTTTATGACATTTAAATTATAATTTAAACAGACAAAATTTGCAAACAAAGACCTTCCATTTTAAGATTCTCCAAAATAATGATAGATTACTCAAATAGAAGTCATAATTTATTAGAGAGAGAGAGAGAGAGAGAGAGAAGTGGTATTTAATTACGATACAGTACAGAAGCAACTGCTAGAGAAGGTAGAGTGCCATCGGAAGAGGCAGAGCATTGGCGAGCAACGTGGAATTAATGGTTAATGAAGATCCGCACGATCTTCATAGCAGTAATATTGAAAATCTTTATGCTCGTTTAAACACGGCAATAAAGTTCAAGAAACAAAAATTAGATGGCTTCGACATACAAATGGTTTGCAATTCGCGGGTTCTGTTCAGCTGCAGACTGACAAACTATTCTCCAAATTTTGAATAAAAATGTTATTACTTTTCGTGCTGTATCCTAAATCACAGACCTCAACGCGAGTTCACCGACGGCCAACCTAATGAGTCGAGCTCTGCATATGATTGAGAATCATAAGGATGGAATCTAGTGAACTTTCTCTTCCAACTATTCCTCCAATTCCCACATAACCGAACAGAGAAAAATCAGACAAACTTGAAACTTTCAAAGCAACCAAATACCTAAAACAATCAATATCTGCAGTATGCAAGAACGAGGCAAAAACCCAAAATTATACCTATGCAAATAAAAGGATTACAAATCAGAGAAAGAAACTCCAAGGCAAACCAAATGGCAGACCAATCACGAACAAAGAACAATTGTGAATTGCGCAACACAGTACGGGGGGACACTAATTTTTCGGGATAAAAGTATCGAAAAGGTCGTTTTCCGGGAGAAACAAACGGACCAAGATGAGCAAATGGACAAACCTGCAAGTCTAGACGCTTTTCCCAGCCATTAGGGACCTGCAGGTCGAGGTCCAATTCCTGGGACTCAACAAACTTAGAGGAGGAGGACCCGCCAAGCAGGTCGCGAGTAATCAGACACGTAGATTTCTCACCGGTCGAATCATTCCCCACCGTCCGATGCTGATCCTCCTTGTTATACCCAGTCAGGACGCGAACCAGAGTGCTCACGTCAGCAGCCATTTCTGAAGCTCCTCCGCAAAGCTTTTGCTTTTCCTTTCCAGAGAGAGATAGAGAGACAGATGGGTTTCTTTGGAATAAATAGATATATATATATATGCAGGTGAAAAACTTAGGCCATTACTTATAAAAAAAAAACGGAGGCCATTATGAAAGAAAAAGAAAAGGATTTAATCTATTTGTTGCTTGTATTATTTATTCTTGTAATTGTACAATTAATTTTAAAATTGATTAATTATAGTGTAATTAAATTGGTGCATTTATTGTTTGGGAGTATTGATTGACGGGGAGTGGTGAACGAGTGGGGGAGGAGAATTCAAGAAGAGAGGAGCCTGCGAGTAAATGGCTGCATTAAATGCCGTTAAAAATATTATTTTATCTTTTTTATGTTTTGGTAATCAAGATAAGTCCTAAAATACAACCAAGTCAGCATTAGTCACAATTCTTACGTGGATTAAAAGTGTACCTTACCCAAATTGTCTAATGATTATCGGGGGTATGGATCAACTCATAGTTTCTCATTCGATTCACTTTGAAATAAAAAGTGACTTACTTTGAAGGTTGATATGTGACATGTCTAGTCACTCTTGATTTTATTACAATAAATTTATAAAATGTGATAAAATTGGATAATTAATCTGAGCCTTATGTATATGAATCCCACGAATTTTCATGTTACTCAAAAATAAAATACCTACTCATTAATTAAAATTGTCACATATAAACTATTTTATAAGAATTCACTCTCTAATTATTGATTTATGACATTTATCTTTACTTGATTTATGACATTTTATCAGGAAAACTGAATTTTATGAAGAGGAATAATTTTGGCGAAAACAATTTTCTGTTATTTTAATAAAAATTCGTTTATTTTTAGCACTAATATATTTATAGTTACAGTAATGGAGGTTTTACGTGGTGTTTCTGGTTTTATCTTACCAGGGGTAAGTAGTTGGAGGTGTACGTGTGTTCTTGTCTGTGTCTTTATCGTGGTGACTCTCATTTCCCCTAAGTTGCTTAGAAAAAAAAATTAGAGGTGTGCGTGGGAAAGGACGGAATAAAATAATAACTTCCAATTTAAAAAATAAAACAAAGTCAAACGTTAAAGCATAAACAACAAACTCCCGCGTAACATATACGTGATGGTCGACAATTCTACGGCCGCATTTAATTTGGTGTTTTTATTAGGCTAAATGCTATTGTGGCAAAGGAAGGTGCAAGTATTTAAGATCCGCCATAAAAGGTCTTCAATGCACCATTTAATACTCTGAAAACACCCCCCCTCCTCCCCCACTCTCGCGATGACGAAATCCTGTGGCCTTATGCATATGTAAATTATAAGTCGCCTTAAAAAATTAGTTCAATTTGAATTTGAGGTAAGTTCGAAGGAAAGAAGAAACTTGAATCCCGATGCCATTGGTAAGCATTAAATGTCGTAATTCAATGCTTTTCCTCATATTCATGGATTTGCCTTTGTATTAAAGAATTAAAAGAGCTTCTTCTTTTTTTCCCTTGGTATTTTATCTTTGATTCTTGGGACCGAGGGAGCTGTAAGGTCATTAAAGTGCTCAATAAATTTGAAGACACAAACTTTAATGTCGTACTTGAAATCCTTATGATGACGAAGTCAATATGGCCTCACCATATATAACAAAAAGTAGAAAAAGGTCCATTTTATGTTCATCCTTTTAGGGCAAAAAAGGAAAAGAAAGAGACTTCGAACTTTTTAAAAAAAATTTAAATGATTAAGTACCCCCATCCCATACTTGGATTTTGAATCTTTCATAAATCGTGCTTAGTTTTTTTGGTTGGTAATAAGAAAAATTCGAGTATTCATATATAACGACTCAAGGACAAGCACTAGTCACATTTGTATTTTGACTTCAAATGGACTAGTTAAAGTTGCTATTGAAACTCATTGGATCATTATAAAGCTCAGTTCAACCTAGTAAGGTCTCAATGTGGGACTTGACCCTTCTAGAACTCATCTCCCATTCATTCTCCTCTCCCACTCCATGTGGGATTCGGGGTATCACAATCTCTTCCCATTAAATCCTTGACATACTCGTTAAGGCCCACTAAGCCCACATTGGTAGTTACTAGGACCGCTCTGATACCATTTGTAACGACTCAAGGACAAGCATTAGTCACATCTGTGCTTTGACTTCAAAAGAATTAGCCAATGTTGCTCTTGAAGCCCCTTGAATCATTATAAAACCCAATTTAACCTAGTAAGATCCAAATGTGATACTTGACCCTTATATAACTCATCTCTCATTCATTCTCCTCTCCCACTCCATGTGGGATTCGGGGTATCACACCATACGTGTGCACCTGACATAGATAGACCTAATCCAGTCTATAAATTGACACGTGTTATTTATTTTTTAAAATAAACAAATTTAAATTAAAACTTAAAGTTTTTTAAAAGGCAAAACACGGTTTTAAAATTAGAAAAAAAAAGCTTCAATTAAAAATTTCTAATCCATATAACAATACATGTCACATCAGCCATATGAAAAAATAAAACAAACAAAGTTATGTAGACTATTTTAAAAAGCGAAAAACCGTTTAAAAATTATATAAAAATAAAAATCACTGTCGCATAATATTAGTTTTGAATGACACTGATTGGAGCTTATTTATAAACTGTTAACGTTGTGAATGAAAGGTTAACAAAAAGACTTATTTAATAAGAATTACAAACCTAGAGATCTCTATAATCAATTTGAAATTTCAAGGACGATTTATTAAATGAAATCAAAACTCAAGGAAAAAATAGTTACTTAATCCTTCTTTTAATTACCGTATAAAAAGATGAACTCTAGGGTTGAAAGTTGACAGCCGCAATTAAGCCTCTATTTACTGAACCCAAAATTACTACTCAGCAACTATTTTGGGCTTGTTTTGTCCACAATTAATTGGATTTAGGGGCCGAAACCCTTTTCAGATAAATTTGGTAACACCTACGCCTGCTTTTTCGCGATTTGCTTTTAATACCGGAGTTTTTAGTTCTGTAAAAGAACGGTGGGAGCGCGGGCGTCAGGTCTGAGCTTAGTGTACGGGCTACCACCCGGGCTGATTCTGGCCTCTGCTTAAAAGGTCCAAGGGAGAACTGGGTCTCCATTACATCCGCTAAACCTGGCCATCGCCTTGGGCCCCTTTTGAACATCCCTAGCAAAAACTGACGTCCGAAATCATGGCTTCGATTGTTTGGAACTCTTATTTACGTTGTCACCAAAAATTGAAAACTTTTCTATAATCAAAACTGACGTGTTGGTTTTGTAAAAGTATTATAGATTATGATGAAGATAATAAATTTACAAAACAAATATTAAAAATATTAAAAAAGTAACAAAATTATACACAAATACCAATACATTTAACACAAATTCCAACAACATTTTCGCGCACAAACTCTAATAACTTAAAAAAATTACAACAAAACTTATCTTTCTATATTCTATCACTAAACTTCAATACTTTTTTTAATTAAAAAATTACATCAAATCATATCTTTTACTACACTTTTTTTTGCAAATTCCAATAAAAATTAAATATCTTTAAAAAATTCACCAAATTTTACATAAAAACCTATAAAACTCCAATCTACATAAATATTCACAATTTTATAAAAAAATCCTAAAAATATTTATTTTTTTATAAAAAGAACATCCCCTAGTTATTTTGTTATTTGACTGTTTTACACTTTTTTTAGTTTTTTTTAAGAAACTACGCATTTTATTCATAACAGGCCATAAAAGATATTAGACACATTGCCCAACCCACAACTAAGGCGGGTCAGTCCCCTCATACAACCAAATCAAAGAAGAAAAATGCTCAGAAAAAACAGGAATATTTTCAATTATAAGATAAGAAAAAACAGGAATATTATAATTATTTTCAGAAAAAACAGGGATAAATTTATTTTTGTCTTTAAGATAAGTTTTTGTCTCTTTCCTTTGTATTTTCAGTTATTCATTTAAATTTATAAGGTTTCATTTTTTTTTTCAAGAATTTGAGTGTATTACATTTTCAATTTTTTTATTTGTCTGTTTTTTTCATTTGATTTTCCATTTTTTACAATTTATTTCAATTTTTTGTCTCTTTTTTTTTTGTATTTTCAAGTTATTTATTTAATTTTTATAAATTTAATATTTTTGAAATAGTGGAGGGTAATATCTTTAGGTAAATTTTTATTTTTTAATATTTATCTATTTATTTTTCTCATTTGATTAATATTTTATATTTTTACTTCTATTAATAAGTTGGACGGAATAGCAGACATGGAAAGAGGTATCTACCGTTAAAGATCTTTGTGAGAAATAAAAAAATTTAACCTAGAAACTAAACTAAAAAAGTATAAACTAGTGAAAATTATTAATGTTTTGAGTCCCCTCCACCAGGGATATATGAGGGAATAATACGAGCCGGGCCCAATCAAAAGAAATCGAATCCCATTTGCAAGTTGTGCGGCATTGTGGCATACAACCCACAGCCACACGCTCAAAGTTAGAGCTACAACGCACGGCCCGAGACCCCATAGTCCAAAAGAATTTTCGGTCTTTTGTTTATCGAGAAACAAAGAACGAAACAGAAGAAGATGCAGATCTTTGTGAAAACGCTGACCGGGAAGACAATCACTCTCGAGGTCGAGAGCAGTGACACCATTGATAATGTTAAAGCCAAGATTCAGGTCTTTTCCAATCTTTCGTATCCTGGAGATTTTTCCGTGGAAAATGTTTTTTTTTTGTTTTGTTGATGGATGAGATTTTTTTAATGGCCGATTTGTGTTTTTGGTGAAGAAGAGGGGGATGTAAGGGTTGAGATTAGGGTTTTTGTCTGAATTTGGGTTTGCCTTGCTCCTCGTGGTGCGGTAGGGCTTGTAGTTTTTCATTCTTTTCCGGGTTTTGTTGTGATGGTTTTGGACCTTTGGTGGCCTATGAAGTTGGAACTTGCAATTTTTGTGAAAAGAAACAGTGGGGAAGAAGAAAATACCCTTGCTTTTTTTTTTTGGGCAATGCCCAAATCCAACTTTGAATTTATTATTCTTTTTATTGTGCCTTTGGAGCAACCGTAGAGACTCCAAAATAGTATCTTGACTTAATATTTGCTACTTATCTTTGTCTAAGATCCAGTCATAATAATTTCTGCTCATATGTTGCTAATTAAACTGAAATCTATGTTCTTGTGGTTTGGTAATTGCAGGTCAAGTGAACTTTGAATTTCGTATTTAGATTGCACATAAGACATCTGTTCGCCCCAAGAAGGAAAATGAAGTTCTAAATTTGACATAGTGAAATCTAGAACTTCATTTTTCCTCTTGGGGCGACAATATTTATGTGGTCTTTTATTATAACAAGGCATTGGTAAGTCTAGTGTATTTGGTAGCATAGCGGCGATTAACAACCCTGCTTCCACACTAGAAGTCCATAGCTTGGGAATTGTTTACTTTTCTGCTTTTAAAGCTTTGAGAATTTAATTAATGGGGTTTCTTTTCGCTTTTGTCCTATGTGTGTACTGTTTTCCTTTTACTTTCTTCTATAATTTGCAACAGTCTAGCTATCATAGAAACTTTTGAATGTAATTCTTCTGCTTATTATCACTACGTTGATGCAACTGGATGGTAGCACCAACTGTCAAATGTTTTTGTTGTTCAACTGGTGGAGTTTCTTAGTAGAAGAAACTATTTTGGTGCAAACGATGGAGGGAACATATAATGTGGAGTCTACCATGTCACTTATCTTTTATACATGTCTATATTTTTTCTCGCCTGTTAAGGCCAGTATAGGACTTTGTTTCTTTTCTGTTGTTGGATAATTCTGTCCTGCATATAGCGACTTTACCAAATATGACCCCATCCAAGGTTTGTTTGTTTATTCCATGAGGTCCTATTAGGCTTCCTGGTTATTGAGGTATTTTTATTCTGTGAAATCTATGGTGCTGGAAGGTCTCAGAACCACACAATTCCTTGATAGCGGCAGCGAGAATTAAAAATAATTTCTTGGGTATCTTTTTGTTTCTTTTAGCTAACTGATTTTGCTGCCTTTATTCTGCATAAATTATCTCAGATGATTCAGTTACAATTTCTTTTAATTAGAGATGTCCAGAAGAGATCTGATACATATTATGCATCCATTTTGCAATTTTCGAACATTTCGGTGGTATTGATTGAGTGATGATGGGAATAAGTTTGATTTAAAGTATTTTTTTGGCTCTCTTATGTATTGAAGCATTCTCGTTGGACTAAAGTTTGACATATGTTGTTCAGGACAAGGAAGGTATCCCTCCAGATCAGCAGAGACTGATTTTTGCTGGCAAGCAATTGGAAGATGGTAGAACTCTTGCTGATTATAACATCCAAAAGGAGTCAACACTTCACCTTGTTTTGAGGCTTCGGGGAGGAACTATGATTAAGGTGAAGACGCTCACTGGAAAAGAAATTGAGATTGATATTGAACCAACTGATACCATTGATCGGATCAAGGAACGGGTTGAGGAAAAAGAAGGAATTCCTCCAGTTCAGCAAAGGTTTGCTTTTCTTTGTCCTGTAATATTTTCTGATTGAGTGTACTAATATTACGCCTTTGTTCATTGCAAGTTATGTTTTATTAGAGTAACTAGTCCTAGCTGTACTTGTATGTCTTATATAACTTGATTCTAAATACTTTGGTATTTTTTTCTTCTACGGAGTCATATTTTTTGCAACAATTTGATCTTTTTTTTTTCTCTCTGTTCATGTAACGAACATGTGGGAGTCGTTAGAAAATGCTATTTTGAAATCAGTAGTCTTTTCTTTGATTGGGTCCTTCTCTGTTGACTAATGCATTGAGTTGGTGTCCTCCCGAATCCCTTTCAGAAACTGAATCAGTGCATGCTTTTAATGTCAGAGAAAAAAAGAAGTTGAATCAGTGGAGTGTCTTGCTCATAGCTTTTGAAATGGCCCTGGCATGGTATTGTGGGTGGGTTATTGGCGAAGGAGTTGAGGGATATTTTGGGATTGGTCTTTTCCCCTCTAGGGTTTGTGGGGAGGGTGAATCTTTAGGTTATGGATGGCATGCTTTTTATTCTTGTGGTGGAAGGAGTAAGCTGTAGTGTTCATAGGATATGAATTGTGATTTTTTGTTGTATTAATCTTATCCTTTGTATGTTACAAAATATCAAGATGGTAGTATGTGATCGTGACATTAGTTTCGTATTCAATGATCATAAAGTCCATAGAGAGTAGATATTGCCAAGTCCATTGAGAGTGGATATTGCCATTGTTTGCATGCTTTTTGAAGTCATTATAGTGCACATAAAATTTTCCATTTATTGTTGACAGTTACTAGATTTTCTTCTTCACGTGAGGTCCATTCATTTGTGTATTGTAATAATTCATGCCATTGTTAATAGTTATGTATGAATTGTTATCCATATGTGTAATAAGACTTTCTGTAGTCCATATCAAAGCCTTTTGATTCGATGGGTTCTTGGTGAAAATAATTTCATGTCCTGTGGAGTAGCACGACTGTTGTTGCCACATCTTCGTGTGCTGGCCATTGCCAAGTATGGTCTGTCTGAATTATATTTTGTTTGGAACCACATCTCATTGGTACTGTTACTGTATCCAGGCTTATTTACGCTGGTAAGCAGCTTGGAGATGACAAAACAGCGAAAGACTACAACATTGAGGGTGGTTCCGTTCTCCATCTGGTGCTTGCACTTAGGGGTGGCAGTCTTTGAGTACTGAGATCGAAGGGAACTTGTTGAGAGGCGCTATTGCATGATGCTGATACTTGATGAACTTATGAGTTGCATGTGTGGATAAACCAAAACATATGGCTGGAAAACTTAGTTTCAATTAATTACTCTGGTATCTAATGCAGTTCATTTGCCTCAGAAATACTGTCCCTTAGACTTTTGGGCATGTTTTGTCTCATGTTTTGCTTTTCTAATTTTAAATGGGTTAAACCGCGAGTCTTATGGATGTGGTTCCCTTCAT
This sequence comes from Myrica gale, assembly GCA_963930655.1. NCBI lineage: Eukaryota > Viridiplantae > Streptophyta > Magnoliopsida > Fagales > Myricaceae > Myrica > Myrica gale. The sequence goes on along the minus strand of OZ005617.1, from coordinate 20,229,827 downwards.
GATTTCAACTTTAGAACTCATTGTCCCGACTCCTGGATGACATGTTGCTGAGACAAGAAAAAGAAAAAGGAATGATGGCTGACTAAAGCCAGGATACAGACTGGTAACACCATATCCAACGTCTCGAGCGGTGTTTGGTTCCCGTGCCTCATCCTCGGCTCCACCGTTGTGGGGGTCACCCGCGGTCGAGTCTTGACTCTGCTCTGTTGGTATATGATCCAAGCACAGATTTTACTACCATTAGAAGTGCAACTGACAACTCAAGTTAGAGTCTTAAATTTGTAAGATTTTCATTGTGGTTAAAAAGAACTTGGAGTTTAGCAATCTCAATCTTGTTGAAATTTTTTGTTTTGTTTTCCACTTAGAAAGAAATTGTCGGGCCTGATTTTATGAGTGAGAGGAGGGCTGTCTCGATCATGCAACTCATAATTTTAATTACCAAAACATACAAAAAAAGAAAGAGATGGGTGTAACCGACACTCGCCTAACAAAATCGGTTCATGTGGCTGTTGAATTAACCGTTATCAGATTTAGCTTTTGATTCAATAAGATGTCTATATCATTGTGCCGATCGAAGTCAACAAGTATGTCTCCTTAATTACTAAAGAATGATTAGTCGTATCATTAGAAAATTGAAGGCATAGATTAGTCTCCATTTCATAGTTGAAGCGTCTTTAATCGTGTATTTGGTAAGGACGGAAAGACATACATGGCTTGATAGGTCTTTTTCCTGATCTGTTTGGTAAGAGGGAAAGAAAGTGCATCAATGTAGAAGTGAAATGGAGGGAGGAGCGCCCTTCCACCAGGGGTCTAAATGAAAAGAAATGTGAGGATCAAATATGGATATCAAAGAACAAGAACATCAAATTTATTTTGTTCGTTTCTCCCTGATAAACTACACAAAAGAACATCCAATTTCTTTTTTCATCTTTATGCCATATACCTTCTTATCCTCCAAACATGTGTAAAGTTTATAGTACGAAAAGTAGTATATATTCTTCATTCTCTACTTTCTCTACTTTCCTTCATTTTTACGTGTCTTCCTATGCCCACCATTCCTTCATCGGTTTGGTAACAATTAAGAAATGACATACTTTTATTGAGAGACAATCTTTCACGCAAATTTACTAGCTATGTGAATGGGGGGATCCGACATTTATGCTTTCAAACCTAGCTACCGATTGATGGCATCCATTTCTATTGGCTCCCGGAAAATGATCTCTCTCCTAATTCTCTTCCCTTTTCTAATTATGTGCTACCAAACCTTGATAACAAGGCACGGATAGTTTGAGTTTTGGTAACCGGCCGCCTTGTAAAATCGTGTATTGGGACCAAGCTAGGCTGGTGTATTCTCGTGTTCATACTTTGAAAAGACTCATCTTTTTGTTTTTTTCGTTTTATTATGACTGGAGACTTGTTTATTTTAAATTAATTATTCCTGTCACCTACTGCATGAGTACTTCATTTCCCTTTGTTTTCTCACAAATACTGTACTCCCTTAGAGTTTTGTGTCTTGGTTTGCTTTTCTGATTTTAAATGGCTTAGATTACGAATCTGATGGATTTTGAGATTTGTTTCTTTTTGTCATGGATGACATGTTAGCTGGGACTATGAAAAGGAAAAGGAATGGTGTGCTGTGCGATGACTAAACTCGGACGGTACGTAACACGATAGACTAGTCTATGGTGGGATACTGGTATATATCTCTACTGCATGTGCCCGGAGTTTTTGCTTAGAAAGGTGGCCTGATTTTATGAATAATTCCTTGCCTTTTGGCAATATTATTCATAAATGACGCGGATACTTTTGAGTTTTGGTTGTTTTTCTCCTTCTCTAGCTCTAGTTGTGGGACTTTCTTTTGTACCCGTCTTGTCAAATCGTGCATGTTAGCTGGGACAGTACCGCATGGCCCGCAGGCGGGTGAATTCTTGCGTTCATACTCAGAACTGTGATTGTCAAACCAATATATATGCATGTCAGTTGTAGTTGAGTGCAGACCGCATGGCTCCCACACTCTACGCATAAGCAATTCGTCATGCATTTGTCGACGTTTCCCATATACTTCATATTTTTCTTGGAAAGTTTCTCCATTTTCCTCTCTCTGATCTCTTCCCTTCGATTTGTCTAAGTTGGTAGGATCAGAAGAACTGTTCAAGGGTCAGTGAAGTTTGGACTGCATGCAAAAGATTTTGTAAAGGAGGAACCTATATGATGTCCTTAAAACAGATAAGAACTGTGATTTTGCTTAATTGGGGTTTTGCCTAAATTAATGTTAAAACACCTGATCAAAATAAATGTCATGCCATCGTCATTTGTTACCAAACTCTTTTTACGTTTAGTCCTATGCACCATGCTGTTCATGTTCACTATTGTTTCTCCTTGTACAAGTGTTCCTTATAAAATCTGTTCACTCATGATCTGATCACTCCTACTTTGAGGCATGATAATTGGCCTCTTCATGAATTGAAGAGGCATGCATGGACTAACATTTTTCAATTGAGAGATGACATTAGTGTGGTGTTTGGTTCAGGGGTTCCTCTCTACTTTAATGAAACCTAGTTCATTGGAATGTGACGGCCTGCATGCATTCCCGCTACATTCTTGAAAGGAATACATGGCCGGCTCAAGCCCTAAGGCCCCCACTTGAGTAAGAGGCCCCATAATTTAGAAGAAAATAAAAAAGAAAAGAAAAAATAGAAAAACACCAAATACATGGTGAAAAAATAAACCAAGAACAAAGACAAGTTGAAAAGAAACACAATAAATAAAGCAAAGAAAAAATATTTTGTTTGTTGTAAAGTGTGCTGTGCAGTTTGCAAGACTGGTGTCACTTGTAAAAAACGTGAATTATTGAAAATTGAAACAAGACAAGATAATGAATATTCTGACAGATGGTTTGAATTTATTTTCATAATTAAAAATATTAAAAGAAGTTTTGCAACCTAAAATCAATACTCCAATTGAAATATTAAATTATATAAAAAAATACATTGTTTTCCAAATGCATGCATTGCTTTTAGAATATTCTTAATAATACCAGTGATAGTTGTTTCTGGAGAAATGTGTTTTTCAAAACTTAAACTAATAAAATCTCATTTACGGTCGACAATGTCACAAGAAAGACTAAATGAATTAGTCATTCTATCAATTGAAAGTAACATATTAACAAATATTGAATATAAAAGTTTGATTAGTAATTTTGTGTATAAAAAAGTTACAAAATTATTTTTAAATATTTTTTTTTTATTAAAAATAGTTTTTAAATTTATATAAAAATGCCTAATTTTTAACATGGCAGGCCTCACCTTTTATTGAGCCGGCCCTAATTTATACCATGGTTAATTAGCATTTATACATACTCCTTATCTATGGATCATCGCAGTTCCAAATGTTCATTAGCTTTTCTAATTAATTTCCTCAGTAACAGTTGGGTGTTTTAAGACAGAATCAGGCCACAGAAACTCTGAACTTCACGCAAAGTTTTTCAGAGCACTCAATAATTTTGAATACTTTATTCTAGTGGGGGAGAAACAACAGAGAAAAAGGTTACTTACCCAAAAGGGAGAAGATCAGACAGAGGAAAGTGTTGACTGGCCGACCCTACTCATCCAATTAACATTGTTATGCATAGTCAAGTAGGTAAATAAATGATCGAAGCAGTCCTGATAGATTGCAGGATAGTATTAAAAAAACAATCGCGTCACCGAAACATGGCGCGGGGTGGATAGTTTTCGTCTAAGCAGCCAATTAAACTCGACCTACAAGAAAGTCCAAGCACCCACCCGTGTATAGGGACAAGAGGCATTTTCTTTCGCGTTCAAAACCAAAAAGCTATTTGTCAAAACCATTACGCATCAGTCTTAGTTAATGGTATCCACGTGACTCCAGTTGTCCCCACACAGACGTAGGCAAAAGTTATTGTGTGAGTGAAGTTATTGTGTGAGTGTGTAAATGGACAGGTGAGATTAGAAGTTGAGAAATCTAATGGTTGAAAAAATGTCACGTCATTTAATGAACCCGACCCACTAACCCGACCCGGTTTCATTAAATGACGCGACATTTTTTCAACCATTAGATTTCTCAACTTCTAATCTCACCCGTCCACTCACACACTCACAAAAAAAAAACCTCACTCACACAATAACCGGGGCCCACAGACATAAGCTCTTCGTCATGCAGATGCTATATTATTTTATGTTTTCCAATTAAATTTGTGCTGATTTCTTTCTCTTTCCCTGTCACTCCTTGTCTTTGGAGTACCTGTCTATAGTTTGGTAGTCATAAAAAGTCTTCAATGGTTAGTGAAACCCTACTAACCCAAAAGAAAGGCGCCAAGATTAGGTGCCAAATGGTAAGAGCCTTGTAATGTTGGTTTCCCTAACAAAAAGACTTCGAGGTGGGGGTGATAGTTAATGTTTTATTTGTGGTCGTTTTCAAATGGTTAGACTTGTCATACAAAGCTAGCTAGGGTTGCGGCCTGGGGGCACCGTTTGGCATGCAATTTCACCATCGAAGTGTCAAATATATAATTGTCAAATAGCACTCACTACCTGGGCGGGTGACCTAAATCACAAGACTTGTACTGGCTTTGTCACCGTGTAAGTTTGACATGCCAGCCTCCATGGATCTCACAACATTCCACATGCTATATTAAAACAAAATTTGGTAAGAGAGTAGTCAACAAGCGAACAAGATCCTCTTGTTGGGGTTCCGTAGAGAGCACGTTTCATTGCCTCAAATAGATTAGCCCATAATTATCTCTAGTAAGTGAACTGCGTTGAGGGATGATCTCCACTTTGATTAAGTCAAAGTTTAGGTGTTTTTATCTCGAATAACCATTTATCTTATGACTGATGTCGGCTAATAATTCCTAATTAAAAACCCGGAGCTATAGACGGCTATAGAATATAGCAGTACTTGTTCTCTGTTTCTCCTTGAAGACAGAATATTATAAGCCAGAACATGGCATTCTGCATTTGTCTTACTTAGATTGCCGGCTATATATATTGATCTCCGAACTTGCTACATATTTCTGATCTGTTTAGAAGACAATAAATAAATGTTTTATAACTTGATGATTTGGGGGGGGGGGGTGAAATTAGGAAAGAGGAAAAATGAAATGCAAGAAAATGATCACCTGTTTGTTGTTACAGAAGATCTCTTCATATATATATATATATATATATATAAATGTTGCCTTGAGAATACTCCAAATCCAGTGTACTAGCTAGGACTATAATCTGGTTCCTTTGTGTGCTTAGACAACTAGGATAAAACTGTGACAGAGGAGAAGTGATTAACTACATCAGTTGGCTTTTCCTACAATTATACTTAATATAACCTTATTCTTATTAAGGTAACAGAGGAAGGGAAACTGTCTCTCCCCCATAACAACAACATGTTAAATTTACAGTTCGAGTGCTTCTTACCTAAAATTGGTAGATTAAGTTTCGTATTCTTTCTCGGATTAGGTGGTTAAATATATAATATAATTCTCTTCAGAGGACTCCATCAAGACATGAAATATGTAACCCATGAAAGACCATTTAATAATTACATAATTTACATGAATATACCCTACTTCTTGAGTAAGGTAGTAAAAGTTATAGAGGAGTGAGATTGCTTTAGATGGGTTTGGTTCTTAAATTCATATTTTCTCTAATTAGAAAAATAAATAAAACCGGGAAAGAAGAAAGAGGAATTACTTATCAGAAACATAAAACATAAAAGTGGGAATCAATCTTGGGCTTGGATTCTTATTGGCCTCGTATATATTTGGAAGTACCTCAAAACATAAGAGTCCCTGCGATATCTTGTTCTCACAACAAGAAAAAAATACTTTGGGTGACAAAAAAATTTGTCACCCAAAGTACTAATTTCGTCACCTAAAGTTTTGGGTGACAAAACCCGGTTTGTCACCTAAAGCCCTTAAGACAAAGTTTTAGGTGACGATTTTCGAGTTCTGTCACCCAAAACCGTTCGCACAGTTTATAATACCGCCCGAACGATTTTGGTGACATCGTGACGAAATTTAAAATCGTCAGCCCTAGTACAATCCATCCGTTCGCATAAGCTGTGTGAACGGTTAATCCAATGTGACAAAACACATTTTGTCACGGAATATATGTTCGCAAGGTTCTGTAAAAACGTCTGCACGATAATGTATAAATGTCCAGACGAATTTGTGAAGACGTCCACACCGTTTTCATTATGACGAAATATTTTTTTGTCAACTTCAAAAACAATTCGAACTTTTAGAAACAAGGTTCGGATGCTTATCTGATAAAAACGTTAGAACGTGTTTTATAACCGTGCGAACGGTTTCCAAATAAAAAAGGGTGCATGCTTGAAATATAAACACATTTCGGACGTTGTGAAACACAATCTGAATGTTTTGAAAACCGTCCAGATGGTGTTTCGACGAACCAAACCAAAGCAACTTAATTTGATCAACGAAAACAACCCAACAAATTAAATAGCGGACGATATTGAATTAAAATATATGAAATTAAGAAGCAAACTCATGGAAAAAAATTTACCTAATGTTGTTTGAGATCTTGAATGGGAAGTGAAACTGTTTGGGAGAAAAGTTTGAGAGAGGAGTGCGAGTTTGAGAGAAAAGTTTAAGAGAGGAGAGAGAGTTTGTGATCTTAACAAAGTCTAAACGTTCGTTGGAAGCTTTCGAACGTTTTTCATAAGCGTTTAGACGTTTTTCTACTTTATTTTTACACGTGGCCCAATCAAATTTAACGCCATTAAATATGCCGATGGATTCGAAATGGATCTAGAACTTTAATCGTCTGGACTGGTTTTATTGGTTCGGACGTCTAGGTAGAAGAATCTGAATTAACCTTCTGGACGGGGTTGGAAAAATTGTGATGATTCTAATTGTCACTCAGTTACGACGATTTGTAATTTGTCACCCAACATAGAGTCCGAACGGTTTTTATTTTTTTGTGACGATTTTTACCGTCACTCATTGGCGACTAGTGTATGTCATCACTCTTGAAATACGTCCGAACATTGTTTTGAGTGGTCCGGACGATGTTGTAGTTCCTGAATGATTTTTGGTGATAAAATTAATATTTTGACAGAGAAAGACCACTTTAGGTAACAAAATTTGGTTTGACACCCAAATTTTTGTCACCTAAAACTATATTTCTTGTAGTGTCTGCCGTATAGGTAGCTTTAAGGTGGAAGGTTTGATCAGTTGCCATTCTTTTTCAAGAATTATGCAATCAGGATTAGATTCAAAGTACATTACCAGAAGAAAGAGAAAGTTGTACTACTGCCAGATTCGGTACTCAAATATCGTTTGTAGATTGCTACCTAGTCGGTTTTGGTTGTTTGCACTTTATAAGAATACCTCCCGACTAGGGTGGAAAAATACTGTTTTGTTCTCTTGTACATTGACGGGTTGGAGCGGCTAAGACTTGCCAACAAAGAAAAAGAAGCAAGACCAGATCACATATGATCTTGACCTTTTGCGGGAACCATGCTACTGTACTTTTTGGGCATAAGGTTGGAAATGGTGAAAGAATTAATCAATTGGCACCTGCTAAGAACTTCAAAATATCGAAAGCCGCTCATGAGGAGTTATGATCGTAAAGCGACACATATACCAACACTGAAGGATATATGCTAATGTTGCTGTGCTTATAAGAATTTTGTTGCATTCATTCATTAAATAAGTTATGACCTCCATTCAAGAGCTAGCCTCTATGCTGTATTAGTTCAAGAGGCCACAGGATAATATCTGCAATAAGAAAATGACTTGGTGTTAAGGCATTCCTCCTATATTATATGTGATTTTTTTTTGACCGAGTGTCCGGATCAACTTAGTGCATCTCCACTAATCCAAAAATTTGTGTAATTTAATCTGGAGGGGAGTGAATGGAGCAAAACACCATACAAATTAATGGGGAACATTTCTAATTTGGCATGTTCTTCATTGCAGGATATATAATGTAGAGTGAAAGTGGGGAGGTGGTCTCAAGAAGTGGTAACAATATACTTCAATGAGAGCATAGACTTGCTGGATTGGAGTCTCCATGTGATGTTTATGGATCATGGAAACACAAATTCATATATGTTTGTGAAACCAAAATCACAAAAATGTTAGATCGCTTGGAATCTTCCTAGTTTTCTTTTACATCATGATGATTGTTAGGCTTTATTCACAAAAATGTTAGTTTTCTTGAAATGCAAACCTAGCGGCATTATTCAGCAAAAAACAAAAAAAAGAGCATATGGTTACCTATTGTAAGTGCAGATGTTAGAGAATTCAGATCCTTGCATAGCTGTTTTGGATATTCTTTAGTCAGGATCATGATCTTCTATATTTCCCAAGGAAATTACTTCATGAGAGGTTATTGAAATCTTGACCATTATATAGAAATCTAATATTAGTTCAGATTATACTGCACGATTATACAACATAACTGAGATATCATCCAATTAAGTATCTTCCATATATGCGGTATAAATTGAGATAAAAAATTGAATAAATTAGTTCCAAATCATGATAAAGATTTCAAAAACTCTCTAAAGAAGCATTCCAATCATCATCTTTATTTGGTAAGGAGAATCCTGTGCCAATAAACATGAAATTAATGCGTCGAAAATAACTTAATGGATTTGAAGAAAAGCACAAATACAACAAGGCAGGGTTAAGCTAATCTTAAAGAAGGCTCCAAAAGTCTTGGTGCAAACAAGGGAAATATGTTTAATTATAAACAAATATTCTACCTAGAATATCAATCATGGAAATCCTGTTTGATGTAATCTATGCTAATTGGATGGCAATGGTTTATAGTCTTAGGTGGGTTATTATAGGACTACTTGTATTAGACTATCCCACTAATTAATGTCGGCATTCAAATTGAATAACTACAGTCCAGGGGAGCTCAAGCTTGACCGAAGTCCTGGAGACTGTATCATTATACAGGATAAAGATGTAATAAATTAATTCAAGAAATTATGGATTGTGATCAATAATCTTTCTGGATCTCCTCCTATTTATTGCGACATCAGGTCCTCCTATTTCATTGCAATTTGCAGGACCAGTACTGTGGAAAGCCCTTGCGCTCTCTATTTCCCTCTAGTCTCTCTTTCTCCCAACCATATATATAATATGTCCATCACAAAGATGATGCAGTTAGATAAACTTTTCCTATAAGAGAATTGAAGAGAAGGGCTGCTAGCTTAACGTCTTTGAGTTGAGTGGTCAGGCCGCCACGCCGGAAGGGATCAGGTTCGTATCATGGGCAAAGGAAGAGCACCTTGTTGTGATAAGACTCAAGTGAAGCGGGGTCCGTGGAGTCCTGCAGAGGACATGAGGCTCATTACTTTCATTCAGAAGCATGGCCATGATAACTGGAGGGCCCTTCCTAAACAAGCTGGTAATCAAGCCCCTCAGCCTCGCTCTCTCTCTCTCTCTCTCTCTCTCTCTCTCTCTCACAACTCACGTTCGCTGCACATATATTCAATGAAGCATTAACGGTTTTCATGTTTCTGATACGTTTTGAATTGCTCGGAACAATATTATCCCCTTTACAGCAAATTAACAAGCCAGATCTCCGTAGAATCTCTAGTCATCTCGTTAAATCTTCCAATGTCCTTGGTTTTCTTACACTCAATAGTTTTTCATGGTCGACTTCATTCGTCTTGTTCGTCCCTCAGTTCCATATCGATCACCCTTCGTCTGAATACTGCTGAATAATCGTGGAAAATCGTACGTCTCGCACTGCTGTTTTTATTTGCTGGATGGAAACGTACTGGAGACGAAGTTTTTCTTCAAACCTGTGCCCAACTGGTAGGACTATCCCCTCTCACAATGACTTTTATGTAGGACATCCGTTGACCTTAATATTTCCTACTAGCCAGACAGTTTTGAAACGTTTTTTTACCTGTTTTGTGGGTTGTTTTACACCAGTAAACGTGAGTTTTTTGATATGTTATCAATCATCAATGGAGACATATTTTTTTACCTTTTCTCTTTGTTATTCTGAAATTGAAATGTCCCCCAACCATCCGTTGTTAATGCGACCTTGAAAGCTTTCCTTCCATTGCGAGATATATATGGAAAATGACCTCAGATTAAATGACCGAAATTAACCAGAGAGACTTAATATTCTACCTCTCATAAGATCAGGAATACATGTACTTTGCAATATCTTTATATCTTTATGTTCTTATCAAATCACTCTATTCCTTTGGTTGCCATTTATGTATTTCTCCTCCCTGCAGCAGGCGTTTGGTCATTCTAGTGAAAAGAATAATAACTAAGCCCATATTGGCCTCGATTAAAGTAATCCAAGGAAGGAAAAGAAGGGCATTATGACTGCCACATATATATGGGCAAGTCAGGAAATCCTACCTAAAAATGACAAAGTTAGGAAACGACAACAACTGCTACCCGACAGACCTACACTTGTTCAAATTTCATAATCTAGTACCTAATTAATTAGTGTTGTAATGTTTTGGCTTGACAGCGAAGAAGAAGAGGAGAATTTGAACAAGTATGGTAGGGTAGCAATTTAAACATACAAAAAGCGCAGGAAAACAAGCCATTTTAGGATAAAAAAAGAAGAAGCCATTTTAGGGTAGCGATTTTGATGCATGCACCTACATTTAATAATAAGAGGAGGAAGAAAAAAGAGAAGCTGTTATAGTCTCAAGGCGGTCGGAGAGTTGAAATTATGTGCTTCTGAAGTCACAAAGACTAATTATCTTTTTCCTTTTTCGTTTCCTTTTGGTTTCGCATGAAAGTTAAAAGGTTTTAAGCTCATCTACTGAAGTTGCTGTTCCTGATTTTTTACTAGGGTTACTGAGATGCGGGAAAAGTTGCCGCCTAAGATGGATTAACTACCTCCGTCCTGACTTGAAGCGTGGGAACTTTACGGAAGAGGAAGAGAGAACCTTAATAAAGCTGCATGAAGCTTTCGGGAACAAGTAAGAGCCTATACCTACTCTAATTTATTTTCGTAGCATGTTGATTCTCTGTGAGGTTAATATATATGAAATTACTTTGCAGGTGGTCCAAAATCGCTTCCCATTTGCCTGGAAGAACAGATAATGAAATCAAGAACGTGTGGAACACTCATCTGAAGAAAAGGTTGGCTTCTAAAGAAGCCAGCGCTCAGGGAGACGAGTTATCCTCCATAACTTCCTCATCCTCATCTTCGTCCAGCTCATTCACATCATGTGGGAACGCGAAGCAAAATACAGGAGTGGGAATCGAGTGTCAGTCTGATACAGGCCCGATATTGGAAGAGAAACCTCATGAACATGAAGCATGCGACTTGACACATCTTGACAAAGTAGAAGATTCAAAAGAAGAAGCTACAAATCAACTTGGCCCAGCCAAGTACCCGAGAGAACAAACGAGCTCTTCTGGTTCTTCTTATGGTTCGAATATCTCAAACTCAAGTCCAGTTGATCATGTGTCATGGGAAGAAGTACGAATGGATTCACTGTTTGATTATGGAGGACCGTACGATATTAGTAACATATTAGATGAGGTGAACAAGCCATATATTTTGGACAAGCTACTGGAAATCCCATTGGAGGCTGATGTTGACTTTTGGAACATGTTAGATAATTTAGAATTTACCGTATCTAATGAAATCCAAAATCGGGAGACGAAGGCTTGCCAAAGCTCAACTTTTGGAGAGGAAAATAGCAAAGAAGTTGAGGACAAGAAGTGGCTGCGTTACTTGGAGAATGAACTCGGATTGGACGCAATGGGGGAAGAGAACTGGGAGATCTTAACCAACGATGCAACTGAGCCACCTGCCCCAGGGCATTTGTCAGTATCATGAATTAGTTTCGAAGCCAGAATCCATATGCGTACAGATCAAGTGGCTTATTTTGCAACGTGGCCCTCTTTGCCTCACAATTCTGCTATCTAATTGGGATTCAGACAATATATGGCTCTAAGAGCCCATCAAAATTGACTTTTATTGTTGGAGACAGAAAGTTATAATTAGGCCATCCATTAGGTCATCTTGCATGTATGTGAAAGCAAATTCCAAATTTTCTTCTGTTCTTTTCTTTTTAGCCCTAGTCAAGAAAATATGGTTATTATCCCAGTTGATCAGGACTGTTTACCAGAAAGAAATTGAAAAAGTGATGTCTGTTAGAAAAACGTGCGAAGTGGGTAAGTGATGTACCCCAGCTCCTACTGTTCTGTGACATTTGACCCTTCATGTTAACCTCCACCTTAAATGAATGAAGGCAGCATAACATCACAGGACAACCTCCAGTTTGACATATGGACCCCTGCAGCATAGACCTTTGAGTTCAAGCCAATCAACTTAACTCTGATTTGACGTTGAAATATATTTCTTTGTCTGGTCAACAAAGTGATCATGAGGCTGTAAGACGTGATCTTCATAAACCCGGTTGAATTCCAACTGCCAACTGCCAAATTAATCATTTGGGCAAGATCTTACCAACTGGCGCAAATAGTCTTCTTTAGCTGCATTCTTTTTGGCTAGCTGGTGCCATTTTGTCTATATCATCAGACCACGTCATGCATTGACTGCAAAATGTTCAGTTTAGCTTTTAGAGAAACCGAAGAAAAGTAAGCATTCATGAATACATCAATTGATAACCGAGGAAAGACATCAATTAATTAATGCTCCAATAGGCATTGAACATCATGCACGTTTAAGGGCGCGCTACTATATATATATATATATATATATATCAACGAGGACAAGCTTCTTGATATAATTTGGTTTGGTATTTGATTGTTAAAATTTTAGATTTTGGGTTAGCGCAAAGTGAAGAAATTCCTGAGATTTGAATTAATATTATAATTATGAAAAAGAGTAATTTGATGGAAAAAGAAATATTATTTTATAATTTTTTAATCAGATCTAAAATTGTAAATGTCAAAAAAAAAAAAAGCAACTAGACTGTAACTTCCCGATAGCCATGCAAACTTATACGTACAATGAACCAAAAAAACGAAATATTTCCTCCATTCGATCTAAGGTAATGTTCGTTTTTAAGTTTTTTATAGGATTCAAATTCATGCATAAAACTATCACAGAACATCTTAAGAATTCAAAGACAAACACTAATACATTTAACACAATCTCCAACAACTTTTTACTTTTTTATTTAACACAAATTTTATCTCTCTATACTTTTTTATATAACTCCAATATTTTTTTATTAAACAATTACATCAAAATCATTTCTCTATCCACTTTACACAAACAACTATAAAACACTATTTAACATAAAATATTCACAACTTTTCTAAAATCATACATTTTTTACTAACACGAACACCACCCAAGATTCTCTCGATTTAATTACATATTCCATGCATGCATCTCTAGTGATCCAGGATGTCTACATTTGTATGAGGCACCAAAGGGCAAATTCAAACCAGACAACATCAGAGAGCCAATATGCCATATATAGCTGCCCTTATATTGAAGTTACCAAAAGGCAAATTCAAATAAGAAAACAGCAAAGAGGCGACTGTGGGGTTCTTTTCACCGCTTTGAGACACTGTATCTTTAAAGTACTGGCGACTGACACTAAAGCATTATTTGAAGTAACCCATAAAAAAAGACAAAAATTGAATGCTTTGATTCAAATTATTAATGCTTTGATTCTTGCTACACGATCATGATACAGTAGATCTTGCATTCATGATGGACGTTGGTTGCTGATATCCAAGCGATCAAGGTGAACATGGAAAAGAGATTTCGTAGAAAGGAATGAAATTTTCTCACAAGAGAATTGAAAACCTTTTGACTTCTAGTACATGAACCAGAACAAATTAGTGAAGTTGATAGTACTCCATGGAATGGTTTTTCACTTCTTCCCTCTCCTACACTAATTAGCCACAATATGATGTTTATTGTCATCCACTGTGTTGTGGATTTGCAGAGACGCTGGAATAGATACGAGGCCAATGCCCTAACGGTTATGTTTCGAATTTTGACCATATGTTTAATGATGAGAGCAGTTTCGACCCATTCTTCTGTTGGGGTCTGGGGGTCCGTGAACCCTAACTTGACCCGTTTAATCCTAATGGGCGAAACCGCGCTCGCTTAATCGGACCCGTTTTCGTCTCCTCTTCTTCTTCTTCAATGTTCGCGGTTTTTCTCTTTTGTCTCTCTCTCTCTCTCTCTCTCTCACATTCTGTCTGTCAAGTTTCCTCGTCTAAGCCTTCGAATGGACGAAACCGATATAATTACCGGCGGGTTCTCGGACGAAGAAGAAGTTCAAGAACGAGAAGGAGAAGACGCAAGAAGAGGCAGCGTGTTTTCGCAGCTAAAACCCCATTGCGTTGAGCTTCTAGAGCTGGTTCAAAACCCTTACAGGAACTCCTCTGCAATCTCCGATATGCTTCAATTTCTTCGCAACTCTTCGCCCTCTGCTCTCCAGGCCTTCTTCGAGTATGCCATTTCCCACATATCTGTGTATATATTCCACTTTGTGCCTAATGGAATTCTGGAATTTATTGTGAATTAGCGAGAATTGATAAAAATTTAAGCCGTACTATTAGAATAACTCTAGTGGTTTATGATTAAAATTTGTAGAACCATTTTGGATAAAGAGACTTCTTTTGATGGTCTGATTGGTTGAAGGACAAACTTTTGAGCATAGATGTGAATATCCTGATGAAAATGAACTTTCGCTCCGTTTGGTATGAGGTGAGTGGTGGAAGAGCATGTTCGGCTATGATTATGCCTCAAAGACTATTGTCATAATTTTACTTGTGAATGTAGACTTCTAAACTGAGCGCACTAGTCGAAGTAGAACAGTAGTTTCCTCTTATCTCCCTTTTATGAACACGGAATAATCACCATTGCTGCTTGAGTCCTCAAGTCACCTCTTTTCATCTGCAAGCTTTACCTTACTCTCCCTGAGCTCTCCGGTGAAGATGGCTGCTGATTGAAAATTGGCAGTTGGATCTTCTATAATAAATGTGGTGCATATGGCTAAAGTAAGTGAATAACGGCAGGCATAAAATTGCTATATAGGCGAGGTTTAGGTGTCACTGCACGGCATGCTACAGATATACTGCAACTTCAGATAAGTTGAATCGCATGAAGTCGGCTTCAATTCTAATTGTACTTAAGAAATCGATGTTGAGCTCTTGTCGAATGCAGTTTAAATTGTTTGAAAGGTTGCATTTTTTCACATGTTTGATGGGGATTGGCTTGACAAAGATTTGGATTTGTACTAGTGTCCGTTTTCTGTTCCATCAAGATTTGGTTTTGAGAGGTTCCAGTGAGTATGAGCTGTTAGGAAAGGTCACAGCCAAGGTTAAGTAATGGGGGTTTTTGGGCTGAGACCGATGAACACAACTCTAGGAAGAGAGAACTCGTTATGATATTGTTGGTCACATTCTATCTGGGAAATAACCGAGTCTTCTACATAAATGGTCTTCTCAAATGGAATTAGCACGAATGCTTGTTCAGAGGATCCATGCACATGTTGCATACTTGTTGGACATGACACTCTTGGAACATTTCTTCACTTGTGGTGGATATGTCCCACGTCGTTCCATTATTTTAGGAGTGACCTACTACACACCCAATCAGTCTTGCATCTTATGACCTTGCCATCCACCTTCCAAAATCTGGAGATGAAATCAATAGTACATTATGTGGATGAAATGCGGTCCCAGTGGACACATCAGATGAAAATCTTCGGTTTTACAGCACAGGGGACTAAAATAGTGAAAGATAAATAATATTGGGAAGTGTAAGGGATGAGGGGAAGTAGTGGTAGAGGCAGAGCAGCGACTTTGGGAATTATTTTCTCGTTCTTTTCTTGAAATACTAAAGCTATCATGCTTCTGCTTCTCTTGAAATACTAAAGCCACCATGCTGCTTGCTCTGTATCGTTTTGTATATGTATGATGCGTTACTGTGCAGACTTATGTTAGTGTCCACATTCTATCTACCGAAAAGAGGAAGAAAAGTTCTATGTTAGTGATAGTGTCTAGGTAGCAGTGGTGTCGACACTTGCTTTACACTGGAGATAAAAATGAATCAACTGAGAAAAAGCAGTCTTGATACTGAATGTTACACAGCTATTCTGCATGAATGTCCAACCTCTACCAGTTATGTTTCGGATCTCAAAATATAGCTAAGTCTACATGGATGAATCATTAACCATACATAATGAACTAAGGGAAAGGTTCAATATTTAATCATCGACTTGGACAGTCTAAATCTCATCTATTAAAGGTGATTTTTCGTTTCCCTCTTAAAAGAACTGCACCTTTTGTTCAAGAGTTCTTCAAGATGGTCCATTTCAATGATCCCAGTTCCTTTTGTTTTGGAAACTTCATGGAATCTACCGTTATTATAATGAATTTTCAGCTAACCCCAAGGGGTTGACTTGGGTGGTCAGGACCTGGGGCCTACGGGTGTGCTCCCCTTGAGGTCTCAAGTTCGAATCCCTTCAGGTGCAAACAATTCCTTGGGGTCACTCCCACAACAAAGTTGGACTTACCTGACATGTGTGGCTTGGGAGGGATGCACGGCCCGGGGTTTGCCGTGGTGTTGAACCCAAGTCGTGTGTATATTGGGTCAGATCCGTCCGAGTTCAGTGCACGTGAATAGGTGCTCGGATTTCCCTCGTTATCAAAAAAATAAAATAATGAATTTTCAGCTAGATGTTTGGCACTGCCAAGCATCATAACGACTGAATTGCTTTATTGGAACTCAACTTATACTGTTTCGAGTCTCTGGTGAACACATTTAATCTACAGAAGCCATAAGCGAGGCATTGGTAAATGAAAATGGATGGCTAGTTTTTGTCCTTTTAGATTATGAACAACAACGGATGAATCAGGTGATAATGGTTGATGGAAAAGGAGGTAAGAAATGTGATTTTAAAGAGCCGATAATACTAAAAATTCTAGATTATAGCACACATTTAAAACTCTCCAACTGCTCAAATGCTGTTTTAACAAGATGAAGATCTGAGGACTGATTTTATGAAAAAAGACAGAGGCAGGGTGCAGAAACTATAAAAGAAATAGACGGCTATAGCATTTTTAGGAATCATGTTTCTCCCATTATATTTAAAGCTATTTGTGCAATGATAATTATGTAACTTGTGGTTCCGTAAAGTTTGTTAAATTAAGACTGTTGTTTCCCAGGTAGACGGTGGTAAACTTGGTGTATGTGGATCAACTGATACTGCGCCTAGTCTAATTAAAAAGAAAAATAAAAAAATCACAACGTGGATCTGGACTCAGAATTTCTTAACTAGGCTCCTGCCAATGTTCTGTGTTTCTTAAAAATTTACATTTTGGTTATCATCTCTCTTTCAGCTACACATTGTTCCCATTGTTGCTTCTGTTGGATGCGGCAATCGATTGCAGATCTCCACAGAAGGTTGACACTGAAGTGAGATTTGTGATGCCTGATGCTTTAAGAGTGCCTCAAAAAGTGACCGATCATGTGGCAGAAGGTGTGCTCCAATGTTTGGAAGAACTCCTGAAGAAGTGTCAGTTTAGATCTGTGAATCAGGTGCTCTGATTTTGAATGCCATTCATTTTAAACTTTTTCCATATCATATGGAGGATGGATATCTTTGGTCTACTTTTTAATCAAGACAATTAATTCCAGTTGTTGCAAATAATCTTTTCAAAAAGGAATGTACTTTGAATAAGGGCAGTGCAGATAGAGCAATATAAGACGAAATTGAGTTTTGCAGACTATTTTCTCCTGTGTAGGGGCCTCTGTCTCTCTCTCTCACACACACTCACACATTCCCGCACACACATATTTGAACTTCTGCAGGATATTTTAAGCTTCTCCATGGTTGCCTAACTGAGCCTTGCTATTAAGCTTCTTTTTAGACTGCTATCAATTTCTTTTTACTTTCCAAAATATTTTCTTCTTCTCTCTTTGAAAGTAGTTTTGTGGTCGCTGTGAGCAAGAATACATTATAACTTTGCTCTTTCTGAAAACTCTCTCAGACTCTAGTGGGTTTCAATAGCCTGCTTCTTTTATACGTGTGTTACATGTTTTTTTTTTGCATGGCGTTGCTCGTAATTAGAGGAAGTTGACGAAATGAGTCTGGATCTTGTGATGCCCCAGAATAATTTAATTCTTGCAGACTAGATGAAAACACCATTTGGAAGTTGTAATACCTTCTATGCATGATATAGAATGTCAGTACTAGGTTGCTCGTTTTTCAAATTTACAATTCTGAGGTAGTAGTTCTTGATAGACCAAAGCTACATTTATTATTTATCTTTCTGGAGGGTGGAAAGTATGACGAATGGAGAGGGGAGTGGCAGGGAGAAGAAAAAGAGTGGTAAGTGAGAGTAGTCCACCTCTCCCTCTTCAGGATCTTTTGTTGGAGGATAGGAGACAAAGGACAAGGTGAAGATATGTATGTTTACAAGTGTACTTGGACTTAGATGGTTTGAAGACGATAAAATGATTTTCACAGACTTGTCTTAAGAAACCCTCTTTCCCTTCTCTAAACAATTAAAGATTGAATGGGCTGGTTTTGGCAGGCTGGAAGGATTCCTTGTCCCCTCTCCTCTACCTCTTCATCTTTTCAAACCAAGGGTATATACTCTTTCTCCTTCTTTACTTCTCCATCCTCCTAAAAATCTCCTCCAAAAAAACCGAGTGTAAATGGTTGATCATTAAGATGTCTCTGTGTGTTGAAAAGCATACAATAGCCTCAGAAGGCATAAAGTGTTGCTTGCAACATTATTACTTACTGGATGAGCAATAGTTTTAGGGGAAACTAAACAGAAGGATATGCTGCCATTTTTTTAGCAAATTTTTCTGCCTAAAGGTTCAGTTTTTCTGTTCCTTTTTGTGTGAAGTTGATAATGTGCTTTTGCAGATGGTTGTAGTGCTAAAAAAATTGACTGATGGTGCTTTGCTTTCTCCCTCTGAGGCTTCAGAAGAGTTCCGTGAAGGAGTAATCAAGTGTTTTAGGGCTCTGCTTTTGAGTTTACTCCCATGCTCTGATAAGTCTTGCTCATGTAAACAAAGTATTGGTTTGCCTACACTTATAGACAGTGGATCTATGGAAACTCTGAATTATTATTCAGAATCAGGAGAATGCTCGCTTTCTTTTCTTCAGTCTGAAGCTGCTTCACCTGCTGTTGGACACTGGCTATCTCTTCTTCTCAAGGTACACAACTCTTTATAGTTTATATTCCTAATACTGCATTCATTTTGAAGTGTACTTCAATTTTTTCTTAGGCTTTCTAATTCCACCATGGTTTTATGCAAAGGCTGCAGATACTGAGGCTGCACGAGGACATCGGGGGAGTGCGAACCTTCGCATTGAAGCCTTTACAACCTTACGTGTGCTTGTTGCAAAGGTTATTTTGTCAGTTTCAGCTCTTAATTCTTATGTGTTTTAATTTATTGGTTATATTTGTGCCTTTGCTTCTTCCTCAATCAAATTGATCATGGCCTTGATTAGTTTTAACTGTTCATGTTAAAAGAAGGAGAGTACAAAATGTTTGGAAGCACAATTATTAGGTTGCAATTTATAACCTTTAATGGCTTGCTCGTGCGCTAAAACGTAGATGGATGAACAAATATCTTGAATGAACTTTTATGAACTTTAAATTGTTTGTAATTTTTTCCTTTTGTTAGATAGATTCTCTAGATTCAATTTGTGTGCTTCTTGATAATCCAATTCTACACTGCTTTAGATTGTCGGAGCCAAATTGATTGTTCTATCCATGTATAGCTTTGCCTCCATTTTTCCCATGGTCAAGTTTGATTCCTTGTATTTTATGTTATTTCATTAATGTTTGCCATGTCAGTCTTTTGTAAGGCAATCTTATTAATGAAAAGGAAGGAGACAGTACAAGAATACAAGCTAAAAAACTGAGAAAATTCGAAAAATCCACAAAAAGACTGCCTAAACCCGAATTAGCCCATAGAAACAGAGAATGCAACAAAAAACCCCCCAAACTAGCTACAGACACAACCCTGTCTTCAAAACATCTCTCATTCCTTTCCTTCCACAGACTCCACCAGATGCTGGCTGGAATCATCTTCCAAATAGTCGACTCAATTGAATCCTCAAACTTCCTCCTCCAACAACGCAAAACATCCAATACCTTCCTCGGCATAACCCAATCATAGTTAAGGATGCTCAGCACATGCCCCCACAATTCTCTAGCCACCGAGCAGTGAATAAGGATATGATCAACTGTTTCTCCATCGCTCTTACATAAGTAACACCACTCAGTCACACAAACACCCCTCCTCCTCAAGTCGTCAATAGTCAAAATTTTCCCATGAGTGGCCTCCCAAACAAAGAATGCAACTCTAGGGGGAGTCCAATTCTTCCAACAGGGTCGCCAAGGAAAATCCTCTAAGGAGCACTCCAGAAGCAAAACATACATCGATTTCACAGAGAAAACAACGCTCTTAGTACCCCTCCACAACATTTTATCCTCACCCCCTCTCCTTCTACTCCACGAATTGAGTAAAGAATAAAACTATGAAAAACTTCCATCTCCCAATCGTTAATCATCCTATCAAAGTGAACATCCCACACAACCACTTCGGAACCCATCTCCATGCAATCAACGACCCAAGCTTCCTTTCTGCTAGCAAGAGAAAATAATTGAGGAAACTCCTCACTCAACGGCCTATCCCCACGCCACTTGTCATGCCAGAACCGGATTCTGGAATCGCTCCCTACTACAAACCTAATATGCTCTCTAAAAAAGTTACACTCTCTACTGATGCTTTTCCACAAACTCACACCATAAGAACCCTGAACCACCAAAGTGCTCCAACCACCCTCCTTACACCTATACTTCTCCGTAATGACTGTTTTCCACAAGCTGTCTCTTTCAGAATTGAATCGCCAAAGCCATTTACCCAGAAGAGCTCTATTGAACAAGGTCAGCCTTCTGAGCCCCAAACCGCCAACACTAATAAGGGAGCAAACTTTAGCCCACCTAACAAGGTGAAACCTATGCTCATTACCACTGCTTCCCCACAAAAAGTCCTTTTGAAGCTTCTCCAACCTATTAGCCACCGATCGGTAGAGGAAAAAGAGACATAAAATATGTAGAAAGGCTAGAAAGAGTACCTTCCCCCTTTCGAAAGATAAATGAGCTTTCATCCCGCCAACCTTCTTTCAAATCTCTCAACAAGACATCCCAAATATTCACACATTTAAACTTAGCACCAAGAGGAAGCTCAAGGTATGTCATCGGAATGGATGACACTCTACAACCCAAAATATCTGCCAACTCCTGAACATCACCCACTCTGCCAATAGGAATAACCTCCGACTTGCCAAGATTAATCCTAAGACCAAACACTGCCTCGAAGCACAAAAGCAAACATCTCAGGTTCCTCACTTGACTCTCCACGTCCTCAAAAAAAATCAGCGTATCATCAACAAAGAGTACATGCGAAATACACACCCTATTACTAGCACCTTTCTCTACCTCAAAACCCTTCATAACACCTCTTCCAACTGCCTCATTCATCATCCTGCTGAAGGCTTCCATGACAATCACAAACAATAGGGGTGAAAGAGGATAACCTTGACGCAAACCTCGAGAACTTCCAAAGAAACCTTGAGGAGAGCCATTCACCATCACAGAAAACTTAACTATAGAGATACAAAACTCAATCCAACGACACCATTTCTCTCGAAACCCGCATCTCCTCAAGAGATACAACAAGAATTTCCAATTCACGTGGTCGTAATCCTTGTGAATATCAAATTTGCACATAACTCTCGAAACATTCGACCTCAATCTCGAATTAATGCACTCATTAGCGATCAAAACGGAGTCCAAAATCTGTCTTCCCCTCACAAAAGCATTATATGAAGGCGATATGATTTTCTCCAGAACCAACTTCAATCTATTTGCCAACACATTGGCAAGAATCTTGTACACCCCTCCAACCAAACTTATAGGTCAAAAGTTTTTCAATTCCACAACACCAGCTTTTTTAGGAATAATAACAATAAATGTAGCATTCACACATTTTACAAATTTACCCCTCTGGGCAAATTCATTAAACATGGTCATAACATCTCCCTTAAGCACCTCCCAGCAAAACTGGAAAAAAGCTAAAGAGAATCCATCCGGGCCCGGAGCCTTGTCACCATTAAAGTGACGGACCACCCCGGTAACCTCATCCTCCTGAAAGGATCTCTCGATCCAACATGCCTCCTCCTCTGAAATGGAATCAAATTTCAACCCATCCAATGCCGGCCTCCAGGAAAAAGCTCCTCATACAAAGAGCAATAAAAATCAACAATACTATCAGAAATCAGCGACAGATCCTCCACAGTTTCTCCCTCCACTTCCAAACTAGAAATCGGGTTAACCCTTCTATTCGAGTTGGTCATACGGTGGAAAAAATTAGTGCATCTATCCCCATCTTTAAGCCACAAAGACCTCAATTTTTGTCTCGAACTAATATCCTCCAACTCAATCAAATGATCCAAATCTCCCAATACCTCCAACTTCCTTGCTTTCCCCCTCTCATCAAGGATCTCCCCCTCATCCAAGGAACCAAGAGACGACAACTCGCTTAATAAGGCAGACTTTTGGAAACTGATATCCCCAAAACTTTCTTGGTTCCACACTCTCAGCTTATTTTTCAAAGCCTTCAACTTAGAGTCTAGCACAAAGCTCGGAGAACCCCGGAATTCAAAAGACTCCCACCACTCCTTAAACCTATCCAAAAAGCCGTTCTCCTTCAACCACATATTCTCAAAACGGAGGGGCCTCTTCCCTCCTCTCACCCTACCATCCACCAAGAGAATGGGAAAATGGTCCGAATACAACCGAGACAACCTACGCTGAGAAGCCTTCGAGAATAGAGACTCCCAACATGGACAAAATAAAAAAGCGATCAATCCTAGACCATGACTGTGTGGCTCTATTATTAGACCAAGTGCAGGCACCCCTGGATAAAAGGGATATCCAATAACCCCATCTCCGAGATAAAATCAGAGAATTCCTCCATAGTTGGACCCACCCCTCCACCCCCCAAATGCTCACTAGGAAAATGAGTGACATTAAATCTCCCCCAATGCACCACGAAAAATCTCACAGAGCTCTCACCCCAACCAACTCATCCCACAACAAACTCCTACTGCTATCAACATTAAGGCCATAAGCTCCTTAAAACATCCACTCCACCCCATCAACAAGATTTCTAAAGATAGCCGAGACAGAAAAAGAACCGATATAAGAATCCACCAACTCAATCACCCTAGTATCCCACAACAACAAAATATCACCCGAGGCACCATCCGCCTCCAAACAACACCATCTCACAAAAGGACCACGCCACAAACATCTAATCACATTCCTAGTCATAACAGCCACCTTGGTCTCCTTAAGACAAACCAAGTTCGGTTTCCATCCCCTCAACAAATTCCCTACTCCCCTACACTTAGCTCTATCATTGAGCCCCCTTACATTCAAAATAATAATTTTTGGCATCATCTAATCACCATCAATGCCCTCCCCTCACTCTTACCCCTCCTCGAAGAATCGGACTTCCTATCATAATTAATAGAAGACAACAAACCCTTCATCTATCTTACTAATTTACCACCCTTCTTTTTGGGAGTCTTAAGGCTACTCCGCTCCCTATCTCATTCCAACGCAGCAAAAAGACTCATCAAATCGTCCTCATAACCATCACAAGACACACCCACCATAAGTCTGAAAGACGACACCATATCTAACACCCACCCCGAAGCCCCATCGCTCCTGTGACACTCAAACTCCCCTCCATCAGGACTACACACTACCAACGGAGCCCCACATAAATCTGGTTCTACAACCTCCACCAAAGACAACTCCCCTCCTACCTCTCCCGCTTCATCTCTGGAGGATAGTTGAAGAGGGCTTCTTTAAGTTCTTGTGAAATACCATTGCCAAAAAAGATAGTCTCGTTTCTGGAAGACTAAATTGTTGGTCAAATTGGATCAAACATACATCTTTTGAGCAACCCTCCCCTTTAGTATACATATTTTGAGCTTATTGGTTAATGATTTGACTTACCATTGTTGTTTTCATAATATGATATTTTGTTTCTGTTTCTGCTAACTGGCCATATAATTTACTAAGAGGAAGAACAGGTTCTAGTGGAAAAGTTCGGTTTTTCATATGCACATCAGCTTGTCTACTTTGAGCTAAGAGATTCCTGTGTCCAATTTTCTTGTGAAAATGTGAGATGTATGAAAATCTGGGTTAGTTTTATCTAAATTTTCTTTGCAGGTGGGTTCTGCAGATGCGTTAGCCTTCTTTTTACCTGGTGTTGTTAGTCAATTTGCCAAAGTTCTGCATGCCTCAAAAACAATGATGAGTGGGGCTGCTGGAAGTGTTGAAGCTATTAACCAAGCAATTCGAGGTTTAGCTGAATATCTTACAATAGTCCTTGAGGATGATGTGAATTTGTCTAGCCTTGATATGCCAGTGGATTCCATTACCGACTTTAATTCAAGTAAGTACAAATCTACACAATCTGTTCTGGAGGAGCTTCGCAGTTTGCCGAATAAAGCTCAAGGGAAAAGTGAAATGGTAGCAGAAGATTCAAGTGACAAAGCTATAGCAATAGTAACTCCAGAATCAGAATTCAAAGACGTGAGAAGCACTGATTCTGGCAAGGGGATCAGATCTTTGCGGGTGAATCGTACAAAAGAGTGGATGGAGAAAACTGCAGCACATGTTAATAAACTTTTAAGTGCTACTTTTCCAAATGTATGTTCTTATCTTTGATTTAACGGTAGTTATTCCTCAAGGCTATAGCCATTATTTTTGGAAGCTTTTATACAGTAACTACTTTTGATTTCTTTACTTGATTGACCGAATATTATATATGTCTATCAGATTTGTGTTCATCCAGCAAACAAGGTGAGAGAAGGACTCCTAGCTGCCATTCGACAGCTTTTATCAAAGTGCAATCACACGCTGAAGGAGAGCAGACAAATGCTTCTGGTAAGCTGAGAATTAGAATAAGTATTCCCTATGGTTTGGGTTTCATTAGATGTTGATGCAGCCTCCTTTCTCTTATGTGAGTTACTGAATTTGGTTTAAAAGGGCTTTATCTGCATGTAAAGAAGGTTTGACTGAGAAAAAGGCAAAAGATTTGTTGATAACATTTTCAGGGTTACAATTTTTACCGATTAAAAAAATTGTTGGAACTCACAAGATAATTCAATCTCGAATAGCCATATATTTGTCTTGCTGATCAATGCTTATTACAACTGGGGGTAATTTTTTTTTGGGTGAATATAACAGGGGGTAATATTATCATATAATCTCACTCAGTTATAGGCTTTGACCTGGCTTGTGTTCCGGAAATAAAAGTAAACCAAGCTTGAATATCCAATACGTTACTCTACTTGGCTCAATTATAGCCCTACCGCACAAAACAAATTCATTGAAGTTTCAATGTTTTTTGCTGTGATCTATGGACTAAATGAAATTTCCTCTTCCCAACAGATAAGGGGATGGACTGGAGGGTAAAGTCACTTTTTCAGTCTCATATGGGTGCATGTTAGTTGTATGTATTCTTAAAAAGAAAAAACCACAGATTTCAAGTTATCGAAACGTGCATGACATGTCAAGAAAACTGTCCTTTGGAGCCACACCTGCTTTCATCATGTTCTTCTCTCTTCTTTTAAACACTGGTTAAATTCATGTGTAACAATAAACTTGTTGGTTAACTGCTTTCAACATGTTCTTCTCTCTTTTTTCTTCTGTTAAACACGCTGGTTAAATACATGAGTAAAAGCTTGCTGGTTGCAACTTCCACACTTATTTGCAAGGTCCAGATACTGCATGCATATTCCGAATGGTCATATATCTTAGGCTATTTCACAATGGTCTAAGCTGTTTTCAGATTGTAGAAATAATCCTGAGTATCATGGAGGTTCTCGGATATTAAGGGGCAATTAGAGAGCAATATTTGGAGATATTCCGTATACTTAAATTAGGCATATTTCAGGGATTCTTTCCTTATGTATATCTCTCTATGATATTATAAATAGAGGTGATGCATGTACGTTGTAAGCAATTCAATCAATATACAGAGAAGTTTACTCTTTCTTCATGGTATCAAAACCAGTTTCTTAGTTATCGATGTCTGAATCCTGACCACCATGGGCTCGAATGGACATGAAAATTCGTCCTTTCAGCTCACGGTGGAAAAGCTTAATGGCAAAAACTTCCGGGAGTGGGCTCAATCGCTCAAACTGGTCATCGATGGAAAAGGGAAACTAGGATATCTCACCGGTAAAACAAAGCAACCACCATCGACTCAACTTGCCGACCTACAGAAGTGGCAGTCAGAAAACTCGATGGTGATAGCATGGCTGGTGAATTCCATGAAATCCTCCATCGGTAAAACGTACATGTTCTTACCAACAGCGAAGGATGTCTGGGATGTTGTTCGGGAGACATATTCAGATGCAGAAGACTCATCTCAGATCTTTGACATCAAGACCCGATTATGGTAGATGAAGCAGGGAGAACGAGATGTCACCGATTTCTTTATGGAGATGTAGATTCTCTGGCAAGAACTCGACCTGAGTTACGATGAGGAGTGGGCTTGTGCCGCCGACAGTGCCCAGTACCGGAAAACTCTTGAAATCGAACGGGTCTTCGAGTTTCTTTTTTTGATGACGAGGAAATCCTCCAAAGCCGGACCATTTTGGCCCAACCCTGAAGTACAAACCCCGGCCCCCTGGACCGACCCCACAACCCAGGGAGCAGGTAAGTATGGGTCTTCGAGTTTCTCGCTGGGCTTAATCGGGAACTCGATGATGTACGCAGCCGCATCCTTGGTCGACGCCCTCTGCCTTCTCTTCGTGAGACATTTGTTGAAGTCAGACGTGAGGAGCACCGCAGGACTGTGATGCTGCCCAAGTCCTCTATAACCCACGGGCCAAGTATAACTAAGGCCTCAGTATTAGCCTCTCAAGGCCCACGTTCTGGGTCAGGCCCAAAACAACATCGAAGCAAGCTTTTGTGTGACTATTGTCGAAAAAATGGTCACACCAAAGACACTTGCTGGGAGATCCATGGCAAACCAGCCGACTGGAAACAACGCCAAGGACACCGTACTCATGGTTATCAAACCACTCTCACGGCACCCTCTCAGGCCATATCTGATATTCCTACTGGTAGCTTCTCCTCTGAACAGCTGGAGCAATTGCAACAACTCTTCTCTAGCTTTCATGCTTCTGGTCAGTCTTCTCAGAATCTTGCTTCCACTTCCTTAGCCCAGAAAGGTAATTTTTTTCCATGCTCTGAGCACCTCCAGATCCAAACATCCTTGGATCATTGACTCAGGCGCATCTGATCATATGACCGATTCTTACCATCTTTTTTCATCTTACTCACTGTGTGCTGGAAATCTGAAAGTGAAAATTGCAGATGACACTCTTTCATCTGCCGTAGGAAAAGGACGTATTCAACTTTCTGAAAATATCATATTAGAATATGTTCTTCATGTTCCAAATCTAGCTTGCAATTTGTTGTCTATTAGCCAGTTAACAAAAGCCTCAAATTGCTCTGCTAAATTCCTTCCCTCTCATTGTGTTTTTCAGGACCTATTATCGGGGAAGACGATTGACAGTGCTAACGAGTATGAGGGGCTCTACTACTTTGACGACGCTATTGTGAATGATAACGATCGTATTGCCATTTGTGATTCTGCTTCTATTTCTAAGCATAGTGATATTTTGTTGTGGCATTTTCGAATGGGTCACCCAAATTTCCAATATTTGAACACTTATTTCCTTCTGTTATGTCAAATAAAACCTCGTTTGATCTTCAATGTGAAATGTGTGAATTTGCTAAACATAGGCGTACCTCTTTTCTGAAATCTCTTTACAAACCATCTCATCCATTTACTATGATCCATAGCGATCTATGGGGCCCATCTCGCACGTTCACTCGTACCCACTCGAAATGGTTTGTCACCTTTATTGATGATCATACTCGGTTATGTTGGGTTTACTTATTAAAAGAAAAATCTGAGGTTTGTTCGGTGTTTATGAATTTCCATTCCATGGTTCAAACTCAATTCCAAAGCCCAATTAAAATTCTGCGCACAGATAATGACACAGAATATTTTAATTCTATGTTGGGAGATTATCTTCTCCGGCATGGCATCATTCATCAAAGTTCTTGCTTTGACACCCCCCAACAAAATGGGGTTGCCGAACGGAAAAACAGACACCTCCTTGAAGTTGCGCGTGCATTGTTATTTACTATGCATATGCCCA
This sequence comes from Myrica gale, assembly GCA_963930655.1. NCBI lineage: Eukaryota > Viridiplantae > Streptophyta > Magnoliopsida > Fagales > Myricaceae > Myrica > Myrica gale. The sequence goes on along the minus strand of OZ005617.1, from coordinate 20,201,555 downwards.
ATATGTTCTGGGGTGATGCCATTATAACATCCACATATCTCATCAATCGAATGCCTAGTAGTGTTCTCTCTTTTGCCACTCCTCTCCAGAAATTTCAGGAACATTACTCTATCTCTCGTCTTGATTCGAGTATTCCTCTCAGAGTTTTTGGCTGCACTGCATTTGTCCACGTTCATGCCCATAATCGTAGCAAATTGGATCCTCGAGCTATCAAGTGTGTTTTCATAGGATATGCTCCCACTCAAAAAGGGTACAAATGTTATGATTCATCCACAAAATGTTTGTTTGTCAGCCTTGATGTTACATTTTTTGAAACCTCCTCCTACTTCCAAAAGCCTTCTCTTCAGGGGGAGTCATTGAGTAACATGGAAGCTCAGTTTTTGGACTTTGATCTCCCTCCTCTTGAGCCTGCTCTCACCACTGATCATGCCATAAACTCCGAACCTGTCACAACATCACACTTAAACTCAGGGGGAGATGCAGAAAATCACAATGACAGTAAGCTACGGGTTTATTCACGAAAGCCAAAATCAAAGGAAGTGGAGAATCTCATACCTGAAGCACCAAAAGAGTCAGACCTGGTAATAGTTCCGAATGTGTCTCCGTCTGGTAAGCTTGCTCCCTCAGATATTGATTTACCTGTTGCTCTTAGAAAACAACCTCGATCATGTACTCTCCATCCTCTCTCAAAATTTATGTCTTATAATACTCTGTCCACAAGGTTTCGTGCTTTTACTTCTCACCTTGACTCTACAGAAATTCCACAAAACATTCAGGAGGCCTTAAAAATACCCCAGTAGAGAGAGGCAGTGATGGAAGAAATGAGAGCCTTGGAAAAGAATGAAACTTGGGAGGTAACAGACTTACCAAGAGGAAAGAAACCCGTTGGCTGCAAATGGGTGTTCACCTTAAAGTATAAAGCTGATGGGACTATAGAGAGGTACAAAGCCCGGCTTGTTGCTAAGGGATATACACAGACCCAGGGTATTGACTACACAGAGACGTTTGCACCAGTGGCAAAATTAAACACGATTCGAGTTCTCGTCTGTTGCAGTTAACTCAGATTGGTCTCTTCAACAACTTGATATTAAGAATGCATTTCTGAATGGAGAACTAGAAGAAGAAGTTTTCATGACAAAGCCACCAGGATTTTGTAGACCTGGAGAAGATCAAGTGTGTAAACTTAAGAAGTCTCTATGTGGCCTCAAACAGTCACCAAGAGCATGGTTCGACCGATTCACCAGTGGTAAAAAATCAAGGATATCAGCAAGGGCTTCTTCCGACAATTTGAAGACGGGAAGAAAACACTTCTGATTGTGTATGTTGATGACATAATCCTAACTGGAGATAATATAGAGGAAATGGCAAGACTGAAGAACATACTAGCCACAGAATTTGAGGTGAAAGATCTAGGACAGATGCGATACTTCTTGGGAATGGAAGTTGCTAGATCAAAAAAGGGCATTAGTGTATCTCAACAGAAGTACATTCTTGACCTTTTAAAGGAGATTGGTATGCTCGACTGTAAACCAAGTGACACTCCCATAGAGGCAGGAAAAAGAACAGAGGATGTTGGAAGGCCAGTTGAGAGAGATAGATACCAGAGACTAGTTGGCAAACTAATCTACTTGTCACATACCAAACCTGACATTTCCTTTGCCGTTAGTGTCGCAAGCCAACACATGCATTCACCAAAAGAACCTCATCTAGAAGCAGTATACAAGATTCTCAGATACCTCAAGGGGTCCCTAGGACGAGGACTTTTTTTCAAGAAAAATGAAAGCAGAGGAGTTGAGATATTCACAGATGCTGATTGGGCAGGCTCAACAGAAGATAAACGATCTACCACCGGATATTGCACATTTGTATGGGGTAACTTGGTAACTTGGAGAAGCAAGAAGCAGAATGTGGTGGCTAGAAGTAGTGCCGAAGCTGAATTCAGAGCAGTTGCACAGGGAATGTGTGAAGGGTTATGGCTGAAGAAACTCTTAGAAGAACTACATGTTAGAGTAGAGTTACCAATTAAACTCTATTGTGACAACAAAGCAGCCATCAACATTTCTCTTAACCCAATCCAACATGACCGGACAAAACATATAGAGGTTGACAGACATTTTATCAAAGAAAAAGTAGGAGGGATTATCTGTGTGACATATGTCCCTACAAAGGAACAAACAACAGATGTCTTCACAAAAGGATTGTCTCAACAAAATTTTAATGATTTTATTGGCAAGTTGGAAATGATCAATATTTACGATCCAACTTGAGGGGGAGTGTAGAAATAATCCCGAGTATCATGGAGGTTCTCGGATATTAAGGGGCAATTAGAGATAGCAATATTTGGAGATATTCCGTATACTTAAATTTAGGCATATTTCAGGGATTCTTTCCTTATGTATATATCTCTCTATGATATTATAAATAGAGGTGATGCATGTACGTTGTAAGCAATTCAATCAATATACAGAGAAGTTTACTCTTTCTTCACAGATTGATTCTCTTAAGAAGTTCAGTTGCTTGTGTTTCATCTTCTTGCTCATTAATCATTTTGATTTTGTCAATATGAAAGCTGTTGTTTGGAAACATTTTTAACGCCAAATTGAGGTTAATATCTCTTGTTGCTGCTACTTATGCAGGAGTGCCTGTGTGTTTTGGTTGTTGATGCTTCTGACGAGGTGTCTGCATCTGCACAAGAGTTCCTTGATTATTTATTCTCCTTAAGTGGGAAAATTCATTTCGAAGATGACATTGCCGAAATTTTTAGTAGGTTTGTGCTATGTTTGATACTGGACAGAGTTTTGGGCTGTTTTTGGACTTGCCTTTTGAAAGGAATCTTATTAGCCCTATATTTTGATTGCAAAACCAGGCTAATTGAAAAGCTCCCCAAAGTGGTGCTTGGGAGGGAAGAATCACTTGCGCTATCACATGCTCAGCAATTACTCGTAGTGATGTATTACTCTGGTCCTCAACTTGTGGTGGATCAGCTCCTCCGTTCTCCTGTATGTGTTTATTGACATCATGATACTGCATATAAACATATTATTTTGTATATAAGTGAGCTTTACCACTGTGCCATCTCAAGGAAAACTATATGGAACACGTCATTGTGCTTTGGCCCATCCACTTTAAGATTGAGGTTTCAATTTCTTTTTATTTTATTTTATTTCAAGACCAGTGCTTGATCTCTTCCTAATTCAGGATTGTCATCAGTATTTCAGCCTGTTTTTTAATTATATTCTTTTTCCAATTATGTCCTCCCAATTCATCTCTGCATTCTCCACTCTCTACCTTTCTTGCCTCTCTTTTCTCTCTCCATCCTTTCTTCTCTCTCTCTCTCTCAACTGATCATGGCCATGGAATTCCTTAGCTACTGTGGCTCACGACCTCCGTGGCCTCCTTGGACGTGGTTCAATGGTGGGAGAAGAGAGAGAAAGGTAGCGGGGGAGAGGGAAGAGAGAAACAAGGATAGTCGTGGGGAAGAGAGAAACAAGGATAGTTGTGGGGAAGAGAGAAATTGAAAGGTAATAATTGGATAGAAAGAATTTTTCATTGGAAAATTGACCAACATATGGACAGAGGCCTTTAATTGGAAATGGTTAAAAGCACAAATCTTAAAATAGAAAATTTAGAATGACTGTTTTATCTAAATTTTTTCCCCACAAAACATGATATTTGGACTTATCATTAAGATGGCTATTCCCCAAAACTGAGGAAGCAAAACCTTTGTCAACATGTCAAAGATTCAGTTTTGTGCTTGGATGTAACCAATAGAGGTACGTAGATGCTCTGATTTTTCATCAAGAATATCATGCACAATTATTGTTTATCTAGTTCCTTTTATTTTCAAAGTTTCTCATGTATACAATCCCTAGGATACCAGATATTCATCTGTGACAGTGAAAATTCATTGAGGCAGGAAATGTAGCTGTGTCCTGGTGACTACATTTTTCAGACTCACCATGTTCCACTCCTTGTGCCCATGTCAGAACATTGCACTTGTCTCTGTGGACAAGAATCACATTATAGTGCATTTGTTTAGTTTGGATGACTCTACATATTTGGACGAGCATTATGAATATATAATATGAATCGATTTTTGTATGCATTTAGTCCCTGGAAAATAATTCAAATCTAAAGTTCAGTGCTCGTAATTTAGCCTGTAAAGTGATTTTTTATGTTTTCCAAACCTGTCTTCTTTGGTCCTTTTTTTTGGGAGGGGCTAATACCGTCTATTCTTTTTGCTTGGCAATCTAGGTTGTAGCTGCTCGCTTCTTGGATGTTTTTGCTGTCTGTCTCAGCCATAATTCTTTATTTACTGGTTATCTTGACAAGCTTATTTTAGCAAGGCGCTCCTCAGTTGCATTCCTTCCCTCTATTTCTGAGTTGACAGCTGGAACTAACTTCACCAGCAATTACCTCACAATCGTGAATGAGGGTTCACCCAAAAATTTAACGCAGATTGGTATTCTGGATAAAGATGTAGAAGGCACCTTGGAAAATGTACAGAAAAGTTTTCAGCTTCCGCGGATGCCCCCTTGGTTTGTTTATCTTGGCAGTCCAAAATTATATGAGGCTCTTGCGGGAATTCTTAGGCTCGTAGGGTTATCTTTAATAGCAGGTTATTTCAATTTGGAATTCAAACTCTTTATTTTAGGCTTTTGTCTTTCCTGCTTGTTACTCACCTTGGATCTTTCATTTTGCTTTTTGCTAGACTTGAGGAGTGAAGGGCGTTTGTCGATTATCACTGATATTCCACTGGGTTACTTGCGTAAACTGATTTCAGAGATACGTGTGAGGGAGTACAACAACGAGAGCTGGCAGACTTGGTATAATAGAACTGGTTCAGGTCAGTTATTGCGCCAGGCAAGCACTGCTGTGTGTATCCTTAATGAGATGATATTTGGTCTATCAGATAAGGCAGTTGACATCTTCACAAGGATGTTTCAGAAGCCCAGGGAGAAAGGGGAAGAGGTTCAGGAATTTGATAAAGGACCTGCGTGCAGTCAACATTACAAACTTGAATGTTCTTCCTCTAACCAATCTATCTGGAAGGCTTCTTGGGATAAAGGTGTAAGGAGTCACTTGATTGATTGTGTTGGTAGAATCTTACACGAGTATCTATCTCCCGAAGTGTGGGATCTTCCAATAGAACATAAGTCTCCTCTTACACATCTTGATGGTGAATCTGAAGATATTAGCTTACACTTCTTCCGTGACACTGCTATGCTGCAACAGGAAATTTACATGTTCCTCCACCTCACATATAAAATTTAGTGAATTTTGCTTCAATTTAGCAGGTTTGCATTGCAGTTTTACATGGTAGTGATTTCGGCATTGTTTCCACAAACAGGTTATAATTGAAGGAATAGGCATCTTCAATATATGCCTTGGAAGAGATTTCTTGTCTAGTGGATTTCTCCAGTCCTCTCTTTACCTGTTGCTTGAGAATCTTATTTCTTCAAATTTTGAGGTTAGAAGCGCTGCTGATGCTGTCTTACATGTCCTTTCTGCTACATCTAGCTACCCGACGGTAAGAGTTGGTGACACAACCTCACTTTTCGCAAGCATTCCATGATGATGACCCATGCTATATAAATTTCTTGTAGGTTGGGCACTTAGTTCTAGGAAATGCAGACTATGTGATAGATTCCATATGTCGGCAATTACGTCATTTGGAACTTAATCCTCATGTCCCAAATGTTCTCGCTGCTATGCTTTCGTATATTGGAGTAGCTCAGAAAATATTGCCTCTATTGGAGGAACCGGTATGACTACACATCCTTGACTTTCATAACTATTTATGACTAACTTTCTCATCTTTCTGATGCAAATGAAGATAGGATTTTTCGGTACGAGTCCTGAGACAATTTCTTTACAGTGATCGTGTTCCTGTTAGAGATTTACTAATATCATGACTTCTAACATACTTCGAAGTTTTTCTCTATTTTTTCTTATGCTTTGCTTTCAAGAAGTTGTTATCCTTTGAAGCTTTTGACTAGAGCTGAAATAGCAAGTTCTGTACTTGGCTATGTGTATTCCACGTTTTATGATTAATTTAGTTTCTCCAAGATATGTGATTTTCTCATTTTTTGGTGTTTTGTGTTTTGTTCCTTGTGCTGTTATATCAAGTAAATAACTGTTTTAATGTCATTTACAACTTCCAGTAAGTGATTCTCCTGGTCTGACATTCTTAAAATTGAACAGATGCGCTCTGTTTCACTGGAACTTGAGGTTCTTGGCAGGCATCAACACCCCGATTTAACAGTTCCTTTTTTAAAGGTCAACTTATATACAATCCCTTTTTCTCTGTGTTGCATCAGTACTTTCCTTCTTTGTCTACTTTGTAATTTCCAATGTTATTTGAAGTCTCTATTAAGAGCTGCACTGAAGAGTTTTGGAGTTTCTTGTCTTCTTCATACTGCCTTTGAACTTGAACATTATCATTCCTAAAGTTTGCTGAAGTTCAAATTTGAGTGATAGACCTCCCAAACTATTGAGTTAGTTACAGTCTCCTCCCCATTGATAAAGTTTTGCTTAACCGTTATACTTAAATCTTAAAATTCACGTGCATATCACTCGATTAACCGCTTTGCTAACTTCCACCACCAAAAGACAGAAGACTTTCTAGTTCAAAGGGGCTTACACAAAGGATTAGGATTACTCTGGTTGCTTTTGTTTTGATATAAGAGATAGGGTCTTATCTGCAAATTTTCAACATTGGTAGAAAAAAAATGAAAGCAACAAAAAGTTGAAGGAAGGAAAAAGAAATGCCCAAGTACGTGTCTCTTTTTCATTTGTAAGTATTGAGAAGAAACAAGGAATTTGAATGTAATATCGTTGGACTATTAAAAACTATGAAAAGTGAAGATCCTTAAGAGTCTTGCATAACCTTTTTGGCTTTTTCTTGTCAATTTTTTCATTCCTTTTTTGTTTTTTTTGCCTTCCTGCTCCTCTTGTCCTGGTTTAGTTTAGCTCTAATTTCACGTTGTTGTGTATTCAAAAAGCAGAATGTTGGATTTGAATTTGATTTTGATTTTGATTTTTTTTTTTCTCATTAGCTGTGCTAAGGCAACTAAATAAGTCATCCAAATGTATAGCCATGGGCAGTTTTTGAAACTTATGTGTTTCAGCTGCGTGTTCTTCCCTCTTCAATTGTGTACTAGTCACACCTTCTGGGGGCTTTTGAATGTAAAAATGTTGGAGGTTGGAAATGTTGGGGTATTGGGGTTTGTGAAAAAGTAAAGATATTTTATGGAATTTAATGAAAAAGTGAAGAAGGAGAAGATTTAATTGAATATTATAATATTATTTTATAGTTTGATGGAGAGAGAGATTATTTTATAATTGTGTAGAAATATTGAGGGGTGGAAATTTCCACCCCAAACACCCCCTCTCTAGTAAGTCAAATATCGATAATCACATGATTGAAATGTCATTGGAGTAACCTCATCTTCATAGGCATTTTCATTATGTTTTGTCATCCTTTTTACTATGCAGTTAATCCTTGTCAATATTTTACATGTCACGGTTTTAAGTTATATCTTCTGAGGCTGAAATGTTATATCATAAGCAGTATTTCATCCTATTTTCAGGCTGTAGCAGAAATTGCCAAGGCATCAAAGCATGAGGCATGCTCATTGCCCACTCAGGCAGAGTCTTATTTTGTGCATGTGATGTCAGTAGTTTCTGAGGTTGAGAAGAAGGCAAGAATAGGATCGGATCAGCGCTCAAAGTCATCTTCTGATGGTGATATATATTTAATTAGTACTTCTTTCATTATCTTATAATATGCTTCCATGGAGTCAATGATGGCCATGCATAGTTAAGCTAGAATTTTAGGTTTATCTATTAGTTGTCGCATGAAAGGCCTCTGCATTTTGTCTACCTTGAATATATATAATTTATTAGGTGAGACACTGGGCTTGGTTAATTTGAGTATACCACTAATTACCTCTCTTTCAGGAAGAAGAGACGCCTATTTAATAACACTGGAAGGAGCAGCAATTAACTTAATCTAATTATAGTTGAAAGAGTTTACCTTATTGTAGATGTCATATGTAGTGTCTGGCAAAAAAAGATGCATGTGGTGCCTCCTCTTTTTTAATGTGCATCATTAGGAAAGAAGAAGGAAGGCTCAAACTGGCACTGACCATCCATTACTTTGATAGATACAGTATCTTCTATGTTTTCTTGTTCTTTACCCTGTTGATATAATGCTGGCATTTTTGCATTAAGGCTTCCAATTTTTCCTCTTTTCACATGGGTTGGATTTTTGTGTTGGTTCCTCCTTTCTTTTCTATATTTTCTCTTGCTAAGTTAAGACTAATGGATTCCTCTAACCTCAGCTGATCATGGTCTTTTGAGGGTCTCGTTTTTATTTGCTCTCTTTAGAGCTTAATGGGGCTCCCATGTCAAGGACATTGGTCCTGCATGGATAAAAAGGACTAATCTTTACGAAGAGAGAACTCAGGTTTTCACATTACGAGGTTAATGCTCAAGTCCCCTGAACTTATGGAGTGCTCATTGGTTACCTTTATAGATTTTATGCTATTTAAGGGGTTTATTCCCTGCCTGTCTTGTTTCTTCTCCCACAGAACTTCACGACACAGGCCTTCTACCTCCATGTGCATATGATGGTGGGCTTCTTTCTCGAAGCCCCATTATGGCTTATTTGTGGCCAAGAAATGGTACATAGCCACTAGTTAATCATTCATCAGTGTTTTGGCTCATTCGACCCATTAGTTTGGCCATGGTTTCGTTGATTTGACCAGCTGCTGTTGGCTTCACGCGTGTCTGCAAAACTGCTTTTCTGCAGCAGATTATTTGTTCGTAGATGGATCCCAGAACAAAATCTCTTTTTCTCTCCCTCTCTCATTTCTAGTATACACACCCTCGTGTGTGTATATATGGTCAATGTATGATGTTTTATTTTTTCTTAGTTTTGGAAATAGGTGATATCTCTTTTCATAGCCAAAATGACTGGCTTCTGAGATCTTGGTGTTTTGCTGAAACATGAAAGCTGCTTGCTCATATCTAAACAATATTGTTAATATAGAGCAATGGGAGAGCATTTCGTTCGAGCTGAATGAATCGAAAAGATATAGAAGAACAGTTGGAGCTATTGCGGGTTCATGTATGATAGCTGCAACCCCTCTTCTAGCTTCGATGAAGCAAGCAGCATGCTTGGTTGCTCTAGATATAATTGAGGTATCTTCCTCTCGAATAGTACATTTTTACCCAACTTCTTTCCATTTGTTCGGTGCTGAACGTTATGTTATTGAATTAATACATATGATATACTATCTTGGCAACACAGTAAATATTTACTCTCCAAGCACTCTTGTCAAATCTTATTACTGGATCTTGGCATATTTGAATTTTGTGGTCGTTAGATTTAAGATCAAATACAGACCTTGTCCTTTCCAGGATTGCTGCCAAATTCACCTAGGGAGAACAATTAATCTTACTTTGATCAACTTCTTGATGTTAATGGATGTCACATATTTCAAGATATACTTGGAGCTCATAGAACATGAACTGGGAAGATCGTAGTGATATAAAAACCTTCTCTTTTACTTGGTTTGTTTAAGGAACTAAACAAGATTTGAATGAAAGTAGAATAGTAGGAGCACGAGAGTGTTCCATTGGAACCCGAAAATGATTCCAAGCCATAGTAATGGAGATGTCTTTCATATGCCTCAATTGATTATTGGGAATGGTCTGATCGATTTATATCTTAAAATGCTAAGTCTAGCACATTGGAATCAATTAAGTTCCATGGTATTTTGGAAAATGTATGGAGGATCTTGTCCCATTCCTTTTTCTGCTCAACACTTTCCTGTTTTTGAAGGATGGTCTTACGGCACTGGCAAAAGTGGAAGAGGCCTATAAGCATGAGAAGGAAACTAAAGAAGCAATTGAAGAGATGATACAGCGGTGCTCGTTATATCAGATTCAGGACACTTTGGATGCTGCTGATGAAGGGACTGATGAGAACAGGTTGCTTCCGGCAATGAACAAAATATGGCCTTTCTTGGTTGTTTGTATTCGGAATAGAAACTCTGTGGTGAGTGGTCATTCAGTTATCCTTGCTCATCCACCTGATAAGTAATACCGCAAGGGCACTTTACTGAATAGGATTGCTGCAATGACTTGGATATAGCTTTCTACTATTTTGCACGTTATCTATTTCCATGGAGTCTTCTGCACTAATTATGAGAGTAGTTGCGTTTTATGATGTCATTCTTCCAAGATTATGACTATATTATGCTGCAGGCTGTGAGGAGATGCTTGGGTGTGATGAGCAATGCAGTACAAATATGTGGTGGAGATTTCTTTTCACGCCGTTTCCATACTGATGGGCCTCACATCTGGAGAATTCTATCCACATCCCCATTTCAGAGGAAACCCCATCTAAAAGAAGAAAGAACTCCATTACAACTCCCCTATAGAATCACTTCCGATTCGTCAGAGGACTTGGTTGCTGAAAGCACCAATTTGAAAGTCCAAGTTGCAGTGCTCAACATGATTGCTGAACTGTCGAAAAACAAAAGAAGTGCTTCGGCGTTGGAAGTAGTTTTCAAGGTGGTCAGCGGGATGGTGGTGGGGATAGCTTGCAGTGGCATTGTTGGGCTTCAAGATGCATCTGTGAATGCCCTTCTTGGACTTGCATCTATTGACCCTGATCTTGTATGGGTTCTTTTAGCTGATGTCTACTACTCTATGACAAAGAAAGATATACCTTCACCTCCCATCCCAGATTTACCAGAAATTTCTCAAATTCTACCCCCGCCCTCGTCTCCTAAAGAATTCCTTTATTTGCAGTATGGAGGGCAGACATATGGTTTTGACATTGACTTTTCTTCTGTGGAAACTGTTTTCAGGAAACTGCATTCCCATGTTTTTACTGACCAAATGTACAGGTAGAGATTCGTACTGCATGTCGTTATAGCTAAATAAAGACAATCTGTTGTGGTCCATAGTGGGTTGAAATTCCTTTTCTTTGATATTACTTTCTCTGTTTAATCTTTAGTGAGTTAGAAATATACATCAATGGATTATAGATCTTCAACTCTGTCCTTGCAAGCATAGAGGTATCATTTTGAAAAGAGGGGTCTATTCTTTTTTTTGGTGGCCTGGACCATCTCAACCTAGTTTCTCAACTTGATGTGAAAATTGCGAAATGTTTAGTGTGGAAGTAAGCGCTAAAGGACAAAAGCAACTTAAAATTGGATTATTTATTTTATGCTATCTGGGATGGGAGCAAATATTACCGTAGAATGCCAAAATGATGTTCTTCAAATCTTCACCAAATTTCTCTCCCAAATCGTTTTTTTTAAGCTTTAGTTGGATATGTTAAAATTGGATTCTGCAAGTTACTCTCTTGAATTAAAATTCGAAAGAAGCTCTGCGGGCCCTCTTGGGGCTTTGTTGCGTCGTTTCTAGGTTGCTGTTATTTTTAGCTCAAGTGCTGTTTTCCGTCGCTCACTCTTTCTGTCTGACGCGGAGCATTTATGATTTTTTGATCCATTGGGGTATCGCTAGTTGTATTTTACAGCTTAGGTTTGCGAGGATTTATAGTTTCTTGATCTTTGTTGTATCTTGTATTTTTTATTCAAATGCAATAAAAGTCTAACGGTATCATTTAGCGAAAAAAAAGGGGGGAAAGATACAGATCTTACCATTAATTGTTCGTGATCTTATAACTAAGATCATTCTACCAAAATCTTGGAAATTTATCTTGATAAATTCCAAACATTACCGGAAGAGGATGCATGCATAATTGTATATTGGAATTTTTTTTCTTGTAATACACGCATCATTTCTCTTTTTTTATATATAAGTAAGACAAATTTATTAGAAAAAGCGAAAAAAGTACAAAGTATTATACCGAAAGCGTTTAGTACAAACAAACAACAAAACTAAAGAAATTATCAAAATTAACAAAAGTGCCCCTAATACCGCGTTAGCCCAACAAAACAAGGAAAGCGACATAAACCCTTGAAATTTCACCAAAGACAAAGAAACGTCTTCAAAACATCTATTGTGTTGCTCCCTCTCCAAAGATACCACCAAACACACGAATGAATCATTCTTCAAATGACCTTAGCAATTGGGTTAGAAAGTCTTCTATGCCAACTCCAAAGCACATCCACCACCTTCTCCGGCATCACCCAATGAAAGTTCGTGATATAGACATCATTACATGATGGAGATTCTTCTTTTTTCTTTGTCATCCTACTACATGAGCAAATCAAATACAAGCAAAAGTATATATACGAATATTTCTTCTCATCCGAGCGCATGCAGTAGGTCTTGGCAAAGCTTTTTTAACTTTACCCATACCTGCCAAAGGATATCATGATACCAGTTAGAAGTTTGTGAAAAAATAAAAATTTAAACCTTCTCTTCTTGCACTCTTGAGGTGGACGACAACAATAAAGCATAAACGAACTGGAAAAACAATGGATATTCTAGATTTAATATATGTAAATACTCATTACCTGTGCAGGAGTAGTACTGCAAGTTGAAATATTATATATATATATATATACATATATCAAGGAGAGAATGCTTCAGAGCATTCCTGCATACAGAATGTACAGCAAGCCATCTGTTTTTGGAGACTGCCTCTCTTTAGGCATTTTTCATTTCTCACGCAATCCTTGTAACATCGAAGATCATGATGATCATTAATATATTGGACAGGAGGTGGAAGAGAAGCTGGGGGATAGGCGTAGGCCTTAGGAGGTGGTGAGCCATGGAGCTTGGAAAGAGCACGACCGTACCCATTGGCTTCTGTTACATTTGAGACAATTATGAAAAGCACAATCATCGTTCCTACGAGTCTCCTCATGATCAGGCAGCTTCCATCCAATATTGCTCGTCTTCCACGTTCTTTCTTTGTTGTTGTTTTTGTTTTTGTGGGTTCCTCTCTCTTTGTTTAAGTGTTTTTGTGTGATTCTAAACCACCATTTATAAGATACAGATCTCGATTATATCATTAGTGAAGAAATGTATATTTATTCAAACCATTAAAGTACAAGAAAAAGTTACTATTTTGATTTTATTAATTGAATTGTCTTAATTAAATTATAATGGAGTGCGGAGATCTTGACTCTAATACTACACAAATCTATTAAGAAGAAATATATTTTATTATTTTAATTATATTCTTTTATACGTAAGTAAGAGTCCCAACACCAGTGAACTTGTGTTTACAGGTGGTAAAAGCCATGATTAGTGATCCAAGAGGCAAAATGCTTTCAAAAGTTTTCCATTGATCTCTCCCAAGAGTTTGAGCTAATATTATATAATTGGTTGGAGCCACTCCCTGCCCGGCCTCCTGAATAATAAAAGCTTTTGGTTATAAGGAAAACAACAAAAAGAAACTTGATCTTAAAATATAACCCGTTGATACAGCCAAGGGGGGTGGGAAGGGGGCTAAGATATACTTTGTTTTATTCATTTTGGCCCTCAAAAATATACTTTTTCCGACATTTGGCCCCCAAAAGTGAATTTCAAGCTTCCTCCCTTCGATGATATGTCATATGTTGGTGAGATGTTAAGATATGATATCTATGGCAACGTTGTTTGCCGGAGCAGAACAGCTTGGCCCAGGCTGGTCCATGGCTTTTGAGATTAAATTTGATGAAGATGGGGTTCCATCGTAATCAGCTTTTGTTGACTTAAAAACTTGACGCATACTAAATGAAGCACGAGAATGCTCACTCTTCTGGCCTGCGAATGATTGGCATGCATCTTAGGTTTATTAAGTTCGTCAAGGCTACCTTCCCAATGCTGGTTCAACCAGTCACAGATCATGAATGCCAGATTGCCTTGAACATCAAATCCAGCAGAACCAGCATAGCTAGGTCCGATATCCATTAGTTTAGGTCCGATACCCATGAAGTCTAGGTCAAATAGACTTAATAGGTATCGGATCTAAAATATTTTTTTCTATACATTGATTTTGCTCTAGTGCTACATAATAATTAAGGCAAATATACAGTTATTATAATTTTTTGTTTTGCATCGATTACAAGTTCTTCAACCGAGGGGTAACTTCCTGCCATCTTGCTAAATTTATGTTAGTAAAAAATTTACTCTTTGCTCCTATTTTTTCACAATCAAGATCACTTCATTTTTTTCTCCCTAGCTATGTTGATTTGTTTCTTCATTTTTATTAGAGACCTCGAAAAATATTGTGTTTGTTTAGGATTCTTGTATAGGCCAAACCAAAGTTCTGATCACTTTTGGGATATGTTTATCTAAGGAACTCTTTTACTAAATCTTGTTTATCCTGTAAATTTTATTTTTATTATTCAGAGCATGGTTTCCTATCAATTGTTGCTTTGTGTGTGTAAGTTGCTTTGAAGAATGTGAATATCTCTCAATTTCAAATCTATAGAATATAGAGAAAGTAAATTACAAATGCATCTCAAGTAGCCTTTTGTCAAAAGAAAAAAGAGAAAAAAAAAAGACAGATCCCAGTGTTGGTAGTAACAAAAAAATTGTAAGAAAGACAACCTCTAATGGCACCATCAAAATCATCTGTAATTTGTTCTAAAGTTTTATAATTAAGTAGAGAATTAACTTAAATTAGATAATCAAAAGTGATTTGCGTAATAGGATGAGAGATAACTGAATGAATGATTACATGTTAGTGTACATCGAGCAAAAAGTTTTTAAAACTATTGAGAACGAAGTCATTTTGCAACATTTTCAGAAGATGCAAACTCGTAGGATCCAATTTTCACCTCTCAGTCGCAGTATATATTACGGTACATGTATTCCAATATTTTTAATGCTTTTAGTCTTTAATTTTCGACATTATAACTCTAAGACAATGTTTTGCATTACGAAAGAAATTTTTTTTTTTGTCATTTCGCCTTTAAAGTTCGACACCTATAAATTTTAATCCTGATTCCGCCACTGAGAACCAGGACTCCATATTACTCCATCTGTAGACAATTACTTGATGAGATTGTCAGTGGCGATTACTACATTTGGACGAATAACGTGAAAATAGGGAGGACAAATTGGTAAAGTCATATGGGTGAATATCACGCACGTGTTCACGGAGTCCATCTGTTTTGACGCTAAAACTGCACATTAAAAAAAAAAAAGAGAGAAAAGAAGGAGAAGGGGAGAGGTGTCGGACTAGCCGTTGAATTAAAAATGTCTCCTTCTGATCTGATCATGGCATTTTTTCTTTTATTTTTTTATTATTTACAGACGAAGCTTGGTACAAACAAATATTTATAAGAGCTAAAGCCAAGAACACACGTCAGTAGCTATCGGATAATTTCAAACTAAAATAACAAGGAAGAGTAATCTAATTAAAAATATTACCTTTTGGTGTCTATCAAGAGCATTCCTAATAGCTTATTCAAATTTGGCTCTCTATTTTAACCAAAAAGTACACTTCTCTATTTTAACTATCAACTTTTTAAAAACACCAACAACAGCTTCTCTATTTTAACCATCTACTTTTACTATTCTATTTAAATATTATTATTCAAAGATTTCTTTATTATTTCTCTAACATTTATATTTTTTAATATTCGTTTTATTGTAATGGATATATTTTTGAATATTTGTCTTATCCTAAAAAGGGTGGATTTTTTAATTTTTGTCTTTTCCTAACGCTCAGCATTTTTTAAGTTTATCTTATCTCAACGATTAGATTTTTAAAAATTTTTCTTATTTTAACGATCATATTTTTTAAAATGTATTAAGTTAGTCTTTATTTAGTTTAAAATGTATTAAATTAGTCTTTATTTAGTCTAAAATGTATTAAGAAAAGAGAAAGAAAAAAAAAATAAGAAAATATTAATATTTTATTATAGAGAAGTGAACAGTGGTTATCTAAATATAGAGAACCACTGTTCACATGTTAAAATTTTTAGCTAAAAATTGTTAAAATAGATAAGCTGTTAAAGAGTGTTTTTTTGACTTTTTTGTTAAATTGGTTCTCTATTCTAACCAAAATGTTAGAATAGAGAACCTACTAGGAATGCTCTAAGAGGTATCTTTATAATTGTTTAGTTACATTCATACGGGAGATTCGAAGAACAAATAAATAATAATCTTAAGAGAATTAATGAAAAGACGTTATATATTATTATATTAATGCAAGAAAAGCCTCCTACATCCTTCTACTTTTAAATCGGAGGATGCCATGCACGTCAAAGAAGCATAGAATCAGAATAAAACAAATTTAAAAAGGTTTTGGGTCTTGTTCGAAACATATTTGTCTTTTCAATATGCGCTTCAGCCTGATTTTTGAGGAAACTGCCTAACACTTTGTTTGATGAAATGCATGCAGAAGCGACCTAAATTTAGAGAGCTGTCAAGAAGAAAATAATATATGGGACGGAGGGACTGCTCTATATTATTCCCTGAAGCCGCCGTCACTAATTCAATGCTTAGATTTTGCTCAGCTAGCATATTAGCCAAGCTCCTACTGCATTCTGTCAATCAATGCCTCTCACAGCCAGAGCTTCTGCAGACATTAATTCTCATATTCATGTCTCCTGAGCGTGTTTACAGAAACATCAAGTCAGAGACTATTCTAACTGATTCAAAATATAGTAAATGGGGCCCCTCTGGTATTATTCCATGCTTATAAACTTCGAAATAATTTTCCAACATCAACACTGGCTAATTGAATTTCTGACAGACCAATCTATTCCTGTGACCATAAAAACAAAAGCCAAACAAGCTTATGAAATATTGATAGATTTATTCATATGATTTTTTTTTGTTAGAAAGAGGACGGTACCTCCAAACTTTATTGATAGGCCTCACTTGTGGCGGAGGAATACCCCCTCACTTATGGCGGAGGAATACCGTGGTTATATCACAAGAGTCACTTTATCTATATAACCTCACTTGTGGCGGAGGAATACCCCTCACTTGTGGCGGAGGAATACGGTGGTTACATCACAAAAGTCACTTTATCTATATAGCCTCATTTGTGGCGGAGGAATACCCCTCACTTATGGCGGAGGAATACCGTGGTTACATCACAAGAGTCACTTTATCTATATAACCTCACTTGTGGCGGAGGAATAACGTGAATACATCACAAGAATCACCTTATCTATAAAGCCTTCCAAGTCATACTAGGCTAAAGATCTCAACAGCCAAGACACATCTATATGAGGGTTGTTCCCGTCATATTCATCCTATTATGAAAGAACGAAGTAAGAGTTCATGGTAAGGCCGTGACTTAGGAACTGGCAGAAGGCAAGGAGCAGTTCCATCGGACCTGACCTTGAGATCCAGTCAGGACACCAAAGCTTGACATCTTTATCGTTGCCCTTGCAAAGTCCGAAAATCCGAGGCATAAGCCCTTACCAATCTCGCCGTCTTCTCTTCAGCCATCAATTGTTGATCGGCAAAAAGGAGTCCTCTCCCCTTTAAAAGCTTTGGTAGTAGTGAGTATCAAAAGCTGCCCCAGATGATATCAAAGATGGCAAGGCCTGGAAGTATGACATCCCGACAACAGAGTTACTCATTTCTAAGGACGCCATGGGTGAAGGAGAAAGGTGACTAGTGGTCCAATTGCCGTACTGGCGCTTCAATCTCATCTCATCGAGGAAATCCGAAGATAGAGTTGGGTCTGTGTGCCCTGTTCCCTTGACAGCCACTCTTCCCAATGCTATGTCCTCCTTCAGACGATCAAGTGACCAATGAAACTACTAATTAATTTCCAGCCCATTTTCAACTCCATAAAAAACAGCTGGAGAAGAAAAAACAAAGGCAGACAGCTTCTGAGTTCCTAGAAGGCTGACCGTGTCTCTTCCATCGAAACCTCTAAGGGCAAAATTGTGTAGTGTCTGTGTTATATTAACATCGGGACGAGGAATCTGGGCCAGTGCTTCATCATAATATTAACGTGTGCTGTCCCTTCGCCCCATTAACTCTGAATAGAAAGGGCCACCAGCCTGGGATGTCATGCACAACAGTTTACATCAGAGAACTCCAATAAAACCTGCAGTGAGTTACTGGGGGTGAAACACAGAAAACAAAGCAGAAGTGGCGAACAGTCAAGCTCAACTTGGACCAAGAATTGCAGGAAAGGATTTGAAAACGATAGTTACTACCATATTTGGGTCCCAAATAAAGAAAAATAAGGGCAAAATTTTCGGGTCAGCCAAGTGCAGTGTCATGAAGTGGCTGCAATTAGTTAGTATCATGGTTTCCTATACTAAAAATATTAAAAAAGATTTTGGAAAAAAAAAAAAGAGTTCCAATCTTTGATTTGAAAATCGTAAACCTGAAAAGCCACAACTAAAAGAAGCACGATACAACCAGTTGTCTAAGTAAAGATGATTTCAGAAAGTTATAGAAACGAAAAAATCAAAAGGAACCATGAAGATACTCTCAATTTTTTGTTTTCTCTAATTGACAAACACCAGGACAAATAAAAATGTAAAGAGATGCTGGTGTTCCTGTACGTGTGTCTTACATATTCCCCACATTTGATTAAACAGAATTATATACAAAACAATCATCAAATCACGCCATATCTGTTGCTCAATCCTTACGTACTACAAAGATTCAGAAGCAATAACAGACCAGAACAATTTCATCTCTAGTGGCAATAGAAAGAATATCAGCACATGTAACCACCCCTGGACAAGCCTTCTCGAGCTCCTCCTTGATCAAAACCCTTCAAGAACTGGTTGGGTATTTTTGTGGTCTCTCATTGGATCGGTTTTTAAAACCATAGCTGTCCTCCAACAGGAGCGAAGCATCATAACCCTAATCAAGAAAATCCCAAAGCCACATTAAGAAAAATCTTGAATCCCATAAAATGCAGAATAAATGTTCCTTCCCCGGCTGAATCGAGAGAGATAAAACAAATAAAACATGAAACATCCACGTCAAATCACAAAATGGAAGAAACAAAAACACAATATTTCTATCCATATGGGAAGCTGATAAACCTCGCATTGTTAGCAACAAGATCAGTGCAGAAGAAAAAAGAATGAATAATCAGTTAGCAAGAACCAACAAGAAACAATAAAAAGGAGCACATACACCAGCGAAGCAGTCGTGGAAGAAGAGGCGCAGTACAGCCGCTGAGACATCCTTGTGGTCAGAGGACTCAGAGTAAATGCGAGTCATGGAGGACCTCACGATGGCCTCGGTTTGCGGGCAGGTCTCGCGGTAGAAGTCGTTCTCTAAGCTCGAAACATACTCTGGAGAAGCCAATGGTACAGAGGAAATTCCAGAAGAAAAGGAATAATGAGGAGAGGGTGAAGGGGATCTGCCACTCTCATCAACTGGGTTGGTCCAAGATTTATGAAGAGAAGGAAAGGGAGAAGGGAATCCGCCACTCTCACCACCGGGGTTTGTCCAAGATTTTGGAAAAGAAGGAGAGGGGAGCAGGGAATCCGCCACTCTCACCACCGGGGTTTGTCCAAGATTTAGGAAGAGAAGGAGAGGGAGCAAGGGATCCGCCACTCTCACAAACTGCGTTCAAGATTTAAGAACATAAGGGAGCAGCACATCTGTCACCTTCACCAACTGAGTTTCTCCAAGATATACCCAGAGATCAAAACCAGAGTACGAACCACACGTTCAAAGAGCCTTGTAACCCTTTGTTCAGAATCTTTCTTGGCAAGATAGAAAGAACCGAGAAAGTGAAAGCGCCGGAACAAGGACTATCGGGAAGTTCGGATGAAACGAAACAGTGATATGAACCCCCTTTTATAAATAATAAGATTAGCGTAATGACGACTTTGACCTCCATTGTTTTCCTGCTCGAATGTTCAAGACTATATATATATATTTAAAAACAAAAAGAAATCCAGATAGGTTGGATTGGCCACCTTACTGGCAATTTTTTTCTCCTTCAGTGGGTTTAAAGGAAACAGAAGAGACCTCCAAGTTAAATTAGATTAAAGGTTTAAATGCATGTCATGCCCATGTGGTATGCGGTAATAATAAATATGTCCCTGAGATAAACAAAGTCATTTTCATACTCCTGAGGTAAACATTCAAGAGCAAATATGTTCTTCCGTTATGTGCCGTTTGAAACATTAACGGTAAATGCTGACGTGTCAAAATTAGACACGTCAGCACCAATCATAACTCGACACGTGACATTTTTGAAAAAAAAGGGAGAACCCCCGAGCGGCAAAGGGAGCCCAGATCTGGCTAATTTTGACACGTCAGCATTTACCGTTAGTGTTTCAAACGGCACATAACGACACATAACGGAAGGACATATTTGCTCCTGAATGTTTACCTCAGGAGTATGAAAAAGACTTTGTTTACCTCAGAGGCATATTTGCTATTACCGCATACCACAGGGGCATGACATGCATTTAACCCTAGATTAAATACACGATTTAAATTACTTTTGCTGGATTTTCTTAGTGGGAATGAAGCGGAAATTGTTACATTCTATGCTAAGTTTGAAAAAAATTCAGCAGATTTCCGTTGAAGGGAGCTACCTCATGCATGGCTATCATTGTCGTTTAGGCAGCTGGTTTCTTTGCATGTTGTTTTCAAAGTTTCATCGTCTTCTAAATTGTGAGTTTGCGATAAACATAATTGGTTTTGCACGTATTAAATGTCATATTGTTTTCATGTAATCAACCTAAACGATTCATTATGCTCAGAAAAAAAAACCCAAACCATTCATTATATAGTCATTCAATAACATTGGTTTTTTTTTTTAAAAAAAATCATATCCCTGAAGAGATCTTTCTTATCATACAAACACTATTTTCTCAAGTTGCTTCAGTGAAGGAAAATTATCTTACTCCACTTCAGCCAAGTAATCCTCAATTTCAGCTGGTGTTAGTACTCTGCCAGAAAACAAGCATGCAAACAGGAAAACCTTAGCTGCCAAACTTCAATACAAAATTCGATTCAAACCTCAAGTGGAGATACAAAAACACTTGGTTATGAGAAACAACAGGGGTTCACTACAAGGGCCAACTTTCGCCAAATCTAGAGTAACCATACATTTTTCCCCATTCTTTTGGCCTACTACATTCAAATCCATCTTTCTCATGATCCATTTTCATTTTATTTTATTTTTGGTCTTTTATGATCATATTGGGCAATCTCTTGCAGCTTTGCATTCTTAGATCTAGAGGTCTTCCAATTATCAAAATCATAACAAAAAAACACCAAAAAACATTTTGGGCAATGTCTTGCAGTATAGAACTAATAACCTTATGATTTATGAATAGGTAGTTCTCTGCATTTTCTTCACTTGCGTTGCTTTGTCATGGTTGAATTTACAAGACAATTATTTATATTTTTTAAGAACATATAGGATAACTCTCTCACTCCTAACTACAATTCATCAGCTAATTGAAATATTAACTTCAAAGTTATCAAACTCGTTGTGACATAAAAAGCACTTTTAGAATTAATGGATGTAACTTATTTTACTCTCGTCTTCTTACACAATAATATTGTACTCTTTTCTTTAGTCATTAATTTTTTCCCACTTCGTTTGTATTTGGCAAGATTTTAACGAGGTATGTTGTGTATCGTTATCGAGGGGAATGTTGTGTAATAAAGTCATTTTTAACCGGTCTATCACAACGTCTATTACTCCACTAGGCGAAGAGTCCGAGGGAGTTAGACTTAAAGTCTAGCTATTGGGATGAGATTAAAAGGTTCAAGTTCTCATTCTTTCTTCATGCAAGTAAGATAAACACGTTCGAACTCAGAGTACTCCTCGTAGGAAGATTTCTCCCATGTCATTGTCAATTATCATTGTCTCATATATTTTATTTTATGGTTTTTGTTATTAGTAAGAGAGTTCGATAGAGAATTGTGTGTACCTTTCCTTTATTCATCTTTATTTACTTATACCTCATTTTCATTGCCTGCCCCAGGGGCTCTATTGGGCTTTGACCTTATTGTCTTCATAGACCCTATCACCCTTCAGACATTTTTTGTCTCATCCACCGTTTATCGAAGGTCGACGTTGTCATAATCGGTCTCCTCCCGAATGACTTGAATCTACTGTCCCTTTCTACCTTTTCGCCATCAGTCAGTAAATAAATAGAGAATAATTATAATTTATTACATCGGCTTATTTACCCAATAACGTATAGATGTCAAGTTTTTTTATGGACCTCCAATCATCGTGATGCACATACTAGATTGGATGAGCTAACACTAGCCTCAAACTATGGACTTTTGTAATAAGAGAAAAGTTCTTCCACCATTATGAATCTTACCATTAAGGATAATTATGGATGACCATTAATTTTATAATTATGGATTACCATTAAACTTCTTGATATTCTCAACTTCTCGGTTTTCCATCATTTATGCATCCTTTTTAATTCTATGTGTCTTATTATGGTTCTATTCCTATCTAAAGTGGTATTGAGATGTATTACATATACAGTACTTGAAGAACTATTCCTTTACTTTTTCTTGTCTTATTTTATTATACTAGACTTTTAAGATCTTATTTATATATTATCTTTAGTTTTACAAGGCGTTATCATATCTTAAAGGGCATTTCAATTTAAAAAGTCATTCACATGCAATTATACATGGTAGTTACACCTAAATTTTAAGAATTCCCTGTGTTCAACATATAATTAACTGAAATTTTATGTAAATAAATATTCAACTTTTTTTATTTTAAAACCAAATTAAGGGTCCACAACAATTTTTTAAAAATTCTGAAATTTAAAAAAATAAAAAATTTAAATCATCTTTCTTACTCATAGAATTATCTTTTTATATAAAAAATAAATACAAAAAATTTAATAAAATCATCTTTAAATTACTTTTCACTGACCCTCACAAAATTCCAAAAAAAATTAACATCCACCAAACATTTCACACAGTAATACCAACAAATTTCAGAATTTTTAAATACAAACATCATCATAATATGATGATATTATTAGATGTATGTTGATAAAAGTCCATTGACTTAATAAAGGTATCAGACGACGTAGCTTTGAAGGTCATTTATCTTTCCGCCTACAAGGACCATTAAAGTGACAATTTTTTACATGCCCAACTCAGTGCCACGAACAGCGAAAGTTCAATAACAGTCAACTTTGTTAATCCTGCAGCCTCACCTATCTGTCCAGTATTACAGACCCAATTTACTATATCCTAGAAATGGGGAAATTGCAGGAAGCTCTAAAACCCAAATTCTCAAACCCATCTTCTCACACAGATTATTCGGTATACCTGAAAATGTTGCAGCTCTGCATGGACTCGAAAGCTGAAAAGTCCTGTCGCTTGGTTCACAGCCAACTAATCACAAATGGGTTAGATTCAAACGTCCACTTGAGCACCAAACTGATAATATCCTATGCGAAATTTGGTCACGTGGACTTAGCGCGTACCTTGTTCGATAAAACGCGTGAAAGAAGTGTAGTGTCCTGGACTGCTTTGATTTCTGGGTTTTCACAACATGGTTATTATGAGAAAGCTTTGATGATGTTTTCAGAAATGCGTCGGGCGGGAGTTAAGGCCAATCAGTTCACTTACGGGAGTGCGTTGAAGGCGTGTACTAGTATGAGGTGTTTAGAATTGGGGATGCAAGTACATGGATGCATTCAGAAGGGTCGGTTTTTGGAAAACTTGTTTGTGCAGAGTGCGATGGTTGACTTGCACTCAAAGTGTGGGAAAATGGAAGATGCATGTTATTGGTTTGAAACGATGTCAGAGAGGGATGTGGTTTCTTGGAATACAATGATTGGTGGATATGCTGTTCAGGGTTTTCTCCAGGAGTCATTTGGAATGTTTCGTTCTATGATGAGAGAAGGTGTCAACATTTTTCAACCTGTATACTTGACTTTTCTTGTTAGTCTTCTTCTCCATGCTTGCCCCTGATTTTTAGACTTGTACATAAATGCAACATTTACAAATTTCTTTGTTACTGAAGCAGACACATATTGGAATCGGATCAAGAAATCTATACCATAGATATGCTACATAGAAAAATTAAAGTAAAATGAAGACTAGTTGAAAGGTGTTTTGAGGTGATATAATGGTAAAACTCAAACGAGTACTGTTTCTGAGATACTGTGGAATGCATAAATCAAAAGAGCAGAGAAAAAAGCCGGAAGGCATTATTTGACATCTGTTTGTACATATACTTCATCTATCTTTTTATCTCTCTCTTGTTATCATCTCTGAATCCCGTCTCCTGTTTGTATTCATGTTAAAGTGGTAAGAATTGGTTTCTCTTGATCTTTAGCATTCACCAAATTGGTTGGAGAGAAGGTATTCACTCTTTGTTTTGTCTTTTTTTTTTGTTTCCCTGGGTGTATTCATTATCTTTGTTGGTAGCTTAATTCGTGCCTTAAACCCTATATTTGTCTTATTCACACCTCTTTTCCTACACTGTATTTGAAACTTAAGAGTACTTTCATTTTGACACCATCGAGTATAACTGGAAAGTATTTTCTGTTTCTGCTGTAAGTTTTGACATCACTATTTCAAATAAATTGTTGAAATATTAAATCTCAATAGGATTGTCTCCTGATGGCTTCACCTTGGGAAGTGTCTTGAGAGCTTGTGCTACTTGCAGTTGTCTCGCAAAGATCAACCAGACACATGGCTTAATTATCCAACTGGGTTTTGGATCACATAATTCTTTGATTGGATCGTTAATTGATGCTTATGCAAAATGTGGAAGGGTAGGAAGTGCTTATCATTTGTACAATAGTATGCCAACGAAAGATATTATATGTTGTACTTCAATGGTAGTTGGGTATGCACGCGAAGGTACCCAAGGTATAGATGCCCTGATGCTCTTCAAAGAGATAATTCGTATGCACATTGAAATGGATGAAGTTTTATTTTGCTCCATGCTTAATATATGTGCCAATATATCCTCACTAAGCTTTGGAAGACAAATCCATTCCGTTGTTTTGAAAGTTCAACCATGTTATGATGTGGCCATGGGCAATGCTCTCATTGACATGTATGCAAAATGTGGGGAAATTGAAGATGCTAACCATGCGTTTGACGAGATGGAGGAGAAAAATGTGATTTCATGGACATCATTGATTGCGGGATTTGGGAAACATGGCTTTGGACATCGGGCAATTGCACTTTACCAGAAGATGGAACATGCAGGGTTAAGGCCCAATGATGTTACATTCTTGTCTCTTCTCTCTGCTTGTAGCCATACTGGATTGACTGGTGAAGGATCAGAATGCTTCAATAGTATGATAAAAAAGTACAACATTTTGCCAAAAGCAGCACATTTTTCTTGTATGATAGATCTCCTTGCACGTGGAGGCCGGTTAGAAGAAGCTTATAATTTGATATGCGAGATGAAAATCAAACCTGATGCTTCCCTTTGGGGTGCCATTCTCGGGGCATCTAGCACCTATGGTTATTTATCTATTGGGGAAGTAGCAGCCATTAATCTTTTGGATATGGACCCCAAGAATTCAGCTCACTATGTTGCTTTAGCACGCATATACGCTGCATGTGGCCAATGGGAGAATGTCTCTAAGATGTGGAATTTGGTAAAAGATATAGGTTTAAAGAAAGATCCAGGATGTAGCCTTTTACAATCTACAAAGAAGGAAAATGCACTTTTGCTGCCTAGTTGAGAGTACAGAACTATCTTATTTTACTGTTCTTGGGGAGAGAGTAAACTTTGTACTGTACCAGGCTGAACTGCTGATTCACACGTTAATAGAGCAATAGGAAAAAAATGATCAAGCTCCAGTCTTGTGGTCCATTGATGTATTCCTGGCTCACAGTCTTGTGTTCCCCTACTCCTCAACACTCAGGTACTTACTAGGACTTTGTATTTTTCTGTTGTGTGGTCCTTCTTGATATGATCTGCAAAATGAGTGAAAAGTGTGAATGTGCTAGAGTGGTCTCAATTTTTGTGTCTATAGCAGATTCAAGCTTTATAGGTTCATTAGGCAGGATTCCTTCTTGATGTTCTGTTCAAAATGGTTGAAGAGTCTTCAAAAGCTAAAGGGGTTCATATGAATGTCTGGAATATGGGCCTTAAAGTTTTCTGTCATGCATTCTCATGCTTGAAGTAGAATCTATTTTGTGAAATACGTAACCACAAAGAGGCTTGGAGCTCTAGGCAAGGCCAAAGGTTGAGAATATGATGTTTATATCTGCATTCCAATGTTTTGCTTGGAATCCTTTTGGGGTCTAGATGCTGCGTAAGATCTCACAGCTTGACCCAGCCTTTACCCAACTTCAATGCCTCAACTCAATGTTTCCTTGTTGAAGTCTAGGAGTTTGTTTCTGATGCGGGCTGGGAGTTTTGGCCATGTTTAAAGCCCTTTTGGAAGATCCTTTTTGTTCTTAAGTGAAGTTTTCTGAATTATCCCCTTCAGCAAAGTAGAAATAAATAGTAAAGAACGAGATGTCCGGACAGAAAGTGGAAGAAATGCAACTCCAAAAGGGAATATGAGATACAATACCACACCGTTTAAGATATTTTCACTTGAAAGATGTGCAGAACCATGCCACTGTTATTCTTGCCTTAGTCATGGTGTTGGATTACCTTAGAACGAACTTTTGTGAAAAGAAGAAAACTTTTGTTCACCATGCTCCACTTATTTATCCTCTGTATCTGTCACGCTTAGATGATCTTGAAATTTGTAATATGCTTCAGTCTATTTCTGATTCCAGAATGTGGTTTCTCTCACTCCCCCTCTCTCTGTCATGCACATGTGCCTAATCTGGAAAACAAAAATACCTTTTGAGCTCTCACAAGTGCCACTGCACAGGCATGAAAGCTGTACTGAGATCCTTGGGAGCTCTGATGCTGTAGACTCTTAATAACTAAGCCTTTTTCTACCACATCCTAAAGCTTTATGGGAAATAGGTCATCAGAAATTTCTTGGGGTAGTCTTGGCTTCTGTACTATGCTAATGTAGAACCTGCACTACAGGGTTTTTTCAAACAATGGACTACAGCTCAAGCTGGTTTATGTGGAGTTGTATTCTCAAAAATGAATCAGTAAGGTTTCCATCGTATAGAAAGTAGACAAGATATGTCACATTCATGGAAGAACTTACTCATTTTCATATCAAGAATGTTTTTCAGGAAAATATCCGGCTGGGTTTAGTCCCCAAGAAGAGAGAGACAGCTGCAGTTAGAGGGCCAAAGAAATGATTTATATGGTATTATTCTATTCCTATTTCTCATATTGCCCAGGCTTAACAAACGTACCAAATATTATCCAAACCACGAATACTTGAGCCATGAATATTGGCCAGGTTTGACAATATACTAAACCACAAATGCTCAAAACAGTGTTGCAATGGCATGGAGTTGAGTCATTTAGAGTTAGATTACTTGAGAAAGCATTAACAGTAGCACTCCATCGATTGCATAGGGATGGAGAAGACATTGTAAAACCAAGACTAGAGCACAGGACAATGTTTCATTAAATAGATTGATCATAGTGAGTGATGTTAGCTATTCAGTTGCTCTTTCTTTGGTTCCGTATTCTAACGAAGTGCACAGTTTTTTCACTTAATCCATTCATGAATTCCTAGAATTATTGAAGAGCTAGTGTACTTCCTTTGCATGTCGGAGCGCTTTGCTAAGAGCTCTAGGATAGCTATCCCTTACCTAGAGGCCTACGTTTCAAATCCTGCTAACCGATGCAGTGAGATGGACGCCAAAGTCTGGGAGTCTGGTGGGATTTCAAAGGGCAAGCAGAGGCACTTATAGCTGATGGCATGGGAGTGGATGACATACTAGCAACTAAAAGAAGTTATGGGTTGGGGTTAGAGAGACTCAAACTTTTAAGACGCAAAAAGTTTTGATCGAATTTGCGGTTAAAACTGTGGAATTTTTGCTCTCACTTGTCTGTATGCAAATATGAATGAAATCATCTGGTTCAAGCAGTCAGGTGTTTGGAGATGCAACCACTTTGTTCTTTTCCATTAGTGAGTAGATGATAGATGCCCCGCTGAATCCCTTCGAAAAACTTTGACTGCCAGCCTCCCAGCCCCAATGACCATTTCTCTCTGCTGCCATTTTAATGGAGAAGCTCTGGTGCTCTCAAAACCCGAGCCTCGTGAATTTAACCAAATATTGCGAGGGTGATACCAAGAGACCACTATTGCTCTGCTTTTCCCCTCTTTCACATTAGGTCCTCATCCACACCTCTGAAAATTGAACCAGAGCCTTCTATAGCCCTGGCTGCCAGGACTAAGATGTTACTAAAGAAGACACAGAGAGAAATAACAAACAAGGCAAAAAAAAAACTCTAGGCAACAACTTGTGGACGAGGACCCAAAAAGAAAAAGAGGACAAAAAAAAGAAAAAATTTCAGGCGAGCTTGTGGGCCCATCCACTAAGTTGGGGCGTAGATTTACAGCCGTTGGATTCACCATTCGAGACGCAAAATAAATTCAACGGTAAATATGCATGCCAGCTTTTAGAACTTACCACGAGCCACGAGCAGAAGGAAAATGCAACCTGCAACTGCAAACGTAGCGAGAGTGACTCTTGAGAGTTGAGAATCCCGTCGAAGTTTTACTGTTCTCGCTCTTGATATTTCTGCCTCTCCTCCTTCCTCAGAATTAGCTCTCAACAAAAAACAAAAGGTATGAACCAAAATCACTGTTTTTCGTTTTTTTTCGGTGCTCTGTTTGGCTGCCAAGAAAAAAGAGGAAGAAGTAGAGGAAAATAAAAGAAACAAAAAAGAAAAGTTATTCAGGAAATGGGTAACTGCTTGCTTATCTGTTCTCTTTATACAATGCGTATAGCGCTTCATCTTTAGAAACTATTCTGTAAGTCAGTAAGTGGGAAATCTTTAGGCTTTGTTGCTTGCATGAGCTATTTTTCTTACTTCATGAGCAACTCCACAACTAACATTATGATCGACACCATGCGACTTGGGTTTTCTGTTCAGAATCATTAACGAATCTGATTAATGTCCGTTTCTTTAGAAAAAGAATAGAGAAAAAAAAAGGTTACACTTCGGCCTTCGCTATATATAGCTCTGTGAAATCAATTCACTTTTTGTGACAATAAACTTCAACACGAAGTCAATTTGGGCTTTGCCGCAATTACATACATAGCTTGTTTTCATGCTGGAATTGGGAAGGTTTTTTTATGTTTTTATGTCTTGAACTTCCTGCATTCCTGTTGTTTCACTTTCATTTTAGGAAGAAATAAAATTTACAGTGAAAGTGGTGACTGCACTGTGAATTGGTTAATTATTTTTTGAGATAAATACACTTTTCACCCTTAAATACCAGGGCTTTCCCACATTGCATCCTTCAACTATCAATATTAAACACTTTTTACTCTAAACTACTCACTTTGACACGTTGCATTCTCCAACTACCAATATTAGACCCTTTCTACCCAGTGGCGGAACCAGGAATGAATTTGAAGGGGCCTTAAGGAAAAATGACAAAAAAAAAATACTAGGTAATGCAAAAAAATAACTTAAGAGTTAAAAACATTAAAAATATATTATTTCGAATCCAGGTGCTGTTTATACTTTTTGATCTAATTAGAATTAAGAAGTTGACACATTGCACATGTATCTGATCATCTCTCTCTAGCTCTCTCACAAAGTTGCAGCCTCCACATTATTAAAAAAGCTACTGTATTATCTCATCCAGATCCAATTGATAGACTCCAAAAGACAAATGCTATATATTTGTTATACCCATAAAATAACGACAATCGCAAATTAAGCTAGCAAGGATCTTTATTGGAAGAGACAGGGATTTACATCCATGAAAACCAGCATATCCCATTAAGTTAAAAGCGCATTCATAGGGGCCACATTCTTGAACTAAACAGCATCAACATCTATGACATTCTCTCTTTTGGTGTAAGTGATCCAAAACATTCTTCAAGGAAATGTAAAGGGGGGCCTGGCCTGGTCAAAATGGGAAGATTAGTTATAAAAAAAAAATCAAACGTGGCTCCTGTTGGACCCCCTAGATCCGCTAATGTTTCTACCCTTCGTTTGATAATAATACCCCCAAGAACTTAATGAATTGACAAAAATATCCTTAATATTCGTAAAGTGGATCAAGGACATTATTTTCATTTTGGTCTAAAAATTTGACGGTGCAAAATGTCTAAGATTGATAGTTAGAGGGTGTAATGTGTCAAAGCTAGTAGTTCATGGTGCAATGTGTCGAACGCACGTTAGTTCGTGAGTGAAAATTATATTTATCTCTTTTTTTTATGTTATTGCCATTTGTTAAACACATTCTTTCTTTATTATTTCCTCTTTATTTGACGAATTCTTTGCTTTAGTAATTTTAAAACAAGGGATGAATACACTTTGCACCTTCCAACTGCGGAGATCTTGATACCTTGCACTCAAACTATTATTTTTATCACGTTACATCCACCAACTATTGATTTTAGAGGTCAAAAAATTTATTGCCGTTTAAAAGTTGACAGAAAATTTTATTAAATGGTGCAAATTGTCTGATGGTTTAGTAGGAGCAAGGTGACAAAGATAATCGTTTAGGATGTAAAGTGTCAAAACTTTCATAAATTGATGCATCCTTAAAACAATTAACGTGGCATTACCCATTATAGCACTCATCATGTTCTCCATTGTGCAGAACAATAGTATGGTGTCCATATCTACAACGTGCGTGTATGTATGCGCATGCATGCATACATCTGTTTTATTTAAGATGTAGAAACATCCTCTTCTTGTCTTCTGACCTTGGTATTTCTCCTTAGGGAATCGATACCGTATAGCTTTGCCTAGCATAGATATTGAGATGAAGGATATTGAGGCTGGAAGGTTCCCAATGTATGGAGCAATCTTCATGTCAAATCGGAGTACAATGGAGGAGTGTTTTGAGAGGAAATTATTTGGTCTACCAGCTTCTTTAACCAATTTTGTTAGAGGAGTTAAGGTTGGAATGTTATTGTTTCTTTTCGAATATGAGGAGCGAAAACTCTATGGGGTTTTTGAGGCAACTTCTGATGGGGAGAAAAATATCGTTGCCTGTGCATACAGATCATCCGGTAGGCAATTCCCTGCACAGGTAATGTTTACATATTCCTGTTAATTTTCCTTTGGCTTTTGAATTGCATTCAAGCTCTTTTATATATATTAGTTGTCGTTTGTATTTTTTATTACAACTTTGCATTATCTAATTCTTGTCAAATCTCCTATGTCTATTGTGCTTGTATTTGCTCCAGGTTCAATTTAACACAATCTGGCATTGTGATCCTCTTTCCGAAACTGATTTTCGTCATGCTATTAAAACAAATTACTATGAGAAGCATAAATTCCATTTTGGTCTGTCTAAAAATCAGGTTTTCCCTTCACCTTATCTTCAGTTAAACTTTTTGCGTACGGATTGTCAGAGGATATATATATATCCTTTTTATAGTCTTATCGTTTGGTTACATTTTGGTGGCAGGTTCAGAGTCTTCTGCTGTTGTTTGATTCAAGAAAAGTTGGAGTCTCAAAATCTCTAACTTTCGCAGACAGTGCTATAGAAAGGCTTCACAAGAACTCTATTAGAAAAAGAGAAGTCGAGGGCTTAGACAATCAAGAATTGGAGGAAGGGAAGCCCAAGACCTTGAGAACTGAGAATTCTGGCGTATCTGTTGTCTCAACTGGGGATGCAGACTCATCTCATTCGTACTTAAAGCCCTTGGAATGTTCTGATAAAGTCATTCAGGAAGATGAAGGTTCTCTAGTCGGATCTCCATGTATATTTTGCTCTGAAGATTTGGATGTACTCGTATGTTCCAGTTCCCAAGCTCTTGATCTCCAATTCTCGTCAGCTTTGACTACTAATCACAGTTCTGCGTTTGAAAATGATTATGGTACTCGTGCTAAATATCCTTCTGGAAATCAACCTGGTACATTTCAAGAGGAGCCAGAAAAGTTGAAAATCTCTTCCAGAAGTTTTAGTACTGACCTTGGAGATTTCATACCGTTGACTTCACCCGACCATGCTGAACTTGCAGATGCAGAAGATTCTTGCTTAGAGGCTGGGGATTTTGAGAATAATCAAGCAGAATCTGCTAATTTCGAGTGTTATGATGACATATCCTTCCCTAAGCCATGTGTACCTCTTAGACCGATCTTGAGTGGTGAAACATTTAGACAGGAGAAAAATCTTGATCACCTATTTGCTGCAACATGTTCGGATGGGGGTACATGTTGTGCAACTACTGAGTCTGCCTCTTCGGATGATTCTTTGCATAATTTGGGTGACGGTCACATGAAGGATTTTGCTAATTATTTAAGACTGCAACGCACAGACTGCCAAGAAGAGAGTGATTTCGATTATGGTGACAAGAAACCAAGCACTAGGGGTCTGTACTCTGATACTGTGGACAAGAACACTAGTGTGTTTTCTCGTTTAGATGTGGCTATAGAAGATTTTGCACAAGAGAAAAAGGATGACACGAGGGCAGATACGTCTGGGAATGAAATTGTAGGAGAGTTGCAGCAGAAGCTTGATAAATTGAGAAGGATGAAACAAGCTGAATCTGGTGAACATGATAATGAAGATTGTAATGAAAAGAAGAGAATTGGCGCTTTTTATAGCTTGAAAAGGGCTTCAAAAGTTGTTAGACACGATAATTACAATACAAGAAGGTTGCAGTGGGGGACTGGTGAGAGGAAGGCGAAAATTAAAAATGTCAAATTTGCCAAACTAGAAATCCGAATCAGGATATCCGGGAACAAGTCATTGGAAATTTTGGCTTCAAAAGATACTGCTCAAGAAAAGGACAATGGTAGCCGAGTGGATAAATCAGTGGATGAAATCATGGAAGGGTTGCTGCAGAGGGAGAACAAATGGAGAGGGAAGGCTGGAAAAGATAGATCCCTTGGACTGGAAAGTGAAGATTATTGTGCAAAGAAGAGGACTAGTGTGTTTCTGCGCTTGACTAGAGATTAAAGAGCCTTAATACCAGATAAGGAAAAACAGCTAGAGCTAGTGTTCAAGAAAGAAAAGACATATTGGAATTAATTAGGTGGAGTGCATCTTGGACTTTGCTGCAAATATGAGGGCCTAAAATCACATGATTAGAAAGGAAACAATTTAGCAGGAAGAGTGCATCCTAGGATTGCTGGGGACTTGGTATTTGATACGTTCAACTTTCTCGATGATTTATTCCGAGGCTTGCATCTTCCATTGTAATGCTGATTACACTCTTCCATTACCTACCAAAAAGAACAAAAGAAAAGAGAAAAACGACTCTGATCCTACAGCAATAGTCGACACAAGTAGCCTTTACATTTGACTGATGTGCTTGTATCATAGGCAGTACACAAGTAGTGTTTACATTTGACTGATATGCTTGAAATCATAGGCAGTTTATGAAAGTCCTTATTACAGTTGTTTGTGTTTCATCCACGGGGTTGAAGGACAAATGGACGAAAAATTGTCTGCAGTTCTAACTTGAAGCGGCAATTTTCAAAAAGCTTCGTCCTGATGATATTTGTTAAATAGCTCAAAATAATTGATTTCAGCGCCCCCAATCTCATGGGGTTAGGAGGTTAAATTTGATGCCATCTAGTCATGACAGGATGCCATAGCCACTCTTAGCCAATTACCAGAAGGATTAGTCGGTATTAGAGCTCTCTATTATTGTTAATGTGGTTTGGTTTCACCTGGTATGCATGGAGCTTGTTAGAGTAGTCAGCATTTGCCTATGCAATACTTGTATAACCCACAGTCTTGGATATAATCGACTCATCCTGGCCCTTTTACTATCCACAAATAGAAGAGAAAAGAAAAGAAAATCCTGCTCTTTGGGTTCACAAGGCAGAATCCCTTTTTTAACCTTTTGTATATCTGATTTTTTTTTCCTAAGTAAAAGTGACACGGGCCTCCAAGGCCGTTTACAAGGAGCAAGGGCATACAGTTCATTACAACAATGTTTAAGCCCCAAAGCTTATATATCTATTGGCCATAAATGC
The DNA here is from genome assembly GCA_963930655.1 of Myrica gale. Taxonomy (NCBI): domain Eukaryota; kingdom Viridiplantae; phylum Streptophyta; class Magnoliopsida; order Fagales; family Myricaceae; genus Myrica; species Myrica gale. Next base: position 20,167,651 of record OZ005617.1, on the reverse strand, counting down.
CTGAATCCAAATAGTTATAAAAGGCCTCATATAGATGGATTACCAAGCCCATAGTTTTGTTTGTCGGAAGAGAGGGTGGTGGAGCGCCTTGTTTCCACTTCTTCATAAGCTCGTCCATACCAGCACAACCAAAAGAGGACACAGTAGTCCAAGGTAAAAAGTGACAGAAGAACAAGCGGAAAACCACCTAAAACTGTTGTTCAACCACTGCGATGCTCTGCCTTGGTGATCAAAGTTTCATAGATGTGGTATTGTGTAGGTGAAATTTCAATGGCATATCATAGCTAGAAAATCATGCAGAGAGTTGATGGTGAACATGAGTTGTTCTTAAGCCAACTCCAATAGAGGAAAAAAAAACCTGACAGAAATGGCACTTCGGTATTATCTAAGGATAGATATTTCAATCTTGTCCACTAGCTAGACAACAACTAGTTTATGGATTTATCAATTTCCTCTCCAAATGATTTAGCAATTACTAAGTGTTTGACTCCCAAATGCGATGCTTTGCCTTGGTGATCAAAGTTTCACAGGTGGTATTGTAGAGGGGAAATTTCAATGTCATTATCATATCTAGAAATCATGAAAAGGGTTGTTGGTGAACATGAGTTGTTCTCAAGCCAACTCCAATAGAGAAAAAAAAAAACTAACAGAAATGGCATTTCCGTACTATCTAAGGATAGATATTTCAATATTGGCCACTAGCTAAACAACTAGTTTATGGATTCTCAACATTTTTTTTCTCTAGATGATTTAGCAGTTAGTAAGTGTTTGACTCCCAAAATTTTAGTACATGAAAATTGGTGAAAAAATAAAGAGAGATATTTTGAGTGGATTTTTAAAATTTATTTTAATAAAAAGAGAATGATTTGGTAAAAAAGTTTATTTTATTAGAACAAATATTTGATTTTGTGGGAGCCAAACACTGGGTAATAAAAATAGTAAACAAATGCGCAGTCTTGAGAAATAGCGATTCTTCTTAGGTTTGGATGATTAAAATTTTTTAGGGAAATTGACATTTTAGTCACTAGGTTTTGGAGACTTTTTCATTTTAGTCCTTTAGTTTCAATTTTCAAATTTTTAGTCCTGGAGTTTTCATTGTTTGACAAAATGATCTTTTCGTCAGTCTGTCGTCCATATACTTAACGACACATGAAGCGGTCGACCGGGTCAAAATTGCTGACGTGTCAGAGAGCTCCGTTAAGTATATGGACGACAGACTGACGGAAGGACCATTTCGTCAAATAATGAAAACTTAAGGACTAAAAATTTAAAAGTTGAAACTGAAGGATTAAAATGAAAAAAGTACCCAAAATATAGGGACTAAAAAGTGAATTTCCCAAAAATTTATTATGGAACATATTTTTACGTTTAAGTAAATGGAATTTGTGAATAAAGCGATTGCAAGAAAATTTGGAGGCCATCCAAACAGAGGAGCGCCGAAAACAGTTATTGTTGGGGGTAATTAACTTGTTTCCCATTTTGAGAGTGCAGCCTCGGAGGGGTAAAACCCATTCATACTGTCACTGATTCCCCAATTGCAAGGCCGATATGATTTCCAAAGCCAACGCTTTGGCAAAGGTCCGCTTCTTCTTTTTCTCGCCGCATCATTTGGTCTCAGCGCCAGGGGAATTAGTTTCGAAAGCTTTGCTGATCTTCACGTCCGCCGCCTATTCGACGATAAGTCCAACTCAAGTTGAAAGAGCAGGAGGAGAAGCTATAGATTACCCGAAGGACTCGACTGACATTTTGAGGAGATGGGGTTGTAGCGATAATGAAATATCGAAGATATTGGTGCGCAACCCTTCTTTGCGCGAGGCCGACGTTGCTCACCTTCCATCCAAGCTCAACATACTAAACGGCTTGGGCATTAGAGCTCCTGACCTTGTGAAGATCATCAGTTGTCGCCCCCGGTTTCTAAGTTGTCGAATCAACCACTGCTTTGATGAGCGACTTGAGTTTTTTATGACGTTGTTTGAGTCGAGAGAAGTGCTCGCTAATGCAATTGTTAGGAACCCTTCACTCCTGACGTATGACTTTCACAATAGGATCAAGCCTGCTATTGCGCTGTATGAAGAGGTGGGTGTTAGTAGAAAAGACTTGATTCCTATGCTCCTGTACCGGCGCACGATGATACCTCGAACTGCGCTCGATGAAGAGAAGATGGAATACCTTCGCAAAACAGGGATTTCGAAGGATTCCAAGATGTATAAATATGTTTTTACAATCATTAGCTTCTCACGCCATGAAACAATCCGTCGAAAGGTCGCAAACTTTGAGAAGTTTGGGTTTTCAGATGACGAAATCTTCGGTCTTTTTGGAAGGTCCGCCCTCACTTTGACACTATCTGTTGATAAGGTACAGAGGAACATGACTTTCGTTGTGGGCAAAATGAAGCTTCCAGCTAGTGTGGTCCTTCAGTACCCATTTCTATTGTACTGTAATCTGGAGGCTTTGCTGAAGCCGCGAGTGCTTGTTGCGGGGAGGATAGAGGACATGGGTCTTAAACCCTTGATTAAGGGACGAACAATGCTGAGAGCACTGAGGATGACAGAGAAGAGGTTTTTGAAGGCTTTTATTGAGTGTCACCCAAAGGCTATTGCTGATGAGTTGATTGAGTTCTACAGAAGTGCGAAAGGCATCAAGTGATCGGCAGAAGTCTCAAAGTAAAAGATCCGTGAAGGATTCCCTTTCTGAAGTTTTGGTCCACCTGCTGCTCTGTTTTTAGCCCCTGAAATATAGGTTCGTACTTCTAGTGTCATTCATTTTTCATGAGTTAAAAGAATTTTACTCTCAGCGGCCTCCTTAATCTTGTGAACTATTGTACTTTGGGAGTTTAAATTAGTTATTCTAACACTTATTAGCATCTCTCTCTCTCTCTCTCTCTCTCTCTCTCTCTCTCTCTGTGCAATGCTTGCACTCATTCACGAAAGTTAACTATCGTGGTTATTGACAAGTGCTTCTACTTGTTTAGTTTAATTTATGATGGGCTTGATGCATTATAAAGTATGTTTTTGTTTTATTCTCATAATAGGTTGTCATATTAGAACTAGTATATTGAAATCAGATGTCAATCCAAACGTCTAAGGTATAAAGCACAAACCAAGTATACTCCATTTGCTGTTTGGGGGAGCTTGGAAGTTAGCACTGACTTTAAAGCGCACATAAGAGTACTCCTATACAAAATGAAAAGAAGAAACAAGACTATCATCCCGTGAATACATCAACAAGGGATGTTAAGCTTACATAAGCACATTAACTAGATTTTCAACCACTGATCAAATCTCTTTCCCCTTGTTTCAAGTTCCTGCAATTCACAAAAAGGTTATTTTAGTTTGCCATTTTATATAGGACTGCAGGAAATTGATAACAGAAACAAGAATCATATTTGCATGTGATTATTGGGAAAGAAAATTGAAATGCAAATAAGACTTAATAGTTTCATATGTGTCAGAGCTGAAAAATATAAACTTCTATTTATGACTAGGATTCACTACTTGGCAGCTAGGACAGTCTTCTACTTACTCATAATGTACTGGTCATTGGCAATTTTTTTATCTAGTTAAGAAAATTATATTTAACATCGCAATAAGTAGGAATACCTCTGACTTGGGGCTCCCCTTGGTCTTCCTCTACAGGCCTCGAAACTAACCAAAGTATCTTTTATGAAGAGTAGTTTCTTGGTGACTTCTTCCATGCTCATTCTCTCCTTCGGTGATTCCGTCGAACATGTGATTCCAATACTAGGGATTGAAAGTAAGCACTCTTGCAAGTTGGTGTTTATCTGTCTTAGGTCCTCAATACTGTCAGTTTCTTCCTCTGCTTCAATTTGATCCTCATGGTCATCTTCTTCTCCTGTTGCCATTGTTGCTGCAGGAGTTTCTTCAGCTTCTCTTGGCAAAAGTGTTGGGTCAACAATCTAAATAAGTCTTTCTGGTTGCGCCATCTTAGCAAAACTATGGAGATATATCGTTAGTAGGTCTTCTTGCCAAGAACATTTCGAACACAAGGATCCCATTGCTGTATTCATTCCCCATACTCATGCCTCACCACCCATGCTGTACTCTATGGGCTCACGACATGCATGTAATTTAACATATTTAACATATCTCTGTCTCTAATGATCCGAATCAGGATGCAAATTTAGTTGATTCGTGAAGAACAAAGGTGAACCTAAGGAAAAAATAGTGTGAAACATGCTATTTCTTGAAGAATGGCAAGCGTATCCTAACTTTTCCAGATCAGGGCTAATTCTTTGTTTCTCTTGCTCGTCAAAATATTTGCCTTGGGAAATATAAGCTTACAATGAAGATATACAGATACAGTTAGACAAGGGATTTGTAAAGTCCATCAGGAATCAAATTACAGATCCCTTGTGCTTCAAATCATGCTTAATTGTTGGTGGTGCTCTGAGTTTTGCAACCAAATGAATCCTTTGGATGACTTCTGTGGATGTGTTCCTATGTACGCGAGTATTAAGAGATACAAACAAGAAAAAGTATCATGGGGAGATGAGACCAAGTTACTCTATCTGCATTGACAGTAATTTAGCCGAGAAAATTTGGAGAGACTTAAATCCTATATTGGAAAAAACATGCAAAACTTCAAAATGTCTGACTCTATTAAAGGTTTAGGAAATGCAAAAAGAGGTAATACCTGGAGCAGCATAGCTAATAGATCCCTTCAAGCCACTCGTGCTGGTATGCTTCCGATCCTTGGTGGATGAGAGGATCCTCGCTAAGCCAAAATTGCTTACATGAGCAATCATTTCATTATCAAGAAGGACACTGCTTGGCTTCAAGTCAAATTTGTCGCTCACTATGGTTGTGAAGATAATCTAATGCAGAAGCCACATCAAAGGCGATATTTAGTCTTTGAAGAAGACTCGTACTTTTTGATTGATTTTCTGTCTGTCCTTGGATGTAGCCACATATCTAAGCTACCATTTGTCATGAACTCAAATACTAGAGCTTTGAAGCCATTACCATTATAATTTAAGCTCGAGCAACATGTAACAATCTTTACTAGATTCCGATGCCGAATATTCTTACCGCACTGCATTCTGCCAAGAAACTCTAGGAAACACCTTTCTTTTGCAGATTGAGGACCTTTACAGCAACTAATGATCTTTCTTTTGGATCAAGAGCTCCTTTACATGCAGATCCAAAACTACCGTAGCTTTAACCACAGAAAGATTATCTCCTTCAAACAGAACATATTCATGAGAAAGTAATTGTGCCTCTTGGGCAGCAAAAAGTGCTACTTTGGCTTCCCCCACTGAGGGGGTGCTTGGTGGCAAGCTCCTTGTAGGGGTGTTCAGTGCCACCGGGAAAATCCGGTGGCACCGGCACCGGCACCGGGTTGCCGGCAACCCGGTTCCGGTGCCGGTTTGCCTTTTCTTTGAAATCCCGGGGGTAATCCCGGTTCCCGGGTTACCGGGAACCCGGACCCCGGGAAACCGGACTTATTAAAAAAAACTAAGTCTAATTTGAAACTGTGCCGCAGCCGCTCCTCCCGAATCCATTCAGTCATTCCCAATTTCCCAGCCCTAAGTCTAAAATCTAAGCCCCTGCCAGTGCCCACTGCCGAGTCGCCGACGTGCCCCTGCCCCCTGCCCACTGCCGAGTCGCCGACGGCATGATCTAGAAGGTTTAGTTGCCAAGTTCCAAAATCGGGTTTCATTTGGAGTGAGAGCAGAGATTGTAGAGCTTACTTCAATTCCGCATGTTAAGGTACTCCTATGTTTTCAAATGCCTTGTCATTGACGTGTTAAGGAGAACCTCACCAGTGGCTTCTGTAATAATCTAAGATTTGTTGTTTTTGTTTCTGGTTTTTAGTGTGGGCTTTCTGTAAACAGTGAGGGATTACTGTTTCTTTTATTTGACTTTTAGGGTTCTCGAGCAAGAGCACTCTACAAAGCTGGTTTGCGTACTCCTCTAGCAATTGCTGAAGCATCCATTCCTGAAATTGTCAAAGCTCTTTTTGAATCTTCTTCATGGGCTGAACAAGGTGTGATACTTGACATACTTGAGAGATAGTTTGGTTATTGGAAAGTTTCTTTGGGAGTTTTCATTTATCCGATGAGTTGGTTTCTTTTGGATTCCTAAAAATGTTGTTTTTCTGACTTTTAGCATCCATTTTTTATATGCTGAAGCAAGTTTAATATTGTTACCGCTTCATGACAAGATTCTTCAATGTTTTTGTAATCTCTTAAAGTTTTCTTCGAGGTCCTCGAAGTACTGCTATATGGATGATTTGTGCATAATGTTGCTTGAATGCATAGATTTTGTTTGCAGGAGGCATCCTGCTTGTAGTTGTCCGTGCTTGTGTGCTGCCTTTAATTTAGTTGGGTTTGTTGCACATGTTGTTGATGACTTTTAGATCTGGGCAGTGGGCACTCGAGTTTGAAGAGCTGGGTGTGAGAAATGCAATTAGATGTAGATTAGACAAATGTGATCTGCAGTAAAGACATCATCCACAAGTTTTTCGTCACTGCCATGTAACTATAATAGTGATAAATACGAGCTTTGTTGAATACCCTGATTGATTTCTTCAAGAAATTACCTAGATCCGCAAACATGGCCTTTGATTCTGTAAAACTACAGCATTTTCTAATCCAACCAAAACAATTGATGATAACACAAACAGACACATATTTTCTACAAACACCAAAAATTAAAGTTGTGAGATTATAACTCAATAACTGACCTGCTATACATACGATGATGCTGCCTAATGATCTCCAACTTTCCATGTCAATATTTCTCACAAATTTGTACATGTATATGGAGGAGATCGAGTCGAAAAGGCACACCAATATACCACATGCGAAGGGAACGAGAAATTGATTACATTGTTGTTTTTTTTGTATGGCAAGGTATTGATGGTTGTAGAAGGCTAGGAGCAAGGCGTGGACCTCTTGTTAGGGCATCACTGCAGGTACAGTCCTATACCTTCTCCAAATGTTGTTGTCACACTACATGTGAGTTGCATTACTCGCTGTTGTATTACTCACGTTGGTATTAGATCTTCCAGATTTTTCCTTGTTGGCTCTCATTGCCTTATGTTTGGTTTGATAAAATTTGCTTATTTGGGAAGAAAAGAGGTGTTTGATAAGGAACTAAACCTCCCCTATTACTGGAATATGAATCTGTTGAGTATCTAGCATTTTGATGATGGATGCTCCTGCATGTTAGTGGCTAGGTTGTTTGAGGTGAGACCCATATACTACGTCAGTGGCTTACACTTACTGCTTTCCTTTTTAGCTCAATTCTCTACCATGTTAGTGCCACTGAAGCAGGTAATTTTTATCTTTTTTAGCTCAATTATCTACCATTCTGAAATCTATTGTTATTGTTTGGCACGATTGCTACCTGATAAACTGACGAAGATTTTGCCATGTGGTGCATTTTTCCTTGATTTTAACAGTAGATCAGAACATGGGGGGTTAAGTGTAAATTCATTGGTATTTCGCTATACAATTTTATTAATATGTGATCAATAGACCAAAGGAAAAAATTAAAAAAAAAAAAATACATTAGACAAAGTGCATAAAATGCTAAAAAATGGCCTAATATGAATGTAGGATAACCGCCACCGCCACCGCTAAAACCGTCACCGTTAAGGGCCGGTTTTTGCCCTTAACGGTGTAGGTGTAGGTGGCCCATATTTGAAAATCGGCCTACCCGGTGTAGGTGCCGATTTTGGCCAAAACCGGCACCTACACCGAGATTGTACAGCCCTAGCTCCTTGTCCTAACAAAGATAATTTATACTTCTGCCGGCACCTACACCGAGATTGTACAACCCTAGCTCCTTGTCCTAACAAAGTGAATTTATACTTCTGCAATACGACAAACAACAGCAATGACCGACTGTAAGGGGCGAATCGCCACATCATAATTGACTTTTCAGAAATTTCCAGACACCGAGGGATTGCCATGCCTCCTCCTGATGTTCCATTTGTAACTTTCTAACACCAACCACCATTTGATTTGACGGACATCTAAAATCAAATTAATTTAATTTGTTTTTGTTTTTGTTTTTATTGATTTTCATTTTTTGAATTCTAATTTTTTTCTATTGATTCATGTTATTTTTATTTTTCAATTTAACTAAAAGGATATATAACATTAAATAAGTGTCTGTAATTTTTGTATTAAGTGTAACGTGACATTCTATTAAGAGTATATTTTTTATATATTTATAATACAATATTATTCATAATTAAGAATCTTTTTTTAAATAAAAATACAAAACAAAGGACTAAGAGATATTTTGCCAAAAAAAAAAGAGATAAAAGATGCTCGGTGTGACTCGTGAGATTGTTGCCTCGGGTTGGGTTTTTTTCCACACGTGTCATGCTTTGAGGTTTAATGGACGGTAGATCTTTATTTTGGTTGGGATCGCTGTGAGGTTGTTCCGTTCGATTTGGCTCAGCAGTCAGCGGGCATGTCCTCCTTCGATCAGGGTCCTGATACGGGAACGAATTTCCTTACCCCACCACCAAATTGCCAAGACGAAAAGCCAAAAAAGAAAAGAGATAATTCACATTCCCAAACTTTCACCTCTCTCTCTCTCCCCCGTCTCTCTTTACTCACGCACAGCAAATTGAAGACCGAAGCCAATAGCAGCGAGTAGCTTCACTTACATGCTTGTGGGAATCTCCAGGTCCCGTTGCTCTTGTATCTTTTGTAAGCCTTTTGTTTGTTTGCTTAGAAAGTGTGAGGCAAATAGCCGCGAAACTTCAGGGTTTTGGCGGGTCATTGTTATAGATAACCTATAGTTCGAACTTAAAGGCCCAGCGAGCTTCTCGTACTTTCTTTTCATATAACTTAGGGAGACTCGTAATTTCTTTTCAATTATTTTGGTTTGTCATGATAACTCTTTTCGTGGTGTTCTCTTTGTCACCGTCTTTTCGTTATCAGAAGCCAAGCCATTGGATATGTTAGAAATAAAAAATTTAGCAACGTGGGACTCTCAACTTTAATAGGATAAAACCAGAAAAAGGAGAATAGTATGAGAATTCCGTAGGAAATTCAGTGCTGGGATGAGACTCTTGGTCTTAAACTTCAAATAAAGGCAAATCTTGATGGGTTAAAGGGATTTATAAACTGGAACGGTATTTTGTTTTATGGAGGGAGAGTGGAATTATTGGCAGGATAATGTTGATGTTCCAGCTCTTATTCATTTTCTGTTTTTCCGTTCCCCCAGGTCTAAGCATGGGTTTGTAGCATAGAAATTTGCGAGTTTGTGGTCATTATCAGTGCCAGAAAATGAAGCTAAGCTTCACACGTTCATGTTGTCCCTCTAATTTCTCGACTTCGTTTAAACGATCTCTTTGTGCCAATCTCCATTGGCCCGTCTTCTCATCTCTAGTGTCGTCCCGACCCACTTCTTTAAAGCCCCAAACTCCACTCTTTCTAAGACCGGCAACGCACTCAGCCACTGTTTCTGACCTCCAAAAGTGGCGGGATTGGGCCAAAAACCTCGCTTCTTCAGTTGGGACAACCTTTCTAGACTTGGACAATGGTCCAGACTCCAGCCTGTTGTGCAGGGAGCTGAAGTGGCTCATGGAAGATGCGATTGAAGATCACTCAGTGTTTTTCCAAATGGGGATCGAACACAATCACACAAATGTAAGGTTAAGGGCAGGCATAGAGGAGCTTTACAATATGTGGAAGCAGAGGATTGAAGAGAGGAGGCCTTTTCAGTATATAGTTGGCTGTGAGCATTGGAGAGACTTGGTGTTGAGCGTCCAAGAGGGAGTTTTGATTCCGAGACCTGAGACTGAACTCATTGTTGACTTGGTGGCTGATGTGGTTTCTGAAAATGAAGGCTTAAAAGAGGGTTTGTGGGCAGATTTGGGGACTGGAAGTGGTGCGCTTGCTATTGGAATTGGAAGGATTCTTGGGAGTGATGGATCAGTCATCGCTACAGATTTAAGCCCTATATCGCTGTCCGTGGCAGCTTTTAATTTGCAGAGGTATGGTTTGCAGGTTGGTGAATTTATCCTTCTAATATAATGGCTATCGGGTCAACAATTTCACATGAAAATTTACAATCAAATGTTGGGATGCATCCCGGGCTCTATCTATTGTTGTTCCCTGTTCCACATAAAGATGATGTTCTTCAAGTTATTAATTTGCGTCTTGTAGATTATTTATCCAATATAGAAGGTGAAAGAAGGTCTCCATTTTGACTAACAGAAGCCACTTTAGATAATCTTTTAAAGACTTTAATGTCCAAATTTTTGCTCTTTTTACAAAATGTCAGATAGTGCTCCTTTAGTGGTTATCAGCTCTCCTTTTTTTTCCTTTGTCCTCCCCAAATGTGATATACAGTGGCTAAGATATGGAGCTATTTCATTTTTTAGAAGGCATTTAGATGATTTAAGTAAAGTAAGAGATCCTAAGATGTTTAACTATGAGAAGGTGAGTTGGTGAAATTGAGATGTTTATTATTAAAAACACCAATGCAAATGGTAACCTGGATGTGCAACAATTCATCCAATTCGAGACATATTTGCTAATTAGCATGTTATGGTTAATAAAGACCACCAATTCCAAGTCTGTTTGCCTCAACCAAAGACTGCTTTTGCCACATGTTTTTGATGAAACATTTCTCAGATAGACACCTTGCTTATCTTCCTCAAGGATGAGATTTAGAGATTTTAAAAACTATGCTGACTAAGGACTTGAGCGTATCTTTTTTGTTATTTCCACTGCTCGAAGTGATTGTTATGATCACGAAGAAAATGAAGAATCCTCCATTTTGCCCAAGTTGTATATGTTGTAGGTATGGATGCTTGTGTACTTGCAAATATACCAGAGATATATATTATTTTGAGCAGCTAGAAATATAATGATTTTTTTTTTATAAGCAGAAATATAATGATTAGAGATGATGTTTTCTACTTTTTTGCTCTCATGTTTTACCCAAGTCCTTTTACTAAAACTCAATATCGCACTTTATTTCTAGTCATTCTTATACTCAGCTATATAATACACCACTCAGGACACTGTTGAACTAAGGCAAGGCTCATGGTTCAAACCACTGAAAGATGTGGAAGGAAAACTTGCTGGTATTGTGAGTAATCCACCCTACATACCGATGGAGAATATCTCTGGACTACAAGCTGAGGTTGGCAGACATGAGCCGAGACTTGCATTAGACGGTGGTCCAAGTGGCATGGATGATCTTTTCCATCTGTGCAATGGGGCCGCTTCAATGTTAAAACCCGGTGGATTTTTCATTTTCGAGGTATGGATCTTGTAATCCCCAGATTCCAAAATTTGAAGAATAATTCCACCTTATCTTAAAATTTATTGTTGTAATAACTGAGGCTGCAAAATCTATAAAAAGATTCATCCCCTTATCTTGGCATAGCAAAAACTAATTATTCAAAGAGAGAAGCAGGAAAAAAGAAAAGGAATAGAATAAATAAAATTGGCCTAGATGGAAAGTTATTGCAGCATGCAAGGGCCTTGCAACCAACAACCACCAGGTGGCTTGCATGCAAGGCCAGTTCCTCTCCCTTGATGTCTATAAAAGGTTGATGGAAGCTGTTCCAAGGCCACTAGAGAGTGCAAAAGAGGAGCCGGAAGTTGTTACTTGCCTACTGCTACACTTGATCAGTTTTTCTTAGTGAAAAATTTGACCCGGTACAATGATCCTTCCTAATATCTTCTGTACTTTCTAGGTTTCGACTGTCCCATAATTTAATGAGATGTGAGCTCACTGGTGCTAGCTCTTAGAAGTGATTTGTGGTGACCCAAGTGTTTGATTTGATTAATTCTTGAAACTGCATAACTACTCTGGATGCAATTGGTCAATTACACTATTTGTTTTCCTTCTTGCCCATCCTCTCTGTAGACAAACGGCGAGCAGCAGTGCAAGTCTCTGGCAAAGTACATGGAAAACGACAAGAGAGGAAGCTTCCGCAGTTTGGACATAGTAACAGATTTTGCTGGCATTCCAAGATTTCTTTCTGGATTCAGTCAATGACCCAATATTGACCTGTGCGATTTGTGAAAAAGCTTTTATATCGGCCATCAACTAAAGGTAGCAAAGAAAACAGAGTCACGAGTTTCACAAGAAGCTTTTCTCAATTACTTCTTTATTTTGATTGAAGGCCACACATCTGTTTGAAATGGTTCGTGGAAGTTATTTGAGAGATCTTAGTTTGGTTTCCTCAATTCGAGACTTTGTGAAGTTTGTAGATTAAGGAAATTGAATACTCTGTTTAGTCTTATCAAAGCTGATAAATGCCGTCGTTTCAGATGATTAATATGACAATCTTGATTGTTCCATTTGATGATCATAAGTCCACTCAAAACTTCTCACACCTTTTTACATATAGGGATTATGATCGTCACCACCAATACATAAGAAGATATCCTTTCCTTTGGTCTCTCGGCTCATTTGGTTGCATGATTTGTGACGTTGAGGCTAAAAAGACTTTACGTTGCGCGGCTTCTAAAATGGCGAACCTGATTCGTTAACGTAATTGGTTGGTGGGGGCCAGCTAAGTAGATTGGAGCTATGTACGATTAAAGTCGCTTCAACAAAAGAGTAAGTGATCTTCGAATGTTCCTCGACGAGAACTGATACGGCGATCGGGCATTTGCTCCTTATAATAAAATTTTAGAGAAAAAATCATTTTGCAAAAGTATCAATATGATATGTCATATTTTCACGAAAATCTCGAAGGTAAATATAAATATGAGGTGTCTCATAAATGTCAGATAGTGTAAAACAAGTTATAAAATATTTCAATTGAGTTTCATGAAATTTCGACAATCTCATTTTACCTAAAAAAAAAATTTCAGTTCCTCAAATAATACATCAAAATCATATAAAATACGGTCCACTTTTAAAAATCTCATTGAAGAACCACGCTTAACCAATCCTTAAAAGCTTCTTCAATAATTGAATAATTTCTCGGAATCTAGTAGCACCACAACAATCCAAATTTTGGTCTCCAATACTTTCTCGTCCATTTATTAACATCATCTCTTTAACTTTTAAAATTCAAACATATCTATATACATCACTTTTTTAATTTAAATATAAGATCATTATCCTATTTTTTAAATTCAAACATAAGAACCATCTTTATCTATATCTTAACCTTTAAACCTATGATCACTTATTCATTCCTTTAAATTCGAAAATACAATTCAACATCTATCTTTTAGCTTTTAAAAATAAAAAATAGGATTAAACTCTTATTTCTTCGTTTAAAATTCAAAATTACCCACTTAATACTTTTTTCGAGACGGAGCATTACAATATTATTGTAGGGTTCGAACTTTCAAATTTGTTACATTGAGCCTCCGAATTACTAAAGTTTATCAATATGCAGTCTCAAACAAGACCCAACAGTCAAAATCGAGTCACTTATTATAAATAAATAGGAAGTGTGATAATATTTTTTAGGGTAATATCTTATTTGAAGACTACCTAATAAACTTTAATAGTTTAAGGAATGACAAACTAAAATGAAATTTGATTGGTACGAAATAGTTTTACATTCAATTTGTCCTAAAATTATATTTTTTTATTGAATATTGAATTATAAACAACACGTGGCACCCTATACACTCACATCGCACCGTTTGGATACACATGGCAAATACATACGTTAGATTCTAGGTAAGCAATACGAGGATTAGGAAGGCCGACGAATGGGCAATATAGGAATCGTGATGAAAGTCGGAAGATAATTTAGAAGATAAAAGAATGCTCAGGACGGTAGTTTTGTAAAAGTCTATTGATTCCACGCTCACCCGTATAAACACGGGTTAATTTGCATTGAAATATGTTCTCCCAAACAGTCCCTAGCTGTGTGCTTCTACGGCAGTAGCAGCTACTGTAGACACAAGACACCGTTCCATTCGACGACGCAGCACAGGTCCTCTGGCCTTTTTCACTGATATCTGACCCCAAACACCTCTATATCCTCACATTAACTAAAATATCTCTGAGTAGATGGCATCGGCCATTGCGACAAGGACTTTTTTAGGTCATCGCCTGATTCAGTCTTCCTTCTCTTTCACTAGCAAGCCCCGACTTTTGACTTCCCTCTTCAATGTAGGTCCCTTCTTTTCTCCTGGGAAATTTTATTGCGGGTTTGTACGAGATGTCCGAAACTTTTGTGGGGTGTGGTTTGTTTGGTCGAATATGTGATTTTTTTTTTCTGATAATTGAATCTGTGATTGTAAACTACTGAACGTTTTGGCCCTTTCGGGTATCTCTTTTTTATTGATCCGTGTATGCAACTTCAAGAGCTTTTTTCACGGAGTTTAAATCTTTCAGTTTGAGAAGTGGGGTGTTGCATTTATCCCGGTTTCTCTGATGAAGGGGCTTTCACAAATTAAGTCATTCTTTGGTAAAAATTGAGAAATTTCAGAGTTTGAAAATCCTCAAGTTCTAGTGGCGTCGATCAGTGGTGTAGCAATTGTTTTGAACTGTTGGTTTGTCTCAGATCATTTTGGAAGGTGAATTTGTTGTCACCTCGGCTATCCAGAATAGGACTCCACCCATCACAACCTGGCAAATTTGTACACTTGTATTTTCTCCTTTTTCTTCTCCACTGGTTTCGAGGTTGGAAAGTTCACAAAATTCCACGCAGAATTAACTATGTAGCTCATAATGTTACTAAATAGACATCGGCCCATCGTGTACATGGACACTTTACTCTGTGCGACATTCCCAGTCCTTGCCATGTACCCCCATCTGAGTAAGATTTTCTGGAATGAAGTTCCTTGTTTAGAGATAAAACAATTGTCTTGGACTCTTGTGTCCAACGCAAAATGAAAGGGAACTGTTTTGGACTCGGTGGTTATCTATATTTTTGTCTCTTACTTTATGAATATTTAATGTGTGAAGCATCAGGTAGGGAATTATAAATAAATGTGAAATGCAACGTGGATTGCCATAGCTCCAAAACCTATCTAGTAAAGGCAGTAACAGTTGAGTCACTTTTTGGGGTGCAGATACTTCATCTAATGATTTTTCCTTACAAAATGTGTGCTGTGATAGTATTCATAAAAAAAAAGTGTGCTGTGATAGCACTGCAGTTCTACTGTGGCAAATCTGCTTTACATGATAATGCTGTATTCCGAAGGTCTAAACTGAATTTTGGAAAAAATTTATGAGCCTCTGATCACTTGCTTGTTTACAATCATTTCTCTCAGATTTCGTTTTGTGTGGTATATTTAAATAAGACATTAGTTTTGGACTAAGATCAATGATCCATGGTAATGATGTTACTGAGTAGAAGCTATACCTCCAATATTAATATGCCCTTTTGGCCAATATCATATGACGACATGAGTTTAAAAGGCCTCCATGTTACTTGCAGAAGAGAAAATTTCACTTTCAAGCAAATCCCACGTACACAGCGTATAGGACATCGCTTGGGAATTCCCGTGTTATGGCTTCCTCAGTGGTTGGCAGAGGAGTTAATTTTTCAACACAAGCTCTATCAACAAATGAGCCTGTTGTTTCAGTTGATTGGCTACATGCCAATCTCAAGGAGCCTGATCTCAAGGTAATTGTTTGGGCATGTTCCTGATTTGCCTTTTTTTCTCTAGCTTTCTTTGGAGTATGGAGATGACCTGAACTGGCAAATAATGTAGCACTTGGGGTTCTTGAATTTCATAAATATCCCTTCTAAGTTAAATTTTCTTTTGCTTCGTCTTAAATATCACGTTGTCGACACCTATGTGTATGTAAGCATACATGGATACAAACATATTTTTTCGTGTGCATAGATACTCTCTCTCCTCTAGTTCACGAGCTCACCATTTTTACCCCGAGTAAATAAAGGTTTAGACATGTAGGTTTAGATTCTTCTATTTGCACTGCCTCCAATTCGAGTATTTTTCTAACCATGCAACATGTTATTCGTATCTCAAATCTTGTTGCATGCTTTTCCTCCTAGGTCTATAGATGCTAGTGGCGTAAAGATTTATTGCTTTGTCTGGTAAGTGGGCCCAATAATGAGAGCTCATACATAGCAGACTATACATTTCCGGGGACTATTTTTTTTTCTTAAGTAGAATATACCTATGCTACAAGAAGGAATTTTTATATATTGGGGTAGGATATTGCTTTCTTCAAATATTTTCTCCTTTAGGACTACTAGCAATGAAGTAGCCAATGATCATCATACGTTTCTTTGTGCTATTTGGGTTTGGATAGTTGAGGGTTTGGAGCCGGAGAAATGGAAATTGTTCTCTGAACTTGCTAAGTTGAGAAACTACGTTAACTGCAAGTTTCAACAAAGCATAAGTAGGGTTGACAAAGAACAAAGTAGAATTAGTAAGATCATGTTCCACAGATCAAATTGGCATTTTTTTCCAAGCCAATCACGCACAAAATAACTGAGTTTTCTGTTGGAAATTCCCTAGAAGGTTCTAAATGCGTCTCTTGATTTCATCTTTGCTAGTACGTTTTTAAGCATCCATATACCATAGTAGGTTTTTTTTTTTGTGTGGGTGGGGGAATTGTAGGGTAAGAGATAACATTGACGTTGCTTCATGAGGATTGAGGACTGTCAGTTTTGGATTTACTTTGAGACAACTCAGGGAATTCACCATGCACCAGAACTTTTGTTATTCACACAAAGAATAATTGAAAATGATGTATATTTCATATATTACAGTTATAAATATGATCCTCTCACAAATATAGTTATTAAGTTGCATCATATTCCAAACGTAGTTCAGTCTAAGTACATTGACAAAAGTCTGATAGGATATTGCTTACTTTCTATAATCTACTGTCGTTTCTTCTTTTGGCAAGGAAATTCTTGGTAATTTTAGGGTTAAACTTTGGAAATCTTTTCTGTGACTTACGAATTCCAACTTGAATCTGATTTAATAGGATCTGGCTGATCCATGGTTCAAATTGGGTTCTGATTATTTCTAATTTCATGTCATATTTAAGGTGCTAATGAAAAAATCATGCACACATCACTCATTCTGCTTCTTGGCCCCTCTAACCCATTTAAATGTCTCATGGGACAATTAAGGTTCAAAATACATGTTAAGGCGAATCATGAATATTTTCAAGTTTCCAGTACCCCAGAAGTCTACAGAGGGTATATTATTAAGTTGATTGGATTTGGTTTGTCAGTAGTTAGCTATACATGTAGAAAATAATGGACTACTAAATGTGAAAATTGGTTTCTTTGTTCTGTACTCCAATATATGCAGACTATTTCTCTAATGTCCTACTTTTATCCAATAGTTTTCTTTGTTCTGGACTCATTTGTTTGACGGAAATATTTATATACATGTTAATAATGAGTTGGTAAAAATATTATTGGTTAATTACTGTTCAATTTATAAACTATTAACGTCCCAAACAAATTCTTTTTAATAAGGCTCCACGGGCATAGCATCTAGTCTAATACAATTACAGCGAACAGCTATTTAGTGTCAAACCATTCAGATATTAATAGCTTTTGGTGTGTAATTTTCCTTTTGCATTTTTACATCAAACCTCAACACACCCAATACAAGACTTAAAAGCAAGCCTAGTACTAAAGGCATCTTACACTCCGAAGATCCTATAAGTTAGTTATTGTTGCGTATTCCTTTTATTCAGGTTTTGGATGCATCCTGGTACATGCCGGATGAGCAGAGAAATCCAATTCAAGAATATCAGGTATTTACCATGTTGAAATTTTAAAGCCAGTTTGTAAATAGTCTTTATTAGATTTTGATCTTCTGGATTCTGAAGAAATGCTGGTATATGGAGTCATCATGATATGTGCTCTATGTCCTTTGCATAATATTTTCGGTTCCATTGTATTCTTTTTCAGCCTCAGCTCTTATACATTTCCATCAATTAATCTCTCTTCAACAGGTTGCTCACATTCCTGGTGCCCTTTTCTTCGATGTAGATGGGATCTCAGACCGAACAACAAATGTGAGACAGTTCTTCGATATCTATGTTTTTGTATACGTTCATACAAAACATACCTATGGGCATATGTATTTCATCCATCCATACTAATCAAAAAAATGTATTTCATCTATCCATGTATACACATGTATATACAGATCTTGAATGGCATACATGGTTTTCTGTTGAGATACATTCGTGGAGTCTAGAGGAATTTAGGAATCTTATTCCAACTTTTTTCTCTTATGAGAATACTCTCTATAACCCTCTCCCCCTTATCTTTCTTCCCTTCCACTAAAGAACCACAATATACCTCTTGGTCAGGCAGCATAGGATGCGTGGGAATGGAAAAAGGATCATTGACTTTGCTTGGAACATTCACTTTTGGTGTTTATGTGTGCTTTTTTTTTCTTCTCTTTTACTGTATGGGTTGTTTTGTTTTGTTTTGTGCTGTATCAGTACTTCTTTCAAACAGAAAGAATAAAAGATGCAGGGTCTGTGCTTTTATCAATACCTAAATGGAAGAATAATCTTTTCAAAACACAAATCAGACCTTTTTTCTTTCTCTTTTATTTTATTGTCAACTTTTATCTAGAATTTGTTTAGATCTGCGGTAAGTGAGTTTATCTTAGCACAGCTTCTCATGATAAGGAGTCCATAGTGAGGGCCTTTGTTAAAATTCCTTCAAGGAGAAGGCATTTGAAAGAAAAAAAAATAATGTTTATAGAAGCTCTTTTACAAATTCAGCTGAGGGGGAAGAGAAGGGCAGGGAGATAGAAGTACAGAGAGATCCACATTCTATCTGACCAAAAACAGTAAAGGAGTATCAGGTAAAGAAAGTGAAAATATGGGGTTAATGGTGGTTTTGTTTTTCCCATGACCACTTTGAAAAGCTCTCTTGGGGTCTTTGCCAAAAGAGTTTCTGGAGATCGTGCTAGCTTCAAAGGCACACAAAATTTTTGGTGCTGATAAGCCTTCTGCAGAGCCAGCAGGGTGCTACTTAAAGTACTTTCCACTTCCAGGATCTAGGATCTGGAGAATTTTCTTTTTGTGAAGCTATTGTTAGTTGAATTTCAGTTGCTTTTGTGCTTCTTGAATACTAAGGCCTGTTAGAGATTATGTCCATTTATAAACGTGATGCTCGCTTCAGTTGACTAATAGATGAGTTGGATTTAAACGAGAATATATCTTGCCTGGTAATGTAAAAACATGATGCAACAAATACAGTCTATATCCTGATGATTAGGTAGCAAACTTGGATGTTTTTCTTGGTAGGATGTTTTTCTTGTATGCATTTTTCCATCATCCCCCCCCGGAACAAACAAACTGGGCCCCCTCTTCTGATTATAATGTAGAATTGATGACCTATATCAGTTGCCACACATGTTGCCGTCCGAGGATGCTTTCGCTGCTGCCGTCTCTGCTCTTGGAATTGAGAACAAAGATGGGTTGGTTGTTTATGATGGGAAGGGGATTTTTAGTGCAGCTCGTGTCTGGTGGTGAGATATGTGGTTGGAAACAAAATGTTGAACTTCACTGAATTCACGTCTCATGTTGACTAACCATAAACTAATAGGTTTTATGTGCTATTTGAATAATAAGGATGTTTCGAGTATTTGGGCATGACAGAGTTTGGGTGTTAGATGGAGGCCTGCCAAGATGGCGTGCATCTGGATACGATGTTGAATCTAGTGCGTCTAGTGATGCGATTTTGAAAGCTAGTGCAGCAACTGAGGCAATAGAGAAAGCGTATCAGGGACAGGCGGTAAGTTCATAACTCATTCATTGAGTTTTGGATTTTCCTTCTTTTGCTTCCTCTTTTTGTGTGATGGAAAACTATTCTTTCAAGGTGTGCAGTATTTGAGGTTTATATTCACCATGCTTGTTTATCGTCTTCATGTAAATCATTTTTTTAATTGTAAAATTCAGTTTACCCTGCTTATTGAATAAGTTCCCTTTGTATCATAGCATTTGAAATTGACATTGGGTTCTAAGAAGATACTGATATATCTAGTAGCTTCTTAAGTTTAAAGCTTTCTCAAAATGTCTTCGTGACAAGTTGTCTTCAAGTAGCATTTTGTTTCATATCTCTAGTCGATTAGCATAATTAAGTATGAAAGGACTCAGTAATTTTTATATAGAGGAAGATGCAGGTGAAAACTTTTTCTGGGAAATTCTTGTTCCTTGCCTTTTCGAAGTTTTTATTTTCTGGTTAAAAAAATACTCAGTTCTTATATACCATATTATATGTGCATTAGATAGGTAATTCATATATCTTTTAACTTTCCTAATCTTTAACTTATCCCTTATTCTGGTTGTGTTTTGATTCATAATCTTGTTTTCAGTTGCTAGAATCACATGGATTATTCTTCTGCAGGTTGGGCCAATAACATTTCAAACAAAGTTTCAGCCTCATCTCATATGGACCCTTGAGCAGGTGAAAGTTGCTCATATCTTAATCCACAGATTGGGTATAAAAATCAAAATGTTCTTTTCTGAAAGAGGTAGCTGACCTATTTGCAGTTTATTGAAGTGAACATTGTAAATTAGTTGAATAATTGAATATACATTTTGCATCTGTTCAAGCTATTGGCATAAGACATGAGTGTGATTTGATATGGTAACAAAAAAAAATAGTCTTGAGTTCAAAACTGAACTCCATGCTATATCACCTGTTTCAATTGAGTATGCCATTTCTTAGGGCACATTTGTTGATTCTTGCTGCACACTTGGGGGGATTGTTAAAATGTTAAGTAGATATTAACGTCATCTTTTTGGGGATAACTGACCTATTACAGTAAATGCTGGAATGTCCATGTCTCTGGTTTTAGTACTGGAGGGATCCATGATTGTAAGGATGACATCCTTGATTGTGAATGTGAGATGCGATGTACCAATTTATGCACTCTGAAGGGTCATGTCAGTATCATTGTAAGAATGCCTATAAGCCAGACCTCAATGGATAGATAATTTGCAATGACAGGAATTTTATAGTAGAAACCATTGTGGATGGAAGTTATATTTTTTTCTTTAAGTGACTAGGGAATTCTTAAGTATACCAGACAGTGAGTTATTTTCTATAATGTGAGTATCATCTCACCAAGGATGGCAGAAGTTTCCTACATAACTTAGGTTCTGGTTTAGATATGCTAACTATATCTCCTCTGTGTATTTTCCAGGTTAAAAAGAACTCTGAGGAAAGAACTCACGAACACATAGATGCCAGATCAAAGGCCAGGTAGCCAATATTATTCATTGACTCTATTTTTGCTTATGTTATGAAATCTGATGGCTCCCTACAGAGACATGTGAGAAAATTTGCAGTAGGTCTGTGATTAACGTGTTGTTGGTTTGTAAAATGTGTGGTTAATTTTCAGCATCAAGTTATTGTTACTTTCTTGCAAAGTATAATTAATAGCAAATTACTATGGCTCTTCATTGTGGAAAAGATTGGTCTGGAATTAGCAAATCTTAATCGTACTCCCAATCCTAGTTCTACTTGGATATCCAAAAGATATATTAGTTTCTATTTTCTTCCAAGGTATCTCTATACCTTTTAAGAGGGAATTGTTTGCAGATACAACTTCAAGAAACCATATTCATGAATGAATTATTGGAAAAGAAGATGTTAACTGATTTATATTTCTGAATCTGAAAACTGCCTTTATGGACCAATGGTTATGAAATGGGCTTCTTCACTAGGTGTTTTCTTCTTTGTGTGTTGTATGGCAAGAGAAGAAGCTTGGTAGCAAACTGATAGGCAGCTCTTGGCTATGCTAGATATGCCATTGAGTTGTTAAAAACCGAAATAGACCTCAAATTTGTAGAGGAGAGGTACAAATCTGTAAGCCAACCAAGATTGGCAAGGTTGATGAGCAGATTGTATGTTCATATTGTTCTGTGAGGTTATATTTGTCAGTTTCTTTTTATGGGCTGTGCGACCCAACTTTGGATCTGTTCGAAGGAATTTTCTATGATTAATGAAGTTGGCTGTTAGGCCAGTTTTGTTTGCCTTGAAGAAGTTTGGTTGATATTAATACCTAAACCAGATCTAAATGTGGATATAATTCGATTATGCTGGATATGTCCAACTTTCAAGTCACATATTGTTGTCATCTATATTGCTTTTCCCTGTGCCGATTTAGAGGATGGCCAAGAATGGTCGACACTTGAGCAGTGTATCAAGTGGTCAAGGAAGTCATTTAGCTGGAAATGAAATTTACTGCTGCATGGAATTCCTGTTTTTCGTGTAATGTTCTTCAATATTGTGGTGATCTAATATTCTTGCAGGTTTGATGGAGCTGCAGCAGAGCCTCGAAAGGGGATAAGAAGTGGTCATGTACCTGGCAGCAAGTGCATTCCTTTTGCCCAGGTAAAAGATCAATTGTATATGGTGACTACTGCATTGTAATGACATGAAGAAACACACACAGCTTTCTGAACTGTGTTATATTGAATCGAATTTTCTCCCCCAGATAGCATTTGTATTTGGATTTATTTCAAATGCTGTTCAATCCATGATGCCTGCAGTTGAATTTCTTCCTCAGAATTCTGTCTGACCTATAAGTCTAAAGTAGGAACAAAGGTTCAATTTAGGCCGCTTTACATACTTAGTCTGCGCATTGTTAAGTGGTCCTTTTTTAGGTCTAGGTATACATGCAACCTTGTGTGACCATCCAACTATTTGGACAAACAAAAAGGGGTACAAGCAAGAAAGTTCTCACTGCATTATGTTTAATAACATCAGGCAAATATTTGAAGTACTTTTAGTTTTATCATACTCCATTTTAAAAAATTTCAATGACTCTGTACTGCTGCTGGCTACATTGGCTATGCTGAACCTAACGTGTAGGACGTTAAGGTCTAGAAGTGTCTATTCCAATGGAGTTTAGCTACTAAGTGTTCAAATGTTTAATAGATGGCGTGATTCTTTTTAGTCTGCAGTTGCAGTCTGGAAATATTATAATTGAGAACGGATCAATTCTTCTCAATTACGGTTCTCCATAGTCTCTCTGTTGCATAAACTGAAACGGTTAACATGGTACTTCTCAAAACGGGATAACATGAGATCGAGCGTAGTAGCTGCTGGGATACAAATTGAGTTGAAGCTTAACAGTGGGCATTGGAGTATGTCTTGATAGTTGCTCATGAGATAATCAGACTAAGAGAATTATGTTCATAATGGCACCTCCATCCCCCCCCCCCCCCCCACCAACCCACCCACACCAAAGGAATTAAGAAACAAAAGTGGGGACAAGTGCACACTTTTATTTGGCTAGGACCTTTTTATCTTTCAGAGGAGTGTCCAGCTTTCGGTAGGATTAGGATTTTGATAGCTTGGTATGTAAGCAGGTACCTTTAGCTTGATATGTAGAATTGGTTACAATTGTATTCTTTGTTCAGGAATAAATAGGTATAATGTAAGAACCAGTTTTATCATAAATGATTTGTTTCTCAGTTGGTGTGGTATTTCTTTGTAGATGTTGGATGCTTCACAGACGCTCTTGCCTGCAGATGAGCTAAAGAGACGATTTGATCAAGAAGGTAAAGAATTATTATTATACTCCGCCTAATATAAGCCTATTTGTTTGAGTAATTTTACCGTTTGCCATAGCAAGTGTTTTAATACCTGATATGGTAGAACTAATTTTTATATGTTAATAAACTAGGGGCTAGTAAACAATTTAGAGTATTAATTGTAGACTACATATAAAAAGTCCGCGAGTCTTTATGTTTATGGATGGATATATGGATAAATATGCATGTATAGCGATATATGCTTCTGTATGGGTGGATTTTATACGCTGTAGGTGTATATGCACATGCATTTAGGACTGCGTGCATGTAGAGCACTAAGCACACAGTTATTGTGTGTATTATGTACTACGTGCAGTGTGTTTAGGAGCAAAGGAATGTAAAAAATTGAAAATGAGAATAAAGTGGAAATAGGCAAGATTATTTCGTTCCTATATGTGTTGAAAGGAAAGAGAAGGGAAACCAGCATCGTATTCTTAAGTATTTAAGGAGTGAGAAAGAAGCTGATCCTAAGAATGTCCTCGGTTCCTTGGTTCTATACAATCATTAGGACCATGTCCTTTCCTGAAAAGTTAAATTAGCCGTTCGTACCTTATGCACAGCTTTATTTTGTAATATGAAAATCCTAATCTCAAACTCTTCTGCAGGCATCTCTTTGGAAAGCTCCGTTGTAACTTCATGTGGCACTGGAGTAACTGCATGCATCCTCGCATTGGTCTCTCTCTCTCTCTCTCTCGCTCTCTTTCTCTAATATTTTACTGTATTAACATTTGCTTGATGGGTAGCTAGAAGGAAAACTCAGAGATTGGCAGTAGGTTATAGATAAGATATAATTTTCATCTTTTGTCCATTCAGTTAGTAGGAAGATTCCGAAATGATTCATCATAGCTTGAAATGGTGAGATTCCTATACTTTCACCCAAAAATGTTTGCATGCCAATAAAGCTGGTTTTGTGGTAAATGATTGTGTTGACAATAGAACAACCATGAAAATGGAACGTCACATGCATGTATTTTGCAGGGTCTCCACCGACTTGGGAAGCCTAATGTCGCTGTCTATGATGGATCTTGGACTGAATGGGGGGCACACTCCGATACACCTGTTGAAACCTCAGAGATTGTTGTGTGACATTATTGAAAGCTTCCAGCACTAAGCACAACACCAGGTTTCTCATACTCAGATTGTGATGAAAAAGGTTACAACAGCCAAAAACCATCGAATGCTTTGTCATAATTATCAAATGTCAGTTTTGTGTCTCTTTAAAATCTAATCTTGGGATGTTGAATTCGGAAATGTAATTTCTCTAGGCAAGTGGTGGAAGAGGGACGTTGGGGGTGGGATAAGGTGTCACATTTTGTTGATCTTAAAAATAAATAATCAGCACCATGATTTTCTTTTGCAAATCCAGCTGGTAATGGAGAGATTAATTCCACCTACTTGACTGCCCTTTAATCTAGCGCTTCACCTCCCTTCCCCCCCCCCCCTATCGTTTATTTGGCTTCATGGATTTTCATACTGGAAAAGGTCATAAATGTTTCATTAGAGCTTGTAATAACTTGATGTCTCCAACGAGTTTCTGCCAAATTGCAATGCCGGGCATCTTGATGACAGGTGCACTATATCAAGAGCCCCATGGTTAAATCACTTTTTGGTTGCTAAGAAAAGGTTGTGAAGTTACAGGAATCTGATGTTTGATCTCTCTCTTCTACCCAAAGGGTTTTCTTTGTTTTGTGTTGTGTTTTTTTTTTGGTCTTGTCTTCTTGGCAAACATTATTGTTTCCCTGCCAAATAAAGATGTGTTCTGCAGCGATTAGGTGGATCAGAAACTTTCTAGGTACAAAAAATTTATAAACTGATACGTTAGTTAAAATGGAAGTAGGGAAACATTTACAAGAAAATCAATGAAGAGGAAAAAATAGACACGCCTACAGCTAAAACATAGGGGAAGGAAGATATTCTGCTCGCAATGCAGCCTTGTCAATTCTCTGATGTGAGCAGCTGATTGAGCACTTTAGAAGGTTCAGATTGGATGTCACGATGTTTTGCTAACATTTGGGCAAGCTCCTTTGGGACCAAGCATTTCTCCTCCAAATATAGCTTCTCTTGAACCGCTGGAGATGCGAGGATGATTTGCACTTCTTCCGTGGGAGTTGCCTCGCAGGTTTCCTGCACAGAAAATCGTTTCCCCATAATTGTCTGATATCTATATATATATAATTCATAATATTTATATACTGGTTATTATTACCTCAAACCAAAAAGGAAAAAAGCATATAAATAACGAATCTGGTCGGACTATTCTGATTGGGATTGCCATCTGATCTGCCCAACAGTGGCAATCATGTGTCGAGGAGAAATATGAGGGGAAAATGCCACATCCCCTCCCCTTCATCCTTTGTGGCACGCTTTTCAACTCTCTCCTAAAGTCTCGCGTATTTATCGCTTAACTTCCTTACGTTTCTCACCTGCTTTCTTTAACTGTTTCCTGAACTCTCTCCTCTCTCTCGAACAGTTCTTAGCTCTTACCGAGATTGGTATTATTGGCCCCAGCCCACTTAAACCCGGCCATAGCTACATGGCAGGGGCCGGGCCTCCCAAATGACAGTGGTTCGAACCCACTGTTGTAATTGTCACTAGTTCTAAGGTGACAATAGGCCATTTCAATGCCGAGAGCAATTTCCCAGTGCTTCTAAAACTTCATGATCAATTATGAGGGTTCATTTCAAGCCTAAAGACCCGAGCCAAATTAGCCGCGATCTTCATATATGACAAATAAATAAACTTATAACTACAAGTTAAGGCGCTAAAAGAGAGGTGAATGAGAAAAGTGTTGGAACTTGGCCGTGCATGCATTTTCATAAAAACTAGCTAGCTAGCTATTCTATATACGTGCAAATTCGAAAATATATGGAATATGGCAAGAAGAAAACTTTCTTTCTAAGCGAAAGAAGAAAAAAAACTTTCAGTTAAAAAGTTGTTCCAAAAAGTGAAGAGTCCTAGACTATGACCATCATGATTGTGAAACTCAAACTAGATAGCCACCAAAATTCCAAATCAAAACCACAAACCTGGAATGACCCCATGAGTTCGAGAATCCCAACTTGGGCCTGCATGTACTTCACGTACTTGGAAGCAGCGTCGAGCATCTCAGCTGTGTTCATTTTAGTGCCCCCAGGGATCATCTTCCCTAGCTCTTGAGTCTTCTCAGTGATCTTCCTTCTCCTTTCCCGAGCCGCAATGCTCTGTGCCGACACAACTCTTTCATCAGTTTTCTTTAAACACTCAACATTTTGGGTGCAATCAACTTGTGGACAACAATACTCAGGCATCGGGGAGAAGAGGCCGTCAGGTAAAAACGCAGGCACGGAACAAGAATTTGGAATAAGCCCGTCAACGAAAGTTGGTGCAAAATCCAAGCAATATTCATTCTCGTAGCATCTTTGGCGTTTTGGGTATAAGCAGGGATCAAAATCTAGTTGAGGTGTTAAAACTTCAGAGAGAGAGATGAGAGGATCACAAGGAGAGAAGTATGGCAGAAGATGGCTGTAATCTTCAGGGTGGAGGAAACCCTCGGGATCATACAGTGGTTGAAGCAAGGTGTTTGAGAGATCAAAATTGTCGGCATAGCTGAGGAGCTCTCCTGCTAGCTCTGCTTGCTGGAAATTACTCATTTCTGAGTTCAGGTTTTGGAGTGCTCCCAACTTGGAGTATGTAGTCAAGGCCATGGCTGCAGGTTAAAGCCTGGAGAAGAGACAAAGCATGATCATTTACACGGCGACCATAACCTTAGTTAAAGCATCAAACTGACGCGTACCAAATTCTTTTTCCTCACCAACTAGCTAAATGCTTTTTAGCAGGTTTAGTAGTTTTAGAGATTAGCTAAAACTGAAGTGTCGGCACAAAAAACAGAAGTAAAAAGGTAGCATGAACAGCTAGCTGAATCGTACATAATCCTACTGGGGCAGTATATTATCCAAAAATTTTGATAGAGAAAAAAATAAACGCGAAGCATGCGCCATGCAGATATTAAGTGCAGAAATAGATCGAATCCGAGAGAGAGAGAGGGAGGGAGAGGGAGAGAGAGACCTGGTGAAAAGACGCTGTCCAAGGAAGAATCCGTTGTTTGTTGAAGTAGACAGAACCAGACCTCAGACGACCTTTACTTGTACAAAACTATATAAACTGCCATTATCCTCACTGCCTCAGTGTACTCTTAAGTGTGTGTGTGTGTGTGTGTGAGAGAGAGAGAGAGAGAGAGAGAGGGGTGGGGCGGTTTGTGGGTTGAGTCGTTGAGATAAATCCGGGAGTGGAGGCTTGGAGCAGTTATCGACTTGCGAGGAAAGCTAGGCCTTTGCTTCATGGAAAACCGTTACTGGGCTTTTCAGCTTGGAGGGAGGCATCGGCAGCCTAAACCTTTCTTTCTTTTTTAAAGAATTTTCCGTAATACTTTTAATTTTATTTAAGCTCCCTGACCTTAGATTAATTAATTCAGTTATGTAATTATTCAATTTCAATAACATTTTTTTTATATAATTTAACATTTTCAACATGCACTTTTTTTATTTCTTTTTTCATTTTTTTTAACGATTCAATATTTAGACGACAACGTCCGTTTTTTCTACTATCGAAATCTCATATCAATCGCTATGGATCATATAAGTTATATAATCCTGGATATATAGAAAACTGATCAATAACCGCTGCAATATTATAAGATTTACATTTTTTTACCATGCTAATGGCTTAATTGTGATTTGTCCTGCATATTTCTCTTCTTTGTGTGGAAATGGTCAACATAGTATACGTGTGTCCCGCCATGTTTGTGCACAACGTTGTCTTCAAGTCTCGAAAAATTCCTTGTTTTTCTGTACTGGTAGCTAGGGACATGGTGTTCGTCAAAACCTAAATTCTCTTAATGTACTCCGCAGTCTTCTTTCCGGCCTTCAGCTCCCCGCGCGCTAGCTTTTACTACTTTGTGAGGTTTAGATCATGTCAAATGGGGAACCAGAACATAAAATGCTCTATTTATTGTTTCTCTCTAATTTGATCAGATTTCCTAATTTTTAGTACGATGATTAATCTTCTTGGTGAGGATTACATGTCAAAGGAATATTAACACTGATCTGATCATCTCCTTCGATCAAATATCATCCAGCCTGATCTTCTTTGTCCAATCTCTGTGGCAAATATAACTTATACCAGTCTAATCTGAATCAGTTATCTCCATCTGTACAAGTGCAAGGCCATGCTACCGAATATATACCGAGTCTAAAGAAAACTAGAAAGTACCAGCAATTTCGATGATTTTTTCAAACTCTTAAATATGACCATTGACATGCATGCAGGCCGGTAATTCTCTCTCACTATCTCTGTGTCTATGTCGGTTTCTATCTCCCCACCAAACAAAGAACGGAGAAAAAGTAGGAGAGAAAGTGGGGAGAGGCGTAAGGTCTGTGTTCTTCCATGCGCCCTCTTTCTTTCTTTCTTTTTCTTACGCTTTTCATTCTCCTTTCCCATATATTTGAAGAGCTTTCTTCTTCTTTTCTCTTTTACGTGAGATATTTACTACTAATTCGATGACGGAAACTTCAGAAATGGAGAAAACCGATTCTGATATGAAACAAGAGCAAAAGCCATCTAAGGATGGGAAGAATAAAGATGTCAGATTGAAAAATATTGTAGAAGATGAAGAAGAGAATGGAGAGGCAAATAAAGAGGATCATGGGCACGAGAAAGAAGGGGTGGTAGCTGATAGTGGAAAGAATGTAGCTGAGATTTTGGGGAAGAATGTGGAGAAGGATCAGGAGGAGAGTACTGCTGAAGCTGAGAGAAGGGATGTTTCACCATCTACTGTAGTTAGGAATAATTCTTCGGCGCCCAGGGAAGAAATCAAATTCCTCTCGCATTTGAAAGAGCGTGAGAAGGCGGCATTGGCCAAGCTGAAAGCGAAGATAGACGAAGTTATCCGTTGGAAGGTGGCAGTGAATGATGAGGATAGAAAGAATGTCAACGAGACAACGGATCAGGAGAAGAAAGATGAAGCTGAAAGAAGGGAAGCACCGACAATTGAGAACAGTTTATCATCTATAGAGGATAGCAACTTCCCTTCTGATTGGCAAGAATATGAGAAGAAAGCACTGGCCGAGCTGAAAATGAGAGTTGAGAAAGCGATTAATGACAATGATTTGTTCAAATCTAACAAGGAGCGAATGCATTTAGAAGCAATTGCAAAATCAATATTGGAGAAAGAGAGCAAAGTGGAAGGCAAAAAAGAAGAAAGTACAGAAGAGGATGGAAAGTTGGTGATCGAGGGGAAAGCAGAAGAAAAGGCCGAAAAGAAAGACGACAAACAGGGCAAAGATCAGTCCAAACAAGATATTCATGACGAAAAGAAGAATCTCACAAAAGAAACTGCAAAGGAGAGCACCGATGTGACTCTTGAGAAAGAAAAGGTCAACGTAGATAAGGATATTGCCCTCTGGGGGGTATCATTACTGCCTAGTAAAGGAGACAATGCCACTGACGTAATACTAATGAAGTTTTTGAGGGCTAAAGAGTTCAAGGTCAATGATGCTTTCGAAATGTTAAGAAATACCCTTCACTGGAGGAGAGAAAACAATATAGATTCGATCTTGGACGAGAACTTTGATGCCGATCTTCACTCGATGGGTTACATAAATGGCCTGGACCGCCAAGGTCGCCCCGTATGCTACAACAATTTTGAGTTGCTTGGGGATAATGAGATGTATAACAAGATACTCGGGACCGAAGAGAAGAGAGAAACATTTTTGAGGTGGAGGGTTCAGATGATGGAGAAGGGAATTCAAAAGCTTGACTTCAAGCCTGGTGGTGTCTCCTCATTGCTGCAAATCAGTGATGTTAGAGACACTCCAGGTCCCTCAAAGAAGGAGCTTCGGATGGCGATAATACAATTGGCTATTGGGCTATCCCCGGACAACTATCCTGAAATTGTTGCAAAAAATGTAAGGACATGTACTTTACACCCATTAGTCTTCTCCAGGTTGCAGCTCATGTTTTAATCCATGGTTTAGAATATCTTGAACTAAAATTTCTGTGACGAACCTAGAAAGATAATTAATCCGCATGCTTTTCTCCAAAATTTCTGTGACGAACCTAGAAAGATAATTGTTCCTTTCACCTAGTTCATGACTGCAGTAGTGAATATCTAGATTTCCCCAGGTCATGAAAAATCAAGCTCTGTCTGCCCTGCCCTCCCCCATGGCGCCATTGTTAACCCATATTCAGAGCGGAGCCGGGCCGGGCTTTGCCTAAACACACATTCAGTGGCAATTTTTTTTTCTTATATAGTAGGGAATTTTCAATACCCTTTCTAATTAGATGGTTCAATTTAGAAAGAGATAAATATAGCATATAGGTTCTACATTGTTAAATGTTTATTAATTATGTGGCAATGTAATAGTACAATATCTAATAATTAATGTATTAAATATCTTTCTTTTTAAATTAGATCATGTAATTCAGGTAGAAAATAGGTAGAGTATATTACCCAACATAGAAATGAGACTAATGTACATTTTTTTTGTAAAATCTTGCACTGAATTTTTCACTTGTGCGTTCTACTTCCAATGAACCATTAAAGTTCGGGCGCGTCTTTGCTGCACTGCTCGGGCAGGTGTGGGTCCCGAGCGGGACCTACACCCCTCCCTCACAATCCGCAGTGGGATTTGTTGCAGTTCGTTCAGCCCAACTGCAGCAGACCCCGTCGGGATACCTTAAAGGATGTATTTGACTAATATTTTTTACTAGTCTGAAACTGCCTATTTTATCTTATTCTGGGATGCCATTGATGGTTTACCACATGTATTTGCTGCAGATCTTCATCAATGTCCCTTTCTGGTTTTACGCCTTTACAGCTCTTCTATCACCCTTCTTAACCCAAAGGACTAGAAGTAAATTTGTGTTTGCACGTCCGGCCAGGGTTACAGAAACCTTGCTCAAGTGAGAACTCTCAAACTTATCTTTGCCTCTGTGCATGCAAGTGGTCTACCTGAAACCACTGGAACTAATTTATAATTAAAAGCATCATTAATGCAGGTACATTCCTGCGGAGGAAATTCCTGTCCGTTGTGGGGGCCTTAAGCGGGAAAATGATTCGGAGTTCTCGAATGAACATGCTGTCATGGAAGTTCTTGTCAAGGCAGGATCAACAGAAAATATTGAGATACCTGTACTAGAGGTACACACAGATTCTCCAAGCTCATGTGAATTATATAAATAGTTACTAATGGATCTTCAATTCCACATGATCTTGCTTCGGCTCAAGTTGGACAAAACACCAGAAACAGCTTGGTTGGTCTTTTAGTAGACTGTAAAACTCTTATAGCAAGCGATTTCCTAGCGGTCTAACAGAAAAATGCGTTCTTCTTTATGTTAACAGGCTGGAATTACTTTGATCTGGGACCTTTATGTCTCGGGTTGGGAAGTGAACTACACGGAGGAATTCGTACCAAGCCATGAGGAATCATATACCATTATTGTTCAAAGGGAAAGGAAGATAGGTGGGCAGGAGGGTCCGGTTCGTAACTCTTTCAAGAACAAAGAATCAGGAAAAGTCGTGCTTGTAGTTGAGAATTTATCGTTCAAGAAAAAACGTGTTCTCTACCGATACAAGATCAAGAACAGCTCCTGATCTTCTTAAGCTCCTCGACTATATATATCGCACTTGGTGAAGTTAAATAAACCACTGTGAAAATACTACTACTTTTCTGTTTGCTATGTTTGTACAAGAATAATAAGAATTTCCACCCAAAAAACAAGGTGGGTTTTTATTAATTCATATTGAGTATAATTACAAGAGAGTGAGAAGGAAAGTATTTGAGACTAAAAACGTTTGAAACAAATGAATGGAGTTGCTCACATCCAAAAGAAAATGGACGCAGACATTCAACCAGAAAGGATAAAATCTAGCAAATTAGGTTAAAGAGGAGAACATATATATATATATATATATATATATAACCGTTGGATGACCGGATGGACGGAGCAGATTGCCTTCGGAGACAATCGCTCCCTATATTAAGTTCACGTTCATGTTCAAAGTTCACAGGATCAACCATTCGAAGACGATGGTTTTCAGGCACTCCCAAGTTTGCTTTGATGTGGCGACCAATTTCGCCTTCCTCTCAGGAGACTGTCTTTCGGGTAGAATTTATGTTTTTTGGACTATTCTCCAATCAGGTGAGAGATGCCTTCGTGTTGGAAGTAAATTTTGAGATAGCTCTCGACTTTTTCCTCGTGTTTGAACGCTTCTTGCGGAGGGCATGCGCGAATTCCGGCGGTACTCGGTGCGCACGTGGAGCTAAATCCCCATGAAACGGAGATAAGACCTGCCTTCGATCCCGCTCGTACAGATTTAGGGGTTTGTACCGGCGGCGAATTAGTCCACCATCATGCAGTGGAGAGGAAGGTGGTGTTGGGTTTTGGGCTTTCGAAAGTGTTGAGGCCGGCGTCTCATGACCCACTAAGGCTGGGTCAAATTTCGAAGTCCAGGTAAAACGTAGAAAGTTTGGGCTTCCACACTGAGTCCAGTCCAATTACTAAAAGTGATTTTAATTAATTATATCCAGAAAAGAAAAAAAGCATGCTGTCAAGAGATCGATTCCGTAGTTCTCCTTGCAGTTGCAGGTTCAAATTCTCAGTCCAAGTAGACCGCCTGTGTGCGAGAGAAAGATATGGTATACTTATCGCTGAGACTCTGTTCACATTCGTGTGCCATTTTGAAACCCATTATAGGCTTCAAACAGAAACTCACGTTTATCTCTTCAAGAAGCGTTTCGCGGAGTATCCCCAGAAGGAACTTTTGTTTCTGCGCGAGGCCGATTGAGCCAAGTGGACTCACTTCTTCCTCTTCAACGCTTGAAAATCAAGTCCTCGACGATTCTCCTCTTTCTGGTACCTTTTCCACACTTCAGTTACATCAAACCTTCCAATCATTTATACACACACATATATGTAATGTGAGTGTTTTGCATAAACAAGTTTGTGAGGGCGTGACACAGCTATGGTTGTGGTTTGATGTAGGAATGGAAGGTGTTCTAGTGAGCTATCTATTTGGCAAGAGGAAGGCGACGGAAGTTGCTCACTCGTAAGTACTTGATCATCGAATTCTTCCCAAATGTGTCTTATATCGTTTTGTATAAAGAAATGGTTAGTGTTTTGATTCGTACGAAGTCGCCTACCCTTATCTTTTGGAAAGGCTTCGCGGAGTGAAATGTTAGATTCTCTAGACATTATTATTTTCTTTTTGTTCTTCTCAAATGCTATGGCTGTACCACTGCAGTAATTACTGGTGTCAAAAATGTGCTTTTAGAAGACCCCTTTTGTAATGCTTTGCATATGATTCTTTTATAGGACAGAAAGCAATCGCCTGCAGGCTGCAGCAGCCAAATTCATAGGAACACTATAAACAATGGTGACAACGATTTTATTTTCTCTCTTTTTTCTTTAATGCTTTGGTTTTCGTTGAGGGTGTGGGACTGTTTGTAAGGTGTTCATCTGCGTGTATGTACATTTGTGCTTGTGTATAAAGTTGTTTTGATAAGAAACTTTGATGCAATTTTTTCTTTTAAATGAGTATAGAATTTTACCCATTGTGGATTGCTCCTTACAAACTTATTGTCCTTTAATCCTGATTGGTTCAAGTCGTACTTTATGCCCCTGACATAATTTATCGAATCCTGATCAGTTTTGGTCAGCATTAGCAGCAGAATGTTCGACCATGTCGCTGTCCTTTGACTACTAAGTGCTCAATTATAGGAAATAACTACCCATTCTAGATATGGCTTTCTGTGATTGGGAATTCAATGGTCATATACAGACACACACCCACACAGAGATATAACAGAGAGTTGAACTTTGGTTAACTGAGATTTAAATAGCTTTCTTCTATTACAAAGCATATGCTTCTCTAAGTTTATATGCCATTCTTAAATTAATAAGCCATGTGCTGCTTGTGATTGGTTCATCAAGGAAAGGAGGTTGTTTTATGTAACGTGATTGGCTTTTTTAACGGTGAGCTGTAACGAGCTCAGGATGAGTCATTTATCAACCTATAGATGTAGACAAATATTGTCTAGGCCAGTGGCAATGCTGCTGGATGCTCTCTAATTCACCCAGCACCTTCTCTTGACCAATACATTAATATTCATTTTCTCTTTTTGTGTTCCATTGCAAATGTGTTCTGACTTCGAAATTCTATTGGATCCGTATACCAGGGTATGGAAACATGTCATCCAGAAAGGGGATACAGTCATTGATGCCACTTGTGGCAATGGATATGATACCTTAGCAATGCTCAAAATGGTGGCTGATGAATCAGAAAGGGGATGTGTTTATGCCATGGACATTCAGAAGGATGCTTTAGAAAACACTTACTCTTTGTTGGAAGAGTCTCTCAATCCAACTGAGGTGCCTATATATGTTTATCTTTGTTTTATATTTTACCCCCAAGGGTTTACCCCCAAGGGTTTGGTGTGGTGGTAAGGCTTCGGCTTGGGTTCTAACATGTCCCAAGTTCGAGCCCCAACATCCCCATTATCGCCCTTGACTTATCTGCTCCCTGGGTTGTGGGGTCGGTCCAGTGGGCCGGGGTTTGTACTTCAGGGTTGAGCCAAAAGGGTCCGGCTTTGGGGAATTTCCTCGTCATCAAAAAAATATTTTACTTTGGATTCCTCCAAGGAAAAGGAAAAGCCATAGAGTTATATTCAGGAGGTGTCAACCTACTAATTGTGGACAATGAAGCAAAGTTACTTTTGACAGAGTTACAGAGCTGTAATTTTGTTTTATGCCTCCTGGAGTGTCTTTCCCAAGCATGTACATATGCGACTGACCTTCTTCTGTATAACTCATTTCTCATTATATATACAGTGAGATTACTGTGAATTAATTACTTAACCTAAAAAGGAAAAGGAAAATAAAAGTGTTCTTGTGAAATGTCAACGCAAATATGATTCCAAATGCTGTTAGATCATCTCGAATCCTATATGCTATGATTTAATTTTTTGTTTCTGTCACATTATTTAGACCTTCCTGTCCAAATATTTACCTAGAAACATGAAATTATAGACACAAGTACTATTAACCCTACCCATATTGCTGGGATAATACATCTGGTGGTACAGTATACTGGTCTTTTGGAATTGGGAACATATTGTGGGGTTATGTGCTGTTCTCATGATATTAAAAAGGCTGATGCAATTGCTTATGGGTTGCAAACATATGCAGAGACAGCTTGTCAAGCTCTTGCAGATATGCCACAGTAAACTGGACAAAGTTATTCCAGAGAATGCCTCCGTGAGGTACTCACTCTGACTTGTGCTTAAATAGTAATAAAAAACAATTTGATGACTTGGGTGCTTTCAGGCTTGTTGCTTTCAACCTAGGTTTCCTTCCAGGTGGTGACAAAGCAATAATCACAAAGCCAGAGACAACATTACTTGGGCTGGAAGCTGCAAAAAAAATCATCATGTCAGGAGGGCTTATCAGCTTAGTGGTTTACGTGGGGCATCCTGGCGGATGGTGATACTTCTGCTCTGCTTTATTCTTATCAACAAATTTTTTATGTCTGCTTATATTGCTTTGCAGTCAATGATCTCTCTGTTATCTGACTCATCAATCAATTGTGTCTTCCTTCGGTGAACTTGTCATGAAGGATGTTAGCAAAATCAGAAGTTTAATAAGCCTTTAGCACATTGATAGTATCACTTAAAACTATA
Organism: Myrica gale; assembly: GCA_963930655.1. NCBI lineage: Eukaryota > Viridiplantae > Streptophyta > Magnoliopsida > Fagales > Myricaceae > Myrica > Myrica gale. Next base: position 20,131,446 of record OZ005617.1, on the reverse strand, counting down.
AGTTCATGATTGATGTTGATCTCATCAGTAAAATGAACGGATGATGACCTTGGGTTGTTATTTGCATAGAATGTATAATTTGCCTGACATGCTGCTACAAAGGTGAAATAACAGGTTAAAGTATTGCATAGGTAACAATGTTGGATCTTTTTTAGGAGTTGATTTTGAGCTCAATTTGTAATAATTCAACTTGAGCCGAAGCATGAATGCCAAGCAATTTGATGTTCTATGGAGAAGGAAAGTGCATATGGAAGTCTTTTGTCCACTCACCAGAATTTTCAATCTTCAATCTATAAATCTGAGTCTTCAAAACCAGCTCTGGATTGAAGATTCAGATTTATAGATTGGTAGAATTTGTTAGGCGTAGGGACTGTGTCAAGAGTGGATTGGTCTATGCAATGCTTTAAAGATAAAGAACATGATGAATCTCATCTTGTGGAATATGGGCGTGATGCCATAGGTATGAACATTTGTTCTGATAATGATACATATTTGCGTTGTGTGTTGATATCTACAACGTTTGATATGTTGTGTTCTATATCTATTTCAGAAATGGTTTTTTATTCTCATTTCCATTAAGGCTTGGTCCTTGAGATGTAATACTTGTTCCAATATATACTAACTGAATCTCATTTTCTGTTGCCATCCAGGCAAGAATGGGAGACCATACAGACTTTTGCTTCTAATTTGCCAGTTGATGACTGGGTTTGCTGCAAGTTCCAGATGTTAAACAGACCTTTGGCTCCGATCCCCATTTTCTTATTTAAAAGATGATTCCCAGTTGCTAGAATTTTTGTACCATATTTACCTTTTCCTACACTGTCTTCTACATATGTATAAATATTGTAAAGCCATTTAATTTGCGGTGCCTGACTTGCCTCTTTCGTGTTTATGGTATTCTTCATGTTATGTTTGCCTCATTTGTGTGATGCTTAGCGAAAGGAGAATTCCATCAATGTTTGGGTGAATTTCATCAATGTTTTGTCCTCTTTGTGAGGTAGAATCACTCCGACGAATTTTGATTTTGATGTCTTTCTTTCACTTTTTCCTTTATTATCTACAAGATGCTATTTCAGTTGTTACTTCTGTGAAGGGTAATAGGACTATTTAATGAATGAAAAAGCAAAATATAGCAAAGAGCAAGCTACACTATTTAAAAGAAATGGAGAAAAATCATTTGTGTGCTCCTAAACTACTAAAGTAATCTCCTATGTGGTCTCAACTAATAGCACTTTTAACATATCTTCCTTTATTGTCCTTATCCCAAAGAAACAGGGGGCAGTGGATCTTAAGGACTTTCGTCCTATCAGTCTTGTGGGGGGTGTGTACAAGATTCTAGCTAAGGTGTTAGCTAACAGATTGACGGTTGTGCTGGACAAGATTATTTCTCCGTCCCAGAACGCCTTTGTTAGGGGGAGACAGATTCTAGATTCAGTGCTCGTTGCGAATGAATGCGTTGACTCCAGGTTGAGGTCGGGGGTCCCAGGTGTGCTTTGTAAGCTGGATGTTCAGAAGGCTTATGATCACGTGAATTAGAAGTTCCTTATTTATCTTCTTCGTCGATGTGGCTTTGGTGAAAAATGGTGTAGTTGGATTTTGTTTTGTATTTTGACGGTGAAGTTCTCCGTTCTTGTTAACGGATGCCCGCATGGTTTTTTCGGTAGTTCGCGGGGTTTGCGGCAAGGGGATCCCCTGTCTCCTCTCCTTTTCGTGATTGTTATGGAGGCACTCAGCCTCATGCTGGGGAGGGCGGTTGAGCATGGCAGTTTAGAGGGTTTCTCGGTGGGTGGTGGTCCCGGGGAGAGTGTGATTATCTCTCACTTGTTATTTGTGGACGACACTTTGGTTTTGTGTGGGGCGGTGGAAAGCCAACTTCGGAGTCTTAGATGCCTCTTTTTATGCTTTGAGGCGGTCTCGGGTCTTAGAATTAACTTGTCTAAGTCCGAGGTAATCCCCATAGGTAATGTTGAGAATGTTCATGCTTTGGCAGGTATCTTGGAGTGCGGGGTGTCTTCCTTACCTATGAAATACTTGGGGCTTCCTTTGGGGGCTAGCTTTAAGAGCGTGCAGATTTGGGATGGTATTCTCAAGAGGATGGGGAGAACGCTCGCTGGTTGGAAGTGCATGTATCTTTCCAAAGGGGGTAGGTTCACTCTCATCAAGTCTACTCTGTCTAGTCTCCCGACTTATTTCCTTTCCTTGTTTCCTATTCCGGTGGCGGTGGCGAATAGGTTGGAAAAGCTCCAGACGAGACTTCCTCTGGGGTAGTGATGATAATGTGCGCAAGTTTCATCTCCTGAATTGGGAGTCGGTGTGCTCCCCTCTCGAGTTTGGGGGGTTGGGGCTTCGTCGGATTTCGCATCTGAACAGAGCTTTATTGTGCAAATGGTTGTGGCGCTTTGTGCAGGAGCGAGGCAGTCTTTGGCGAGGGGTCATTGTTGCTAAGTATGGGTGTGATGCCGGTGATTGGAGAACTACCCCTTGCAGGGGACCTTATGGTGTTAGTCTCTGGAGATTCATTAGTAGGTGTTGGCCTGCCTTTAGCCAACACTCAAGATTCCTGGTTGGCAGTGGCTCGAGGGTGAGCTTTTGGCATGATTGGTGGTGCGGGGATAAACCGTTATCTGTGGCCTTCCCAAGTGTTTATTCATTGTCTCGTTGCAAGGTGGCAATGGTGGCAGACTGTTTGGCGGGGCAGGCTAGTAATGTTGTTTGGAATGTCCCCTTCCTTAGATCTGCTAATGATTGGGAGGTGGAAGATTTCTCCGCCTTCTTTTCCTTATTGTATGGCACTTCGATTCGTTGGGGGGAGGAAGATAGGTTGTCTTGGGCGGGTACTAAGAAGGGCGTCTATTCGGTTTGTTCTATGTATTCTCTTCTTGCGGGGGGAACAGATTGTCCTTTCCTTGGAAAATCGTATGGAGATCGAAATGCCCTATGAGAGTCTCCTTTTTTGTTTGGGAGGCTATGCATGACAAAATTCTTACTACTGATAATCTAAGGAGAAGAGGAATTTGCATCGTTGATTGGTGTTACCTTTGTTGTGGGGATGGTGAGTCGGTTGACCATGTACTCCTTCATTGTCCTTTGGCACGTGGTCTTTGGAATCACATCTTTAACATTGCGAATTTTCATTGGGTGATGCCGGAGAAGGTGGTGGATGTGTTGTGGTGTTGGCATCGGAGGCTTCATAACCCGTTCGCCAAGGCTATTTGGAGAATGATTCCTTTATGCATTTGGTGGTGCCTTTGGAGGGAAAGAAACTCTAGATGTTTTGAGGCTGTTTCGTTGACTTTGGATAAGCTTCAGAGTTTGTTGTTACTTACCCTGTTTTCTTGGGCTAATGTAATGTTAGGATGCCCTTTTTTGGATTTTCCAGATTTCCTTAGCTTTGTTGCTTGTTTGGACTAAGCGTTTTCGGTATAGATCCTTGTACGGTTCTCGCTTTTGAATAAGATTGGCTTATTTATCAAAAACATATTAAGCCTTATAATTATCAAATTTTATCAATTTGTACCTATAAAAAAATTCGATTATCATAATCGTGTCACATATATTATAAATGAGTAATGCAATAAGGTTTTGGCCATCAAATTTTATTTTAGAGTTCAAATTGATTTTTAAAAAATGGAACAGAGCATTAGCAAGCTACACTAAAACTGCTTAGGAAATAAAGCTACCCCACTTGTCTTTAGCGTTAAAAAAAAAAACTATACACTAAACCATGGTCGCGTAACAGTCAAAAAGCTTACCATACACTATACAGCACTAGGACTGGGCGCGCGGGATCAATTGACGTGCAATGTGAAAAATTGGGAGAACCAACTAACGATCGCGATGGGACTCGAACCCACAATCTCCCGCTCCGGAGGCGAGCGCCTTATCCATTAGGCCACGCGATCACATGCACCTACACTTTCGACAGAATATATACAAAAATTATATATCCCTTCTTTTTTGCGAGTCAAACTCAAACGTATGTAATGAAAATTCATTAAAAACAGACTTCCAAGCCTTTGAAAGAGCATATTTAATTGTGCTTAGATCCACCCCTACTGATACCGTTTGTCTAAGTCATGTGTTGCACGTCCTTCCCAAATAAAATATTTTTTAAGTTATAACGTTTGGTTTATTTGAAGAGCCCCTTTTGTTTAATCTATTTAGTAATTTTGCTTTACCTTTTTATGGTTTTTTTTTTAAATAAACTATTCACACACATCATGCTATAACAAGTTTGAGACATGCACCTTTTAACTATTAATATATATTCTACACCTTCTATCGATTTTTATACCAAAATAACGATAAAATGACATTGACCCACTTTGCATATGTTGAGAAATATTGATGTCAATTCATTAAGTCGTATTATATATTATTGTCAAACGAAGGACGTATATAATTTAAGATGAGTAGTCATAAAGTATCATGTGTCAAATCAATTAGTGTATAGTATAATGTATCCAGTATTGATAGTCAGAGGTTGTAATATATTAAATACCAATAGTTTGTAAATATAATGTATCAAAGATCTATAATGGGTGGGTGAAAAATATATTTATTCTATTATTTTTCAAATGAATAAGTAAGAGGAGAAGATAATCGAGCCTTAGGTGAATGCGACCATAATATCTCCTCACCTACTACGAAAGCAATGAGAAGAGAGTGAACTATCTTGTTTCTTTGTTACTTTGTTTTGTCAATATCAAGGAGCCTCTTTACATACCCATTACCCGAATTGAATTGTCGATAAAGTAGTTTAAAAAAAAAAGGAGTTATGCTTGTCCACGTGCTGAATGATTCAACCCTCTCGCAATCATATTTTCAAAGTTCCTAAATCATATATAATCTTTGGTTGTTGATGACGGTCCGATGGAGACTATCGGTTTCTTATACATTGCCTGCCTAATTCAATTAATCAAGAAAAGGAACAAAGTTGACAGAAAAAGTGTCACTTTTATTCCACCAGAATCGAATGTCACTGTCTCAGTCAAGAAAAATTGAACGGGGGACGGCAACCGACCAAGATTTTCTCTCTGTAGACTTTGAAAAGATCGCTTCTTCCTTTTGTTTCTTTTCTTTTTCTTTCTGTCTACTTTTTTAAAGATACCTTCACCTTATCGTTGTTTGTTTGTAGAAATTTTGGAGTTTTAGAAATTTTTGGTATTGAGGTTTGTGAAAAGTATAAATATTTTATAGAAAAGTGAGGAGAGAGAAGATTTAATTGAATAGTATAATGTTATTTTATAATTTAATGAGGAGAGAAATTATTTTACGATTGTTTGGAAATTTTTAGGGGTGGAAATTTCCGGAGATAAACGCCATTGCTCATTCTCCTCCTACCCTTTTATATTGCATAATTTATATTGATCTTATAAATAGATAATTAACATTGGCCGACCATGTTCCTTAATAGTCAAGGTTGTTCTTATTATAAATTTTATAACAAAAAAATAGTTAACAGGTAAAACCTCTTTTACCTTTTCTTGGTTCAGGATATTCGTAATTTTCTGTTCGAATTTCAGAGTTAAATTCGAAAAAAGATAGACGGAGTAAATAGACTCCACATTATTTAATGATGTCCATATAAAGTTATAGACAATATAGATTTATTTCTTTCAGAATTAATGTACAATTCAGACAAGAAATTGCATAACATTAAGGGTGAACATTTGTTCCGGTTCAAACCGGAACATCTAGTTCCGGTACGGGTTCCGGCCATTTCCGGTACCGGAAACGGATCCCATTTTATGGAAATTCCAGTTCCGGTATAATTTTTTTAAATTTCAAAATATGTTGTAATTTTAATTTAGTGTCTGCCTCTTTCAATTTGGATTATTTGATGAATGTTGTTTAGATATCTAGTTGTTTACTTATCGGTATGGTTAATTGTTTGTTTAATATTTTTTTGTAATTTTAATTTAGAGTTTATTTTGATATCTTAAAATAGTGAAATATTGTTTTTAAATTTAGTTATTTAATTATAATTTTTATTTTATTTCGGACAATATTTTGAACTTTTAGAATTAGACAACAATACAGTATTTTATTTTGAAAACTGGGTCATGGGTCCTTACCTAACATTCCCATCTCGTATATTTTTATCTTGATAGAAATCTTCATTCCATCTAAATGTAACCCATTTAACAGATTTGTAATATAATAACATTTATATTACTTAATTCAAGTTGTTTTCATAAATCCCATAAAAAATTAGTACAATCTGATAAATGGACTTCTGTGTACTCTACTGACCCTAAGGGTGGGTTTGTATGGTAAAATTTTTGGTATTGAGTTTAGTGTTGGTATTGGGTTTAGTGAAAAAGTGAAGAGAGGTAATATTTTATAGTTTTTATAGTTTTTTATATTTTTTGATGGAAGAGAGAGAGATTATATTGGAGTATTTTATTAGGAGAGAGATAAAATTTTGGGTAAAATTTTAGTAACAAACGCAGCCTTAGAATAATTCGCGGCAAAAGAAACGACCCGTATTGATGAGCCATCTGTATCGCACGGTTATAGTTCATTACTGACTAGTATCACGTGTAGAACTATGCTTCCTTTGCGGGTTAACCTTGAAGACTGTCTGCTACACTTCCATACAAATATTTATGGGATGACTGACACGTATCCACATCTCAAAAGCGATATGGTACTGCGGGTCCCACAGTAAATTCAAAGCAATTGATGATCCATAATTGCTTTGCATGGAAGGAGGTTTTTTTTTTAATGGCATGGGAGGAGTTCAATCGTTTTTAAAGGTATTTTATCAAGTAAAATTTCTTATTAAAATTACAAGGAGAAAATACAATTTTTTCTCGTAAATTATCATTTTTTTTTTGCACCTTACACCCTAAATTACAAATTTTAATATATTACACCCTCTAACTATCAACTTTTGACACTTTGTATAATTTTTCAAATTTTGAGACTAAAATGACGATAATATCCTTGACCCATTTTATATATAGTAAAGATATTATTGTTAATTTATTAATTTATCAAGGGTATTATTGTCAAATAGAGAATGCAAAGTGTTTAATATCAGTAGTTGGAGGGTATAATGTGTCAAAATTGGTAGTTTAGAGTGCAAAATATTTAATATTGATAGTTTGATGATGCGATGTCTTAAAGATGGTAGTTTGGGATGCAATATGTCACTTTCCCAATAGTTTATGGATAGAAAATGTATTTTCCTCAAGTTACAATAATTTCCATTCCTATCAATTTAATTCATTTTACAAGCGGTAATTTTTAATAAATGAAAAGCTCAACCATTTATGTGGAAAGTATCAAAAGATGTTCATTTGGAGTATAAATGACACAATAAATGAATACATGGGATGTTGCCTGAGATATATATATATATATATATATATATATATATATATATATATATATATATATATTATTTTTTTTCTCACATAATTTTTTAGATCAAAGTCATTATAAATTCAAGTTTCGAAAAAAAAAACAAAACCAGGAGTTTTGACGTCACCAAACATGCTGTTTTACTGTCCTCCAATGGGCCAATGAGAAGGAAGGGTGCCTAGACGAGAATTCCTCTTTTCTATTAAAAAATGGTTTTTTTTTTTGACAACGTAATAGGAAATGAGTTTGTCAACGACTAGTTACCATGGCATTTCAGTAGAAACGGAACATGAGAAGGGCAATCTATGGACGGTGTCTGTCACCTTCTTGTTTGACTCTCAGCGGTAGAATATTGAGAGAGGAAGAGAGAGAAAACAAAGCTTCGAGAGGGAGATAGTCGATAGACGTCTGAATTGTCGTTTAATCGTCTTTTAAAAACCGTTTTGAAGTACTTTAAAAGAAGAAGAAGAATCCGGAAAGAAATATTCCGAGTCTGCAAATGGAAAGTGCGAGAAAGCGAGGGAATGTGAAGAGAAATTTTGAAAGATGTGTTCTTTCAGCTCTTAAGGAGGCTCCTTTTTATCTAGAGAAAAAATAAAGGAGGCTCCTTTTTACATGCAGTAATGGCCAGTGCATCCAATCCGTCTTGAACTAAGACCAAAGGTGAGAACAAGTTAAAAGCATTGCTCTTCTATTATGTGTTTAGATTCCATTTTCGGTTTGTTTCAATCGGATTGCGTTTGTTTAGATTGATCTGTTCCTGATTTTGAGCTGTGACTTTTAGTTCTTTCTTATCAAGTTAGATTGCATTGGTATGTTCGTACGTATGTTAGTGTTTCTGTTTGATGGTTGAATGTGATGCTTAGAGTTGTTTCTTGATACAATTCCATCATAAGAATGATAGGAAGTGCAAATATAAATTGCTAAAGTAGCAAAAGCTAGATTTGTTACTTGTTTTGCGTTCAACTTCTTTGTAAACGTGTTTTCGAGACGTGGAAGTGTTTTTTTCGGAAGGCGAAAGGCGACTAGCTCAATTTATCCGTTAAATGGATTTTCGAAACGTTGATGTGTTTATGTCGCAAGGCAAAAATTGGACTGGCTCTTTCGACATGTTAGTTATCAGACAGGGAAGACTTTCCATCTGTCAACTGATGAAACCCAGTCAAAAGGTGAGTAATGCACTCCTAATTGTTTGTAAGCGGTACTAGTTCTAAGCAGCTCAAATTTGGATATATCCTGTACGAGCTGCTTTCGATTTTCTATTGTCAACTTCCATTGCATTGGTTGAATTGGTGGTTTTCGTGTGTCATGCACCAAATATCAGTAAAATCGAGACTCAATGACTTACAAGAAGACTTGTATATGTGCCACCAGAGCAGATACAGAGAACTTTGGGCTAATAGATCTATTATGCATTCCTAATTGTTTGAGGAATGATTAGTTGCTTTGGGTCAAGCTATCCCAATGATGATTTCCCTGCCCTAGTGTGAAAGGGCCTTCGGTTTTTGGATGGTTGTGGGCGAACAGAGATTCAAAAGAATCTTATGGAAATATGATAACCTTGATTTGCCACTATGCTGATTTCTAGACATGTCTTGTGGTAGATAACTAAACATCTAAACAAGGTTTTGATATCTGATGGTGCACTGTATTCAGACTTATTTCCATTGTAGATTCCTTTTGTGATACTGATTACACTCCCCTTCAAAATAAAGCACTTAGTGTCCAATCGGAAGGCTATTATGTATAAAGGCTATAAAAGGACCTAACTGAAGCTAGTAATTAAGTTTACTAAGATAAAGGTGGTCAGCAAAGTCTATTATGTATATCCTTACAAAGAAGGTTAAATATCCCCTCTGGGATTAATCTTTTTGATCAATAATTTAATGATTGTTTGGAGCTGTATATGTTGTCCACATTGGGGGTAATTCACCTCATTTCTCATACCCCATTAAAGAAAAGTGAATTGGACTTTTTATTTCCATTTCCTGGTAAATATTGTCTAGTATCAAAAAAATATTGTGTCAACCTTTTACTGAATTCAGTAGTACTTTCATTTTTAGATTTAATGGATTTAAGTTTTCTTTGTAGTTCTCATACTGGTATTTATCTAATGCTTAGTATAGATTTACTTTCAGACTACTGTAAAATTTTGTGCTTCTGGATTGTTACTCAAAACTTATTTCCTGAACTCTCTTGTGGTGCAGTGCAATATACCTTGACGCTTCTACCAGGGCTGAAGCAAAGTTTGTGATTTCCTCTGTCTTAGGCAGTTTGTTTGTCCATGCATGTCATGTGTTCCTCGTACTATTCTAGAACTGGGGTGATGACAGAAAGTTCAGTATAATGGAATGAAAACAGAGCAAGGGTTTGATAGAACAGTAGGTATACAGAAAACAGTATCAGTATAATTCCATGGATCCTCAAAATGACGAATTCCAGCCCGCATCACAGTCCTTTATGCAGGACTCACTGAGCGAGATGGATACTAATGTTAGATCTCCCGACCTTAATATGTCTGAATTTAAACCAGTTCTTAATTACTCCATACAGACAGGTGAGGAGTTTGCTCTTGAATTTATGCGTGATCGGGTGAATCTGAGGAAGCCTTTGCTTCCAAATACTGATCCCAACTGTGCAACAGGTTATCTGGAACTAAAAGGCATTTTAGGCATCAGTCATACAGGATCTGAAAGTGGATCAGATATTTCAATGCTCACAACAGTTGAAAAAGGTCTGAAAGAAAAAGACTTTGAGAGAAAGGCCTCTTCTTTACATGAAAACGGAAGTAACTATGGGTCATTTCAATCAGTACCGCATACTTTTTCTGGGTATGACAGTGGTAGAGGAGTTGTTCATGGCTATGCCTCTTCTGGAGCCTCTGATAGCTCAATGAAAATGAAGGTTCTCTGCAGCTTTGGTGGAAAAATCCTACCTCGCCCAAGTGATGGAAAGCTGAGGTATGTTGGAGGTGAAACACGCATCATCTCCATAAAGAAGAACATTTCGTGGCTGGAGGTTATGCAGAAAACATTATCAATTTACAACCAAGCCCATGCTATAAAATATCAGCTTCCTGGTGAGGATCTTGATGCCTTGGTTTCTGTATCTTGCGATGAGGATCTGCAGAATATGATGGAGGAGTGTAGTGAACTAGAGGAAAGAGAAGGGTTGCAGAAGCTTAGGATGTTTCTTTTCTCAGTAAGTGATTTGGATGATGCTCAGTTCGGTCTGAGCAGTGTGGATCGTGATTCTGAGGTTCAGTATGTGGTTGCTGTCAATGGCATGGACATGGGATCAAGAAAAAGCGCAGCTCTGCATGGTCTGGTGAGCTCTTCAGTAAATGCTTTAGATGGACACGATATTGAGAGGGAAAGTAGGCTTGCAACAGACTCAAGAGGGTTTAGTACTTCAGGCATTATGGTCCCATCATCAACTCTTCGGTCTTCACCATCAATTCTACCAAGTTTATCAGATGCTTATGAAGCCCATCAACAGTTTTACCAAGGACAGCTGATGCATTATGGAGAATCTTGGCAGCGTCCTTTGTGCCTTGACCGGGATCCTTCTCATGACTCCCCTTTTAGGGAAATTTCTCCTTTGATAACTCTTTGTGGGCTTATGAATCAACAGGGGGATTTGTGTGTACGGGAGCCATGTAGTGCCTCAGGGGTGGAGAATTTAGAGGTGGCAACAAAGCAGGTGAGACCAAAATGTGATGGTTCTGTTCGGCAAAAGAGTGACACCAAAAAAGTTTGCTCCTCGGCGAAAGACTACACTGTTCCTTTACAGCCATATGATAGTAACTTGACAGACACTTTTCCTGTTGAAGAAGCCGGGGTCGTGGTTGCTGGACCTGAAGGAGATCTATCTTTGTTGACTTCTAAAACCGAGGTGAAGCATGGGAAACCTGAAAATCTCTCTTCATCGGCTGATGCTCTGAATCAGCTCCAGGTTCCTAGGTCTAGTGATGATGAACATTATTCCATATCTAGTAATGCATTTGCTCCTGGTTATGTGGATTCTGAGTCCAGCGCAATTGATCTGAGTTACATTGAGCAACCTGTGCCTCCTCAGAGATCCTACTATTCGGAGAGAATTCCTAGGGAGCAGGCAAAGTTGCTGAATCGATCGTCAAAGTCTGATGACTCACATGGTTCTCAGTTTCTCACGTCTCACTCACGTGCTGATGGCCAGCAGGATTTAGTTACAGAATGCATTGACAAATTGCATGCTAGAGATCTGGATTCCCAGACTGAACAGTCTACCTCAACAGCAAAGCTATTGTTTTCAGATGCTCATACCATTGCTGATGGACTAACCCAACTTCAACAGTACAACGAGTTCACTGATTCAATTTGTCAGATAAATTCAAACCTTTTACAGAATGTGAATTGTGACTTGAAGCACGAATCTCCAAACCCTGTGGATAATAAAGATGCTGGGAATGAGAAAACTGTTCTTAACTATGACCATGCAACAAACTGCACGGTAGATGGGCATAAGAAACCCTTGGCTGATGAACCTGCAGAAGCTGGATCAGAACTTCCAGCTGTGAGTCAGGTAGATTTCTTTAAGCACCACAAGGATACCATATCTGATCTTCCGCAGCTTCACTGGAGTGAGGCCACTGGCAAGGGTTCCAGTAATGATGGCACTAAGGGAGATGCACAGCCTTTTCCTTGGATGGAAAGCTCAACTAAAGATGTTTCTCAAGAAATTCCCTTAGGTGGTGAGTCCACACCAGTACAGAGGGAGATCCTCATTGACATCAATGACAGATTCCCGCGTGATATCCTTTCTGATATCTTCTCCAAAGCAATACTTTCTGAAGATTCATCTGGCATTGGTCCGCTGGAGAAAGATGGAGCTGGCTTGAGCTTAAACATGGAGAATCATGAACCTAAGCATTGGTCATATTTTCAGAAATTGGCCCAAGAAGGGTTTGTTCAAAAAGATATTTCTCTTATTGACCAGGACCATCCTGGTTTTTCATCTGCCATTGGTGAAGTCAAAGAAGGCGATCATGCATCTTATCATTTTACGCCTTCAGCAATAGGAGTCTCAGATGCGCATGTGGATTCCGAGCTCACTTTTGGGGAAGACAATCGAAAAGGGTTACCTGGAATGCTTGAAGCTGACATCAAAGTTCTTCATTCAAAGTATGATCCTTCCCAAGTGAATGGTGCTGAAAGTATGCAATTTGATGATGTGATGGAAAATCTAAGGATGCCAGAGTCAGAGTGTGAGGTATTCTTTTGAATGGATATTTGGTTTAAGGACTCACTTTAAGCAACTATTATTTTGCTAACTTACTTATCATTTTGATGTAGGAGGGGACTCGTGAATCCAGGCATATTGGTCTACCGCCTCTTGATCCTTCTCTTGGAGATTTTGATCTGAGTACTTTGCAGGTATAATTCATGTATGAACATTATCGATGTGTCCTATTATGGAACCAGAAGCTCTGGTCTGGTTCCATGGCCTAAGAAATATCCTTGAACATTCCTTGATTTTTTCTAAGAAGCAAGGTGCTGTTACATCCTCCTCGAGATGGAAATAATGACTTCTCAGCGTGTGAATTTGTGGGACTGACTTGCCTCCATGGAACTATTGATGAAACTATATTTCTAGTTAGAGCGTTTTTAGTTTACAATTAGATCATGGGGGCCTTTATATTTTCATGGTGCTATTTTATCAATAGGTGAAATATCATAGTACGCCTCATATTTATGGAGCAAAATCAAAGTGCCCCTCTTAAGTTCCAATTTGTATGATTTCAACCGGGGTTATTAGTTCATCTGAGACAGCGAGGAAGATTATATATCTTGCTTTGTGAGTTGTAGGACAACAGACTATTTTTTCTGCTGGTAGTGATAATCAAGTTCATTGCTTCCTGCTGGGGAGGAATTATCTCCCAAATTGCTTAGGTGTCTGGTTTATTGGTGCATGCAAGACCAAATATTGGGGAACTGTGGCATGTGTTTTTTAGGCCAACATGTGATTTAAATTCTATGCAAATCTAGATCTGTTTGTTTCTATTTTTTTTTCTCGTCATGGAATGGTGCTGAATCTGTACTACAAATTTCCATAGCCATGATTAAAGAATGGTCTTCACATAGTTTTTTTAATTGGAATAGGTCACTCTAAATGTAATAAACTCAAATTGCTGATACGTTTTGTTATAAACTGATAAAAAGTACTTTGATGCATGAATGGTATAGAGATTTTGGATTTTCTTATGGGCTTCAATTGTTTCAACTTTGTTATAGCATTTGCTTCCCCAGTCATTTAGCTGCTTTTTTGCATCTTCTGCCAGGATACACAGAACTTAATGCCTGCATTGGCATGCTTGCAACATGCCTAACATTGTATCTCTGTTAGTCTGAGATTGTTTGACCTACTTTTTTTCACTACCTTAAAGTCTGTCCTGCAACTTTTTGGTTATTCTTTCTTCTGGATACCTTTTATAGATTATAAAGAATGAGGATCTTGAAGAGCTAAGAGAACTGGGGTCTGGTACCTTTGGGACTGTGTACCATGGAAAATGGAGAGGAACAGATGTTGCCATTAAGAGAATAAAGAAGAGCTGCTTCACGGGTCGATCATCAGAGCAAGAGAGATTGGTAACTCTTCCTTAACAAATGGAACATATTCCTCTTATGGTGTATTGGCCACCTATCTCTATATCGTTACAAACCCTAAATGTATCATAAAAAAGCATATGAGGGTGGAACATAAGGGCACCTTTATTGCTTAAGTGGCAAGTATATTAATGCTTTCTTGCACAAGGCCATATTAGGTAATCTTTGCTGCTATTTCAGACCATAGAGTTCTGGGGGGAAGCTGACATTCTCTCAAAGCTTCACCATCCAAATGTGGTGGCATTTTATGGTGTAGTGCAAGATGGACCTGGGGGGACGTTAGCAACTGTGACAGAATACATGGTTGATGGTTCCCTTAGGCATGTTTTAGTTCGCAAAGATAGGTAATACATCCACTCATACGGTTCTTAAGTTTCAGTTTGGTACCTTTTGGGGCATGTACTAATTACAGACTATACACAAAATTCTACTGATAGTATTGTTACTTAACAAAGCATATGTTAAATTTATTAAATTATGATGGTTTTCATTGTTTTTTTTATCTCTTAAAACTAAAGCCTTTATGTGTTGGTCTCAACTATGTTGTTTCAAATTGAAGCAGTTACTTCTGTAGTAATTTCCTGCATCCTTTTTAACATGATTTTATTTTGCAGGTATCTTGATCGTCGGAAGCGGCTAATAATTGCTATGGATGCAGCCTTTGGAATGGAATACTTACACTCAAAAAATATTGTGCATTTTGACTTGAAATGTGACAACTTGCTCGTAAACTTAAAAGATCCTTCGCGGCCAATTTGCAAGGTAAGATGATGGTTTTATGCATGCCAGGGAAGAGTTCAGCCATAGTAGATTTTTTGCATTGTGGATGTTTCAATGACATATATTCTTTCCAGGTCGGTGATTTTGGCCTGTCAAAAATCAAGAGAAATACCTTGGTTTCTGGTGGTGTACGGGGAACCTTACCATGGATGGCCCCAGAGTTGTTGAATGGCAGCAGCAATAAGGTCTCTGAAAAGGTAAGATGCCACTCATGAGATTTTGTTTGACAATAGAATAATGATGAATCTGACTGAAATTGTGCACGGGTTTGTTTCCGTTTAGATTTAAGGAAGCATGTACTTGACATGATGGAAATCCCACACTGGTTTTCTTTTTTTCAGAACAATGTGGAGGAAAATTTACTTTTAATCTCTGTTAGGTGTGTTTTCGTTTATTGAGTATATCTTAGACTGAAAATTTTTCATTTATAAAACCATATACCATTGTTACTGCTAACCTACAAGAAAAAAAAAAGGAAAGAAAAAGAGAAGCATAAATTCATCTATAGTGTTTGTTCTCATCTTTATTTCTCTGCCCTGGGCTCTAGCTCTTAGGTGTTAATCTTTGCAAGGCTCATTACTTTTGATGATCCACAGGTTGATGTGTTCTCCTTTGGAATCGTCTTATGGGAGATTCTCACTGGTGAGGAGCCGTATGCCAACATGCATTATGGTGCAATCATAGGTACATTATTTGACTTCTTTATGGTTGTGCCTGCGCTTGCACCTGTTTGGTCCTTTTAGACTGCATTGTGAAAAGTGTCAGCTAGACCTCTGTGAATAAGCCGACCTGTTTTGGGGTTCATCAAGTAAATGGGTAAGCTGACACAAGCATAAGCTGTTGTCATTTGGCTCTGAGCCTAATTGATAACGCTTGAAAAATTGCTTTGGCCCAATACACAAACATCCACTAGTCAGTTGGCTTGATTCCTCAGAATGACATATATGGTATGGCCCTGTAGTTATGAGAGCTGCTTGAAAACTCACCCTCATGTGGTATTTGGTTGGGGTTGTGTTGGCTAACAAACAGCTCTTGAGGTTGCATTGCATTTTTGATTGGTCTAAGCTCAAGTGTCTGAGATTTGGTTCTGCTTGGTCCGTTTGCATTCTTATTCCTGAAGTCTTATTGATTGTTCCATCAAGCCCCAAACATTATTGGGTTGTTTTCGATGCTGAAATCAGTTTTTTGTTATTTGGTTGACAATGGAAGCTATTTAACATAAACAGAAAACAACCACCATTTAGCCATAAGCTGACAAGCGCACAAATGCAAGTGTGTAGATTATCTACATGCTAATACATGGTTAGCTGTTGAGTAAAATAAATGAATCAACAAGTAAAACAAACCACATATTGCTTGCAAATAACTCTTACCTATTTTACCTCGTTAATTTATATATTTTAGCCATAAGGGTCTATTGAAATTGTTGACTATTCTCCTCGATCGTTCCCTTTGGTTATGCTTCTCTCTAAATCCTAAAGTTTGAACCTTTCTGTACACTAGGAGGTATCGTGAACAACACATTGAGGCCAACAATTCCTAGTTACTGTGATCCTGAATGGAGAGGGCTAATGGAGCAGTGTTGGGCCCCTAATCCTACAACCAGGCCATGCTTCACAGAAATTGCGAGTCAACTTCGGATCATGTCTGCAGCAGCTGGCCAAACAAAAGCACATGGTCACAAGCCATCTAAATAAACATCAGCAGCTCCTTTTGGCACTGCTTCCGTGAGTTATATCACAAGCCAATTCATTTATTGTCCCATGGATATCGTGTATTTTACAATCATTGGCTCCCATAGTTTTGACCCTTTTAAAACGGAACAGCCTGCGTTCGAACACGAAAAGCTTTTGTCGATCGGTATATTCTCGTGATGTTGAACTTGCAGAAATATATTCTTTCGTTATTAGGAACTCCCCAGTTTTCTCTAATGTTGAAATCATCGCCAAAACTCAGCAATCGTGATCGTGACCCTCCGACTAAATTAAAACGAGGAATCATCCTCATTTTTCTCTAATGTTTTGTTGGAAAGCCACACCTAAAACCATTTAATAAGACATAATTACCTCTCACATCAAGTGATACGAAATTATTGTTTCCATCCGACCCAGTCCACCACATTAAGCAAGCATATATGTTCTATGAGGCATTTTCATGGGGAGTTCTTTATTCAGATGAAAACCCACTGCAAAAAAAACAAACAAAACACAACCACTATTCTGCTAGTGCATAGTGTTGTGTTTGGATGTTTGGTTGGCTCCATGTTTGTTTTCAGCTATTCTGCTACTGCATACATCAGTTATGTAAGTCACCTGTGTTTGCCCACTGGCCACTGCAACTGGAAGAAGGTCATTTTCATGGGGAGTTCTTTATTCAGATGAAAACCCACTGCAAAAAAAAAAAAACAAAAACAAAAACAAAACACAACCACTATTCTGCTAGTGCATAGTGTTGTGTTTGGATGTTTGGTTGGCTCCATGTTTGTTTGCAGCTATTCTGCTACTGCATACACCAGTTTATGTAAGTCACCTGTGTTTGCCCACTGGCCACTGCAACTGGAAGATGGTTGCAATGTGGGGCTGTGTGGCTCCATTCTATTATGCCCTTTGCCATTTTGTGTTGGACACTGATGTGATTAGCCCTACAGCTTCTCGAGTTCATTCCATAGTCCTCTTCCTGAGGCAGCTGAGCACATTCTTTTCTTTAGATCCTTGTCTGGAGGGATACAATATTTTTTTTAATAAAAATAGAGTGGATTCATTCAGATTTGTAAAAGAGTCGTTGAATTTGGTTAAAAAAATAGTAAATTTTATATATATATAATTGTTAGAATCTGTGAGGGAGGTGTAAACCAGCTTCTAATGCATTTGATTTTGTGCGCACAAGAGTGGTCAAGAGTCTCTTGTGCATAGTCTGAGTCAAATGTTTGTTGAGGTGGAGAAAAAGCAAACAAGCTGAGGTCCAACAGCTGTTCTCATGATTACACGGGTTAGGGTTTTAGGGGACCCACCAGCGAGTCTTCACCTTACAGTCACGTGACCTCGCGACAGCGCCCCCCTTGTTGCTTCTCTACGGTTCTTCCACTCCCACGCTCCCACCACGTGTCCTGCTCCCTCCAAACGGAAGTCTTACCCACTCCCAGATCACCCCAAACCTTTCATTATTATCCCGAAAAAGCCCCCACCCACATGCGCTGTCGTTTGCCACATACTTCACAGTCGGTTAAGTGAGGCTTCGTTTCTCTTCTACATCAGCCACTAAGTTTCGGCCACGTGCAGCAAGGAAACGTAACCTTCCAATAGACAGAACTCGCAGTGCTCGACAAGTGTCAAGGTTCAGATGCCCCCAGAACTCTCTCTCACCCTGCGTTTCTACAAAACATCGTTTAGCGTTTCTACAAAACATCATTTTCAAACTCTCTGTCCCTCCCTTTCAAGTTCTCGCGTTCTCTCTCTGGAAATTTCTCTCTTTCTGTGCCTTCAACTTTCTCTCCCTTAGGGTTTCTGTCATGCTACATCTGAGGTGAAGAATCAGCCGAAGATTGATGGGTGACTTTCTTTAACTTTTTCAGTTTTTGTTTGGTGGTTTCAACGTCTATTTGGTTGCTGAGAAAAGCAAAAGGGAAAGCAGAGAAGAGACAAGAAAAATTTTATTTCTGTGCTTTAATTTCGACTATTTTGAACTGATAATTTTCTATCTAACGTAATAATGGTTCAATGAATTCTGAACATCGGTGCTACTTATATTTCACGTTTATTTTGCATTTAGTAATTCGAATGCGAAAGCATGTTTAGAGGAAGAGAGTGTGGGAATGGAATTTAACCCCATGCATGTTTAACTAGCCCTCAATTTTGTCCTTCTGGTGGCTCCTATCCTTGTCTGGATCCGCGGTCCAAGTTGTTTTAGCGTATTCTAGGGGTTTTGATTAGGTTTCCGTTGATGTATGAGAAAAGTAGGGCTGCGAAGTTAGCTGATGTTGAGGCTCGAGGTAAGGGACTAGACTACACTAAGGCCCGGATAGGAAAGTTCTGGTAGAAACAGAAAGTCCCTGTGGAGTTATCCCAAGGGGTTGGCTTGGGTGGTCAAGATTTGGAGCCTAGGGGTGTGCTCCCTGAGGTCTCAAGAATCCCCTCAGGTACAAATAATTCCTTGGGGCCACTCCCACAACAAAGCTGGACTTACCTGACATGTGTGATTTGGGAGGGTTGCACAGCCCGGGGTTTGCCGTAGTATTGAACCCAATCCGTGCGTATACTGGGTCAAGTTCGTCTGAGTTTGATGCACGTGAATGGGTGCCCGGATTTCCCTAAATATATAAAAAAAAGGTCCCTGTGGGGAGTGATTTTCATTTGGTTGGAAATGAATAAAATAAATGAAGATTTTCTTTTTTGAAAGGTGAAAAAAAAATCAGAACATGTTTGGAAATCAGAACTTTAGGGAAAATACTTGTATAAAAAAAAATCTCCACTTTAAGGAAATAAACCTGAGTACTGTTTCAGAACATGTATGGATTCAGCCTTCCGAGACATTTTTCATTTCTGCTGTCATGAAAGATGGATAATACGTTGAAAACTTGTCTGCATTTGGGTAGCCGGTTCTAATCTCTGAATCCTTTTCTAGAATAGCCTATTTCCAGGAAAATAGCGGAAGTGTTTTGGCTGTAATGATATTGGTTTTGCCCTTAATAACTGATTTGATATTTTGGAAGGGTTTTTCAAGGGTCTTACTCTCAAAGAAGATACTAAATATTCTCTTCAAATGGCTTACTTTTTCTTAGTTCCTGTGAAATGGGATATAAGGAAATACAAGTATTCTCAGGAGCATTGATAAACCCCTTTGGAAGAAGCTAGAGCTGTAAATGTCTTTGGATTGCGTTTTATTTTAGTTTCATTAGCTTGCGCTCCTGCCGGTGCACCTAGATTGTTGTGTTTGATTCCAGCTTTCCATACAAGAATGAGACCAAGATATGTTTTTAGTGGTTGCATTTTCAACCATAGATAGGATATACTTCAAGTCCTAGAAGGTGCACCGCCTTTAAGTTGCATTGTCACCATTGGCCGTGAAGTTTAATTGTGATTTCTTAGTATCATACAAATAGATTTTTTTTTTATAACCTATGAGCTCCCAAGGTCGGGCCACTTCGTGTACCCGGCCCTACAAGCCAACCTGGGGCATGTGTCAGGACCCCACCCAACATACCCTAGATAAGTCAGGGGCAATAATGGCGGTGTTGGGGCTCGAACTTGGGACATGTGAGAACCCAAGCCGTTGCCTTACCACTAGACCAAACATTGGGGGTCATACAAATAGATATACCTGGTTAGTTGGTCTGCACATATGATCTAACCTTTAAAGAAAGGAGTTCTGGAGAATGTTGAATGAGGTGATACTTGGTAGTAAGCCGAGATACAAAGCAGGCTCTGTCTTTATTACCCAAAGGTGCTTCGCCATTATGGGATTATAGAGCAAACGAAGCTCATTTGTACATGAAGTGTGTGTGATTTTGTGTTTTAATTAGAGGGATTGGGCCTTTTGTCTCTAACTAGACCATGAGCAAGTTAGTTGCCTATATGGTGTCGCCAACTACCACTTACAGCTGAATGATTCTAAAATAAATTCCTATGGCAAACGGTTGCCTCTCTGTGTTGAATAGTGTTCCAACCAGGGACATGCTTGTCATATCTTCGAGACACCTCAAAAAGACTACTCACAATTAGGATCACTGTAGTTGTTTATGTGATGTAGTTTGATATTAAATGCATCAAATGTGAGATGCATTACCTTCCCGAGCTATTTCAGGTGCTACAATTTTCTTGATTCACATCTTAGACATCCCCAAAAGAGCCAATTTTCTCTTTGTTTTGTTTTTTTTTTTTTGTGTTCTCTTGGGGGGAAGGGGCTGAGAATGAGTGAAAATTTGATTTCTTGGTTTTTCTTTGGCTGTTTTTGGGGATGTCTAAATTTTAAGTTCCTACGTATCAGTGAATGGAAATATGGCCTTTGTCTTGTTACGGTTGTTGTGACTATGGCATTAGGAAGTTAACTATGGCTTTTTTAAAGTTCACTCCAGTTATTTGTTCGGTGTCATAGGCTGAACATTTTCTTTTGTTCCTGGATGTGTCTTCCTTGAGGGAAGAGTTATGGTTTTACAAATGAGCATTGAGGATCTTCTCACAGAACAACCAACAATTTAAGAGAAACTGAAAACCTCTGCAGTATACTGGCTAACCTTGTGAAGCTACGTGTCTTGCCTAATTTTTGTCTTCGCCATAGAGTTAGTTTAGAAACGTGGGTCTAAGAAGTTTGATGTAAATCAGGTTTCAGTTGCTTGCCGATGATGGTTGACTTATAGGAATGCTAATCTTCCAGCAGACAGACTACTTTTTTATTTTATTTACCTTGATGTTGTAGATAACTGTTATCACATTTTTAATGATAGTTCCTGCAAGAAGGCAGAAGAACCTGGAATTTCAATAACCAAAAGAGTGTTATAATGTTCGTCTGTCATTCTTGTAGAATTTGTGGTAACCTGTCGATTAAGATTTAGCTGCAATTATAGCAAATTGGAGTCCGTGGCAGATTTATGGCAATGCGGTTATATTTTTCTTTTCTCACCTCATGCGGTCCATCTTTCATTAGTTTTTGAAGAAGATGCATCTGAGCTTACTTGTGTGTTCTCTTTCAGCATTCTGACAAGGGGATAATTTACCAGAGGTGAACATACTGCAGTAATTGGCCATGGATCAATCGGAACAGATGCAAAAACAGCAGCAACACCAGCAGTCTGTGGTGGGAGTCGCAGCAGGTGCCGGCCAAATGGCCTACGCCAATCCCTATCAAACTTCTCCCATGGTGGCTTCTGGAGCTCCTGCTGTAGCTGTTCCTTCCCCAACCCAACCCCCCACCACATTTGCTAATTCCTCTCACCAGCTTGCATTCCAGCAGGCCCAGCACTTCCACCACCAACAGCAACAGCAGCAGCAACAGCAGCTTCAGATGTTCTGGGCCAACCAAATGCAAGAAATTGAACAAACAACTGACTTCAAGAATCACAGCCTTCCTCTTGCTCGGATTAAGAAAATAATGAAAGCTGACGAGGATGTTCGAATGATTTCTGCAGAGGCTCCAGTCATATTTGCAAAGGCGTGTGAAATGTTCATCTTGGAGCTGACTTTGCGCTCTTGGATCCACACTGAAGAAAACAAAAGGAGGACATTGCAAAAGAATGATATTGCAGCTGCGATTTCCAGGACTGACGTATTTGATTTCTTGGTTGATATAATTCCAAGGGACGAATTGAAAGAGGAGGGGCTTGGGGTCACCAAGGCTACTATTCCAGTAGTGGGTTCCCCAGCCGATATCCCATATTATTATGTCCCACCGCATCATGCTGTGCCACCCACAGGTATGATCATGGGAAAGCCAGTTGACCAAGCAGCAATGTATGCTGCCCAACAGCCTGGACCGCCCATGGCTTTCATGCCGTGGCCACAGACTCAGCCCCAACAGCAGCAGCCACCCCAACAGCAGCAAACAGACTCTTGATCATGGTGACCAAGGTAATGAGATAGGTTGCAGTCACCCTTCAAGACAGTCAGAGATGAATTTCCATTGGTGTCTTTTTGTAAGTGGCGAGGTGTAGTGTTTGTAGCTTTAATACTAAGTGGATGATGTCAAGCATGTGGTGTGGTTGTACTATGTACGGGCTTGTATTTGCTCTTATCTAAATGTGTCTCTCAATGCGTCGTCTTCGGATATCTTGGTAAGATTAGGGAAGTGATGATTGGTTTTGCTTTAGCAGAAGATCTAATTATCTGCTGTTCAGCAGTTTGTGTCTCGAGTCTCTCTTTATTTTCGCTGTGAAAGGAAAGGATAGTGCAACGGATGGATATTGCTAGCTGGTTCTTTGCAATGGACGGATATTATGAGTTGCCTCTCGTTCAAATTATTTTGAATGTCCGCAGATTTCTCTCCCATTCAAGTCTGCAGATTTCTTTCCTTTTTTGTCTGCAATTTTCTTCTCTTATTCCCCCATCTTAATTTCTCTCATATTCAAGTCTGCAGATTTCGTTTCCTTTTTTTTTCTTAGCAGTTTTCTTTCCTTATTTATTGATAAATTATATGATGAGAAATCCCGAACGAGGGAAGATAGTTTTTCGCAAACTCCCAAATTCTAACACATGCCCCTCCAACTGAAGAGCAACTCTCTTCATAATGGCCTCTCTAAATGGGAGAGGGATGACCAGTTTTAGATGTCCTTCATAAAGTGATTTGTGCTTGACAAAGGAACCTACCAAAGGAGTTCCGAGTCGCAGAAGTCGATCTTTAGCAAGGCCTCTCAATTTTATTGCTCCTGTTATTCGGCCACTTGAACCAAAATCGATTCTCAGGTAAAAAACTGGACGAACATCGTCAAAAAGTAGGAAAATATTTGCGTTAATGATCGCTGATCTGCGAGGCTAGGAAAGTCTAGATGTAGGGGGGCTTACTGAGGTCATGGGAGCCTGTAGTGTAGCCCAGTGGGCTTTGGTATCGAGAGCCTGTCGCTCATCAATCTGGTGATTGGTATGGAAGCGTCGAATCTCTCTTTCCTTTCCTGAAGTGTTTCATACCCATCCAATTTTGGATCAAAACTCATCTTTGGGTGAGACAGTATGGACCTCCTCCAAACTAAATCCAAAGCTCTATTCTTTTTCAACACAGATGTTAACTCAAGAAAAGTTGCAATCAACATCACGAGTTATCCCCTCAATCGAAATCCACAAGTAATAACATCCAACCACAAATAATCATAAAAAAAGAGAACTCACAGAATAATAATCTTAAACATTAGAAATATTAAACAAGAGAGAGAAGCAGCGAAATTGAAAATTTTCCAAGAAGAGATATAAGGGAGACAAAAAGGCTCTGTCGACTCAATTCAACAAATTTAAGTTATCAGGGTTAACGCAGCAAAATTCTTAGATCGAAATCAAAAGCATTTGAAATTCTCGAGATTCAAACACTATTTTTACCTTCCGAACCCTAACTCCTAATTTTTCTGAGACTTTTTTTTCCCTCCTACAGACAACAAAAGAAAAGAGTTGGTGAATATCAATCGGCGTCGGCGTCGACGCCCTCGAAGGCCCATTCATTCTCCTGGCGGATCCGCGCCTCCTCTTCCGGCGTGTAATCGTTCTCGATCCCGAAGAACCTGCGAACGTACTCCACGCTCTTGTTCTGGATCCTGTTCGCCACGCTCTGGTTCAGAAAATCCAGCATGTCCTTGATGTTCAGGTAATTCGCCGCCAGAACCAACTCCTTGATCCCCTCGTCGTTCTCTTCCCCCGCAAACTCCACCTCGAAGGCCTCCCTCTCCTCCTTCGCCTTCTTCTTGTCGTCGTCGTCGATGGCCGCGGCCGACTTGGCGCCGAAATCGATCGAACGCGTGCAGTAGAGGACGACCCTGGAGAGCGCCCGTGCCGACACGTTCGGGAGGGGAATTACGGTGTCGTACGAAACGCCGTCGTCCTCAAAGAAGGACTTGACAGTCTGAAGCTCCATCGCCACGGCCTCGTCCACATCGAATTCTCCGCCCTCAGCTGTCCTCAGGGTTATCTTCCTGGTTCCTGGTTTGGCATTGAGTTTCGGGATTTCTTCGTTGTCCGCCATGGTCGACTCTGTATCTGTATGAGCCCAGGAGGGTTTAAGGGGGGTCCCTATATATACTGGATTTCTATGATAGTTTGCATTGCTCGCAAGAGATATCCGACGCTGCCCGACAGCCCGCATGGGATTAATTTTTAATTAATTTCTCTTTTACCCCTTTTTGCACATACCCAATCATTATTTAACATCTCAATTATTAATTAAAAAAATCTAAAACCAACTACCATAATATTTTATATTTTTCACATAATACAATAAAAATTTTAATCTTCTAAATTTATCCGACATTTCCTAAATTTTTAAATTTTTTAAAATTTATAAAATATCCTAAACTATCTTTATTTAGCTAATTAATCACTGAGTAAAATTGTACGACGAGTCCTTTCAGCTATGTTTGGTTTGGTTTTGAAAATATTTCGTGTTTGTTTTTTTGAAAGTAGTTAGATTCTCTTGATATTTGTAAAAAATTTGTTAAAATTTGTTGGAGTTTTTAAAAAGTTGTTGGAATTTGAAAAAAGTTATTTAGATCTGTGAAAAAGTATTGAAATTGATGAAAATATGATTGTGAAATTTTTTTTAGACCAAACCAAACATATTTCAATTTTTTACATTATTTAAAAATTTTGAAAATAAAGTAAAACAAAAAAAAATTTATCTCCACTGTTTTGCCATCTGTATCCCAAATAAGTTCACAATTTCGATTTCATCTTAAAATCTCACCTTTCAAATATAAAAAATGTGTCACGTGATAAACGTAACGCTGTGATTTTAACAGGGTTATGAAGTACAAATGTAATGATAATTTGAGATGGAATGTATCAAATTTGATACTTTGGGACCCAAATTGAAAAATTCCTGTGAAAATATTTACTGAACCAAAAAAATATTTATTTTTCTGACCATAATCAAACTTGAATATCATATTTTCCAAATAAAAAAGCTACTGATCAAAACACTCATCACTTGACCCGCATCCGAGATCCGAATGCGCTGCTTACTGTTGGGAGTTGGGACCAACACAAATATCAACCTATTTAATTAGCAGATTTCTTTTGTTTTCTTTTTTCACTCCTGTTCCTTAACAATCCTTTCTCCGCTAGAGTTTTCAACTTCTGTTTTTTGCGTTCTTTTGCTTTCTCCTCAAAGCCATCATCCATCATCTTCATCACTGCCACACGCCTGGCGTTGTAAACCTGCGTAGAGAGGTTCAAGTGCATTAAGTAGCCTGATATATGGTCTCTACTTGTTTGAAATATGAAGAACAACGAGAAACTCCCTTAAGAGCAAACTAACAAAACTTTTTAGAGCATAGACTAGCTCCGTACATGCCAGTAATCTGGACCATGTTAGTGAAGTGTTTTGGAGTATAACCACCTAGTCCATCAATTTTAACCTCACCCATCGGTATCAAGAACACCATCCATATAAGCAGTTTGGGCCCAATTTTGAGAATATATTGAATAATCAGCATTGACAATCTTCGCTTTTCAGGGCTTCATTCAGACTTGGAAAAAAACACATTGCCAGATTTCGGGTATGTGTAAAGCGCAAGGGAAAAGCAACAATGCACTCTTGTCTTCGAAGAGAGATAATAAATCAGATCAATGTTTATAGTATAAAAGATTAGAGGCTCCAAAAATTAATTTAAAAAGAGTGCAAGCTATTCTAATGGGATAATCCCATCATGAATCTAGAAAGACAAAAGATGTACCAAATCTTACCTGTGTAATATTAGAAAGCACCTCATTCTCTTTACACTCAAATTTTTCCAACTGTTTTCCAAGGGCAGCTTCTATTCCATGAATGAGATCAACATCATTCTGAAAATCACAAACATCCAACATGAGCCCAAAAAGTAGTAGTGATCTCACATATAAAAATGGTTCTTCAGTAGCAGAGATATATAGTCTGCAATTAACCACAGAACACCATTCATTGAGCACACAGTTTACAAAGAGAAAAGAGGAGAGAGAGAGAGAAAGAGTTTCCTCAGCTAATCTTAGTTTAAATGAACATTTTCCCGGTTAGTGAATGTGAGTTTAGGTAGCAGCGGCAACAACAGGTAGTATCGTGAGTAAAAGATTGTTTTACAGTCACAATAACTTCAAAAGAAACTGTCATTCAGTCAAAGACAAACAAGGGAGGAATCTTCCTGCTCGTTTGTCTATGTTTCTGTGTGTCAATGTATAAATGCATATATCTGATGTAGGTAGCAGGAAGCTAGTCGTGTTTGGGTTACATCATGTTTAGTCTGCAAAAAGAAACAGGATTTCTCCTGCAATGTGTAAAGAGCTTCCACCAAGTTACAGAAGAATCAAAGATGGAACGAAAATCACTGAGGATCCATCATTTAATCGGATCTACATATCCTCTTGAAGGTCCTGTAGATACAAACAAAGATGCAGACTACACCATCCATTGCAGTTTATATGTAAACACATCTTTTAATTAAAATGTCAAGAGTTATAAAGAAGCGCCAACAAGACAGCAACCCAAATACACAAGGAAAATATATAAAGGCACTTAAATCTGTAATGTAGAGCCCCTTTATCTGTAAGTGGGTGTGGGTTTGTTTGTGTGCGCGAGTGCGCAAGCGGCATCTATGTTAGACAGACAAGAAAACATCCAAAAATACAAATTGGCATATAGAAGGTCAACCATTTATAAAACAAATCAAATACGATCCTTTACAAAGTTTGATGCAGGATTAAAGGATGCTCAAAGAAATATGAAGAGTTCCATGTAAGTTTGAATGTCCATTTCCAGCAATATGTTCAGTACCTGGGTAACAAGGGTCACAGCCAGCCCTCCTCTGCCTGCTCTTGCAGTACGTCCCACACGATGAATATAATCTCTTGCATACCTGCAGTGAGCAGCTGGCAGTTAAGTCCCCCAAGAAGATGTCCCATAGGGGCTCACAATAACTAAAATTGGCCAAGAGATCTAACCTTGGAATATCAAAATTGATAACAAGATCAACTGTAGGAATATCCAAACCACGACTGGCAACATCAGTTGCAAGCAATACAGGAACTTGTCCAGATTTGAATCGATGAACAGCAGCAAGCCTTAGAGACTGAGATTTAAAAGAATACAGTGATGCTTCTTTCTGATCAAGCTCTTCCAGTAATAAACTCAAAAAGTGACAACTTCTGCGCACACAAGTTTAATAAGAACAGTTAGTTTCGTATAAGGGATGAGAGATCAATGGAGATTTCAGACTCTCTTTGCTGACATAAACGACTACATCCCAGACAACAACAATGCTAACTACACTAAGCCCGAATAAGGGGAAAAAACATGATTAGAAAGTCCAGCTCATTACATCCCTTACAAAAGTAAAAGCCAAAAATCCTGGGGAAGTATCTATTGCGATGGAATGGATATATTAAGAGTGAAGAAGATGAGCTATTATCAAGTTTCCACAGGCATAGGAGATTATGACGTGACTAAGATAAGACTCCCATTTAAAGAGTGAAGAACTTGACAACAGATATATTAACAGCTTTTTCCTTGAAACTTTCTGGGGCCAAAAATGCCTGTAAAGTTGTTCTTTTTTAAGATCAGGGAAACCAATCCCTTCGCCGGTGGATGCTCATTGGACCAGTTTGCATGTGTGGGAGACGAAAAGGCAACTATCTCCACAAGAAAATTACCTCATATTTGGAAATGTTTGAAAATTACATTGTTGAATATAGATAGACTGCACCACATTGCATTTCCAGGAAGTGGGGAAGCTATTGCCTCCCAAGAGAATTGCTTTCAAGTATGCCCCCATGCACTTGCAAATTTATAAGGGTAAATTCAAAATGGCTTCAAAGTACAACTAATATCAGATCATACCAGCTAGACTAGCGAACTGAATTGCTATACAAAGCTTGAACTTCTATGAAGACACGTCAGAAAGAAGCCTAATATATACCAGCTAGGCTGCATAATTCCAGACACACAATAAGTGGTGTCAATAGAAAGGGTTGACGACTGCCAAGCCTGAAGCTTTAGACAACTAAGGGAAAAAAAAGCCCAGCAATGGCATTCCTACCAAAGTTCTTACTAGGATGCATTGCCAGAGTCTCATTAACTTGGAACCGTATACATGCCGACTATCTATAAACACGTGCATATCCAAAACATACCACAGATCGTATTGTTCTCTTTACTTTGTATTTTCTACTAGTTGATGAAGTTTTGATCAAGGTTACATATTAAATTTTAACAGGAGATTCAGTACATACGAATGTATTGACGGTGAAAGGTTCACAAAAATCAAATGTTCAGTGCCTATTCGCGCATGTAGGGAAAGATCCGGAGAGGGAGAGAGAGCCAGGATTTTCACAACACCAAATTTGCAAAAAAGATATCAATGGGTTAAGTCAAATAGCAGGTCCCACATATCAGGGAACAATGCACGAATGCTATAAATGGAAATTAATATCAGATCATACCAGCTAGACTAGCGAACTGAATTGCTATACAAAGCTTGAACTTCTATGAAGACACGTCAGAAAGAAGCCTAATATATACCAGCTAGGCTGCATAATTCCAGACACACAATAAGTGGCGTCAATAGAAAGGGTTGACGACTGCCAAGCCTGAAGCTTTAGACAACTAAGGGAAAAAAAAACCCAGCAATGGCATTCCTACCAAAGTTCTTACTAGGATGCATTGCCAGAGTCTCATTAACTTGGAACCGTATATGTGCCGACTATCTATAAACATGTGCATATCCAAAACATACCACAGATCGTATTGTTCTCTTTACTTTGTATTTTCTACTAGTTGATGAAGTTTTGATCAAGGATACATATTAAATAGTAGAATACTTTAAATTTTAACAGGATATTCAGTACATACGAATGTATTGACGGTGAAAGGTTCACAAAAATCAAATGTTCAGTGCCTATTCGCGCATGTAGGGAAAGATCCGGAGAGGGAGAGAGAGCCAGGATTTTCACAACACCAAATATGCAAAAAAGATATCAATGGGTTAAGTCAAATAGCAGGTCCCACATATCAGGGAACAATGCACGAATGCTATAAATGGAAATTAATAACAAACAATAAAAACGTCCGAAAAAGTTTCTGGAACAAGTTTATTGTTCAAGTCAATAATACCTGCACGTGGAGACAAATATGATGGCTGACCGAATACCCATATCCTCCAGTTTAGACAAAATGTGCATCAGATAAACTTCCTTCACATTTTTTGGAACGAATACATACTGCTGTTTAAGAGTGTCAACTGTCTTAAAGCCTTCATACGCCTCATAGAAGTATGGCTTATTTGCAGAAAGCTCAAGCAGTGCTTCCAGCTCACTTGTCATTGTTGCAGAAAATAATAGAGTCTGCCGATCCTTTGGCAAACACCGAAAAATCACACTCAATTCCTCTTGAAAGCCAACATCCAAAACTCTATCTGCTTCATCCAAAACTAGGAACTGAAATTAAATACGAAGTACATGTAAATAAGTAGTTCATGCAAACATTGTGTAAAAAAAACAAAGAAAAATCAGTTCCCGAAATAACTTAGACGAGAACACAGATTTTTCTACCCTAGGCGCACACATGAATCCATACAGCACAAGGCTCACAAGCATGGCAATTAAAGTTCATGCAAAAAGAATGAGTGAAGCCAATTAGTCATTTTTTTTCCTCAGGAATCCAAACTTGCAAGAATGCATTCGAACTCAGAATCAAGCAGGCAGTAGCACCATATAATTATTTCAAACTTTGTTCATTCAATCCACAAAATGATGCCAATCCGGTGCCAAATGATCACTATGTGGGAGCATGCTGAATTTTGATAACAGTTCTTTGACCCCATTCTCGTGCAAGTTGAGAAGTACAGCGCCCCAATGATGAATATGAGAAGAACCAAATTATGGACTCTAGAATAGAAGACGATTATGATCGTGTTAAACCAAAAATATGCTTCATATTGTTGAAAATAAACTTCTCACAAATCAGAAATGAGGCATAGATTGACCACCGTTAGTCAATCCAGCTAAGTTCTATAGATCTGGAAGGGAATTGTTTTTTACACATTCCATCTTCTTTGCATTAACTCCCTTAACCTGCGATTCTAGCAGAATTTGTGAAGAAGAAAAGCTCATGTGGATGACCATTACAACATAGATGCAATTGGTACTGCTGCTTTCAGTCCATGGTTCCATCACTTTTTTTGATAAGTAAACCAATCTTGTTAGAAAAAGCGAAAACAGTACAAAGTACTATACCAAAGTCGCTTAGTCCAAACAAGCAACAACACTAAGAAAATCTTGAAAATCAACAAAAGGGCAACCAAGCACCGCACTAGCCCAACTAAAACGAGAAAGTAACAAAAATCCTTGCAACTTCCATCACTTCAATTCTTACTACAAATCCTTGGAATATCAGTTAGTCTATCTTTCACATGTCAGCGAGTAAACTACATAGACATCGTAAAATTCAATGTTGAACTCGAGCTCACGGATTAATCTTAGGTTGCAACAAAAAGAATGAAAGCTTGAGTTTCACCTGTGTTTTGTAACAACCTGAGAACCCTAAATATCCAATTGTATTTGCGAACTAACTTGCATTGTGACCTTTTTCTTTAGCAAGCCCCGGGGTCCCAACTCGAGAACCCGTCAAATTTAGCAAATTTATTTTTTTGTGGTTTTGGAAATTTAGCAAATTCTTCCAAACACAATAACAACAAATTTCTAAAAGAGTACTTAAATGCGACCTACTATTGACTGCAATCATATTGCAGCCTTTTGCACCATAAGATAAATCGCAGTAATTGAAACCGATTTACTTGACTGACCCAATTTATCTGGGAATAAGATAAGCTCGAGTTGAGCAAAGTAGACAAAACGAAACAAATAACTTCAAAAAGGAGAAAAAAATAAGTGATTACTCGGGTCTTAGAGAACACGGGAGGAATATCAGGATTTTCTTCCAGCAATACTTTGATCCTCCCCGGAGTCGCAATCACGACATGCGGCCTCGACATCAAGCTCTGCGCTTGATTCAACATGTACATTCCTCCAACCACCACAACACACCGCAAATGCAAGCACGACCCGAGAGCTCTAAACTGCTCCGCCAGCTGGTACGCGAGCTCCCTAGTAGGAGTCACCACAAGCGCGAAAACCCCGAAGGGATCTTTGGCAAGGCGGTGTAGGATGGGCAAAGCGAAAGCCGCAGTCTTGCCACTCCCCGTCTGCGCAAGGCCGAGCACATCACGACCCGCAAGGATTTTCGGTATGCAGTGGGATTGCACAGGCGTGGGCTTGCGCATTCCTAGCTCTTTGCAGGTCTGCACCGCCCACTGAGCGAGGCCGAGGTCAGCGAAGGTGATGGTGCTGCTGCTGCTAGTATCGTTGCCTTGGTTCGATCTTTCGAGCTGTTGGGACTTCGCCTCGGGGATTTCGGTGGAGATGGTGGTGGTGCTGATAGTATCGTCGCCTAGGTTCGATCTTTCGAGTTGTGGGGTCTTCGCCTCAGAGGTGGTGGCGGCTGTCGGTCTGGAGAGTCTGCGGCGCTTGGAGAACAGGGGGAAGTCTTCGCTAACCAAAACATCTTCATCCATTCTGTTCGGATACACGGAAAGTTCAAAAGCGGTGACGGGTAAATTAATTTCGCGGGGAAGTTTTGTTATTGCTGGGAGAGTCGGAGTCGTCGGTGGCTTCGTTGGGGGCGTATAGATTAGTCGACTGTCGATGAGTCGGCGTTTCTTTTCTGCGGGAAAGGATTATCTCGGGAATTACCTAAAGGGTCTAATAGTCTATTGGATAGATGACAACACATTAATAAATCTATTCGATGGTCTATATCATATCTATAATATTTTTTTCATTTTGTATTTTTTTAACATTTTAATACAGTTAATATGTTGTCATTCATCCAATAGCCTGTTAT
The DNA here is from genome assembly GCA_963930655.1 of Myrica gale. NCBI lineage: Eukaryota > Viridiplantae > Streptophyta > Magnoliopsida > Fagales > Myricaceae > Myrica > Myrica gale. The sequence continues at coordinate 20,099,101 of OZ005617.1, read as the reverse complement.
GACCCAAGAATCTGACTAGCTTTTCTATTGCGTTAGGGTACAGGATTCTCCGTGTATTACCCCTCTTGTCTTTGTTTTTTGTTTTCATTTTTTAGAAGTATTAAAAAAAATACTAGGACTTACTGGACTGGGAGATACCTAGGGTGTATTTGCAACATAAAATTTTATACCCTCTAAAATTTTAACACAATAAACTATTACAATATAATTTCTCTCCCATCAAATCATAACTTTTCACTACACAAAAATATAAAAAATTATCTCTCTTTACTTTTTCACTAAACCCAATACCTAAAATTTTACCGCACATTAAAATTTTACGAAATACTCACCCCTAATAGAAAGATTCAATTATACCGGTACTCTTTGTTTTCTCTTTTTTCTCCTCCCTATATCACTTCCATTTCCCAAGGGAAGCTCCTTTTCCATCTCATCTGGGTTCTTTTTTTTCCTTTTCATCTCCCTCACGGTTTGTTTTGCTGTTGAGAAAATCGATCAAATAATAACAAAGGTTCGTGACGTTTGACCCACTATTGCGTATGAATTCGGGCTCATTGAGCTTGTTTCCTCTCGTCCTTTATTGTTCGTTTATAAATTAGGCTTTTTCTGGCGGATGAGAAACGTGAGGAAAGGAAAAGGTGATGAATTTGTGTTGGTACATATGCCCATCTCGGTTAAGATTATTGAGTTTCTGGTTTTCTTTGATACGTTGAGGTCCCAAGTTCATGTTGCGTCTATTTTGCTGCATTCATCATTGTTACTTGGCTTATAGGCACCACTCGGGGTTGCTTGGTACGGATCGTAAGCATGGTGAAATTTTTCCAATTTCAGCTGAATTGAAGTCCTTACTTTTTAAGTTCCGATTCACCAAAACCACCGAGCACCTCCTCTTTAACTACGGGTGTGGGATGAACAAGGACGGGGTTGTCCTTCAGAGAAAAAACGAATTTCATGATATAAATGCTCGTCTACGTGCAATAGTAGAATCCTCCTTGTCACTTGACAATAAAATATACGAGTTTATCGTTGTACTTTATCGGTTTTTCTGCCATGTGATTTGAGGACTATTAGCTAAGGTCCCATCAGAGTTTCACGAGAACACAAACGTACAGTTCTCTGAACCTCCTAAGACTCAATAACTCTTTTGACAGCTTAACTGATCTGGTTGGCTCCATTGATTTATTCTTTTGGAAAAATTCATTTTTAGTATCTATAGGTTTTGACCACTTTTACGTTTTGGTTATTAGATTTCATTTTTTTACGATTTGATCATTACGTTTTGACAACTTTTACGATTTGGTCTTTCCGTCAAACCTCCGTTAATTTTTAATTGAATATAACGCGGTCGACCGCTACAATTTAATGTTGCCGCAACAGCAAACAAATCGGTCGACCGCTATTCCGGTTAAAAATTTAACGAAAGTTTGACGGAAAGACCAAATCGTAGAGGTGGTCAAAACGCAGTGACCAAATCGTAAAAAAATGAAATCTAGTAACCAAAACGTAAAAGTGGTGAAAACCTAGTTACAAAAAATGAAACTTCCCTTTTTTTTCAAGCAATGTCCGGGATTAGTTCGTACAATTTTTCACAGGCAGACTGTTTTATGTGATTTTTAATGTTTTTATTGATCACCCCCAAGAGTTTTACACACTGATGTTTTTTTGGAGGCTGTTTGCTTTGAAGGGGATGTTCGCAAGCAGGAAGATGCAAAAAAAGTTGTGGAATCAACCTTCAAGCATTTTGGTAATATTTACATTTTTGTGAATGCTGCAGCTGGAAATTTTATTGTGGCAGCCGAGGATTTGTCTCCAAATGGATTTCGAACAGGTTGTATGTTGTAACTAAAACGAATGGGTGTATGGCTGGACTCTTTTTGTGACTTGCTTAAAAACATGCCTTGAAGGCTATTTTTCATGCTAGAGGGGTCTCTTTTATTTTATTTTTTTTTCTCTATTTGGCTTGAAATTGAGGGTTCCAGAGAACATACAGATATTGAAAAGAAAAATGGCAAAAAAACTAAGCAAGCACTTAATGGGAATCTTATGAAATTTGCATTTCATGGAGATGCCCTAAAATCTGGCTACCTATTGAAATCTTCAGAGTACATATAAGATGATTCATTCTTTTGGGTGAAGAAAAAGATAAAAAAAAAACATGAATAGCAGATGAAGAAATGTATTCTGTTATTATATCCTCGCTGAAATTGCAATTGCTCGACCCACAACATTTAGTGAGTTTCTCTAATTGTTTGATAATTGAGAAGATTGATTTTTTTACATGGTAATTAAACCTTTTAACATGCTTCTCAAGATGTTCTCTTTTGAGGTATTTGAATAAATGTGTGACTGGTTTTAACCATTTCCTACAGTTCTGGATATTGATTCTGTTGGAACATTTACAATGTGCCATGAAGCACGTGAGTATATCTCAAGAAAGATGGACCAGGAAGGAGGTCATCCGGGGGTGGGATAATTTTGAACATTAGTGCGACTTTGCATTACACTGCCTCTTGCTAGCAAATCCATGTATCTGCAGCCAAGGTTCGGAGCATTGTCTTCTAGATGTTACTAACATCTGATTCTGGTGTTTAAATTCTTCACAACATTTCCTTTCTGACAGGCAGCTGTGGATGCCACTACAAGTCTACAAGAAACTTGGCATTGGAGTGGGGGACTGACTACGATATTAGAGTCAATGGGATTGCACCAGGTCCCATTGGTGATACTCCTGGCGTGAGTAAACTTGCACCTGGGGAGATAGATAGCGAAGCTAGAGACTACATGCCTTTGTTTAAACTAGGGGAGAAGTGGGATATTGCTATGGCTGCTCTCTACCTTGCTTCAGATGCAGGTTCGTATCACCCATGCAGTTCTCTATTGCTTAAATTCTCTGGTTTCACTTTGTGTAATTATCAATGTTTTTTTTTATGATATATGCCATGTCCATAGATTCCAGCCCAGATTTTGAGAGCATAGGAGTCTGTCCTCCTTCCATGCAAGATTTTGGTTTCAGGGGCTGCTGATATTGCTTATTGTGAATTCCTGGATTAACTTGGGGTTGTGAAAACATAGTTATTTAAACTGTTGACCTATTGTGTGTCAATATAGATTGAGTACTTTAAAAGTAATATCAAGTTAGGGTTGTTATGTTGTTCCTCTGTTGCTGTTTTATAGATTTTCCTCTGGATTCTTTTCGAATACAAAACTATTAATACATTCTATGACATTTCAATATGACAATAATAACATAATCATATTGCCTTAATCTAATTTAGATTGAACAAAGTGAAGTTTGTTCACAATATGCATACTTTGAGTAGGCAGTACAAGTCATTACCGAACCCAGGGAGAAAAGGAAAATATTTTATTAATATAAAAAAGCAAAAAAAAAGCCTTTTCATAATTTTTGTGATTATACATAATTATATAATTTAATTGCCAACAAAAAATTGGTTCTTTTTACAGACTTTATGTTGATAAATCTGTGGACCTAGAAATTCATTTCGAACAATTGAAACTTCTCAAGAGCATGTAAATAGTTGCAATGATTGCCAAGAATTTCGAAGAAAATAAAATATTTGGTTTTTATTATCTTGAAATCTTTCAAGAAAGTATTGTTATCAAAGATACCAAATATTAACTTATGCACTTTTTGTAATAAAAAAATAGTACTGAGACTAATATGTACCAGTTCATTTTTAATTTTTTTTTTCTCACCTCTGTACTGATCTTTTACTCTAATTTGTATATCTTAGATTTCCCTGGATCACTTATCCGGAAAATTTTTGTAGGTAAATACATCAATGGGACCACTATGGTTGTCGATGGAGGACTTTGGCTGAGCCGGCCTCGCCATCTACCAAAGGAGGCAGTGAAGCAACTTTCACGAGCAGTAGAGAAGAGGTCTAGAGAGAAACCAGTTGGAGTTCCAACCAGCAAGCTTTAATCCAACGGAGAAAGAAGACGGTCGTTTGTGAGATCGTAGCCCCGTATTTGGCAAACCTATAATGATATAAGTTTGTGGAATTCATTCAAGATGTATAATCTGTAAATGGGTGGATCAGAATAAAGCTCAAGCTTTAAAAGGTTTCAAGGCTGGATAAATAAAATACCCAATACCCCCAGCTGAGCCTCTTCTTGATACGACTAAAGTCATATAGTAATAACAAGCAGAATTTGATCAATGTTTCTACTTTGCATGCCAATTTCAAATTTTACAAATTCTTAAGGCTTCGTCAGAATGTTTGAATCTTGCATGATTGTTGATTCTGTGGATGGAGAATGCCACGTGAACTTCTAACACACCACAGAATCTCTTAGCATCAAATTCTGGCGTTGAATTTGGGATAATCCAGCGCTTTAGACCTTAGGATGATCATTTTTTCCCCCTTATAGGAGCTTAGTAGAGTACAATGGCTTTTGTACATGCATATGGAACTGATGCTTGGGAAACTGAATCATATCATTTTCCTTTTTCAACTAATTTAAGGTACTACCATACAAATGCGCGCCAGAAGGCAGATTTGGCAACCTTTGGAAACAGCGTTATGGTATTATATGGGTAACAAATAAAAGATTATCAGGTACAAAACTGGGAGCCTCATCTCAAGCTACAAAACCATGCATGATCCGAGGTTTCTGTCAACAGTAGCAAGGAATATTCAAGGCTCACCTGCTGATAGGCATCCTACTTTCAGCCAATTTGACTTGAATGCGGCAGTTACCGTCCTCACTGGTTGACTGGCTTCACCTGGTAGCTCACTAGCAATTTTAATCTTGGCCATCATTGGGCTCGGGTGAATTGGACAATACTCCAATGAAGGTTTGAACAACCCGCCTGCTGGCTGGCTTTCTCAAGGGAGCAACATACATCTTTCACAAGCTCTTGATACACAGGAACTGAAAAGGCCAATGTAACTATATTCTTCCAGAGACATTTTAACATCTGTGGAGTGGTGCGGGATAGATAACCAATGGTTGATATCGCAACCGATCTTTGTGTGGCAATGGTCCCTCCTAAAATCAGTACAGTACAATGCATTCAAAACTTGATTCACCAAAAAAGATTCTGAATGAGTAGAAATTCGGAAAAGGACGAAGCAATTGTCGGGAACAAAGATCAAGTCCCAATTCACCTGGAATCAGCAATAGGACTTTTTATTCGGTTTTTTTTGGGGGGGGGGGGTGGTTGTTCATATTTTTTGCCAAGAAAAAAGAGAAGTACCTCTTCCAAATTTATCTGGAATGGTTTTACAAAATCCTCAAACATTACCGGAGATAGGCCCTTCATTTTCTCTTCAACTTCCTACAGAAGAAACAACAAAAAAGGTCAGTTACATAGCAAAGAAAGTATGACATGATAAATTAGTTGCAAGTGATGAACCCACGTTCATTAAAGAAATTCCAATCAGCAAAGAAATAGTGAATAACAGTAGTAAAATGTAAGAATGCAATTGAATTAAAAAACCCTATATTTACTGACAATGACAAAAATAAGCTCTACACTTCAGAAGATGCCAAGTTGTCTTAGTCCAATCACTATGTATTTGAATATTTTTCATCCTGCTCTCTCTCTCATTTGATTTTTGTCCTTTCCTAGCCACTAAATCCACAATCCAATTTACTGTTTTCAAGTGTAGGTTCTTAAATTTTTTTTTTCCAGTTGGGTATGCAGGTTCTTAGTGGTCGTACTGTTCAGTGGTAATCTGATATGTTGATTTATTAACAAAGCTGTAAAGGAAGTACTAAAAGAGTACACGGACGATAGGTAAGAACTGAGGACACTTTATTTTGTTACTAAAATCTCAAAGAAACTTCAGTTACTGAAGGTCTAAACTACCATACTACAAATCACCAAATTTGTTCTAAGATCACATTATAATGGTGTTTGTTAGTATACCAATCCGGTTATCCTCGACTTTTCCAGCAGTTCTTTTGTGATCATGTCAAGTATGTGCCTGTTATCCCTCAAACCACGCATAGCAAGTTCTTCTGTTTCTTCAATGTACTGCAACCAAAAACCAATTGTCACTAAAAGAATTTAGGAAGTATAAGGTTACCAGGCTCACATTAAGGAAAAACGTCAATAAATCTTTAACACATATTCCTGATTATTTTCTACGTTTTCCTATTCCCAAAAATACTCTCGAAGACAAGGGATACCGAGGCTGGCCTTGTCTTCCTTTTCTATTAATTCCCAATTTCATCATGCACTTGGTTACTACGAAGAGTTATGGTAGCATTGTTTAGACAACTAGCAACCTAAGAACAAACGCTTCAAATATCTAGATGAACTCTTTTTTCTTTGAATTCCATTTTCCTGATGGTCCAATATGCATCAAGACATGCCGGCATCAAATGCTTATTGACATTCCCCACAGTTCCTGAGGGATGTTTCTTGGGCCAATGAGTGAGCAACTTGGACCACGCATATTGCCATCCAACAGTTTCATTGTATGAAGCTTTGAAGACTAATACAAAAGGAAGAAAGCATTATTACCCTTGTCAACTCTCTAGTAAATAGCTCAGAAACTTCAAGTGTCATATTGGCTGAAATCACTTGAGGGTCATCCCACTGGCATCATGAAGAAGAATAAGATATTAAATCAGAAGAAACATTAAGCCAAACCTAGGCAATAAGATGGTATGTAGCTATAAGCTGTTTCCTTCAATATTTGCAACTTTGGAGAAATGAAGAACATACTCTGTATCTTATCGATTCGCCATCTGGACTATCTGGTCGATCCACCAGCCCCACTCTTTTTGTTAAAGCAGTAAGCCCCAACCTGGAGTTTTGAGGACTGATTACCATCTCTCTGGCAATCTGATAAACAACTCAAGCGTGGGAAGGAATCAGGAATTCAGAACTAAAAATATTTCTAAAAGTAACTAATCATTTTAGAAGGAGAAGAATGCTTTGCTACACAGGAACTCTACCGAAACAGCTCCTAAAAAAATTAACTTTAAAAGATTAAGAGATCTAAGAAAAAAACTAGATTAAATATGGCGCCCTAAAGTAGAAATCCCTTCACTACAAAATTCTTGCAATAAGAACTTAATTGAGTTCAAGGTAAGTTTACCCCTTTCGAAGCTCGACTATCCTTTCTCGAATTATCCAACATAGACTTCTAAATGTTAATAATCTCAGAATGACCATATTGCCTTGCCAACAAGAAAACAAAGCAACAGCTCCTGTCGGTGTCAACCATCTAACTCAAGAAAAACAAGTGACCAAAACTCTCTTGCCACCTTAAAACGAAAAAGGTGATGTCATTTTTGTTTACCTATCGTTACACACACAATACCAATGCGTCATGGTTGAGCCCCCTTCTCCAAAAGTTCCACTCTAAAAGTCCCCCCCCCCCAAAAAAAAAAACAGTATCTTCCATCAAGAAATGAAACCGATAAGAGAAAATATAGCCCCCCATACATTCTTCCATAGTTACTTAACATCTTCTTTGCCCCTCCATGCTCAACAATAGGAGGGAACATTAAATCTATCATGATAACCTCCAATGCATCTTAGCCTCTCCTTCACCAGATGAGAATCTAGATACAAAAGATCCTAAAGGGTGAAAATTCGAACTCCCTGGTTATCCATCCAAAAAATGAAATGTTTTGAGGAACCTTCACCCTAGATATTCAATTTTCCTCAAGAAGTAAACAATATAAGCAAAGGGCAGCTTTCCTAGACCCAAATCAAAATTTATAGTGAAATATTCATCAAGCTCCTGCAAACAACAATTTGAGCAATAATATCTTACTAAAGGAGCTAATATCCTGAATCATCACACATTGAAATAGCTGCAGTAACTCCCTAAGATCAATCTCCTAAGTTACAGGAAAGTAATGAAATTACCTTCGTTATCTTCTCCAGATCATCCTTTCCTCCATCAGTTATGTCATCACCAAACACAATACGTTCCGCACAACGCCCACCATGAGCTACCACCATTTGCATTTGCATGTAGCCAAAAGTTGTATAACCTTGGTCTACCATATCTTCACGTGGATAGAACACAGATATTGCAGTTTCCTGTTCAAATGTAAAAAGAGCCCAATTTTTAGGCAAGTCCTCGAGTATAATTGATAGAAACCTAATAAGTCCACTTCTGTTGCCAGATAGTTAACCTTGCCACCAGGAAGGAGCTGAGAAAATGCATGCCAATCAAATTGAGGAAACAAATGAGCCAATACTACGTGACCAGCTTCATGCACAGCCAGCAGTCTTCTCTTCTCAAAAGACACCTGTTACCAAATTAAACATACTCTGAGAAAAAAGTAATTCTACTCAACACTTCCTCCTTTGATAAGAACAAGAAGTCAATATGGACAGACATACACTTTCTTCACATTTCTGCTGCTCTTCCTCAGTGAGAAGTACACCCATTCCCTCGAGCAATTGCTTATCTAGCACGTCCACAACATCTTCCTGGTATATCTTGGAGTGTCCTTTCCTCACCTGCAACCAACAATAAAATTGTAAACTAACGAAAAATGGAAGGGACCTACCCTTCAGCTAATAATTGATGCTATAACGCATGAGTTACTAAAGAATGCTCAGAGTTACAGTTTAATATAAAGGAGCAAAGTAGTCACAGAACTAGTATGTTTTGTATCAGATAGCAGACAACCATGAAACCCCTCAAGTCAATAAGATTGCACCAAGCATGCTCCAAAGCAAAGGGTCAAGATTGTGAAACAGGATTCAGAATGAAAATGTCAGGGTCTCAGCACATAGGCGTGAAAATATGTATTTGAATAGATGCATATGCAAATCAAGATAAGTTGGACAGCAGGGACCACACGTGTAAAATGAAACCATAAAAATAGAAACCTCTTCATTTTCAGTTTGGGAGCTTATAACAATACAAGAACTCTTCCACATTGATTTGTGGAACCACGCTCTCCATAAAATCAGGAAGACTCGTTCTCTTGCAAAAGGATGCCACAACTCAAATGCACATGTTGCAGAGCCAATCCAAAGCTGAAGCAAATGGTAAACTAACCCAATGTACATCAAAGGTCATACGAACTAACATCTAACACTGAATATTATATGGAAGCCAACAACAGTGATCCAAATGTTTTTTGATAAGTAAGTTAAACTTTATTAAAAAAAAAAGAGTTGACATTACAAGAGATTATACTGAAAACACTAGAGCATACAACCTAAAAAACTCAAAAAATCCGGAAACCCCTTAAAAGGAAAACCTAAAACCGAATTCGCCCACATAAAAAGAGAATGCAACATAGAACCCCCCAAACAATCCAAAGACATGACCTTGTTCTCAAAACATCTCTCATTCCTTTCTCTCCACAAACTCCACCATATGCAAGCCGGGATCATCTTTCAAATGGCCGAGGTGATAGGATTCTCAAACTTCCTCCTCCAACAATACAAAACATCCACCACCTTCCTAGGCATAACCCAATCATAGTTGAGAATACTTAGCCATACACCCATAATCGTCTCGCACCGTGCAATGAATAAGGATATGATCAACCATTTCTCCGTCCCCCTTACACAAATAGCACCACTCCGTCAAGCACACCCCTTCCTCCTTAAGTTGTCAATGGTCAGAATTTTCCTATAAGTCGCTTCCCAAACAAAGAAAGCCACTCTAGGGGGAACCAAATTCCTCCAACATTGACGCTATGGAAAAACCTCACTGGAGCCCTCTAAAAGCAAAGAAAACATCGACTTGTACGTGAAAATCATAAGAAAATTACAAAAGAAGGTGATGTTTTCCCCCCGCAGCAGCCCACGGTTTCTTTTGTTGTTTGGGGGAAGGCGCATCCCAAGATTTGAACAGTAAGACCTCTTTACCATTAATGATTTCAAATCATGTTGGAGTCCCTACTATCCAGAAAAACAACTTTCCAAAGGATCAACACAACAATTTTTATCAATCTCAGGCACTAATATTAAAAAAAAAAAAAGCTTTACTCTTTCACAACGATTACATTGCAGCATATTTGTTGATAGTCTTGTCTGTCGTGAACTACATATGAGGTAAAATTTCTGACGATAACATTTGCAGGACAACATCCGTTTAACTTTCTGACTAAACATGGTTCAGCAATTTCGTCTTAGATGAGTGCTTTCATAAAAAACATGTAGGTTCCATGCAATAAATAAGAATCAAAGACAGCAGCAGTTCACCTATGAGACCAATCTATTAAGCACAGACCAGAGCCAGATAGCCTTCCAATGAAGAAAGGAAATACTATGAATGTCATACTGCAACGCAGCCAATTAAATTAGGTGAAAGCAAACACATGCTATCATCTGCACAAGGAGCTGCAGATCAAACGGTTTAATGGGGAACATTAGATGTTTTGTTTTTATTTTGCCTGACTCATTAGAGGAAAGATATGAGTGTATTGAACCCATTGAGTGTAACCCCCCAACTAATAGGACTTAAGGGAGGAACATTACATCTTACACATATGTTGATATCATAGTCATAGCTATCTGACGAATTGTATGCACAAGATAGTTTAATCTTTTTCTTGTAATCACATATCTCCAAAGGAGGAGAATTTATACTCTTCAAAGAGCAGTCATAGAAACAAAAAGCCTACTAGAAGCCTTCCTTTGAAATGTAGGAAGGAGGGGAAAACTATCTCAATCAACAATAAGATAGTTTAACGTACCGACATTATTGCTGATTCATTGACAAGATTTCGAATATCTGCCCCAGAAAACCCAACAGTGCGAAACACAAGCTGCAAAGTAGAATGGAAAATTGATTACCGAGCCGAGAACTAAATCAAACCTTCAGCTGTGCAATGAGAATTACAAAAATAAACACCAAATGTAAAGGACAGCAACCAGGGTAATCTTATACATTTAGGAACTAGCATATTAAACCAGGAAAAAAGTTGAATCGAGACTTCATTCCAAAACAAAAAAGAGAGACCGGGGGTGGGGGTGGGGGGGTGATAGAAGAGAGAGAGAGAGAGAGAGAATGCAAGTATCATGGCAAACATTAAAAAGCTTGTCTCTAAGATGGTTTTCCTGGGAAATAATCATTAGCATGAGAAATATTGGTCAAGGATCCCATATGAAACACTTGAAAGGCCAACAGAAAAGACTTGAAACAGCAACACTGAATGAACGGTGAGGCTCCAAAATTGTACCATGTCTATGACAAAACATACTTCTATTCAAAATGACAACACAAAACACTGACACAATTGCTTATATATCATACAGGTGAAAGTTTATGCAGACTTCGTATTGAATTCCCCCAAAGATAACAATTTCGTATCAGGTATTCTCTAAATTTTTAAGCTTTTTGGAGATCGAAGGGCACAGTTCCCTATACTTATATTTCTCACCATTAATTCCTTAAACATCCACCATGGTCTTGATTCATTCGGATCAAATTCATTTATATTTTGATACATAACCTTTACCTCTTAGGTAGTTAAACATAAAATCATGCATCTGTCAAAACAAATAGGGCACTGCTCTCAGTTAATCTGAAGGCTACAGAACCACCATTTGCTGCAAACAAAGCAGAAAAGGAAAAAACTCAAATTGATACCCACAACAAACTAAAAAGAGCTAAATGAGTTAGCGTCTTTGACTTGGGACTCAATATTTAAGGGACATCACGATCATTATCATCTGTCTCACTATACATATAATTTAAATTGACGGTTTGGGGGTGCCACTTTATCTAAGTGAACTCATGCTGATTACAGAAGAAGCAGCCATAAGTTTTCCACTCCCAGGATTTCTAGCACCCTGAATCAGAAAACATTACGAAGTGTTGGTATGGAGATGGTATCTGGAAATACAAAATCACAATTTCCTAAGGTCCTCACTAGATCTTTTTTTATTCACACTAGATTTGGCTTATACTCTGAAATGTTATCCTCTGCACCAAGAACACGAAGTTGGTGTTTCGTGGGAGCGAAGTTGGTGCTTTATGAATTCAATAATGGCTTGCAAGTACCTATCAATGGTTAGGGAGACTTCAACTTTTGAATAAATAGTCAAAGAGGAGGATAACACAGCTAGAGAATTAACACCGTGTAAGATTTGTAAGAATCGCTTAGTGTATATGACTGTGGCTTTGTGGCCAAAGAAAGAAGTTTATATGCTTACAAAAGGTATTGACTCCAGGATTATCTTTTTTTTTTTTATCAGTAGATAAAGGAACTAATTTTTTACCCTTCTGTATACAAAGGCGTTTTTTTTTTAAGTTTGTGCTCAAGATAAAGATTTTGAGAACCAATAGTGCTATTCTAAGAATAGTAACATAAGAGTCCTTGTGCATTATGAAATTGAGCCCAGATAAATGTCCTGCACAAGTATCTTATGCCTGCAGTAGTTTGGTGGCTCATTAAGCTACAGCAGCTTTCTTAATGCTATTGCAAGTTTTTTGTCGAACCCCTTGTTTTTTGCATACTCCTAAACTATAAAACTAGCTCCCACACCCAACATAAGGAAAACTGCATGCACCAATCTGCATTCCGTACACATGTTGGAAGTTAACATGTTACTTTCATGTGAAAGCAGAGACCATTTCACTGCACTAAGGAGCAGACAGTGGCTAAGATTCAGTTAATCCCTCCCTTATCTGTTAAATAGTAGCCCCTGGCACCTGGTGTCTTCATGGTATTATATTACTGTTTGAATCGAGCTTAGCAAAAATCTAATAAAGCTAAAAAAAGTGGTAGCAGCTTCCATAATCAGCACAAATTTATCAAGACAATTGAAGAACAATACAAAGATGAATAGCATGTGTTTATGGCCCAACGGGAGAGGGAGGGGGCAAGCAAAAGATGTTTAATTTTCTTATTATATGTGTTACCTTTTAAACAATAATTAGAAAAAGCTTACTTTTTCAAAATCTACATTTTCTGCGAGCTGCTTTCCAGCACTGTGCACACCAAAAATTTGCACTCGTTGCTTTGCATCAGGCAGACCAATGTACAAACGACGATCTATACGCCCTGGGCGAACGAACTCAAGGTCCAATTCATCTGGCCTGTTCGTAGCACAGATGAATATCACAGCTTGTCTGAGTGAGAACCGATCAACACCTGTTTTTTCCTTCCTAGACATGACAAATCAACATTAAAAGCAATTACTCAATTTTCCTATCACTAAGTCACCAAAAGAATTCATTGGGAACTTGTCCATTAAATGGAACATAAGAATTGTGACCAATTAACCCACTTCCATGGAGCCATGAAATAAAGGCAGTTCAAAAAAGTGAAAAAGAGAAAGGAAATGAGCACATTTTATGGTTAACTACAATTCAAATAGCATATCACAGTTGCAGCCACTAAATAGGAAAGTGATGGATCTAGCATGCTTTACGCTTCCTATTTTTTGTTCGACATAATCTTTAGTCACTCTACAACTTACAAGACTTAATCTGGGATACCATATATTTCCAAAATGAGAAACTTTCCCGACAACAACTGTTTGTCATGGATTGTTGAGGTCACATAAAAGACGAAGAATCCTTAAAACAATAACTATGATAAATCCACATTCTTTAAGACAAGATAGCCATATCCAAAGCAAAAGAGGAGTTATAATATGATGTAAACAGACCCATCCAAAACATAACCACCACGATGAAAAATGAAACGCTCTATCAAGTGTGATATATGGTATCTCCTCTCTTAGTGATGATAATCTGACATTTCATTAGCTGACTTAACCATCTAAGCTCTCCAATGGTGATAGAGAACCAAACACCCTCAAAGCAACCTTCTAGCCCTCCTGATGATACCAGAGTCAGCTTCAACAATCCCTGAGGTCAAACCCATTCTGCAAGCCTCCTATATAGGCTTTCCCCAAAGGTTCTAAAACTTCAAGCCGTATCAGTAAACCATACTGGCTGCATAGAGAAACACAAGCACCACATTCCCTAGGTGGTCTAGCTAAAGAACCATCTGACAATAGTTGCCAAGAAAGACACATCATATTTCAAGTATCTGAATGGTCTTTAGAAGTATTGCTCCCAAAAAGATACCAATGTGCATGGGTTAAACAAATACACTTACTCCCCATCAAGCTGTGCAATCAGAGCCTCAAATGTTGCTCTTCTTCGAGGATCTTTTCTTGCATGCCTTCCAGCAATGGCATCAATTTCATCCACAAATACAAATGAAGGACCCTGCACAAAGGACAGTTCAGCATTGAGACCTGTATTATCACCAGTTAACCTTAATACTAGTAAGTAATTAACTTATCCAAGAATATCCCATAAGGTACAGGTTCAATATGGATGTGAAGCCTTATAGAACAAACCAAAACAGAGATGCAGATTCCCATGAACAAAGTGTAAAGTCAAAGTATCCCAGATCTCTCAGTCATTCTATCCCACAACAATAGATTAGACAACCCTGTGGGACTAAGTGCTATTATACCATAGCTATATGTAACTCTCGTCCTGGGTATTTATACTTTCTGCGCGAACAGAAATTCTTCAAGCTTGCAAACCTTACTCTGAGAACATGCAAACCTATCATTCTGAGGAAGAAACTCCAATTTTGAACTCTTAAAGATTATATACATCGAACCATGATAGCAAAAAAAACGCTAACCCTCATTCAAAAGCATCAAGATAATAGTACCCTACATCTTGCAAACAGAATAGATTAACAACTGAAGTAAACAGGATACATAGAAAAGGGCCTCCTAAAGCTTCTTTTTTTTTTATAAGAAAAATTTAAGCAATAAAAGGGCCTCCTAAAGCTAACACCCTGAATTCTAATAAATCAAGAAAATGGATCATTTTTTGTTGCAAAGTAAGCACAAGGCTTCAGAGCGTAAGGCCTAAGATGTGAATAAAGCCCCAACTTGTAGAGGATGATGATTTTGTTATCATGTTGTAAATAATAATCCATGAGCGACATGTTATTGCTGTTTCAAATTTCAAAGAGAAGAACGCTCACATTTCTCCTTGCAATAGAAAACATCTCATTGATCCTTGCAGCACCACTTTTTTCACTATCTGTGAACTCTGCACCAGAAGCAAAAACAAAGGGCAACCCACTTTCCTTTGCAAGTGTCCTTGCAAATAGTGTCTTTCCTGTTCCAGGAGGCCCAGAAAGAAGAACACCCTGTTATGCACAGTCAGGAAATATTGTCTTAAGATTACACTCCCTTTGATTAAAACACAGGTCCATAAAGAGCAACAATCTTTCAAAATAGCAATTAAGTTACCCGAACAAATTTCACGCCTTTTTCATAGTACTGCATGGGGTTTCCCATATAAATCATTAACTCATCGAGAAGATCCCAAACATCACCTCCTAATACCACTTCCTTATACATTGATTTTGTCTCACCAACATCTCCAACTGGCTGGACAAGCACAAAATGTATGAGAAATTCGAGAACTTATAAAAGCGAAGATAAGGAGGAAAAAACCAAAAGCTGCAAAGTTGGAAGATTACCAGGATGAAGTTTTCAGCATAAGCCATATCAAAGAGTTGATTATATTTTTTGTACAGAAAACGCTTAGAAGTAATGTGCAGAAGCATCACAGACTCCCTTATAAACCACAGAATCAATATGCCAGGCACTAATGCCATCGCAACTTTCAGAAAGTAATGGATCTGACGCTTTTGGAGGAGATCTACTTCAACTCCAGAGCTGGTGATAATCTCGAACAAGTGAGGATCTAGAGGAATATCGACCTATCATGTATAAGAATACACAATTTTAAGCCAAGGTATGATACCCTTCAGATCTCCTGGTAACAAATATTAGCTGGTAGACAACATCAAAACACTAAAAAATGGAAAATCAAAACACAGTAGACTTACAATGTATTCCAATGGGAAACCTTCTTTCATTGTCACGTACAATCTCTTTAGGTCCTCTGTAAAGACAACAGCAGCAACCTTTCCAAAAAAATACCACAGCATCAGAACTGTCCGCCTAAAAATCATAGTGGACGCGCAACCAACATGAAACATAATACAAAATTTGGACTGCTAAGAATGAAAATTTTGAAACTTTTCTACAAAGCATTTGCAGTGACTCTAGTTTGCGTCGTTAGCATTTGATACTAAAGGCTGTCTATGGTTCAATTTCCAATTTGTACAGTGATGAATTTAGTAAATCCACACATGATCATAAATTAATTATTTTTTTTGATGACGAGGAAATTCCCCAAAGCTGGACCCTTTTGGCCCAACCCTGAAGTACAAACCCCGGCCCACTGGACCGACCCCACAACCCAGGGAGCAGATAAGTCAAGGGCGATAATGGGGATGTTGGGGCTCGAACTTGGGACATGTTAGAACCCAAGCCGAAGCCTTACCACCACACCAAACCCTTGGGGGTATCATAAATTAATTATTTCTCCCAATCATGTGCTCTACCAACTACTTCTAATCTTAAGGCTGCTTTTGAAGGAAGAGGAGGAAACAAGGAGAGGGGAGGGGAGGGGGGGGGGAGGATGAAAAGGTTTACATATATATATATATATATATATATACATGCAATATTTGTACTTACCTGAGTAGATACTAAAAAAAATTCAAATATTATACAACCCCTATGAACCCAAAAAGAGAGAAAACAAATTGAAGGTGAATAACACTTTTACCTCAGAGCAATCGATTTTGTGAAGAAAATAAGTGTAGGGGAGTTTAGGACGATAGCGCCACCATCTCTTGGATATCCACAACCCTCTACTTCCTTGTGTCTCAGTTACCTTCTCCACCACATCCTTGCGAAGACTATTTTCAACCTCTTTCATGTCAAACTCAACTACATACCTTGTGTTCATCGAATCTAATTGCCCAGCTGACTTTTCCTCTCTGAGTATCTCCTTCCATCTATGAAGTCTTTCACGCCATGTTCCTCTATTTTCTTGAACTTCCCCTGCCAAGCTAGCATAAGAATAAATTAGCCGTGAGGAAATCCAATAGTCCACATATTTGTATACAGGGTTACTGTTCTAGGCAAACTCCCAATCAGCTCGACATGACCTTACAAAAATAAAATCAAGCATTAGCTTAGTGTAAAGTTGGGAGGTTATTAAGGGGGATGTTATTTCTGTTTTCAATGAATTTGCTCGGGATGGCAGATTTGTCCGTAGTTTAAATGCAACCTTTGTTATTCTCATCCCTAAGAAACCGGGAGCAGTGGAGCTGAAAGATTTCCGTCCTATAAGCCTGGTGGGGGGAATTATAAGATCTTTGCTAAGGTTTTGGCGAATAGACTGAAGCTTATGCTTGATCAGATTATTTCGCCTTCTCATAATTCTTTTATGGGGGGACGGCCGATTTTGGATTCCGTTTTGATTGCCAACGAATGTATTGATTATAGGTTGAGAATGAGTGAGTCGGGATTGTTGTGTAAGTTGGACATTCAAAAAGCCTATGACCACGTTAACTGGAATTTTTTGATATATATTTTGAGAAGATGCGAGTTTGGTGACAAGTGGTGCAGATGGATTGAATTTTATATTTCTACGGTCAAATTTTTTGTGATCGTGAACAGGTCCTCGGAGGGGCTTTTTGGTGGATTGTATGGAGCTTGGTTCTAGTTCTTTAGTGTGGAATTTGCAATTCTCTAGATCTGCAAATGATTAGGAAATGGAGAAGTTTGCCGCCTTTTATTCTATTCTTTATGAGCAGAGGGTGAATAGTGGTAGAGCAGATGTGATGTTCTAGTTGGGTTCTAAGGGTGGTGTTTTTCAGTTAAGTCTATCTTTGATTCTCTTTCCGGTGGTGATAGGTCTGACTTTTTCCCTTCGGGTGGGGTGTGGAAGCCCAAGGTCTCAATGCGTGTGTCTTTCTTTGTTTGGGAGGCTACTCATGGGCGGATTTGACAATTGATAATCTTCGAAGAAGGGGTGTTTATGCCACTGAGTGGTGTTATATGTGTAAGGCTGATGGAGAATTTGTTAATCATTTGTTATTGCATTGCCTGGTTGCTAGAGGCCTTTGGATGCATGCCTTTGGTATTCTGAATGTTCATTGGATTATGTCTGAAAGGGTGGTTGATGTCCTATCTTGTTGGGGACGGAATTTTGTGGATCCTTCAGTCCAAGTTATTTGAAGGATGATTCCTGCGTGTATTTGGTGGTGCCTTTGGAAGGAGCGGAATAGAAGATGTTTCGAGGATTCCTCTAGGTCGCTTGGGAGCTTGAAAGCCGATGTGTTTCATTCTCTTTTCATTTGGGCTAACATTGTGTTAGGGGGTCGTTTCTTAGACTATTTTGATTTTCTTAGTTTTTTCATTTGTATGCTTTGAGTGAATTCGGTACAACCTTTGTATTGAATTCGACTCCTTTTTCTTTCTTTCTAATAAAACTGTGCTTACTTATAAAAAAAAAAGTTTATCTAGAGTGCAGACTAAGAACGCCATGTAGAAACGCTGATAGATTTCACTTTGTTGTGGCCAAGTTATCCAAGAATCACGGTTACTTTTTCAAAGAGGGGTGAGAGCTAGAGAGGTGAAGAAGCTAAACACCCACAAACAGAATGATAAAACATTTAAAAGAATGCACCAATTTCAGATGAATATATTTATCTCTAGTACTGAGAGATGGATGTTTCTAAGGGACACTATCTACTTTGCTACAAATAATTTTTCCGCATACAGTTTTAAATATGATTTGTTGGCAAAATAAAATCCTGATGTAAAAATGCAGACATTAATCTCATCATGTGTGAAATTATTTTTCATATCAATCTTCCCAGGTAAATAAAAAAACTTCTTACTTTTTATATTTTTAACAAATTCTTATAAATATTAACTTAAGCAAGAATATTGTTGGCTTTTAGAACAAATAAAGCAACCTAATCACAAGTTATACCTTATATTTATACTTATAAAAAAAAAGTTATACCTTATATTTATGTGCACACATTCTCTCTTATATATAACTAACCTGAAATGCCCAACCCTTCCCCCAGTTCCTTCTTCTCTTCTGCATTCAATTTGACATCACTGTCAATAATTTGTTTCACATTGTCCTGAAGAGGCTCTGGATCATCATCCCATGCCTCCTCTCCAACATAAGAACCATCGTGAATAAGTGTGCCATCAGGTCCTTCAATGAACTTCTTCATTTTCAGGCCTTTGGGCATCGTCTTCCTCCATATACTCTTCTTAAACCTGTGAAATTATAAGGAGAATCAGATGCTCCAAACTTACAGAAAGAACAACACAGAGAGAGATATATATTAAGTTTATTTGTCCTTGCATCTCTTCATTACCATCATTTGAAACCGTAGCCATCACACGCTACTGTTTCTGCTTGGAGAAAGGTCTACCACCTTTCACATTTTAGCAGTTGTTGGCCTCAAACTAACAGGGGAAAATAAATTGAAAGCTCTTTGAGGGATTAGGTTTGTTTTCCTTTATTTGACAAACTTACTAGAGATATATCTCATTTGGCCTCAGCTAGATTGCCAAATCAAATTAAGTTACATTTCCCAAGAGATCTGCTCATTAGGTGTAAGCAAAGTACACAGTGGAATCGAGTGAGTTTAACCTTTCCTAGGATAAGTTGGTTTGATTAGAAACTTTATCACCACTAGCAGGTCTCTCACTTGAGTCACAAAGATGCGAAAAAAATTCTTTACAAGGCCATTGTAAACCTAAGAACAAGTTACCATTCAATAGACGTGAGTGGATCGTTTTCTGTCTCTACTTGCAAATATGACTTCAACACCTCGTTGAGAATTTTTGATATCATACGGATTATAAAGTAATAATGGACTCTGCAGTAAACTAATCCACTTACTTTATAATATTTCTAGGAGATGGCTCAGGAATCAATGCCTCCATATAAGCCTCTGTTAACTCCTTTCTTTGGTGATTTAGATAAGGAGCCCGAACTGCAACATATATTCTTCGGCAGGAAATTATTGCAACAATTGTATAGAGTATCAAAGCACCAATTCGTTTAGGCTCCCATGTTTTGAGATCCTTGAGAAAAACAAAGGAGAACAACTATATCATTATCTAGCTCGTCATAGAAGAGCAGAGAGATGCTCATAAGTTCTCAAAAACAAACTCACACCAAACTATATGTGTTTAGATTTGGATGATGGACATTTATCTCCCCTCTTGTACTTCAAAAAGTTCACTGAGTGGTCATAACTCATAAGTTGACAAAGATTGCAGGAATAGACAAGTGCAGATCAATAACAGAATTGTCCAAGACCAGTACACCTTTGAAGAAGCACAATATTATGACAATGTATTTACCCAAAGCAAATCAAAATCAAAACAAAAAGGGCCTCAAAGTCAATTGGCAAATTACCTTCCAACGTTCCCACCGATTCCAATTCAGAAACGCGGGCACCAAATCAGTTCTAAGCCGTTCCAAATTATCCCGACCCTTCCCCACCCCTTCCCTAACTCGCCCCGCAAGCTCACCCACCTTCACATTGGCATCTTCCAAATCAAAACCAGTTTCCTTCCCCACCGTCTCGCTGAGCTTCGACCAGAACCGCTCGGACCCACGCCGCACCGACCGAGTAAGACTCTGCCATGAAAAGCTGTCAGACCCATTGGGATCTGCGGAAGCTAGAACACGGAAAATGGGTCTCTGGCTGGATTTTTTGAGCCTGTGACTTCTGGGAAGCTTGAAAATAATGGGACTCTGGGAGTTCTGTGTGAGAGGTGGTGAAGAAAAGAGAAGTGGGTTTGGTTTGTAAGGAATGGAGACGTCCATTTTTGGGTGAAGAACTGATAGACTGAAAGAACGTAAAACAGACCAGCAGTGTCTATCTGTTGAGTCTGTGTCGAAGTTGTGGTTTTGGGACTTCTGTTTGGGGTTTTAGGGGTTTCCAAATTCCAGTGTAGGCATAAATTACGCTAACAAAAGTACAAAATGCTATCATAAAGCAACATAAACGGTTAAAATCATATTTACTCTCTTATCCGACGGAAAATTATACAATGGGACTGAAATGCCCCTCCAAGATAAAAATTACTAAAAATTTCATTAAAAATAAAAATGAAAATTTTTAAAAAGTAATATTTTTTAAATCAAAATATTGAAAATCTATTTCAATAATATATTTATTTTTAATTTATTTCTTAAATTTTTATTTTTTATTTTTATTTTTAAAATTTAGTCTTGGAGGGGCATTTTGGTCATTTTGAATGATTTTCCGTCGAATTTAAACTGGTTACTAAAATTGATGATTTTTAAAAGTTATGGATCTCAAATAGCCGAATTGATAATTATAAGTATCAATTTAATTTTTGCTCATATTTATGAGACTAACTATGACTTTACCCCAACATAAAATACTAAATATATTTTGATATAACCAAAACATAATCTATTTTCCGAGATAATGCTTCTTTATGTACAGAAAATCAAGAAAAAGTTGGTGCATTAATAAATAGAACATCTTAATTTCACTTATTAATGAGATATAAGCAAATAATTTGAGAGAGAAAAAACAAGACACGTACACGAAAAAAATCCTACTAATAATACATAAATATGGTAGAATATTCAAGTTAGAGTGGCATTCAGATAAATGACATGATATTTACCCAAAAAAATGCATCTAGTGAAAAGTAAACACATTGTAGTGTCAATTTTGGTGGTGTTTGAGTGTCATAATTTTAGGATACGAGAATTGGTGAAAAATCGAAGATAGTTTATAGAAATTAATTAAAAATGAAGAGAGAATAATTAAATAAATATTATAATAAAAAATGATTTAATAAGAGAGGAATTATGTTATACTTTTTAACTAAGTCAAAATTTCGACCATTAAACACCACCTTATAATGTTAGAGAAAGGTATCTTATGCGCCTCACACACCCCCGCACGCCCACGCTCCCACGTTTGCACCCGTAGCTCGACTCGCACTAGTTATCAACCCATTCACATCAATCAATCTAATTCAATTTTGACCCGATCCACACAAACATCCGAGATGATCCAAGCTACTCCGAGCTGAGCTAAGCAATTTCCAGTCAAGTCGGGGTGAGCCAAACAATAAATATTCGACCAAAAAAATTATAGTCTTCCCTTTTCTACGCTTCTTGGATTCTTTCAATTGGCGTCATCTGACCCGATTTAGTGAGGCCCTTGTGGCGGTGTTGGGACCCTTATGGGCTATTGGATTGTGGCATTTACGGCTTTAAGGTGTGTGATCCTTTAGGCCTTTGAAAATTTAGTGGGCCTTTGTGCCCCATTTAGATGTTTCCGGCCCGATGGGAAATCTTCAACATACCTTTTGACCTTTTTCTGGTTGTTAGGCCTTTTCCAATAAAATCATTTTTTCCGACTTAACAACCCTTTCTAAACCTTATGTTATTACAAACTCAAGCTTATATGGGTATGGTCGAATATATATTATATTTTCCTCACATTGATTGTGAAGTGGGTTACTTGTATCTTTGGGTCCAATAAGTAGACCAGTATGCAAAAGTTATTACAGGGTTGTTGTTTCTTTTCTGAGTAATTTATTATTAAGTTGAAGATAAAAGATGTAGCTTAGGCTTTTATATGACGAACTTAAGCTAACCACCTTAATTTTTTTTTAAAAAAAAATCTAAAGAGATTCCGGTTGGGTTGGGTCTCAGGAGTAGCCATGAGTTAGTGAGGAGATCATTTAACAGGAGCCCACAGAGCAAAAGCCACTCATCAATTGTTTCTCACTAGACATTTCTGATTGCTCTCTGTTTGACTAAGGCAATTACTTTCATATGCATATATTGGTTTACATATATATGGCATACTCTTTCCCTATATATGTAACATACACGTGCGAAATATGAAGGCAATAGCCTCCGTCAAACATAGAGCAACCAGGTATTGAAATGTTGTTCAATCCTTTCATTCAAATCAGCAGCACGTGCATGTGCAGATAGGAGGACAAAGCGACTAATTATCATGGCAAGTTCAAGCACGTCTTCCTCTGCACTTCCAATCAATTTGACTACGCGAAATTGCCTTTCTCGGTCAGATCGAAAGAGTGAATCCATGCCGATAACCCATCTTCTCAAATAGGAATATAGCTATTTGTGTACTCCGTTGGGAGAAGGAAATTAGAAACATCAGCTCCAAAAATAGCAATATGTTTCCAGTCTTTCTTCACTCGATCCTTCAAATTCAAACTCAGCAAGAACTGCTGCCCACAGCCACTTGTCCAACAAAACTTTATTGAACACAGAGATTTTCCTAAACCCCAACCCACCAGAACGAATAGGAGAACACACATTCGTCCAACTATGTAAATAAAACTTTTGAACACCATCTTCATTGCCCCACAAGAAGTTCCTCTGTAACTTTTCAAGTCTCATTGTCATAGCAATCGGAATGGGGAAAAGAGATAAAAAGTATGTCGGAAGACTAAATAGAGTGGACTTAATCAAAGTGATCCTACCTCCCTCGACGAATACATACGCTTCCATCTCACCAACCTCCTATCCATCCTCTCCAAAATATCATCCAAAATCTGCACACTTTTGTAATGGGCACTCAAAGGAAGCCTCAAATAAGTCATTGGCAATGTTGATACTCTACAACCCAATAAAGAAGTCAACTTCTGCACATTACCAACATTACCAATAGGAATTACCTCTGAACTTGGACAAATTCACCTTCAACCCCGAAACCGCTTCAAAACATAACAACAAACAACGAATACTACGAATCTGATCCTCCTCAATTCCACAAAAAATTAATGTATCATCTGCAAAAAGCAAATGAGAAACACTAGTAGCCATTCCACTCACACCACCAACCTTAAAACCATCAATAACACCAAGCGAAACCACTTTCACCATCATTGTAGAAAGAGCCTTCATAACAATAATAAACAATAGAGGAGAAAGAGGAGCTCCTTGCCTCAAAGAGGGATCAATTGTGGAGATGTGTTATTGCTTCAAAATATGGTACTTTGTTTGGTGGGTGGTTATCCTTGTCTTCAAGAGGTTCCTATGGGGTCAGCCTTTGAAAACATATTAGTAATGGTTGAGTTTCTTTTTCTGAGCATATTAGGTTTGTATTGGGAGATGGTCAGCGTCTCAGTTTTTGGCATGACAAGTGGTGTTGTGGGAGAGTTCTGAGCCGCTCCTTCCCTTTAGTCTTCTCTTTGTCCTCCTATCAGGAAGCTACGGTGGTGGAGTGTATGGAGTTTGGTTATACTTCCTTAGTGTGGAATTTGCAGTTCTTTAGATCCGTAAATGATTGGGAATTGGAAGAGTTTGATGCCTTTTATTCTCTCCTTTATGAGCAAAGGGTGCATAGAGATAATGCTGATGTGATGTTGTGATTGGGTTCGAAGAGTGGTGTTTTTTCTGTTCAGTCCTTCTATGATTATCTTTATGGTTATGATAGTTCTATTTCTTTCCCTTGGAGTGGGGTTTGGAAGGTCAAGGTCCCTATGCGTGTCTTTCTTTATCTGGGAGGACCCATGGGCGGATTTTGACTATTGATAATCTCAGAAGAAGGGGGTGTTTATGTCACAGAGTGGTGTTATATGTGTAAGGGAGATGACGAATCTGATAATCATATGTTATTGCATTGCACGGTTGCTAGAGGTCTTTGAATGTCAGTCCTTGGTACTTTGAATGTTCATTAGATTATGCATGAAAAGGTGGAGGATGTCTTATCTTGTTGGGGTAGGAATTTTAAAGATCCTTCATCCAAGGTAATTTGGAGGATGATTCCAGCGTGTTTGGTGGTAAAGGTGAGAACCGGAACGGATGGAACCGGAACGGTACCCACCGTAACTAACATTTTAATTCCGGTTCCATTCTGAAATTTTCCGGAAACGGAATCCGGAAATTCCGGTTTCCTTAGAGAGAGATTAGCAAAATTCGATTAGCAAAATACAACACCAACCAACAAATACAACATTGCTTGATTTTAGCAAATTTCTGCAATGATCTGCAATATATAACACAAACCAACAAATATACACAATGATCAAGTCTCTGTTTGATTTTAGAAAACGGAGACAAAAGAGTAACCATTAGATTCAAAACAGGGAGGCCC
The DNA here is from genome assembly GCA_963930655.1 of Myrica gale. Lineage (NCBI taxonomy): Eukaryota > Viridiplantae > Streptophyta > Magnoliopsida > Fagales > Myricaceae > Myrica > Myrica gale. The sequence continues at coordinate 20,074,120 of OZ005617.1, read as the reverse complement.
TGAGGGTGGGGGCTGGAACGGCGACGATGGGCAGTGGGGGGAGATTTCGGAAGGCTCGTTTTCAAACACCATTTTTTTTTTGTCTTGAAGAACTTCGTCTCCGGAATAAAACATAGGCCATAATAATTGGCTAAGGAATCGAATTTGGGACTCACCTAAATGGTGTTTGGTCCTTTCCATGAGGGTCTTTCTGTAGCGAGCTAAGACGCTGGCCATGTAGGCATCTTTTATCCCGGGTGAATTCGTCGTTGGCATTGGGCTCTGTGACATCCTTATCCCTGGTGAATTCTGACCCAGCACGATCTCTCTGGCTTTTGCGGACGTTTGACCCAGATCGCCATTGGATACCGCCACCACAACAGTCGAATCGAATTCCACAGAGAAGATCTCCATCCCCCGTTCTCGATGCTCCCAACCATTGCTTCCTTCCCCAGCGACTTCACCTAAAAGCAGAAGCCCGAATCTAAAATATACCAAAGGGGAGAAGCAAAATCAATGTCATTTAAGAAAGTGAAATTGAAATGAGAGAAAGAGAGAAATAGATTTTGGGAGGCAACAACAGGGAGGCCCTGAGGGTGGGGGCTGGGACGGCGACGGTGGGGGAGATTTCGGAAGACTCGTTTTCAAACGCCATTTTTATTTTGCTTGAAGTTCTTTGTTTTTCTCTAAAAATTTATAATGAATGAGTTCTAAACTAAACTTCTGACTCCATTAACCATTCATTCACGTGAATGCTTGAATGAATGGAGTACGCGTGGCCTGAGTCCTTTGACCCTGGTCATTGCATTTTGTCTTTTATATATCAGGGTTTTTATTTAAAGAATTTTGGAACCGAAAATTCCGGCATTTCCGCCGGAATTTCCGGTTCTGTTCCGTTTCCGAAAAATTTATAAATTTAGGTTCCAGTACCGGAATAGGCCGGAATCCCGAAACCGGTGCCGAAATTTCCATCAATTACCGGAATAAATTATCACCCTTATTTGGTAGTGCTTTTGGAGGGAGCGGAATAGATGTTTCGATGATTCGACTAGATCACTAGAGAGCCTGCAGGGCTATGTGTTTCTTTCTCTTTTCCTTTGGGCTAATGCTTTGTTGGGGTCCTTTTTTGGACTATTTTGATTTTCTTAGTTTCTTCATTTGTATGCTTTGAGTAACTTCAGTACAATCTCTGTACTGATTTTGCCTATTTTTCTTTTTCTCTTTAATAATATTCATCTTACTTATCAAAAAAAGTTACCAGCTCACCAAGTAATAGTATCTTCCATGAGAAAAAACCCCCCCTAAAAAAGTGAACGAAAACTGGAAACCATTGTCAACTTCTAATTTTCCTACAATCACCTGCTCTTAAGATAGTACATACGTATGAACAGTAATGGAGATATTTGCACATCATTGAGAAAAATAAAGACATGATATGAACACAATGAAGCAGGACCATAGACACATGATGCTACAACACTGTCAGAGCTCCGACAGAATGGCAGGAATGTAATGAGATAACTCTGCAGTAAGGGACTGAAACCCATTCACGAGCTGTGTATGGAAATCCTGATCTTCCTCTCCAATCAACCTGAAGTGTACCCTAATGGCACGCTTGCAAACAGCCATGAATTCCAGGAGCGCGGCAATGAGTTGCTGCAGTTCCTGCGAACGCAACCTTGTAGCAGGTTCGCCAGAAAGGAAGGCTGTGCACACACTCAGGACTCCACTGTTCACCTGAGGGTTATGCGGTTGGCCATAAGACATGAAAAGATTATAAGCAAGGCAAAACTAAGTCTGATGTCAGGGAAAAGAAAGAGGAAAGAAAAGGCAAAGACGGGGGGAAAATAGGACTGACTTGACTCTGGAAGCCATCAGTATACATTTTGGAAAAGTATTATTCAGAAAGCAGAACTTAACAACCATATCGCCACAACTCACCTGAACAGCAACACTGCCTTGAAGAATTCTCTGCAGACTTTGGAGACGTGGAAGTTGATCCCCTTCAGAACTGCGAGGCTCTTCAAGCTCATTTCGTAGCGCGGCTGTCCGAGTTTCAATCATTCCAATAGCATTCTCCACTGGGGAAAACTCCAGAGATTCAGATTTCGTCACCAACAGCCTATTCACAAGGGCAGGGAAGGAGCCCTCAGTCTGTAGCACAGTTCGCCTTTTCCATTGGTCTTCCAATCCACCCTGGGTCTTGCCATTCTTTGTAAATGGGGTATCAAATAAAAAGCGGTCAAAGACACGTGCACGAACGCTGCCGGTGGAAAGTGAAAAGATCCTCTCTCTTCTGCTTCCCAAGTCTTCATCTTCCATTACAGGATCAACAGCAGTTATCTGCAGGTAGCAGACTCCAGGTTGCAACTCATCAGCCTTCACTTGTCTAGAGTCTGGAATAATGTGCAAAGTGTGATTGCCATCCATCCTAGACTCGTATATATGACTAAGTTTCTCCATTATGTCACCTAGCCGCACATCACGGGGCTCTCGGTATACATACTCGGTTCTATCAAGCCTCCCAAATCTATCACCATAGAATCCCACCCGATAGTACGTTGCATCAGTGAATGGTATTGGACTTGACTCCTGCTCAAGGATTGATTCGTATATATTAGTGAGTAATGTGTGACATTTAGCTAGTTGCCCATATGCCCTCCTGCTTTTATAAACTGGGATTACAAGTTCAAGAATGCTGGCACAGAAATGATAGAGCTCAGCTTGAGAGAAAAGCTTATTAGCAAGCTGCAGGTACTTCACTGCGGAGTCAACTGTGAGTTTTGAAGCACCATATCCCTCTACCTCGGCCGCAGATGCCTCAGATGTTATCTCACTGTTTACCATTGGGCAGATTTTCCGAAGAGCTGTCACATGATCTTTACTCCAAACGCCATCATTTCTAGCTACAAGGGCCTACAACAATTGTAGTTAGACATATCAGCAAGAGGCTCCACAAGAGCCAGTCAAATTATGCAAGCTTGTTAGCATTCTGCACAATATTATCCATAGAAAGTTTCACTATTCACTCGACTTAAAACCTCTCAATTAGAGAATTAGCTAACATGAAAAACAGTGGACATCCTCACCAACTGGCCTAAGCCAACCAGGCAGCAGAGCCCTAAAAATATTCAGTCCACCATATTTTGTAGTACAACTTAGGTCATTAGAAGTTTATTCAACCACCCTATTTAAAGCTTCTTACAGGCATGGAATAAATGAAGTCTTTCCATCCTACTGTAAGTATTGAATATTTATTTTCCCTTCAAATCTAAAGCTACACAAGGATTTGACTAATTATTGGAAGCTTTTGAATTCACAACCATTAGTCCAATTCTAGGAATAGGAACATTTTGGTACACAAGGGTGACTCCCAAGAACCACAGACAGAGTGGTACCTGCATTACAACACCAGCAACAGCAACAGCACACTGAGCAGCTTCAGCCCAAGACTGCATTTCCTGGTGTGCATCGCATAAATGGAGCAACCACATAATATGAAGATCAGGGACAGGGGCAAACGCAATTGCAAGTTTGTAAAAACCTTCTGCAGCTGCATATCGATCCATACTCATAACAGAGGCCTGTGGGGGAAAAATGCACAGTACTTTTTTTGTTAAGTCCAACAAGATTTTTTCATGCATATAATAAAGTAGGGAAGAACTGGCAGTGAGAACATTCAGAATTAAACAAACTCATTGACTCCCATTTGCGAATAATTGGCAAACTTCCATAAAGTCTGATAGTTGGTCTAAAAGCCTCTGCTAATATATATTTATTTCTCCAATGGCAGCGTTTATCCTTGAAAACTATGAAACTTATCTATAAAGATACTGTGCTAATGTTGAGTTGGCACTGCAAAAACCCTTCCTAGGCCAGAACCGTACTTCCTAGATCATTATATGCAACCTGCCACCACTATCCTCCCATTCATGTGCCAATAGGGACTGGGAGAATCTGGCCCCCGCATTAATCTTGATTCTTTTGTAATTCTTACATACCCAGTACACATGCACTTTGAGGTGTGAGAGAGAAGTGTAGAGCATGGGTCTGGGCAGGGGCAGAGCCCTCTGTCAGGCTGCAGAAAGGCATGGACTCAAACCTGATACTATATACAACGGAGGAACAAGAAGAAAAATGTATGTCTCAGGAGGTGAGGTTATCATTTCCACCGTGTAAGGCCAAAGTGTGCTTTGCTAACTACATAATTTCTCTCAAAGCAAAACCAATGCAAATACTGCTAAAACTTACCAAAAGTGCATGCTCCAAGCTAGCATCAAGGGCCAAAAGAAGACTGTCAGAGAGATATTTTACGTCTGACCAGGACCACCTGTTCTCTCCCACTCGTTCTGGAATTGTCACCAGGGCATTTTCAGGAAGTCCACACTCTTCCAATAGGTTGGGGCTTTTAGATTCATCTGCCATTTCCTCCAAAGATTTTCTAAGACGCCGTGCTTCACCACTCTCTTCTAGCATTCCATCAGACTTCATCTGAGTCACTTGCACATCAGACATCAGCTCCGATATGGTGATAATCAGCATTACCCTCAATCTTGCTGTCTGCATGAGGCCATAGAAGGAACTCTACAAAATATAAAGAAATGATTTAAGTTAAGAGCATGAGCAGCACTCTATTAACCTCTGTTAGAGAATATAATTCAAATAATAAAATATATCCCTTTGTATCAACTTAAGCTTTTGGGATAATTGGTAGATTCACAACCTCAAACAGCCTACCTTCATAAGTATTTGCAGTCCAATAACAGCCCTTCTCCTGATGCTTTCATTTCGAAAAACTGCAAGTCGAAGTAGATGGAAAGTTACTTGCTTTAAGAAACGATCATTCTCCCGTGCAATTAGAGGTGCTCCATGAAGATCAAAGACATTGTTGAAGACGGGAACCAGAGCCTTCCAGAAAGTCAGAGGTTGGTTTCGTGAGAAAAAACTCATAAATATTGCTGTGATGCAATCAAGTTTTCCATAGTCAGTAGAGATGCTATGGGATGCTGCCATCATTGAAAATTTCTCTGTTATTTCCAAAACCTGAAGACTGACTGAAGCACTCAAGTTCTCTTCCCAAAGCTCCTGAAGAGAATGCAAAATTATCACTTCCTGAAATGACTACACCAAAGACAGCAAGATACTAGTAATTCATAGCAATCAAAGGAAGGATTGGTTTTTCTACGCAAAACTGTACCAATTTTTGTCTCAGTATCGGGTGCAAAGATTCTCTAAGTGCTTGTGCAGAAGCTCCAATCCTAGAAGACTGAGCCTGAGCAAGAGCTTCTCTCAACGAATATGGCTGGCTTGGGGAGCTTAATTGCGAGTTTACTCTCTGCCATAAGTAACCATTGTCAGGTGTTCCCTGAGGCTGCATTAGAGAGATAGTGTATAAGGATACATACATATGTTGCACTTCATAAATGTCTAGAACTTTAACAAAGATGAGTCAAGTCCCTACTGATTGATGAAGCTAATAAGTAATGCTTATGAGGTCAAGGTCACAATTCTGGAGTACATAATGAAAAGCAAATAACAGATGCACACTGAAATATCAACTCACTCTCACTTCTTGTCTTGATGCCTCAGACAGATAGTTGTTAACCGCAGGAGAAAGTCTATCAGAGTACTTGGGGGAAGCAGATCCATCCCCAACAGGGCCGCGAGAACTGCAGCCCATAAGCATGCCATCAGCCGGTTTTCTATGCTGTGAAAGAACATAATTAATGAAAGTTCAGTTTTATGGGAATGCAATAAGAGTAGGATGTAATGAGAAGTGTAGAGATATAATAGAGGTGCAATAGCCTCAACAACAAGAAACATAAACAAAATAGCAACCTCAAAAAGAATTAAGCCCTCCTCCATGACTTTGAAGAACAATCTAGTCCGAGCGATGCTTTGCTGCCATGCTTTGACAAGTGATGCATCATCAAGATTTCGAACAATTTGCAGAACAACAATTAAGACCTCACGCTTTTCAACAGCATTTAGGTTGTAAAAGACAGGCATTTCATCCAAGATCTGCACAGACAAAGGATAGCTAATTACTACTATTGGACACGAAGAATCATAGTCCAAACTGAAAACATAAATAATAAAATGCAACAGAACACCTCATTCACACTATCAAATTTAGCAATATCAACTATAGTGTTTGTTTGTATCTGACTTGTATTTGACACCTCCCCCCCCCCCCAAAAAAAAGCGGAAAAAAGTAAATGCCCATCACAATTTACATTACCAAAACTATCTAATTCTACGCGGTACCTATCTAGCTAATCAAAAAATTTGGAAAAATATAGGAATTTCAAAGTTCCATGGTCTTATACTTGCAGAATTTATCTGTATTGCATTGCAATATGGAGATGTAACTTTGTGTTTTATGGGCGTGGGCGTGGGCTTGGACAAAAGAAGTGGCATCTACGAATCCCACATTGATTAGATATGTAGTTGGTTATAGGTATATCTACCTGTTGGACCTCTCCACCAACTAGCTTAAGCTTTTGGTTGGATTCCTTTACAATTACATGCTTTGTTGTTCAGAATAAGCCTTGGAAGAAGCCATTCTGGTTTTCTCAACAGTACATCCTTTATCACCTTTAACATCCTTTATCACCTCTACTGTATAGACTTGTAGTAGAGATCCATTGTAGAATGCTTACTCAAGCCCAGCGGATGATTCTCATCTAGTCTTGAGGTTGGAGATTTTTTTTTTGATAAGTAAGATGAGCTTTATTAAAAAAAAGATATGAAAAGAAGTGTTAACAATACAAGAGACTATACTTTTTTTTTCATAAGTTAAACTTTATTAACGAAAAAGATAGTACAAGAGATTATACTGAAAAACACTAGAGCATACAAGCTCAAAAACTCAAAATATCTGGAAAACCCTCGAAAGGAAAACCTAAGACCGAATTAGTCCACATAAAAAGAGAATGCAACATAGAACCCCCAAACGATTCAAAGACAAGGCCTTATCCTCAAAACATCTCTCATTCCTTTCCCTCCACAAACTCCACCATATACAAGCCGGGATCATCTTCCAAATGGCCGAGGCAATAGGATTCTCAAACTTCCTCCTCCAGCAATACAAGACATCCACCACCTTTCTAGGCATAACCCAATCATAGTTGAGAATACTCAGCACATGCGCCCACAATCCTCTCGCCATCGTGCAATGAATAAGGATATGATCAACCGTTTCTCCGTCATTCTTACATAAATAGCACCACTCCGTCAAGCACACTCCCCTCCTCCTCAAGTTGTCAATGGTCAAAATTTTCCTATGCGTGAATTCCCAAACAAAGAAAGCAACTCTAGGGGGAGCCAAATTCCTCCAACATTGACGCCATGGAAAAACCTCACTGGAACCCTCCAATAGCAAAGAATACAAGCTAAGCCATACAAGCTAAAAAGCTAAGAAAATCCGGATAACCCGAAAAATCTAGATGACATCGTTCTCTGTATTTGTAATGCCGTAAACAATGCAAACTGCCAATTATTGCTATTAGCTTTGATAGTACAACCTGACATCGTTCTCTGTATATGTAATGCCGTAAACAATTCACACTACTTAGTCCATGACCATGATCTGATACGAAATTCTTCAGCTTTACAGATAACATTTTGATGCTTCTCATTAAAAACTCGTCAAAACCATCATCAATTAATAATCGAGTGGATGGAGGACAGAAATTGGCTGTAACGTGAGATAACCTCCAGCTTTGACGAAGTCCTTTGCACGTTTTCATTTACATGTAAGCAAAAACATTTTCCCATAACATGTATAGAAAAGACCTTTACTATTCCTAGCTAGTGGTACAACTACTGCTGCAAGATAACCTTCAAGATAGCTAGTGGTACAACTAGTGCTGCAAGATTAACCTTCAAGATTTGAGGTAATGTGCAACAGATATTATTATGGACAGAAGTTAAAAAGAAATATAAATAAACTAATTTAGAAAGGTAATTTAGTTATATGCACCTGTCCAATAAGTGGAAGATATAGCTGGGCAATATATAGTTTATCTTCAGGTTTCTGGTATCGGGCATCAAACTCGTGCTTGCATAGGAGGACTACTAAGACTCTAGCTGCCTACACCCAGAGGAAAGCAAGTGTTACAGGAGAGTCATATGATACAATGCATAAGTTCTATACTAGTATGCAGTATGTAGCTAAATATCAACAAAAACACAATTATCACAGTGAAAACAACTAAAACACATTCATCCTCTTAAAAGGATTTAAACAAACTAGGAGAAACATAAAGTACGCCTCATATCTATGGGAAAAAATAAATTGGACCCCATAAATTTTAATTTGTCTAATTACGCCCCATTAGTTTTAAAAGACATCAATTGTCACCATCGGTTTGATTTGGCCGTTAAACTACACGAAAAATTACCGAAATGCCCCCTCTAAGACAATTACTAAAAATTCAGCAAACAAAAAAAATGATATATAAATACAGAATAATGTCTTCTAAATAAAAAAATCGAAATTATATTTTCATTTTTATATTTAATTTTTTTCTATTTTTTTACTGGAGGGGTATTTTGGTCAATCCACATCACTTTCTGTCTAATTTAACAGCCAAATCGAATGGAGGGCGATGATTGATTCTTTTTAAAACTTATGGGGCGTAATAAAACAAATTAAAAGTTATGGAGTCCAATTGGATTTTTGTCTATAGATATAGGGCGTACTATCATGTTTTCCCAACAAACTATTAATGTAAACCAAGGTCAGTAGAAATAACCCAACTAACGCTGACCTTTGCCCGCAGAGATAAATCGTCATGATCCCAAGTAAGGAATAGCTCCTGTATCAAGACAGATGAAAGGTAGTTCCTACAACATAAACATGCCTTTAAGTCAGGCACACATCACAAACCACTTGCACTTGAAGGGGCTGATCCAAACAGATTGAAATTTTAAAACAATAACAGACAAGGAAGAAAAAGAATCGGAGAAAAAGGTATGTGATAATGTTCCATCCTTCTCAAACCGTTAGTTATCATGCCAACCAGAGACACTAAAGGTGTTCTATGAAGAGTTATGGCTCCTCGTAGAAAAGTTATGAAACCAAATTGGGTGAAAAAATTAGCCCAGGAGAGAAGAGTTATGCTTCTTCAAACAAAAATCTGGATATTGCACAGCTATTTATCAAATCTGAAACACGAGTCATTGCTGTTAACTTTCACCATAAGGATTAAGGGAATGGAAAAGATCCTTTTCTCTGTTTTCAAAATTTCCAACATCTATAACACGGACAATCATAAATCTAGGAAATAGTTTTTTTCTATAAGGCAATTTTATTGAAAGAAAAAGGAAAAGAAGGAACAGTACAAAGGACCATACTGATACCACTAGACCAAACTAGCTAGAAAACTAATGAAATCGAAAAACACCGAAAAGGGAGGCCCCAACATAGAACAAGGATAAATTGCTGTTAGCTTTCACCATAAGGATAAAGGGAGTGCAAAAAAATCATTTTCTCTTTTTTTCAAATTTCCAACATCTGTAATAAGGACAACCATAAATCTAGGAAATAATTAGCAGGAATGTGATACATCATCAATAAAGATGATACTAACTATTTTGATTGCTTCTTTCAGGACACACTATGATGTTATACTTCAAACCTTTTTGTCAGCCCTTCATACCTTTTTGGGTTTTTTCTCAATGGGTCTATTACCACAAAATAGTGCACACTGTTTTATGGCTTTCATCTATACCTTACTTTCACAAATAAAATACAATACCAGTTAGTACAGAAATGAAAAGGAAAGGGTATAGGAAGCCAGTGACTTCATCTTGCATCCTTAAGACATAAATGCTTCATTCTCTTCTTCACAAATACAACAATAACCATACAAGTAATCATAATTTAAGACTACATGAATCTTTACATTTGACTTACCAAACAAGAAAATTTTGTGCAACAGGGAAATATACTCATACATTTTGAATAATCTGATTCACAAAATTAATGGGTATAACACATTGAACTCAACACAATAAAGCAATTGCCAAGGCTGAATACTGGAGGAATATCAAGCTTGTGAAATGGCGGATCTTACTACTCACGAAAAATGCATACAGTGTTTATTTCCACATTTCTATCTGTTCTTTCATTGCACTCAAAACCTCAAAAAATGGTGGCATGATATTGTTTCAAAGACTAGCAAATTAGATTGCAAACAATCTTGGACAGCTCACAAACGTAGCAAATCAGAATTTGAAATACCCTATGCGTAGATATAATCATTACCAAGATATATGGAGCCACTAGAACAAAGAACAGCACCTGCATTAACTATAACAAATGAACAAGTTCCATCCCTAGAAATTTTTGCTACATGGAAGCACTAAATTCATGTTTAGTTCCCCCCAGTCATCAATATAAAAGTGATGAAGTACCAAATAAGAAGTGTTTTGCATGATGACTAACCTATCTGAAGGGTCTCTCCCAGGCATTTCCACAAAAAGGTCATGATCACATATAATCTGCAAAAATGTAAGCTTGCAGTCATGGAGTACTGATTGACAAACCCCAGAAAACTTGTCCAAGTACAATGATACCTGCAGCACATGGAATACAAATGTGAAGGTGATAGGGATAGTAGAAAATGACACTAGCAATGAAGAACAGCAACAACAAAGCCCACTACTTTGGGTTAAAAGAGCCAATTGGTTTGAGTACAGCTGTCAAAAAATCCTATTTTCCATTACCATATAACAAAGGTAGGTTTCTGTATCTATTTTTGACAATTCAGTTCCTTTTATGTCCACTCAAAGGTCGTCATGACATATCTCATTGCAGATACACTTGTTCGCATTAAACAACTGTGTGGCTCGTACAAAAAAAAATAGAAAGGAATTATGGCATGTCCCTGAGAATTCAACAAATTCCAAAAATTTAAAATTTGGCCACGATTTAAATACACTATTTTAACCACAAGCTCAGCACTGTTTAAATGGAGTTGAAACAATCACCAAAAATAAAACACGCAATAAACATATCATGAGACTTCAAACATGCCAGCTCTTTGGTTTGCGCATTAAGTCTAGTGGAGGTGCACATTAGGCCCCTATGTTCTTCTGCCGATTACACTCTTTCACTCCGCCAACTGTCACGACATGACAGCTGGGAGCCTCGGGCATCCCCTGAATGTGGTAACCCATTTTACCTTTTTAGAGAAGTTTGTGCATTTTTGTTTTAAACATGGATGTCTAGGATGAGCATGCATACTTTATAAATTGCTCCAACTAACTTCTTTACTAAAGTATAAATATGATGAAAGACCTATGATTCTTCAGATAATACAAAGTCCATCCACAAAATAGAGATTATTAATGCAACACAGTCCATAAAAACAATAATACGCAAAAGATAAGATGGCAGATCCATCACTCAGCCTATGTTTCAAACAGGCTGACAGAAGAATCCTTAGAAACACAAAGATTAAACACCAGAATTAAGCAGAAAGCATACCAATTCGAAAACTTGGCGAGGTTCAATGATGGACAAAAGATCATAACAAAAGAAGGCCAAACTGCTATTTAAGCGTTTCGCTAAGCTCAAACCCTTCTTACAACGCTCATGCACTTCTGTAAGAAGGCAATCATACAACTGCATTATGCATCTAAAAACGGCTTCTTTCAATTGCATTGGCGGGATATCTTCATCTGTAGAACAGGGAAAATTGCAATTCCAAATGATTCATCATTCACAAATTTAGACAAGACTATAAAGCTCGTTAAAAAAGTATCGCAAGTATGGTTTGCTAGCAGGACCATTGAATGATCTCCCTTTTCGGATTATCCAGATTTTCTTAGTTTCTTAGCTTGTATGGTTTAGGGGTCAGTATAGTCTCTTGTACTGTTTCTTCTATTCTTCTTTTTTTAATAAAATTTGCCTTACTTATAAAAAAAACAGCTATGAAGGTTTCAACTAATGAAAATGAACATTGCCACCAAGCATTCCTCTACATTAGAAACAGTGTATGAACAATAATTGTTTCTTCTCTTCAGACAATAGTTGCTCTATAAACCTTGCATCAATTGTAAGACATGGTATAATCTTTCCCACCAAATTTTTTGGCTTGGGTTGACTGACATGTATCCCTGAATATCTTTTTGACAATCCAATTGGAAGGCGGCAGAAAACAAATCAAACTGCGGTCAGAAAATGTATTTTTCCACGACACATGATACCTTCTGATTACATTTCCTAACATAAAGTCTTCATGGTTCTGGTATTGCAGTATTCTTTTTTTTTATAAGGCAATATTATTAAAACAAAAAGGAATAAAAGGGACAGTACAAAAGATTATACTGAGACCTCTAAACCAAATAAGCTAGAAAACTAATGAAATCTAAAAACTCCGAAAAGGGAGAACCCAACATAGCATTCACCCACAAAAACAAGGACTGCAAAAAATTTCCCCTCAGACCCTCCATGGACACAGCCACACCCTCAAAGCATCTCCCATTTCTCTCTCTCCATAAATTCCACCAAATACAAGTAGGGATCACTCTCCAAATAGCTAAGGCCCGAGGGTCTTTAAAATCCCTTTTCCAGCACAACAAAACATCAGCTACCCTTCCAAGGCATCACCCAATCATAGTCCAAAGTATTGCAGTATTCTTAATAACTGTTGATCCACAGGTAGGATACAATTTCTATAGACAACAGCTCTTTCTTAGTAAAAGATCACTAGTGTAAGTACTAACGCAGAAACAGATGGTTATAAGCAAGAGGAATCATAGGAGATGGCATGAATAGGTTTCCTAGAATTTTAAATATACCTGTGGGAACAGTATGATAGAAAAGACGAGTCTTCTCCAGTGCCATAGACTTGACAATCAGCTCGAGGAAAAACCAAGCCATTGCCAAAACATCATCATACACTGGTCCAACACGGTAGCCTTTAGCCTGCACAATAATGTTTTACTGCTCAAAAGAGAAAACTAAATGGATAAATATAGCAGCTAAACTTCACAAGGTCAATAAAATATTTTTTCCTAGCTACATATAGATTTAGTTTCTCGGATGTTTCATCAATCCTAGAGTTTCTATTTGATAGTATGACTTGTTTTTCAAGGTAATAGCGTTAGTGCAAACCTTTATATTCTTGTCCAGAAATTGTTTTCGATTGGCATCCCAAAAATAGTAGACAATTGTTTCTTTTTTCCTCTTATATTCTATTAGTCATTTCTTGAACTTTAATTACGCTATATTCCAAAAGTGAACTTCCACTAGTCAAAACAATTTTATAATTGTTGACTCTGTATCTTGTAAACCTGACAATGGAATTCTTTACAATTATAGTCACAGTTAAAATGAAGAAAATCAACATTGAAGAGAAATCAATAAATTTATTTAACTTCCTTATTTGATTTAAACATTGACAAAGCAAATTATTGGTTTTAACTCTTCATATACAACTGAGGTATTGACTTTTTTTTTTGATAAGTAAGCCAATTTTATTGAAAGACAAAAATAAATAGAGGGAACAGTACAAAGGACTATACTGAGACCTCTAGACCAAACAAGCTAGAAAACTAATGAAATCTAACAACTCCGAGAAGTGAGGAACCAAAAAAGCATTCACCCACATAAACAAAGATTGCAAGAAAAGGCCAAGTTAACGGCTAAGTTAGGAAAAGTATTAAAAATTGCATCTAGAACGGAGACAATATTTTGGGGCCATACTAAAATTAAATAGAAGACCATTATTGTGAGATGCATTAAGTATACATGTCAGATTAGCGAGTCACAAAAAATAAATGAAAGGGTTGGATTTGAGATTCCTGTCTTTCATGCCAATTAGGATATTCATTGGAGTTGTAATTCTCTAACTTTTTACTAGACACGCAATCGAACACAGATTATTAATTACTACCTTCAATTGCAGCAACAGACAAATAAAAAGGATACGAAATGGACATTTGAAATGTGTTTTAGGATAATTAATTTTGCAAAAAAAGATGATCTTAGTGTTTTGCATTGGGGAGAACTAAAACCTAATAAAACAGCCTGGCTCCTATCTCCTCGTAGTTTCTCTCAAAACAAAAAACATAGCCGCACCTGATTTTTCAAGGGTGTTTGATGATCATCTGGAGTGTTTTATTTCAAACAGCAGACAACTAATGGATTTCAGAAATTTCACTAAGTCAGCATGCTAATCAGAATTTCTGAAACACTTCCATTTTCAAACTGACCAAAACATCACAGTGAAACGAATTTCTGTTTCTTGGTCAAGGTTGAACACCAGGACCAATATGTAAAACTCACATGCAAATCAGTATGCATGGAATTAATGTACTACCATGCTAAATTGTTCTGGTCAACAAAAGAAGATGCTGATAGGGAAAGACGGAAAAGGAAAGAAGATCAAAACAATGCACTGATTGTTTTGATGTTTCAATAATGTTTTCCATTTCCAAGATGGACACAAAGATGCACCGAAATGAAGCTTTGCTCTTTTGTCAAGAATGACCCACAGGACAAATTTGTAAAACTGGCATGTGAGTCATTGCTGCATGTAATATACATACTCCACTAGCAGTAGGGAAGTTTTGATCTTTTAAGTGAAGCTAGAAGGAATTGAAGACTCCAGAAACTTGATGGGTGAACATATTGTTTTCAGCTACATAGAACAAAAGCCAGTTAGTTGAACAGTGTAACGTTTAGTTGAGCAACAGCCAGTTAGAAAACACCTTGTAGCTTCTTTAAGTGCAAGTGTTATTGAAGTTGTTTAATGATTAGGAGATGGCTGATTGCATGGAGATGGGAATTGGAGAGGTAGAGTGAGATGTTCACTTTGAGATATTGTTTAATGATTGGGAGATTGAGGTGTTTTCGGAGTTTTGTTCTTTACTCTATTCGTGGAGGAGGAGAGGGGGGAGGATAAAATGTTTTGGATGGGTTCTAAGACTGGTGTTTTCTCTGTGAAAACGATGTATGCTTTGCTGATGGAGGGCTCCAATGAGGACTTTCCTTGGCGTTAATGTCGGAGGAGCATGGTTCCCCCTAGAGTTGCTTTCTTTGTTTGGGAGGCCATTCACGGGAAAATTTTGACCATTGATAACTTAAGGAGGAGGGGAGTTTGCGTGATTAAGTGGTGCTATTTGTGTAAGTGCGATAGAGAAACGGTTGATCATCTTCTTCTTCATTGCTCGATGGCTAGAGGATTGTGGGGGCATGTGCTGAGCATTCTTAACTATGATTGGGTAATGCCTAGAAAGGTAGTGGATGTTATGCTTTGTTGGAAGAGGAAGTTTGGGGATCCAATAGCGTTGACCATTTGGAAGATGATCCCTGCTTGCATTTGGTGGAGTTTGTGGTGGGAAAGGAATGATGGATGTTTTAAAGATAGGGCTGTGTCTTTGTCTAGTTTGGGGGGTTCTATGTTGCATGCTCTTTTTCTGTGGGCTAAGTTGGTTTTGGGTTATCCTTTTGTGGGTTTACTAGATTTTCTTAGTTTTTTAGCTTGTATGCTTTAGTTGCTGTCAAAATAGTCTCTTGTACTGTCAATTCTCTTTTTCTTTAATAAGATTGACTTGCTTAACAACAACAAAAAAGTGCAAGTGTTATTTTTTCTCTCGCAATAGGCAGAATATCTCGGACACCATAAATGCGGCATTTTATATGAAAACTATATATTAAAAAGGCAGAGACAATTTTACATTCAGAACAATAACAATAAGAAAGATGATGACCCCTTTCTTTTTTCCTAGGAAAAAAAGGCAAAAGGAGGGAGACCAGAGGTTGGGACTCCCTACTTGGGTTGGACTATCAAAACATATGTAACCACTAGAGAAGCCCTAAGAAGGGGTCTAGATGGGCTTGTGGAGAGTTAGTTACAAAGCAGGGTTAATGGGGGGAAAACCTCAGGTATTCCATTAAAACAGATCAAGCCATAGTCTAACCCCAGCTCCAAAAGGGGCACAGCAATAAAGAACCCAGTCGGCAAACATGAGAAGCATGAATCTAGTTCCCTAAAGATCATGCCTATAGAGACTGGAACCAATGATTTCCTATCAACCAACCACATGGGAGTAAACTTTGACTAATATACCAACTCAATGGTGAAAATGATTACCACTTTCTAACAACTTACAATTGATAGTGTCTAAAGGGATAGACTTACCTTACTTCGAGCCAAGCTTCCCCAGACAGTGGACAAACCAGGATATACCGGTGGTTGACGACCCTCAAAGTCATCAAAAGCATAATCCACATAGTTAACTAGAAAATGGTTTCTTTCGGCATCATCAACTGACTCCTGCTGCACTCTGTAAAAAAAAAAAACCACTACACACAGTTCAAGCATGAAACATGCAAGGCTATCATAGAATTAGAGGGAAGACGGACACGAAAACAAAAGCAAAAGGCAAAAAAAAGGCTACTCACACTTACATGTACTAACCCTAAAGCAAAGTAAAGTCCTACCTATTTCACATACATCAATTAAAGACGAATGGTTTATACTGCAATCAAAAGTATGAACATCTTTTTTCTTTTTCTTTTTTTGATAAGTCAAAAGTATGAACATCTTTGATAGCTGATGTTTAATCATGTATTATTCTTGTTTCAATTCATCAGTTGTCTCAGACAAGTACCTCCACTGGTGTCTACCATATAGAATAGGCTACAATTCTGACCTATGTGTAAGCATCAAACTTAATGAAACACATACCGAGTGACAATATTAACCATGGCTCTGAAGGCTGCAACCTGAAAGCAACAATAAAAGCAGAGAATGAGAAGGAAACAAAGCAAAGAGCCAAGAGAGTAGTGAAAACCAATCTTAACACCCATGCAAAGAAATCAAGGCAATTATGAAACCAACACAAGAAAATGGGGATCTTAAAATTCACTAACAAGAAAAACAAATAATGAAACCACTGGTAGAATTTTCAAAAACCTGGAGGGTCTCTCCACCACTGCCTATAAGATGGAGAAGCATATTCAAAATTGGATGAAGAAACTGAAGCAAAGCCGTAGAATCAACATTCTTCAAGCTGTTAATGGCCTGCACAGAGAATCAGCACGTATTGGAATCAAGCGTTTCGAAAAAGCCTGTCAACTTCTACATACCCACACAGTATCTCTTTTCTTGTCATAAAAGTTGGGTAGTCTGTACCATACAGCAACAGAACCCAGATTTGGACCACAAGGCGTTCATCATTCTGAGAGTGTGCCCCACTCCTCCACCACATTTTGGTTCCAATCTCCTCAGAACTCAAGTGCACAAAAGCAAGAACCTTAGAACAGATCCCATCCCATTCCAAGTTTTCTCTTCCTGTTCATTGGACCTTTATTTTTTCTTTTTTGTAGTGACAACTTTATGGTTGCAACTTAATCACTGACCAGAGAGATGAAGCAAGGGGGTGTGATGAAGTACATTGAGATCCCACGAGAACATATTGTCAAGTTTCTATCCTATGGCTGTTCTACTCCCTTGAAGAAGAGGGGATCAGAAGAACCAAATTTTATGAAGAGTCAATTATTGATTTGTTTATCTTTCCAGCGGAAGGCAATGTCTTCTCAGGAATCATGGGATATTCTCCATTGATTTTCTCGGAACTCCTATAATTGATAGAAACACTAGCTCCAAGTGTCCTCTACCACCCTTTATGGGAACGGACTTCGGAGTACTATGTGTCATTTCATAAGTGGATGTTTATTTCATGGCTCAGAAAGGCACATCCAATGCCAGGGAGCTTTTTGGGTCTCACAACATCTGGCCTTTTGGGAGTCTAAGCTCAAGCAAGACTGGTGAGAGCTTACGAGGGGCTAGCTTTTTCATATTTTTCAAACCTTCAAGAATAGACATTACAATTGTTGGTCCAAAAAATGTTTCCAGCATGGAGGCAGGGCCAGCCAAGCCTGCTTGGTCATTGAAGGGCCATCCAGCCCTTTTTCAGCCTCCTGACTTGCCCACTATGTTTTCCACATACATTTTTGGAAGGTGAATGGGAACGGAAGGCCAAATTCACAAGAACTTTGCAGCTGTAGGCTCTGGAGGAGCCAGGTAGCTGTATTTTGATACCCATCCAACTGGAACTGAAACTCATATAGTAGTGTTAACGCAGTTAACCCAGACTTACAAAGATCCTGATCCAGGTTGTTTTCTATGACAAACAAAACCCAAAAAAAGAAGAAGATGAAGCATATATTAGAACCATACCTCTAGGAGTTCAGAACCCCAAGGTGGTCTTGTTTGCAGAGTGTGTCTATCATATTCAAGAAAAAAGTCTCTAATGCGCTCATTGACAGGGTATAAAGACGAGCATAGCCTTAAGCGAAGTTTAAAGACACTTTTCCCATCTTCCAAATAATCCAGCCTCTCCTTCACAAATAGACAATAATGAAGGGCAATGTCAGGTTAGAAAACAAAATATCTAAACAATGATCCACAATGGAGTTACAACTTTGAAATAACTGTTATAACTACTGACCTGTGTAAATGCATGCGTGTACACAAAAATCACAAAGTTATTTGTGTGGACATAACAATCATGAAAATGAGACCAAAAATATATGACAGCTAGCAGATAAATACAGGAATAAATTTTCACTCGCAAACCCAATACAGCAGAAAATAAAATATTGAACCGAAGAAATGTTTGTCTATTCATGCATTCAGGTGGAAGCAATATTTTTTTTTCAATAAGTAAGCCAATCTCATTAGAACTAGTGAAAACAGTACAAAGGACTATACCGAAACCACTACTCCAAACAAGCAAGAAAACTGAGGAACTCTACAAAATCTAGGAAAGGGCAACTGATCACCGAGTTCACCAAAAGAAAAAGAGAAGATAACAAAACTCCTTGCAACCTAGGCAAAGACAAAGAACAATCTTCAAAGCATCTACTGTTTCGCTCCCTCCAAAGACACCACCAGATGCAATGAGGAATCAACCTCCATATAACCTTAGCGAAAGGATTACGAAACCTCCTCTTCCAACTCCACAAAACATCAGCCACTTTCTCGGGCATAACCCACTGAAAGTTCACAATACAAAGAATATGAGACCACAACCCACGCGCAAAAGGACAATGCAGCAAAACATGGTCCACAGATTCACTGGCACACTAACAAAGGAAACACCAACCAGCAATTATCATCCCCCTTCTGCGAAGGTTATCAATAGTAAGGATCCTTCCATGTGTAGCCTCCCGCACAAAAAAAAAAACTCTCAACGGGCATAAAGACCTCCACACACCCCTCCAAGGGAAAGACAAACCAACCCCACCCCTAAGCAAATGATACATCGATTTAACCGAAAAAAATCCTTCCTTAGACCCTGCCCAAACCATCACATCATCCTTCCCTCTCCTCAAGGACACACAATACAACCTAGCGAAGAACGAAGAAAAATCCTCCACTTTCCAATCATTAGCCGCTCTAGAGAAAGAGACATTCCTCACCACACTCTCAACATCCACCAAGCAATCCGCCACCAAAGACTCCTTACAACAAGACAATAGGTTGAAGCAATATACAAATAAGAAATTTCGTACTCTAGAAAACAAGAATGAAATCAGGATAAACTTGAAAGAAAGCAAGATGGAGAGCGAGAAATTGGGGGCCAAAATTTTGGGTGCCCCTAATAAAATAACTACAAAATTTTTTATCTCTTCCCATCAAATCATCCATTTTCACTACAAATAAATATAAAAAATTCATTCAAATCATCTCTCTTCAATTTTTCACCAACTCAACACCCCAAAATTTTAACACTCAAACAACCAGTCAATAGTCAGGCGTCTACTTAGTAGCCATCAACTCAAATGTGGTTAGACTTGCACCCAAAAGGGTTACATCAAAAGAGAAATAATGAAGGCAGATCAAATGCATATATTAAACAAGAAAGGCAACATTTTTAAATAACTACACAATAAAAAGTGTTCTGTGAAACATACCTTTCCTGGGTCCTGGAGATAATGTGGAACCAACTCCCTCATAATTGGCAAGGAAATTTCAGACCGCAACCTGAGTTGAACAGAACCATTATTGCTTAAGAATAACCTACTTTGACAAGATCAAAAGTTTTGAAACATAGAAAACAAAATGGTTTTCGAATTAACCCAAACCAGAAAGGAAAAAAAAAAGGTTCAGAACCCTTTCCAGCAGCATCATTATTAATGGCCCCAAGGCTTACATTTTCACTTCTTATTGAATGTGGAGATTCCTTCCTTAGGTAGCAAACTCTCACTATGTAAGAATGCCACATGCACTCCCTTGAAGATGTTATGGGATGACTTTGAATTCAGTTCATTATCTTTGACTTGAATCTAATTCTCTTTTTGTCTCTCATTTGCCCAACCCAGATTTCCTCTCGTGCATCAGCTGCCCCTTTCCTCCCCCAAGTCAATGACTTAACCGTATCTTATTTTCTTTCACACATCTGAAACATATACTATATACGCTAATAATCTTTACAAAAGCAGGAAGCTTAAATTGTATAGGATATGGGGCACAGATATAGTCAATTGCTAACAAGCATGTAAAACCTCAAAATTCATCCCTGAATACCTTCCTATGGGTGTTCCTGGTAAGGAAGTTTTACAAATGTCTCTAATTCAAGGGTAGAAAAAGTTAATTTGAACTGCTCATACATCTATAAGTATAGCCCATTATTTGGTATCAATTGTGATCTAGTTAATTATGGCGTGGTAGTCCATGAAAATTAGAAAAGAAAATTTTGACTCTTTTCAAAACGATGAACTGCTCATACTAGACAGAGGCATGTATATTGATGCAAGTAAACATGTACTAAAGGAATCACCAAAGCAACAGCAGTCAAATGGAAAAAACAAAAGAAAATTTAGAGTCTTTTCAAAGAAGATACATACTGAGCATGTGTGGATAATGGAAGTGACGCATACCCAACCACCACCTGCAAAATTAATTCTAAATTTTATATCTATGGAGAAGGTATTACAAAACTGAGCGGACCGACAACCCACACTGTGCAAATACAAAAACAATCAAAGCGTTATCGCAAAATCAAGCATTATTCTGAAATACAAAGACACAAACCAACTTACTGGTTTTGGAGCTTCTAGTTTTGTCTGAAGATCGATATGGAAAAACGTGAATAAAAGGTGATGTGTTGGCGTCCAGATAGCAGGGAGGGAGAGTTTCATCTCGTCATGGTAACAGGCCACCCTAGCCCCAACAGCAATTTGAGTGTTGACCCACTTCTGAAGTGTACTACCTGGCTCCCTCGGATACATTGCCTAATCAAATTAGTTGCAGATGCCAAAACAAAATGAAGGTCAGAAAACATCCTGCTTTCAATTTATATATTTATATATAACAATGGTTGAGACAAATTTACCTCTAAAGGTTGTCTACGAACGTCAGCATCATCCTCTCTTAGTTCAACCCGTATGAATAAATTTCTCTTCCGACTTAGACTAACTGTCATGGGATATACATACAGACAGTGAAAAAGCTGCAGGAAAGGCTCATTTCTCGTTGTAGTGCGGAAGTCAAAAGCTTGGAACTGCAAGTTAATCAACCTAGCCATATAAGGAAAAAAAATGTGCACAAAAAAACCACAAAGAAAATTTGACTGAATTTGTTTCAATTAACATCGAAACTCCACACAATGGAATTTTCAGTATACATAATTTCCAAGAACAGGTGACATCCATTCATATCAATGCCATCAAGGCAAATGAAGCACGTTGTTTCATAGAGGCTCACCAAACGAAGAGTCAATTCAATTTTCATGCAGCTCCAACATGTGGGCACCCCAACATATGCCCTAAGATTTAACTACTTCAAGGAAAGGCCAAAAATGATATACATATATAGTGTCACTCTTCACATGGAGAAGGAAACTCGTGGGCCCCAATAAACCCAAATCAAAGTTAGCTTCTTCTCAATGCATGTTTCCATGTTGGACCCATGACTCAAACTAGGAATTCCAAAAAGGAAGTCACGGGCATATCAAAACTATTAAAAATTGGATCAACTAACCAGTTCAAAATACTGGAATGCTAACAAATAATGAAATATTTTTGTCTAAATTAAATTCCCAGTGAAAGAGAGTCACGACTCAAGCCCTAGAAGGTTAGGTGATTTAATATGGCTTCAGCAATGATTATTACATATCCAAAAGGTTCTGCCCTTTTCTATTCTACATGCTGCCTAGCAGAGGCTCGGTTGTGTGAAGTGAATTCTATTCTGTAGTCTTTATCTTACACATCCAACAAAATACCAAAAGGAAAAAGATGTGAGATATACAACCACTCTTCCTAGAACAATATTGTAAATGAATGACTACCCCTCATTTAAGCCAATGACAATGCTAATAACTTCAATTAGAAAGCTTATTCTATGATCATTCGCTCAATCTTTTTTTTTACCTCAAACACTCACAGTCTCATCTGGAAAGCACTATTTTTTTCCTAGTTAGACTTTTAATTATCCCACCAATAAGCAACCAGCCAAAAGAAAAAACTGCAAATGAGCTTCCTATAACTGAGGCTTTCTAGCATTTGGATGTATTAGGTGGAATATAAATATGCTATTTGTTTCAATAAAAAAAAATTTGCAAGAGCCGAAAACAACTTATGCACACACATAGGATAAACCCAATAGTCTTAAAATCCACCCCTTTTTTAACGGGGGGATGAGATGCCATTCTTTTTTTTTCAAATACTATTCACTACTTTTCTTTTCGGAAAGTATCAAAAAGGCTTTTACTAGTTTGAGATAAAAATCTCTCAAGTTCTAACTAAATCAATGGATAGGTCTATCCACCTCAGATAGATGAGGCATCACAAATGACTATTTTAATATGATTATGCACACAAATAATTGCAAACCCGGTAAACAAAAGGTCCAAGACAACCAAGTTCAACCATAAACGTAAGTACGCATGGGAGGCTCCATGTGGATTGAAAGTGGAGTCCATTTCAACATCCATGATGATTCAATCATGATCAAACCACCATATCAAGTACAAGAGCATGTCTAAACAGTTTATGGGAAATATTCATGGCATTTCAATCCGGATCAAATGGTTACAAATTTTCCCAGAGGGACTCTTCCCATTTGAACACAAATTAGAAAACAGAAGCCTTATACTTACGTCATCCTCACTGAAATCAGGATTTTCATGGGTTCCAGAGATTTCTTTCCCACCATATAAATTCCACTTTGAATTGCTACTCTGAGGCCCTTCAGAGCCATTACTGGGGAACTTTCTAAATGCAGAATCAACAATATGATCCCCAGGGTCAACACAATCATTGGTCACACTCCCAGTCTCTGATATATTTTCCAAGTCAATATGCCCAATCTGGTGCTTCTCGATTTCCAGTCTCAAAACACCCTTCACTGGTTTATGAACCTTCCGTTTTGGATCCTACACATACAAAAGAAGAAAACGAAGAGAACATGAAATATTAGAAGGCACCATCACCATCAAAATGATAAACATAAAATAACAAAATTCGGTTGGAAAAAATTGAGCACGAGATTAATGAACCTTTTTAATGATACGTGAGAAAGGGGACTGCACATGCTTACATTCAAAATCAAGAAAAAAATCTGAGGGAAAATTGGACGGAGGGAAACAGAAAAACACTATGCCAACAGATTGGAAGGGGGACAAAGAATTCAATAAAGCATCATCCAATATCTTATTGAAGACAATAAATGCAAAGAATGGACTCGTTAGTCACCGTACTAGGCTGTTCGTGTGCCTGCACATAGCTACAAAATTCATTCACATGCTATCGACTAACATATTCACAAATACTCACATGTCCAGCTATAAATACTGACACACAAATATCGGCTGAAACTGACATAACTTTGGCATTGATCCCATTAGATCATACTAAGAATCACCTTTTCAGAGAAGTATGGGTGTGAGGAGAGTGGTTGGGGCACTTTGGAGGCTCAGGGCTTTTATGGGGTTAGCTTGTGGAAGAACATTAGCAAAGGGTGGCAATTTTTTTAGAGAGAATATTAAGTTTGTGGTTGGAAATGGCTCCAGAATCCGTTTTTGGCATAATAAGTGGTGTGGGGAAAGACCTTTGAGGTTGGAGTTTCCTCAATTATTCTCTCTAGCTCGAAGCAAGGATACTTGGGTGGCTGATTATATGGAGTTGGGATCCGGAGTTGTGGTGTGGGATGTTCATTTTGAGAGATTGATCAATGATTGGGAGATAGAGGTTTTTTCGGCGTTTTATTCCTTACTTTACTCGATGATCCCGGCGAGGAAAATTAGGAGGAATTTGGCTCACCCTAGAGTTGCTTTCTTTGTTTGGGAAGCCACGCATAGGAAAATTCTGATCATTGACAACTTGAGGAGGAGGGGAGTGTGCTTGACGGAGTGGTGCTATTTATGTAAGAATGATAGAGAAACGGCTGATCATATCCTTATTCATTGCACAATGGCGAGAGGATTGTGGGCGCATGTGCTGAGTATTCTCAACTATGATTGGGTTATGCCTAGAAAGGTGGTGGATGTCTTGTATTGCTGGAGGAGGAAGTTTGAGAATCCTATTGCCTCGGCCATTTGGAAGATGATCCCGGCTTGCATATGGTGGAGTTTGTGGAGGGAAAGGAATAAGAGATGTTTTGAGGATAAGGCCTTGTCTTTGGATCGTTTTGGGGGTTCTATGTTGCATTCTCTTTTTATGTGGGCTAATTCGGTCTTAGGTTTTCCTTTTGAGGGTTTTCCGGATTTTCTGAGTTTTTTAGCTTGTATGCTCTAGTGTTTTCACTATAATCTCTTGCACTGTCAACTATCTTTTTCGTTAATAAAGTTTAACTTATAAAAAAAAATCACCTTTTCAATGATCAATGACTTTATTTACCAACAAATTCAAATACTTGAAGAAACCAGTATTGGCAGATTAGCAACTTTCCAAGTGTATTGAAATTCGTATTAATGAGATATTATTTTACCAAGGGCAAGCTAGCCAGGGTAATTAACTCTGGTTAACTCAAGTAAAAGCTGCTTCGCTAGAGCTCTGGTGAGAAAGATTGATGCAATAGTTATCAAGACTGGATTCTAGTCCCTGGTGTCATTTATTCAAGAGATCAACATTTAGCTCAAGCATTCATTGTGCTCCTTAACAACCCTCATGGGTGATGCCTTTAAAACAATAAGAGGGTAGCCTCCAAGATGGATTGCTAGCAGATCCCACTTATGCTACTCTATTGGGTTTGACATTTTTTTTATAAGTCTACTGGGTTTGACATTATTAAAATGAAGCTTTCAAGACTTTCCTTTTGCTCATTTGTAAAATGTATGCTCCAGTAGCCTCCACCATGTACAGGCTCAACGATGTAGTCTACAAGAACCATTCCCCCCCCCCCGGCAAATCTCTCCAAACCAGAAGAGGGAAAAAGAAAAATATGCTAATGAATTCTCCAGGCACCACAAAAGGTGGACTTAAAAAGTCCTAGTTATCACAAAAAACTAAACAAAGAAAGTCTGAAAATATCAAAATCGATTTAGTTCTGCACATAGGTCTTGAGTTCATGGTGATTGCAAAACCCTTCATTTAGAACTAGTTATTGTGTGAAAACACAAATAAATTAGCACCAAGGAGCAACATGCAGGAAAACTTTTACACTGCTTCTGCCCAGGCTTTCACATAATAACTTGCTTCTGCTCATGAAAGGTAACGCTATCCTTACTATTGAACATTTTTGCTGGAGTTATCCTTTTCTGAAGGACATTTCACATCTTTCTGCCATGTCTATCTCCTAAAATGTTACTCCTTAGGACATAGCAAATTAGTAGTTAAAGCTCAAGAATAACTTGTTCTGAACAGTAGTATCATAGCATTCTTGCGAAGTCCATCTAGTTCCCTGTTGATGATGTTAGGGCTGTGCAAATGACTCCGAAACCAACTCCGACATGAAAAACAGATTCGTCGGAGTCGGAGTTTAAAAAATTTCCAACTCAAGTCGGAGTCGGATTTGGAGTTCACAGAGCCTACTCCGATTTACATTTAAAAAGTTATATTTGTCCCCTTTAAATGACATGATGTTTGGGCCTTTTGGGCCCAAAGAAAAAAAAACTTCAAAGTGCTTAAATCTATTAAGATTTTTTTTTGTTTGGGCCGATGGCATGAACACCCCAAGATAACATAAGGTTCCCATGAGGCTGAACAAAATAATTAAAGACCCAAAATTATTTACCATTTCAATGAGACCCAATAACAAGATCACTAAACTAACACCACTGATAAGAAAAAGAAATTAGAAGAAAAATGGGTGATAAAAGTTAGGGTAAGTGTATAAGCAATTAGAGAATGTAATTAAGTAACAGAGATGGCATACATGTGCCATGAGAGAAAGAAGGTGGAAATAAAGATCTCAATGCTTTAAGTAAGCAAGTGTATGATGCCAATAATGTTTTCAACACCACAAGGGGAACCAACAAGCAAAGGTCAGGTAATCCAAATGAATTCATCAGCATGTAATACCATTAGCCAAAGTTTTCAGGAAAAATATCCCAACTACCATGACAGGCACCTTAAAAAGGTACTAGACTAAGCCTAACAGAAACAAATGAATCTCTTACATACCTGAAGAGAGTCCTCAGTATAGCTCTCCTTAACTTTAGTCAAGTTTGATATTTCGACCATAACAGAGCTTCCACTTGAATAACCAACCCTCCCATCTAGTGTGACCTTTGCGCTGGGCTCAAACACACCCTCATGGGGACCAGATCCAGAAACACTAGGAGCAAGAGGGCTGCTTGGGGAAGCAGACCCACCAGAAGCGGCACCGATGCTGTTATCAAACAGCGAAACAATTGCCCAGGCGAAGGATTCTCTGTAAGGCATGAGTTGAGACCACACCTGTAGTTTCTGCTTTTCTCTCTCAGTCAAGTGCACCTGTTCAGGTACACAGAACACAATCACTACACAAAAGGGAAGATTTTGTATCAAGTAGTGCTCTGACCAAGATGTATGGATTCATTGTTCTATGTGTCTATGGGGATGTTTGAGGGTGAAAATTTTGGGTATTGGGGTTTGAAAAATATTATAAAGTAAAGATATGTTATGAGAGTTGGTGAAAAAGTGAAGAGAGAGAAGATTTTTAATAAATATTATAATAATAAAAAATTATGTGATGAATTTTTTATTATTAAACTTAAATTTTTGGGCCCAAATTATTGGAGCTCAAACAAGACCTATAGATCTTGTTCATGGACTAATGAAAATGTGAAAAAGGAAGAAAAAAAATTGCATTAAAAAAAGGGGAACGGGAAAAAGTGGCCACATGAACCATCGTCATGGAAGTAGCGAGAGAGAGGCCGGAGGGAGGCAGGTAGAGAGAGAAGCCAACAAAGTCATTCCAATATAATTCACAAGGATGTGTTTTTTCAAGGTATCAGGACGTATAGGAAAAAAAAGGGTAAGGACTAAATATGAATTCTGAGATCAAGATTGGACTCCAGCACATTATGAGTGACCAAACGAGCATGGGGACTGCAGGTAGTAACTCTAGCCCTAACCTCATATCTACATCTTGCACCAGAATTCTTACAATAGTTAATAGAAGTAGGCACACGTTAAATACAGGGGCTTATTTTTTCAACACATAACAGAACTGAATTTGGAACAACCAAACGAAAAGAAACCCGAAATTCCCCAATTTGGAGATTGAAAGGAGAAAAAAGAAGGGACACCCGCAATTTGCCGGTGGACAAATAAATAAAAAATCAGTGCACATAGGAAAAAGTTAGAGGCAGCTAGCCAGAAAGAGAAATGTGAAGGCGTATTTCCCATACCGGTTCTTTACGGGAATAAACAGAAGATGTAACCCCGCCTTCTTCTGTGGCATGCTTTTCTAACTGGATTAGCAGGCAAACTGACGAAGATGGAACATCTAAATAGAAGATTCCTCGTGGTTCATTTGCCTGTAGGTGCCACCAATTTTTTTAAAAAAAAAGCTAAAGTTCCTTAGTGATACATTTACTCTTCTGGCTAACATAAAAAGGCATGGAGACATTTTGAAAAATAAGTGCTGAATTGGTCGTACACTCACATCCTGCATTTCGGAAGGTAACACACGAAAATGGAAATCCTCTGATAACTTTTCTCTTCTCTCCCTGTTATATAAGCAAATTGTACCATAAAATGGCTCTAAACAAAAAGAGAGAAGGACAAAGAGTTCTGAGTCAGAAATCCTCAATAAATCAAACAAAATAACATAACATTGAGCACAACTCCCAGATGATAATGCTTCAGTACCAAAAGCAGAACACTTACCCACCACACCAGCTTGAAATGATAATGATTGAACTTTAACAGAGATCTTCAAACCACTAAGACCATTCCAAAATGAAACAAAGAAAAGAAATAGAGAGTTAATTGGGAAAAGAAAACAAATTAAATGGCTCATGCAAAAAATTTACTCTTCATACAACTTTAAAACTGCCACTTGTGACCAAATGATAAAAGTAGAAATAGCCAATATAACAACAACAACAACTGATCCGCACTTTGGTTCTCCCAACAACTTTCTTTATTTGAACCCATTCTTGAATAATGCGGAAATAAACAACAAAGAAGGGAGCCATACTGTGATATAGGAACTTCTGAAATCCTTTGGCCAAATATCATCGACCTCTCATTTTCCCAATCAAAAGCTGGTTCATAAGCAGGGAGGGGAGATGGACCAAAATGCTGCAAATAATCAATAAATTGAAAACATTCAAATACAGCTGCACCTAAGCAATTAAGTAAGAACTAAAGTAGCTTGTTTCCAAAAATAGAAACAAAACAATCATGAAATGAAATGAAGTAAGGTTTGTGCTACATTTGGAAACCCAAGACTTGAACAATTACAACCTTTGGGACAGACACGTCAGAGGTCTCCTCTGAAAATTGCCTTCCTGAGGTACTAGGAACCTCGTCATCTTCTTCCCCCTTGGTTCGCCTAGCACTGGCAAGACGCATCTCTGCCAATGGTTCAAAATCACTTCAGACACTCGGAATAAACATATATACATAAAATAGTTCCCTGCCAAGGAAAACGTTCAATCTATAACTGTGGAAAAAAGGCAATAATTCCATAGAAGGCTCTGTTTTGTCCTGTAGAATGCATTCTACATACGAAAACATATTATTCCAACAATCAAACCGCTTTCATCTATGAGCCCTTCTGTGAATTACTTTTCACCATTCTATTTATGGCAAGATATATCTCATATGTATATTTTAAACTGTTTTACTTAAATATTCAAGTCAATAAACACTTTGGAAAGTTCTATATTTTTCTACATACACAGCATGTTTAGATAGTTTTGAAATACCCGAGTGAGATTCAATTTCCTTCCCCTCTCAAACGAAAAAGCAATTACAATGAACTGAATTAAATAGAAACCAAACTTAACCAAATGCAGTGGCATGTCCGAGCCGAAAGCCAAAATTACCAGTCTCGATATCAGTATCGGGGCCCTCATATATCTGGTTTTGAAACGACACAGTCCCGATGCTCTCGTAGCGGCCGTACTTGTTCTCATTCTTCATCCAGTCGGCGGTGTAGCACTGCACCAGCTCGTTCAGATGCGGCCACTGCTCCAAATTCTCATTAAACTACTCCAGTATAAAAACAAAAACAAAAAACAAGAAGAAAGACATTCGTGAGCAAAATAATCCAATTCTCTAAAATTAGAAACAAAAGCGCCTCCGGCATTGTCACAAAATTACCTTGTTCTGCCATTTCACGGTGGCAGGTGTGCAGTCCCGCCGGTGCCGAACCTGCAGCATTCTCAGATCTAGGGTTTTAAGTCTCCAGGCGTTAGAGCCTCTTTGCTTCGATTTTTACTTTCTTTTGGCTTCTCTTTAAGAAGAAGAAGCGGAAGAAAGAGGTTCAAAGGAGGACTCTAGTGGTAGTAGTTGGTAGATTGCTCTTCAAGGACATTGCGTATTTGGTAGATCTAAAGCTAACTCTAAAGCTAACCAAAATTATAAAATACAAAAACTCGTGGAAGAGACGGAGAGCACAGCATCGAGTGTAGAGGAGTCAAAATGTAGTCCCAAGAGAGAAAATGCCAAAGAGCACAGGGGCTCATAGGGGCGAGGGTAGTTGCGTCCTCTACACCGGGCCCCAGGCCCCTCGGATTATGTACTGTACAGGTTTCAAGTATTATTTACTTCTGTTTTTTTTATTGCTTTTTTCGCTTCTACGAAAAGCAATAAGAAAAGATATTGTCGTTTGGCCTTATTTTTATTCTTTTTTCTGGCTTCTTTTGCTTTTGGTTTGGCTTTTAACCAACCTACCACTGCGAAAACTACAGCTCAGAGCCCAGAGGGAATCTCAACTTTATATTATTTTTTTATTTTTCTCTCCAAATGTCAAATTTTGAATCCGACCCACCGAGTTTCTGGTTGAAATTTTGGTCCGACTCGCTGGGCCCCGCCCCGCTCCGGCCAAATGAGACTGGGTTTGAAGTTTGAACCCGAATTCTTCGGGCTACTTGTTGGATTCCCTTTAAAGTGTTATAACTGTTTCAAAGTATCGTCGTATAAGAGCCTTTTGGATTCTTCTTGCATCTTTTTTTTAAAAAAAGTTCTCCATCCTGGACTTAGCTCGTCGACTACTTGGTTCGTCTTCTCCACCTTTTTCCTTGTCTCAACGCCGGCCTCGTCCCCCCATGTTAAGAAGCTCCAAGAGCTTCTCGGATTTCACCTACTTCGGCTTTTTCGGTGCCTTTTGGTTTCGAATCATTGGAGATGCTGTGTTTTCCTGCCAGTTGTTTGATGATTGGAGGATTAGGAAGCCTCTGTTAGACGACGATTCATCAACTCTTATTACCTCAGGTCCTCAGCCCCATTTGTAATTCTCAACGCTACAGCTGAAAACTGATTGAGATAGCCCTACACTCCTTAGGAGTTAGGATATGGGTAATAGAAATTTGAGTGAGATATTTTTATGTAGCTATTTTAAAAGACATTTAAGTCTACCCAGCGAAGGCTACAGATTTTATATATAAATTTGGACAAGTCGAAAAAATAAATTAAATTAAAATGAAAAGTAACGGTTCACTTGGGACCAGCCCAGACGGCTATGTTGGGGCCCGGATGAAGCCGGCTAGTTCTCCTGAGTTTAGTCCTGAGAAGAGGAAGAGGGGGTGGCCACTGCTCTGTGACGCCAGCCTGACGCTGTGCCATGCCCACTAGGAGCTATGTTACCCAGGGCCTTACCTCAGGCGACAGAACTCGACTCTTCGGCTTGGAAGTTGGAACGGTGGGACAGGGGGCCCAGTGAGAAGACACAGCAGACCCATAGTTCCCATTATTTGAGTGGCCCTACTTTAGTAACCGGCTCACGTGTCTGAGCCCAGCCCACGTGCTGACTGCTGTACCAAATGTGCGTGCCTTTCTTACTCTCTACGATTTCCCACGCGTCCTCCCTTAGAGACATTATATATGCTTTTTTAAAAACTTTTTCTCTGACTGAATTATGAATTTCTGTAATTTTTTTATTTTTGAAACAATACGTATGGTTTCCTTAACGGTTACGTTGCATGTACTTTCTCAGTTCTAACTAGGCAAGAGACATGCATATCTTCTTGCTGCTTACCTAAGGCCTCCTCCCAACTCATTCAATGAGGTCCACATTTGTGTTGCTCCGTTTTTTCTGGATAATCTTCCTTCTAAAAGAAATGTGTGCCTGCTTAAATTATAGTCAAATGGGGCAGAAAAGTCACAAATGCAGTCAGGGAAAATCTAAAGGACATACGAGACATCATAGCATCTTCTTGTTGGAGAAAATGTATGATTACAAGACAAAAAAAAAATATCGACATTTTTCATATTTAAGCAAACAAAATGTCAGTGAAGAGACAACAATGGGCAGAAAGGAGTAAAATATCCCTGTCCTGAGCACACATTCAAGATGATACTTCATTAGCAACTAGAGTTTCATATCTGTACAATACATGGAGATAAACAAGAATGCTGAAAAAATTAGAAAACCTTAACTTGCCACAACATATCGTTTTGAAGGAAGAAAGTTTCCTTTAGATCTTTATTGACTTAGCACCAATAAAAATGAACCCAGAAAACACCAAGAAAAAAAGGAAAGCCTATAAGAATTTACCTTGTGAAAAATATCGGATCCAATATAATCATCCAATATGAACTGCTGCAGTTCATCTATTCGCATAAATGGCTTCCTCAATGCTTCTAATCACAGTGCTAAGCCCACCACCACTTTCCAAAGCTTTAATAGCAGCTCGGTGTGCTTGTTTATACCACTTGAGCAGATTGTAAGACTGAAGTACTGACCATCTTGCTTGATTTGCCATCTAATCAAGGTAACAAGGGGCGAAGGCCCTAAGTGAGTATATCATCAATGAAAGATTCACCGAGTATATAAGTTAGAGAGTGACCTCAGCTACAGATAATGGAGGTTGCAGACGACCACAGATACTCCTAAAGAGATTTTCATCATTCTCTCCACCCTCTGCCTCACCATAAACAAGTGCTTCAGCAGCAATGCCTGCAAAAAGCACCATGCAGTACCTAACAATTGTATTATTCCAAGAATCAGTAATCATTAGAAAAGGCGGGAACAAAACTAACAAGTAACCCACTGCAGTCTCTAAATGACGTGCTAAGTCATTTCCTTCTTATATGACCAAGCAGGTATCACAGGTCAAAATGCAATGGGATATTTTGTATTTATCTTTCTGTGATGTAATAAATTGTAAAGAGAGAAAGACATAGGAGGCAAGTTTTGGGTACTGAATTCAAACGAGTGATGAACAGCATTTCAGGTATTCTGGAAGATCCTTTAGTACTTTAGACTGCAAAATGTGCTCAAACTTGCTCATGTTTAGACAGAAGTTAGAGTGAAAGCAACTTCAGATTCTAATTGAACAAACTTAATTTGGGAAAAGTTTGTGCAGACAAGCAAACATGGGAATATTGGACCAAATTACCCTGTTCATTCAGCTGTGCAGCTTAATTATTCATGCAACCTTTCCTGTCCATATCATACACACCTGTCAAAAGAAGTGCCATCAAGTCGTCCTTCAGCAAGATCAGCGGCCATTTGCTCATCCCAAAACTGAGTTCCTGCCTGTAAAATCATACTCCAAATCAGCTCTCTTTGCTGCAAAAATGGTGCTAAATTCATGATGAGGCTATACCTATGTGAATAAAAGGCCACAAGTGGATTCAAAAAATAAAGCAATCATCAGAGCACACGCATAGACATATGAACTTCTTTGACTCGTAAGTTCTTAAAAAGGGTCATGCAATTGTATTGAACAATTGAAAGCATTGAATAGTGCTGATTTGAGGTCCACGCCACAGTTACAGGAATCCAGGCAGGGGGTGAGGGGGAATTATGATAAGTGGACAATGTCTAATGCTATCACTCATATCGAAAACGAAGTTTAAATAAATTACTAAATACTGGAGTGGAGTATGTGTAAAATAGCATGGAATAGAGCTCACTACAGACCAATGGTTAAAATTATTGGTCCGATCCAGATTGTCCCAAATTAAAAATCAACGGGTGGGACAAGAAATATTCTGAACAGCTGCCTTACAGTCTACCGTTACTAAAGAAGCTTGTGAGAACTAGCATTAGACACAAGTACACAGATTCCTATCTTATTTGCTTTGAACAAAAAATAACAACTTAATGCAAATAGAGTATAGTCTAATCTCAATTAAAAAAAAAAAGGTAAAGTCTAGCCCAGTCCTCTCATTAGGTTATGTCCCTCTTTGGGTTTGTGAATGTGGTTTTAGTAGAGTATTTACTATCCTTATAATCAAGGCCGTGGATGTGGATATAAAATGGTCAGATTAAAATTAAGGGATAAATGCAAAATTGGTCCCTGTGCTATACGTAAAAATCGATTTAGTCCCTGTGATATGAAAAACATCAATTTAATCCCTGTGATTTCAAAAAGTGATAAAATCAGTCCCTAATGGAGGACCAATAACAAACGAAAATAGAATCACAGGGACTAAATCGATGTTTTTCATATCACAGGGACTAAAACGATTTTTCCATATAGTACAGGGACTGATTTTGCATTTATCCCTAAAATTAAATCTTATTGTTTCATGTATGTTTTACTTTATTCCTAGTATAAATATGCTTTGCTAGTCCCAAAGTCCAACATCTCCATAGTAGAGCTTCTGTTTTTACAACAAACTGTTTCAGGACTCAAGGTTTTATCCTGGTGTAGTTCGAGAGAAACTGACTACATGATTATGATTGATTGGATATAGGCTCATGCAAGGTCGAATCTGGTTATGCAGATGGAGGGCAGTTTTATCTGGATAGATGAATGGTCATAATCTATACAGTAGGTACCGATTTTGATTCGTGTTCCCCGTAGATGTGGGCAATGATTTCGCCAAAACGATCTTATATTTTTGTGCAGGTTTTTGAATCTATTGATGAACATATTTCCGATTCAGCTTTCAACGAAAAAGCTAACAACAATCATAGTACCCCTGAGCATAATGTATTAACATATCTTAGGTGACTTCCATTTCATCTTTTACCATCACAAGAGAAAAAAGGTGCAAAACGGTTACCTCATGCATAAACGACCAAGAATGTGATTGTGTAAATACTTCTACTTGTGACATTAGCAAACAGAACCAAGCTAAATGCAATATGGAGCACAAATGAGAACGAATTACCTGCCCTTGAATTCCCATTTGCATTGCAACAATTGGGTCTAAAATCACTCCACGAATTGGGCAACCCATTAAGTAAGCTGCAAGCAATTTCATTCAGATAATCCTCATGAAATTGAATGTGTAGTGATAAACCATCGTTGAAGAAACAAATGTGACATGGTTAAGTTACTGGGTACTGCTAAAAGGAATAAACTTTTGCTGTACTGACTATCAGATAAAAGTAAGGATTGCCTGTCAGGAGATGCCCTGCTTCATGAACTAAGATCCGCCGCCTAGTTGGAGGCCAAACACTTGAAATTTGAGCCAAACAGCAGCCACCAAGGAAGATTGAGTCTATGAAAGCCAGCGCCAATATCGCTGCAAGGTTAGGCCTTACATCGATGCCTTCATAAATAAGAAAAGACGCCCCACCAAGAAAACCAACCAAAACAGCCTGAGAGCTTCCTGAGACACCCCACTTCTTGGGAGAAAGTTTAGACACTGGGCATGAAAATTGGAAAAGAAAAAATGATCAATACATCTGTGAGTCCTGTATATCAAACTAGTAAAATTAAGCACTTCACAGCTGCAAAGATTTCTAAAACTAAAACAGCTTCTAAGAATGATCAAGGTGAGAAGACAAAATTCACCTTCTAAACCTGTTGAAGACTTCAATACGGTCGGTGTAACTTTTCTAGGTCCCTCCAAAACTGCAGAAGGTAAACAGACAGAATACAAGGTGAGGTAATCCCTTTAATTAAAGTTTATAGAGTCTTAATACCTCCCTGAATGCTCACCAAATGGCATCAGAGATTATCATTTTGGAAACAAGAACTTCAGTTAATTACCGAAACTTTTACTCTGGGTAAACACCCATGCATCAGCATGCAATTGAACAGACACATGAACATGTGAATACAAGATTCAACTACATCTATAACCCTTTGGAAACTCTTATAAGAATAAGGGGGACACTCTGAACATATTCCTGATCCTACAGAGAACTGTTTACTAATAGCACACTTGAATGATGAGAGGGAGGAACATCAATACGAAGTGTCTCTAAGAAATTAAATGTAAATAAAATCTGGGACTAAATAATGGAAAAGAGATGCTGTGCCCTTAATAGCAGAGATACAACGAGCAGCAGCGCCAGTACCAGTACCAGTACAGACATCATACTCCTCTAGTCAATTACAGAGATAGATGGTTGCAGAACCATAATAGCTCCCCAACACTTCTGATGATTCCACCTTTTGTGAGATAGAAACAGGTAAGCAGTGACATTGTAGATGTCCAATTATCGTAAACAGAGCAGTAATGACACCCTGATGTTGTTTTGAGGCTACGCTCAATGCTAATATTTATTGATAACTAGTCGCCTCCGACCCACTTCATAGGCATCGTCAGCTACAATACAATACAAGACATCACAAACATACCAACGAGACTAGGATTCGGGGTTCACTCTAAGATCGACAAAAAATAGAATTACTCCACTTCTCTGAATCTCTAGACTCTACCACAACAACCTAATAAGTCCAATTAAACAACCCAAAGACTAGTCACTCAATATTGGCTACGTACGTAACGGACCAAAGCTATTACTTCAAGAAACATATGAACCGGGAATACAATTATACAAGCCTCATATATTATTAACACAATTTGTACTAAAGAGAACTTAAGACCGACGCTAAAAGACTTAAAAGATAAGTTTTTGAAACAACTGTTGAATATCTTCCACACATTCGCTGCAGTGCTATTTTTCTGATCAACTGTGCACGGAAAATTCAGAGAGCGTGAAGAGAAACTTATTTGTCCCAAATTTGTAAAATTCTCTCCAACATTTAAGAATTTAAAAGAAAAGGCACAACAGCGTGATTTAGAGACATTACCAATATTCCTGCACCTGCCAAAATTGGGCAAGAAACCCCTAGCCTTGAGGAACGTATAGGCGCTTCCCACTAGCTTCATATCATCCGCGTTGAGACAAGTGTCCAGGACCTCCCAGTCCCTCTCGTAGCCAACCAGCCCCAACTCACCGAGCAGGGAGCGAGTCGACTCGGTGGAGGCACACCCATTAACGCCCTCAATTTGGTCTTTGCTGCTGTTCTCCGTGGTTTTCAAGAACCTAAGAGCCCCAGCGAGGTCCTTGCGCTTCACTGCCTCCTCGTATTCACCCCATTCCCGAAGCGCGGCTCTTGTTACGGAGGGGAAGGAGACGTAGTGTTTGGTTTTCGCAGTGAGAGGGGGAGTTCGGAACCAAAAAGAAGAAAGCTTGGGATGGAGAAGAAGGTGTGGGAAAATTTTGGGATTCGGAGAAGTAAGACTGAGAGCCATGAGAGACCATTAACATGTAGCTCGCCTTTTGTTTTTCTTTTTTAAGCTGGAGCTTGCTTACCATATGCATACGCTTTCCCGAGTTTTGAAACGACGATATTTTACACGCAAATTTTGCCGAGTCAACCAAAAATCAACAAACCTGTTTTAACATATAACTTCGAAAGCTTCTTTGCTTGCTGATTTTGTTTAGAGAATCTCCTTCAAAAACAAATAACAAATAACAAGCAACAGGCAATTGTTTTTTTCTGGTAGTTGCGAATAAGCTGATTGAATGAACACACATTTAAAATTAATAATTATTTTTTTAAGTCAACAGTGCTTTGTGACTTAAATCTTTTTTTCTTTTTCTATTTTTGTAACTGAATTAAACCCACATATAACCATAAAAATTAATATTGTATATTATAATTAAAAAATTTAAATATATATACATATATTTTTTTTTTATCTTAAGTCTCAATTGGGTCTATCTCTTCAATGGGTTTCACACTTATTATATTTATCGCTTCAAATTTTATCACGTAATTCTGACAAAAATATTACAAAAATATTTTGATCCAAATTTAGTCATTAACACCTTAACATTGCCGGTGTATGAGCCCCCTTATGGTGTGGTCCTTGTGGACAATGTCAATGGGCTATCGGGCAACTTGCAAACGTTGTAGAGGGTTGAAACCTAAATCAGTATCAAAATGATCTTAATTGGGTCTATCTCTATAATGAGGCCCGCTTGTTATATTTATTTCTTTTCAAATTTTATCATATAATTCTGACATAAAATTACAAAAAAAAAAAATTGATCCCAATTCGATCCTGACACACCTTAACAACTAGTGTATGAGCCCACTTATGACGTGGTCCGCGTGGACAATGCCAATGGGCTACCGGGCAACTCACAAGCGTTATAGGTTGTGTTTGTGTTGTAAAATTTTAGTGTTGTTAAAATTTTAGGTATTGAGTTTAGTAAAAAAGTGAAGAGAGAGATAATTTTTTATATTTTTTTGTAGTAAATAGTAATAATTTGATAGGGAGAGAGAGATTATATTGTAATATTTAATTGTGTTAAAATTTTAGAGGGGATAAAATTTTGGTACACAAACGCACCCTATGGATGGTTGAAACTTAATCCAGCATCGCAATGACAGGCCTAAGTTCATCGCGATTCGCGAGGTGGGCGCCACACCTGGGGTATGTTCGTTTTCACCATTTTTTCAGGATTCTAAGTATATTCACAATTCTACCACCGAACATATTCAGAATTCAAACACAAAAACCAATACATTTTACACAATTTTCAACAACTTTTTAATTTTTTATTCAACATAAATTTTCTCTCTATACTTTTTCACATAACTCCAATACTTTTTTATTAAACAATTACATCAAATCATTTCTCTCTTCACTTTACACAAACACCAATAAAACACTATTCAACATAAAAATTCATAACTTCTCTAAAATCCTACATTTTTTCTCAAAACGAACATCACCCTAGCAGGTTGGATCCCCACGGAAAGGATGGAGACCCTCTTCGGCAAGATCCACCCCACCAGGATGGAGGGCTGCACCTTTCTTTTTGTTTTTACAATTTCTGTTACTTATTAGTCTTATAAAGTTGCATCCCATCATTATTATTCTATACACTATCAACAAAATTCTAATGAAAATTAATTTTATTTTTCTTATTACAATAATGGAGTTATATTGGTGGAGAAAACTTCTATTATGACATTCAGAGTTAGGGTTATCCATTGGCCGGTTCGGTCCAATCCGGTCGGTTAAATTTGACATTTTGTAAAGTGAGCATACCGGACCAGACCGGTCATTCTAATAAAACCGGTCCGGTCGGTCCCCGGTTTCACCTGTCTGAGTTGGTCGGTTTGGGCATGTCATTTTGGGCCTTTTTTGGGTTAGGCTTCTTAACATTTTTTTTTCTTTTTTAAGCCTTTTTGGTTTTTTTTAGTTTTTTTTACCTTTAAGGACCGGTTTGGAGTGGTATACTCCAGTCCGATTCTAGTTTTCCATATGGATAACCCGAAAACCAGACCGAAGTACACCGGTCTCGGTCCAAGTTGGCCAAAACTGGTCCGGATTGACCAAAGTCGGTCTAGTTTCTGTCCAGTTTGACCGATCCGGCCGATTTTTTGGACAACCCTATTCAAAGCAAACGTATTGAACCTAATCTTAACTATTTTTGGTCTTAAGTGTGAGTTGTCCATAATATCTTGAATTTTAATTAATATATCTATAAATCGCATATATTTCGTTTAAAAATACAATTTAAATAATAAGATTTAATGTTTCCTAACAATTATAGAGTTGGTATATATGGCAATTTAACACAATATCAGTATTATTAAAAGAGTTTTAAAATATATAATTTAAATAATAAAATCCACCTAATCTTTACTGTATAAGTTTTTGATATATAAAATGATTGAATATAGTATCCATATTATTAGAAATACGATTTAAATAATAATTTTGTAAGCTGTTAAAAATATATATGGGGTTTATTATTTAAAATATATATTAGAGATATACATACTTGCTGGAAGAGAGTGGTACACAGGGAACTAGCACTACAGCTTCGTGCTAGTAAATCAGGGACTTGTCAAGCAGTAAAAGTATCAAACTCTCACACTCAAATGACTCACTTTGTATCGATATTAATCACTTAGAAGTTTATCTCTCTCTTATTTTAATCTCAATAGGATCACGTTAGTTGTTACATAAAACAAGGGATCACAACTGTCAAGATAGGTTAGAAAACACACCCAAGAATGATTTCAAAGTGCCACTACACGTAGGCCTCAAACATTGACTTGGAGCCTAGGTTACGTTCGTTTTGAGAAAAAATGTAGAATTTTAGAGAAGTTGTGAATTTTTATGTTGAATAGTGATTTATTGGTGTTTGTGTAAAGTGGAGAGAGAAATGATTTGATGTAATTGTTTAATAAAAAAATTATTGGAGTTATGTGAAAAAGTATAGAGAGAGAAAATTTATGTTGAATAAAAAATTAAAAAATTGTTGGAGATTGTATAAAATGTATTGGTGTTTGTGTTTGAATTCTGAATATATTCGGTGGTAGATTTGTGAATATACTGAATCTTGAAAAATTTATGAAAACGAACATGTCCCTGGAATTGGAGGCCTATATCTCAATTGTTGTGCTGGCGCCTGATGGGGCTAAACCATCAAATAATTTTTGAGGCTATGGAGTGTGGAAAATAAAAGGATCTACAGAAGGGATATGGCATTGAGGACAGAAGTCAAATAGTCTGTGTGGGAGCGAGTCTTGAAAGAACCCATCACCATCCGTTTCCCATAGGTTGCTATGTAGCAAAATCTCAAAAGCATCGAACATCGTCAACCTCTCCTCAGCGATAAGAGAAATCCACGCGTTGCCCAATCATTCCCATTCCTTCTTCCCGACCATATCTCTCTCTCGCTCTCTCACTCATCCAGCTTCCAATCAAAACCATAGCATTTCTCACATCCACATATACCGGTCACACCAGGAACGCGCACACTCTCTCTTGGGCATATCGCAAACTCTCAACAATGGCGTCAGCCACCGCACCCACAACCCTCTCTCTCCTCCCAACCATCACTTCCTCCTCTTCCTCCCACACCCGTTCCTCACTCCTCCACTTCTCCCCAACCTC
The DNA here is from genome assembly GCA_963930655.1 of Myrica gale. NCBI lineage: Eukaryota > Viridiplantae > Streptophyta > Magnoliopsida > Fagales > Myricaceae > Myrica > Myrica gale. The sequence continues at coordinate 20,033,457 of OZ005617.1, read as the reverse complement.
CTCCTCCTCCTCCATTTCCCTCCGTTCCTCCAGCCTCCGTCGCCTCGGCTTCTCCGCCGCTGACCCTCTCTTCTCTCTCACAATCGCCTCCAAAGTCCGATCATTCGGTGGGAAAGCTGTGAGAGGCGTGGTGTCCATGGCCAAGAAGAGTGTTGGGGACTTGACCGCCGGGGAGTTGAAGGGGAAGAAGGTGCTTGTGAGGGCTGACTTGAATGTCCCATTGGATGACAATCAGAAAATCACCGATGATACAAGGATTAGGGCTGCAATACCAACGATCAAGCATTTGATTCAGAATGGAGCTAAAGTCATTCTTTCCAGCCATCTGGTATGCGGGCTTTTGTTCTCTGGGTTTTGATCACATAATGAATTTTGGTTTTTTTTTTTGGTTGTGGCTGTACAAGTCTTCGCTGAAATGGGATTTGATTATGGTGTGAATGTTGATGGTTACTGATGTTGCGAGTCTGGTAGTAGTTTTTTCTAGTCTTTGTGACTTGTTGTATGGAACTTTGATAGTTCTCTATTATTTTGGGTTTGTTAATGCCTCGTTTAGTCTCTGCACGACGGGGTTTTTAAACAACTTCGCGGAGGGGTTTTTGAAATTTGAGGTTTGGTTTGTGGTTTTGGATGAGTTTATTCTGATGGTTTTTTGTGAACGTCCCTGAATTTGGTAGTGTCAAGTATATTTAGTCTCTTCGCCTAACTTATTGTAGTCATTGAAACCTAAAAATGAGTAGAAGTCCGTTACTTGATTCATTGACCAGTCTATTCATCTCATCTTGCAGAAATATATAGATAAGTAGAGGTTTAGAATCGCTTTCGTAATCTCTCACTCGAAGGCAGATAATCTTTTTGAAAAAGTTCTTGCAACGAATGCATTTACATTCTTTTATATTCCACTTAGGAATGCTTATTACTTGAGCTTGATGAGCTAAATTCATGTTAATTTCATTGGTTCTTCAGGGACGACCAAAGGGTGTCACTCCAAAATTTAGCTTGGCACCTCTTGTACCTCGTCTATCTGAACTCCTTGGCATTCAGGTACATTCTTCTCTACGGGAATATAAAGGAGAAGAAACAAATAGTAAAAGTATTTGTCTGATTTGGTGGGTTGTGACTAATATCTGAGAATTCCTCTGTTATTTTCTATGATGACTGAACAGGTGGTGAAGGCAGATGACGTTATTGGTCCAGAGGTAGAAAAGTTGGTAGCTTCTCTTCCTGATGGTGGGGTTCTGCTTCTTGAAAATGTGAGATTTTACAAGGAGGAAGAAAAGAATGACCCTGAATTTGCAAAGAAGCTTGCCTCCTTAGCAGATCTTTATGTGAACGATGCTTTTGGGACAGCTCATAGAGCTCATGCATCGACTGAAGGGGTTACAAAGTTCTTGAAGCCATCTGTTGCTGGTTTCTTACTACAGAAGGCAGGTCTTTTATTCTCATTTTCTAGGCACGCTTTGATTGTAATTATTTTGCTGTAGTTTCTCCAGGACTTCTAAAGAAGCCTTCCGCATATGACTTGAGTTCATATCTCTGATAATCCTGAATTAATTGATGCCAGCTGATGTGAAACCCATATCTGTTAGTAAGTCAGTTTGCATGAATGGTGGAGCACTCAAGTCACAGTGGATAAATGGAAAGAATCAATGCTTCCTCCTGTGTATTGTGTGATATGTGATTGTACTTCTTCAGAGTTACTGAGTGTTTTAGACAAATTATCAATCTTTTCTTTTCTTCTGTTTTTTATTTTATTTTATTTATAGGAAGAGGATTATTTATCACATATGAAAATCCTAGACTTCTTCTTCCTTCATTTCTGCTTCAATTTATGATTTGGATTGTACTGATGGAAAAAAGATTGACTAAAGTATTGCTTATGATTATTATCTTTTCTTGCTCCAGGAACTTGACTATCTTGTTGGGGCAGTGTCAAACCCCAAGAGACCATTCGCTGCCATTGTGGGTGGCTCAAAGGTTTCATCTAAGATTGGTGTAATTGAGTCACTTCTAGAAAATGTTGACATCTTGCTTCTTGGTGGAGGAATGATCTTCACATTTTACAAGGCCCAGGGTCTCTCGGTGGGTTCATCCCTGGTAGAGGAAGATAAGCTAGGTCTTGCCACATCACTCCTTGAGAAGGCCAAGGCAAAGGGGGTGTCTCTTTTGTTACCCACAGATGTGGTAATTGCAGACAAGTTTGCTCCTGATGCTAACAGCAAGGTTTGTTTGCTAAGCTCCCTTTACAAAATTTGGTCCCCAGATTAGGTTTAGTTACTTTTTAACAAACCGATGTGTCAGAATGCAAAATAAAACCTTGTTAACTTCTGTTCATTGGAACTAAGGCTGACTTAATCAACACAATCCCGGATGTATGTATCCTTATTGAAAATTGTTTTACTAATTTCCGATATATCTGATTCATCGGTACTTTATGGGCAAGGAATAAAAAACTGCCTTTTGTCATTGCAGGTTGTGCCAGCTTCGGGCATCCCTGATGGCTGGATGGGATTAGACATTGGCCCGGACTCTGTTAAGACATTCAGTGATGCTCTTGGAACTACTAAAACCGTCATCTGGAATGGGCCAATGGGAGTGTTTGAGTTTGACAAGTTTGCAGTTGGAACAGACGTATGCAAGATCTTTTTCATTCTATATATATTTCATGGTTCAGGAACGTATTTCCTGTTATGTGTGTCATTTATTTGTGGTTGGAGATTACATGTGCATAAGGATGGTAATGGGCAGTTTGAGTTTAAACGTACCCTATATGGACCTACCGTGCATTGAAGTTCTGTGCAAAGCCGAGATCTTATCCTTGTATCTGTGCATGAACATATCCTAACAAAGCCCGATTGGGCACTCTGCCCTTAACCGACTTTGTTGCCTGTGTATACAAATGTAGGTTGTTAACAAACAGTAGAAATTCAGCTACCTGAAATGGTGTGCCAATCTTTATCCAGGCCATGCTTCTTGTTAATTTGAACTGTGTGACCACTTTGTATGGCTGCATAGGGACATCTGCATACTCTTTGCTTATAGATGGATACACGTTGAATTGAAGTTGTACATGTGACTGCAGGCTATTGCAAAGAAGTTAGCAGATCTTAGTGGGAAGGGAGTGACAACAATCATTGGAGGTGGAGATTCTGTTGCAGCAGTAGAGAAAGTAGGAGTTGCTAGTGTGATGAGCCACATATCGACTGGTGGTGGTGCCAGTTTGGAATTGTTGGAAGGCAAAGAGCTCCCTGGTGTCCTTGCGCTTGATGAAGCCACACCTGTTCCTGTGTAAGGCATTCTAAGATGATTTTTTTTTCCTCCCATCCCCATTTTACTTTTTTCATTCGAGGTTGCAAACGAGAGTGGAATTTGTAGGAGGATATGAGTTATTGTAAATGTTCATTATGGTTCCTTTTTTTTATGTAAGGTCGAATTCAGATTGTCAGTCCTTTTTTCATATATATCCACCAGAACAGATTGTAAGATTGGGCAGGGAGTGTCAAACTAGCCATCTAATAAATTTGCTCTTTGCTATCCATGCTCTCTTCTTGAAGTTATACCCTGGGGGGTTTTAGCCCCCCCCCCCCCCCCCCCTCTCTCTCTCTCTCTCTCTCTTAGCTTCCTCGTGGAACTTTCAAAGATGATAGAGATATCAAAGATGTGGAGTAGCTGAGTTTGAAAACAGCTGATGTCATGGACTCTACAATCATGGCCCCATGATTGAGCGGCCCACATGGCCTTATGAATCTCAACTTTTTTCTCCAAGGCATGATTATCGCCTCTTCCAGAACTTTTTGATGTTGTTTGCTCTGTTTCTACTTTTTAAATATCAAAGTTGTGGGCATTTTTCGAAATCTGATTTAGAGTGCGTTTGCACCAACAATATTACCCAAAATATTCTCTCTCCTAATAAAATACTACAATATAATCTCTCTTTTCCATAAAAAAATATAAAAAATTACAAAAAATATAAAAAATTATCTCTCTTTTCACTTTTCACTAAACTCAATACCAATACAAAACTCAATACCAAAAATATTTCAACACAAACACAACGTTAGTAAAACTGCGAGACCTGGGTTATGTTCGGTTTGAAGGTTTTTTTTTTGTAGGATTTGGAGTATTTTGAGAATTTTTAGATAATGTTAGAGTTGTATTGGTGTTTGTGTATAAGTTGTTGAGGTGTAAAAAAATTAATGATGATGTTTAAAGTTGTTTTTATTTTTTTTCGAATTTATTAATTTTTTATTAAAATTTGAATATTTATACGATTTTTTAAAAAAAGAAAAAAGCAAAAAATTAACAAAATGAGATAAAGAGTCTGAAAGAATTTGTCAAGGCATTGTCTCATTTTGTGACTCACATGGGACTGCAACTAAAAGCCTCCTGCGGGGGAAAGGCAGGAGACACAACCTGCCATGCGCAGGGGGAGGGGCATTGGAATGTAAACTTTGATTTACTGTTTGCCGAACATCACGCATGACAGGATTCGAATCCTCTGTTTTTTCAAAAAACGAACATAATCATGGTTTATGTTCGGTTTGAAGATTTTTTTAGGATTTAGAGTGTTTTGAGAATTTTTAGGTGATGTTAGAATTGTATTGGTGTTTGTGTAAAAGTTTTTAAGGTGTAAAAAAATTAATGATGATGTTTAAAATTGTTTTTTTAATATTTCGAATTTATTACTTTTTTATTAAAATTTGAATATTTAAAATGTATTTAAAAAAACGCAAAAAACGATAAAAAGTCAGCAACGAAATGCAGCTGGCGGCCTGGAGCAGGGGATAACTTCGGCTGACAAGCGCATGAGACATTGCAGCTTTGTTGCAGGCCGCATGCAGGCTTCGAGGAGAATGACCAACGTGCTCTTTTTGTTTTTTTAACTAAGCATGAGTGAAGTGTAGTTTAGTAATTCTTTTTAAGTATTTTCAGGACAAATTCGAAAACAAACACACGATATCCTAAAAAAAATCCACTTTGCCGAACATAAAATGCTACAGAATTCAAATCTTATTTTTATCTTCAAACCGAATACATGGAAGATAAAACCTAATTAGGTTCGAGAAAAGTCAGGATAAGATTGGATTGAGAACTGAACTGAATGTGATTCTCAACTGTACAAGATGTGATGTTGGCTCGATCGCATCCAAGCGTGTTTACAAATGAGCGTTCCTTTTTTTTTGCTGCACAAATGAGCGTTCCTTTCACGGTCTTCTTGAGGTTAGCCTCATGTCACCTTCTTCTTTTATACCAAAAAAACTGTCCAAATTAAGCATGGACGTCGCGATGAACACAGGCGGATCTAGCCTGGGGTGGTGGGGGGCGGCCGCCCCCCATCGCCTGAATAGGTGTGAAGATTTTTTTTTTTTATTTATTTTTTATATGGGCTGCCCCCCTTTAAAGCAGACCCAGCCTCCCCTTGAACGGGTGACCCGGGTTCGATCCCCGGCAACGGCGATTTCATTTTGTTCGCTTGACGTTGGATTCTTCATGCTTTTGTTTTTCCTCGTGATGCGACGCGTCAAAACTTGCGGCACCTATTCAACCTGTGCTACACGGAGCCGTCACTTGTTGGGTACTTGGGTTGGGTATTTCCTGAAGCTTTGCCCGCAAGCTACTTACCAAACTTTGACTTCCGGGCCAGCCCAGAGTTATCTTGTATTGTTTGGACATCTTTCCGGCTTATGGATGCTGTTTATTTTCAGTGATTTTAGCTGCTCAATATATTTTTAATATTTATTTAGAGTAAAAAATAATAAAGAGTATAGATTTTTTTTTGTGTAATTATTTTAATGGTACCAAAAATGATATCCGATTTTTACATGGACTGCACTAGGCGAAATATTCATCAACTTTGTTCACCCTTCAACAACTATAGGCACAAGCGGATCTAGCCTGGGGCGGTGGGGGGCGGCCACCCCCCATCGCCTGAATAGGTGTGAAGAATTTTTTTTTATTTTTTTATTTTTTATATGGGTTGCCCCCTTTAAAGCAGACCCAACCTCCCCTTGAAGCCCAGGCCAAGACACCCACCATACATATATAACATATTTGTTAGTAGATCTGTAGGGCCTTATCTTTTATTGGGCTTGCTTTGAGCCTTGGGCTTTTATATACATATATATAGGGCCCATATTTTGGAGAAATAACATATTTGTTAGTTAGTTTCATGAAGGGAGGTGGAGGTCCGGAGGACGACTTGGACTCATATAGTTTCTTCCCTGCTTCTTCCACTTTACTTCTTTCTTTCTTTTTCTACGTCTTCCACTTTACTTCGATAACACAAATATATGACTTATAAATCCATAGCAGCAGGAAAAAAAATAGACCACAGCTTTGTGATACACGTCAGATGTACCCTGGCCGGGTAGTCGTTAGACAGGTTCTAGCCTAACAAAGCACGTGATTTTTGTAGGTAATTAAACATATCCTTTAATTTAGGGGGGGAAAGAAAACATATCCTTTAATTTATAAAAAAAAAAGCATCTAAGCTTTTTTTTCTTATATAATGTGTGCCATCGGCCCTCTCTTCCTCAATCAACTCCAAAATTGACTCAAACATGCCAGTTCGGCTTGGGTTGGTGTACAAAAAAATAAGATATTTTATTTTTAAGGCTTAATGCATTAAACGTCTCTATGGTTTCAAGTTGTAACAATTTAGTCTCTGTTGCTTAAAAGTTAAACGAATTGTCTCCAACATTGGACTCCAAGGACTATAACTTTAAACCGCTGAGGTCTAAATTATTACAACATGAAACCACAAGGATGTTTAATGCAATTAACCTTATTTTTACTTTCTTCCCGATTGATGTTAAGAATTGATCAAGTTACTAATTACATTACAAAAAAAGATAGCGTGCGTGCATCAAATATTGAACATTATTTTCAAACTATTGATAATGAAGCTATTTTACAACGTTATCAGAAGATGCAGTCGCGTAGAATTCTATTGCCACCTCTAAGTATCAACAAATAGTACGGTACGTGTATCTTAATATTTTTAGTGTTTTTAGTCCTTAATTATTTTCTTATATATCTATTTGTTGTTCCAGGATCCGAAGTTGTTCTTTTTGTTCATCCTTTAGATGCTTTTGAGGTAAGCTTTTCATTTTTGAAATTAAAACTTCAAATACCTGTTGTTATATACTTAATTTTCATATTGAATATTTGTACTATGATTGTCTTGTTTCTATTGGAAGCTCCCATCATAAATGATGAATTACTGAAAACCCAGATAGCAATCTAATTCCAGCAGCTTGCATTGGTGGTAAATGTCTACACTTTATCTTAATTTAAATTTGAGCTTTTACTTTTCCTTGTTTGAGCTGAAATATGGCTCTTGTTTGTTAATATCATTATGACATTATCCCTTCAATCTTAATATCATAATATGTACATGATTCTTTAGTTGGTGCAATTATCTGAACTCAAGTCGATGTTGTCTTTCCTTTAGAACTTTGCCCCCCTTCCCCGAGAATCCTGGATCCGCCACTGGCGATGAACAAGTATAGCATACAAGTATAGAAATGATGTAAGTCCATGCCAGTTTACTTTTGATGAACAAATCTTGCATAAAAGTATATATTATATATGATGCAAGTCAATGCCAGTTATATATTTCTTTACTATGCAGGTCTATTCCAAATGATATCTACTCCAAGCCATTTAAGTATTTGTTCTCCTAAGTCCTAAGAAAAAATACTAATTCACAGTTATCTTGACCAATACGCTAAAATATAACTATTAACAAACGGTGGGACCAGTTTAAAGTTTCAAAAAATAATAATGCAGTTAAAATATAAAAAATTCTATTAAATCAACTTTTACAATATTTAATAAAATGTACACTATTTTTGTAACGTCCCGGCCCAAAAGTCTAAAAGGATAGAATATCGCTTGAAAATATCATCCCAACCAAGAAAAGAACTCATAAAAATATCTATTCCATCTAGGGTTGCACAACCCCGGTGTAGGTGCCGGTTTTGAAAAAAATTGTCTCATCCACCTACACCGTTAAGGGCAAAAATCGGCCTTTAACGGTGGCAGTTTTCGGTTATCCTACATTCATATTGAACCATTTTTTTAGCATTTTACACACTTGACCCAATGTATTTTTTTTTTGGTCCATTAATCACATATCAATAAAATCTAAACTAATGAAATCCAAATTCCAAAATCAATAAAATTAAAAATCATCTTAAAAGATAAGATGATAATTTAAAGTCCAAAGTAATAGAAACGTCACTGTAAGTAGAAACTATTATCTTTTAAAAAATTCAGTTTAGACCCTAACAACACTTAGAGAGGAGAATATGTGTTTTTCCTTTAATTAACAAATCAATAACAATTTTAAAACATGTTCAAAACCTAGTAGGGTTTCCCTTAGTTTCACAAGGAAAATCCAAAAATTCAGCAATTTTTTAAGGCGCTCGAGCACGGGTCAAACGCTTATGTTTCTGTCTGAAATTTGTACTGAGTGCTCGAGCGCTTGTCAAACGCTAGTCAAATGTGAAGACTCTGTCTGGATTTTTTCAAAGGGCGCTCGAGCGCCTGTCAAACGCTGGTCAAACGTGATGACTCTTTCTGAATTTTTGAACTAAAATGTATTAGAAATTTGAACTAAAATGTAATTGAGTGACTGATTTTGCAAGCATGATATAAATTTAATAGTGATTTGTCAATTTTAGAAATTTAAAAAAATTTGTTAAAATTTCATAAAAACTCTTAAACTCATACATTGATTTAAAAATTTTCGTGGTAGAATCTCGATCTCTTGACTTATATTATGCGATGTACTTACCAAAATTTGGCATTAAACTCTTTAATTATGATTCCAATGCCTTCGTATATACCCTTCTAAATACAATAAATTTGTAATTTTTTCTACCAAAATTCTAAATAACTAGTTCATTCACTTAGTAAGCTTCTTGGTAACTTGAATGTAAGTATTTGATTAGACAAAACCAACAACAAATCTCAAATATTCAGGTGAAACTAAACTATTGAGTAGATCTTGTCGTGCTTCTAGAATTGAGGTGAAACTAAAGTTTAAACTATTGAGTAGAAACTAAACTAAAAAAACTAAAAAAAAATCTCGGTTTATCCCGATTTTTTCAAAAAGCTAAACCTACAAGGGCACCGGTTAGGCCGGGTACCGAGAACCCGGTGCCGGTGCCACCGGAATTTTCGGGTGGCATTGTGCAGCCCTAATTCCATCTTCAATAATCAAAATGAATCCCAACAGCTACGTCAGAGCACTACTAAAAACATAAATGCTTAAATACTTATCTTAACAAGAGTCTCAATAAATAATTTCTCAAATAAACAATAAAAACTATTAAAGTCTCTGAAATAAAACAATTATTACTGAAGTCTCCTGATGACTCTTTATTCAAATGTTCTACATCTTGCAACTAATCTCCGAAACTATAACTCGTGATCTTCTACTACTCGCTGTCACCAACCTCTAAATTTGAAAGATAAGAAATAAGTGGTGAGCTACAACTAGCTCAGTAAGTAACAAGTCAATGAGGTAGGGGAAAAGACAAGTTTATCACAATAACCAAAATCCAAAAATAAAACACTGTGAGTCATACCGAATCCAAAATACAAGTTTGTAACAAAATATCAAATGTCACGCAATATAGGGAAATCACCAAGGGTCACACAGACCTTCAGGCCATAAAGACTTCCAAATATTAGGTCACACAGATCTCCAGGCCACAAAAACCTCCAAATATTAGGCCACACAGACCTCCAGGCCACAAGACCTCCAAATATTAGGCCACACAGACCTCCAGGCCACAAAGACCTCCAAATACCACGAAGGGTATCAAAATGGCCACATAGACCACATAGATATATCGTCAGCGCAAAGACAGTTTTCCAAACATGCTCACAAAATAAATATATTCCAACAACCCAACATTTCAAGTTTGATATTTCAAACAAATTCATGAAATCTAAACCATTTCATCTTTATCAAAAATTTGTACATTTTCCCCATTAATAAATCAAAACTATATAAAAATAGTGAACGTTTTAAAAATCTATTTCACCAATGACAAGAGATTTAATCTCGCACAAAGAAATATTTTTAAATCAATTTCATCTCACAAAATAATTAAACATTTCGTGCACTTAGATTCCACAAAATTTTAGAGGAATAAATCTCATTGATAAGCCACTTACCTCAACGCTTAACCGAAACTTAAGATTTCACAAAGAATTGTTGAAGAGACAATCAGAACCTAAAATCCATTTAAAACATCAGTCATCTCTTCATCTCAATCCTCACACATCTCCAATGTAAATTTAATAATAAAATTTCAGTAACGACCACACCTGAATTCCAATAGCTCTATAAGAATACAATATTTCCACAACCGCAAAATTCCTCAAAACCACCTTTAATTACCTCACAGCAACGAAAAAACTAATTTGAGAAATCTAGAAATCTCAAATCTAAAACTCCATCAAAAATAGAAACTTGGAGAAAAACTCACCCAAATGCGCCGACGAAATCGAAGAAAAATCGCTTAATACGTAAAGAACGGCTCTCTAACATCATCTATAAAACGGCATAAGCCAAATCAATCAAAAGAAATATCTTTCTAAACCAAGATTAAAACAAACTTACCTCCAAAAATTACCAAACTCCTCCAAATCGCGTCTCCAAAGGTAAGAGAAAGAGAAAACTCCAATATTGAAAGGTAATTTTCGCCAGTGGCGGAGCCAGAAACTCAATTAAAGGGGGGCAAACTTTTTTAAGGAAAAATGACAAAAAATTTTTTTTACTACTTAATGCAAAAAAAGTCTTAAGAGTATAAATAAAAAAATTAAGGACTAAAAACACTAAAAATATTGAAATACACGTACCTACTATTTGCTGATACTGAGAGGTGACATTAAAGATTAAATTCTTGTTGTTCAAGACACCAATAGAGCACCAACTAATCACACAAACAAAAATATATATATATATATATTCTTTGTAAAACAAAACACATAAATGAAATAAAATATTTTCAGCAATATAACTTTTTACTTCCATAAATGAAGTACTTATTTTTGTTGCCAGAAAGGACGTGCCCTATGCTCAATAAGTCCCGCTGAATTTGTTGAGATATCTAAAAAGAAAACATAACACATAAATGAGAAAAATAAACAATTACTGTATTTCTATTATTCTTGAAAGAAACAATAGCAAAACGAAGCATATTGGAAAAAAAAGCCAAATTATCCAAAGTTAAAAAAGAATCCAGGTTCCAATGGCATAAAAATACTTCTCACCCTTGCTATAGTTTTTTTTAGTGTGACAGTACTATTGAACACGAGCTTCTCAAGAGTGGAATCTCTATCAACAATAAAATAACCTGAAATTGCAAGAAGGAAATACATACTTGGTAAATGATAATAAAAAAAAAATTGGACAGAAAGTTCAATTTTAACATCCAAATAACTATTCTACTCCCCTTACAAAATGAGAAAACAGAAAAATCGTAATTCAAAGTGCCCATTACCTAGCTAAATTAATGGCTAAAATTTTGAAGAAATAAATTTATAACTTGATCCAAACGTCACAAATTACAATGGAAAAGAAGTTCTACCTTTAGAGAAAGACAATTAAAAACAAGTTAATCTCATGGGCTATGAAAAATCAGACCTAAACAAACAAAAGATAGATGAAAATGAGTCTTACTTCAACTTTGGATTTTCATAAATTGTGGAGAAGTCAGACATGTAAAATTAGATGATGATAGTGACAATAAAATGATATAACCAATGATTCTCTAGTAAGTAAAGATGAACACGCATCACACTTGAATAATTGAATTATCACTTATCCAACAAGAGCACACCACCCCCTTTCTCAGTATTTGCGATATCCAAATTCTCAACCAAATCCAATATAAAAGGCAAAAGAACAAAAAAAAGCAGTACTAGAATAGTGAAAACATCTATTTCAATGATTACAACACACAACGATTATCAGGACTCAGGAGAAGTATATGAAATATTTGTCGCAAAATTCACAACAACGTCGACAAGTTAATGTAGGATTTCAAGTTTTGACATAAATAAATATCTCTCTGCTTATTCTTTTAATTTGATTTTGAGGTATTGGGCTGCTTGGGTTTTAAGGGGGGCGGACTGATTAATCTAGGCAGGCAAGGGGGGCAAGCATAATTTTTATTTGGCCAAGGGGGGCAAACCTAATAAAAATAAATAAAAAATAAAAAAATGCATGTAAAAAAAAATTTGGGGGGAGCCAACCGGGGCAATGGCCCCAGTTCGCCCCCCCTCCCTCCACCTGTGATTTTCGCAAATAACCTAGATACATATTTAGGTCATGTTTGTTTGCCCAAAATTTTGAGGGACTAAAATTTCAAAGAAAACAAACATACTTTAAAATTTATAACTTTTACACATACACTTCAAACTTTTCACAAAACCCAATAAATTTCAACATTCAACAAATTCCCAAAATTTTAGAAATATTCTCCAAATTTTGGTAAAAAAATATACCTCTATAAATTAGTTTGAAAATGACGAAAATTCGTTTAAAAATCATTCAAAATTTGAAGAGAAATCAAATTTTGAACTTTGAGGATGTTCGGCGTCGAATACTGAACGTTTACTTTCAGTATTCATATGTTGCTGCGGAAGGGATAAGTGACGCACCGTTTCATTTTGTTTTTTGGAGTATTACAATTTTCAATAAAATAAAGTATCCAAACATAGGCCATAAAAAATTATTCTGATTCACAGCCATCTTGATCATGACACTTAAAAGAGTATAAAAGCAGAAAGCCCAAGCCCAAGCCCAAGCCCGAGTCAAACTGGAACCATTCACCGTTTGAGTCACCGTGGTTTCACCGAGGCCAACCCGGGTAGTGTACACTTGCTCCTCACGTCGGTAGCCTATATATACTTCTCGAACCTTCTCTGAATTTGATCTCCATCACTCTCCGTCTCGAAAAGCTCAATTCTTTCGGTTTCTATTCTATCTTCGTAAGTTCTGTAATCACCAATGTAATATACGTCCGATCTCTTTGATTGCTTTGGTTCTGATCTGGGTGCTGATTGTGTTGAAGGAAAAGGACTGTCATGGCGACCAAGAGGAGCGTGAGCACTCTGAAGGAGCAGGATTTAAAGGGGAAGAGGGTGTTTGTGAGGGTCGATCTGAACGTTCCATTGGATGATCACTGCAACATCACCGATGACACCAGAATCCGTTGCGCGGTACCTACCATCAAGTACTTGATGGAACATGGTGCCAAAGTCATCCTCTGCACTCACCTCGTATGATACGCTTCACTCATTTTCACTGTTCTAACAACAGGCGTCATTTCGACCCCCCCCCCCTGGTTATATGAATTCTGGGTTTTTCTTAGTTCTCCTGATTCACGCGGGATTAGTGGTTGCGATTTTATGTTTTGCTACTTTTATACTGAGTGTCTTCATAGAGTATTTGTTGTTTTGTCGCTCTTTCATTTGGATGGATTCCATGCTGATCTTTATGAAACCGGATCGATGATGTCCCTTATGGTTTTTCTCTTATATTGATCAAGCTGAAGAACAAAGACTGTTTTCGTGGACTTGTTTCTATCGCAAGTTTGAGTTTTTCTTAAGAGAACAATTATTTAGATTATGCTGCTTCATCCGAATTGATCAATCCGCATCCTGTGTATCAAAAAGTTAGAGGTCTTGTTATTTCTTCCTGTTTTACTTTAAAGCTATTTATGCTAAACCATTGTTTTTGGTTTAGATGTTCATTCATCTGTTAGTTTGTTTATTACCGTTGATTTCGGCTAGCGGTGTATCACGGATCAGTTGGAATATGAAGATTTTATTCTTGATTAGTGCTATAATTGCTGTCGTATACTACTTCTTCTATAGGTGTCATAGTTGTGCTTTTTTCTATTTACTGGTTATTGTTGGAATATTGACGTCACAAATAAGGCAGCACAAGTTACACATCTTTCACCTTGAAAATTGTATCCTGTATCTAGAGGGATTTGAAAGTTATAAGTTGGTCATAGAGAATCTGTCCTCTGAAGAAAATGAACTCGTTGCTGTAAATGGTTGTCTCGTTGATGGTTGTTGCTGTCTCTTTCTCTAGATGGTTCAATTTTTCTGTTCTAACTTTTTTGTAAGAGGGCAAACTTGTGCCCTCTAACTGCCATGAGATCGTATGAGACCCCCCCTTGGATAAGGTTGGGATGGTTGAGGATGAGGACCTGTGGTGTTCTAGAAGTGGTCCCTATTTGTGGTAATACTCTCTTCATGGTTGATCTCTGTCAATGTTTTGGAAGTTTTTGCTATGGTTTTATCTAGTTCTCATCTGATGGGTTCATTTCTCCTTTGGTCATTTTCGTTGAAAGTTTTGTCTTTGCTTTTTTCTTTCTCCATGGGCTACCTTTCGAAGTTCTGGTTGGCACATGTAGATAAGTGAATGATGACATGAAATAGTCACCCAAGTGGAGTTCTGGAAATATTGGGTTCTTCGTCGTTCGTTTCAGTGGCAGTTATTACCAAAGATTCAAAGAATATGGGAAACATCAGGAGAGCTATGAAATAGGATGATTATGAGTCCATATGTTCAGAGTAGATGTAATTCTTTGTGCCCAGGAATAGCTTGTGGGCCGTGGGCAGTTATTGGAGCATGTAGCCCTAATTGATTGATTTATTTGATCCTTTTTTTTAATTCTGCTACATTGTTTGGTTAGCTACTGATAGTTTGCTGGGATAATAAAACTGCTGTATAACAGTCGGAAAAATGTTAGCATTGTAAATTATTTGGTGAGGCGGGGGCTGGGTGTCAACCTTGTTCTCTTCTTTTCTAGTATTCTCTTCCTTTTCCTTTCTCTCCTTGTTACTTGACTTGGGTATGAGATCATCATACCGATTTCTTCGTCTTTTTTGTTTCGTTTATGTATCTTGATTTAATCTTTGCGACCGGTAACTGATGAAATTGTTTGAATTTGGACTCTGGTTTCCAGGGACGCCCAAAGGGGGTCACACCTAAGTACAGTTTGAAGCCTCTTGTTCAAAGGCTGTCTGAACTTCTTGGACTCGAGGTTTGTTACACCTTTAGTTGTTGTCTGCATGTGTGTAACTCAAATCTGAAAAGCTGATAGATTTACTTGCTATAAGGCTTCCTTTGCTCATTGTTTCTTCTTTTCTTTTCTACTAGGTCAAGATGGCAGATGACTGTATCGGTGAGGAAGTAGAGAAGATTGTGGCTGAACTTCCAGAAGGAGGTGTTTTGCTCCTTGAGAATGTGAGGTTTCATAAGGAGGAAGAGAAGAATGACCCTGAATTTGCAAAGAAGCTAGCTTCTCTTGCAGATGTCTATGTAAATGATGCGTTTGGCACTGCCCACAGGGCCCATGCTTCCACAGAGGGAGTGGCTAAGTACTTGAAACCAGCTGTTGCTGGATTCCTTATGCAGAAGGTATGTAGATCGTGATCATCAACCAAGTAATTGACTCTCTATAACTTTGGATTTTAAGGTGGGATTTGGGAAAAAAGCTGAACATCTTGACTTTACATAACCATTGCTGGCGATCTTTGTGCTCAATTTGATCTAACTTCAAAGACTATTAGCTTGTCTGTGAGGCTTTCCCTGGCAGTATTCTAATTGAACTATTGGAATACTTATGTAATAGTTGGTTTTTCTTCATATCCATGACATTTTGTGTGGATTCAGGAACTTGATTATCTTGTTGGAGCTGTGGCAAATCCCAAGAGGCCATTTGCTGCTATTATCGGTGGTGCAAAGGTGTCAACCAAGATTGGAGTGATAGAGTCCTTGTTGGAAAAGGTTGACATTCTTTTGTTGGGTGGTGGGATGATCTTTACCTTTTACAAGGCCCAAGGGTATTCAGTTGGATCCTCCCTTGTGGAGCAAGAAAAGCTGGATCTTGCATTATCTCTTATGGAGAAGGCTAAGTTGAAAGGGGTGTCTCTACTGCTCCCAACAGATGTGGTTGCTGCGGACAAATTTGCTCCAAATGCTAATACCGTGGTTAGTAGTATCACTAACTTGAGAAACTTGATGAAGACACCAGCATCTTTTTGCTTTTTTGTTTAGTTTATGGGGAAGCACTCTTTTTATCTCATCGAAAACCGTTCTGTTATGAAAGCAAGTGTGTCAGACTTGACTTTGTGGCTGCTAGTTACTCTTTTAACAATTTATGCTTGTACAAAAGGTCAAAAAATCTTTATTTATGTATTTGCAGGTTGTTCCAGCATCCGCTATTCCAGATGGTTGGATGGGATTGGATGTTGGACCCGATTCCATCAAGTTATTCTGTGAAGCTCTGGAGGCTGCCAAAACTGTAATCTGGAATGGACCTATGGGCGTGTTTGAGTTTGAAAAATTCGCAGCAGGAACAGAGGTATGAGCAACATCCCAATTGGACCGCGGTTTTAACTAGATGACGTTGTCATGCATTAGTTCAACTGCATTTTTTAAAGTCCATCCTATGAAAGAACTCTGTTAATTAAACATCCATGGTCGGCAATCCAGAATGTTGGTTTTCTTTTGATGCATCAGTTTCGATGACCTCTATTATTTTCCCCAAAATCTTTTGAACTGGCTTGTCATCACATTTGGTGCTTCCGAAGACATTGTGAGGGAGTTGTTCCTATGATCATATTCATAGCCCACTGTATTTTTTTTTCTCCCTGTAATGAAGTTCTTATTTCTTAACCAGAAAAAAGCTTACTGCTTTAGCATGGACTTTTCTATAGGCCTAATAACTAGCTAGCTTTTTATTTGTTCTTTAGAGACCAAGTTCTCCAATTGGCATTTCATTTCGTGAAAAGAGACCTACACTCTTTTGGTTTTTCCTTTCCCTTTTCTCTGAGGGTTCTCACTGCATTGGTTTCCTTCTGTACGTGTAGTTATAAGAGTTAGTTGAGCACCACTAGTTCGGAATTGAGAATCTCTGCCAGTCCAGACCTTGAGATTTATTTCCAGCTTTCATGCTTCAGTAACGGAGGTTTTTATCTGGTCTCTGTTTGCAGGCAATAGCCAGGAAGTTGGCAGAGTTGAGTGAAAATGGGGTGACAACTATCATTGGAGGAGGCGACTCTGTAGCAGCCGTGGAGAAGTTTGGGCTAGCTGAAAAGATGAGCCATATATCAACCGGAGGTGGTGCCAGCTTAGAGCTTCTTGAGGGGAAATCACTCCCTGGTGTCCTGGCTCTTGACGATGCATGAATCTAAGTGGTGCTCATCTTCCTCGTGCATTAATCTAAGTTATTTGGTTGGTTTTTCAACCGGAGTGGATTGAAAATAGATTCCGTATTGTTGAGGGTGTTGGGTAGATTGGAATAATTGGTGTTTTTTTGGGCATCTTTCTGGGAGTGCCTCCTTTCTGTTCTGGACTCATGTTGATAATACGAATGCAGGAGTTTCTTTATCTAAAAGAGTAGTTATAAGCTTTTGGTCAGAGATCAATTTGCGATGATGGTATTCAGTTGCAGTATAATATTAGTCCTTGGAATTGCCCAGCCTGGACTACTTTATTCAGTTGTACTAAATTATTTGATCAATGATCTGCGTCCAGTCTAATCAAAATTAATCATCGCAAGTCAGGTGCACATGTTTCCCAATTCCAAGCGAGGAAAATACCACGAAGTGCCTCGCCAAATCTTTGGGGGATAGGATTCAGTACCCCTTCATTCCTCGCATCCGACAGGAAAAGACCCTACCTCGCTTGTATAATCTATTAATATTTTAACCCCCTCTGGTGGGGCTTGTTTGTATTTGGTTGGTCTTCGGACCCGGTTTAAATGAAATTTCTCAGTTGATTGAAAGAAAAAAAAAAGATGCACATTTTTCCGAGTAGTTCTCAAAACTACCAACTATCTTACAAAAAAAAAAACACAAAACAAAAACTACCAACTAGAATGAGACAGTCCTTGTGCAGATTGTTTTGCAGATTGACCAGACGGAAGTGGAAGAACACAGCTACTGAAAATTTTACTTCTGTTGCCCAGATCCACATCTCATTCCATTTAAACTTTCGAAGGAAATGGGGTCTTTCTTGTTAAGTTTTTCGTTTTACACACTTTTGACCTTGAAGGAAGAAGTCAAAAAACTCAAAAGAAAGGATCCACAAGATGTCTTCAACAAAACAACGCGAAATTCACTAAACGGGTTATGAAACAGAGAGTGATAAGAGTAGAACACGGAAGATTATGACGGTTTATTGCATTAAGATTGTTTGTTTTGTAAGTATCTTTGCCATGATAAGGATGCATTTTGATGGAGGCCTCCATTGTCGACCTTCTGTTGCTCCCGTGTTCTCAGTCCCTCTGCACAAAATCTAATATTTTCAATACTCTGTCAATATAACCTATGCTTCGAAAAAGAAAAAAAATTACTAGGTTAAAACGGTCTGTCAACCTGCGACGAGGGTTCGGCCACAGTCTGGCAAGAGATGCATAGATCACATCCGTAATGCAGGAGTAAGCCAACCTACTTGATCATATGGATATAATAGAATCACTGGCCTAGAAGAAAAAAAAAAGGGAGGTAATGCAGGAGTAAGGCTTATCAATAAAGCAGGAACAAGGCTGGATTAGGCTATTAGCAAAACAGAAACTAATAAATCAGGCTGGCTACCATGTGAGTTCTATTAACGACAATCAGTCTTCAATTATCTCCTTTGAGACAATTGGAATCTTGACAGCTATGGTATGGATATAATTTGCTTAAAATCCTCGTGAAGCATCAAACTTGACTCAAAAAATTATGTTTGCATAGTAGTTTACAGTCCTCAGTATTCAAATGGTTCAGTTTCTGGGTTTAAATATTTCATCTTGCAGACCTGAGCTTTGTTTTGGATCGCACCTTGCTGAACTCAGCTTCAATTGAAGACTCACAAGAACCAGTAAATTCCCAAACTTTCCATGGTTTTAAGATTAGTTCAGTCTTTTTTCCGAATTTATTGTCCTAGCCTTTGACAAGTTTGATGAAGAGACATTTTTATTTTCTCAATTTTTCCCATAGCTATTTTCTTAATCGTAACAACTACTTGGAGGATCAGAAGATTTCATGTAATAGAACTTTCATATCCCATATTTTGACTGAGCTTGTATGCTGAGAAAGATAGTAAGCAAGTAATATACCAAAGACAATTTCTGCACAATAATATCTTTTAGTTTGGGGGAAGTGATAATACACTTGCATCTCATTCATGTACAATTGTGAATAACAAAAATGGATGTCCGCGATTCTGCATTGCGATCAATCTGGCTAGTTGCTGAGGATATTAAGAAGGGAAACTCTGGTTTTGATTAAGCGCCTGAAGAGGCACTCTAGTCCTTCTTCAAGATCTTGGACATTTGGCTCCAGTTTTCCCAGCAAGTCCTGGACATTTTCAACATGCATGATGTAATCAGATTTGCTTGTTTTCTCACTGATGATGGAGTACAATGAGGCATCAACTTTCTCTAGTTCAGATCTTTCTTTTTCTTCAATCTCGCATCCCACTCTTTTTGGAAGGACTAACTTGGATACCAATGACCAGCTGCTTGATTTTGATCGCAATTTAAAGCTGGCTACATAGGACATCAAGGATTCAAATACATTAAGGGTGACTGCTTCTACTTCTCTCAATGTGCTAACCATGGCTAGAGTCTCATGGGTTTTTTCAGCACACTTTCTTTCCATGCCCTTTAGTGCCTTCTGGACTGCCTTCTTGACAACCTTTCTAGACATCAAGTATTTCCTGACCTCCCTCTCCAGCACCATGTCACCTACTCGTCTTCTTCGCATCATTGATTGAAGTTCACGTGCACATTCTTTTGTGTGTATCAAGGCATCTTTGGTCGCACTACACACATCCAATAGCCTGAGGGATCCATCGAAAAGCTCGTCTACCCATGTGTCATGGCGCTCTTGGACAATGGCTTGCTGAGTTTGGGGCAACTGAAGCAACTTCTCTACACATTCATGCAAATCCTGAAGGCAACTTAGTTTGTTGCTTAATGTTGAAGGCGATGAAGAGGGAGCATCAAAAGCACCTAATCTGCACAAATGCTCGTTGCATAGTGCAATGAGAGGGTGTGGTCTTGAGGGCAAGCTAATAGAGCGAGCATGGTTGGACTTTGTGTTTAAAGGAGAGGAAGCCATCTGCTTTTTCAGCTCAGAAAATAGAAGACCTTGGAATTGAATGCTCAATTGAGTCTTAGAATTTGCCTCTCTTCCCTTGGCATATATATTATAGGGTGAGGGAGACAAGAGGAATCACATTAATTTCAAAACTCAATGAGTAGCACATAATTTTGATTTGGATCTAAATGCCATCTCAGCAATGTTGATCTAATGTCTCCCCACCAGCAGGTCCCCCCCCCCCCCAACTTATCACCAAGTATATTTTAACTTATAACTATCTTAACTTAGCTAATACGATCATAGAATTCTGTGCAATGATCTAATAAACTATGCAACCCACACAACTGACCATTTTCCCAAAAAATAAAAATGCAACACACGAGAGGTAGTGATGCCAGCAATGATCTAATAAACTATGCAACCCACACAACTGACCATTTTCCCAAAAAATAAAAATGCAACACACGAGAGGTAGTGATGCCATCTCTGGCGATACAAGAAAGGCATTAGCCATGCTACCTGTAGATCAATCAGCCTTTCTGGGAGACAAGATGGATGTGTCACTCGTGCGCACATGTATTACATAATTAATAACTCTGCAACACGTGCTGCATTAATTAGAATCACAGGTTCTCCCATTCATCATCCATTCAATTTACCTTGACATGTCATAACTTTTTCTTGCGTTTACTAGTTATGATACTTGAACCCATATGCATATGCATTTGTTGCAAAATTCTTTTGCTAACTTGGAATCAAGATTCTAAGTGGATCTCTATGGTTTCCAGTAGGTTTTGAAGATGAAATGTTGGAGAGCAATATAAGAGTTCTGTCAACGTAAACAGGAAAATGGTGAAAGACACAGGTTGCTCATAAATCCACTTTCCTTTCAAGGGTGCTTATTCATAATAGTCAACCAAGTTTGCTATCCTTGTGGGGTTACAATTGACAAAAAAAGAGTTAGTACAAGTGAGATTTCAGTCGTCTTCATACAGGGGTACATCAGACTAAAAGGTATCACGTCTCTCCCATTAGTTTTTGCAACTTCTAATCTATCTGTCATTGAATCCTACTGCTACTTAAAAATGTTAGCACTAGGTGGCACCGGGATCTTGTCTCCCATAACCTCATCTCTCAGATTTAGTTATAAGCTATTAGACATAATTATTTGTTAAACCTATGGGGTTCTAACTACCTTTATAATCCAACAGGGAACATAATATGCCCGTATGTGTCATAGATCAATGGAAGCAGGGTGTCAGTTCCATTCGTGCACAGCATATTATATTCCTCACTTCATAGGATGACAACGAATTAATTCAGCATTCAATTTGTGGTTCACTAACTTGAAACCAGATCCACTTGGAATGGTTTTTGTTTGAGTTTGGGTGAGGAAGACAAGAAGCAGACATTGGCAGGCACAGCATTTAGATCCAGATCAATGACATGTTGGGACTCGTTGAGAGCTGAAAAAGAGATTCCACGTCTCCCCCATAGTCAGAAGACATTGAGCCAAATTGAGGGAAGGCATACAAATTGTTAAAGTCATGTCCAAGGAAGTCCCTAAGAAATGGCTTATTCGAAGTTCTGGATGAGTTGATGACCACCTGATTGTAGTCACTCCAATTTTACATTGTACAAAACCTGTGATTAATGACATTCAGGTGTGCACGAGTGGTCAAATCTTCTTGTCTCCTTGGAAGGCAGGCAGCCAAGCTGGATAAAACAGCTATCACCTTTTCTTGTGTCAGAGGGGTGGGTGTCAACACCACTCCTGTCCTGCATATTTTGTATGTTGTTGCGCAACATATTATCTTTGATTCTTAGTATTGTCCTGCGATTTTTTAATGTAAAATAATGGAAAATGAGGTGGAGAGTTTGTAAGAGGGAGACATTGCTGAGAAAGTGCTTAGATCCAGATCCTACTGTCAATCATGTTAGGACCTACTGTTATTTTCAAGTATTCCTAGTGTCCCCCCACCCCTATGATATATATTGACCAGATGCCAACTGAAGGAAGGCAAATTATTTCCAAATTGTACATTCAACTGAAAGACCTGTTTCTTGTCTAAGAAAAATATGGCTGCCTCTCCTTTCAACCAAAGATCCCACCACCATGCTCGCTCTAACAGCTTGACCACCAGAACACACCCGATCATTTCAGAATTCAATGAGCAATTGAGCAGATTGAGAGATTCTGAAGCAACCTCGTCGTCATCTACTTCAATAAGTGAGAAACTAAACGGCCTTCAAGATTTGTATGATTGTGTCGATAAGTTGCTCTTGTTGCCGTTCACTCAAGCTGTAGCCCATGAGCAGCAAGAGAAATGGGTTAATGAACTATTGGATGGATCTCTTAGGCTCTTGGATGTATGTAGTACTTCAAGAGATGCCTTGCTTCAAACAAAGGAATTCACACGTGAGTTACAATCAACTCTGCGCAGAAGACAGGGCAGTAAAATGGATCTTGCAAAGGAGGGGGAAAAATACTTAACCTCCAGGAAGGTGGCAAAAAAGGCAATGCAGAAGGCCATAAAGGGGATGCAAACTAACTTCAATGACAAGAACAATGATTGTCTAGCGCCCATTGTTAGCATGTTAAAGGAGGTAGAAGCAGTAACTCTCACGGCCTTCAAATCCCTGTTGGCCTTCACAGCGGGACCAAAACTGCAATCAAAGGCAAGCAGCCGGTCTTTGGTTTCCAAGCTGATGCATCCCAAAAGAGTAGTATGTGAAGACGAAGAAACATATGCAAATGAGTTTGAGAAGGTGGATGCAGCTTTACAATCTCTCATCAGTCACAAGACAAGCAAATCTGATTACACCGTGCTTGTGGAGAATGTGCAGAACTGTCTGGCAAAGTTGGAGTCAAGCATTCAAGATTTTGAAGAAGTGCTTGAATGCCTCTCTAGGCGTCTACTAAAAACCAGAGTTTCCCTTCTCGACATCTTCAACCAATAAATTATAAGGGGCATCCATTTTTTGTATGTGAATTACTACAAAATTGTGTATCTTCCAATGTTATACCTGTACATGAACTAAGAGATGTAATTTTCTCTTCTGATTCTACATCCAATCTCTCTCTTTTACGAATATAATTCGGACTTAAGTGTCCTACTTAACTCTCAAGTAATTCTGGAATACCGGATATCAAAATGTGGAATGCATCTTTTCAGCTCCAATTTCTGGTCCAGTCTAAAAGTTTCCTAAAATAAAAAGGTAATCAATTTTACTGGATCGACCCAAAAACTTGGGTTGCTGGGCCACTCCACATTATAGTAGTAAGCATTTAATATCGATCAGAGTGTCAAGATTCCAGTTGTCTCACTGGACTTCAACTACTGATCTAAAATCAAAGATAGTTAGTCACATGCATGGCTCTCAAATATTCTTATTTATTTTGCAATTAAAATGCTTGACTGTCTCTCTTTGAGGGACAGCCAACTCTTTCGACCTGTCAGCAATTGACCTAATCATTTTTTGACATTAGGGGTAGAAATAAGAGGGAAAGGATTCGGTTCGAGCATACTCTCCAGACCTCTTGACTCTCACGGTCTCAATTGTCTCTTGAAGATCTCGGGCTCCTGAAGGTGCCGTGTAAGTTAATGAGGCCCGGCCCGCGCCAACTAAGTCCCCCTTTTTCTCCTCTCTCGCGTACCGGTTGAACCACTTAAATTTATGTGCCTCTAATTGGTACACGGGAACACTTCTTATATCATTATTTCCCCCCAAATCCCTCCATTTTGAACCCTAAATCCCACATCTTTACAGAGGTTCGTCCATTCCCCCCCCCCAGTAGTGGTTGTAAAAATTGTAGTCGGACCACGTCATTGAAGTGGACTTGTAGATCAACAGGAAAAGATGATTTTCAAGGTATGTGGTCGGACCGCGTCATCGACCTGTAAATTGATAGGGAAAAAAAATGACAAACCTCTATAAAGATGTTGGGGGATTTAGAATTTAGGGTTAAGAATAAGGGGATTTGGGGGAAAATAAGGATAAAAGGAGTGTTTTTGTTGTACTCTCGTCGCAGATAAATTTAAGTGGTTTGACCGGTCAGAGGCGACTATAAGGTAATGAGTGATTTAAGCAAAACCTCATAGTGAGGCTTTTTTTTAATAATTTATAAAATAATATATTTAAAAATAAAATATTACTAAAATTTAGTTAAAACCTATTCTTCTAACTTTTGAGATGCAAAATTACTTATCAAAGTCTTATATTTTAGATTTGTTAATATATTATTTTCAATTAATAATATTGATAATCCATTTTCTTGCGTCATAGTCGATCTTAAGTAGGATTTTACAAGTTTTAGTTATGAAAACTTCTTTCTTTCCTGCAAAGCAACAATATTTACATTATTGTCAATAAATTATTATAAAACAGAATAATGAAACTAAAATAAACACAAATATCAAACTTTAAAAAAGACTACAGTACAAAGAATGGTTGAGAGAGGGATTTTCAGCATGTTTGGTACTTAAGAGATATTGTCCCAAGTAAGCTTATTGTACAATAAAAAAAATGTTAATCTGGATATGAAAAGCTAATCTCAAGGAGATTTTATAGGAATTTTTATTAAAGAGATTGAATCTGGGACTTTATATAGTTTATTTGAATTAATTGTAATTAAAATCTTTAAATTATAAGATTTTATAGGTTGAACAGAAACTAATTTATAAATACCACAAAAAGTAAAAAATTAATGCTCCTTCAATGAAGAAGATTTAATAGGTCTCCTCAATCAATATACTCTTCAACTTTAAATTTGTTAAACCTTAATATTAATTTTTCTTTAACCATACCATTAAAGAAAATTTGAATTTAGAGTTTTAGGCAACCGGCTACGCTGCTTATAGCTAGAGCCTCTCATGCGACCAATACGAAGTGAAAGGAAAAGGAGGATATGACTCGCTTCTAACCGACTCCAAGAGAAACCGAGCTAGCTCGAGCCTAGCTTCATTAAATGACGTATCATCCTCAAGGACACCAAATCTTGAGAAAGTGGACCAAATCGTCCCCTGAGATAAGATGGTGACTTGGCAGATTTTGCCGACCGTCATTTTAGATTCTTTTTTTATTTTACCCAACGGTTACACCATTCAAAATAACAAAAGCAAACGCTTTCCCCTGAATAAACTACTCTATAGACTTGAGATAAACTCAATGATCAACGGTTTTTGAACGGTGTTTTCCACAGGTAACTAGCGAAATTAATAAATTAAAAGACAATATTGTCTCAATATAATCAAGAGTACTAACGTTGCATTTATTTAAAAACTTGAAAGATAGGAATTAAGATTCAAATTAAGAGATCATAAAGGGATACCTTGACTTGACTGCTGGCTCCTACATTAAAATAAAATTTATGGAACCAGATACGTCTACTTTGTGAAAGTGTACTACTTCATTGCATTTGCGTTTGTACTTCCCTTTTCTTGGCCAAGTTGGATCAGTACCCTATTCCGTTTCATTTGTACTAATTGGAACTTAATTTGTACTGTCGAGGTTTTAAGGATGGTATTGAAGAAGATCAAGATGAATGCTAGCTGCCGTATATATAAATGTTGGAGCAAACCCTAATTAGCGTCTACGACTCCATTCCCTCCTTACTTTTTTTTTCCTAAGCCATTCCCTCCTTACTTGATGCCAGAGGAGAGCTAGGTTTAGTTAGGTCTTGGGGGGGGGGGGGGGTTCTCTCTTACGTGTAATTGTTTAGTGTTACTTATGTTGGATCGTCGTTGCTTGTGTTGGTTGTATAAAACAAATTGAAGATCATAAGTTGTAGACTTGAGTGTATAAGCATATGCTCTCTAATCTTCATCTTTCTTTATTTCTCTTTTTCCCCGAATCGTCGTTTTGATAAACTTTTGATCAGGTTCTCCCCCAAAATGGTTTATTTTGAATGGTATGTGTTGAGCAGGAATTTGGAAGCTCATTTTAGAGCCCTACTTAATACGTGTATGGATTATTCCTTATCTTTTTTAGTTCCAATTGATAGCATAGGATGCATGAATTTTCTTTAAGGAGAGAAAAATCGTAGCTCAAAAACCTATTGGAATATAGCTATCTTGCAATATTTTATTTCAAATTAATGTTAAGAATTAAATTTATGAATCATATAAGATTATGAAAAATACAACCTAAGCCAAACATTGAAAAATATTTTTTAGAAAATATATTTAAGGTAAAAACCAAACACCGAAAATTATAATACTTTACTGAAACTCAATGCATTGGAAACTGCTTTAAAAAAGTGTTTTACAACGAAACAAATGGACCCTTGATGAAAAATGAATTCGATAATGGGAAAACATTTTACGTCAAAGGGGAAAATAAATTTGATAACTAGAAAATATTTTACGTTAGAGGGAAACTGAATTCGATAACGGGAAAATGTTTTACGTTTGATGGAAAATGAATTCGAAAACGAGAACTTTTTTTTACGTTAAGACGTAAAATGAATTCGATAACCGGAAAAAGTTTTACGTCTGAGAGAAAATGAATTCGATTACGAGAAAGCGTTTTACGTCTTAGGGAAAATGAATTCAATAACGGGAAAACTTTATACATATGAGAGAATATGAATTCGATAACGTAAAAATGTTTTACGTCTGAGAAAAAATGAATTCGATAATGAAAAAACATTTTACGTCTGAGAAAAAATGAATTTGATAACTGGAACACCTTTTAAGACTGAGGGATAATAAATTCGATAACCAAAAAATCGTTTACGATTAAGCGAAAATATATTTAAAACATGCAAATCACGGAACAACCCATCAATAATGTGACGTTCCATAATTTTGAAATTTCAAACCATTATTTTCATGTCAGTGTTCATACTTTTACCAGCTTAGTATTCATGACCACCTTACCATGGTGGGGGCATGATATAATGTATTAGGGATTTTCTACACTATCATTAAAGGGGTATATAATACTTGGGTTTTTCTTTTTTCTGGGTAAATGATGATAGTTATATATTAATAAAAAGAGGTTCTAGCTGTACATACAAGTAGGGAGGCTGTACTTGGGTGAAGGTCAAGCCATTATAAATGTCATCCATAAATACTCTACTTGGTCTGGACAATCTCTAAACTAGGAGAATTCAAGCTTGTTCTTTAGCCGCAACATGCCAGCGTCGTCTACCGTCAATTTGGGCATTCAATTGGGTATCAAAAAACATAAGTTGTAGGGAAAATATTTGGGGCTTCCTCTTAATATTCCAAAGTCGAAGAAGATGGCGTTTCAAGATATTAAGCAAAAAGTTTTCAATAGCCTAGAAGGTTGGTTGGAAGGCGGAGTGTTTTTATCAAGCAGGTAGATGTACAGTCATTAAATCTGTTGCTAATGCTTTACCTTCTTATGCCATGTCAACATTCCTCCTTCCTAAATCATGGTGCAAGGAGATTGATATTCAGATGAAAATTTTCTTTTGGGGCTTTTCGAAGCAAAAAACTAGAAACTTCACACAATGGCTTGGGATGTTATTTGTAAACCCAAGGATGTTGGCATACTTGGTATTAGGCAGTTGTACGATATGAATTATGCATTAATTGCTAAATTGGGATTGTTGCTTTTGCTAAATTGGGATTGTTCTTCCACTTCCTTGTGGTTGTTTAAGTTTTTTTGCACTATTGTTTTTGGTTCTCTCACTAGCTAGCTGTTGTTTATCCATTGTAGACTTTTTGGAAGCACATTGAAGTGACTTCCTTTCACTTTGTTCATCAGTTGCGCTTCGATTTTCTTAATTACCACGTCTCTTCAGACATCGTGGAACATGGTTCTTGCTTTTAGCATTTCATATTATGCTACAACACAAGCACGACAAAGGCACCAACAACGCACCACTAGTTTGTACTCAAATGTTACTGTAATTTTGCGGTAGCTGAAATATAGGTTTCATCGTAAAACAGATTTGGCAAGCACTTCGTCCTTCCAATGAAATCCAAGTTTCACACTTGCAACAAGGACATGAATGACGCCCATCTGCCACAAGGCAATTGGATAATAGAGAACATCGAGGCCAAAAAGATAACGAAAAACCAGTGCAATGTTGAAGCATGTTAGACATAAAAAATGATGTCCCACTTATCAGTATAAATAATTTTTCTTCAGTTAAATTTTTTTATTTCTAACATGATATCAGAGTCAGGTTTTCGGCATTAGTCCGGTGACCTTCTGACACTTCCTGGCAACCTTTCGGCATTCGTCCGGCGACCTCCCGACTGCAGTCCGACGACCTTCTGGCATCAGATCGGCGAATTTTCGACTTCAGACCGGCGACCTTCCGGCATTCTTCCAGCGTTATTTTTTTTTCCTTTATTATTTTTGTAAATCCAAACTCAATATGTATCCACCTTGAGTTTGCGGGGGAATATTAAAGTTAGAGTCTCACATTGCTATTGTATTCAATGACTTATAAATAAAGCTTTTATGTAACCTCATCAATATAAGTGAGAAAATTAATAAATTCAATTAAGTATTTTCATCATAAATGTCTCACTTATCGGTATAAATAATATTTGCAGTTAAAATTTTTTATTTCTAACAAAGCATGAAGATAAAGGGTGTTTCCGCATCAGAGGACCATATCAGAGGATAAGGGGGAGGCGGGAGGGGATTCTAGAGAGAGGGCACAGGAAATCTCTCTCTAGAATAGGCGCTAGGACACCCTCCTTCACTGCCGGGCTTTAGTTCTCGGATTTGAATATTGTTTAATTGACTCCTGAAATGTGGCTTCCATCCCTTGGCATATAGCAAATATATATCTCAGGGCGAGGGAGACAAGAGGAATCGCATTCGCTCCACAGCTCAATGAGTAGCAGATGATCACGTTTATGCAATGTCTCCCCACCGAGAGGTCCCTAACTTATCACCAGCCATATTATAAATTCTAGAATCACACTAGTATATACACCAAGGTGCTATGATAACATAGTTGAGTGAAATTATATAATATGATCTGCTACACGCGAGGCTCTCTGTCATTGTATTCTAGCAGTAGGTGGCACTGAGAAGTTGTCTCCCGTAGCCTCATCTCTCAGATTCAGATATATCATCAATACCACATAATAACTGGTTGAACGTGCGGCCTTCTAACTACCATATATGTTAATCCATTTGAAACCGGATCAAGTCTGTACTGCTTATTATTATTTGGTCAGTTTTGGTTAGGGGGACAACGAGCAAACATTGGCAGGCACAACGTTTAGATCCAGATCAAAGACGTTAGGATTCGTGGAGAGCCTACTGGCGAGATTCCACTTGTCTGCCTAGCAGCATGTAGTTATCGAAAAAAATAGAGGGAACGCAGACAAATTATTGGAATTAGTTACACGTTCAAGTCAAAGGTATTCCAGAGAAAAGGAGGGTTCAGCCACCCTTGCATCAGGGTTTCTTCGAAGCTGAGATGCATGGCCACATGAATGTAGTCCCTGGTCAATTAATGATATTTACGCGTGCACGAGTGGTCTAATCTTCTTGTCTCCTTGGAAGGCAGGCAGCCAAGCTGGATAAAACAGATATTGTGGTTTCTTGTGTCAGAGGGAGGGTGTCAATTTGCCTCTGATTTTAGAAGTTTAAAATAATGGACAACGAGTTGGAGAGCTGGTAAGAGGGAGACAGAGCGGGGTTAGTGTTTTAGATCCAGATCCCATTCTGAATAATGTTATGGTTAATTAATATTTGAAAGGTTCCTTGTGCATTCACCCCTTATCCCCCCCACCCACCAGTCCCCTTATATAAACTGAGCACAGGCTGACTGGAGGAAGACAAATTGCATCCAAGTTCAATTCTACATTCAACTGAAAGATCACCTCTTTCCGCTTGAAGGTAAAAATGGCTGCCTCTCCTTTCGACCCAAAATCCCATCACCATGCTCGCTCTAACAGCTTTCCCACTAGAATACACCCGCTCATTTCAGAATTCAATGAGCAATTGAGCAGATTGAGAGATTCCGAAGAGCCATCTTCGTCATCTACTTCAATAAGCAAGAACCTAAACGGCCTTCAAGATTTGCATGAATGTGTTGATAAGTTGCTCTTGTTGCCATTCAGTCAAGCTGTAGCCCATGAGCAACAAGAGAAATGGGTTAATGAACTGTTGGATGGATCTCTTAGGCTCTTGGATGTGTGTAATATTGCAAGAGATGCCTTGCTTCAAACAAAGGAAAGAATACTTGAGTTTCAATCAACTCTGCGCAGAAGACGGGGCAGTAGAATGGAGCTTGCAAAGGAGGTTGAAAAATACTTGACCTGCAGGAAGGTGGTGAAAAAGGCAATGCAGAAGACCTCGAAGAGAATGCAAAGCAATTTCAAGGAGAAGAACAATGACTCTCTGCCCATTGTTACCATGTTAAAGGAGGTAGAAGCAACAACTATCACGGCCTTTGAATCCCTATTGACCTTTATAGTGGGAACAAAATTGCAATCAAAGTCAAGCAGCTGGTCTTTGGTTTCCAAGCTGGTGCATCCCAAAAGAGTAACGTGTGAAGATGAAGAAGCAAATGAATTTGAGAAACTAGATGCTGCGTTACAATCTCTCATCAATCATAAAACAAGCAAATCTGATTCAACTGAGAAAGTAGAGAACGTGGAGGACTGTCTGGGAAAGTTGGAGTCGAGCATTCAAGATTTTGAAGAAGCGCTTGAACGCCTCTCAAGGTGTCTAGTCAAAACCAGAGTCACCCTTCTCAACATCTTCAACCACTAGCCCAAAAATAGCATTGGCATCCATTTTTGTCTGTGAATTAATAGTACAGAATCATATATAGAGCTTCTTCTAATTTCTATACATGTACATGAGAAGAAATTTATCTTCTTTTATGAGTCAAAATCAAAATCGCCATCTTTTTCAAGTATAATTGTTATCTTATGTTTCTTTCTTAATTCTCTTCCTCCAGCATTAATTGGTTTGTAGTGCGCAAGATCTCAATTAATCAATTCCGGAATACTATATACTCAGAAAATCATTTCTACCATTTTCAGCTCTAATTTGTGGCACAGGTTACAAATGTACCAAATCATGGGGGATTGGGGAGTGGGTTGTTGATTGGGAAATCCAAATCGAAAGTGGGTGCCTTACACTAGCGGCCTAAGGACTGAAGCTGGTCCGATGTCAAGCCCATTCACCTGAGAGATCTTGTACATCAATTTTACTGCATCGACCCAATTCCAAAGGCTTGGGCCACATGAGAGTAGTTATAATTTGCATTTAAAAACGATACCAAAGCTGTCAAGATTCCGACCGTCTCACTGAAATGCTGATATAAAATCGATGAGTCACATGGTCTCTAAAATCTCGTCATTATTTTGCTTGCAAATAAAAAAGCTCGACTCTTCGAGAGGCAGCCAAATATTTTGACGCATAGCCACTCCGCCTTGAAAAGTTTCATGACAGGCCGTAACTCAATAACTTTCATGACATTGCTATATACCACTACCGGAAAATGAATATAGTAACCCAAAAAACTATTTACCATTTGAAAAATGAATTTAAAAACCCACAAAACATTGCATAGAGGGAAAATGAATTTTATAACTGGAAAACATTTTACGATGGAGAGAAAATGAATTCGATAACGGAAAAATATTTTACGTCTGAGGAAAAATGAATTCAATAATAAAAAAATATTTTTCCTTAGAGGAAAAATGAATTAGAAAACTGAAAAAATATTTTACCTCTAAGAGAAAATGAATTTGATAACTGAAAAATATTTTAGGTCTAAGGGAAAATGAATTTGATAACGGAAAAATATTTTACATATTAGGGAAACTGATTCGATAACTGGAAAACCTTTTATGACTGATGGATAACTAAAAAACATTTTATGTCGTCTCAAGGAAATAAATTCGACAGCGGAAAAGCATTTACGTCTGAAGGAAAATAAATTCGATAATTAAAAAACCTTTTATCACTGAAAAAATGATTTCGATAACCGAAAAACCTTTTACGAACAAAGAAAAAATTATTTGAAACATGCAGATCATTGAACAAACCAGCAATAACGTTATGTTCCATAATTTTGAAATTTCAAACCATTATTTTCAGGTCAATATTCCTACTTTTACCGGCTTAGTATTCATGACCATAATGTGGGGCACGATTTATTGTATATTAATAAAAAGATGTGGGGGTAATGATGTAGTAGTTATATTAAAAAAAGGCTTAAATGCATTGTAGGTCCCTGTGGTATGACATTTTTACAAATTGGTCTCTGTGGTATGGGTTTGCACTAGCTAGTCTCTGGGGTAAGAATCTTGTAACAAATTGGTCCTCCCGTTAGATTTTCGTCGACCCACTTAACAGTCGAAGCTGACATATCAAAAATTCTAACGTCATCAACGAATGGGGTGATGCCGCATGTCGAGAGGCGAGCGGGCTGAGTTGCTTGTGCTCAAGATGCTCGGGATGCCAGGGCTCGGTCTGTGCTCGAGATGCTCGGTCTGTCCTTTGTTGGTGCTCTTTCATTGGTGCATATGATGTCGCATGTACCCGTATCCCAAGCAAGCCAGGCTGCTTGTGCTTGGGATGCTCGAGCTGGTGCTGCTCAGACTGCTCGGGATGCCGGGGCTCGGTCTGTGCTAGGGATGCTCAGTCTGTCCTCTGTTGGTGCTCTTTCATTGGTGCTTACGCGGAAAATAATCCACGTCAGCTTCGGCCGTTAAGTGGGTCGACGGAAATCTAACGGGAGGACCAATTTGTTACAAGATGATTACCTCAGGGACTAGCCAGTACAAACTCATACCACATGACCAATTTGTAAAAAGGTGGTACCACAGGGACCTATAATGCATTTAAGCCTTAATAAAAAGTGGTTCTAGCTGTACATAGAAGCAGTGAGGTAAGTACACCCAAGTACATATCACAGGCGCCCCATCCAAGGCCCAATAAACATATATAGATATATAGCAATTTACACAGTTTTGTTGCTTCTAGAAATAAATAGACTGAACGCTAATTTAAAAACTTCAGTCATATAGCAATTTACACAGTTTTCCGATATATTGATGTATCTTGAGGAAGTTACTGCACATCTACCATTTTCAGAGGAGACCGGCTAGCCTATTCCTTGGGCGTCATCATAAGGACTACCACACGTTGCATCATGTTTGAATTGAGTCATAACTACTTATTACCAAAAATTGGACAGTCACGACAATCTAACAAAAGTGCAAGTGGTCCTATCTCTAGATATGATTACCATGCTATCAGTTAGGCTACCACTCTTGTGGTTAATGTTCTCAATTCTTAAACTTTGTCTTTTAAGAAAAGTAAGACTGTCAAATGGAAATTGATTGCGAATTTTTGGATTATGATTCTGTATAATTTCGTGTTAGATGCAATTCTCTGAGAGACAGACAACATGTAGATCTCCTTATAAGGCTCATGTTATTCGAAAAATTATATGATAACATTATATAGTGTAAGATATACATATTGTGTCTATTTTTTTTTTCCAAATTGAATCATACAATTCGGACAGAAAATTGAAAAGATCATAATCCCGACTTCCTCACCCCATTTAACGCAACAACACTATCAAAAAAAGCAATTGTCTTTTGAATGTCTTGAAGGCCTAATTGTGACTCTAATCGGACCTCTCAAATATAAAAACTTCATTATTCAATGCTACGAGTAGACATTGCTTTATTTTTGTTTTTCCTTGTGTCTTTTCGTTTTTTCTACTAGTTAAGTTCTTTTTTTTTGGCGATTTTTTTTTCTATATATACCAGATGGCCATGGTTATTGTGTGAGTGAGGTGATGGTGTGAGTGTGTGAGTGGACGGGTGAGATTAGAAGTTGAGAAATCTAATGGCTGAAAAAATGCCACATCATTTAATGAAACCGGGTCGGTTTCGCGGGTCGGGTTCATTAAATG
The DNA here is from genome assembly GCA_963930655.1 of Myrica gale. Taxonomy (NCBI): domain Eukaryota; kingdom Viridiplantae; phylum Streptophyta; class Magnoliopsida; order Fagales; family Myricaceae; genus Myrica; species Myrica gale. The sequence continues at coordinate 19,999,436 of OZ005617.1, read as the reverse complement.
ATGTGGCGTTTTTTCAGCCATTAAATTTCTCAACTTCTAATCTCACCCGTCCACCATACACTCACACCATAACCTCAATCACACAATAACTTTTGCCTATACCAGATGTGCAACTTAATTATTGTATATTATCCTTTTCTAAAAAGAACAAATGATGTTGTGAAGAATGACTTCCGCGGCATCTCACGGGTTATTAGCTAGTTGATCAATTCCTAGAAGTATAAACGCCTCCAATCTCCTAAAAAAGGTCAAATCAATATTTAGTTGATATTGCAAGGCATAAAGAGCCGGATAATGTTCGTTTTCAAATTTTTTCTAGGATTCAAATTCATTCACAAAACTATTATCGAACATCTTAAGAATTCAAACCACAAACACCAATACATTTAACACAATCTCCAACAATTTTTTACTTTTTTATTTAACACGAATTTTCTCTCTCTATACTTTTTCACCTAATTCCAATAATTTTTTTATTAAACAATTACGTCAAATCATCTCTCTATCTTTTATACAAACACCTAGAAAACACTATTTTACATAAATATCACAATTATACTAGAATCCTTCAATTTTTTACAACACGAATATGGGATTTGACACAATCCATTCTCGTTTTATATTGGGACAAAGATATAAGAAGTCACATTGGTTGTAACACGCACACACTCAAGTCCCACAGTTTTACTCTCTTGTCACACTCGTCTAACACCATAAATTCCTGACAATAACTGAAATAAAAATAAAACGTCGGTCAGTCATACCAAAACCAAAATACAAGTTTGTAACAAAAATATTCAAGACCACGCAATATAGGAAAATCATCAATGATCACACAGACCTCCAGGCCACAAAGACCTTCAAATACCACGAGGGGTATCAATTTGGCCACATAGACCACAACGTACCACGAGGGTACCAAAATGGTCACACATACCACATAGATATATCACCAGCGCAAATGACAATTTTCACAATATTCTCACCAAAACAAGTTATAAATATTTCAATTGAGTTTCACAAAATCTTGACAATCACCTTTTACCCAAAATTTGTTAAGTTTCCCAAATAATACATCAAAATCATATAAAATACGGTATACGTTTAAAAAAATCTCATTGAAGAACCACTTACCTCAAATGTTTAATCAATCCTTAAAGCTTCTCAGATAATTGTCGAACATTCTCTCGAAAACTAATAGCAGTACCTCAATCCAAACTTTGATCTCCAATATACATTCTCTGCGTCCATTTATTAACCTTCATATCTTCAACTTTTAAAATTCAAACATATCTCTATCCATCACTTTTAAAATTCAAATATAAGATTTTTATCCATATCTTTCAAATTTAAAAATAAGAGTAATCTTTATTCATATCTTAACCTTTAAATTCAAATTTATGATCAAATCTCTATCCAAATCTTTAAATTCAAATATAGATCACATCTTCATCTCAGCTCTTTTAAATTCGAAAATACGATTCAACTTCTATCCAAAAATCAAAAATAGGATTTAGCCATTATCTCTTCGTTTAAAATTTAAATTACTCACTTAACACTTTTTCGAGACGAAGTATTACATAAACTCTGGCGAGACATACTCAGTACTAGTAACAGCGAACCAAACCTCCTCAAGAAACTATTGGATCACTACCAATGTTTTCAGCCATAAACTCTCAACCCCAACAAGTCTGGACTCTGGCCATCTTCAATTACTATCCAAACGATCACCATAAATTTTCCCCCCAACAGTGCTAACAAGCCCTCTGAGGAACAAAACGGCTTCTCAATTGGCTCAGAGTTGTTCTCTCAAAGCCCACCATGATTTCGTACACAAACCTTCATCCAGCTCGGATAGGATGATTGTGCTTCTGAACACATAAAACAAGATCAATGGCCATACTGACAGGACCCCCAGTGCAGACCACGACCTGGACTACCACGAGTGGGAAGATGAATGGCAATAGGCAACGCCAAAGACCGACCAATGCGCTCCTGACACGGCCCGAACGCGTACACCAGAAATAATAAAGACCAATCGGGGCAGGATGATCGACTAGGGCAGCCAAAGCATGTCGACCGACCAGGACGCCTAGGTAGACCGACCGACTAGGGCAGCCAAGTCATGCCGACCGACCAGGATAGCCCAAGCGTACTGATCGACCAGTAGCCCAGAGATACTTATGTCCGGCATGCCAACCAGCCAGTCGCAGACAGACCAGGATCAGCTCACGACCAACTTGGAGTGTAGTGGCAGCACAACCATGCTTTTGTTGGAAATATCTTACGCGATTGGGTGAATCATATCTTCTTGATCCGGGCGTTTCTCCGAAAGTCTAGAATATTATCTTCTTCTTTTGAAGTGTGATTTATTTGGCATGTAATATCAAATCTCTTTGATTTAAGGAATTGATTCCTAAAGATCAGTGATTTGATATAAATTTGATTTTATTTGATTAGGAATCTTTTAGAGTTTGTAAGCTTCTAAGGATGTATATATAAACACCTTTAGGAGCATTAGAAATGGATTATCGAGAGAATAGTATATAAAAGAGTCTGAGTGCTTTATGAGTGTCTGACCGAGCATAGACACGTATATGCTAAGTCGGTGTCATGGCTAATAATCTTGTCACTTGGGATTCATTCTAGGCTAATAACCTAGTTTGAGTACCCATTCTTGGACTAATTAACCCTTGATCAGGATTATTATTGTTCTTGTGGTCTTTGGGCTAATTAACTCTTAATCATGTTCTTCGTTCTTAGCAATAAAATCTCGAGTGTTCTCTACTTTTGTGTGTTAGATCCTAAATTACAGCTCTTGTGTTACTTAAAGCTGGTTGGGAGGATCGTTATAGTATCGGAGTAGATCGGGTACGGAGGAAGTCAGTGCTTGTTTTGGGTTCCTAGACCGGGGATCGTAACACATACCTAGTGATCTATAAATAACGGATCTCTCACTCTTCCCTAGACTCCCTACCTCGTTGCATTAAAATACAATTGACCAACGACTTTGATCAAAATCCTCCCCCGAATAGTTACAACATTGCAAACTATGATATATTCAGTGTTCCCGACAACGTCAATGCAACTTTTTCAAATGCTATTTATAGGATAAATTCAATATCACGGTCGATACTGTACTCCAAAATGGCAACACCATGATTGCGGGTATCAGCGAGACACATCCATGGCATATTATTCACGGCCATGATTTCTGGGTGTTGGGCTTCGGGACAGGGAAGTTTAACCTCGCGAAAGATCCAACAACGTACAACCTCGTCAATCCCATCAAGAAGTACACAGTGCCTCTATACCCATATGGATGGACTGCGTTGAGGTTTCGAGCAGATAATCCTGGGGCTTAAATACTACGTATATCCCTGGGATTTAAATTTTTCTTGTAAATGACCCTAGGGTAAAGTTTTTTGTCCCGTCGTCCTTGAGGTTTAAGACGATTCCCAAGCATGTCCCTCCATCCAACTTCCGTAAAAAAATTGACTGAAGTTACTAACGTGTCAAAAAACACCAAGTCATATCCAATAAGAACGCAACATGTGTCCACCATTGTCAAATATACATGTCATGTCAGCCAAGTACCTAAAATTACGAGAATGCCCATGTCAAGTCATCTCCTCCTTCTCCACTTCTACCCCGAACCAGTCCCCACCCTTTTTCCCAGCCTACACGTCTCCCCCTTCTCCTCCCTCCGTGGCCTCCTTCGCCTCCTTCCCTGCTAACATCTCCTCCTTCATCCTCCCCCTTCCCCCCTCCACCCAAAAGTTCATCCAATGCCTTTCCTTGAATTCCCCTGAACTCTCTTGTGGTGCAGTGCAATATACATGGACGCTTCTACCAGGGTTGTAAGCAAAGTTTGTGATTTCGTCTATCTTAGGCGGGTTGTTTGCCCATACATGTCATGTGTTCCTCGTACTATTCTAGAACTGGGGTGATGACATAAAGTTCAGTATAATGGAATGAAAACAGAGCAAGGGTTTGATAGAACAGTAGGTATACAGAAAATAGTATCAGTATAATTCCATGCATCCTCAAAATGACGAATTCCAGCCTGCATCACAGTCCTTTATGCAGGACTCACTGAGCAAGATGGATACTAATATTAGATCTCCCGACCTTAAAGAAGGCATATACAGAGCAATCTAACAGAACATAGCGTTTCAAACCCAAATTAAAATTGTATACTACATAAGATGTGGCGTAGAAACGTCAAAAGACAAAAAAGAAAAAATAATCGCTATAACTTATAGATATGGACAGGAGAGAGAGAGAGAGAGCGTAAGAGCACCTAGCATCTGGGTTGAGCCCACATCCAAGAGCAGAAGAAGGGAGTGAAGAGGAGAAGCCTAGGCTGAGTAGGCTCCATTATGGATGGTGAAAAGCTAAACTGAGAGGATGATGGATTGATAGCACAAGGATAGTGGAGCAAAGAAAGAAAGAAAGAAACAGAGAAAAGCCACTCTGTGCTACAGATATAAAGTTGCAATGTCACTAACAGCACGTAATAAAAAAAATATCAAATCCAAAACGAATACAACGAATTGCTTCTTTTTTTTTTCAAAGAGTGCGTGTAAGTGAGCGAATGATCTCGAGAGCATGGACGAAGACAGTTCATTGCGGGACTGGGAGAGAGGTGATTGACCGTGAAAAGTAGACTTAAGTCTTTTGGGGTCACAGACAGTCATACGCTCACATAGGCAGGAGGCATGAGGTACTTGGAGGTCACGTGGTTGCGGGGCCGACAGAAGTGTGAAAATGTGAAAATGATAGAATGTGGGGGCGGCCTCGAAGTTAGTAGAGACGCAGAGTTAGAAGGACAATATTCGCCTACCACTCATGTTAGCAGGGAAGGAGGCGAAGGAAGCCACGGAGGGAGGGGAAGGGGGAGATGGGTAGGATGGGAAAAAGGGTGGGAACTGGTTCGGGGTAGAAGTGGAGAAGGAAGAGATGACTTGACAGGGCATTCTCGTAATTTCAGGTACTTGGCTGGCATGACATGCATATTTGGCAATGGTGGACACGTGTTGCGTTCTTATTGGATATGACTTGGTGTTTTTTGATACGTCAGCAACTTCCGACGGAGGGAATATCCCAAATACAACTGAATCTTTTAACTGAATCTTTTCCGGTGTGCTCGTATGACTTCTTGTTCATTAATGCCTTATATAATTTATGAGCTCTTTTCTATTTCTTCTTCTCTATCTATCTTTCTAGAATTTAGATATATACGGTATACCATTATTGCAATTTTACTATGCACTATTAATATTATTTTTTAAAAAATATTTTATTTTAAAACTTGTAAAATCGACAAAACAAAAAGTATAAAAAATGCAAATGAAGAAAAATATTACAAGAATCTAACGTCATACGACCAAAATCATGGTTCTTTGAGAATATTAATTTGGCTTCTTTAATTTTCTTGTACGAGGAGCAATAATAGTTGCCTTGGCGCTGGGAGCGTCTTCGCATATAATTGAATTCACGTAGCAATTGATGCCCCAGGAAGGATAAGGGAAATCTTTTGCTAGGAAAAAGGAAAGAAATTAATGCCCTTTAAAAGATATCGATTCAATAATAATCAAATATTATTAAAAAGTCCAACACCTTTCTTAATGTAGGCTAAGTACTACTTAAAATCTTCCCCCCCCCCTTATAAGGTGGTGTTTGAATCATTTTAAAAAATTTGAAGATTCGGTTTTCTTCTTATAGTTGTTGTCTATAAACTATAGGCTATATACATATCCACCTTGTACATAATAATAGAAGACACTGCGCCACCTCCATGTTGGTGATTAGCATAGATGAGATCAACAACATAGTGGATGTTTCACTTATCAGTATAAATAATTTTTCTTCGGTTCAAATTTTTATTTCTAACATGGTATCAGGGCAAGGTTTTCGGTATTAGTCCAGTGACCTTCTAGCACTTCCCGGCATCAGTTCGACGACCTTCCGGCATTCTTCCGGCGTTATCTTTTTCCCTTGAATTATTTTTGTAAATCCAAACTCAAGGTGCGTCCGCAGGAGAGTATTAAAATTAGAGTCTCACATTGCTAAAGCAATGTGGACTATTGTAGTCAATGACTTATAAATAAAACCTCATGTAATTTCATCAAATGTAAGTGAAAAAACTAATAAGCCCAATTGAGCATTGTAATAATATATGTCTCACTTATCAATGTAAATAATTATTTGAGAATTTGACAACTTAGTCCCTGGGTTTATACCCCTTTGGCAAATGGGTCATTGGATTTCAAATTTCAAAATTTTAGTCCTTGGGTTTTCGTTGTTTGACAAAATGGTCCTTCCGTTAGTCTGCCGTCCATATGTTTAACGGATTTGAAGCGGTCGACCTGATACATGTGTAAAAAGTGAGCAGTCGTCCGCTATATGAGGCGGTCGACCTCTACAATGAAGCGGACGACCGCTTCATATAGCGGACGATCGGTACAAATTGCTGACGTGTAACGGTCGACCGCTTCAAATCCGTTAAGTATATGGACGACAGACTAACGGAAGGACCATTTTGTCAAACAACGAAAACCCAAGGACTAAAATTTTGAAATTTGAAATCCAATGACCCATTTGCCAAAGGGGGTATAAACCCAGAGACTGAGTTGTCAAATTCGCTAATTATTTTAAGTCTAAATTTTTATTACAAACATGGCCGCAAAGGTCACGGTGACGTTCTGACATACAGCTTTTTCCTTCCTTTCAATTGCCCACCTAAACTCTCCACATTCATGGGGAAGAAAAATTTTCCCCGAGTCTATATTCTAGAAGGTGTTTAGACTAAAAACAGCAAAAATGAAAAAACATTAACACGTGGCACTGATTCATTTGTTAGGAAGGCCATATATCAGCAAGCTGGTGTCAGTGGTGTGGTCCTAGAGGCAGAACTGAATATTTTTAGGCATTAATTTCTCCCCTTAAATCTTAATTTTCCGCGTTGTTTTTGTTGACATGGCGTTCGATCACTGGTTAGTTTTACACGGAAGCGTGGTGTCAGAGATTATACGCAGTAATAACTGCAGGTTCGTCGAATTCTCCGAAGACCAACGCGTTGATGCCGACCTGCACCTCCTTAGCGTTGAAGTATCCTCCTTCTGTCCCTTCCATGTCGTTTCATTGCTCCCCCGCGAGACTTACAAATAGGCAATAGCCCTCAAAATTCAACAACTGCCCCTTCAACCTTCTTCCCTTATCTCTATCTCTATTTGTGTGTCTCTTTTCCTTCGCATTTTCTTCTCATCTTTTCTCCTAAGCGTTTTTTGGTCAGTCATGAGTCATTACGATCACCAGCAACAAGCTCCCGGTAAGTGCCTGAATTTGTTTGTTAAGGGTTTATATAGGAGTATCCTGAGAGAGATAATCCTTTCCTGGAACAACTATTTGAACGTGCTAAAAGGCTGTAAGAAAAAGTGGTTTTACAGCATGCATGCCCAGAAAACAAAGAGAAAATTGCGATCTGTCAAGGAAATCATGCAGGCAGTTGTTTGATTTTGTTCATACTTAATTTGCAGCGGCATATTCCCCACCTGTGACCGCATATCCAGTCCAACCTCCCTATCCGCTGGAAGAGGTCAACCTTCAGGGCCCTTATGTTGCACCACCACCGCCAATGGGTTATCCGACCAAGGGTGACCCTGCTGTCTACCCCCAACACACCGCTTCGGCAGAAACTACAACTAGGGGTGATGGGTTTTGGAAAGGATGGTGCGTGTTTCAATTTCCACCTCTCTTCTCTGTCTTTTCGTTGTTAGATTTTTGGTTCTCCTAACTACATCCATTCATCATTTACTCGGTTTCTTTTCATTTGCAGTTGTGCTGCCTTATGCTGCTGCTGGGTCTTGGATTTCTGCTGCTGCTGATACTATTAGCCTTCTTTGTATTCATTTAATAAATTTAGATGTAATTATTCTCCATCTAATGGGATATTGCTGCCCATTCCCGTGTAATCTAAGATATTGATCGAGATATATATAATTGAGTTATTACTGCATTCGGGTGCAAATTAATTAGCTGTTATCTTATAAATTCTTTAGAGATATCTGCGAGTTTAGTTCTTAATAAATGTTGTCTTAGCTAGCTTTGAGATACTAATATCGATCTTTTCTTTTTCCAGCATTGACAACCAAGGAACATACGACGTCGTTAGGATGTTTTTGTTGTTTAGATATTAAGCGACGTCGTTTCCCTTTCAATTAATCTTTCGGCAAAAATAGATTTTGCCAATTTGCTTGAGTCAGACAAATCAAGTCCTAAATTCAAGCCCAACAAGTTCCTCAAGGATTTTACACCTCACATCTCATATTATAAGGCATAAATCAAACTTTGCGAGCAAGCGAGATTGCATTAAGCACCAAAAACAGTAAACTCAGAGGGGGTGGGAGACCCCTACCACCATCCCAAACAGCCACCACAAACGAAGAAAATATAATGAAGAAAAGTAAAAAATACTTGGCTAAAATAAGTTTGTCAAGACAGGGCGCCGCCCCCCCCCCCCCCCCCCCCCCGCCCCCCCTGCAGTTTTTGTAGACATATTCACTAAACTGATTCTATTAGAGCAATAATTTCTATATCGCGATGTTCACCCCGTTCTATTTGATTTCTACACAACGATTGCAGTTGATATAATTATATGCAGCTTTGAGGAAGAAGCCCCACTTGATCTTGTGAAAAATGCAACACAATGTTTGTCAGCCTACAAGATTGAGCAGCTTCCTTCATCCCTGCAGAGAGAAGAAAATTTCATGTAGCCATAAGAGAGTCGATGATTTTCCGGGTTTGGAAGTCAGATGACATACCTCTTTGTGTCTTCGTAATTGCTCAATGCTTGCTCAAATTTGAGCCAAAATGGACCCGTCTCTTGAAGATTCACATTCTTTGGCCCCCCAATATAAGCTTGAACAACGAACTGTGGAGTTCTTTCCCTAGGATCATTGAATAAGACATGAGTTGGTCAGCAAATATTAATGCAGAAAAAAAAAACTTTTGTGGTCAGCAATCCTACCTCCCTTCATATTCTGATAACCATGCCAAATAGGCTGCACCGAAGTACATGGACACAAACGGTTTGGTTAGATCATCAACAGAATCAATTCTATATCTCTTGTAGCCCAACTCCCTATACAGAACAAGGAGATGTTAAGAAAGTTTCTGCCATGGTATAAAAATAAAAAAGGTATTGTTCCAATCAACACTAGGAGAAGATGGAAACCTACACATTTCTCTATTGCATTGGAAAAGAGGCTTTTGAAATTTATGCATATGAAAAAAAAAACTTGTCATTCCAGATGCTGAGAAGGTTTAAATCAATTAGGTCACTGGAAGTGCCAACCCCCCAAGAGGGCCCAAAGTAATATTCTGTCATTTAGAATGGCCAGAATGCAGAATGTGAAAGTACAACTGGATCTTAATTAATTCCTTTTACATTCCTCTATCTAACCTAGGAGTTTAAAGTTTCACTTATGTTAATCACATACACGCAAAGCCAGAAAGCTGTTGGATAGTCAATTCCCATAATCCCAGGACGTGGTCCAACTCCATTGACGAAACGCATGTTAACAACCTCTGCAAGAGCGCAAAGAACTGTCTGCGCACAATGAAAATCCCAGGAAAAACACATTACAAAACAGGAGTGCAATAAACAGAAGAGGAAGTAAGAAAAACATAAACAGTTGAGTGGAAATAAATGTTTCCGGGAAACTCATATAAGGCAAAATTAGCTTAACAATCTTAGTGCCCACATTTAATAAAAAATTGGAACTCATACTCCAAATTAGCAATCTTGGGTATAGTGATTCAGCAAGTTCACACGGATGTTACCTACAAACAAATATTTGTCCTAATACATCACCACAACATATAAGTCTTATGGTGCTCAATATGGAGATCAGCCTTCCTATTAGCATCTATCTTTCAGTTCATATTAAATTTCTCCACGTTTCCAAGCCTCTAATCTCAGAAAACCAATGATTGATTTATAAGGAATCGGGAACAATTATGCGACAACTATATAATAGTGAAGTCAAAGTGGAAACCAAGGAGCATAGAATCGTATGAAATAAAATAGTGAAGTCAAAATAGAAGAATCGTATGAAATAAAATAAATAATGCGTTATTCTCTAAATAGCCTCAGATTAGGGTTGTGACTAAACCCATTAGCAACAACCCAAGAATTTGATGGGTCGTGACTAAACCCATTAGCAACAACCCAAGAATTTGATTAACCTAGATTGCATAATATCATATATGATAAGGACTGGATATGATAGTGATACTCCTTTTAAGCGAGAAAAAATGAAAAGGGTCATATCTACCTGGCTTCTAAATGTTATCGCAATGTATCTCTACTGTGCGTTAGAGAAAAATAGAACTCTTTGTAGCAAGCTAATAACTTGAAACTACATAGCATAACACCTTACATGACTTCCTTGTCATGTCTCGAGATGCTAATGCTAAAAACCAGTAATGGAAAAACAACGGGTCATGGAAATGACTTATACTTTACAATTTAGCCCATGATGCATGATGGCCTGCATATGTGTTTTCAACTCGCATAATAAATGCGGTTACAAATCTAAAGTGGAGCCCCTGCATCCACAATCTTGTTCTGAAAGACACTTAAAAAATAAGATATGAGTCAATGGAACTCTGAAATTCTGTCCGAAACACGTTCAAGTAAGGCAATTATGTGCGTGCATCTCATGTATGTAAAGTGCCCTAATATATATCACACTACCACAGTTCCAGTACGGTGTTGTTTAATCTGAAATTAGGATGTTTGATATAGTAAAAGAAGAAAGGAAAAATCCCTCTCTTTGATATGTTTGTTAATATCTGAATCTTACGTGTCTAAAACAGCCATACTCCCCTTTCAATGTAGAGGTGAACAAGTGAATGACTAAAACATATAAGTGAATTTTTCATTAATAGATAAGAGATAATCGTGACAACAACAACAATGATTAGGAAAGTCACACGTTTCCAAGAGCCACAAAAATGTTGAAGTGCATACTCACAGGTTTAACTGCTTTTGTGCTGAAGTGTTTTGACAAAATGATTTCTGCAACTGCCTGCAAACATATGTCAACATATACGTTAGTAATGGATAGAATCACAATGTGGTATGCTAAGATGTGAAGAAATAACCACAAGTCCACAATAGAGACCTTATAAGCTAAGGCACATTCATCTGATGGATTCATACCTTTAGTTCCACACGTGAAAGATAGGGTCTCTTCTTGTTATCATGGGAAAATCGCACTTTCCCCCGTCTTTCTCCAGATTTGGTCCACTCTTTAAGGACCTCGGGATGATTCCATAATTCTTCCATGTCTTCGGCAGAAGCTCTCAAGTCCCAATACGTGTAAACACCACCTTCTTCCTCAGTACAGACACAAAAACAAAAGCACCCATTATGATAAGAGAAATAACATCACACAAATAACAAAAATCCCAAACGTGATAAAGAAATTCTGGCAACGCTATATTACTACTGACAAAATCTGCATGACGTCAAATTGAGTAGAACTGAAGGATTCACTAAAACACTTTAAAGTGGTGCATTGGTCCATCCATGTCAACAGCATTAATTAGTCTCAAAAAAGATTAATTCTATAGAATTCTTTAACTTAGCACAATTTGTATTGGAGTACTCTTTTAATGTACCTCTAATGCTAGATGTCATGTGGCGTGATTAGCTTTTGGAAATAGCAGCTTTTAGTTCATTATCTCCGCGAAATTAAGAACGGAATAAATATGCTCTGGACCAAGTCTAACAGCAACCTATTATGCTTCGTGATTTATTGTGCATAATAGAGAAACTTACTTTTGATGATTATGGATTCTTAGTGTGGGACAAGAAGAACTAACACTTAGTATAGTCTGTAAATTGATAAGTTCATACAGTTACAATTGAACTAAGAAAGCAATATAAAGTGTATAAAGGATAGTACCTAAAGCTTAAACAGAGACGACTAGAATAGAAATTCATTTGGAAAGCATAAACCCTTCATTAGAGACGTTAATTTCTTTTGTATGAGACATGATTAAATAAATGCCTATGTACATATTATTTATCCTAATACTAGTAACAAAATAAGGTAAGCGTTGGTAGCCACTATGCGCTAGCTCCAATGGCACCTTCCTCACTATAAGAATAGGGTGCAAGGTGAGATCATCATTGCAAGAGCCGCAGGGTGCATCTGCAACTTATATTGAGGAAAAGAAAATGGGAAATGACAAACGGGATGGAACCTTGCTTCAACTTTCTTATGATCCACATCTAGAGAATAAAAAATGAATTCTGAGATGGAGCAAAATGTTAAGAATTTCAACCTGATAACTTGATCAAATAAGAAATTCAAACTGGAATAAGCGAGATATTTTGATGTTGTTTGATATAAGTTAGTTTGGAAAAGCTGGCAATGAAGCATAGTGATGCGCATGAACAATTAGAGGTCATAGTATACAATCCAGATACACAACATGAGTAGCATGCATGACACTGAAAGTAACTGGAGAAGGGACAACCAGTGGTTGGTGTGGCAGTCGGAGGAGATGTAGCAGAATCTGAAGCATTATTTGAAGGTGCCGAAGCATTATTTGGTGGTGCAGAAGCATTATTTGATGAGGGACCATCGTCAAAACATTTTCTGCGAAAAAAGTGACACAACAGTGGTCATTTCAGTCACTTGAAAAATGTAAAACTTACACCAGATTTGGTTTGCTTCTTATAGGCAAAGCATCCTGCTTTCCATGAGCAAAATTTACCTCCCAATATATGTAAGTATAGCTGCAGTGACTCATAGTTAAATGCTTTACAGGCAACAAGAAGAACAAGCTGACTGAAAAGCAAAAGGAATAACATGGGAAGAAAGTATTCACAAAAATGATGCCGTTATTCAAGTTCTTGTGTATGTACATGTGCAAGCATGTTTTGTATAAATTAGTAACCGCACATTCTAAGCTTCAAACCTACTTTTCAGAGTTATCGGGACAAATCTTTATAGAATGGGAAATAGTCTCTCTTCTTCTTGGGGACTGTGGAAACTTAAATGAAGAAGACTAATTATTAGACACAAAAAAGCTACTGATAGTGGTAACTTTCTAACCACCCACACATCTTTGCATCAGAAAATATATATGAATACTCAGCAGGACACATCCCACAGCACCATTTTCACACAGCTGACTTTTTACCATGTTTCTCTGAAACTAAAGTTACAAACAAATATTTCAAGAAACATAAGAAAAAGAGAACAAAACGAACCTTCTACCCTCTCATTGAAAGGAAATATTCAAACATACCCAGCAATGGTATTTCATAATTTGTTCATTAAACATATCAAATAGACAACATTTTTGCCTCTTTTAAGAGTTCTTAATACTTCTTCGCAATGCTCGATGTTAACTAATTGAAAATCAACAGAAAGAATAGCAAAAAACACCTGGATGGAAGACTTTCTTTGACTGAAAGATAACGCCTCCAATATGGCAAAGTTGATTTATGCATTGCCTTTTTTGGACCACCTTTGTACGACCTAACTATGAACTCTTCACTTTTTTCTCTGCGGATAGGATAGTATTAATATCAGCACCAAAGAAACTCCATATGCTAATCATGTCATCTCTTGCTAGTAACCTTGTTTGTCGGAAAATGGATGCATCAGGAGCCTGAAGACAAGCATGCATGGGAGATGATCGACAACTTCATACTAGAAACTTACTGTTGATCAAAACTTGATAACCATTTAATGTATGCAGCACCAAGATATATGCTTACAAACGGCCTGTAGAGAAGATCTGGATTCCCTACCACTTCATATGACTTGTAACCCAACTCACTGCAAGAGAGTTTGTGGTTTCGTTTCATGAAATTGATGTTACAAATAGATAAATTATTGTTATTGTGTTTAATTAGCAGTTTCATGCTTGGAAGAGGATCAGGACATGCATTTGGTACCTGAACAGCCACTCGGCAGTTATTGGTGAAAGTTGCATGATCCCTATAGTTGTGTCCTTATTTTTTCGGTCATACAGCGTTGTGAGGGGTTGTCTGTCACTTTCGAGTTCAGCAATAGCACATATCATGTCCTGCAGCAAGGAAAGGATGCCAAACTTGGAAAAGTCAGAAGTGAATTGCAACTAATAACTTCTCAGTAACCAGAAACATATGATAATTCTACAAAAAGTTCCAGGAGCTTCTCCAGCAAAAGAAAAATCATGCAGGAGTGCACTGTACTTTAAAGCCATAATATGGAAAACCATGAGGATTACTCTCGAGTATGAAAAACAACTGCTATCCCATGAAGCTGATTCTCATAGCAAATTCTATCAAACGACCCACTTCAAACCTCCCAGAAAGAATATGGATCTGTATTTTTCTCTTTCCCAGATCTGGGGACAAGCAACAGAAAAACAATAAGAATACAAAGAGCTTTGATCTAGCAGCCAAGCCAGGAGAACGAGAACCCTAGAACCTTAAAACCACATTATTCACTCTTAGTACTCTGAGGTATACTAGACTTGTACTTTTGATCTTCGGCATAAGACAGCCACAGCATGCTTCTTCTTCTTTTTTGTCTCGTAAGACAGGTAATTAAATAGGTGATTATTTTAGTCGAGAAAATTTTCCCCCTCATAAGATGAGGCACATCAAGAACTCAGGTGACACATTATATCCTAATTGAGAGTGAACTTAGAATATGAGGTTATGCAAATGGCTGAGAAGAATGAAGGACTCAGATCATACATGAATATGTACCATATACTCAGGTATGTGATAAAAACAGAAACAGACATTTGATATAGGCCAAAGTGAAGTAGAGTTATAAAGCTAGAATAAATAAGTAAAGAAAAGGAAAATAAGACACTGAGAGGAAGGGAATGGAAATTGGGCAGACACAAGTTCAGTCAAAGAAGTTCATATGACCACTCAAGTGAAGACTTGGTCTTCAAAGAATGTATATCTGGGTTTTCTGATCACATAACAAATCTTTGGACAAAATCTAGGACCATTAACAATTCATTTTGACTATGGTGAAAATGGTACCAGCTATCATCCATTCGTCGTTGCCCAAAACCAGAATTTCTATTGATACCCATCAATGCACCTTAAGCAGCAAGCAATTCAAAACAGAAAGAAAAGAAAAGCTGAAGCGAAATGAGAGGTAATGCGGCAGCTACCATGTCCAACTTAAGAACAAGTGGACATGGCAGCGAATTCTAATCACCAAGATTCAGTAGCAGTTAGGTCACTAGGCAGCCATGGGTGATAACTGATTACAGAACAAAGTTGCACTCGAGTAATTTAAGACAGCATGAAAATATCAACCCTAAAGAGGCCAAGAAAGTAGTATCCTACTCTTCTAGTACAACAGTAATTCTAGTCAGCTATTCCAAATGGAAGAGATTAATCACAAAAGTACCACAGACTTCAGATGTTTAAAACAATCAACCTTCCAGTAAATAAAGTTGTACGCTGTTAGATCATAGACCACAGTGCCACTTTTACGAACCCAGAAATGTTCCTATTAACTGATCTGACCATTCACAAAGCCATACACAGCATAACTGTGTCTCTGCCTTTCTGAAAAACTGCTCTGGCTTAACCAGTTCATAGTTACTCTTGGCTTCAAAATCTAAGTTCACTTTAATTGATCCTCCATCTCCTCTGATGATTTCTCTGTAAAATAGTGTGCTTTTCTTTCACGAATGATGATATAGGCAAATTTGAAGACCCAAGCAGATCTTTGACATCAAAATGCTTAAAATACATGCCCAGGTCCCACTGATGATATAGAATTTAGAAAGACGTACTTAATAAGGACACTCTAACAGATACATACTCCTGAAAAACTGTAACACCGTTGGAGTAGATTACTTTAGTTTAATGAGTGATGACTTACAAGATCTAATCGTGAATCGAAATGCCTGCGTACGACAATCTCAGCCACAGCCTGGAGAAGCATCACGTTATCGGAGTTAATAACTGACAGCAAACACTAATGACATGCATCTAAGCATATCTCTCAACATCGAGAAGTATCAAAAATGATCAGTCATCATTTTTTTCTGAAATATTTCAGTAATAAAACATCAAACTGATACTAAGCTAACATCAAACCAAAGACATAACATTGAACTGCGTCGCATAAAAAATAAGAAGCAGGTATTATAGAACACTTTTTTTATTTATTAAAGACAACGAACAGATATTCTGATTTCCTCCATCAAAGGATACACTGGATTTACCTTCATTTCAGTTTGTGTCAAATAAGGTTGTCCATCTGGATCTCGTGATAGGTGAACTCTCCGTCCTCTAGACTCTCCAGCATCTAACCATTCAGTCCTCACTTCAGGAACTCCCCACATTTCTTCCATTTCAGTGGGTTCAATGCAATCATCCCAGTATTTGAAGTTGACAGCCATCCTAGCAATACCTTAGAAACTTTCCTATAACATCTGAAAACAAAAAGAATACTCATTTAAGTGTGAATGCATCAAGCAGCAACAAAATGGATAATATTTTTTGTCTGTGTACATAAATGTAGGTGGAAGACATTCTTGCAAGCAAATAAAAACTTTACAGGACACAATTCCTTCGAAGTACACGTCTCTAAAAACGTATAGCTCCTGTCATAGTCTGGAGCTTTCCACTAGGCACTCATACGTAAGTGGCCCTTAAATATTTTCTTGCCTAAAGAGTAATGTCTAAATTGTTGCTCTAAAGAAACTTTAACGAACATTAAAATGCTAAGGGTGGAGTGTGTCACTCTGCCATTAGATTGTGTCAGAACCTCTTAACCTCCAGGGATATATGGAAGCAAATAAAAGCTCCAAATTCATGAAAGCAGGCAATGAATACTACATACTCATTGAACTGCCTTTACCTTTATCTAATTCCCAAAAAGAACAAATGATGCACAATTGCAACAAAAAAAAGAAGAAGTAAATTTACAAGAAAAGATAACTCATTTTCAAGGATTTTCCTTATTTTCCTTTTTATGACCAAACAACACTCGGGAGAGACTAAGATATGAACAAAACATGAAGTTTACAGGACTAGTCAATTGACAGAACAAATTTCTCATGGAATCCCAAAATTGAGTCAACAAGGCCAGATGGCTTGCAAAAAGATATATAAATCGTACATTTGCTTGAGGATTGAGAGCACAATACAGGACAGTGATGAGAAGAACCGCATCTCAAGTTAGCAATTAAGTACCCACAAGCGCACCGTCCACTAGAAAGACGGAATTGAGGTGCATTTGGAGGTACATGATATGAATTCTAAGTTTCAACTTCCAACCATCTAATATAAAATGTATCCTTCCATACAGATTTCCTGATCCAATGATTATGAATGATGATCTTTTTTTAATTTTCTATGTGTGTTTTGCTTATATCAACTGCTTTGAAAATCCCTCCACCTGGTAAAATGAAAAAAATGAACGAGTACCCAAGAAGTCCCATTATCACTAAAATTTCCTTCTCTTAATCGGCGAGGTCCCAAAACCAAAACCCCTCTGGCATTATGCAGCACCATATTCGTAATTACTTGAACTCCATGTACCCAAAATCCCCGTCCCTAGAGATTAGAAGTTAGGAATCAGACGCCTCCGCATGCAGTATACTCTCCCGTGATCTTTAAAATAGCACGCTAACATCAATCAATCCGATAAAAGTAACGCAACATGTTCTCATTGTATGTAAAATAACCAACCCATTAAAGGTCAGAAAACTTGTGGCCAACGTACAGAAATGCATGCAGCAAAAGAGAAATACAACGGAGCCATCCTACGGTCTCATAAATTTTGAGTAGCACAAATTACACATGAATCACATGTAAAACCAACATAAAAGCGATACCGCGTGTTCCATTCGGTTGATGTACTCAAAGGTGGGAACTTCCCAGAGAAAAAAACAGCATAAACCCCAGAACAAAGATGCACTATACAGCAATATATATAAAGGACGAAAAAGGGATAGGATCAGCAGAATCGATGCAACGGGTAGGAGGAAACGGGTTCCTCCAGGACCCAGGTTACGCAGAAATGAAGACCAATGGTTAAGGAAAGGAAAGAAAAAGAAGGGGTGGAAAACGTATTCAATGGGCATTTTATGGGGGCAGACTGAAGGTGGACCATTGTTGCCGGAAATGTCAGGGAAAATGGTTGGTCACGAAGGTTATCAGACGCTGACACTTGGCTCACCAAGCTGTCTAGTCTCAGGTGGGTAAGGTTGCAAGGACGTCTGTTAAGATACACGGACAAACAGAATTTACTCTGTTTTTCTCCTGTTTTTTCCCGTAAATATTTTTCTTATCAAATGTAAGAATAATATAAATAAAAGTTTTTTCCCCTGTCCAATATAAAAATGAAGTTCATTACGAATCACTATGAAATTTCAAATTATCGATTATACTTCCAGAAAAATGCACAAAGTTGGAAAGAAAGAAAAAAAAAAGTACCAACCTCCTTACCTCCATGAATATGATCGTGGCCTGTGGAGCCGTGGAGGTTACTTAGACTCCTTGCCTCGGAGATTAGACCTCCGTGGCAGCGGATGTCAAACCTTGGCTGTAAAGGGCCATGGAGATCCGAACTCTGTTTGGGTATTTTCTGAAAGGAGAAAATAATAAAAGGAACTTCTATAATCTAAAATATAAAATATCGAATTCATAAAATAGAGTTAAAGACCAATCAAGCTCTTTGGTAATGTATGAAAGTACAAAGAGTTATCTTGATATTTACTATTTTTTTTTTAAAAAAGACTGAATGAACAGATAAAATTTCAAGCGCATTTTCAAAGGAATATTTTTTCTGCGAAATATTGCAATATTATTTTTTGGTAGCGAAAGAAATCCGGACACTCAGTTATGTGCACCGAGCTCAGACGAGCCTGACTCAGTATTCGTAACAGTTTTACCCTTGTCCGAATTTGATCCTTGACAAATAATTCATACAGATGAGTAAATTCAAATTAGGTTTCTAACTTGAAATTTCACAATCCAACATGCATTGTTATTGATCTATGACTGTCACATTCTATCCAACACACAAAAGATCAACTTTGATCATTTGGTGTCGTTTAAGATTCACGTCTGGAGAAACTAATCAGTTTTGGGCTAAATTAAAATTAATTGACTAATTCAAATCTAAATTATATATATTTTGGGATTAAAATAACATATGCAATTTAATTAAATAAATTAACCCAGCATATCATTAGGTTGTGGATCGATAAACTTTCATGATTAATAATCCCTGTGTCTTATACTGATATTAACAACTTAGAAATTAATACACTCATAAAACATTAACAAGTGACAACCAGCTTTGTGTCATGCTAGGGTTAGATAAGATTTTGTGAAGATGAAATTTGGATCAAACTCTCGTATTATCAAATTAATAATCCAAATTACTGAGTACCTAGCTAATAATAAATCTAATCCTCTTAAAATCTAGAAATTAACACAGATCAAGTTCTGATCAATCATTGGATTTTAATAAGACAAATAGTCTTTTTATTTTACCCGTTTCAAAGGCAGATGAGCAACCCACCAATATCGACGGCAAAGCAGTGACAACTATAATAGTAGACAAAAGGCTTAGAGGCCCATATGCATTGGGGATGAAAATCCTACAATAACTAAAATTCTGGAGGATTAGATAATCTTTACCTCCTAGTGAAACCTGATGAATATAAGGGCATATGAGAAAAAGAATTGATCAGGAGAATGCGAAAGATATAGCATGCATCAACCTCGAATCTATATACATGATGCATGCGAAAATACATTTTTCATCCATAAATTATCATAGGTTTTGCACTTTGCACCATAAACTACCAATTTTAATACATTACATCCTCTAACTACCAATTTTTGACATTTTGCACAATTTTTCAAATTTTGAAACTAAAATGATGATAATGTCCTTGACCCATTTTGTATATAGTAAAAATATTGTTGTCAATTTATTAATTTCTCAAGGGTATTATTGTCAAATGGAGGGTGTAAATTGTTTAATATTAATAGATGGAGTGTGTAATTTGTCAAAATTAGTAGTTTAGGGTGCAAAGTGTCTAACATTGGTAGTTTGATGGTGCAATAGCTTAAAGATGGTAGTTTGAGGTGCAATATGTCACTAACCCGATAATTTATGTGTGAAAAATGTATTTTCCCTATATATATATCCTTTGCTAGTCAGAAAGTTGTTCTTTTGCTATCGATAAATAAGTGGTAGGTCATGGAAGGAAATTAAGGTTGTGCTTGCATGAAAAATTTTAAAAAAAATTTCACTCTCTCATAATAAAATATTACAATATAATCTTTCTCATCAAATCATAACTTTTCACTATAAAAAAATATAAAAAATTACCTCTCTCTTCACTTATTCACTAAACCCAATACCAAAAATTTTAACAACACAAAAATTTTACAACACAAACCTACCCTCAATAACATTTATTTATTCATTTTATTGCTTCCGTGTCATATTGGTAACCGGCCATTAGAACATCATTTTTTTTGTCCTTACTCTGACGGGAAATCAGTCATTTTCTCTCCAATGTGGCAGCTACATAACCGATGTTATTTTATATTTACGTCGCCGTTTGCTTAATCAAAGTCAAATGAATCGTTTCGATCTATTACGACGTGGTTCCCATATACTTGACCACTTTTATATAACTAGTTCATAAGACCTCATTGGGTGTATAACTTAGAGGGGAGCTGCTTCAATTTTGTAAATTTATTACCCCAATAAATCATGCTGGCAAAGAGATAAAAAATAAATAAAAATAAAAAGAAGCTAGTCAAGGCTCTTTACATTAAATAGGCTTACTTTATCTCATTTATTTTCTATCGATTGAAAAATTGTTCAAAATTAAATTATTCACAAATTTTCCCAAGTTTACTCCACAAAAAGCTTGTGCATTGTTTTTGTACACGTACGTAGACATGTATCTATGTAAGTTTGCTTTAATTAATCTTGGTTAGAGCAATAATTGAAAATTGCATGGTTTAGTTTAAACAAAAGAGACAACATGCATTAAAGAATATATGATAATTAATATGAGCAACATGAAATACATTTTGTAAATTAAAAAATTGTATTTATTTTCTAAAATTAGACCCTACACAATTCAAAAAACAAAATTCACTTATAAACTAGCTTTGCACTTTACACCTTAAACTACCACGCTTAATACATTGCACCTATAAACTACACATCCTAACACATTACACCCTTTCTCTATTTTTTTTTTGTCAAACTGGATGAAAATTGATTTTTCTTTTTCTTTTTTTACATAAAAATGATAAGTATACCTTAAATGTAAATTATTATTCACTTAATTTTGATTTTTTAAGGACATAATTGTTATTTTGTTAAAAATATAATCAATTTCGTCTGATTTGATAGAAAAATAGAAAACAAATATAATGTATTAGAGATACGTAGGCTATGTTTGGTTTATGTTTTGAGATATGTTTTTGTGTTTGTGTTTTTTTAAAAGTAGTGTAGATTCTCTTGGGATTGGTGAAAAGTGTGTTAAAAGTTGTTGGAATTTGTAAAAAGTTATTGGGATTGGTGAAAAGGTATTGAAATTGATGAAAAATGAGAGAAAAACGTTTTAAAACATGAAACAAACAATAACCGTAGTTTGTGAGTGTAATGTCTCAAACGTGATACTCTATAAGTCAAAAGGTAAAACAATTGCTAATTTGGGAAATGTATTTTAAAAAAAAAATTAAAAAGAATCCTGATCAAGAATAATTTTAGTGTTATTAACCCCGTACGTTCCAAAACTGTTGGAAACGGGTCCATGACAATTAGATCAGTTGTTGAGAAGAATCTAGAACGTGACCAACTCACGACGCATATGCCTTTGTAAATCCCGTGTCTGCTTTTGGACGGTCCACCAAAAAGGTAGATTAGCTTCCCTCTTCCCAAGCACCACGTGCAGCTCCTCAGCTACCCTATGCCGAATACAATATGGCACACATTCCCATCAAGAAGTTCCATTCAAAGATTGCACATGGAAAAGGACTCCCCCCCGAACCCCAAATAAAAAATTATCGAATCGTACGCGTTGGCTTTACGCTGGAACCGGTGTTGTTTGTACGCGTGGTTCAGCCTATTCTCGAATTGTCCCCGCCCCAGTCCCCCCACTTCAAACCACCTGACCGGGAGAGATCATTCGCGTGGATGCTGTTCAGCTACGTGCGGTTATTTAAATTCCCAATCAATATTTAAGTTATGTTTGGTTGTGTGTTTTGAAATATTTTTTTGCAATAATAATAATAGAGATAAATATAAAATTGGTCCATGTGCAAAAATTGATTTAGTCCCCATAATATAAAAAACATAAATTTAGTCTATGTGTTTCTATTTTCGTTTGTCGTTGGTCCACCATTAGGGACTGATTTTATCACTTTCTAAAATTTCAGAGACTAAATTTATATTTTTCATATTATGGGGACTAAATCGATTTTTACTTATAGCACATGAACCAATTTTGCATTTATCCCATAATAATAATACTTTGTTAGAATAATGAAATCCATAAAAAACATGTTTTAAAAAGATGAAATTTTAACCAAACATAGTCATAGAGACGTAAGACAAGAACTTGATGGTCATTGTCCAACTTTTTTGGTTGGATATATTATTTCGATTTTGGTTAATTTATCAAACTATGGAGCTGTTATAATTTGACTTCAAATGCTATGGACCCTTAGATGCTCCGAAGAGGTGGTTAATTTGATCCCCTATGTATTATAAAATCAGACAAAGGTCAAGCATTCTGCTCGTCTTTGTTTATTTTTTAATTTTGTATAGTTGGCATTAAAAAGACTCGATACTTTTATTCTCAGTGGCAATTTAAATCTTTTCTACAATGAATGGGCACCAAAAAGTCAACTAAGTAGAATTGTTGACCTTTAATAACATTGAAAACGTTGCAGAATCAATGCTGACAAATGATAAATTTTGTTTGCAAAATCAATGTAACCAACTACCCATTAGCAATATTTATTAAATTTTTGATTAATTTTAATAGAAAATATTTTTTTAATTTATAAAATAATAATTTTATCCCCATAATTATTTTAGTAATAAAATTTTATGAGGACAAAATGATAATTTTAAAGATAAAAAAATAAATTAGTCTAAATTGATGAATTTTTTTAATAAAAAATAAACTGTCTAAAATCAATAGTTAACATTTACCATGTGATAAAAATAATAGTAATATCCCGTAATGATGAGTACAAAATGTATTTAATAAAAAAAACTAAACACATCGGTCACTTAGACATTTCCACGTCAACATTACAAGTAGAATCAATATCCCTATAGATTTTTCAGGTTTATTAGAATCAAGATTTTGGACATGTTTGTTTGCCCAAAATTTTAGGCGCCCAAAATTTTCAACAAAACAAACGTATTTCAAAAATTTTAACTTTTATACATACACTTCAAACTTTTCACAAATCTCAATATTTAAAAAATTCTTAAATTTTTAGAAATATTACTCAAAACTTCGGTAAACAAACATACCATTCAATTATGTTATTCCGGTTACCGCACTAACCTCACGGGATAAACTGTATCTAAAGCCAAAACCGAGCCAGGCCGACCGGTAGGACCGGCTTCAAAACTGAAAAATTGAAAATGAGGAAAAGCCGAAAAACACCTACAAAAACGGTACACACTGATCCGACGTGGCCTCCGAGGGCTTCTTGACCGGTTCTCGTCCCAGCACGCACGCCACGACAAACTCACCTACGCAAGTGAAATCTAACACATCAACAACCAATATCACCTACTGCCAATCTCATTGTAATTCTACATTTGCAATATCTACACCGTCCTTCTCCAGGCCCACATAATCTGACGGCCAGGATTATTATAGCGTCTACGAGCAGCGCAGATGATACAGCCTCGAATACATCACCAACCTGAGCCTTTTTAGTTGGCACCGAGCGACAGTCAGATAAAGAAAGTGAGAAAGAGTGTTGTTGCATTTGCGTAGAAGCATAAGAAGCTGCGCTCGATTTTTCGGCATTTTAATTGTTCTTTAAAAATCGAACATTTTATTATTTTCTTCATTGGCCTGCGCCTACTCCGAATAGCCACCATAAAAAGGCAGCTTCTGTAAGCTTCGCATCTGTTCGTTAGGGTTTTTGGTCTTCTCTCCTACTCGTTGCAGTGAGTGTGAGGCTTTGTCCTTGCGTATCAGCTACAATGGCCGCCTCTTCTCTTCTTAGATCTGCAGCTTCGTCTCCTTTAATTGAAGCCTCTCGCGCTGAGCTCTCTCTCTCGCCTTGCGATCGGTTATCCAAGGTCGTCTTACTACTCTCCGATCACGCTCCCCGCGAACTATTTCCGCGAACTGCGATGCGCTTTCATCTTCCTCTCATCGATTCTCTTTTTTTTTTTTTTCCCTGTATCATTCTCAAATGGAAATGTAAATACTCTCAAGGCTTTTAGTTGCCGAGAAACTTACAAAGTGAAGGAAATCAAAATTTGGTTATTACGGACTTTTTTACTCAAAAACACAAAAAAGTAAAACTACTGGCCTTGTACCTGTGGTAGAATTACTTATTTTTTTACTCTTTTTCTGATGTGTTTCTCATACCGTACATCAAATTTTTTAAAATCTATTGTCTTCCGATGGATCGGAGCTTGATTTCTTCACTCGACTGCTAATTATTAGGCACTTATACGAGGTCATGCGCTGTAATTTAGGATTAATGTAATCAGTGTTTCCTCGATACTATGTTATGAGCTCTTAGCTTTGATTGATGTATCTTAAGAATTTGCTGTTAAATACTTCTAGGTGTCATGCGTTGGTTTCAATCGCAACCTCAGTGCTTCCAAGCTTCAATCTAGCCGTTTTGGTACATCTGTTCCTAGCGGACCATCTTCCTTACAGTTGAGTAATCAAATATCACTATATATATTTATGCAAGAACGTTTACGTATATGCATATTGCATGTTTCATGATCTCAGCCGGTGATTCACATCGGAGTATGGAATTTATTCTCAGGAAATTTAGTGTGAGGAGCGTCGAACCTGTTAAGGCCACCGCTACTGAAGTACCTCCTACAGTGACAAGTACGAACGCAAAGTACATAATTTTAATTTCGTACTGAGGTTTCTGCTTTACTGGTGCTCACTTTTTGTGGATTGTGCTTTGTTTAGAATCACGAACCGATGGGAGGACAAAGGTTGGAATCAACGGTACGTCTTCGTTTTGCTTTTTCTTAGAAATACGGTTGTGTAGTAGCTTCCTGCACTCATCTTTACAAATTAACCTTTTATTTTGTTAGGAACTATATTCACTTGTATAATGCATAAGATAAGCCATAATAAAAAAATGATGCTAGCCTAAGCATTAACTGAAATTTGGATGGGTAAATCAATGTGATGGTAGATTTTTTGAAGCTGTAAATTTATTTGTTTGTGAATGTAATTGTCAACTATTTGTTTTATTCTTGTCACTGATAGAAGGGATTCTTGGGTTGTGCATTGCTTACGATGATTTCAATGTTTGCTTGCTTTATTACTTATCTTCTATGGCTGGTAGAAAATGACTGCCATGTCCAGAGGTACCACTTGAGATTGCAATGCATAAACTGGCGACTTCTTTCCTATGGCATACAGAAAATTTCATTCTTCCTGAAAATGACAATATATCCATGATGATCATCTTTCAGGTTTTGGTCGGATTGGAAGGTTGTTATTACGAATTGCCACCTCCAGGGATGATATTGATGTCGTAGCTGTCAATGATCCTTTTATTGATGCTAAGTACATGGTATGTACAAACCACTTCTTTACCTGCAAATCACTACAGCAAAGATCTCTTGGATGATTAACATTTGGAGACTATTGTACTGTTGGATACCTGTGTTTGTTGCTGATGTCATGATGATAGTTGAGTAAACGATGGTCTGTCACTCCAGGCCTTTTATTTGGACTTATTCTGAATGAGACTCGTTTGATATTTTGATTTCACAATCTTTTATTGTGTACGATAACATTTCAATTTTTCTAAAGGGGCCACAATGTGCAGTATACATATGTGGATGAGACCGACACTTATGTTGGAACTCTACGATTGAGTTTTGTTTTGTTTTTCCCAGCATTTTTTATGGTGCTGCTTAAACGTGTGAACCTGTCTTAACATTTTGGCATGTTATCGGTTTCCATTTGGTTGCCTCCTTGTATTTGTTTTTGTTTCTTTCGCTTTCAAATTCGGTGAGAGGGTGGGGGAGTTGGATTGATAAGTCTTAGCTTTGCTTTTTCCTTCTAGTAAGTGATCTCATTAGCGGTTAGCCAGTTCCTCAAGATATGAGATAGTTGTTCTAACTTACTATTTATCTCCTACAGGCTTACATGTTCAAGTATGACTCTACTCATGGAAACTTCAAAGGAACCCTCAAGGTCTTGGATGAGTCTACCCTGGAGATTAATGGGAAGCAGATTAAAGTTGTAAGCAAAAGGTATGGGCCCTGAGATCTTGTCCTGATGTTTGGTAGTGCAATGGTTGCTATGAGGTTTTACCATGGCATCTGGTTTGATTGGTAACATAAGAATATCAAGAGTTATACCTACTGGAGGACTAAGTGCTATGACTATTTATTCTCAGGGACCCAGCAGAGATTCCTTGGGGCGATTTAGGTGTTGATTATGTCGTTGAATCCTCTGGGGTTTTCACAACAATCGAGAAGGCTTCAGCGCACAAAAAGGTTGGTGTAATTGTCTATACATCTGTATCAGCTCTCTCTTCTCTCTCTCTTGCCCCCCGTTTACACATGTTAGGTTCAAGATTTATCAACTTTGCTCTGCAGGGTGGTGCTAAGAAAGTTGTAATATCAGCTCCATCAGCTGACGCACCTATGTTCGTGGTAGGAGTGAATGAAAAGACATACAATCCAAACATGGATATTGTTTCCAATGCAAGTTGCACCACCAATTGTCTTGCTCCTGTGGCAAAGGTTTGATTCCATCCTTAAGTTGTATGAAATTCTGTTGCTTCTCTTTTATGATACTTCTGCTTATTTAAGGGTAGTTAGGACCTGTTAAGAGGCGAATTTGATATGTATAATGCATTTTTCTTTCCTTCCATTTCCCTTTTGAATTCCGTATGTTATAGCAGTGGGTGATGGTCCATTTATATTTTTGCTGCCTACTACCCACTATCTTGATTTATCTTATTTTTCATGCTTACATTTTGCAGGTGGTTCATGAGGAATTTGGTATCCTCGAGGGTTTAATGACGACTGTGCATGCAACTACAGGTCTCTTTTTTTTTTTCAATCTCTCTTCTGGCTAACCCCCAAAGAATATGTTTATAACAAATTTAGGGTTTTACGTGATCAGCAACTCAAAAAACTGTGGATGGTCCTTCAATGAAGGATTGGAGAGGGGGTCGTGGAGCTGGACAGAATATCATTCCTAGTTCAACAGGTGCAGCAAAGGTATTAAGGCATCCCTAGGTATTTAAAATTTAGGACAATGCTTTGGATGTAACCCCGTATTTTGGTGTTGGTGTAATCGTAATTTTATGGCGCTGTTATGCTACAGGCTGTTGGAAAAGTTCTTCCTGAGCTCAATGGAAAGCTTACTGGAATGGCCTTCCGTGTCCCAACACCTAATGTCTCTGTCGTGGACTTGACTTGTCGACTTGAGAAGAGTGCTTCCTATGAAGATGTCAAGGCAGCCATTAAGTATGTTATCATTTTGGGATCTTGTTTCCTACCGTTTTGGCCAATGTTTGGGGGCAGTTTTGTCATGTTTTGACTTTTATTTTTTTGTAAGGAAGCATTCATTCCATATTAATAAAATTACGATGGTAGCAAGTTACGAACTATCATTCCTTGTAAAACTCACAACGAGTGTCAAGGATTCAAAAAAACTAACCTAACCAACCCTTTGTTTTCATTTTGTCATGTTTTTGACTTGAATACTTGCTTTCCATTTTGATTTTCAAATACAGGTATGCGTCTGAGGGGCCACTGAAAGGCATTCTTGGATACACAGATGAGGACGTTGTCTCGAATGACTTTGTTGGTGACTCAAGGTAGATCTTGCTCTAGCTGTCTAGCTCTTACTTGCTCGCACTGGGAGTATTGTAGGGTCTTTGACTTTTCTACTGTGCTGAAAGATATAGGCAACTTGAAGTTTTTTGAGGCTGGCCTACTTAGCATGATTTAAGTTCATTTGTTTGAACTCATAATGGTGATAATATGTGCACACTGATTTATGCTGAGTTGGCTTTGCAATTTATTTGGTTATCTTGTGTAAGAAAAGTAATGGAATATTTCATTTGTCTTGCTTGGCATTACCTTTCACAAATCTCCAGGACATGCACTCATGACATTCACAATTGAAAGTGGTTTGCTATCTCTAGTTAGTGAAATTCAGAGCTCAGTTTTGATGGATTAATGGTTTCATTCCAGGTCAAGCATATTTGATGCAAAGGCTGGGATGGGGCTCAGTGCCTCGTTCATGAAGCTTGTTTCGTGGTACGACAACGAGTGGGGATACAGGTATAGCTTCTTCCTCAGCTACCACAGTGCATAGATAAAGGCATATACGGGATTTTGCTTTTGGTTTTCTTGAGATGGTGTATGACCTGTCATATTTGTTGGTTTTTGTTACAGCAACCGAGTTTTGGACCTTATAGAGCACATGGCATTGGTAGCATCTCACAACTAAATACACCATTCAGATGGTTCCGGCTGTCGGATGGCCGTGCAATTTTTAGCGCTTGCTATGAAGTTTGCTCCAAAGAGTAGGACATAAATTTGATAGGTTCCAGTTTTTTGTTTGAATGGACTTCTTTCATCATCGACGTGAGTTTAGGCATTGCCCGATGTGACTTGTTGAAAACAAATAAATATAAAAACATGTATGAGCTCATTAAAGTAATAGATATTGTTTGGAACTCTGTAGTCCGTACTACAACCATATCTCCTATTTCTTCTTCTCTACCTGAGAGCTTGATGTTTCTAGTAACTCCGTGTCTAAGCCTCCACTTAATTGGGCTAATTGCTATTAGGACCTCTATGGGTCCAAGGCAACAGCTCAACTACAAGTCAGTAGCTTGTAATCTGAGTGATATTTTTTGTCTGACCTATCCTTTTAGTATAGATTAGGAACATGCGCATGTGATGCAAGGGTTTTGATGAAGAACATATACGTTGGAGTCATTACTTTCTTATTCACGGACAGTTCTCATGCCACAAGCATTTTTTGTTCTAAGTCAAGCCACAAGCATATGATTTGCTTTATACATACAATTTCTCTATGAAACTCTTTTCATCTACCAATTTTCCAGTTGTAGGCCATTTTTGAAATAGTTATATTTTGGGCTTTTGCATTTGTAGAGGGCTAATCTGAGAGTGTTGCCCACTATTGTTCTCAAGTTGAAACACAACTGTCAAAACCACAGCCTTCAGCTTAATCCAATAGACTTGTAAACGACATGTGCATTTCGCAGACCCATTTTTGCATAGTATATAGTAGGAAAATCCTCTCCTACCCTAACCCAAAATTGAAAAGCTTGATAATTTTCTACCTTAGGAGAAGAAAAGTTCCATAATGGATGGGGAAGGAAAAAACAGCGCAAATTTCCCACTCAACAATGTGATGGAGATGAGCTTGGAATTGGGTAGACTCGCTTCTTTATGGACCATGAAAAGCTTTAATATTTCTACCTTAGGAATTTTTACCTCATTAGAAATGTGGAAGTTTGTGCAGAGAGAGAGGGGGCTTTTATGTTCAGTGAGAGATCGAGTATTTGTAGTGATGGGATTGCTTTAGTTAAGATTTAATGTTGATTGGGTTGTTTAATTTGTATCCTTGGTTTGTTTTAGGTTTTCAATGGTTTTTTTAGCTTGGTTTTATGCTTTTCAGTTGTAGCCGGCCAAGTATTCCTTCGCCATAACTATACACATTCGGAGGTGTCGTGGTCTTTCATAAAAAAACTGCTGTTTTTATAAAATAATTTTTCTCAAATCATTCACCCATTCTGGTCTCCACTATTTCACTATTACTAATGGGGCGTTTGTTTCTCAATATTTTCAACCCTCAAAATTTTCAAACAATTATAAAATAATCTCTCCTCATTAAATTATAAAATAATATTATATTATTCAATTAAATATTCTCTCCTCACTTTTCCATAAATTACTATACTTTTTCACAAACCCCAATACTCAAAATTTCCAAAATCCCAATATTTCCACAAACAAATACCACCAATCATTAGAATTATCGAAGTTTATGCAGGGAGAGTAGACTTTTATGTTGAGTGAGAGATCGAGTATTCGCACCGATATGTGGGGATTGCTTCCGTTAAGATTTTAACAGTTGATTGTGTTGTTTGGTTTGTTTTAAGTTTTCGATGGTTTTTTTGCTTCACTCGTAACTAGCCAAGTTTGATTGTTATTACAGTATTCCTCCGCAATTAGTGAGGTTTTGCCGGTAAAATTCGAACGTGTCGTCTTTCTTAAAAAAAAAAAGAAGAAAAAGTACGGTCCGGTGGGATTTGCACGTGATGATAGGTGATGACACGATTCACTAATATCAGTAAATCACAAAGACTTTATTCTAAATATTGTTTGCTCGTGAAAAGTGATTCGAAGGACAGGATGATAGGCAACAACATTAGATATCACTAATTCCAGTAAATCACAAAGACTTTATTTAAATATTGTTTGCTCACTAAAAGTGACTTGAAGAACGTAAGCAGTAACAAGAGCAAGAAAGGGTCCTTGGATTTTATAGTTCCACTTTCGCCACTAAACATTCTTTACTGCAATAGCATTTTGGTGGGATCTTTTTGCATTTACCGGCCTGGAATTTTTCATTCATGCAGACCCTTTCGCAGTTCTGGTTGGAGAAGCAGATGTCGGAGTATGTTGCGCTCTTAGCCTCACATTTCGCGGCACCAACATGCACCGCCATCTTCTCTATGGATCCAAACATCATTCCAAAAATTCAAACAGATACTATCTTAGCACCCAATAGATACTATCTCTGGATTTCAATGTGTCTATATTCTTTGTGGGGGGGCTGATAATCTATATAGGAATTTCCACGATTGAACGACCAGCTTCAAGGGTTATGTGTGATATACACTTTGAAGCAGACAATCGAACATCGATGCTCTTCAGAAAACTTAGACACATTGAATCCAGAGAGAGAGAGAGAGAGATACCAGGAGCCGAGAAAAAGGAAGAACAAAAGCATGAGGCCAAATAGCCTTCTAGTTTCCATGCCTAACATTCTCTCTAATTGATAAGAAATTTAACTAGGTCAAGACAAGATGTTACTGATCAGCATGTAACACAATTACCACCATTTTATAGTATGGAATTTGAGACTATAAAACAAATGTAACAATTCCAACTCTTGCTGTAAATTTATTACAAATTACAGGGAGACCATATATAGTTTGTTAGGGGGTTGGAAGTCAGAGGAGCCCGCTTTATTTTTGGCGATCGAGCATATCTGTCATAAAAAATAATTAAATGAGCAATATGGGTTCCTATATCTCAAAATGAGTTGGCTCACTTATTGCCAAGTGGACTCCCTACCATCCTACGCATGGATTCTTTAAAGGCTACTTATCTCCCCCTCGCCAGAGATTTCCTCTTGTGACGTTTTTGACCCACCCTGAGGATCTTATTCCTCTAGTTATTTTGTAAAGAAAAAGAAAAAAAAAAGGAGCAATATGGGTATTCTCTCTCGTGACTGATAAGGCTAGGCCTGCAAAAGGCCTCAAAAGTTTTAAATTTTCTTTAGTATGTGGTCCTATTAAAATTATGTTTAATTTTACCTAAAAAATAAAAAAATTAACATAAAAAGTATATAATTAATTTATTATTCCAAAAAGAGGCCTATTAAATCTATTTATTTGAAGGAACCATTAACTCTTTACTTTTTGAGGCAATCTACTGAATTAAAGGACTAGTCAAGAGCCCTAATCTGTTTATTTTTTTACCCTTGCATACACTTAATAAAACTAAAAATAATTGCTAGCCCTTTAAACGGGCCACCTAATATATTTATTATTTTTACCTTTGCATGCACTTAACAAACTAAAAATCTATATTTAAAAGGACTTAATTGATAAAGTACTTGCTAAATTATTTGTGAAACTACTTGCCTTTTTTGAAAATAAAAATCCCAAAAATCTTTTCATTCATTCTATTCTTATCCCTATTATTTCTTGGTATTTTACAACTCTTATCTTTGGCTCGAGATCACTTGTCTCGAGGCCTGAGGTGCTACTTGTCAAAATCTCTTAGTTTAATAGGGTCTAAACCGGATTTTTTAATTTTAAGTTGTATTATTATATTTTTATTCTAAATTTGTTTTTGCGTTTACTTTAGTTT
The DNA here is from genome assembly GCA_963930655.1 of Myrica gale. Classification (NCBI taxonomy): domain Eukaryota; kingdom Viridiplantae; phylum Streptophyta; class Magnoliopsida; order Fagales; family Myricaceae; genus Myrica; species Myrica gale. The sequence goes on along the minus strand of OZ005617.1, from coordinate 19,966,989 downwards.
TCATTATTTGTGTTTAAATTAGTTTTGAGATATCCATCTAATAGAATATAAGATTATGGATATAAAAAGATAAAAAAGGCAACGAAAAATAGAAAAATTAATTCAATCTCAAAACAAAGTACTTTAAGTACTATAACAAGTATTTTCAATTTAAATTAATACATTAGCAACTCTTAAATATATAATTTTGATAGATAATTTTGCATTTAAAAAAAAAGAAAAATAAGTTAGAATGACTTTAATTTGTTGGATACACAGAAAGGCATTCTTGGATACACAGATGAGGACGTTGTCTCGAATGACTTTGTTGGAATATTTCATTTGTCTTGCTTAGCATTACCTTTCACAAATCTCCAGGACATGCACTCATCATGACATTCGCAATTGAAAGTGGTAATTTGCTATCTCTAGTTAGTGGATTGATGGATTAATGGTTTCATTCCAGGTCATGCATATTTGATGCAAACGCCGGGATGGGGCTCAGTGCCTCGTTCATGAAGCTTGTTTAGTGGTACGACAACGAGTGGGGATACAGGTATAGCTTCTGTCTCTTCCTCAGCTACCACAGTGCATAGATAAAGGCAAATACGGAATTTTGCTTTTGGTTTTCTTGAGATGGTGTATGACCTGTCATATTTGTTGGGTTTTGTTACAGCAACCGAGTTTTGGACCTTATAGAGCACATGGCATTGGTAGCATCTCACAACTAAATACACCATTCAGATGGTTCCCGCTACTGTCGGATGGCAGTGCAATTTTTAGCGCTTGCTATGAAGTTTTCTCCAAAGAGTAGGACATAAGTTTGATAGGTTCCAGTTTTTTGTTTGCATGGACTTCTTTCATCATCGACGTGAGTTTAGGCAACCATTGTACTCAAGTGAGCCTGACACCGGATTGGGAAGCTGAAGGGGAGATTTTGGAGATCAGGAGGTTGCTGGGCGTTCATCCTTCCTGGCAGCTTCGTTGGGTACCTCGCACTAGTAACTCGGTGGCTCATATTTGTGCTAAATGGAGTGCGGAGAATGACATTACAGGGTGTCTCAAATTGACCTTGATTCCAGAGAACGTTCTCTGTGAGCCAAGGATAGGTAATGGAATTTGAGACTATAAAGTTGACACGACAGAGGCCAGCAAATGTAATAAATGGAACTCTTGATGTAAATTTATTACAAATTTACCGCACGACCAAATATAGTTTGTTCGGTGGTAGTCAAGAGGAGCCCACTTCATTTTTGGCGAGCATATCTGTCATATAATTAAATGAGCAATATGGGTATTTTCTCTCATGACTAATATGGTTACGGAGGATGCTGGATGCTCTTTTGTAACCTGGATGTTGCAGGGGATTAAAATAGGAGGGACCCATAGAGGCACTCACAACACTGGCTGGACCCATAAACTGATCCCTATCCCAACTAGTGTACTAGCAGGAACTTGACCCTGGCTATTCAACAAGGCAGAGAAAGGTAGAGAATGGCCACCTATTTTAGTCACAAATGACATGCATGGCTCACATTGAAGACCCCGACTACTTCACAAAAGAGTGCAGCCGGTAATCAATGGTCCGTTGAATTAGGTGTTAGAATTATCATTATAAGGCTACCTACTTGAATTGCTTGCAAAGTAAATCACATTTACTGCCTAATGCTCTCAAACTCAGATATCCACTAAAACTTGGCATTGTGAATCCTTGCTCACCACTTACCCAAAAATAAACCCTTACTTACCTGTAGGCCACACGCCATCTATAGACTTCACAGCAGGGATATACATTGTGCAATCTAAACTGTGTTTGACCATTCCATTAAATAGTTTTCACAGCACTGCGAGTACATACTCTTTGGACTCATCAATAGACATTTCAAATGGCAGAATACAAGTTGGTTATAAGAAGAAAAAATTTCTCCAAACAAAATAAAATAAAAAACCGTGTCCAAATGAAAACAGAGGTTTGAATCATAACTCATTTCTTCTCATCTTTTCAGGGGTCTTATTTTTCAAATAAACCAAACTCCAGCCACACGTGGTCTTGTTCGAGACACTAGATAAAGATGAAGCACCAATAAACCACCCCTCCAGCACTCTATCATAGTTTTTGGCTCAAGTCATCTGACTGACCATTTCGGATAATGCCATTCTCAATCAAGTACTCAACAAATTCATCAATAAGATAGGGCCATGCGCCTTCAGCATCATAGTTTGATAATGTTGGGTCCACTGTCTGCATACAAAACAGGACATAAATTAGTGCAAAGACCGACATCAAGTCCACCAAGCCATCTCAGCGTGCATAATGCTCATAAACACTATTCCAGTTTCTTTCCTTTCCTTATTAGAGATGTAATAAAGATCCAAAAGAACGCTCCTTTTCCTTTCAAGCTAAAGCCAAAGTGATATATCAATCATCTTCTTCCACATAAGAATTGACTTTATGTTAAATACTATAATCTAAAATTCAAGGTATTTGTTAGTAGACTTCTAACAAGATAAAAATCAATTAGGAAATAATTTGTGACCATGTTCTTCTGCATGAATTTGTGTACGGCAGACAAAAATTTGTACTTAGATTTTTTTTTTAGCCTGGGGGATGGGGGGAACATGTATGGGACTCAGATTTTCAATTTCCTTCTCTTCTTTCTCTTTCTCTCTTTCCTTTCTGGTGGGGGGAGGGGGAGGGGCATATTTTGGTAAGGATGCGGCCTACCCCAACTCCACTTGCTTTAGCCACAGCATACCTCATATATCTCTTAGAAGGAAAAAGGTTGATTAATAAAAATTGCTTATAACTACACAGAACTAAGAAAATATTGGGTATGAAATGTATAAATGATTTCAGCTTTTGTTCATGATCCTAGTATAAAGCACGTATGGAAGGAAAGAACCAGGATAGCACTCAGTGGGGCGAACAAAAAAAAAGAACAAATGAAACAAAAGGAAAGCTCAGGGGGAAAAAATAGCGAAAAAGAAAAACCAAAAATAAAGCTAGGATTCTCTCACACTTGTTCTCCACATGTTTAAGCATATACTTATCTTGCTGCCCAAACTATGAAAGCTACCAAAAAGAGAAGGATGATGTAGCACACATTACATGAACATGCTTTATAGTAGTAAGCATGTGTATATGAGCCAGACAAAAAGCAGTTGAAAAGGGTACCAATGGAATGCGCAGGTGTATCTCAAGACATACATTCCATCCCAAGAGAATGAGTCCGTTTTCTAATCACCAATATCTTACCCTTGCAAACTCCAAAAGTTGAGACCACGTATCCCTAGATATTGCTTTATTATGCCGAGCCTGAGTCAGCAATGGCAAGACAGAAAACAAAAATCAAAGGAAAAAATAATTAGGTGATCCGGTCATAAAAGAGAGCAGAAGCAAGCTCGTGGTGTTCATAACATTAATTCAATCAAGCAAGGACAATTCAGTAAGACAAAATTTGTACAGATGGTCCTACAGACATCTCCAGGCAAAAATAGTTACAATAATAGCAACAATAATAAAAGACATGAACAATCCAGCGAAGCGGAAAAGAACAATTAACCAGACATCAAAAATGTTAAACAAGGAAATAGATTGAAACAAAAAGGCTTCCTCTTCAGTATCTCTCATCAAGTGTTAAGAGATCGGGAAATGTAAAGAATTTGCTTACAGTTTGGCCAAAGGTTGTGCATGGGCATGCGATTGACCTAGTAATTTATTTCATGGCCACTGATCTCTTCCAATATGCTATAACTTCATGACAGATATCCCAATTTTTGATTTTAAGATTATGGATAGACCACATTCTATGTGATGATTTTTATGAGCACATAACCATGTTTATTTCTGATTTTAGAATTTCCTTTTTCAAGATCTTAACCTTTACCATGTTGCATTTCTGCAACTGGCAGTCCTCTCCATCCTAGCTGTGTTATTTGTTCAGCATTATCAAATATTTCATTGATCAGTAATTGGCCTCTAGAAACTTAAAATTTTATTAGACCATGTCTGTTTCATTGACACATGGTACAGTGTTTTCTTGAAAACAAGCATAACACTCTAAATTTGGAGTTCAAATCTGAAAACAAAATCAAGGAAACAACCAGGAGTGAAAGCAAAGAGGAAATAACAAACAAACTTAAGGTTCCAGAAATCTCATAGATGCATATGCAAATTAGGGCGGGAGAGAGATATTCCACATTGCTTAAATATAGATAAAAATGTCTGCTTGAATGTTCATCAAGGAGAAAACTGTTGATTTGGGAGCACCGAGGAGACAGGTGGGTGGTTACAACGACTGAATCCTTTGGGGGGAGGAGTAAAAGAATAAACAATAAGAACAAAAGTCAAAGAAATGAAAAATTGCATAGATGCCCATCCATGTATAACTTCCGACTTGAAAATTGATCCACAGAGGCACCTTTTGACGAATCAAATTGTATGCTTAGTCCGCACATTAACCCGTTTCCTACAGAGTTCGACTTAACAATGCGTTATTATGAACTACTCATTCCTGGCTACACGGTTCTTTTCACGATAGATCACAAGAATTCATTGCTCATTCCTACCCAAAAGATTTTCAGCAATCAGTGTAGCTAAAGATTTAGCTAAAAATAGACCACAATATGGATGGTAAGCTACCTGTAAGAACTGGCACCAGTGATCAACTAACGGCCACTGCTTTTCAGCAAAAAGTAATTGCCACATTCCAATAGCTGTATCCAATGCTAAAGATTTCTGACCCTGAAAAAATACAATGCCCAATCAGCTCATACCACAGAGGAACTTGAGGTAAACATAATCTGGGACAACGACACAGATAGAATAAAAATTGTACAGAAGTAAATTTCATAGCATTATACAATGTAGAGTACATAACTGTAGCACAGATCTTTTCCAGAAGCTTAAGGATAAATACCAGTGTTCAAATGAGTGAATAACTGTTAACAGGGAAAATCATTGTCCTTTCTTTTTCTGAAAAACATTTTAAGGATCAATTAAACTCATAGAATCATACAAACATTTTAATTATAAATACACCATTGTTCTAAGCATGATACAAGGCAGAAGAAGAACACATCAATCAAAGATTCAGTCATTTAGCTTAATCATCAAAGCCAGTGTTTCCTATTTATAAAGAATGCGACAAAAGTGAAAGCTGAAAATCATCAAAAGATTCCCATTTTTTCAGTTCAATACATATTCATAGGTCATCAGTGGGGAATATACACAAAACAAAGCACTCAGGCAGAGAAAAACGTACCTTTTCTTTTGCCCAGCCAAATGCAAAGTTATATATCTCCCGGAACTTCTCTGGAAAATTACAAGCAGAAAATATCATTTCAGGAACAAAAGCACAGTCTTACGTCTGACTCAGAAAATGCAAACCAGACCAACATCTTTGACTTCTCTTTTATAGATATAAATTTCCAGAGCATCTTCCCCAAAAAATACACTTGGAACACGATACTACAATATCAAATTGAATAAATACCAAACATCATGACCCATTGAACATACGATCATCTTTCAGCTCAGAGCGCATGAATGCTATCCTTTCACGGAACTTATCCAAAGAATCTATCCTGCCATCAGAATGTATAGCCTCCATCATTATTTTCACGATAGTTCAAAACTGCCAATCCATATCATTTGATATTTAAGAGAATTTGGACAAACGCAAGTAATTCCATACTCACCCTAGTGCTTGAAGACCACCTAGAAACTCCTGTTTGGAAAATTCACACATAGTGGCAGCCTTCATGTGCCATGAAACAACTAACTGCAATAACAGCAGCAACCACCCATGTTCTTAGAAATAGCCAAGTCCTAACTCATTATTGAATTCACCTACAACACAACTAAGACTGTTTGATTTGTAAAATTTAGCCTCTCAAAATTTTAACATAATAAAATAATTACAATATAATCTCTCTCTCCCCATCAAATCATTACTTTTCACTGTAAAAAATATAAAAATTCATTCAAATCATCTCTCTCTTCACTTTTCACCAATTTCAATACCCTAAAATTTTAACACTCAAACACAACCTATGCTTAGAAGCATCATAACAAACACAATCCAATTATTCTCTTTTGATTATGTAAAAACTGCACCTTGGATTTGAGAAATAACATCTTCAAAAAAGAAAAAAAGCAATCAAACTCCACTACTTGAGAAATGTGAAAATTAGAACTACATATATTAGCATCTGATCAACCTCCATTAACTCAAATCAAAGCGAACACTCGGGGAGAAAGAGGAAGAATGTCAAAGAAAGAAGGGGCACGACAAACTCAAAATAATCTAATATGCCATCTGCCTGTGAACAAACTCTTTCTACTTAGGGTCCTTTTTCCCTTTTTTTTTAGGGGGGGGGGGCAGCTTCAGAATAAAACTATAACCTTTCTGTTTCTACCAGATTTAAAAAAATTCCAATAATGCAGAATATCAGACTGAAATTTTTTCTAACTAAAGCTCAGATTTTATAGAACCAAAATTCGAACCTAGCTTTAAGGATAATTCCACCACAACAATCAGATATTTAGGTATGCCACACATTGTAAAGTAGATTTATAGTCTTCTACATACCATAACTATATCTTGTGGATCCACCTGCCAAAAAACAAGGACTTACATGTTACTCAACCTGTGACAAGCAATTTATTTAAACTTCCTGTAGAATAATTTGAACCATTAACTAAGAATACACGGGGCGGGAGGGGAGAGATAACCTATACTGTACAAATAGTGTATGAGAAATCAACGGTAGTCAATATAAATACCAAATTGCAAAAACCTTGAAAGTTTTTTTTTTGATAAGTGCAAAAACCTTAAAAGTTGTTAAGCAGCGCTAACAAACTGGCAATCAAAAAGCTACCTGAAGGTCATTGCAAAGAAGAGTAATACCATCAACCAGTATCATATCACTATAAGGATCTGCAAAACATATTAGAAAAAAAAATTTAGTCGAGGTATTTCTGACATTAAGCAACAAAAGCCACTTCCACCGCTGAATGCTCACAAGGTCCAACATTGAACCAACATTGCAGAGACCGGCTCACATTGAAAACCAATATATTAAACTTTGCAAACTACACAAGTCATGAGGTCTTGGTTACTAAAAAGGAATCAGAAAATGCCGAAACTCTATAGAAGTCAACTGACAACCACTAATACCAACAAGTCATTTCGATCTGTCTTTTTAAATTTCTTTTTTTTTATCTCCCAATTCCAATGAAGGAACATGCAATGAGGTGCTAGATGGGGAAACAATAGTAAGCGTGTTAGTAAAGCTTGCCTTTGTATCTATTGAAGAGTTCCTCCAGATGTCTAGAGTCAGTATAGGTTTTAATCTGGGGCTGGCTGTAGAATACATCGAATGCTCCTTCAAGATGCCAATCACTGGCCTTAAGAGTCTGAAGGGCAGCTTTCTCACTGCAATTGGATTCAGATGTAAGTTACTAATATCACCAAAAATGTCAACTTCAAAACCGTACTAGAACAAATCCACAGCCTTTCTATCTCTGTCTATCTATCGCTCACACACACCCAAGAGCAGAAACACACTTGCATGCACACACTGAAGCCCTACCGCATTATCTCAAGCAAAGCATTTGAATAAAAACACTTGCTTCTTATATCGAAAGGATTATTGCTCACAATGCCAAGTGAAAGTAAAATCAGCCGTCATCTGAGAGATATATTGCACTTTACGTAGCCTTTACATAAAGTTAACAAAGAATCTCAACTTTAAGTTAACAATGCAAAAGCAGCCAAGACAATCAAGCTTTCTTGGGTCAAAAGCTAATTGCATTACAAAAGTACATCACGATCCCAAGTAAACACAGTCCACAAATGGGTAAATGCCAACAGTATCAAGAATCAGAGAAGAAACATCCAGGCATAGCAGCAAGGCAACCCAAGCTGCCTCAGGATGCAGGGGTACAACATATCTGAATTAGCACACATACAGTCAGCTAAATTTGGCATTTCTATTGACACTTCAAGCTTCACCTACTCAGTAGGCTCACATAAATAGGAGTCTGCGCAATTACCGAGGCCATTTGACAGATGGTCAGAGGACCTCAAGCCAATCAAACAGAAGATATCGATATTAGAATGACCAAAGCTTAAAGAAATAAAGAGAGAAAAATCTCAGATTCTAAACTAAGAAACATTCAATATGACAATTCAAAGGCCCAAATTTCTTGACAGGTACCTAGTTGCAGTGGAACCTCCAAAAAATTGACAGCTTGTGGTTCATACTTCTCCACAAATCAAACTAAGTCAAATTTTAGCATGCTTATGGTTAGACTTGTAACTGTGCAGGTGAATTATGTCAGCCTTCATACATCCATTTCACATGAATGCAGACATAATCAGAACTAACGTGATCCTGTAATTTCTGATAATTATATGTCCATGATAACATGTTACTAATAGATTAAAGCTGAGACCATTAAATTTCTGTGTCACACTTTTAAGTTAAAAACAAATTAGTTGATAGCTTCAGCAAAATATATGATACACTAACTAACAAAAGTCATTCTTTTCAGCCCAACTTCCACCATAAGAAAGTACTTTACTGTAGCTTCCTTGCTAGAGTAAAGTATGGGACTCTTAAAAAGACCCAAACAAAAGAAGAACAAAACACAAAATGAGGGATTTACCTTGCGCCAGTGATTGTTATAAACTGCTGGAGTTTGTCACGATGACCCCTACCCAATTTGTGCTGTCAACAAAGAACAAAACAATAGGACGCATGCATATTATGGCTTGAATACAAGCACAGAGATCCCACTAAAAATACTCATTGTGACATTGAGGTAAATAAAAAATGGAACAGAGGTTAAAAAAAATTAAAGCAAATAACTCAGGGTATACATGGCAACTTGAGCGGTTACTAAATTGAAGGTGAATGAGATATAAAGCAATCTGTAAAACAGCTTGGATTTATACTACGTTGATAAGCAAGTGTTGAAATTCATTTCTTGTTAGATGTTTTTATGATTTATCAGCTTATATTATACCTCTTCCTTAAACCTACACAGAACCCCCTCCTGGACGCATGAACGGAGTTACGGAAGTATGATTGATGACTATTTTGTTATATTGTGCTTTGTCAAAAGTTGGCACTCTAAAGAATTTGCAGAGGGCAGCATTTTGTTCGTTGTGGCATTCGGTCTCCATATGCATATTCCACCCCTTAGCATTATCTCTACTAGTAATTTGAAAACAAGAATTAGTGCGAAACAATTGTCCAGAAATATTAAGTGTTTTCGTTCGCTTTTATATTTTATACATAACTGTGCCGGAAGTTGAATATCATCCAGGAAAAGAGCAAAAGAGAATTTTAATCTGATATAAGACGGGACTTTGCCCCTCGAAACCTGAATTTCCAACTTAATCAAGCCTCACAATTGCATGACACGACGGGTAAAAGTTTCATCAAACTAGAGTCGTCTTCTTCTTCTTCTTTTCCCTCAGTTCTCTCAGCAACCAAACATACGCTCCCGCAGAGGAATCAAACCAAACTAAGAGAAGAGACAATCGCTAAATCAAGAAGCTTGCACGGTAAAATACGGAAAGTAACCATTTGAATTCACAGAACCAGAAACGTCTCCGTTTAAAAAATCACACCAAAAAACACAAAACAAACAAGAACCACATAAAAAAAATTAATTCCCGAAAATTTGGACCAAATATTCCAAATCACAAAAACAAAATAGAAACTTTAAAACAAAAAAGCTAAATATCTGACCATCTTCAAAGGTGTCGCGGATAAAACCCTAAATGAGGGAGAGACGAAGAAGATTGATATCTTTCCGGTGCGACAAAGAAGCAGTAGAGAGAGACAATTAAGAGTGTTTTTTCTCTCTCTCTCTCTCTAGCTTTGGAGCGGAGAAGTGGCGCTTGGATTATGTGCCTTCTGTTCGCCGGTGCTGGTTTTCTCGCTCAGTAGGGACCCCGAAGACACGCTACTGTGGGTGACAGCAATTGGGTTTGGGGGCACTACCCTGAGGTGTTCATTTACCTAAATACCCTCCGCTACAGTACTTTTGAGGTTGTCTAATCCTTTTGCTAAAAATTATAGGAAAAATCAAAATTTAGTCACTAAATTTATAATATGTGACAATTTAGTTAATAGGTTTCATTTTTTGATAATATGGTTACTGAGATTATATAAAATTGTGACGATCTGGTCTTTCCTTTAAATCTCCGTTAATTTTTAACATAATAGAATGCGGTCGACCGTTACAAGTTATCTTTACTGCAACGGTATACAAACCAGTCAATCGTTATTACAGCTAAAAATTTAATTGAGGTTTGTCGAAAAGACCAAATTGTCACAACTATGTATTTATAATGACCATATTGTCAAAAAATAAAACTTAGAGACTAAATCGTCACTGTGTTATAAATCTAATTACTAAATTATCAATTTTCTAAAATATACTATAAAATTTCTTCTTTTTCTTTTTCGGTCCTCATTTGGTAACCCGAGGCTGAACTCTCCTTACCTTTCCAGTTTTCAGTTTCTGGTGTATTCAGGTTTATAAACCTATTATAGAATCAAGTAGGATTCAACTAAACTTATAAAATGAATATTTTATTCTTTTAAAATTTATATATAAATATCAATATTTTTTATACAATCTTCAATAATTTTTCACACAAATTCTAATATTTTTTTAAAAAAATTAAAAAAATATTTTCTCTATATATTTTTCACCTAACTCCAATATTTTTTATTAAACAATTACATCAAATCATCTTTCTATATAACTTTTTATAAACTCCAAGAAAAATTAAAATATCTTTAAAAAATTTCACCAATTTTTACACAAAAAATTATAAAACTACAATCTATATAAATATTCTCAATTCTATCAAAATCCTAAAAATCTTATATATATATATTCACGGTTCTATTAAAATCTTACAATTTTTTACGAAATCAATAGACAACACACAAATTAACAGTTAGAACATAAAGGCACCAACCTATAGGCCACCCAAAGCATAAAGCCAGTAAATTTTATATATATAAAAAAAGCCCAAAGACAATAAACAAACGGAGAAAAAAAAGTCCTTTGAACTATTTAAACAAAAAATGCTCAGGCTCAGAAGAACAGGAAAAAAAAACCCCAAAAAAAGTCTTTGGAAAATCTGCATTGGCCAGCAAACGACTCGATCTAGCGTTTTCCAAAAGGGTTTGTTCATAAGTTCTATAACCTATTTTTTTTATTGGGATAAATGATATTTTGGTTCCTGTGGTTTGGATGAAAATCAAATTAGTCCCTTAACAATTTTTTCCATCAATCGGGTCCCTGTAGTTTGCATGAACATCAAATTAGTCCCTTATCAATTTTTTTCCTCAATCGAGTCTCTGATCTTTACATGCTTTTATATTAAGTCGTTTCATCCAAATTCGTCCACTGACTTAACGGTAAGTGCCAACCTGATCTGCTCGGGATGGAGAGCTAAGAGGATCGAGAGGCCCGAGTAGGTCGAACTGCTTGTACTCGGGATGCTCGGACTACTTTTATATAGCCTTTGCACGAGCGACCTTGCTACTCGGGCCTCTCGATCTGCTTATGCTCAGGATGCTCGGACTGATTGTGCTCAGGATGCCGAGCTACTTGTGTTCGGGATGCTCGGGCTGCTTTTATAATAGCCTTTGTGCGAGCGGCCTTGTTGCTCGGGCCTCTCGATCTGCTTATGCTCCGGATGCTCGGGCTGATTGTGCTCGGGATGTCGGGTTGCTTTTGCTCGGGATGTTGGGTTGCTTTTGCGCGGGATGCTCAAACTGCTTTTATATAGCATTTGTGCGCGCAACCGGCCTACTCGGGCCTCTCGATCCTCTCAGCTCTCTATCCCGAGCAGATCAGATTGACACTTACTGTTAAGTGAGTGAACGAATTAGGAAGGAAAGACATAATATAAAAGCATGTACAGATCAGAGACCCGATTGATGAAAAAAATTGATAACAGACTAATTTGATAGCAACCCGACCTGCTCGGGCCTCTCGATCCTCTCAGCTCTCCATCCCGAGCAGATCAGGTTGACACTTACCGTTAAGTCAGTGGACGGAAGGATTTAATATAAAAACATGTAAAGATTAGGGACCCGATTGATGAAAAAAATTAATAAGGGACTAATTTGATTTTCATGCAAACCATAAGGACCCGATTGATGAAAAAAATTGTTAAGTGACTAATTTGATTTTCACCCAAACCACAGGGACCAAAATATCATTGATCCCTTTTTTATTATCTGTTCCTGTAACGCTCGTAGTCGCTAGCTGACTCTTATATCATGTTCAAAAGAGAATTTTGAGTTAATAAATATTTGAACTTTGTTCTTCGGTGTATTCAGTTGTTTGGAAATGACAAATACAGTTCGGTACTGTTTCAGAAAAATACTTCCAAAACCATATTTAGCTAGTTAATAATAGAGTTCAAAGAATGCTAATAGCCACAGTCTCCATATATGGAGATAATTGATTGGGTCTTTGTTCTTAAAATTGATCCATCGCTGCCCACTACAAGTCTACAAACACAAAACACAAGGCTAGCTAGAAAAGTGATACAGAGAGCACTGTTGCTGATCGGACACAGTATCGTATAAACCCAACAAACCCAGCTTGCTTGACAGTATCGAACCAGTTGTTTTGGGTTTGTTGCTGATCAGAAGTATGGAAACTTCAGACGAAAACAAAGACAAAGCTAGAGGGATGTTTGAAATACGGTTCGAGATCAGAACTTGGAGAAGGGCTACAAGCCTGCATGTAGTATGCGCATGACTACTCGATCAAGATGACGTAAAGAATTCGTTTCAAGCCGATCATAGCGTGCTATGAAATAAAAGGATATCTCCAATTTCAAACAACTTGCATGTTTTTCAGTGTATATAAATCAATAATGATAATTAGGAACAACAAGCTGGATGCTGGAACTACAGCTAGCATCTCAGGTATAGAACATCAATACAAAATGATCAGTACTGATCCACTTATTCAGAACTTGTCACACTGTTTTAAGGGGAAAGACAAAAAGAAAAGCGGAGAAATTAAGAAGATAAAACTTTCGTTATTTGAGTACTCAACACGACAAACATGAAATTAAAGCGAGAGTAGCAACAGGCCAGCAGCAAGTTTCCCGTCGCACATTCTCTATTGATTATCTATACCAGCGGAGGAGTGGCACCACAATGAACTTCATCTGTCCTTGAGTGCAATGAATGCCATTGTGCTCGCCGCAAGCAAAGTAGTGAGGCTTCCAGTCTTCCAGCACGAACTCGAAACCCTCCCCACCTCCTTGCGTCACATTGGCTACCATCGTCGCTTTGCTGAAATCGCACTTCAAGAAGCTCCGAAGGTCTGGTAGCAAGTATACACTGTGGAATGGAGCATACTTGAAAACTGCAGCCACCATATTGTCATCACATAAAAAATATTATATATATGTTTCTCGTGGAGTTCAACAATAACGTGTGTGTGTATATATATATAGAATCTGGAGAAATGGGTTGATGCAATATCACTTTAGATACAGCAAGATAACTAGACAGTACGAGCCTCGATCATGCGTAATTTTCTGGGCTATTTGGCTGCATATATAGCAGAGATATCATCTGAGATTTGTGAACGTGTATCATGTATATGCAATATATATGCAGACCCCGGTTATTATGTGAGTGAGCTTATTGTGTAAGTGTGTGAGTGGACGAGTGAGATTAAAAGTTGAGAAATTTAATGGTTGAAAAAATGTCACGTCATTTAATGAAAACCGGGTATGTTTCGCGGGTCGAATTAGTGGGTCGGGTTCATTAAATGACGTGACATTTTTTCAGTCATTAGATTTCTCAACTTCTAATCTCACCCGTCTACTCACACACTCGCACAATAACCTCACTCACACAATAACTTTTGCCTATATATATGCATGTTCTTGAGCCGGAGGCTCGAGTAACATCAGGCTTTAGCAATAAAACGAGATGAGACATTCACAAAGTCGATAAACAGGGGACTGTGAAACTCACCTAAAGTATCGTTTACGTAGAAGGGGGCACTTTTGAGAGCCCAGTCACTGTAGGTAAAGTTGAAGCGCCAGTCCGAACCCCCAACAAGGATCTTCCTGGGGCTTTCATGAGTATATTTGGGTTGATGGTAGCTATACTTTGGGCGATGAGAGCCGCCTTTGTAAGGCCAATTGTTGTTAGGGCCAAACTGCCAGTCTTTGTTGGCCATACTAACTGCCAACATGGAAGTAGTCAGGATCAGGATGACTCCCTGTGCAAAAGTGAAACCAGCCATATCTGATATCTTCTATCGCAGAGAACCTGATCAAACGAAGATGGTGATACTAAAGGAAAGATTACAAAAGAAGATGTTGGCTTCGATAGGATCGATGAGTTAATGGGGGTATTTAAAGGAGAGATGGTGGGAGAGAAAAACAAGCAAGAGCAGTGCTAAACGCCCAAATTGACCATTTTCCCAAGAAAATGTGAAGCTCGATTCCTTATTAAATACACAGTATCAATTTCCACGACTCAGTCCCCTTCACTTGGACCCTCTTTTTCATGTTGCACTTACACCTGCCATTGCCATCCCTACTGTAGAGCTAGCACCCCAAAAATTATATTGAGAAATATCCAAGTAGCTGCAAATCTGCAATGGGTTGGTGACAGTGGAATAAGATCCAACTTTTCAACCCAACCGGATCAAGCGCAACGGCAAGAGTGCCTCATCATGTTTTTAAGGTATGAAGTTGACTACACCGAATCAAGAACTGAATGAGGGTGGAAACGGAAATTCGAAACGGGTGGGCCTTTAACTGAATTAGGGTTGACAAACGCGGCTCATAAGAACTACGGTCTAATAACTTATTATACATTGGCTGACGTGATGATGATGTTCTATTAGCGTAATATATTTGTTCACTTGATTTTTTGCCTTTTTAACTATTTGATTAGTATTGTACTGAACGTTTTCGGAAATTTATAGACCAAGTTCTCTGAGCCCAACCCACGATATTTAGGTGGGTTCGGGTGAGATTACAAGTTCCGCTGAGCCGAGTGGGCTCAATAATCCGAGTTCGAGGTTGGTGATTAAAAGTTTAGTTCAGCCCAGCCGGCCCGGAACAAGTAACCACCCAAGTCCCGACTAGTAGCAACATCTACTACATGTCGTCCAAAGAGCCTGCACTACAAGTGGGCCAGGGTTACTGTGTGAGTTGAAGATGGTGTGAGTGGTGAGATTACACGGTGAGGATCTCGTGAGCTTCATCGGACGACCGAGCTTAGGCCAGCGCATTAATGAGGCTATGACCCGAACGAAACCCGCAACCCGCAAATCTTCACACGCGGTCTCTGCCCCCAATTTCAACCTTCGTCTTCGTCTTCGACTCCACCCCCCAATTTCAAATCGCCTCTCGCCCTAGCAGAGCTCCTCCAAATCGGCTCGCCGTCAAGAAATTCACTAAGCTCGCTTGGCCTGATCCAAAGCAGTTCGCCGTAACTACTCATTTCCTTAATGATTTGAACTCTCCAGTTTTACCGTTTTGTTCTTCAATTTTTTCTTCGTAGGGGTTTCCAATTTTGGACCGCTCTGTTTAATTAATGTTGCTATTCTACTTTGATTTTAATTTCAGGAGGAAGCTTCAGGGGTCGGGAAGCTGCGGCATAAAAGGCTCGCAAATTTGATTGGGTATTGCTGTGACGGTGATGAGAGGCTGCTTGTTGCGGAGTACATGCCCAATGATACCCTTGCCAAACATCTCTTTCACTGTATGGTCCCGCTATTTCTGGCTTCTAAATTTCACACTAATTCTTTCGGTAGGTAGTTTAATTTTAGGCATTCTTTTTTTGCTTTAGTTCTTAGGGGCAATCGTTTTATGTGATATTAACTAGCTTTGGACTATTTGGTGGCATATTAGTGAGATGCATGAAGGATAGACTCTTGGGGACCAGCCTTCGGAGTAGAGTTTGAGTTCCACTGCATTTGAAAAATTTGCCTGGATGAGAGGTTTTCCTTTATTAATTTGTCCAGGGATTTGTTGAGACAGTAGTGCGTGTGAAATTGATTATATATTTGCCATTTTGTCAATCTTAATTAATTATATATTTTCCTTATGTTTCCATGTATGTTCGTACCCTTTCTTTTTCCGAAAGATATTCATTCAAGAAACTGAAATTGGTTAAAAAAGTATAACAGACATCGTTCTGCCATTTTGTCAATCTTTTTTTTTTTCTCTGATCTGCCAGTTTGTCAATCTCATTTTAGTTCAATGACGTAATCTTCCTCCATAGCATTGGATATTTTGCTGAAAATTCTTTTTTTTCCCTAAAATTGTTAACAAATTCCTCCCTTAACAAAACCTGCCTAAAGTTTGACGATGTAATTACTACTTCTTTGGCAGGGAAAATCAGACAATTGAGTGGGCTATGCGTTTAAGGGTTGCTCTGTACATTGCTGAAGCATTAGATTATTGTAGTACAGAAGGCCGTCCGCTGTACCGTGATTTGAACGCATACAGGGTTCTCTTTGATGAGGTGCTGTGACTAGGATTCAAAGAGTATTTGTTATGTAAATGTTTTTTTGTTGTTATTATTGTACTGAGAGGCACATTCCATAATAGAACGATTTCCGTCAAAGTTCGAATATGTAACGCACGTCAGGTGCTCGGTGGAATGCTCGATGGGTTTATTGTTTCGCGATCAGTAATATACACCTTTTGCTTTCCAACTGTTTTTGTCGTGAATGATTTGCATTTTGCGTGTGCCCGGGGGCACAGATATTTTGAACTTGCAGCCATATGTGATGTGGATACTCCCAGCTATAGTAGGACACTTTATTGTTCAGATATTCATCTCTAGAACTTATAGCTTATTTCTCGGTTTCATCATTGAGACATTTTCTATGCCTTGTTCTTGTTCTTAAATGAGAATAAGCATAACATGTATATAAAAAATCAAATCTGTGTCATGGTATCCAAAATTTTCAGGAATGGCTTGATGTCATTTGACCCTTTTGGAAGGTGTAAGATCACTGGTGCACAAGAGTGTGGCAAACTGAAATGCCGGTATAAGAGCTTGAACTCCAAGAGAATCATGTACAATATAAAAGTCTCTCGGTATACAACAATACATTACATTGACCTTACAACAATACATTTCATTAAAATTTGGCTTCTCATCTGCCTGTATCATTTCTATTTTCTCAGTTGGTACATAAACCTTGCTTCCCAGACCTTTTCCGGAACTTGCTAAGGATCCCAAATTAATAGCAGGACTAGTAAGAGACAAAACATCAGAACCCAAATTCGGTTTCTCAGCTGCTGCCACAGTCTTATGCTGATAAAAAACCACTATTACGGCCATATTGTGGTTGAGAGAACCAGAATCCTGTAAGGTTCGGATGCCAAACACTTAAAATCTATTTTAATGTACGCCTAAGTAGATGGTAACCCATGATGCACAAGGGCTCCCATCAAGCTTCGATCACTGGATTGCATCATTGGAGATTGAGTTGTGTTCCATCCTAAACCTTAACAAGACCTCTTAAAATCCTGATAGAGGAGGAAAGGTACTCAAACAAGGCTACAGAAGCCAGTAAAAAATTAGAAGGAATGTTAGCAAATTATACAATAATCCATACCAATTTCAGATAACTCCTCAAAATTTTGCCAAAATGCGTCAGAAGCTTTGATAAAGCTACCATACGCTGTATATGTCCACTAATACAGTAGAGAATAACAGCATAAATGGAAAACTCAGGCTTTACGACTAAAATTGGAGGAATTTCCTTACCGTTCCTAGAAACAGAGAAAATAGATTAAAACGAATTGAAAAATGAGAGGAGAAGAAGAACCTGAGGGCTCGCTTTCTTCCCCAGATCTGAGAACACAGGGAGAACGGAGGTGCTTTCTTCGTCACTCGTCGAAATTTGAGGGGAAAGGGCGAAATTTGGGGGAAGGATTCGGGGAGGAGTCGAGTTGTGTGAGATGGAGTCGGGTTGAAGGGTGTGCGGGTCGGGCAGGAACGACGGGTCATCTCATTAATGTGCTGGCGAAAATCCGTCCGTCCAATGTAACTCATTTCATCCCCACCGTGTACTCACTCGACTCACACGACACTAAACTCACACTATAACCCACGCCCTACAAGTGAAGTGGCTTATCCCCCGGATCCCCACAAGTCGTTTTGAATCTCTCTCCCTGTTTCTCATTAACACCTGCTAATCAGTCATTAACTCCTCCTTGACAGTATCGTACCGGGAAAAGATTGGGTCCAAAGAGTACGGATCCAAAGTTGTTCATAGAAGGCCGAGATTTCTTCCTCCAAATTTAAGGGACATGGACGAGCGACATAGGTTAATGAATTTGAGCTCGCTTTCAGCTCCGCTTGGCCCAGCTCGAGGCTGGCTTGGACAACTGTATGCATGCGGGTGCATGTATGGCCACATAGGTGCATGCATTTGCCCGCGCAGTACTGTGCTCCAAGTCCGAGGCATATATATATAATATATAGGTAGCTTGAGCTGTACTATTTGGCCCTCTTCTGCATGCTCTCCGTTTGGAGAATAAAGTCGGATAAGTTGCGCTGGGGACGCAGAAAGTTGCCATGACATAAAATTGATGATCACTAACAAAGAGTTTGTTCCCTCTAGTGGACTTCAGAGATAATACAATTATATGCAGAAGTGAGATAGACATGGACGTAATTAGTACACTAAATTACTATTTGTTCTTTAATCGAGCTATAAACGACGTCATGTAGATATTTTGTTAGCTACTGGGATATCCCTGATTGTCTAATTCCATAATACTTGCTAAACCCCAAATGAAAAAGACAAAGTCAGCTCTAATTACCAGAGCATGGGAAAGAGTATGTTAAAAAAATTCATTAGGCTACTCATATATTATGTATAATGCTTGTCGTTTAGTACGCTACCCACTATACCAACTGCTCCATAACACAGTCTACCTAATACATTAACACTGCATATATAAAAACCCTCCACATGGCGCCCTTATTGCATGGATCCACGTTTCCTTAATTATATATCATGACCTTTAAGTAATAATTAATTCACTATAACAATTTGATGAGCATATACAACGTCTATATATATATTGGTTAATTTGCTTTGCTTGAGGAGTGGTGAGAGTTTTTTCTTTCTCTTGTGAAAAAAAATGGCAAACGATCTCCGGACGGATTCTTCAGACTACCGAATTGAGCTTCTATCTCCTCCACCGGCGGGCCAGGCTATTACTGCACCAACACCGCCGTGGCAGCTCAACATGGATGGGATACAGTTGCCAGAGAGACGGGCGAATTTTGGTTTCGGTTGTGGACAACTTCTACAGGCATATCGTATAAGCTCTTCTTGTTTTGTTTTAATTACACCCTTTTTACTATTATATATATATCTGCTAAGATGAGTTAAATTGCAATAAATTAAGCTTTTCGTCTCCCTCTGTTATTTTGTTAGGGAGGGAAAGAAAACTGGCAGCGTTTTACAAGAGGCAGGAGGAGATCCTCGAAGGATTCAATGAAGTTGACTCATTTACTGAGTTGGGCAAGTTGCCTGGAAGGTCTAGTACTGAGGTTTGTTTACCCTATTCTATGTTCTTCCACACTTTTAAGATAATCATTCTCTGCAAACTTGTTTCAAGTATGTGTGATGAAAGATCTACCGTAGGCAAAATCAATTTTGTACTCTTGTTATCAAAACGACAATTTGAGTCTTTTATCTTTTGAAAATTATCTTGTAGGATTATTTTGGTCATTTTACATGCTTTTCTGTCTAACTTAACGTTTGATTTATACGATGTTTGCTAAATTAAAATTTTACTTTTATCAAACACATTTCAAAAATTTACTTTTACTTTTATCACTCATTCACCAATTCTAATACTACCTCTTTTTTAACATCAACACAAAATTTTACTAAGGGCTTGTTCGGTTTACCTGTATTCTCAGGATTTTTTGAATCCTGAGAATACACAAACCGAACATGTTTTTTAACATCACATAAAAATAACTACTGCACGCATACCAATAAAGTTAACATTACCTAAAAATTTTCAAAACACAAAAAATCCTCAAAATACTTCATTACTGAACAGACTCTAAAATTTTGAAAACAAACACCATTAGACGGGGTGTACATATATTGATGATTTTCAAAAGATAAAAAAATCCAAATCCCTGTATTAATAATAGCAAGTACAAAATTAATTTTGTCCCATAAATACGGGACTAAGTATGATTTTTTTTTCTATACTTAGAAAAGCGAAAACGAAAGAATTGAATGAAATGACGCTGAATCGATCCTGTACTTGTTGGGGGTTCGAATGGTTTTTTAGAAGGTCTCTAGCTCTCATCAATTTGTGTACGAACTTGTTGCATTCAGGATGAGATGGAGCAAGTTGCTAGGAGCGAGAGGCTCGCAATACATGCATCTAACGTAGCCAACATGGTGATTTTCATAGCAAAAGTGTTTGCTTCGAGTCAGAGCAGATCACTGGCAGTGATAGCTTCCACCTTAGACTCCTTTTTGGATCTTCTATCGGGTTTTATCCTCTGGTTTACCTCTAATGCTATGAGAAAGCCCAATAAATATAGCTATCCTATTGGAAAGAGCCGAATGCAACCTGTGGTAAGCCTTTCTAATTATTTAAGAAAATATTCATAAGTTGACATTGTTTTTTATATGGTACACCGCACGTCCGTTGTAAAACCTCGCAAACCTTTTATGATCAATATTGACATGTTCTCTTTTTCATCAGAAAAATGATTAATAAAAGAACATGTCGTTAATTAGTACATTCAATTAATAACGTAGAGATCGGAACTTCTTCATTGTCTGATATTTTTGCTCAAATGCACTACTTGACAGGGAATTGTCGTTTTTTCATCAGTAATGGCAACCTTGGGATTACAAATAATGTTCGAAGCAGCTCGTGAACTTATTTCTAAGGTATGCGTCAAAATCTATACATGATCGCTCAGTTAAACTCAATACATGATCAATGGTAATTTAGGTTCAAATTTTCGAATTGGGTTCAGATACGCCGGCCGATTCAAGGACGGTGCATTAGGGGCCGGCAGGGTCATGGCCCCCTAGGTCTCCAAAAGTCATTAAAGATTTTTTTTTTCTTTATTCCGATTCAATCTTGATTTTGTTCCTATCTCATTCCAAGTATGTCCGAATCCAATAGACAAGAGTGTCGTCTCCTATATATCATTCTTGATATTTTTGTTCTATCAAAACTCATTATCTTTTTTCAACGTACGTTAACTTTATGCAGACTAAGCCTGAAACGGACACAATGAAAGAAAGATGGATGATAGGGATCATGGTCTCAGTCACAGTCGCAAAATTTATGCTCATGGTATACTGTCGGAGGTTCAAAAACGAAATTGTTAGGGCATACGCTCAAGATCATTTATTCGACGTAATCACCAACTCAATCGGTCTAGCAACTGCAGTTCTGGCCATCAGATTCTACTGGTGGCTTGATCCCACCGGTGCCATCATTGTAAGTTCTTGATCTCAATCGTTAATTTCTCAAACCTGTCCCGGATGATCTGATTAATTAATTAGTATTAATCGAACCCTCGATCGAAATCATACTGCAGATTGCTATATATACAGTGGGTAACTGGGCAAAGACTGTCTTGGAGAACGTAAGGTCCTTAATTGGTAGGACAGCCCCGCCAGAGTATTTGGCAAAACTAACATATCTCATCTGGAACCACCACAAGGAGATCAAGCATATTGACACAGTTAGGGCGTACACATTTGGCTGCGACTACTTTGTTGAGGTCGACATAGTATTGCCGGAGGACATGTCTCTCGGTCAGGCACATAATATTGGGGAGACTCTCCAAGAGAAGCTCGAACAACTCCCCGAAGTTGAGCGAGCATTTGTTCATGTGGATTTTGAGACGACTCATAAGCCAGAGCACAGGGAAAAGGTGCCATAACAAGTACAAGAAAAACCACATTATTCTGGGCGTGCTAGTTTCACTGCGCAGGGGTGGTGGGTCGGGCAAATTTCATGGCCCATTGGGATCCGCTATGGGTATGGCTTTTCCTTCCACCTATACGATTCAATAATTGGGAAAATCATGCACGGAGAGATGCATTCCGTTCTTTCTATCTAATTTGTGTGGGAAAGATAGATTATATATGTTCAGGATATAAATTAGTGGTGGTACTCGTAAGTTAACTCGAACATCCGGTTAAAAAAAATACATATTAAATATTATAATGTCAAGAATCACCGCTACGCTCAGAAGTTAATGATGTCAAAACCTTGCTTACGTAGAGGCTGAAATTTTATTCAGAAAATATTAAATAATATAGTATTTATAATACTGTGTCAATATTTCTTTAAATTATACTGTATAATTTCGTATAAATGGTAAAGATAGTTGGATAGCACTAGGCTCAGGCTGCCCTCTAAACATCTTGTGCACACGTGTCCAGTGTCCTCCAGCATGAGTCACAGACTTTGTAACAATTCCCTGACCAACACGAAGCAGGCAACATTGTACAAAATTATTCATCCATATCTATAACTTCTCTTAGGTCTGACGTGGCAAACGTTAAACACGCGCGCGTCTGTATATTACCACTTCCTTTTTATTAGTTTTAGCCCACAGATTTGCTAGGAAATTTCGACGTAATTTCCGAGATATCATCGACTCGGCTAGTTCATGAGATAAAAATACTGATCCGGGCCGACATGAATTCAGAAAAATAAAAATAAAAATAAAAATTAAAGAAATATCCGGGCCGACATGGAAGCGTAAAGTTGGTGCATCACATGAATCTCCGTATACGCAACGCAACATATCGCAGGGACGCGGAATAGTCTGCATTAAGTTGGATTAGAATAGTAATCTCATGTCAGATGTAAAGGCAAGCTTTTGGCTAAGCGAATTCGAGACGTTTGAGATCTAAAACTTGTGTGCCTCGAAATTTTGTGCTCTAATAAAATTATTTATCTTTCTATTAATTTATTATTTTTTACGTTAAATAAATATAAACAATTTATTAAAATCAACTATGTTTTCACTTTTTCAACAATTCTAATACCTCAAAATTTTTACCACTCTAAAATTTTAACAATCAAAAGTTTGTTGCTTCTTCCATTCCAATCTACAGTATGTCCTCATTCTTACTTCCTCAATCAATTTGCAAAAATATTGATTCTCTTCTCCGCAAATTTTGGTGGGTTTACAAGTTGGATGACCTTTGATATTGTTGTTCGATCCTCTTTCTATGGGTGCGGCTATTTTCTTCCATTCCAATGGTAATATTCTTCGGGCTTGGATATGGCGTTTCAAGACTATAGAGATCCTTTAATTGGTGAAGCAACAGCAGCTCATCTGGCATTGTTCTAAAACGGCTGATTTGAAATGGTCGAGTTTACTATTTCAAGGCGACTCTACATTAGTCATGGAATGTATTATCCTTACTCAGCTTCAAGGTTCTTTCGCCAGCAAGTTTTTCCCGTGGAAGATTGCCTCTCCCTCTTAGTCTCTATCATTTTCTTCTCTCTATCCCTTTATTTTTTTTACTAAGATTCTCTGAGTGGACAACTTGGATGCTCACTCATTAGCAGCCTGAGCGACTGCCCACTCCTTCATTGGAGATGTTCCTAATTTCTTTCTTCTCAATCGCGGTCTGTGGAAGTTCAATGGTGTCAAACTGCCCTATCTTTCTTTTGTTTTGTTTTATGTTTTCTTCCTTTCAATTTTTTTCCTTTTGCTTTTATGGTGTGGTGTTGTATCGTCTTTTTAATATATAATATCTCTCGTTTAACAAAAAAAAAAAAGAATAGTAATCTCATGTCTGACGTGTATCATGCAATTTGAAAGACATAAATACAATATACGTACTAATAAATTTTAGAGATATGAACCTTATAATAATGTCTATATATTATGTTTCTCTCTTCAAATTATATCGAGATAGAAAATTATAGAAGATTGAGAGAGATAAACACAATTCGTGTACCTTACACTATTTAATATTATTCATGTAAAATTTGAAACAACATAAACCTTATAATAAAGTCTATCTAGCGTGTCTATCTTTCTCTAAACCATGTAATATCTTGTCCATATTATTATATAATATTGTTTATGTAAAATTTTGAACGGTGAATAAAGTCTATCTATTTTTTTGTACGATGCAATATCCTCTTTTGCTCTGAAATTTCGTCCTAAATTCCTAGAATTCTAAAAAAGATGCCCGCCCACAAGTGCATATAGTACGTAGGAGTAGCATGGGCCATGGGTATTTATGTCAGGCAAAGATTCTACGGAGACGAACATAGAAAGTGATATTAGGCGAGATGCCCACCCACAAGATGGACCCTTTTGGACTTTGGTTTCGGCTTTAACAAGTACGGATTTCCTAAGAAAAAGAACAAAAAACAAAGAAACAGAAAAGGCAAGCATTATCCAAGGGAGAAAAAGGGGGAACAATTAGTACGGCCGGTTGCTACCTGATCTTGAAATTATAATAAAAAAATTGGGTCGGAGGAACTACCCTATAAAGGTACAATTTTTTCCTATATTAAGGTAAATATTAAAAATATCGTAGAGAAATATACTATCAATTTCAATTAATAAATATTATAAGTGACACCCTTTTCTTTGGATGAAGACAACGAGGATTCAGTCCTCTTTCACTGCTGGCTTGAATTCTGCCTCTTGAAATTATCAGAACAGAATCAGAACATATTCTATAAATTTTGAAAAGTTTTGGGAACAGAACCTGACTATACAAATGGGATGGAGTGAGTCATAAGCACACGTGTTTCCGTGTCACTTTCTTCTGTCATTCACAGAAACAAGTGTACCTATGTTAATGGGTCAAGATGTCCCAGAATCTTACAGCATACTGGAATATATATGTGGAGTATGCACCGGGTAAATATCTAAAATTCTACCGACTAACGAGTATATATATATATGAGTGGAGTTTGTAGGACGAATAGACGTTTACACAGCTATTTGACAGAACTAAGGAAGGTTGTTGATAACTCTAGGGAAAAAGGAGGATTGTTATAAAACTTGGCAACAAGGCCGAAGGGTTCTCGGCGCTTTTTGTGGTAAAGGACTATACTTTCATCCAACCTAAAGAGCTGACCATAGCAGGGTGAAAAAGCCTGTGCCTTTTTGCGTGCGTGAGAGAGGGGGGAGACGAAAACATCATGGAAGAGAGTAGGAAAGGAGGCGTCCAGGAAACTGGCGAGAGCAGAAAGGAGCCTCTTCTTTCAATGGACGGTGAGTCGGCGTCAGGGAACGAGGCGTCCTCGTGGAGACTAGATCTGCAGACGTTCCCGGCTCTGCCCGAGAGACCAGGAGGCGATCAAGGTTCCTTCACTCTCCGCCGCTTTCTTTGCACCCCAAGTAAGCCGCCTTCTTTAGTTTTATCTGTATGAAATTTGTATGCATTCAGAAACTCATCTGCTACAGATATGTGAAAAATATATTGTTTGTGAAAATATTGGAAAAGTATATATTGTTTAATCTGTATATTCGTATGGGAAGGAATGGAAATCGTGTTTTTCCTATTCCATTCTTTATTTGGCAAGATTCATTCTCGCCTAAAGGGCTTACCAAATAAAAGACAGGTGTTCTTTGTTTAATCCCACTTGATTTTTCTTATTTGAAAACAAATTCCATATAAATTGATATAATCTCGTCACCCTCGAGGGGAAAGCTTGTGGTTAGGAGTTATCTCCTCCTTGGGGCCACCCTCGAGGGGAAAGCTTGTGGTTAGGAGTTACCTTCTTTCTTGGGGCTGGACGTACTAAGTTCGAGTCTGAAGGGGGTGAGATGAATTTTTCTTGCTGCTGATCGAGTTTTTGACTTATCTATTCCTGCGGTGTGAGGTCAGTCCAGTGGGTTGTTATTTGTACTTCAGAGTTGTACCAAACGGGTCCGGCTTTGGAGATTTTCACGTTATAAAAAAAAAAGAAATTGACATTTTAGTCCTTAAGTTTTACACCTTTTTATGTTTTAGTCATTGGGTTTCAAATTTCAAATCTAAAGCCCTTGAGTTTACATTTTTTTACAAAATGGTCCTTCCGTCATGGATCCGTTATCACAGTTTAGTCCTTAAATTTTACGTCGTTTTATTTTTTAGTCTTTAGATTTAATTTTTTAAATTTTAGTAATTCAGTTTACATTTTTTGACTAAATGGTTCTTCCATCAATAATTACTGTTCAAATTTTGAAATACAAATTTTGGCCTTGAATATAGAATAATATGTTATTTTTAGTTTTGACAATCTTAATAACACATTTAATAGGACTAAAAAAATTCAAAATTCAATTTAAATCCTCAAAAATCTACAATTTTCATTAAAGTTCTATCTCTTGAATAGTAAAAAGTTATAAAGTTAAAAATATATTTATTTTTAAAAAAAATAAAGAGTGTTTTCTTCTCTTTTAGTATTTTCAAATTCTTTCTTGTCTATATATACTTTGTATTATCTCTACAATGTCTAGTGTCTGCATACTCAATTTTTAACAACTATAATATTTTTGTATATTATTTAAATTTTTTATATAAACACAATTAAAATATTTTTGAATGTTATTTACTTTTTTATATAAATATAATTAAAATTATGAAAAATATTTTCAATTTTTTTTACTTAAGAATATATAAGACGCATTTATTTAATTTTTTTATATAAACACAATTAAAATATTTTTGAATGTTATTTACTTTTTTATATAAATATAATTAAAATTCTGAAAAATATTTTCAATTTTTTTTACTTAAAAATATATAAGACGCATTTATAGTTGTTAAAAATTGAGGTTGCAGACACTAGACATTGTAGAGATAATACAAAGTATATATAGACAAGAAAAAATTTGAAAATACTAAAAGAGGAGAAAACACTCATATTCTCTTTTTTAAAAAAAAAATAAATATATTTTTAACTTTTAGAACTTTTTAATATTCAAGAGATAAAAGTTTTAATGAAAATGGTAGATTTTTGAGGATTTAAATTGAATTTTGAATTTTTTTACTCCTATTAATGTGTTATTAAAATTGTCAAAACTAAAAAATAACATGTTATTATTTAATATTCAAGGTCAAAATTTGAACAGTAATTCTTGATAGAAGGACCATTTAGTTAAAAAATATAAACTGAAGGACTAAAATTTTTAAAAATTAAACCTAAGGAATAAAAAATAAAACAACGTAAAACTTAAGGACTAAACTATCAATTTCTATTACCACATCAGCTGCTGAGTTGTCAGTTGATGTGACCCTTTCGTTAGGAAAACATACGGATCCTTGATGGAAGGTTTATTTTGTAAAAAAATGTAAATTCAATTGTTTTAGATTTAAAACTAAGAACTAAAACGTAAAAGAGTGAAAACCTAAAAAAAAATTGATATAATTTCGTCTCGATAGCTGAGTCGACTCGACCGAGTTGGTTTGTTGATTTCTGCCGGTGGACCATGGGCTATTGGCCCTGTGGCTTTGCAAACCTTCACGCGTGACTTGGATAGGACTTGGGAGCATATTCATACGTTGGGACTTGGGGGGATTTCGGTACTGATTCTCTTTGGCTGTGGTGGGGACAATCCACTCTAAACAGGCTCACGCTGCATATTGGGCCATTGTTGCAACTTCTGGAATGCCACTTTTGGTTTCCTGTAAACAAAAGCAAATGCAGAACTTTTTGAAAAGTGGATTGTGACAGGGGAAACCATATTGGGAAACAGAATATATGAATAGGACCATCCAAGTGTTATAAGAAACAAGATACACGCACTTAGGTAATACATAAGTTAAACACGCGCGCATCACGATCACGCATATGTATGTGTATGTTATTCGTGGTGATGTTCATTTATCACTTTTTTTATAAGATTTTCATCTTATTTTTTTTTACAATCAAAACATCACAAACATACGTATTCTAATACAATATTTTTTTACATTTTTTACAAACATTAATCTCTATTAACAACTTCTGCACGCATGTTAATTCAATTTTAACATCACATAAATATTCCGTGTAAAAGTTGTTGGATTTTGTGAAAAGTTATTGACTTTTGTATTTGTGAAAATGTATTGAAATTTATAACAAATAAGCATGTTGGGGAGATTGATTTCGAAACAATATAAGCATCAAGTTTTTGATTTCTTGAGGAAAAAAATGCAGTGACCATAGGATGGGTACCTTTTATTCATACGCTATTTAAATTGACCTTACGTTTCTAAGCAAAACCCCTTTCGAAAGCATAAATTTTAAGCTGGAAGCATGTTTCTTGCATTTGTAGGAGGCCAGTGGTATTTCTGCAAATAACCTCTGTTTTTTTGTGAGGCAGTATTTGTCGTTTCAACTGCATTAAACTAGTCAAGTTTAAGAGGGAAGCTAGAGATAAGCATTGGGAGGGGAGGGGACTAGTCCTCTGCTTGTAGGTAATGCCTCCACAGATTGCTGTAAGAGACCAAACCACAGACCCTCCGTCATGGTTTTGGAACTTCAAATTAGACTGATTTATATGACTACAGACAGCATTTCAATGACCCATCTGATGAAAGCGACAAATGTTGCTTAGACTGGGGGAGTGCAATGTGGCCTAAAGGAGATCCATATGGACTCTGTTCAGGAAAAATATCCATGATGTTGTGGGAGCCAATATCTCATGAATACCTAACATAGCTATCTGAGTTAGATGAAGCAACTTTTGCAATTGTACATCCTTCAGTATAGCTGGAATGGAGATTGATTTCTATGAAATGCGATGCTTTCAGTGAGAAATTTGAGAATTTCTCAGGAATCCATTGATAGTTACTTTGTCAGGTTCTAGGGGCCTACTCTTCGTTTTTTATGCTCCTGCAAATATGATCCTGAAATCAGATCTTTGCAAGCTGATTGTTTAACATTGCCCAGAAGTCAGGTCAATACAACTTTGTGATGTGTTCTACAACAGCCACTCCTGAATAAGCAGATAGAGAAAAAGGAATACGGCTAAACTTTTGCCTTTGCAGTATGAATATTGTGCTCTTCCATTTAGCAACTAGGTTATTGTATGTTGCACTTGTTTTACGCTCCCTTGTGATCATCCAGAAAGAAAATGACTATGGATAACCTGACTATCTTAAAGTTCCTATAAGAAAATTCACACGTAAAAGTTGGAAACTTGTATTCTTGAACGCAGGGAAACAATGCAAGGTTGCTGATTATTACAAGAAACAAGAAAGGCTCCTTGAAGGGTTTAGTGAGATGGAGACCATGGCCGAACATGGTTTTGCGCCTGGGAGTCTAACAGAGGTTGTTTCTTTTTTTTTTCTCTTTCTTTTTCTTTTAATATAAACTCTCTTCATATAAGTCTTAACGGTGTTTGGTGGGATTGAGTTTTCGTTCTTTTTCGTTTTGATGATTTCAAATGCATGTTTGTTATAATGGTGCTTACAGGCAACCTAAGAAATAAAAGAGGCAGGTAAGATCCTAATTAAGTTGCAGAAATAATAATATCGAGTGAAAACTATTTCTGTTAATGTTTTGTTTTGATGAACCTGGTTCAGAAAGTTCAAGCTCACCTCCAATTCTGTCTTATATCCCTTGAAGCCCCAAAATATCTTCTTCTAGTAAAACAGCGACCAGTATATTCTATTGCTAACCTTGGCAAACGTTATTTTCAGGATGAGGTGAAGCAGCTTGCAAAGAGTGAGAAGATGGCGATCCGTGTATCAAATATAGCTAACTTGGTACTCTTTGTAGCAAAGGGTTATGCTTCTATTCAGAGCAAATCGTTGGCAGTTATTGCGTCAACCATGGATTCACTCTTAGATCTCTTGTCAGGGTTTATATTATGGTTCACTGCCCATTCCATGAAAAAACCAAACCAATATAACTATCCAATTGGAAAGAAACGGATGCAACCAGTGGTAAGTCCTCCAATCCAGTGAATTGTGCGTCTGCTTCTGTAGATACCTTGTGGTAACATAGAATTTTAGCTTCAGCATTCCTGCAATCCGCTGGATAACTTTTAGGCGCACAACACAGTATTGAACTCTGGCCAATACCGTAAATTCAACCAAATTCTCAAGAAAAGACTACTCGTTCAGCCTCCTCCTGCTTTGCTATTCTGATTCACTCGAATGCAGATTCCAGTATATTTTAAGTTTGTTTATGCTGATTATCAGAATATTGATGGATAAAAGCTTTCATCTTCAACTAAGGAAACATGCCAGCTTCCCAATACTGTCAAGATAACATGTTTTTCCTTTTTTGATTTCATCAATCCTTGTGATCTATGAGGGAAACTAAAATCCTGTGGCTATTTCCACCTTTGCGGGAATTGCTTCAACTATAACTTATTTGAAAGCTTTGGGAAAAAGCACTAAAGAAACACATAATGGTGTAATGTTGCAAGACATGAAATTAATGTAATTGAAAGCTGACAGAATTTATCAGGCCCATGCTATACACTTCTCATTTTGTTATCAAGATATTTGGCTTAAGAGTCTATTAGATATATAAATAACCAGTATTGGTATTGGAACGGTTTATTTAATGAGAAATGCCAGGAACCAGTGGCATTTTGCTTCTGAACATCAAGGTATGAATTCTAAAATGCACTGGGAATTTTATGGGAAACCGTCTTGGGGATAGGTAACATCAGTGGTAGACATAGTTTTCGAATATTGGTTTCAAGACTGCTTATGAGTCGTGGGAATGTCAACTCAAGGCCTGCTGATAATGAGACGATATGGCCAGTGCTGTGTTTGAACTTGATTTTTACCAGACTTCCTCTGATACAGAACAAATTTCTTATAATTTAGCTTGACTTTGCAGGGAATCATTGTTTTTGCATCAGTAATGGCAACTCTTGGATTACAAATACTGATCGAGGCTGGTCGACAACTCATGTCAAAGGTATGCAACTTTGATCTTGGGTACTCCAACCTACATAAAGAATGTAGCTAGCAGCTAGTGCAGTGAACGGGAACAAATATTACCAAAGTTGGAATTTAGAAGGGTTTGAAAATTAGCTCTGTTCGTAATTTGTTATCAGAGGTTAAGTGTGTCCTCAGGGATTGGTTGTTAGCGAAAAGGGGGAGTTTGGTTTTGAGTTACTACCAAATATACGAGTAGTATGAACAGTCCCAGTTGGTAGATGCAACTTTTTGGGAATGATTTTTCTGAACAGTCTTGATTTTTGTGGTTGGTTTAATGTAATTTTCATTTCCTGTATTGATTGCAGTCTGAACCAGAGAGGGATCCTGAGAAGGAGAAATGGATGATTGGGATAATGGTTTCCGTAACTGTTGTGAAGTTTGTGCTTATGGTCTATTGTCGAAGATTTAAGAACAAGATTGTTCGAGCCTATGCACAAGATCATTTTTTTGATGTTATAACTAATTCAATTGGTTTGGCAGCAGCTGTCCTGGCCATCCAATATTACTGGTGGATCGATCCTGCTGGAGCTATTTTAGTGAGTTCATAGGCAACTCATTTATTTGTTCTCTATCTTTTGTTTGTTGCTGCATTGTAGGTGATAGGGTTCAGCTACTCTGCAAAGTTTTTATTTTGCTCTCTTTTCCTCACTCATTGGAATCACTAACATTTGCATCTTGCATAAGAAAGATTGCACTTCCATTCTTAGGTCTGCCATCTTTTATGTGAAATGCCACTCAGTGCATTGACATGAAGAGGAATTTTAGTTTGCTCCTTGGAGTGAGAACTCAGTCTCAGTCTATCAGAGTATATGATGATTTCTTGAATTTGTGATGCAGATAGCATTATACACTATGGCTTCATGGACGAGGACAGTCATTGAGAACGTAGGATCACTCATTGGAAGAACAGCACCACCTGAATTTTTGGCAAAGCTAACGTATCTAATATGGAACCACGATGAGGATATCAAGCACATTGACACAGTTAGAGCATACACCTTTGGTTCCAATTATTTCGTGGAAGTTGACATAGTTTTGCCACAAGACATGCTTCTGAACAAAGCGCATAATATTGGTGAGGAATTGCAAGTGAAGCTTGAGAAACTCCCTGAGGTTGAGCGAGCTTTCGTGCATATAGATTTCGAATTTACTCATAGGCCTGAACATAAGACCACGGCGTAATTGAACTGATCGATGATGATGGTGGTAGTGATGATCTGATCGGGGCATCGGGCCTCTCACGCTCTCTCTCTGAAGAAGGGTTTTCTGATAAGTTGCCGCGTTAGATACAATGTGATACAATCTTGTTCTACAA
This sequence comes from Myrica gale, assembly GCA_963930655.1. Lineage (NCBI taxonomy): Eukaryota > Viridiplantae > Streptophyta > Magnoliopsida > Fagales > Myricaceae > Myrica > Myrica gale. Next base: position 19,934,716 of record OZ005617.1, on the reverse strand, counting down.
AAAACTTTCTATTTTACCTCTGATGGTTGAACATTCATGAGTTTTGCCTCGTGTATTTTATAGATAATAGCGTCGCTGGACAGTTGATCTTGTGCTAATCCTTGATGTGCAAGCGCCTTTTTTTTCGCTTCACTGCAATCTGAATAAAAAGTTTCCTTGTTTGATTCTGTACAAGGGTGTCTTCCAAGGGAAAATTCAAGGATGTTCTTCCCCCTCCCATTACGAACTTAGAAATCCGTACAACTAATCTAAAAGCAAAGTGGACCGACGAGATAAAATGTAGATTTGAATTCTTAACACCCTCGAAAAACCAACATCCAATACTTTTTTCACGTGTGAAAACTTGGGAGCAATTAAGTTGGTCATAAAAGTTGTTTTCTGCACCTTGGACCTCTTCGATCTCCTGTGGATCTTTTTTTGCCCTTCGATGGGGTTTGCTGACTCAGGATGTTGGTGTTTTATTTATCCGGCCACCGCTACTTCTGCTTGGATGAAGCATATAGTGGTTTCTCCGATTCTTTTTAGGTTCTTCCTTATAATTTTATTTTACATAAACTTTATGCTTATTCTTGTATTCTCGGTTTTAGAAATGAAACTTGATTTGGAAAAAAAATTTGATCATAAAAGAAAATCTATTCAAAGAAAACAACAGTTGTGTAGCTTCCCAACTTCTGAGTTCTTTCTTCTCGTGTATTCTGTACTGCTGGTGATTATTTTAAGTGTCCCACAAACAAAAAGCAAAAGGGAAAACAATGCACTACCCAATGGAGAACGTTAGCCTATTGCTAGAGGTAGGCTGACTCTTAAGCAACTATTGGAGTTGTTGCTAATCCCGATCCCTGTTTCTTCCCATAAAAATGTATGCCGTGTGATTTTGGTCATCGTTGCCTTCAAAGTAAATGCAGGAAAGCTACGTCGTTCGCTGATTTGAGCAGGTAACGAAAATCTCTGCTTCTTTCAATTCTCTATCCATATCTATCAGAGACGCTATAAATAAGCTATTGAATCCGATTGGTCTTTTCCTTTCCAGTTTCCACTCCTGTCTTTTCTTTCAATTATTGAATTTGTCAGCAAAGAGCAAAAATCACGACAAAAGGCAGTGAGATTATATCTAGCAGTTGCACTGGCTGGATTCCAATTTCTGTACTTAATTAATTGAGTGCATGGTTACGTCACCCTTCAGCACTTCTTTCAGAGGATGAGGCTTTGGTCTTCATGAATGAGAAAGTTCCCCCAAGGGGTTCTTAGCTCCACAATTCCGCAGGATTTGTATGAAAAGAGAAAGACATTTGCCTTTGTCAACTAGATGCCTTGCGAGCCATATACCCATCAATCTTATTTGCATGCATTTCCCCTGGACCTCTGCCATATGACAACGCTGCTTAGTGGGTTGACCATATAATATATTTGAGCATGCACTGGTGTTCAAAGTAGTATTTAATATGCTATAGATCAGTGTCTCAAGAATGATGACCTAACTTCTCATGCACAATGGTGTAGATATGGGAAATATAATAGTTAAATTTCTTTGTAGATAGCACTCACACTACTAATTGGTCATTTTAATTAATGTATAGACCTATAAGCTTAAACTTTCATACTCCATAACACAAGATTAATTACTCAAAACAAAGTAGCAACAAGGTTGACGATGGCAGAGGACTAAATGGATGTGGTTCTGGATTCGATTCTCTATGAGGATAGAATTGATGACTTAATTAGGAGACCGTGAACTGTGGGCTACCGCATCACAATTAATATATTCAAAGCTCTAAGCTGATGAGAATTGATGATTCCAGTTGTTTGGTTTGACGCGACAGATGAGCAATGGATCGATATAGGCTGATCAAAATCGAACCGTAAAATCGGATTGGATTTGCGGTCCGGCACATTTATTAATATAAATAAAAAATATTTTTATATATTTTTAATATAAATTATATATTTAAAAAGTTTAATTTGGACCGATCGGACGGGACCGGATCACTTATAAGTTATCCGGACCGAAAATCCGGTTTGCAACCCTAAAGAATAGACAAGATCAAGAGGGCCGATTTTTCTAAACCGTTATTTTTGGTAGCTGTGAAATCGTGAATCCATAGGGTGTGGGCGGATCCAATGAAGCCATTTTAAAATAAATAAATCTCACAAAAATGAATTATATTATATATAGTGCATCATCTTACCTCCTCTACCTTCTTGAAAAAGAAAAAGAAATGTGAGAAATATAGTCGTCTGTCACCTTATGCATTAGAGGAAAATTAATCTCAAGAAAAAAGTATTGACAAATTACATGATCACGTACGGAAATAATTAGTACAAGAATGCTATCAACTTTGCTAAGAGATGTTACTTCATTGATTGGGGAAGGTTTTGATCCTGAAATTCCAGTCCTAACAGATTTTAACAGGGTTTTGATGTTACCAACACATTAATAAATTTTATTAATGGTACATATTGCATTAAACAATATATTAATGACCTAATTTTTTGTTTTTATTTTTTTAATTACACTATTAATACATTAATATTTATTAAGAAAAAATACGCTTTTCACCCACTACTATCATAAGTTTTACACTTTACATTCTAAACTATCTCTTTCGAGATATTACAACATCTAACTATCAATCTTAAATACTTTACACCATCTGTTTAATTTTTAGACACTTTTGCATCATTGTTTAGTTTTTAAACATTTTTGCACTCTCTAACTATCAATGTTAGACACTTTACACCTTCTGTTCAATAATAATATTTTTGAGAATTTAATAAATTTACAATAATATCTTTAATTATGTAAAATGGATTAAAGATATTATCTTTATTTTAATTTAAAAATTTGACATAGAATAAAATATCTAATATTAATAGTTAAGGGTAAAAGTCATAACAATTAACGCATAATTCTTGGTTGTTAGCGAGTAATTGACCCTATTTATTAATATATTGACAGCATCCATGGCCTTTCGTAGGGCCGTAAGCGTGAAGAAAGAAACTTTTTCCTAGTTCATCCGTGGATATATACAAGAACACCCCCAACGAACTGGAATAAATCACGTGGCTGGTTTTTGCGTGAGTGGTCAGATGTGTGGCTAACTTTTGTTCATTGGCCAAAAGTACGCACGAATGTTGTACATTGGCCTACCCAGTGGGACAAGTAAGATACAAATAGATTCCTCTCCCTCCTTCCATCCTCCTAAGATAGTGGGTGGTTACATACTTTTGTAGTAGCCAGTAGTGGTCTGTACATATATAAAGAAAAGGACTTCGACCTGGCAAAAGAAGAGCAGGCCGATCGAGAGAAAGTTAATGGTGATGAAGAGTGGAGTTGGAAGTGATGAAACGAGTGGACGTTGCAGAAGGGAGACTCTTCTGCCACCAGAAGTCGAAACGGCCAAAGCTTCGAGCCAGACATCATCATGGAGACTCGATGTCAAGGAGTTCCGTCTTCCCCCGCAAAGCACAGAGGATCATAACCGTCATCATTGTCCGTCCACTTTCCGACGCCTCCTCCGAACTGCAAGTAAGCGTTTTTTTTTGTTCTTCATCGACTGCGTTACATGGTGTTGAGGTAACAGTGGTAACTAATCTTTCTTTTAAGATAGGTAAAGGAAGTCTTGTTGATTTATGGAAGAACCTAATCCTTCCTTCATAATAAGGGTTTTTTAATAATAAAAAGGATTAATGGCCAAAATAGTCCCTGAGTTTTATACCCTTTATCGATTTGGTTCCTGAGTTTTCATTTTGGTCACATAAGTCTTAAGGTTATCCTAATTTATTGATTTGGTCATTCCGTCTCCTCCGTGCACAGTCAGTTAACGGTGGACCACGTCACCACCAAAAAAATCGCGACACGTGTATGTTTTTTTTTTTTTTAAATCACAGTTCACCTGGAATATTCGTAAAAAAAAAATCCGAACGGGGGAGACCCCATTCGCGCGACAAAGGGAGCCCAGATCTGGGCTCCCGTCATCGGCGTGGGCATCTCCACCCTGAGTGGTGGCCGGGAGCCACCCACCCCGGCGACCGGGAGCCCAGATCTGGGCTCCCTCGTGGTGGTGGGGCGAGAGGGAGTGACTCCCTCGCGCGGTGGGGACCCTGGCAAGCCCTCGCTGGGGCAGCTTGCGCCGCGAGGGGTGGCCGCAAGCCACCCCTCGCGGTGAAGCCGCCCACGCCGGCGAAGGGGAGCCCAGATCTGGGCTCCCTTTGTCGCTCGAATGGGGGTCTCCTCCGTTTGGATTTTTTTTTACAAATATTCCAGTTGGACAGTGATTTTTTTTTAAAAAAAAAAAAAAACATACACGTGTCGCGATTTTATTGGTGGTGACGTGACCCACCGTTAGCTGACTGTGCACGGAGGAGACAGAATTGGACGGAAGGACCCAGGGACCAAATCGATAATGGGTATAAAACTCAGGGACTATTTTGGTCATTAACCTTAATAAAAAATATAGTAAACACTAACCTTGTGGCCCAGGGAGCTCGCCATTGGAACAATCTCTTTGAAATCCAAGATAACCTATCCCTGATCAAAGAATGTGGAGAATGGAACTTGCAGTACCATATATTATACCATATTCGTTCATAGCAGAACCCACAGGCGGAGGGAGGGGGGCGAACCGGGGCCATTGCCCCGGTTGGCTCCCCCCAAAAATTTTTTTTACATGTCTTTTTTTATTTTTTATTTATTTTTATTAGGTTTGCCCCCCTTGGCCAAATAAAAATTATGCTTGCCTACCTAGATTGATCAGCCTGCCCCCCTTAAAACCTAAGCAGCCCAATACCTCAAAATCAAATTTAAAGAATAAGCAGAGAGATATTTATTTATGTCAAAACTTGAAATCCTACATTAACTTGTCGACGTTGTCGTGAATTTTGCGACGAATATTTCATATACTTCTCCTGAGTCTTGATAATCGTTGTGTGTTGTTATCATTGAAATAGATGTTTTCACTATTCTAGTACTGTTTTTTTTGTTCTTTTGCCTTTTATGTTGGACTTGGTTGAGAATTTGGATATCGCAAATACTGAGAAAGGGGGTGGTGTGCTCTTGTTGGATAAGTGATAATTCAATTATTCAAGTGTGCTGCGTGTCCATCTTTACTTACTAGAGAATCATTGGTTATATTATTTTATTGTCACTATCATCATCTAATTTTACATGTCTGACTTCTCCACAATTTATGAAAATCCAAAGTTGAAGTAAGACTCATTTTCATCTTTCTTTTGTTTGTTTAGGTCTGATTTTTCATAACCCATGAGATTAACTTGTTTTTAATTGTCTTTCTCTAAAGGTGGAACTTCTTTTCCATTGTAATTTGTGACGTTTGGATCAAGTTATAAATCTATTTCTTCAAAAATTTAGCCATTAATTTAGCCAGGTAATGGGCACTTTGAACTACGATTTTTCTGTTTTCTCATTTTGTAAGGCGAGTAGAATAGTTATTTGGATGTTAAAATTGAACTTTTTGTCCAAATTTTTTATTCTATTATCATTTACCAAGTATGTATTTCCTCCTTGCAATTTCGGGTTATTTTATTGTTGATAGAGATTCCACTCTTGAGAAGTCTGTGTTCAATAGTACTGTCACACTAAAAAAAATTATAGCAAGGGTGAGAAGTATTTTTATGCCATTGGAACCTGGATTCTTTTTGAACTTTGGATAATTTGGCTTCTTTTTCCAATATGCTTCGTTTTGCTATTGTTTCTTTAAAGAATAATAGAAAATACAGTAATTGTTTATTTTTCTCATTTATGTGTTATGTTTTCTTTTTACATATCCCAACAAATTCAGCAGGACTTATTGAGCATATGACACATCCTTTCTACCAACAAAAATAAGTACTTCATTTATGGAAGTAAAAAGTTATATTGCTGAAAATATTTTATTTCATTTATGTGTTTTGTTCTACAAAGAATATATATATATATATAAATACTTTTGTTTGTGTGATTAGTTGGTGCTCTATTGGTGTCTTGAACAACAAGAATTTAATCTTTAATGTCACCTCTCAGTATCAGCAAATAGTACGGTACGTGTATTTCAATATTTTTAGTCCTTAATTTTTTTTTATTTATACTCTTAAGACTTTTTTTGCATTAAGTAGTAAAATAATTTTTTTGTCATTTTTCCTTAAAAAGTTTGCCCCCATTACAACATGGCTAGTCACACAATAAAGATGGCAGCGTCCTTCAGTATACACTCGGTTAAGATTTCCTCGAGGGCACTGAGCTTTCTTTGCGATATAATCCCTTTGCGGAATCATTAATGCCCTTTATTCACATTGCTAAAGCTATTATCGGGGATAAGGCAAGTGAGAAAAAAAAAACAGAGAGATAATCTAGCCATGATGCAGATGCGATGAAATCCTTGAAAGACAATATACAGAGAACATCTCCACGGTTATGAGCAATGACTTGCATAAAAGTTCTTTTTCTTCTTTGTCCTTTTCAATTAAGAGTAGTGAAGGTTTTTGATGCAAATTGTTGACGTTGGCAGAGGCTAATATCAACAATAACTGTCATATATCATTGTATTTTTGTTTCACCTGAGAAAACCCCGCCCCTGCCTCCTGCTCCCGTAAGACTCTGGAACATTTCCATCACTTTGCGAGCCTTGCAGATGTACCTCCTCAAAAATCATTCCTAACTTTTTCTTTTTCATTGATTCTGGATATCAGGGAAACGCACCAAGGTTTCAGAATATTATAGGAAACAATACAAGCTCCTTGAAGGATTCAATGAGATGGAGACAATGAGTGAAACAGGTGGTTTTCCTGGAAGTCTCACAGAGGTTGGTCTTTTGGTATTAGTTTCCCCAAAATTTGCGTAAAGTATGTTTGATTGACATGTTCTGGACACTTGCTAGCATTTGTTTTAGGAAATAAAAGTGATTACCTTATAATATGGGCAAAATGGTTAACAACTGTCTCGAGTTGGAGAAGGCAAATCTTATCCACGCAGCAGGTCATGTCGAGACTCGAATCTGCATTGGCTCTGGCTCTTCTCTGGTGCAAATGAGAAGTAAATTGAACGAACATCTTTCCTTATGATCTTTTATATTTCATATGCACTTAGAACTAAGTATGAAAATGGTCAATGAAGAAGTTCAATAGTTGGAGGTTTCCCATAGCATAAAATTTTGACCGACGCACACATCTCTCAGGATGAAATGGAGCAGCTTGCCCGGAGTGAGAGGATGGCAGTTCATGTATCGAACATAGCTAACTTGGTGCTTTTTGCAGCGAAAGTTTTTGCTTCTATTGAGAGCAGATCATTGGCAGTTATTGCCTCAACGCTGGATTCCCTCTTGGATCTCTTGTCAGGATTTATTTTGTGGTTTACCTCACATGCCATGAGGCACCCAAACCACTATCACTATCCAATTGGAAAGAAACGGATGCAACCAGTGGTAAGGCATCAAACTTCCTAGGTCTTCCAATCAAATATTGGCCTTCATATTCTGTCTGTCAACCCATGGATATTAAAGAATCTGACTTTGGGTTAAGATTGGAGCCAGACAAAACTATTCAGATCAACAATGGCTTAGTTTGTGGACAATGCAATCCATATGTCAAGGCCTTGCTAAATATGTCTTTAAAGCCAGCTGTTAAAAAAAGAATAGTCCAAGCACATACTAATCAAGCTTGAGTATGCAGGGTATCATCGTTTTTGCATCAGTAATGGCAACTCTTGGATTGCAAATATTGCTTGAATCTGGTTGACAACTCGCCACCAAGGTATGAACTGACTCTTGCAAAGTTAGTGATGACTTAGAGGGTTGATACCAGGCAGGGTTTTTCTCCGTGACATGCAACAAAGGAAGAAGATCTTAGTTACTCGTTTAGTAGCAATTCTTTTAGAAGGAAAGAAAGAGTGAGAAAATACAGTCTGAATGAATTTTCGGGTTAGTTTCTGTCTATTCCTAAGGCATAAGGGCAGTCTTTAGGGACTTTACATGCTATGTTATATGGTAAAGTAGTTCAATTCTATGGTGTAGAAAGTATTTTAGATATTTTAGGCAGCTCAGACGAATTTCCCTCTCTGATTAGAGGAGTGGTTTGCAAATACATCTGATATATGTAGACTACTCCCTCTAGTGAAATGATGCTGTCTGATGTTGAAGTCTTCAACCAGCGAACCAGCAATGGAAAGACAATGCTTATCTAATCGTAGTATTGATTCAATTTGCTCTGGAACCAATTGATTTTATCAAATTGGACATTCTTTTTCAGTCGAAATACCATCTGTATGGGAACTATTTCGTCTAGATACAGCTTATCTCGAATAACCTGATCTCTATTTCATTACTAATATTGCTATTTTCTTGATTACAGTCTCACCCTGAAATGGATCACGAAAAGGAGAAATGGGTGATTGGGATTATGGTTTCTGTCACAGTAGTGAAATTTGTGCTTATGATTTACTGTCGAAGATTTAAAAACGAAATTGTCAGAGCATATGCGCAAGATCATTTTTTCGATGTTGTTACTAATTCTGTTGGTTTAGCAGCAGCTGTCCTTGCAGTCAGATATTACTGGTGGATTGATCCTACTGGAGCCATTCTGGTAAGTTCAAACTAATATCTGAATTTCCTTTTTCTTTCTTTCTTTCATCCCAGCAAAAAGCATTTTAATATGCTCATAAAGCTTTTGTTTCTCTACAACTTTCACATCTGTCAGCGATCATGTCCCAAATAACAGTCGAAGGAAACTTCTATCCTGTCCCCAAGTGCCTTCCGTGCCTTTGGCGACACTATGGAATTTCAACCTTAGTTTGTTTACCACTCATGAGTTCTTTAAAACTATACCGCAGATAGCATTATATACAATTAATACGTGGTCTAAGACTGTGATCGAGAATGTATGGTCCCTGATTGGAAGAACAGCACCACCTGATTTCCTGGCAAAGTTAACATATCTGATATGGAACCACCATGAAGAGATCAAGCACATCGACACAGTTAGAGCATACACGTTTGGCTCTCATTACTTTGCGGAGGTAGACATAGTGTTGCCAGAAGACATGTATCTGAACCAAGCACATAATATTGGTGAGACACTCCAAGAGAAACTTGAGCAACTCCCTGAAGTTGAACGGGCCTTCGTGCATATAGATTTCGAGTTCACTCACAGACCTGAACACAAGACCAATGTCTGAGGACTCCTCATGGTGCTTTCCACGGAACCGGGGCCTCTGAAAAAACGTTGCTGATTCTGTTTGCTTTATTTGTCTGTACTGCTAGTTAGCGTACAAGATCCTAATTGTGTTACCGCATTGCCGTATTGCAGTTCGATTACATCAGCACTCGTACTTATGTTGTACAATATATGTGAAATACCCAAGAGAAGCTTAAGCAAAAATCCCAGGAGTTGAACGCGTAGATTGAGGTGACTCGCAGACCTGAACACACGATAATTATCGTGCCACCAATACGCAAGGCGTCCGAAACCAATGATAGTGGCTCATAGTCTATAAAAGCAAAGAAAGAAGATATGGACACAGGACAGAAGGAAAGCAATCTGCCTCTCTTTTATACAAGCAAGCAAAGCAGAGGTCAGCACAAAAGTAGTATCCGAGTTGGTTTGGAAGTCTCAAAACGACACTCGAGAGCTGGTGCGGAGGCTGGAGGTCTACTGACGGAATCTTAAGCCTCTAAAACTAATTGCATTCCCGTGATGACGTTCATTCTGTATCGAGTGGAGATTCCTATGATCACGTTGAATAGAAGTTTGCTAGCTGGTCGCCCCCTTCTACCGATCAAATCTACAATGTCCACGTTGTTTTGTTTCGATAAGTTGTCAAGAATGCGCCTTGTACGCCGAATGCATCTCTATTGTCAACGACACCTGACCTCACAAAGCGAAACCGACTCTGCCGACCCAACTTATGTCCAACATGGAATATGAGAGAGAGAGTTGTTGTACCAAACTCAAATGGTACATCCTGAAGGTGTAATATGTACTAAACTCATACGTAATGTAGTTTGATATATTTGCCATGGCTATACAAATGTCTCATATTGTATCCAATTATATCTACTCTAGACAATATTAAGATGAATATGGCCTCTCGGTTTTATAGATCATGGTTGTAGGCCTCTATCTCTGTGCAGAAAAGACCCATTTGCGGTATTGGGCTTATTGGGCTTTGTTATATGATTTGCCCACACGTTGAATCATTTCCTATCTTTGGATTACGGGCCTCCAAATTTATAGGGCTGGCAACTAAATTTCAGCCCAAATGAGTTGGGCTTTTTTATTTACTAAAAAATTCTCAAGAATTGTGTTACTCTGCGGACCTGCGGCCAAAAATTCATTCGTCCAAAAAGGGTAACCCAAGGCTATATCGGTAACTCTCCGAGTCGCGAGCAACATTAGGGTTTCATCGTCGTCACTCGACTATTTAAGCCACTAGAGAATTACCATCACTCGGAATCTAAAATCGCCCAAGTTTTGAGCGTTTTCCTTACTTCATTGTCCCCTTCGTCACCTCTGTCTCTATGTTCGTTGTAATTCATGGATAATCACCTACAATGCGACGCAGTGGTCCGTACCATCTGAGAATTATCTCTTCGATGCATCTGGTTTAAGCCTTTAAGAGGCTTTCGATAGTGTTTTTTTCTCTTCCAAGTTCTACATTGCGTTTTGTAGTTTTCATTTATGTTAAAGTTGATTGTTTTGTCTAAATTGTGAGAGGCGGTGATGAAGAACTTATATACCATCAAACTATGAATGCTCTTTCGAGCTCGTTGATGTCAACATAAATCAGTATACTGAGCCGTTTTCTGTCTCGTATTCCTGGTAGAAACAACTTTCAGTATTTCGTGGTTTTTGATGTGGGTGTTGAATTTCTTTTGTATTTTCTATTGTGGGTATTTTTTTGGTAGCGCATAATGGATTAGATAATGCTAGCGGCAACAAATTAGAGTCTCTGATGCGCTCTTTTGATAGCTATTTCAGTGCTGTACGTTGCCAACAGCGACCTGGGAGCTGAGATTCTGGCATTGCCTCTTGTTTTTCCGTTAGGCTTTGGATTCGGATGTTCCTATATTCATCTGTGCGAGTCTTTACTATTGTATTTTACCAAGTTGCAACCTTTACCGTTAAATTGCATTTTCGGTTGAGTTCTGTGTTGGACATCATAAAATATGTTTGGTTTCTTTCTCCCCAAACAAAATGTTTTGTGTTTCGGTGTGACATATTTCTGTCTATGTAATTTTCTTTACAGTGGCCTGTGATGATCAAATTTGTCCGTACCATCTGAGATGCTCTTCCACGGAAGATCGTCTTTGATGTATATCTTTCGCCTTTTCTGAGGCCTTCGACTTAAATTGTCTGTAAATTGTTGTAAAGGCAGTTATGACAAATATATTCCATCCCACTATGAAAGCACCCTGGAGCTTTATGGTCAAAGCATAATTTCTCTCTTTGCATTTGCCTCTTGGATATATTGTTTTGTTGTTGTTATCTGCACTTTCCGAAGTCATATTTTTGGGTATATTTTTTTTTCAGTATTTGCTTGGTTTGAATCGTAAAAAAATGGCTGTTAGGGATAATGTAATGAGAGGCAACAAATTAGAGTCTCCGATGCTCTTTTCCTATAGTGTTTCGGTGCTGTACGTTGCCTATAGTGATGTGGAGTTGAGATAAAGATATTTGCCTTTTCCTAGTAAGGTAAATTCATTCAGATCTCCCACATTATTTTAATGCCAGTAAAATTTCTTCTTTTTAAGTTAGTGATGTTGACTGAAGCATCTATCGATTTTCACATTTCATTTGGGATTTATGTATCCTTGATTCATGATGTGCTCCTCTCATAAGTATGTATGGGTCTATATGTGGCTGCGCGTGGTTGTGAGAGATGGATAAGGTCCTATACAGAATATCGTTCTCTCACTTTCACTTCAGGAGGCATTCTTATATCATTTTTTTGTCTTGTAGTGTCTAGCATGTTGGCACTATGCATGGTTCTTGAAAAAGCATTTTTCATCTAGCTGTTTGCAGTTTCCATTGTATTGCTGGACTGAGTGTGTTCAGAAGCGATTGTCAATTAGTTTTTTTTCTTTGAAAAGAAAGCTACAGCAAATGTACTAAACACCTTTTTTGGATGTTGTAAAATTAAGGTATTTTGTTTAAGAATCTTTGATGATTTGCCTTAAAAGATGGTTAGGGACGCTACCAATTCAGGAATGCTGTTCATTCACTTTATTACATAGAAGCAGGAAATCCAGTTAATTCTACTGGGCATTAAATTACTTGTGTTATAGCACTGCTGAGGAGAATTTTTCAAAGCCAATATTGACTCGATCTGAGATGATGATACATGATAATCCCAGCTCTATGAGACCTTTTCAAGGTCAGGGAATAGAAATATGTTCACGTATCTGATCCTTGACTGAATATGTTACATTTCAGTTCCTGTTTCGGCTATTTCAACCACCATTTATTTTCTATAGATGAATATTTGTTAATGTTTTGCGTGAAAGAGTTTCATCTGTTTGTGTTTCGTAGGTGCCTATAGTTACTTTTCAAGACTCTTTCATCTGCAAGACTGACTTAAGCTGTTGGAAGACTCTATGGCATTGGCCTTTTGAACTGGATGAAAAGGCTAAGATATGCTTTTGAGGGCTGGACAAATTCTGTGGGCAATCAATCTTTATTGTTTTCTTTATGGGTAAATTACTCCGCTAGTCCATGGGGTTTTTGTGATTCCCAATTTAGTCCTTGTGGTAATTTTTGTCCTATAGTCATCCTTGTGGTTTGGACAAATTCTTAGTTTAGTCCTCCGTTAACATAACTGAAATTGATGACATGGCTAAGCTACCACATCAGTTCCAATAAAAAATAAACGTGTTAAAAATTCTCAAATAAAAAAAATTGACAAATAAAAAATTTCTCAATTGAAGATCACGTTGCAAGCTGACTCGACTCCCTTGGACCAAAATACCTAAATAAAAAATTTTCAAATTGATCTCCCCGTTAAACCCCAATTCACGAAGCTGAGAAAATATTGAGAACTTCATTTCTCATTTTACCTAAAGATCAGTGACCAACCCCCACCCAAAGTCAATCACAAAATCAAGAACAACGAAAATGAAGATAACGTAAATCCTCCAGCTACCACAGTATCAAGAAGGAACAAAAATGAAGAGAAGTCAGTTACAAACACCCACCCAAAGTCAACCACAAAATTAAGAAGCAACAAAAATAAAGAGATCATAAATCCTCCAGCAACCACAAAATCAAGAAGCAACCAAAATGAAGTTCACACAAATCCTTCAGCAACCATTTCATCGAGCATACATGACTGAGCTTTTTGTGAGCGCAAATCTCCCAAAATGAAGAGAACGCAAATTTCCCCAAAATGAAGAGAACACAAATTCTCCATCGACTGGAATGAGGCTAAGCCCAAGCGCATCGACACTTGTAGCATCGACACCACCTGTACCATCTGGGACATCGAGCACGAGATTGTCGACACCCAGCTCATCGCCCACGACAAAGAGGTCTACGACATCGCCTTGGGCGGAATCGATGTTTTTACCTCTGCTTTCGCTGACAATGCAATTGCTTGGGCTCCCCACAGTTCTTGCCACATCTGCATGGCAAAGAACGATTTCCAGGCCTTGATTTGGGACTTGTCCTCCATGGGCCAGCCTGTCGAAGGCAGCTTGGATCCTATTCTCGCGTTTGAGATTCCAAGTCAATGATGATTGTAGTTTATCTACTCCAAGGTGACGATTAAAGGCGCTGGTGTTATTAGGGTTTTGAGATTCCAATTCAATGATGGCTTCTATAAGGTAAGTTGTAGAGGTTAATAGGAAAATCTATTTGAAATTTTTTTATTTAGGTATTTTGGTCCAAGGGAGTCGAGTCAGTGTGCAACGTGATATTCTGTTGGAAAATTTTTTATTTGGCAATTTTTAACACGTGTTTGTTTGTCATTCGATATGATGTGGTAGCAGTTAGCATGTCATTCATCAATTTCCGTTATATAAGTTAACGGAGGACTAAATTAGGAATTGGTTCAAACCACAAGGATGACTGTAGGACAAAACTTATCACAAGAATTAAACTGTGAATCACAAAAACATCGAGGACTAGCGGAATAATTTAGCCTTTCTTTATTTTCTTAAGCCGGATGTACAAAGATTTCAATATTTTAATCCGAGGGAAGTTTTCTGTTGTGTTTGGGCAACTAGTGCTTGTTATGGTTCTGAGAACATTCGTAGTAGCCTCACAAGAATGGGCTGCAACAACTTACGTGGGCTAGTTATTTCAGCTGTGGGCCTTCATTCCCTTCTTTGTCGTTGAACTTGCTCAATATTCTTCTTTTTAACTCCCAAAAATCCACAGTTCTTGACATTATTACAGTTACGCATAAATATAAGTATTTTTTTGAATTTTTCTTAAATTTATCGTCGATCTTTCAGCCAATTTCTGTGTTGGGAACTTTGTAGCAAAGATGATTTTACAGAGGGCCTTCCAGTAACAGAACATGAATTATTTAATATATTTCTAAAAATGGAATAAGAGTAGGAGTATCGAAAAAGGAATGTGCTCTCTTTCTGAGCAGATTCTTGGAGAAGAATTCTTAAAAGGAATATCCATTTCGAATCCTCTCTTCTTTTCCCCACGAGTTTTGTTGTCATCTCTTGGGAGTCATCGACTCCTTGACACCTTACCCTTATCCAGTATTTGAACCCTTTTATTTTGTGTAAAGTAAACAAGGAGTCCAACCTTTGGGTGGTAAGACCGCCCCGCATCCGTTGAAGTTTGCCTTATGTGTAAAAATTCTTAAATCACTTTCAAAACAAAGTTAGACTTACTTACATATGTGAGACTTGGAGAAGCAGTCCAAGATTAGATTAGGAGCATGTTCGTTACCTTTGCATTTTAAGAATTTTTTTTATTCTCAGAATACACAAACTGAATATGTTTTTTAACGTCACCTAAAAATAACTGCAGCACGCATACTACTAAAATTAACATCGCCTAAAAATTCTCAAAATAATAAAAATTCTAAAAAAAAATACTAATCAAACATCTTATAGGTTTGCTCGTCCGGATATTGGACCAGATTTGTTCGAACTCGATGCACGTGAATGGGTGAAATTGATTATCTAAAAAAAATTAAAACAAGAGTCGATCTCCATTGTCTGGAAGTTGTCAATAGTTATAGTTCATCTGGGCCGTAATGGTGCTTTTGAAGAGTTGGACATTGTTTCTTAGCTTGGCTTCGATCAGTGTCCTGAACTTTTGCACGAAGAATATAAGAAATTATTAGTATATATCTCGAATGAATGCGAATAGCTGAGGCACCAGGATTGAAAGGTCTCAAGTCGCCCCAAAGACTGTAATAGTCGCCTGTAATTATATCAAACTTTCCCGCCGGGCCGCCCCCAAACTTTCCCCAAAGCAACAATTCTTTTTGCTCTTTTTTCCCCAGGAATTTGTGTGATGGATTATACTTTTCCACCCCAAGGAAAGACATCAAAAAGTTATAAAGTGGACTGCCCTTCCTCGAACGTCCATAAAGAGAGGTTTTCAGATTCTTGACACACTCGGGGAGAAAATAAATGTGCCTTACCAAAAAAAGAAAGAAAAGGGGAATTCAATTTTTGCTCCAAAGAAAATAACATATCATGTCCTTAAAAATAATTTCACTTGATAAATTGACATATTTTAGTATCAAAATTTTAAATTAGATGGTCTAATCCAGGGACAAATAGACTAAAAGCATGTGGGTATTAAAATAATTATTATCATCCTATTAATTAAATAGTTTAATTAGGTCAGTAAATTAAAGAAATTTTGCAATGATGATATTTGATTAATGTTCAAATGCATTTTGTCCAGTGCTATCAGGGATTTCCCTAGTTCCTAGAAAGATAGGGCACTAAAGTAAGAGAATATATATCTCTTGTAAAAAAGAGAATTACACCAAATTTTGGGTGCAATATGCAAAATCTACAAAGTTCTTCGTGCGGTCCGTTTTCATGACATGTTCAAATTAAAGCCACTCAAAAAATCAAATTCACAAACCTGATTTTGCTTATACAACACAAAGAAAGAACAGAAAATCTCTCTCTCTCTCTCTCTCTGCAATGGCCACATGAAAAGCTAAAACGTGAGAGACCCAATTGAAGAATAATAAAGGCCATGGCTTTTCTTCTACCCAACCTCTCTCCCTCTCTTCTTCTCCATCAGAAATCAAAGGAAAAAACTTACATTCACCAATCACTCTCCCCGCAGCCAAAACCCAATCCACACTCCCACTCTCTTTCTCCTCTCTCCCTCACCTCTTCTTCTGTCACCACCAGCCTCCAAACCCCTCCGCTCCAGGGTGTGGCTCAGGTTAACACTCCCCCCGGTGCGCAGGATAAGCACCAAAAGGATGACTTCTATGTCAACCTCGGCCTTGCTGTAAGGACACTCCGGGAAGACCTCCCTTTGGTATTCACCAAGGACCTCAATTACGACATCTACAGGTAATCTTTCGCTTCTGGGTATTTTACATCCTGAGGTTTTCTCACCTGGGTTTGTTCTATTATCTTGGATTGCTGTCTGGTTTCTGAGAAAGTTGGAATTTTTGCCAAATTTGATTGTTTTCAGGGACGATATTACATTTTTGGACCCGTTGAACACATTTACCGGTATTGAAAAGTACAAATTGATCTTCTGGGCATTGAGGTTTCATGGTAAAATGTTGTTCCGTGAGATTTCACTTGACGTATATCGGATTTGGCAACCTTCAGAGAATGTGATTTTGATTAGGTGGAACTTGAGGGGTGTCCCTTGGGTTCCATGGGAGGCCAAAGGGCAGTTTCAGGGCACGTCAAGGTACAAGTTGGACCGAAATGGCAAAATTTACGAACACAAAGTTGACAATTTGGCGTTTAATTTCCCCCAGCGTCTGAAACCGGCTGTTTCAGTGTTGGATTTGGTGGGCGCTTGCCCGGCGAGTCCCAATCCAACATTTTTGTTAGGCCCGGTGGATGTGTATTCATCATCGTGGGTTGAGTTTTATCGGGCAGTAAGGGAGACATTGGATCGAGAAGGGTACTTGCTTTCACAAGATGGTTTGATTACTTGTTCATAGTTAGTGACCTACTCCATACAAAATATACAACTCGGAATTCAACATATATATGTATGTACTAGTGTTTAGTTCCTCACATTTTGTACGATATGTTATATTGGTCAATAGCAAATAATGGTTTTTGTTGAAGGACGAGGATGATTGTACATAAGACATGTATGTTGGAGAGATCTTGTTTTGGTGGAGGAAGAGAAGCTTGTTCATAGATGATGAGCTAATACTGGTCGGACATGTATGTATAATGTATAGAAAACATGTAGCTTTTTGTCTTCAGTGGATCGAGTTCTACATTTACCGTCTCAAATTGTAGTTGTATGATTTCCCTTTCCTTGAAACCTGCATTATTTACTGCTTTGGATGGGCGGGGGATTGTTGCTGGTTGGTCTAAAACCATGATATAATCTTGCTGGCCCCTTTTAACCCTATGAAATGTATGCACCGAAAATTCACCCTCATGGAGCCTTCAGAGTAGTACTAGATCTTAGTTAGAACAGACTGCATGTAATTTTTTTTAAGCTGGCTTTAGAAAAGGCCTATCAGTACTGGAAGAAGGAACTGAAGTAGATCCTATGGATTAGAAATGGTCAAAATAACAGAGCACAACAGATGAAGTTTCCAGTATCTTGATATATGAACATAGAAATCACACTCAACACCAATTTTACAATCATCATAAAGAAAAAAATAGAAATGGTAATCACACTGCATGAGCTACAGCAGCTGGCAGATCGAGGCGCTTCCAAGAAATAATTTGGAGATTGTCCGAGATTAACAACCAGCAGTGGTTCCAAAATTTTATAAAAATCAGTGTTAGAACCCCAAAGATGCAACTGAGTACGTGGTTCCTGCAAGAATTGGAGAGCAAAATAGGTTTTTTTTAGATGTGCAGAAGAAACACAATGTATAATGGGATAGATAGAAATAGAACCTAAAATCTCACCTGCACACTTTCGGTATCGTTAGATCATCGAATCTATTTACAGAGAGGCTATCCATACAAGTCAAATCAAAGTGGAAGTCTATCTAATGCTGTTAATGCTGCAACACCACTGAGATCAGGCTTCATGTACTTCTCGTATGTGACTTTCACCTGTCCTGTTCCAGCAGCTTTATGGAATCTTAAGATCATCTCCGCACAATCCCTGCGGTGAGCAGATTTGAATTGTTTTACGTACTCGGAAGTTAGAAGTGAAGAAGGAACTGAATTTTGAAAAGTACCTGAGTTGAGATTCTTCATAGCGTGCGTGTTTGCAAAGCAGGGGGTTCCAAGCTGGAGTCATGTGCAAGGTGCACCTTGCAACATAGATAGCTGATGCACAAAGCAATGAGGGCTTGAACTTCAAAGCTTCATATTCAATCAAGCAGAGCTCAATGAGGTAAAATCCCAGATGTTCAAGCTGGTAGAGCAATTGCAACAAGGAAATAGAAGCAAATGCGGCGAGGATTAGAATGTTATCTGATCCAGATTGGAAAAACAGCCTGAGCATTTACCAAGTCAAAGTAGTAGCATGGGCTATTGCAAGCTACAACATACCTTTGCGTCTGACTGAGCAGCCTTGAGAAATCTCAACATAAACACATAAGGAGTAGGTACATTAAGACGAAACTTCAATTGCTTAAGGATAAGCCTCTCCTGAAGGGTAAAGTGAAAGTATATCATTAGCATCATGCGGATACAACTAAAATTACAGGAAAATTCTGACACGTTATCCAGGCCAAAGATCTGTACAGAATAAAACCAGAAGTCAACTTGCTTTAGACAATTCATTGGACATATTGACACATTAACCATAAGCTCGATCTCCACTGCGCAGAGGTTTTGCAAACAGAAAAAGGTATTCCAGCAGATTAAGAGGCAAAAGGCAAGTTAATTTTTCCATATAAAATCCACAAGGCCTAGTTAGCACTCATTTGATGTTCCCATATCTTAACAGAGTCGGCTTGAATCTGCTTCTTTGCAGGTTCCTAAGCAGAAGAAGGTTAAAAGCTTAATACATCTTGCAGCACCAATATGTGCAAAGTAAGGTCATCTAGAACACATTTTCTACATACAGGTCATTCGTATCAGTCACATACACATTTTTTGTGGAATTGTGTTTGTGTTTTATATTCTATTTATCTCTCTCCACCTAATATCTTAAACTTTCGGGTTGGATGCTGTAGCATGATTTCAAAGTTTGATTCTTATTTTTTTATAGCAACACGTGTTCCAACCCACCAACCTTGCCTCTGTTAGGTAGGAGCAATCTTGAGAAAAGAGAAAAAAGAACCCCTAAAACATTGCTTTTTTTAGTCCCTTAAACAATGCTTAAAAGTGGAGACAAGCATACCATGCCTAGCATTTGTTCTCTTGTGTATGACTCAGCTGAGATACTAATTAAATCCTTGATCTGTATCATTATGGAGCATAAAAATCTGATCAGCATGTAATATATGATATTGAAACAAATTTGACTAGAAAGCATGGGACTTGAATCGATCGATTTACCCTAGGATGCCAAAAGTCTTCGTACTTAGATGCCAGCAAGAGCGCAGTAAGACCAACCAATTGCATGTCATTCTTCTTTATTGTAGCTTGTGAGAGATATCTGTCTAACAATGTCACCATGAGGTATAAAGTTTCTTGCATTAAATCAAATTTGAAGTGTACCTGTAACACGCGTTACAAAGAATCCAGAAAAAAAATTAACAGGATAAACACAAAGCATTGATAGCCAATATTGTGAAAACTAGATGAGAATGTTCATTTGTTCAACTGGTTAATGATATTGCTTAATAACCAATATGGCAAAACCAACAGAGAAAGCAAGAATGAAAAAGATGTCGGAATGCATTAGAAGAATAAGTATAAACCTCAATTAACCAGTTAATCAGTATGCCCCGCATATGAGCTGTTACTTCTGTCTGAACTGACATGTAATTTGCCAAGGAAGGATTATGTGCCTGCAGGCAAGAGCCACTTGATTGTAGGGAATAAGTAATGCTGGAAAACCAAAAATCAGAACCTAAGATAGAGCTAATGATTTAAGGGCCCATATCTCAATCTTGACAGAAAATCCAACTTAATTATCATTAATTAAACATGATCAGAGCGAATATTATGATGTCACTCGAACATGTCCCTCCAAGTAAAGGCAAACAATTACATGAAAGATACAGAGCTTCTCATGATGAGCTCTACTAAAAGACACGTGGCAAATAATACCAGTCATTCAAACATTTCCTACCAGGCACTATTTGTTTTCTATATCACTTAGCTATAAAAATGTCAAAAAACTGAACCAGCTAATCTCTTGTCCTGCCACGTGTCTCATTCTCAGAAACAGGTGTAAAGAGCTAACACTTGGAGAATATACTGTATATACACAAATTATGAATTATAAGACTAACAACAAATTGTAGCCGATACCAACAACATTATGCACTCAGAGGGGTATATATCATATTCATACGTTTATTGGGCCCTTTAATTTCACTCCCTCTCTACTTCTCAGTACTCAGGCAACTTCACCAGAGAAATTGAGGAATATAAGGTAAAAATATCGTTTACCCCAACCAGAGGAAAAGATAAAAAAGGAAAAAAAAAATCATGTAATAAAGAGAGAACAGTAAACATCACCTCTGTAACCCAATAATATTGATAGATCTCATCAATGTATTCAGCAACTTCCAGTTCATTGCTATTGTCATCAATACTCGGCAGCATTTCGAGCTTCACAATTTCACCACATTTCTCAACTAACTGCAAGATAATAAATTGTGATAGAGATTCACAAATATAACTTCATTAATAAGAATATAGTACTCCTCAACCTTTGATCTTGCGATTAAGGAAGATGTATAGGATCTCCTCCGATCTGATTTTCTCCGGGAATTAATATCTGATACAGTGTCTGGATTTCCATCAGCATCAGATGGAAACTGTCCTGCAATGGCCTCATGTAGAACTGGTAATGCAGTAATATCGGGAAGAGAAGATGTCACTGGCTCCACCTTGTTCTTGGATGAGATTGCAGCAACAGATGTCCATTTGTTAACATGTGATGCGGTATTTGAGTTTGAATTCCTCTGAGCATGTGTAGCCTGGAGGGTGGTCTTCATAAGTGGCTATATCATTAGTGACATTAAAAGGTATTCACATTGCCAAAACACATTAAAACCCATTGACACAGAGTAGAAGTATACTGATTGCAATTTGAAAAAATTTAGAAACAATAATAGGCTTCTCTAGTAAACTGACTTTATGAAAGTAACAAAATGTTGTAGCCATTGGAAAGGTTGTGAGCAATCCACCACTACAGTGAAAGACATTAAGATTTTGAAAATACTGGCGACTAACAAGTCAAAATGTGCATGAACAAACTGAGAGCTGTGACACGCATTAACTGTTTTAATATGTCCCTGTGTCTTTCAACAGAAATTGAAACCATTAAAAGGAAGGCTCATCTTGTTTGCACGCCAAAATTTTGGCCTAATAAAATAACTATAGAATAATCTTTCCCCCTTTCAAATCATCTCTTTCCATTATAATATACATAAAAAAACTTTATTCAAATCATCTCTCTCTTCACGTTTTCACCAACTCCAATGAACCAAAATTTTGGGGTTTACAAAAACCACCTAGTAAATTGCTTGATTTTCCACATGGCCTCAACTACCCAGATGTCTTGCAAGAAGTCTAAAGAACCAGAAGTTTAAACCTAACCCTCAAGTTTGAGCACAAGCACCAAGAAAATGAGAGCTTAAGTAACGACGATGAAACTGTAAATGTATCTGGCAAACAAGGTAACACCCATATGGGCAAGTGCAATGGGGTATACCCCAAACAGATTAATAGAATATACTTAGAACAGTTCTTTCAAAAATTTCATCTATTGGATCGATGAATCATAAGACAAGACAATTCAAGGTTCTGGCAGTTCCTTATGCACTAATCATTCTTGACGTCTATATCTTAAAGGTTTTTCTATTCATGACGCTAATTAATCTAAGCATGGTCTTTTTGTTTGCCATGAGTTGCAGTTCAATTTTGGAAAGACTATAGCCAGCACCCACAAATGTCATATAACTTTTTTTTTTTTTTTTTTTGATGACGAGGAAATTCCCCAAAGCCGGACCCTTTTGGCCCAACCCTGAAGTACAAACCCCGGCCCACTGGACCGACCCCACAACCCAGGGAGCAGATAAGTCAAGGGCGATAATGGGAATGTTGGGGCTCGAACTTGGGACATGTTAGAACCCAAGGCGAAGCCTTACCACCACACCAAACCCTTGGGGGTACAAATGTCATATAACTCAATCCAAGCCAATTTCACAGATTAATTATGTACCTCTAATACTATGCAAATGAATTATTTAGTTAAAGGATTTGAAACCTCAACACCATATTGTTTATCCTGACCAGTTTTGCCACACAAAAAGATGTCCAAAATTAGCTCATTTCATTCTAGAGTAATAATGTGGTAAAAAAAAAAAAAAAAAAAAAAAAAACAAAGGTAACTAACCATAACTTAGTGTTGAACTAAGAGAAGAGAAAATATTTTGAACCAAATGAATTACCAGTACAGTTATGCTTGCTATAAAACCTAACCATCACAACAACATAGAGCATTGATAGTATACAAAGAAAGTGCATACGGTACACAAGGAGTTACATACCCTGATAGATTTTCTTGGCAATGCACGAGACTCTACATTAATTTGACCCCTGGCATCATGCATGGAAGCTTAACATCAATAAATATAAATCTCAGCCTCATTCATCTAACAATTCCTAATATCAAGGAAAAGGAAAAGTTAATGTGACAGTTCAACCAAGCAATACGGAACGAATTGATTTTGATCTCAGCAACAGTACAAAAAGGAGACTAAGTATCAACTTTCTTTGTCCCTCTTTCCAAAATTAAAAGGAATAAGAAAATACAATCCAAAATTGAAAACAGCGTGACATCCCCTTTGGTTTGATAGTTTGGAAAACTCTCAAACTGCTTAAAGTCATATGAGGTACCAACTAGCAATGAAAAAACTCAACCACCTGGCCATAAAATACACTTACATACCACGTGCAAGCCTTAAAGACTGAAAACGGAAGAGCACACAGCATACCACCATATCATTTATGTCAGAATAGGAATTAGAGGGGCTTACATTATTATGAAGCCATCACTTGCTCGACTCCTCGAAAGATGGCTTCTAGAATTGCTTATCAGGGGTGCTACTTTGTTGCCAGTTTTACCAACTGAACCCAGCAATAAAATCATCAAAGACCGAGAAACAAAACCAATGTATATTCATTTTAGTATAAAGTGTAAAATAGATCTGGCACAATAATAAAAAATTGGTCCGTGCTTCATTTATGAGTGTGAATACAATGTATATTATATTGCACCATTTCTCCAGCTTGATATCTGTAACACTACACTACAACTATGGAAATGAAGTGAAAACACATCTGGATCAGTATAACTCTTTGCTATTGCACATGGGAAGAACTAACCAGCCACCATAGATTACCTAGATATCCAATTCTTTCTTTGCCCTTGTCAGAATTTTCAGCACTTCTCTGCAAACAATACAAATAAAAATATAAAAAAAACAACTAATCAGAAAATGTAGCCAAAGAACCCGCAATCAAACTTTCCACCTAAAATGAAGGAAAAAAATGAACATGATCATGAGAACCTTTGGAATACTTGAATCTGCTTGTTTCACCCCTTTTAGCACCGGTAAAGACTTCCTTCAAGCAGGTTGGCATAAGGTAAAAAATGCATCAACAGCGCATACATTTATTCACGTTGTATAAACCATTAAATATATTGGAGATTCACATACCTATTTGACAAAAGAGAATTTGTTGCTGTTCTCCTGAAAAATAAAATAAACTATTATGCAGAGGATGTCTAGAAACTCGAGTCTCTACAAGATATGAGCCACATGAGAGTTTCAAAAACTAGTATTAGTATCAAAAGAATTCTAGCTCCATATCAGAGTAAATCGCTCTCATACCTGCCATTTGTAACAACAGAGTCATGTCTTTGACCCATGGTCTTGTTCCTGGAACCATCTGAAAAGGCATTGAAATCTTCAAAACATGATACTTAGCTTTGGAGTAACCACCTACTCTAATACTGAATCTTTGGAGTAACATTTAACAAAACAAATGAAGAACAGAAAATCACCTCTCTTGAAACCACCACCTTGGCTTTTGCTTTCCTGCACTTTTCCCTATATCAGAGAAATATAAAAGACAACAAGGGATATTGAAGTTTCATAGCCTTGACAACAAAATTTATACTAAGATTGATATTACTGGAATAAAAAATAAAACTCCATGGAAACTCCGATCTATTATGCTCGAATTAGCCCTACAACAACAGAAAAACAACTGATTTTGCCCAAGCTATCTTGTTGATTTGAAGTCCTTGCCCGTAATTACATATAAAAACAATACACCATCCACTTTTTGTACTTTCTCCTTTCCAAATATGATATACGTTTCTTTCTAGCAGAAGATCATTTCTACCCTTCTGTTTCAAATTCACGAAGTGTATCAATTAAAACTTTTGGCCCATTTAGGCAAGTGAGCTACAAAGAAAAACAGCAGAAGCAGAAGATTGATACAATGGTACCCAAAAGAAAGCAAACAAACAGCAAGAAATTTGTTAAATCAGTCTTGTTTTCTATACCATAAAGGATTTCCTTGAAGAGAGGTTCACAAGCTTTCCTGCTGGACGCAATGAAGCCCTAGAGAGAAACATAGCAGAGGTTATTTAAGAGATAAAGAAAAGAAGGAAGACAATATGGAAAGATTCATATCCTCCCACTGAAAATAAAAAACGAGATAAATCAACCACTTCAATGTGAATTTAAATAACTAATTCAATTTTTCAAAACAAAAAAAAACTGGCAAGAGTGAAAAAAAAAACAATTGAAGGATAAATATTGGTGCTACCCTCATACTTTTCTATTGCAGATTTGGTTTTCAATCAGAAATTAATTGCAATTCTTGTTTATGTGAGATGCAAAAAGATAGCGAGATACAATGAAGGTTTCTTGTGGAAGGAGATTGGGATTGCAGGAATCCGTAATAAAGCTAACAAACACGTATATTAGCATTGTGGTTTGCCAGCAGGTACATCAACAACGAAAGAGAGAAGCAACATATGTTGTTTTGGAAAACGTGTCCAAAATAATATTCAAACAGAATGCATAAACTGCAGAAACCATGAAAACACACAAAAAAACAGTAATGTTTTTTGTGTTCTGTATACCGGCTTCATACCCAAAAATGAAGGGTATATAAATCCTGAAGCTAGAAACACATCACATGGGCAACCATGTAGAGGAAAATAAATGATAGTGACCCTGATACCAATGGTTAGGAATGCATACCGTGGCAAAGCTGTGGTTCTCTCACTTTTATCTTTCCTGAAATGCAAAAGAATGTAGCTTTAGAAATACTAGTTCCATGGGAGAAAAGGCTCAAAAATAATAACATTGCTCTGTTCCCTTTTCTCTGTCAGTAAAACGATAAGTATCAGAAATTATGTTAGGGCGTAGGAGATCGCAATGTCTACTCAGGACTTATATGGGTAAAAGGATTCTATTCCCTAAAAGAAAAAATTTCAAATGGGAAACTCCCACCACCCCTACCCCTGCGCCCCATGCCCCAGAGAAAAGGAGAAAGGGAGATAATAACGAATTATCAAATGAAAAGATACTAACAACAGCTTGGGTCCATCTTGCACTACACTCGTTGAAGAGTTGTCCTTGATATTGCTGACATCAGCCAGTGCTTTTCTTCCAACAATTGTACTTGCTGAAAAAGGCCAATCGAGAACTATTAAATATTTTTGAAAACATAACTCAACTCTGGTATTACTCTAGTTAAGCCTTACCAGCGCTACTAAGTTTGGCTTTGCTCTTCTCCATGTTATTCAAAGCACCCTTACAAGAAATAAAGAAGAAGTTGAAACTCAATCTCAAAATGTTTTAGCACTTGCAACTTATCTATGCTTGGCCACCAAAAAAGACAAAAATCATCAAGCATTAAGGAAAGCCTAAAGTACCTGACCAGTGGTCAAACTAGCCCCTTTGTTAAGAGTAACAGGTTTCCTTCCACTGAGAAAACAAAAAGAGTAAAGACATAAAAACAAAGAAAATGAAAGCTCCCCCCATTACACTTTGGTTTGTCACCAAGAAAATAAAATTATAAATAGTTTTATGTTGTTTCCGTTTCTAAAAGTGTCAACCTAACCTCAACCGGGGCAAATAATGGTACAAGCCACTTGAGGTTTATCTAGGCACCAATAAGATGAAAAAACTATGGTCCAATACTAAAAGTAAATTTGATACACCACGTTGACACCAACAACTACAAATGGATAGAAATGATCATCAAACATTTTTGTCCATTGGTCCATATTTAACAAAATGAACCACCAAATTGACCTGCAAACAGCTAGATGCAGCCATGAAAGAAAGATCAAGCAGTTCCCTTCAATGTAATTTTCAGTTTTGGCAACTTGAAGCTTTTCATCCTTGGGATTCATGAATACCTTCTGATTAAGACAAGATTTATATGGTTTCGAATGTCAAGTTATTTCGTTATTATTTCGTGAGCTCTGATTAGTTTGTCAATGGCAGGCATATTTGCAACTTTCTGTAACTCCTAATTAAACTTGATGTTGCTAATTGAGCTGAGTCTAGGTATCTCTAGGAGTTTCTAGGTGTTGTTGATTTATTCTCTTCAAGTCCAGGTTAGTCTTTTATTGTGGTATGTAAATATTTAGTTAATCTTTAGTTAACTAATCAATTTAGGGTCCCAATTCTACTAGTAGAGGAAAGACAGTCCAACTTATGTGCCTCAATACACATAAGAAACAGTGGCTTCGATTAATGAAATAGTGATTATTTGAAGATTGAACCAGATTGGCCTGAGTATGTATTTCTTCTTCTTCGCTGGACATTAGTAGTGCCCACCATCAGATACCTTGCTGCCTACCCTTTTCAAACTTATAAAGAAATTTTTTCAACCTTTTAGATTCTATATCACCCACTAAACATCTTTTTGCCCTCAACCTTTTATTGTGACAGGACAAGTCTTTCTTTCCCTAGTTTCCATTTTCTTTCATACATCAAATTTCAATTATTTTCAAGCCTTTCTCCAGTCTACCATCGTTAAATTTTCTTCCAAAAGTTTAAACACTAAAGGTGATGATCACCACAAATTTGCAGTTTCTCCCTCATATGTAGTACATCACAGCTGATGCCTTTGTGTGGTAACTAAATTGTTTCGTAGAAACGAAAGCAACATATTGGATTTAAGAATTTTCTTTCTTCTCGTTGCTTTCCTCAGCAGCTAATAGAGTACTGATAAACTAATATTTACCAGTAATGTCTAACAAGTTCACTAGGAAAAATAAAATGGTAATGAATCATGGACTTGTTCAAACAAAATAGTGAAGAATCTTGCAAATAACACGACTAGACTTACTTTGATTCTGCATCAGCTTTAAGTGCTTCACTTTCCCTATAAACCTTGAAGTTTCTAACACCCACTGTATCAAGAAAATAAAAGAAAAAGAAAAAGGTTAACAAATTGCACCCAAGTTTTGAAAAGTATACTTGAAGATTCCCCCCACCCCAACCACGTACATACAAACACATTGGAAAACCAAAAGAAACTTTACCAGTCCTGCAAGTGTGGGTATGTTCACTGCCTTGATTCAAACCTGCTCCGAACTTTCCCTAACATGCCCAAGAAAGTAAGTTCCATCAGTCTTTTAACCTGAGAGAGAACATGATTTTTCCAAGAAGTGATGAGGTATTTACAATACCTTGGCAACCATCGTTTTGTTTAACCCTTGATTCCTACTATTCTGTGGACGATTAAATGCCTACAAAGCGAGAGACAGTAGATTTAATGAGAATGGAGAGAAAAAAGAACGGGCAGGGAAATAACAAGCTCCTTTTCTTCTTCCTTTCTCCCCCTTTTCTTCTTCCTTCTTTCACCCCTCTTTCTATAAAATCTTGTTCCTTTCCTATCCAGAGCCACGCTCTTTCCCACTCCATGAGCCCCAACTTCCAGTAGAAGTTCTTAATTCCTCCACGAATACATTACATCTCTTCCCAGCTCCTATTTCTTAAATTTATACTTTAAAAAAAAAAAAAAAACGAGAACAAAGAATTAAAGACGTGAAGATTTACATTGTATCATTAGGGTATCGAATAAACATGTAACATGAGTAGCGTACCATAAACTGAGAAAACACCTGCGATCTCGGCTCTATAGAGAGAGATATTCTTCAAACAGATCTCCAGAAAGAACAATCAAATTTTAGAGAGAATGTTGAAACTGAATTATAGTACCGCGCTCCTGTTTTGTTTTTTAAAAGTAAGGCGATTTCCCTCTAATACCCTTGATCTTTTACCTTTTTCACCACGTGACATAAAAATGGAGAAAAATTGACGATAGTGGCCCATGCAGGTCTCGAACCTGCGACCTTCGCGTTATTAGCACGACGCTCTAACCAACTGAGCTAATAGGCCAACTGTTAAGAGAAATCGGTAATGTATAATTCAATTAACAAATCTAGCCTCCTAACTTTCCAAGTCGAAAGATTCCTTCACAACCATGAAACTAATTGCAACGATAGATGTGCGACATGTCCGATACAAAATATAAACCAACTCAAAATGGTACATGATAAACTAAGGTGATGTTCGTGTTGATTTTTTTTTTTGTAAGATTTGGAGTGTTTTGAGAGTTGTATTGGTGTTTGTGTAGAAGTTGTTGAGGTGTAAAAAAATTAATGATGATTTTAAAAGTTTTTTTATATTTCGAATTTATTTTTTTATTAAAAGTTAAATATTTAAAAGGTATTTAAAAAAACAACAAACGAATGCAACGAAAAGTCACTTACGCAGGGGACAAGGCTGCCATGCAGCAGGCCGCACGCAGGGGAGGGAGAAATGACCAAATCGCCCTTTAAAAGTCCATTTTACCCTTCAATTTTGATGTAGCTAACGCATGAGTGAAGTGTATTTTAGTAATTCCGTATAAATATGTCCAGGACAAAATCGAAAACTACATTACAATATCCTCAAAAAATTCATGTTCGGTGGGATTGTGTTCTTAGTTGAATGTGAATTCTTCAATTATGAAGAACACGGACATCACCTAAGATATTATGTAATATGGTTTAAGGAAAAAATTATCAATTGACTCCATCAAAACAACACAACAATTGTTCGTCCTATTTTATTTTGGAGTAGACATGTTGCCGATGCTTCATTTTTTTTTCTAAGCAAACGTGAAATTTATTTCACAGGAAGAAATACATCAGTGCTGAATACAGCCAGTCTTACCAGACCGGATACAAAGATCAAGGGCAACAAACCCATAACAGCAACAACAATAGCCCGAAAGGCATTACATCGAATGGTCATACAGACCATTTTCCAAAGGGCCGTAAAGGCCTCTACAAGACGGACCAAGAGGCCCGTAGAGTTTAAGCGAGTCCGAAGACCCGAGAATAACACCGTCGAAAAAGACGGTCTCCAAACCAACAACAACCGAGCCTGCAGAACAAGCCACACCAGCACTACTGGACAACAAGGTCCAGGACAAAAAATGGCAAAAGAGCAGGGGAACCACCACCGGTACAGTAGTCACCACATGCACACTCCCACTACAACCTGCAGAAACAAACTTCACAACCACAAGAAAAACACAACAATGCACACAGAAACAAAGCAACAGGCCGTCCGGAACAGAGCCAAGAGACGAAATCCCGAGGGAAATCCCACAAGCGCCAAAACCAGGTCCACAAAAGGGGCGGCGCGTGTCCCTCACGCGCACGCGCGTAAGCGCGCGTGGGAGAGCACGCGCCTGCCGACGGAGCCCGAGCGGAGCCAGAACCGGTCGTCGGGAGCAGCAGAAACCAAACCTGCCGTGCGTGGCCACCAACCGACGCCGGAAGCGCCGGGATCTGAAGAGGAAGAGCGGCCAGGAGAGAGACCAAAAATGGGGAGGGGAAAAGGGAAGGAGAGAACACAGGCCGGCCAGAAGGGAGGGGGGAGAGGGAGAGGGAGGAAGGGGACGGCGGGAGGAGATCCTTCTCCTCCCGCCGCCGGGCACAGTAAGGGTGGAGATGGGTCACGAAGAGGGGAGAAAGTTCGGGAGTAAGGGTGTCGATGCTTCATAATTGTCCTAATTAATGACCAACGTATAGAAAGTTAGGCACTGTTCAGTAACCAAAATTTTTATTCTCTAAAACTTTATCATCATTACAAAAATTTCTCTCTCCTCATTTTTCATCTAACTCCTATAAATTTTTTCACGTTTTCACTATCTTCTATAATTTTTTTTTTACTTTTTCACTTTTTCACCAACTCTTATACTCAAAATTTTAACTATCCTAAAATTTTATCACTCAAACACAATCGTAGTAGGGTACGTAATGTTGTTACGAGGTTAAATTTCACTCAAAATATCAACTTTACGATCGGCCATAAGTTTGTTTGCCAAGCAAGAAAAATTAAGTACAGATTGCAAGGAGGAAGATACCGATTAGTGTACACACTACTGTACTTAGCACGCACAAGACACCCAACAATGAAATCACCCGACACAGACATGTTTCTCTAGCAAATTTGGACTCGGTTAAAATCGATCGGCCTACATATCCTCCTTGTTTGATCTACCACGTCCTCGGACGGGCAGAGGCTCGTGCAAAACGACGCTATCTTCTCAGCCTCAGTTTTTGGCGACCGAAGTTGAAGTACACATGTCAATGGCTTCAGAAACATAGGTAGGTAGTTCCTTTTCAACCCTTGTTTTTTTTCTAAGAAAAAAGGAGAGGGGGTAACCAGCGTAACAACCAACCCTCACTAGGCGTGGCTATAAAAACACCCCACTGTAAAATGTTTGGTTTGAACTATAGCTACTGTTCAATGGGCGAACCTGTCACCACATCATCAGCAAGACTACCAGAGAGTCTCAAGCTCATCAACTAGCTAGGCTCAATGTCCATTTCGTAAGTGATTTAACTTATGGCCGTACTCGAACTCCGGAGATTGAAAATAGTAAACCATGGGTGGTACACAACCATCCAAAAAAGAAAAGACCACGTAGATACATCTTGATCGAAAAGCAACCAAGCTACTGTTGCTGGTAGAAGAGGTGAGATTATTCATTACGTATCTAATAGCGTGAACTTAAAATTAATAAAAGCTCAAATCTATCTGACACAAAAAATATAGATTCCATGACCGAGAAAATGTGGACATGCAAACTGACAGGTATCCTTCGGTGGATAACATAAATGGTTAAAATATGAATATTTCAAGGTTGTCTTTGTTTATTAAACGCATTCTAAGCTAAATTATATTGGTCAAAGTGTTTGGATGATGACATAGTTTCTGCATCTGCTTCAATTAGATTAATCAATGTCTTCTCTGCTAGTGATCCATCTCAGACTACCCAAGTTTTCAGAAATATTCACGCCGTTTAACAGTTGACACAACCAGTGCAGTCTCTTTCATTTTCGTATAAGAAGGAAACTCAGCGGCTTTTCTCAAAGGGTCTCAATTAGTTTCGAAAGAAACCGAGACTAATTGAGAAAAAGGTACTATACGCAAAAAGGTACTATCAAGCACTTACAACGAGAATAGCCCAACTTCTCTAATCGTTGAAGGAACTTTCAATGGGCTTGCATCTGGGATTCTGATTTATATGGCTCTTGTTGACTTACTAGCAGCGGATTTCATGAACCCTAGACTCCAAAACAATTTCAAGCTTCAACTATGGGTAAACGCTGCACTTTCTTCTTGGGGCTGGATGTATGTCTCTCTTGGCCAAATGGGCTTGACTGTCAAGCGCCACTGCATTTTCCAGGTGTGCCGATTGACTTGATTTTTCTTTTTCTTTTTTTTTTGCTCACGGTCTCTTCTTGATTTCTCTACACAACGTCCTGATCCATCGTAAGGAATTGGGAAGTACATATCACAACAGATTTTTTCTGATCATGTTAAGATTGATTGTAACTGTTAGAGAATTATAGCTTAAATAATAAAATCTCCATCTTCCTATCAGCTTAAGCTTTTGAGATGAGTGGTAGATTCACATAGCATCAGAGCCAAGGTTCTGAGTTCAAGATCTGACTCCTCACTCTACCCTAATTTCAATTAAATATTGCACGTGTTGGATCTCCTAATTAAAGGAGAGTTTGGCCCACACGTGATGGAGAGAGTTAGAGAATATAACTTAAATAATAAAATCTTCATCTTCCTATCAGCTTAAGCTTTTGTGATAAGTAGTAGATTCATCAGTAACTCAGAATACAATGACATACATAATGTAAAGCGTTTTATCCTACGTCCAGAATCTTGTCCTTTTAAGTTTTATTTACTTATTCTTGTTTCAATGTAGTCTGCCATCCACGGCAAGATTGTCTTCTTCTTCTTTTATTCTAAGCCTTGTGCAGGTACATCTATAACGTGAAACCTAGTTAATTAATGACTAAATTATTCCGCAAGTCTCTGGAGTTTGATCTTCAGGGTTTTTTTCTCTAAAAATATCTCTGGGGTTTAAATTCAATCTCATACATATCCTGCCGTCAACTTAATGGACGAAATCGCACACATGACTAACGGAAAATTCATCTCACCCAATCGCAATGTGACACGTGTCATTAAAATAAATAAAAAATATATTTGTAAAAAAATTAATAAATCTATAATCAATAAAAAATATAATTATTTAAAAAAAAAAAAGATCAGAGACCCTTGATCTTTTCATAGTGGAGGGGGACTCTGGCCGCCCAGAACTGGGTGGTCGACGAAAGGAAGAGGAATCTCTCCTCCACCCTGGCTTCTCCTCCACCCCGGCTCTGGGGCGATTGGGGGACCTCCCCCAGACCACCGCCCTAGGTGGAGGAGGGATTCCTCCTCCCTCCGCTGACTGCCCAGTTCTGGAGGGCCAAAAGTGGAGGTGGGATTCTCCCACCGTGAAAGGATCAAGTCTTCGATCCTTTCTTTTTTAAAAAAAAAATTAATTATGTTTTATTATTAATTTTATATTTATTTTTTACAAATATTTATATTTAGATTTATTTGTAATGATACGTGTCACACTGCGATTAAGTGATATTTATATTTATTTATAATATACACGCGTAGGGCTGAAAACCGGAAATGCGGTCCGGTTTTCAGACCGCAATCCGGTCCGGACCGCATTTCCGGTTTTATAACCGGATTTAATTTTAAAAAAAAAAAATTAAAAAAAAAATTTCGAACGTGCAGTCTACCGTGCAGTGATTTTTTAAAAAATATATATTTTTTTAATTTCGAACGGCATGCGCAGTGCCTACTGCTCTACGCAGTAGGCACTGCAGCCTACTGTGCAGTGATTTTTTTAAAAAAATATATATTTTTTTTAAAATTTCGAAGGCATGCTGCGCAGTAGGCACTGCAGCCTACTGTGCAGTGATTTTTTTAAAAAAAATATATTTTTTTTAAATTTCGAACGGCATGCGCAGTAGGCACTTCAGCCTACTGTGCATTGATTTTTTTAAAAAAAAAGTATTTTTTTTTTAAATTTCGAACGGCATGCGCAGTGCAGAGAAAGAGTAATATTTTTTAAATAAATAAAAAATATTAAATGCGGTCCGGACCAGACCGCATTTGAAAAATTAAAACTGGACCGGACAGCAAATCCGGTCTGGTTTTTCGGTCTGCGGTTCGGTTTTGTTCAGCCCTATACACGCAATATCCTGTGGTATAGACGTTTCCTGAATATACCCCTAGGGTTTTGTTGCCCCGCTGCCCCTGTGGTGATGTATGTTTCCCAAAAATACCCCTTCATCCATAATCTGTCTAAAAACTAACGGAATTTGCTGAGCTGTCAAAAAATTACACGTCATGGTCAATAGAAAGAGGACACGTGTTCATTTTGCTGACTGTACTAATGTCCTTGTGGTTCCCGTATACTTTGCTCCCTCAATAAATTTCTCATGCCAAAATTGCCCCTGCCACGTCGGTAAACATTAAAAAAAACACCTTTCGAAAGCCAAACCCCTTCGTCCCCAAATTTCTCATCCCGATTCAATTGTCATGCGCTTGGCCGACCCTCTATCAACAGAGATTGGGTTTGATTCTAAATTCAAATCAACAAAGTGCAGTAACGGCAAGAGGGTGTCGTACATTTTAGTTCAATCTCAAATAATCAACTCTTTGTCATCGTCTTCTATGCAGTCCCTCCTTGTCTCACCAAAGAAATCTTCGAAGAACAACAACAGGTTCCTCAGTTTGAAAAGATCAAGACTTTGGTTTCTTATTCTCTTTCTCTTTGTCCTCTTTGGTATGTTAAAGTTGGGCTACAAGCTTGACCCGTTGATCTCATTTTCTACATACTCATGTCCTACCAGTACTCAATCACATGACTCAATGTCAAATGGATTTTCAAAATTAGAACTTGCTTTTGCATCGATGAGTAGAAGAGGTGGTGAAAATGTTGAGAAAGATGAAGTTTTTGATTGTACAGGTCAATCACAGCCGTTGATTTCAAATGAGTACCCAAAATTAGAGATGGGTAATGAACGAAACAGTGACAATGATGTTGACAAACTTGAGAAAAGTGAGTTTCGGAAGCAACCAGATAGTTTGGGCTACAAGCCTTGCTTGGCGTTCAGCCGGGAATCAGATAGTTGATACTGTGGTAATCGCTAAGATTCTTGATGCTGGGCTACATACTCATCCCTACCAAACTAATCTTTCGTATCTTCCAACCCACGACTTCCGCAAACAAAGTTTGGGGAAATGACCTAGGGTTCGAGAGAAAGAGGACACGAATGGGATGGGGATGAGCTCAACAGGGGCAAAGTGTGCTTGATTTTTTTAATGATGTGGCAGGGGCATTTTCAGCATGAAAAATATGTTTGACATCGTGGAGTGTACGGGAACCACAGGGACATTAGTTCGGTCAGCAAAATGAACACGTGTCCTTTTTCTATTGGCCATGACGTATAAATTTTTGACAGCTCAGCAAATTCCGTTAGTTTTCAAACGGATTATGGACGAAGGGGTATTTTTGGGAAATGTACATCACCACAGGGGCAGCGGGACAACAAAATAAACCCTAAGGGTATATTCAGGAAAAGTCTATACCACAGGGGCACGCGTATATATTAAGCTTTTTTTTTAATCGAGTTGTCCATTTGCACGTGTAAGCAATTGGCTACGAATGCAATTCCGTCCATTAAGTTAACGATAGGATCTGTATAGGATTGGGTCTACGCGTATATATTAAGCTTTTTTTTTTTAATCGAGTTGTCCATTTGCACGTGTAAGCAATTGGCTACGTATGCAATTCCGTCCATTAAGTTAACGATAGGATCTGTATAGGATTGGGTCTACACCCCAGGTATATTTTTATGGAAAAATGAACCTTAAGGACCAATCTAGGAATAGGTCAAATCTCAGAGACTTGCGAAGTAATTTAGCCTTAATTAATATAGAACCTCGCCCTATGAGATTCTTCATTATTTATATTCTAATAACGGGGAACTTAATTAATTAATATTAATATTAGGTGACAAAATGTGAACAGGACAATTGATAGGTATCTACCAGTGAGATATAAACATCAATGGTTAGAATACGAATATCTCGAGGTTAACTTTGTTAATATGGACTTGAATCCGTGCGAATTAATGCAAGCTAAAATTATATATATTGATCAAAGTGTTAATTGGATGACAACATAGTGTCGACATCTTCTTTAAGATTGAACGAGTAGTGTCTATTTTCCATCAGTCATGCTGCTTAAATGACATTGTCACCTTAATATCCTCTTATACTTTGGCACTATACGATCATGATGATCCGTTTTCCAAAGTGCCATGTGCTCTCTGACCACGGTTGCAAATGTTCCTCTTCTCCCATCAACATCTGTACCTTGCGCTAACTTTTGACCTTTGGGATGCTCTCATTATTCTTCTACTGACAATGGCAGCCAGGCAAAACCAGTGATAACAGCAACCACTGCAGTCTTTCTCCGTTTTGTACAACAGGATAAGAAGGAAACTCAGCCTTAATTTCTCAAAGAATCCCTGTCCCCGAAAGCTTTCCAATTCGTTAATATTATTACTTTCATCTCTTTTTTCGGGGAAGTTCTGTCTTTCACTTACTTAAACCCCCCCCCCCCTCCCCAAAAAAAAAAAGCTCCATCTTTTCCAGCTCTCTCAATACTGATCACCATGATTAATCTTCGAGCTTGTTATTCCGTCAACATTCAGGGAATACTATTTCTTTTCACCCTTCTTCTCCCCACCATATCTTGTGATAATTGTACGTGTGATGGTAACACCAAAGAGGAACACAATAGTACCGCAGCACTGCATTATAAACTGGGTGCAATAGCTTCCATTCTTCTTTCCAGTGTTGCAGGGGTATGCCTCCCGTTGCTAGGCAAGAGAATTCCGGCTCTAAGGCCAGAAAATGATATCTTTTTCGTTATCAAGGCCTTCGCAGCAGGTGTGATTCTAGCAACCGGGTTCATTCACATACTACCGGATTCATTTGAAAACTTGACTTCGGCGTGTCTCAATCAAAATCCGTGGGGCAATTTTCCCTTCGCCGGTTTCTTTGCCATGCTATCAGCTATTGGAACATTAATGATAGACGCTTATGCCACTGGATACTATACGAGTATGCACTTCGATAAGCAGGTGAAATGCCTGAACTCCCGTTAATATTTTAATTCCATTAGGCATCTACGTATATATAGACCGTGCGGTTGCATATATATTTTACATCTTCAATCTGATCTCTTTCTTAATGTTGTCTGGATTTACCAGCAAGCCTAGTGTTCAAAGGCTGATTTGAAATTTAATGAACTAAATTCAATTGGAGATGCAATGGCTGTTGAATATTTTCATTGGTATATATAGCAAAAAGAGATCAGGAGAAGAGAGAGAATTCAAGGGAGAGGTTTTGAAGTTTTCAACTCAATTCATCAATTCAAATGTTCAACTTTCTCGATTCATTGCGTTTCAACTTTTCTTCCAATTATTTCAAAGAGAAGGGATATATATTTATTCTTGGCAAGATATTTTGGCAAATTCCAATTAAACATGTTTTAACCACAATTCAACTAGGAGTTCACAAAGCCTGGTTACTTCAATGCACATCTCCCTTAAGTGGATCACAGATACCAGTGTTGAGTGGTTTTGAGCTATCTCAACCACAAAAATTAGCTCAAGAGATAAGGTTTTCTCTTATACTTATAAACTGAACATCAGTATATTCCACAATCGATGTGGGCCGGATTAACTCTAACAATTGCCTCCTCACACATCGGGTCTTAGGATAGAAAGGAGACTGGTTTTTCTAGTGAACTATTGGATCAAGACTACGCCTAGTGTCTCAACACCAAAAAATATTCTTTAATTATGTTAGACATTTGAAAAATGCAGGCAAATGCAGATGAAGAGAGGGACAATGAACCCGCGGGCCACCTACATGTCCATACACATGCAACACATGGGCACGCACATGGGTCAGCCAATATCCCTACCGAAAGAATGAATTTGCCAGAGCTAACCCGTCACCGGATTATAGCACAAGTATTTGGCACATTTTTATTTTTACTTTCAAGTTCATTCTTTGCTAATCCTTTCCCAATGGGGATTCAGATGATTTCCAATAAGACTTACGTACGGCTTTGATGGGTTTCGGCCTTTTTTTTATTAGGTATTGGAAATAGGAATTGTGTTCCATTCCGTGATTATTGGGATAGATATGGGTGTTTCTCAAAGCGTTGGGACAATACGTCCTCTTCTAGTGGCCTTGTCTTTCCATCAATTTTTCGAGGGTATTGGGCTTGGTGGCTGCATCTCTCAGGTATAACACGTATATATGCAACTTAGATTCAAATGGGTTCTGATTTAGTCACTCTATTAATGAATTACTTACATCGACAGTCCAGATCAAGTTATCTCACTAATTAGGTGACTGAATGAGATCGACTTGTTAAGATGATCTTGTTCTTGGAAGCCGGTTAAAAATCTTATCTTTTTAATAAGAGGATTGAAGTTTTCATAATCAGTTGTTACCAAGTTGGGTAAGGAATGGGCATGTTTTGTTAGAAATAAAAATTTTAGACTGAAGAAAAATTATTTATACTGATAAGTGAGACATCTACTATGAGAATGTCCAATTGGGCTTATTTGTTTTCTTACTTATGTTTGATGAGATTACATGAAGGCTTTATTTATAAGTCATTGAATACAATAGTTCACATTGCTAAAGCAATGTGAGACTCTAACTTTAATACTCTCACACAAACTCAAAGTGGAGCTACAAAAATAATTCAAGGGAAAAATATAACGCCGAAAGTATGCCGGAAGGTCGCCGGTCTGATGTCGGACTGATGCCGGGAAGTGCCAGAAGGTCACTGTACTAATGCCGAAAACTTTGCTTTGATACCATGTTAGAAATAAAAAAATTTAGACTAAAGAAAAAATATTTATACTAATAAGTGAGACATCCACTATGAAAATGTTCAATTGGGCATATTGATTTTCTCACTTATGTTTGATGAGGTTAAATAAATGTTTTATTTATAAGTCATTGAATACAATAGCCCACATTGCTTTAGCAATGTGAGACTCTAACTTTAAAGGTCGCCGGACTAATGTCGGAAGGTCGCCAGACTGATGCTGAGAGGTAGCCGGTCTGATTGCCACATCCTCCTGCAGACGGATTAAACTATTAATGGATTGCTTTCATGATTTCGGTCAGTTTATCTTTGGACTATACTCCTGCGAGGATTAAATGAATTGATGTTGAGTGGGTATGGACTCCCTGGCTACCCCAAAAAAAAAAAATCCCCTCGCTTATAGGTGTTTATTCCCATAACAGCTCATGCATAGATCCGAAAAATGTTCAACTTTCTTTATTAATTTTGTTTTTGTTACGATCGATGCAGGCAAAATTCAAGACCAAGTCTGCAGCAATAATGGCGACTTTTTTCTCACTGACAACCCCAGTAGGAGTTGCAATCGGCATTGCAATAACAAGCAATTACAACGAGGATAAACCAGCTGCTCTAATCGTTCAAGGAACTTTCAATGGGCTTGCAGCTGGGATTCTGATTTACATGGCTCTTGTTGACTTACTAGCAGAGGATTTCATGAACCCAAGAGTGCAAAACAATTTCAAGATTCAACTATGGGTAAACGTCTCACTTTTTCTAGGGGCTGGATGCATGTCTCTCTTGGCCAAATGGGCTTGACTGCCTTGGGTGTTTTTCCCCTAGCTAGCCCACTTTTTCTTGGAATTGAGTCTACTCTCCCTCTGCTCTGCAAGCAAATATATATATTATGCGAGAATTCTATACTAATTTGTCTTCAGACTGCAAGCAAATCTTCCTAGCTATATTGCAATGGATCAAGGATTTGGGATCTAGGAGAGGTCTATACACCTGCCACATTTTACCAACCATGTGCCATGTGATAAATTAAAACAAGAGAAGCCCTTTCTTTCTTTCTTTTTTCTTGGCACAAGAGAAGCCCTTTCAGTAGCTAGTTTATAGCCCTTGAAAAAAACGTACGTCAAAGGCAAAAGCAAAACAAAACAACCAAGCTGATCAGAAGTTTTTTTTTTTTTTTCAATCGTGGACGAGAGAACCATACGCCCACGACAAAGCTAGTTCCTAGCTGTTGAAGCTTTATCAGCGACAACACAAGGAAAACCAAGTGCATTTGGTTAATTATTTGGTACTGAGAGTTCAACCATAACTTTACCCCTAAACAATTCTCACTTTTGGCTAAAACCGGTGGGATTGATGTTGTTGAGAAGTACTAGGATTTTTCTAGCAGCAGGACGTACGTTGTCGGACCGCAAAGAGCAGAACCCACTCTTCTAGGCATATAAACGTCAAAACACTTGAAAGAAAGTAAGGAGTTAAGGTGAAAAAATGTTTTATTTTTTTTTCCCTCCAAAAGACAAAAAAAAAGTGCCAAGTGATTGAAAATTCTTCTTCTACCTAACAGTACGTACGTCTATGAGCTAGTATAAGCATTTTAGATCGTTTTTCTGCGCCGTTCTTTGTGATGATTCAGATCCACGCAAAAGAATGGTGTACCCAATTAACTATATATATATATTCTAATAACTAAGCTGAAAAAGGAACTTATATTTCGACCAATAGAGGAAAGAATCATTATATATATATATACAGCTTCAAACGCCAGCTAACTTAAATACTTCTATTTTAAATCCAACATTTTACTAATCTTTTGAAACTAATTAAAATATCGTAGAAATGAGCTTTCTTATCTTAATTTCTTGAAACATCATAAAAGGAGGGGGGGGGGAATGACGAATTGGGGGATTAGAAAGAATCATTTCAATCAAATTAAGTTTGGTCAATAGTTAGACATTGAAAGCATGATATATTTGTTTGAAAATAGCTGATATATATATATATATATGAGGGATGGATGTCAACATTTCTGCCACGACCAGTCACGGTTTTCCTCCCCTTTCCAAGTGACCAAGCATTATGTAACACTAAAGTAGAACCGAAGAAAAGTGTGCCTCAATATTGAATACTAAAAAGAAACGAAGACGCACAATATCGACATTCCCAGAGACTTTTCTTATGTTAGGCACCATGCGGATCAATCTTAAGCTAAACTGCCTTGGAAAAGGTGTCTGCATGACAACATAGTGTCAACACCCTTCTCTTTTGGATTAAAAGTGTGATCATTTTATCAACTGCATCCAGAAAACCTCAGATTGACGTGTTTCCCAACAACGCTTCGTAAATAATTGACATAAATCTGCATAAAAAACGAGAAAGCTATCTTTGGCATTTAAGACTACACAGATCCTGCATCAATTCCATAGCTTGTTTATAATCCGGGGGTTTGGTTTCCATACATATTTTTATTTTTATTATACGATACCACGGACCGAAGAAGAGTTTTCCCCGAGGCCGTAACCTGCATTTAATTATATTTATATTTATGTTGTTGTTGTCTGTATAAGATGCTCGAGTTATTAGCCCTCCATTTATTATTCTTCAGTTTCTTTTTCAATGCCCCCACAATGATTTCAAACAGCCAGCGTTGCACTATGAGTTTCTTTGTACCATTCTATAAAGGACCAAGCCTTGCTCGAAGAACCCACATATCTTGTCAAGTCACCCAACAGCTTTTTCACAAATTGCACTACCTTTCCTCCTCATTGGTACCTAGCTTTTCATCTCTACGGCCTCTTCGCTTTTTTCCACCATGATCATGATGTTTCAAGTTTGTTCTTTCAACCTCCTGAAGATGGTGTTTCTTCTAGCAGTTGTTCTCTTCCCTACTATTGTCTCCGCAGGCTGTACATGCGATCCTGAGGACACAGACAGAGACAAAAGCGAAGCACTTAAGTATAAAGTAGCTTCAATTGCGACAATCCTTTTTGCTGGTGCTGTGGGTGTGAGCATCCCACTGTTAGGCAAGAGAATACCGAGTCTGAGGCCTGAACATGATATCTTTTTCATGATCAAGGCCTTCGCAGCTGGGGTTATTCTCGCAACCGGGTTCATCCACATACTGCCGGACGCATTCGAGAGTCTGACATCACCTTGCATTGGAGAAAATCCATGGGGCAAATTTCCATTCACGGGCTTCGTTGCCATGATGGCTGCTATCGGAACCCTGATGGTGGATTCATTCGCGACGGGATACTATAAGAGGCTGCACTTTAATAAAACCAAGCAGGTGACTGCAGACGAAGAGATGGGTGATGAACACGCCGGTCACGTACATGTTCATACACACCCCACTCACGGTCATGCTCATGGCCCTGCAGCCACTCACTCCGAGGACTCAAATGCGGCGGAGCTAATCCGCTTCCGTGTTGTATCGCAAGTAAGTTTGATTCTAGGTTCATTATTGGGAGATTTATTCGGCTTATGGGTATCTCTGCAGATTAGTTTACCTGTAACCTTATTTAATTGTTAATTTGTTTAGAGTTTTCAACTCCGGTTGGTTGTGTTTTTATAGGTGTTGGAGCTAGGAATTGTGGCTCATTCAGTCATAATTGGGCTATCTTTGGGTGCGTCTGGAAGCCCTGGTGCAATTAAAACACTCCTAGCAGCCCTGTCCTTCCATCAGTTTTTTGAGGGCATGGGGCTTGGTGGCTGCATCTCTCAGGTACCAAACTTCACTCTGTAGCCTTTTGCCTCAAACTGGGGTTCTTTGTACAAAGAAAATTGGGTTCCGTTGCGCGCATTGTTAAACAATATAACTCTGCTGCCTGCATCTTTGAAGTTTAGGCACAGCGTAGAAACTATCTAGCTAGAAAAAGATAGGCGGTGCTGTTTCAAAAGTAGAAAAGAGAAAGAGTTAGATGTTGTCACAATGAGCACATCGCCATTTTCATAATAAAAAAAATTGTCAATTTCCAATGACGAAATAATCAAGAAACTATTAATAATCTGCAGGGTCAACTAATAGGAGACCTTAAATTCAATTGGTCAACTCCCATGCCGGAAAATGTCAGATCGATTCAGATTTTTCTAATTTCGGGCCCATATGCATCTTGGTGTGAACCCCTTGTAAATTGCAATTTGCAACCGAACTAAAGAAAATTCAGTAATATCGTGACCAAAGATTTCTGCCAATTTTTCTTATCTATATCTTAAAGCTTTTTTTTTTTTTATCTCTGTGTAGGCGCAATTCAAGACCAGGTCAGCGGCAATAATGGCGACTTTTTTCTCCCTCACAACCCCCGTTGGAATCGCAATTGGCATAGGGATATCAAGCATCTACAATGAGAACAGTCCAACTGCTCTGATTATTGAAGGAATCTTCGACGCAGCTTCTGCTGGCATCCTCATCTACATGGCTCTCGTTGACATGCTAGCAGCAGATTTCATGAACCCAAGAGTGCAGAACAACTTGAGGATCCAGTTAGGGGCAAATCTCTCACTTCTTCTAGGAGCTGCTTGTATGTCTGTCTTGGCCAAATGGGCTTAAAATTTTGGTCAGAACCATATAATTAAGGTTCCATTAGTTGATGATTTTGAGATCTTCTCTACTGATTTGCCTGCACTACGACACAGCAAATTACAATAGCATACGTACGGCCCAGCCAGAAAGAAAACAAGTACATACGGTAGGGAACAGTTTCTTCCCTTTTTTTTTCTTTTCTTAAGGTCAGTAAGTTCAAAAGGAGCAGTCTATGTCGTTGTTAACAATTTCATGATCTAACAAAGTTGTCCTCCATCATCCTATTGATTGGAACATTTTCCTTTTTCTTTTTTAATCAGGAAAATAGGTGAATTTTTTCATTTAAATGTCTCCCAAACTTGTCTTCTTCTTCTTCTCTCCCTCTTAAATTAAATCCAAAAGGCACATTAATCCTTTGAAATAAATTACTCTCTTAACATTATCTTTCAAATTAAAGATCACTATTTTTCTAGGAATATATATAAGGGGTCAAATTAATAAACTGAGATGGTGAAAGATGTCAACTCTCCCTCTTATTTCTCTTGAGATAGTGACCATTCAAGGTGCTCCCTTGCTGCAAATGGAAATTACACGGTCTCATCGTACAACAAGGGGGCAACTCATTCCGCGGAAGATGCAAGTCCATTATCTTTAAGGCTTAATTACCTTATAGTACTTATGATATTGATTTTTAATAAATAAGTCATTCAGATACAATCTTGAAAGTGTTTGAAGAACACTGTTTAGATCCAAAACTTACCTAGAGGGGGTGAATAGTAAGATAAAAAATTCAGCACAATCTCTATCACCCTAATGCGGAAAAACTTGTACAAATCTAAGCACAAAAAATATAGTGAATCTGTCCAGATTTAGAAAATATCACACAACCATATTAATGACAGCAATTCAATATATATATAGTCAATTTAACACTTCTATGATTGCTTAGACAAAATCACAAACACTTGGAGTGCAGAAAATCTTTGATCCAATCTTTTGATTCAAGAAACCTAATCAACCTACCAAGATTCGAATTTATATTA
This sequence comes from Myrica gale, assembly GCA_963930655.1. Classification (NCBI taxonomy): domain Eukaryota; kingdom Viridiplantae; phylum Streptophyta; class Magnoliopsida; order Fagales; family Myricaceae; genus Myrica; species Myrica gale. The sequence goes on along the minus strand of OZ005617.1, from coordinate 19,890,554 downwards.
TACTAAGCAAATATGAACGAATTGAAAACGCAAACAATCACACAACACAAGATATTGTTTACGAAGTGGAAAACTCTTTTAAAGAACTCATTCAAAAGAGAAAAACCACTCTGGGCTCACCACCGGTTAACCAATCCACTAAATGAGAGATACACTTACAGTCGGTGACTTTGTTTATCACAAAACCTTTGCTACATAACAAATCCCGGAAGAAGCAATTCGAACGACACGTTCGAACTCGCACCAAGCAGTAGAATCCAAAACCTTTGGATCTCTCTCACTTCAATGAATCTTTATCGCAACAAACTTGCTTCAGGATGATTGAAATTTCTATACATCATACATGTCACGGAATAAAACTAACATCTAACATTCGAAATTAACTGTGTTAATTTCGGTAATATATTTTTCAGTGAAATTAGAGTCGGAATGTTCGTTATTGGGTCGGTAGCTTATTTTGGACTTTATCTCAGTTAGTGACAACTGTTGATGGACATAAAAATCTATACGTCTGACAAATGAGCCACATGGCCGGCATGTTCAATGGTATACTTTAAAAACTAATTCGTCAAAAGTCAATTAAACTTTAGTTTTTACCCAATCACTTTGTATCGGCTGCATATCCCATCCAACTTGCCTATTCCAATTCTCCATAGTCATCACACTTTCACGATTACAAACGCCAAGTGGAGGAGTGGAATCAACATTTGAAGGATAGGAAATTTGAGAACCTAAGCATAATAGCAGAGGCACTTAAAAAAAAGAAATTATAAATAATAATAATAACAGAATGTTGAATCAGAACCTTCCTTGTAGGTGGACAGTCAAATTGAAGCCAAAAACGCCCGAGTTCAGCGACAAAGAGAATTAAATTATTTACATTTATATTTATTATATTGGGCAACATGGCACATATAATTCTTTATATTAACAATAAAGAATATGGGACAATTTCGACAACTCTTAATCCAAAGACATAGTATATATATTTTTTAAAATATTTTTTTAATGATTTATTGTTAGGAAAATGCGAGATTAAAAAAAGTATATATGTTTGAGAAAAATATTTTTGTGAGAAAGAATTTTTATAGATTTATGAGATTTTTATTTTGATTATTTTGTTATTTTTTTACAGAAATTGAGGTTAATTATTAAAATATAAAATTTGATTAAATATTGAAATATTTTTATTTAAAAAAATATTTTTAGATTGGAAAAAGACCATTAAATAAGCATTGACTATATTTTCTTGTAAGAAATCATTGATCAGTTTAGGGTTCAAGATGTCCATGAAACACGGCAAAAAGTAACGCAAACTGGAAAATGGAAAACGTTTTTTTAATAAGCGTAGACTATTAAATAAATTTCTTGTAAGAAATCATTTATCAGTTGACCGTTGACTATGTTCGTGAAACGCGGCAAAAAGTTAAGTCCTCTGGTTCCCCAGTTCGCTACGAGTAAATTTGATGGTTTAGGATGAAATCCCATTCGTGCATGTTGTCGGTAGCTTCAAGAGATGGCAGGTACCGAGACAAGTAATCAAACTACTGAATTAAAAACAAATAAAAATGCCAAACGGGCACTGATTTTTCTGATAAAGTCAGATATATCGAGATGTTTATTTATATATATATTAATTCGGCAGTTTAGTCTTTCGGTTTTCCTTTCTTTTATTTTTTAGTCTTTCTATTTTATTTTTTAAAATTTTAATCCTTAAGTTTATTTTTTATTTTTTTGACAAAATAGTCATTCTGTCAGGTATCTATTTGTTTCCCTTACGAAAAGGTCACATCAGCTGATAAATTAGCAGCTGATGTGGTAAGAAAAATTAATATTTTAGTTCTTGAATTTTAGTTTCTTTTATTTTTTAGTCCTTAGGTTTAATTTTTTCAAATTTTAATCCTTATGTTTACATTTTTTTGACAAAATGGTCTCATCCGTCAGGAATTACTATTCAAATTTTAGTACATGTAATTTATTCAAAGCATTAAAACTGAGATATGATGTGTTCTATTGAGTTGCAGAAAGCATGCTGATTCTTTAATTGGTTTGATCCTCGCACATCCCTTCGTGGTATGGAAGTAGGACCCTATTTTACAAAGAAAATCAATGACCAAAAAGTCTTAATCTATACGCTGAGTTGTCAGCTGATGTTGCCCTTCTATTAGGGAAACAGACAGATCCCTGACGAGAGAAACATTTCGTCAAAAAATATAAATTCATGGACTAAAATTTGAAAAATTAAAACCAAGGACTAAAAAAATAAAAAGGGAGTAAAACTCAATGACTAAAATGTCAATTTCTTTTACCACATCAACTGATGAGTTGTCAACTGATGTGACCTTTCCGTTATGAAAACAAACGGATTCTTGACGGAAAGACTATTTCGTCAAAAAATATAAACCCAAGGACTAAAAAATAAAATGAGGTAAAATATAAGAAAAATATATATACACACGTGTGTGTAAAGGTAGGTATTGTTATGTGAGTTTCGGGTACACGTGCCTTTCAGTTGAAGGTTGTTCGAGATTTGTTTTGGGTACATTTACCTTTCAGTTGAAGGCCGTTCAAGATTTTCTTGAGAGTTTGGCATTGGTTATATATATATATATTGGTACGTGAGTTTCAGGGTACATACACCTTTCACTTGAAGTTCGTTCGAGATTTTCATGAAAGTATGGCATGAGTTAATTCAACTCGAAGGTACTTGGTGTTCCGTTTTATTTTTTCTCCATTATAGCGAGGGCAGCATACAAATGGCCCAAGGGCCAGTTACAAATAATAAAGGAATAAAATCTATTAAAACAACATTTAAGAACGGTCTTAAAAGGCCTCAGTCTAAGAGTGTATTCGGTTAAGGTGTTTTGTGAGGATTTTTTGTGTTTTGAGAATTTTTATGTGATATTAATTTTATTGGTATGCGTGTTGTAGTTATATTTATGTGGTGTGAAAAATGATGTTTGGTTGTAGAATCCTGAGAATTAAAAAAATTATGAGGATTCTTTATAAACGAACATACTCTAAATAGTTATATACGCCTTACACAATCAAGCCACGAAGTCCATAATTTCTACTCGGTCCCAAAGACTCGGATCTAATCTAACCCACATAGTGAACAATGATTTCAGCCACTGGAGGAGGGGTGGTCGAGCACCTCGCTCTAACTTCAAGGAGCGTCCAAACCAACAAAAGAGGACCACACAGAGGCAAGACGTGGAATGACACGCTTGGCGCCCATGTTGTGGGACAGTTGTAGATTCAGGGAGATCGCCAGAACATACTCCTTCCTTCCCAAAACATACTCTGCCAAAATGAAAAAAAAAAGAGGATCAAACCACCAAAGGCAGAGAGAGGAACCAAAGCAACAAACAAAGCCACCCCTGATCGGTGGTCGGCGGGGATTAGGCGGACAAGAGTAAGCATGTTCATCCGATTCGGCCACCGGCAGACCTCCGATGCCGTCTTTGTCTCCGGTTGTGGCAAGACAAGGTTCATGTCTACCAGGAATCAAAATCAAAGCCCTATTTGGACATGTCTCAAACGCATAATTGGAAGAGGAAAATTTCACCGTTCTGAATACTTTTTTTTTTCCTAAATATCGAAACAACATTGTTCTACTTAAAATAGAACACTTTCCCTTATTATTATTTTATTACAAAAAATAAAACCCTTATTGTTTTGATCCAGGGTTTCAATTAACCCTAACCCTCTCCCTCGCTCATCTCTCTCATTACTCTCTCTCAGTCTCTCATCTCTCAAGAAAGCTCTGCGCCTCTGTTGTTCTCTCCCTCTATGTCTCTCTCGTGGTCGTATATCCCTCTCTCAATTGCGCCTTTCTCTCTCTCTCGACTTTCAGACCTTCTCTCTCACTGACAAGTGACGACAACTCGGACATTTCACACTTCGCTGCCTCTGGACTGGAAAACCTTATTAAATTTTTGACTACCCATTACATTGAACGCTGCCCAACCCCTGAGTTTTTATTTTTCTTTTTTTCTAAGCAAGAAGTATTCCATTAACAAAACCTAAAGACAAAGGCACAATTGAGAGAGGGGGATAACGACCATGAGAGCCTCCATCCACGAACCCCAAACACAACACACCATTGCTGACCTCCACAATGGAATTTGCCCCAAAGATCCTCCAAAACACGCTGAGTTTTTGTAGTACAAGATCAATCTGAGGGACATGCGGCCCAACATGTGTGCTGCTGATGTTTTTCGATGTTCGGCAATTTGGCCCCAGAGTGATGCGTCAGCGAGAGAGAAAGGGAGAGAGGTGCTGAGCACGGCTGGAGCGGAGGCGCCGCGGAAAGGAGGTGGGGGGCACACCTGACGGCTCACGGCAGGGAGAGGGTGAGGGGGCTGGACCGGCTGGAAGTCTGGAATTTCGAAAGACTTGTCTTTCGTTAGGTTAAGACTTTAAGGTGGTGTCTGCGCTGAAATATTTTTGGTATTCGTTTCGTGTTGGTATTGGGTTTAGTGAAAAAGTGAATAGAGATAATTTTTTATATTTTTTTATGGGAGAGAGATTATATTGTATTATTTTATTAGGAGATAGATAATATTTTGGGAAAAATTGTTAGTGCAAAGGCCCCTTAAGTGACCCAAGTTACTGCTTTGTTTTGTTTTTTTTTTTAAACCAGGGCTCAAAATGACACCGTTTTGAGCCACGAAATTGTTTTCCGATTCCGATTTTTTTTTCTAAAATGAGATTTGATTTCCTTACCAGAAATTTTCAGAATCGATACCGAACTCAGATATTCCAGTTTAGGGGTGAACCGGACCGGACCGGATTTCCGGTCCGGTCCTTTTTCTTAAAATGCGGTCCGGTCCGGTCCTCTTTAATAATAAATGCGGTCCGGACCGGACCAGATCGCATTTATTAAAAAAATATTTTTTTTTATATTTTTAATACAAATTATAAACATAAAACGTTTAATTTTTATCTAAACTAAAACTTAACATTTTTATATACACTTCCCATTTGAAATTAACCTAAAAAAAATTTTGAAAAAATTTTAAAAAATTTAAAAAATTAAAACCGGTCCGGACCACTTAAGTGGTCCGGACCGGACCGCATTTAGTGAAACCGGACCGGACCGGACCACTTATAAGTGGTCCGGTCCGGTCCTATATTATTTAAGGACTGCAATGCGGTCCGGACCGGAATGCGGTCCGAAAAACCGGACCGCATTCCGGTTGTGCAGCCCTATTCCAGTTTGAACAAGAACATTTGTCTGCCCTTGAAGTGGAAAGGAAAAAGCCTAAACTCTTGGAATTTAAAAAAGTTTCGAATGCGTAGCAGTTAACCGCTGCTCAACATAAGCGGTCCAGATATTTTCTCTACCTCGTCGAAAAAGCAAGGGCCCTTGGAGCCCTCGAACCGTTAAGCTAACCGAGCCTCCTTTATCCCTCAGACTAACAAAGGACAACGTATTTTCCCATACATATATAATATAATATAATATATTTGTACAGCTCTTAAGTAAAGTAGTTAACCAAATATGAGCTCCCCCCCCCCGGCCCATATTTTAACGTTTCTTTTTTATATACCTAGTATAGCTCTGTTCTTCCTGTCAAACTGAGCAGGAGCCCTCCATTTGGACGTGATAGGTTGCTTTTTAGCAGCATCTCGGCAATTAGCTATCTAAGCAGCGGCACTTCGCGCTTGCAGCACTAAGAACATCTTCTAAAGTTGGTCATAATGTTCTTCCAGTGCTCAATATCTTTGTATTCTTCTCAAAGTGTTGCTTTTATAAAAGAGCTATAATTATGGATCTTCACACTTTTAGGAAATCCTTATTCCCCTTCAGGTCTAAGCATCTAAAGGCTCTTTTAGCTTTGGCCAATGACATCGTGCAAAGCTCCGTGGCAATATTCATTATACACAAGCCTTATTCTTGTCGAAGGGATTGTACTTGGAAAAAGAGTTTAGCGTAAAGCCATGCCACTTTGGGTAAATTGGCCTTCGCCCAAACAAAAATTTCCTGATTAAGTCAATTTAGGCCAAGATATAGTTGTAGTTACGACTTAAGCAATTGTCTGCCTTGCAATAGAAGGTGTTGCAGGCCTCACACCCACCTAAACAATACCCCAAATATCGCCCCGCCACACTATCTATCTTGCTAGTGGTAATCGAATCAAGATCCTCTGTAATTTGAAAAGAGATAGATATAACAGGTAGACCATACACCATTTAATATTGTTCATATTTATCCATATAAAACTTTCGGATAACATAGATTTTACAATGAGTTCCACCTATTATGTTTATTTATCTTCTAATTACACAGTACAATTCATTATTGTAACTATGACATGGAGCAACAGCTGGGCTTTGCTTTGCATTGCAGAGGAAGGGGATGGGCAGCTCTTAACCTTCGGTTTAATAAAATCAGACAATTTGGATGTTATTTGAGTGAGCTCCAAATAACACTGGCCTCGGCCCTTATGGGATGATAAAGCATACAGAAAACGGGCCAGTTAGCATAAAAACCAATTCAACCCAATCGTACTTCAAAGCATTTTGGCAAACAAAATGATATCCCAAACCCAGGCCATAACTTGAACTGTTACAAAGAGATAATCCAAAGTTTGAACCAACCCACCCAGAACCACTTTTCTTGATCATTCAGCAGAAATCACAACAATAACCAAGCAGAATTTTGAGTCAGCACAAGCCAATTCTTCCTCACTCCTACCAGTTCGTCACCACGTTCTCCCATTAGCAAAATGAAAACAACACCGCTTATTTTATGACAGACTCGCGGTAGAAAGGACACTACCAGAAGCACATTAAGCATTTCATAAAATCTTTAAAAGAGAGAATTGGAAGTTTGGCGCAATACTAGTTCGCTTCCTTTTTGACCTGTATACACGTGTTGTTAATGTGCAATAAGAGGATGGCAGTAGAAAGACCACCACAAGACACAATAAGTTACAGTTTCGTTTCACAGATATAGACCCTGTAACTGATCTCAGATATGATTACATTGCCCTCCCTGCAATGAGAGGTTTCGGAGGAGACAGGGATCTAATTTCAGGTGCAGAACTGGGAAAAAGTCTGTTCAACTTGTGCATGAGGATATCAGCCCTCGATGGAGTTTCGTTTAGGAGAAACTGTTGAACAATTGGCTTCTTAAACCACTCCATGACAGAATCTCCCGGGGCCCTAAGAACCACTTTACTAACCTCAAATGGAGATTCCACTGAGCTCAACATTTGCGCAACCACAATCTTCAAGGTAGGTCCCGTCACCAACTTAATACGTCTAGGGACAACACCATAATACAACATTCGTTTTCTGAATCTGTGGAGCGTGTGCACAACTGCTATAAGTGCTGCTCCCACTGACAAGTTTCTAACATCAAGAGACCAAGCAATATGCTGATCAAATACTATTGCCTTGGGGAAAAGCTTATTCTCATAGGCAACTTTCCAAACACATCGGGCTCGGTTTATCTGACCCATAAGGACAAGGTAGTTAAGAAGAACATTGACAAAGTACCTTGCAGCCCCCTCTTCTAACTCATAATCAATGCCCTGAAAGAATTCCCTTACAAAGGATAAAACTGGTTGTTTCCTATGCTCTGGGCCCGTAAAGAGTCCACACATGAAGGAATGTGCCTTGTGTTTTGAAGCACTAAGGATTGACATCAAATGCCTCTCATTCTCCTCTTCCTGGCATCTCACAAGATGAGCTAAAATGGATGTGTACAGTATGAAATCAACTTTTGCAGCAGAGTTTACATATGTTTCAAGAAGAGGCTTGGCTGACTCGTACAAACCATTCTTCATACATGACTCAAACAATTGTCTGATTATAAAATTATTAGTTCTAATACCTGATGAACCCATGAAGCGCAGCCATCTCAAAGCAAGATCAACAGAACCATCCTTGATATATACCATCAGAACATCACTAGCATTCACATCAACAGAATATCCCATGGCTTTCATTTCGAGTAAAATCTTGGCAGCCACATCCACAAGCTTCTTCTTAGCTAGGAGAGATAAAAGGGAAGTATAAGTACTTAGACCTGGCCTCAAACCTGCATCTGTCATCGAGTTATACAGCTTCATGGCAGAATCTACTTGTCCAGAGCCAGCATGCATTTCCAAGAGACAACAATATGTAGATGGAGTAGGTAAAAATCCAGCCTTCTCCATATCTGTAAAGGCAGACATCGCAATATCAAGCTTCCCTGATTTGGCATGTGACTCAACAATCAATGTGTACAACCCAAAGTTAGGCCTGAAGCCTGCTTTCTTCATCTCATCCCAAAGCCTAAGAGCTGTATCTAACTTCCCAGCCTTCACATGCGACTCAATCAAAGAGACATACATGGAAGCAGATGGCCGGAGACCATAACCCTGCATTTCCATGTGTACCTTTATTGACGTGTCCAACCTCCCTGCTTTCCCCATTGAATCAACCAGCGAGGAGAAGATGTTAAAACCAGGCCGAAAATTCTTCTCTTTCATCTCTTGGAAGAGCTTGAAAGCGGCATCAAGGCGGCCTGATTTTGCCAAGCTCGGTATCATCAACTCATAGGTTGATCCATCTAATGAACATCCCGCCGCTTCCATGCTTCCATATATCTCAAATGCCTTGTAAGGCAAACCCTTATTCAGAAAGAGTGTGATAAGAGAGTTATATGTCTGGATATCGATTTTACAACCAGAATCTAGAATCTTCTTAAAACAACAAAATGATACCTCCAATTTCTCAGCTTTTGCCAAATACTGAATTACCTGATTATATGCACTAAAGGAGGAAATCCCATTATCACTAGAATCACGAACCAGTTCATCAAACAATGACTGGATCCCATCAAAGTCCTTACTTTGGTTTAACCCATCAAACAGCGTCGCATAGCACTCATCACTTGGCAAATACCACGACTGCCTCTTAGCCCATTGAAATAAACTCAAAGACATGTCACTATCCTTAATAACCTTCAAGGCTTGAGTAATGTGAGTCGTATTGGGTACAAATTGGAGTTTGTCCAATTGGGTCTCCAACTCCGGCCCCCATTTCCACCTCTTTACAACCTCGACAATCTTCGCAACTGCTACAGCATTCAAGAATGGCTTCTTTAAGCCACCCACCATCACATGGTCATCAAGCCCTGGCTCAACCGACCGTATACCTTTACCGCTGTAAATAACACTCCCTGATTCATCTAAATACTCTATCTCTTCAGTCCACTCACCAGGACCACCTTCACCGTTCCTCCCAGAGCAGTAATTTCTGGTAAAACTAGGGTAAACAACAGGGTTCCTGACAAAGTTGGGGCCTTTTGGTACACACAATTGATGGGAATTTAAATAGAAACCCGTTATAGAGCTAAAAAATCCGAAACTTTTAAAACAGCCATTGAGTTTTATTGCGTTCAAGCTTGGGGGCTTTGAACAAGAAGAGTAAAATGCAGAGCTACAGATAGAGCTAGGATATTTGATGAGTGAGTGTAGATTTTTACGGCACAATTTCCTTTGGAACATTGAAGTTTCGGGGCAGAATAGAATGATATCAGGGATTTAGGAATGTCAAATGAGGGTTTTAGGATCGGAGACACTTACCTCTGCCTTCGGAGCAGGATTTCACTGCAATCAATGGTTTATTCGAATTGAAGCTTAAACCCTACCTTTGATGGTTTTTCTCACGATAATACACTTCTAACTTCAGGGTCGGTTGTAATGTTACCAGCAGAGTATCCAAGCGAATGTTAAAGATATTGAATTCAAATTTTTTTCCCCTGTATCCTCACTTATAACCTATACATTTATGGACTTAGAAAAAAAAACCTATACATTTATGGACTTAGAAAAAAAAAACATATACTTAAGATTTAGTGCTTGGTCTCATTGTGCTCTGGTGGTCTAGTACTACGTTAAATTTTAGAGTTTAAATTGTGGTGTGTTTTGACCTGATTTTATCGTAATCTCTTGAAGGCCTTTTTTATTTTAAAAAATCTATAAATTAAAGTATTACTTCAGCCTTCTTGCTTGTCTACCAAATTATCACTCAAGATCTAACTTGGTTTTAAGTTTTTGGGTTAAATGCATGTCATATCTCTGTGGTATGCGGTAATAGTAAATATGCCCTGAGGTAAACAAAATATTTTTTATATCCTGAGGTAAACATTCAGGAGCAAGTATGCTCTTTCATACCCCTGAGGTAAACATAACGGAAGGGCATATTTGCTCTTGAATGTTTACCTCAGGGGTATAAAAAAAACTTTGTTTACCTCAGGGACATATTTGCTATTAGTTAGCATGCATTTAACCCTAAGTTTTAATCTCAACTACCCATTTGTTAGAAAAACCTCACACGTGCCATATAAAAAATAATATTTTTTTCATTAGTAATTATTGATATTTTCCTTCACTAATTAGTTACAAAATCATTTTTATTTATTAAGATTTACCACGTGATAATGAAATCTCTAGTCAGATCCGAGTAGCACTCGTAGTACATTGAAATCTTGAAGCACCACTACCAACGCCGCGAAAAATAATTTATGTTCCAAGTTGTTTTTCAAATACATTCAGGAATAACTATTAACTGATAGAGAGTTGAAAAGTTATATAAAGTATATATTCAAATATTGGGTTGGCATGGAAAACTATACTGTTAATATGTCGGTTTGTGTGATTCCTCCAACATTCTATGAATGTTGCGTCTTTCTATTTTCTGAATTGGATAAGTTGCATTTTTTTTTTGACACATTTCACTACTAGAGTCCATCGTTGTCATTGATTTGCACCCTCCGTCAAATCTGGCCGTCAAATTGGGCGGAATCTTGGATCAAGTGAGGAGTTCTCCTATAAAACGATTGTTCTACCCTTGCATTTCAACTGTGTTGATAAAATTACCCTCCATGATAAATGGGTTCACCACAATTTTGGCTTAATTTCTAGGGTTAATTGCACCGTAAGTCCATGTGGTATCACCTTTTGACAAATTCGTCCATGTAGTATCATTTTCTACAAAAAGGTTCTTGTGGTCACCCTTCTAGTTAAAAGTTAGTCATTCCGTACATCAGACGTTAACACATTAACGGAATGAGAGCGGTCCACCGCTACATGTATCGGTCGACCGGTTCACGTAGCGGTCGTCCGTTACCATGTGGTTATCTCATTCATTCATATAGCTGTCGATCGATTACAAAGGTAAATTTAAGCGGTCGACCGGTTCATGTAGCAGTCGACCGGTTAATGTCCGTTAGTGTGTTAAAGCTGATGGACGGAAGAACTAACTTTTACATAGAAAGGTGACCACAAAGACCTATTTGTAGAAATTGATAACACATGGACGAATTTGTAAAAAAAGTGATACCACATGGACCTACGGTGCAATTAACCCTAATTTCTATAATGTCTCCTGAATATTAAAACTTTGAACGAACAACATTGGATCATGCAGGCGTAATTACGTTGAAGTCTTCACTAAAGGAATTAAGAGTTTTGTTTGGCATGTGATCGAAGATTCCATCCAATTTGAAGGTCAATTGGATGAATGGTGCAAATTGATGACAAGGAGTACTTCAAGAGCAAAATGCGTTAAAAAAAAAACAACAAGAAGGCAAAGTGTATTTAACCCAATTAAGAAGGTTCTAATCCCAGTGTAGTAAGAGTACCATGGTGGGGTTGACAAGAGGATAAAAGAGGATTAGGTAGGGAGCTTATGGGATTCCAATATAGGAGGAAATTGTAGGTTAGCTTGGGTTAGCATCAAATGGTGCTTGCAAAGGAGAGGGTGGCAGCATCGGTAGAGGAGGGCGACTACATGGATCGATGGACGGTAGGGATAGGAGGTTTGGACCTCAGGAAGAGAAGGAAGGAACAAGTTGTCGGGAGTGGCTTTCCATTTTAAGAACCAAAATCTATTTTCCAAAAATTAAAAGAACTCTTCATTGATTCAGAAGTTATATAAATTACCTTTGTTTTTCATCTATTCCAGCCAAAGGCACCCCAAGATAAGCAAAAGATCTCCCAGGAAAAAATATATATATATGCAGGGAAACATACAGAGCCTTTATATCTGTCAAGTATAAGAGTTTTCTCGAGGCATGATTCAAAACTATGTTGGTCTAATCCTACGTTTGTACGAAAGATTCGTAAACTCCATATCAATCTCCAACACAGAAGAATCAATGGCTTCCACAGGTAACCATCTCACATAAGTATCTTTTTCTTTTCTTTTCTTTTCTTTTTTATAGAAAATCGAGATCTTTCTGTGTTTTTATACCTAAGAAGTAACCATAAAGTTCACAGATAAAACACTTTTGAATGCGGAATTTATGGGGAAGGCTATAACCTGTAAGGCAAAGCTTGTAAGGAATTGCTTTATCAGCATCTAATTAAAATAACAAAAAAAAAGGATCAGTATGCTTTTTTTATCCTTTTTTTAAGCAAATGATCAATATACATATAAACTATCCTGTATATAGAGCCATTAGAGCTATACGACAAGGATCTTGTTTGGCCCTCCAGGAGAAAGAGATGGAGAACTTTGAGTAGAAAGCAAGCAAAACAAAAAGGCAGAAAAAACCACGCTTTGATTTGTTCCAGTACCAAGCAAGCATAGATGCCAACATGCAAAAAATAACAGGGCAAAAGATGATACACAGCCGATGAGCAACTTCCCTTAAAATACACCTTCTTTGAGTTCTTTTTATCCCTTTCTGTACTACTTCACTTGCACATCTTTGAGCAAAGTGACTGTCTAACAAAGCTTCCCTGCTAAAGAATAAATCTTTATGGCCGACCTAGCCACTTGTCCCACACACCCAGGCTTTGCCCAATTCAAGGGCTGTCCTGGAGTACCCTCCAACATATAAAGCCCTGGCGCAGGCTTGTGTTCTATAATTGGTGTGGAGTTGGTGTGTGACAAAGCTATACTTGGAAGTTCTGGGCATTGTGGGAAGTCATGGAGACAAGCAGAGGTTACAAGAGAGTTCGCTTTCTACTTCTCTATATAACCATTGCAGCCATTCTCTTCACTGATTGTGGTAAGCCCCTTGTCTGCAGCTTTTATGTATTGCTGAAAATATATAGGCAGAGATTATATGCCAGTAGTAATCCCACTAGCAAACTAGTTAAAGACTCTCACATCGACTGCCAATTGTTCAGCATTTTGTTCTTTTTCTTTTGAGGAATTCTATTTTTTGGATATTACTCACCAAGAAGCAATTCTTACCTCAGAGAACATCTGATCCTTTGTGCACGTGTATATACTTTTTAATCACTGCAGCTTGCTTACTTGTTAAGTTTCTATGCACTTTTCTTTTTCTTTTTCTCTAAGGCTCTGCAATAGCAAGCTTTCTGTACGATTTGTACACTATTGGCCACTTTTCAATTACCAGCACGCAGATCATGAGAGCAATTCATTTTTCAAAGGCCAGGAACTGAAATCATGTAGAATTACTACTGTGAATACAAAGCATGGAACAATCAGGCAGTAAATAAGCAAATGTCACATGGTTATATCAGCTGACAAAGCCCCTCATTTTTTGTCAAGCAGAAGCAAGAAGATCACTGAAACCATTCAGACGTCCAAGACATCCCAGAAGTTCAGTCATCAAAACCACAAAGAAATTGAGAGTCACGAAGCACTTGAATATTAATCCATTGCTGGAATCAGTTGGGTACAGTGTAAGTTCACCATTTTCTTTACCTCCATTCGAGTCACTAGGTCCGATGCCCTTGCCAGAAAATACTCCTCCCAACTGCCTTTATCCACCCAATACCCCGGGAACTCCCTCCACAACCATTCCAGCTCCTGCAGGATACACACCGTCGTCTCCACCATCAGCACCCTATTATTATCTGCCACCCGTTCTTCCATCCCAAAGCCCACCTCCAAGCCCAGAAGGCACGATTCCCGGCACACCGGAATTTACTCCTACCCCTTACCCACCAGAAATTATTCCAAGCCCACCCAGCATTGTCCCTGGCTCGCCACAAGTTGTACCCAGTCCCCCTATCTATATTCCAAGCCCACCTGAGTCCACATTGAGCCCACCTTATTATGAGCCCAGCCCACCCTCATATGTTCCGTCTCCTACTGGGTTTGTTCCAAGCCCACCCTCATATGTTCCGTCTCCTACCGGGTTTGTTCCAAGCCCACCAGTTTTTGAACCGCCTGTGGTATTTCCCCCACCGACCGTGCCACCACCTCCTCCGAACACTGCCTCGAGCAGAGCCCTCTGGTGTGTGGCTAAGCCAACGGTGCCTGACCCAATCATTCAGGAAGCTATGGACTATGCTTGTTGGTCTGGAGCCGATTGCGATTCGATCCAACCCGAGGGATCTTGCTTTCAGCCCAACACCTTGTTTGCACACGCTTCATACGCTTTCAACAGCTTCTGGCAGAGGACCAAAGTAGCCGGTGGCACGTGCGAGTTCGGAGGGACAGCCATGCTTGTCACGGTTGATCCAAGTGAGTTAACTTCAAAATCTACCATAAAATACGTACATAATAAACATACCACCTACTTGCCAGTCCTTACGTCCAAAATAATAAATTTCGATCCCATATAAATGTTTTTTATATACTAAAATAAATGTGCCAAAGAAAGGTATTATTGTTTTTACTATAAATACAATTTTCCACTCATCAATTATTAGGGGGTTCAACTTATTGTATCCTAAACTACGGGCCTTTATATATTGCACCTTATCAACTTGACCCCCTTTTTCATATATTGAATATGTTGTCAATTCATTGAGTTTTTATAGGTATTATTATCGAACGGATAGATAGTGAAAAAATGTATAACATTAATATTTGAATAAAGCAATGTGTTAAAATTAAGGTGTCGTTTGTTTCCCAACAATTCGGCACCTCAACATTTCGGCCCTTATTAAAAAATTAAAAAATAATATTTTTTTCATCAAAAAATTCTTTTTCATTATAATATTAATTCATATATTCTCTCTCCTCACTTTTTCATCAACTCCCACAAAAATACCCCAACATTTTCACCACCCCAGGAAAATTCACAAACAAACACCGCCTAATAATTTAGTGTGCAATGTATCAAATACTCGATAGTTGATGGGTGAAAAGTGTATTTATTTCTATTATTTTATATAATCGGATCAACTTATAAGCAATTAGTTATTGTTAACCTAATCCTTTTTTTTTTCTTTTTTCACTGCAGGTTACGATGGTTGCCATTTCCTATATTTTTAGGTTGGAAGACTGAAGACCCATTACTTTCGAAGGCTGGAAGATAAGATCTCTCCTTTTTCGTTTGCTATCCCCAAATTATTTTTCTAATTACAGCTTTGTATGCTATAAACCCACAAAGATTGGTTCTAAATTTTGTAACAACTCCTCACTAATAAGATTTTGATAGACGAGTAACCTATGAATTGTAGATTCTGAAGTTTTAGCCTAATTTATGTGAATATTGGTAGGCTGTGCCACATATTGATCAAAATATTATGATCTAAATAGAAGAGAACAAGACAATAAATATTGAATATTATAAATACACATATCGTGTTCACTTTAAAAAAAAAATTAAATTATTAAATTATATATAATATTGAAACTAATATATTTATAGTCTCTTATTTAAACAAGCTTATTTATACCAACAACTCAATTATAATTTGTAACATCAAAATAAGTAAATTTTTTTAACTCCATTTTACACCCCAAATAAAATTATCCACCAAATTATCACGACCATGCCGAGTGCAAACTTTATCCTTTTTTATTTTGACCCCTTTTATAATAAACCCATTGGCTGCTTTTTGAAAAGGTAGATAATTAAAGGGTTCCGTCTTTCCCCATAAAGACACGTATGGGTTGTAAAGTTCCGACTTCCAAAGAGAACTTCTGATAAAGAGAATTTATCGTTTTAGTCCTTAGATTTTACATTTTTTTTTATGTTTTAGTTCTTAAGTTTCATTTTTTAAAATATTAGTCTTTAGATTTATATTTTTTTATAAAATTGTCCTTCTGTCAATCTGTCATTTATATGCTTAATAGAGCTCTTTGACACGTCAACAATTTGAAGCGGTCGATCGTTACATGTAGCAGTCGACTGCTCACTTTCAACAAATATACTCGGTCGACCGCTTGATGCACCGTTAAGTGTATGGACGACAAACTGATGGAATTACCATTTTGTAAAAAAAATGTAAATATAAAGACTAATATTTGAAAAAATGAAATTCAAGGACTAAAATGTAAAATCGTGTAAAATTCAAGGACTAAAATGATAAATTCCCTAAAATAAATAATAAAGAACGGTCTATTATTTTATTTTACAAATGATTAAATTAATAATAATAATATGATATTATCTTATTCCCACATCTAGTGGAATAAAAACTTAAACAAATTATAAAATGTTGAAAGAAAAAAAGGACGAATAGAAAAAAATCCGATGCGGGGGTTCCACCTCCAACATCCTACGGTCCTGGCCACAAGGATTGAGTAGATACCAACGTGGCAATGTGTAACAGCAACTACTTTTTCACTCCCTCGCGAAACGACGTTGTTTATAACCAGAGTACCGTCAGTCTCGCCACACCAGTTCCAGCTTTGGACGTTTCCCTCCCTCCAAATTTTGATTGCCCCACTATCGACCTCCCCCCCCCCCCCCCCCAACCGTTGCCCAACCGACGAACACAAAACCCTAACCCTAAACGCTAGCTCTTAGCAATGGAGGACGACGGTTTCGCCGCCAGGAAGCTCTTCAACCAGGGCTACTCTTACACCTATGACGATGTCATCTTCCTGCCCCACTACATTGACTTCCCCACCGATGCCGTCTCGCTCTCCACCCGCCTCACGCGCCGGGTGCCGCTCATGGCTCCCATTATTTCCTCCCCGATGGACACCGTGACGGAGGGGTGCATGGCTTCGGCCATGGCGTCCTTGGGAGGCCTCGGCATCATCCATTCCAACCTTCCTACTGCTGTGCAGGCGTCAATGGTTAGGTCCGTCAAGTCCCGCCGCGTCCCCATCCTCTCCACCCCGACCTTCATGTCCGCCTCCCACCGCATCGACTCCCTTGACGACTTTGAGTCCTGCCCCTACGTCCTCGTCACGCAGTCCGGCTCTCCTTCCTCCAAGCTGCTCGGTTACGTGTCGAGATCCGATTGGCTGCAGCTCGACGACCATAAGAAAGGCACCCGAATTGACACTTACATGACCAGCTCCGACGAATTGGTGGTGCCGTGGAATTACAGTCTGACCCAGATGGACACCTATTTTCAGGAAAAGAGAGAGAGGGATCTTGCGTTGTTGGTGAGGGATGAGCAGGAGGTGCTGGACGTGGTGACGAGGGAGGAGGTGGAGAAAGTGAAGGAGTATCCAAGGTTGGGAGTGGGGACGGTGGGACCCGACGGAGGTTGGAGAGTGGGGGCAGCTGTAGGGACGAGGGAGGTGGATAAGGAGAGGCTGGAGCATTTGGTTAAGGCGGGTGTGGATGTTGTGGTGTTCGACAGTTCTCAAGGGAACTCTATTTATCAGATTGAGATGATCAAGTATGTGAAGTGGATGTACCCAGACCTGGATGTGGTGGGCGGAAATGTGGTGACGATGGCACAGGCGGAGAATTTGATTCACGCCGGGGCAGACGGGTTAAGGGTCGGGATGGGATCCGGGTCCATTTGTACTACGCAGGAGGTTTGCGCGGTCGGGCGAGGGCAGGTATAATATTTTTCACTTTTGTTGTCTTTGTTCTTGAGTGGTTATTTAGATTTTGCATGTTGATTGGGTATTGTAAGGAGAAGGTTGCGTGGATACTGTAAATTGAATAGCGAGTGAACTAGAAATTTACCAACTGGGTTGAAATGGCCTGATAGTCTATTGATATATTGTGTTGTATCCGTTGTTGAGTGGGTGTCAATAGGCATCCCGTCTCTGTAAATTGCCAGAAAACTCTATTAGTTCTTGGAGCTATTGGATTGATTCCAGAGAATTTGGTTAAGTGATTAGCTGCACAAAGTGGCCATGCCAGCAATGATATGTCTTTGCTTGTTGTTCTCATGCTTTTCCCCCCCTCTGAGTCAGTAGTCCTATACTGGGTAGTAGACAAAGCCCACCCTTTTCTTTCTTTCTTTCTTTTGTGACTAGGTCGTCTGAGCTATTGTACAATATCCAATAACAAATGGTGGAGTTCCTTCTGGTCTTCACAAACTTTATTGTACTAAACTGGCCAAATTGTCTATTGGTTGGGTAGTCAATTAATTTGAACCCTCATTAATACCACTGAAGAGGTTGACAACTTTGCCAGTTGCACCATCGTTTACTCAGCAAACCTTTTACCCCCTTGTCTTGCTACTTTTCAGGCGACTGCTGTTTACAAGGTTGCATCTATTGCCTCACAAAGCGATGTGCCTGTCATTGCTGATGGTGGCATTTCCTATTCTGGACACATTGTTAAGGCTTTGGTCCTGGGGGCATCTACTGTAATGATGGGAGGTTTTTTAGCTGGAAGCACCGAGTCTCCTGGGGCTTATGAGTATCAGGTATGACATTGAGCCGTCATGTTCTTAATGTATGAATGAAGTTGTTGATATAGTGCTCATGCCAAGAAATCATTATGTCTTTCACATTATATTAATTACAAAGCGTTCAAATTTTTCTTCCCTCTTCTTATATATTTCCCTGCAGACTGTGCATCACTTGGAGTGGTCGGACACTATTGGTCATGATTGTGTCCAATGAAGCATGTGTCATGATCAATTTCTTTTTATTGATTAAAAAAATGATTTTTCATGTCAATAACATAAAGGGCAAATTACATTTTTAGTCCTCCGACTCTCAATTGTGTTTCTGGTTGGTTATTACCATTTACATTGCACAAATGTGACACTTTCATTTAAACAGTACTTCAATTTTACCTTTCAGTCAAATTCAAGCTAATAGAGTTTAGTGGACTGTTATGAAACCATGTCACATGTCGTGTCAACTACAAATTCTTAAATTCAGTTTCTTTGTTATTAATAAAAGATGAATTTTTCATTACCACTAAAGCTTCTTGCTGTCTCTCTCTTCCTACTTCCTGACTTGCCATTTGAGGCAAGGAAAGGACAATTATATCTTTTAAGGAGGGAAAAATCACACAATACTAAAAGCACAATCTTAGGCACCTGCAGTGTCAGTTCCCACGTGGAATTTCTGCCCACAATCGAAACCCAAAGTGTAGGGAACTCCCTAACAATCCCACCCTCCCAAATGCAGAATTCCAGCACTCCCTCTCACTGACTTAGCTCATTCTCCTCTCGGTTCTCTCATTGACAGCGACCTCAGTTATTTCTGATCAAGCATCAAGTAATCTTATCACTGC
Source organism: Myrica gale (assembly GCA_963930655.1). NCBI lineage: Eukaryota > Viridiplantae > Streptophyta > Magnoliopsida > Fagales > Myricaceae > Myrica > Myrica gale. Next base: position 19,871,230 of record OZ005617.1, on the reverse strand, counting down.
CTCCTCCTCTCTCTCTCTCTCTCTGTTCAAACTCGTTTCTCAATATGACATAACCGCAAACTTGGACCAAATCAACAGGCATGGTCTGACCAGATCTGTATCTTACCCTTCTCAAGGATGAAACACTTGTTTTATCCCAGTTTGTTATCAACCTCCTCAGCTATCGATATCCTGAGGCCTTCTGGTGGGTTGTGATTGCCCTCACTTGGAGACGTTGCCAAGAATGGTACCAAGAAGGGCTGGATTGTGAGGTGTTGTCACTAGCCCGTGTGAACCCCAGTACCAGGCCTATGGTTCACATGGAGGAGGAGAGAAAGAGAAGACTTAGCTTCATTGTTAACATTTCAGCTTTTGTTAAAAGAAGAAAGGGATAAATTTAAAATGTTTTAGTGGACATTGCATGTGACATGGTTGCCAAATCAGCCTATTGCTAATATTATTAGATTGAATCTACTTTGTGACATTTCATCCCCTCCCTCCCTCCCTGTGTGAGTGGATGTATTATTTCCCTTTGCTTAAGTTAATTGGACTTCTTATTTTGCTTTACCAGAATGGTTGCCGGGTCAAAAAATATAGAGGTATGGGCTCCCTAGAGGCTATGACTAAGGGGAGTGATGCCAGATATTTGGGAGATAAGGCTAAGCTAAAAATAGCTCAGGGCGTTGTTGGAGCAGTTGCAGATAAAGGTTCTGTTCTGAAGTTTATACCTTACACAATGCAAGCGGTCAAGCAAGGGTTTCAAGATCTTGGAGCTTCCTCTCTGCAGTCTGCTCATGACCTCTTAAGGAAAGGGGTTTTAAGGCTAGAGGTATGGCTTATCGTTTTGTACCCTTTTTGTTTGGGGTGGCTGGTGTTCTTTTATTGCTTTATTCCTAGTCTTTTCCCACATTCCAATCTTGAGGCATAGTACCATGAGTCCTTTCCCAATGCTTATACTCTTCCCCCTCTCCTCCTTTCTTCCTCCAATTGAGAAGCTCAGATTGTCTGTTAAAAGCAGTCAACATTATCCTAGTTTGCATTTCTGGTAAAATAATACCCAAATACTGAGGATTATATTTTATGAAAAAAAAATCCAAAAATCAGGATTTGAAGAATGATGTGAAGCTACAGCCAATGGCTTCAATTGTCTGGTCTACTTCTCTTTCTTATATCATCCCATTTTTCTTATTGGAGTAGAATTTCAACCATGAATGGAGGGGTATGGCAGGTTTGATTATGGATTGTACTGCTTTTTCATTCTTCATTGGGCGAGTGTTGGAAAAGAATGTAATAGGATATGAACCTACTTTCTTTGCAGTCTCTGTTGTTAGGGAAATTTTTAACAGGACACTCAACCCAGTGAAATATATGTGTGCGTGCGTGTGTTTGTGTTGCTGAGAGTTTCTCCACCACATCTGGTGGGGATATTGGAGATGTTAACGGTGGATTCTGGGGAGTAGTGTCTTTTTTTTTGCACCCCTTGAGAATTAAGAACCTCTATGGTTGTGTCACTTTAAGGACGTAAGATTTCATAGCCTGATGTTGGTCTTTTATTTGTTTGTGTAGGTCCGGACAGGGGCAGCACAAGTTGAAGGTGGTGTCCATGGCCTGGTTTCTTATGAAAAGAAGGCATTTTGATATTAGCAACTCTCCCGTGTCCTGTTTACGTTAATGCTGCTCTGGCTGCTCTTGGATTTTTCTTTGTGGCGCATTCTGCAGTGCAATTGTTACTTCCAGCATGAGCAACACCCGAGTTGAACAGGCTGATCTTTGAAGATCCAGCCACGTGGCGATGTTGGATGAAGTCATTTATTTTTCCCTCCCGGTGGCAACATGTAAAAGCACCATTATGACTTTCAGCGTAAGGGGCTTCCATCTGGTTGATTTTGCATCAAGTGGGAGAAGGTGACCTATGAATTTTGGGACTCTTTTGTTACTTCTTTTTTTCTTGCACTTATTTTTTCTTAATAATTTATGTAGCAATGATGAATGTAAACGGCATAAGCAACCATTTAATTTATGAAATTATGGTTTTGGTGTTTCCACACGGTGATCTAATTCTAATTTAGAGGACTGATGCATTATGACGTTTTTATGTTCACATAGACCTGGAATCGATTATTTCCTCCACACTTGCCCCATCTGGCTCAAGTTTGTTAACTTTAAATGTCGAGGCTTAATTACAAGGTGCTGGCCTGAAATTGTCTCTTGGGAGCGATGGGGACAACACGTGCTAAAAGTTGCTGTGTCAACTGGCCTTCCAGATGAAATCTGCGAGTCATTACAGCTATGTTTGGTAAATGTCTTGACTCCGGTTTCAAGTCTCAAATTTGAATTTTGGGTTGACAGTCCTAAATTCATGTTTGGATGGCCTCAATAATATTTTGAAGTCTTTAAATTCAATAACAACACAGAACTAACGGCGATCAGGAAAAATAAAAAAGTGAAGAAAAAGTAAAAGAAAAAGAGAGAGAAAACCCACGTCTTTTTTCACCTCATCTTTCTCGTCTCTTTCTCCATCTCTCTCCCCTCTTTAGCCCATCCTATCCGTCTCTTTCTCCATCTCTCCCCCTTGTGCTATTGCTGCCTACACGCCACTCCTAGAGCCCTTCTCCGAATCACCCAAATTTTTTGCATTTGCTTCATTGTGTAATTGCAGCTTCTTCTCTGTTGAACCTGGGGTCCCTTGTTATTGTGCTCCTTGCGCCCTCTCTCTAGCTATGAATATTTAGGAGAGAAATGGAGAATGAAGCTAGGTTCTGATTCCTTAAGTTAAGCGTCTCTCTCGTTTTTTTCCCCTTCCTTTATCTGCGATGTCTGATTATTATGTTCTTTTTTCTGTCCCGTAAAGTGAAGGACATTTGAAAGAAAGTAGAAAACCTTGATGGAGTCAGAGTTTCATTTTTCTTGTGAAAATTTGAATTTTTTGTTTTTGTTTTGTTCTGCTCTGTTTTCTTGCGACCAAACAGCGAGGGTCTAGATCCTCTTTTTTGAATTGTTCGAATGCCACTATTTTGGAGCAGAATTAATGATTTCTTTTTGTTATTTTTGGTTTTTGTTTGAGCTTTTCATTCGATTTTCTGTCAATATTTTGCTTTCTAGAGTAGAATTTGGTTAATTTATTTTTTCTATTTTTCTTTCATGGTAATGATAAATTACGCTCAGCCAAGTCCACAAGCAATTTTATTTATTTATTTTAAATCAAAAGTAAAATGCCAACCAGACAAGCAAAATGACAAGTTAGAGTAGCAATTTAGAGAGCATGAGAGAAGCGAATGTTATAAAAAAATCTCTCATGTGATTGGATAGCATGTGAGCAGTGAGACAAGCAAAAAGACAAGTTAGCAAGCGAAGGTAACAATTTAGAGAGCATGAGGAAGCAAAGGTTATAAAAGAATCGCTCCCGCGATTGGAGAGCATGTGAGCAGCGAGATAAGCAAAAGGACAAGTTAGCAAGCAAAGGTAACAATTTAGAGAGCACGAGGGAAGCAAATGTTATAAAAAAATTTCTCTTGCGAATTGGAGAACTCAAGGCTATGTGAGCAACGAAACGTTAACAAAAAATATTAAAAAATAAACATTTAGCTCGCGCAAGTTGGAGCGCTCAAGAGAAGCGGAGGTTAACGAAAAAATAATTACAATCTAGCTCGCGTGTTGGAAGCCAGCAAGAGAGACAAATGCATCTTGCTAACGGAGGTTAGCGTAATTGACAAGTCACGTTAACTTTGTGTTAAGTCAGAGTCATCTTGAACCGCACGCGGAACAGTGAAATGAAACTGAAATCGAAATCGAAACTAAACCCAGTACCAGTGGCGGAACTATGACCGAATTTAAAGAGGGGTCAAGTCTTAAGAGAAAATGACAAAAAAAATAATTAACTACGTAATGCACAAAAATGTCTTAGAGTTAAAATATTAAAATTTAAAAATTAAAAGCATTAAAAATATATTATATTGAAATAAAAGTATCGTATTATTTATTGAGACTGATAGATGACAATTGGATCCTACGGCTCTGTATATTTTGAAAACGTTGCAATATGACTTCATTATCAATAGCTTCAAAAACTTTCTTCTTAATATATTCCAACCACTCATATTCTTTGAACCATGACTCCAAAAAACCCTCATTCGGTTTCCATATTTCTTCTTAGGAAAATCATGCCCAAGCGGCTGACAATGACATTTTATCAAATACTCCCTACGAACTTGGTCTATAATCCCAACATCATATTGTTCAATGAATTTACGTAACCTTGGGTCAGCAGTAATATCATATGGACTAAAAAAAACATGAGGTTTTTTCGAGCTAATATTTGACTCAGAAGTAGACGACCCCCGCTGATTTTTTTTATCAAAAATGTTTCCATTATCTAAACAAAACCAAAACAAAATTTATCAATTTAATTTCACAAGTCACAACCTAAGGCCCTAATCACAATTTCACTATAATTTCAAAACTTAATCAATAATCAATAGCCACAATAATATGAAAAAGAATTTGGAGTACAACAATCTCAAAATCAAATAAAGAGGCTGTGAAATATATCATCCTTATATAACTCACGGCAGCAAAATTAAGATTTTTTATCTCCACTGGAAACAAAATCTAGATACAAAAATAGCAACAACAAAATCTACCATTGACCATTGTATTCAAAATTTAGATTTTCATCTCCACTGAAACAGACCGAAATTTAGATTTTTATCCCCACAAAATCTACCCTTAACCAATGACCACTGTATCCAAACATGATATTCATCTATGACAAGAAAAATCAAAATAGCAATAGCAACAACCAGTGGCAACAACGACAACAAACCAAGGACCTCAAATTTATACAAACACCATCTTTTTATTTCTTCAATTCCTCATTAGTCCAAAAATTAAAACCACATATAAAACAATGAAAAGTACATCCACTAGACAAAGAGGGTCCGTTTGGTTAGAGTATATATATAAATTAACATCAAATATGAGGCCAACCGGGGCCGGGGCCCCTGTTCCCCCTAGATCCGTCAGTGCCCGGTACTCAATCCGCTTACCAAGCATAGCCTACCTGTCTGAATCAAATCCTTGCAATTCTTTGATAACAATGGGTTCTTCAACTACAGCCTTTACAGCATTCATCATCTCATGTGAAGTGAAGCCGTCATCCTTCATGTAAAATAGGTGCACCACTTTGGTCATTTTCCAGAACAAATCCTTGCATGCTCTTGGAACCATGCTACCCTTTTCCTGCAAAACTAGTCCCAGCAATTCTCTCCTCTTACTGACAATAGTAGCTCTCATCTCCTTAGTGGCCTCTTCTTCCGTAGCAATACCACCGCCATGAATTATGAATAATGATAAAGCATTCAGTTTCCCTTCCTCAGATTCCCTCTGCAACATAGTCAACAGAGATTACTACTCCAAAAATGTACCATAGCGGATGAAAATTACTACCTTTTTTCCTTTCTGGTGTTTGGTTGGGTGGGTGGGGGGAAGGTTCTAGTACCTTGAAACTCTGTATATCATTGAGAAGACGGCCGCAAGTGCTCATAAGCTCAAATAATTGATGGAATTCTGGAGCTCGAACAGCCTCTTCTGATAGCTTAGGTCCAACAAGGTAGAGCGCTGGGAGGACGATAGGTCCTAAGGCGAACGATACATATGCATTCCTCATATACTCGTCCATCCTTGGCACTGACTTGTGTCTCACCCACTCAGCTTCCTTCAACATAGACTTGAGCAAATTCAACCACTGCATTGAAAGAATGCCTCAAGTCATCTCTGTTTGAACATGTTAATGTATCCCATAGGAGAAGCCTCTCAAATATTTCTTTTTCTTTTTTATTTGTCTTTTCTTCTTCTTTTTTCAGATACCATCTGAATTCAAATTTCAAAGTAGTCTCCATAGGAGTTGAAAATGAAATATCATAGCTCACACATAACCACTATTTCCATGGCTAATATCTAAACTAACATCGCAATATCTTTAGATTACATCCAACTGGCAACTTCCTTTTTTGGGTAAGTTAAAAAGTGACAACTAAAAAGTGAAGTAATTACAGCAGAGCCTCAGGGGAGATAGAATGATGCTATTTGAAAAGCCGTAAAACGGAATATACCCAAAATGACTAACAGCAACAATATGTAAAAGGTAAAACTTCATCTCACATTGTCAATTATGTCGCGTATCACATTACGCCTTTGACATGCAAATGCTTTGTCTCCAATCTCACAGATTGTTTTTTGAAGCGCTGAAAATAGAATCTGAACTTTCTCAGAACAACAATCAGTGCTGACATTTACATCCCACCTGCATTCAGTTCCTATAGCATCATCACCTTCATACCGTAAGGACTACTTAAGAACCTAACAGAAATCACAGCGTAGTGAGGGATTCAAAAAAAGCAGAAAATTAGCTAAACATACTTTTCTACCAGTTGTATAAGGTTTAATAGTTCCGATTCAGAACCTCCAATGTCAAAGAAATCATCAACCACCGTTGTAAGCACCCCATTTTTGGCCCATGATATGCGGGCATCAGAAAGTTCAGGAGAAAAGAGCGTTCCCGCTGCAGAGAAGTAACAGTAGGCCAGCTTCTGCCTGGCAAACTCAAGCTTGTCTAATCTGTTCTCTATAACCCACCTGCGTGTATGAGAATAAAGCTCATACAAACAAAAGATGACATTCTGTTTCTATTGGCAATCAATGCTAGAAGCTGCCTCAATGCCTGACAATCAAATCAATTGTTCTTGACACAGGGTCAAATAGGAACCTTTAGTGACAAGTAAAAGCCTAAGAAAACCACTGATTTGTAACAAGAATAAAACAGGAAAAGGAACTGAAAGTTGCTTCTAGTTCAGTGTACCAACTTATCCTGTTGCACAAGCGAAGCTCTGCTTAATCAAAATTCTGAGAAAATGCCAGTCATGATGTTGAAGTTTAAGTACTTCAACATTCTAATCAAAATTCAATGATACACACCTCGCAAGATGTGTGAGTTCTTCATGATGCATCGATTGGCAGATGTTGAAATCTTCCACAGCCAGCTTCCAGAAATCTTCATTGCCAATATTTGAACAACTGGCATAAGAATAGTAAAAGGATAAAGCAGTAGATCAAACTAATACTGGTGAATTCTTTACTGGAGTTAAAATATTCATAGAGAGAAAAGAACGGAAGATAAAGAAACCACTGCAGTTCTACCCATATGAAGTTTTTAAGATCCTTAAACTATTTTTGTTGTAATGCTCAACTGCTATCCTGTTTGATAACCGTTCCAAATCCGCATAACAGGGAAACTTAAGAGCGCCATCCACCTGAAATGATCGAGGGTTGCTCTTTTATGGGAGTTACCTTAGATTATAAAAACGAACATAGATTAAAAACGAAAATGTGAAATGTGCTTTATTTCAGGAAACTACCTCTTGGTGAAGGTATCTGTTCAGACCATCTGCGTAAATTGAACCATTAGATAATTCCCGTCTCAGGAAATGTCTTGTCCATAAATTCTGTTTTTCCAGAACTGATTCATTAGGATGTATGATGAAGTCTGAAGCCCGAAATAATTCCAAGACAGCACCAATGTCCTTCAAATATCCTCCAAGGGTGCTGGAGAAATGATGTTCTTCTGAAAGTCCAGAAAATGGATCTGCAAAACAGAATATTGAGATTAAACCTTTCCTAACCAATCAAAATCTCGCAGGAAAAATCTCCTAAATCATAAAGTTCTTACCAGAAGAAACATCATATCCATGAACACGTAATAATCGAAATGCCATTGCACAGGTTGCAGTATCTGCAAAAATTTCTTCCTCGCCCTGTAGCCAGTATCTGTTTGTGGGCAATTGTCATATTTCCAAACCAATGATAATTGTATATGATCTACAAACTCAAACTGATGTATGGATTAAAATTCATTGAAGGCAATAGGATGAATTAACTATTCTTCCGAGTTACTACCTAATGTGCATACTTGGAGCATTCATTTGAAAATGACATTACCTGTATGTTTCATCCAATACACTTTTTATTTCGTTCTTGAAATGCCGATCAATTCCCAATCTTTCAAGATTGTCAACCATACAAAGACGAGCATACGTATCTAGTGGATAAACCGTAGGAACTGGAAAACAGAAATTGAAATAACCAATTAACTATTGGAAAAATCAGAAACGTAACTGAAAAAAATAATAAAAAACAATAGACAAACATGGAGAGAGGTACCAGCATTTCCAAACTTCTCCAGGAGTGAGCGAAGGTAAGTGAGGCAGCCAGAATTCTGTAGGTGGCTAAAAGCAGCAGCTGTAGTGGATGGTGAATTAAACAGTGAGCCATTCTTCCTTTGATAATTCATGACCATTGCCCAGTCCTGTGATTTCCCCAGTCCCTCTGAGACATATGCTAAGTAGGTCCTTCGACCTTCCAAGTTGCTCCCATAGCCTCTAGAACTATATGTAGGATGTTTCAATAGGGAGAATTTTGGAGCATCATTTGGAACTAAAATGCTTCTTTCTCTTTCTATTCCGTAGCATTTAAGGAGAGTTTATTTCGTTTAGGAACAGTAATATCATTCAATTCTTGATCAAGCCTGCACTGACAAACCAAGCGAACTAACCAATGTAGTTTGAGCAAGGTGGCTCAGCTTTAGAGGCCAGTACCTAACTTGACTTGGGTTGAACCGAGTAGCTTTACAACCCAAGTGTGAAATTATAAAACTTGCAACTTGATGATTGTCGTCAAAGGCATTATTCCAAAACAAGCACAAAAATGTAATTGAATACTAAAGCTGAAGAGAAACCAAAACTGGATTTGAAATATACCTTTTAAGCTCCAATTCTGTCTTGCGAACCCAAGCATCTAAATTCATTGCTCCCAGAGGTATATTTATATCCATATTTTTGGCACCCTTGATCATTGCTGGAAAGATTATATCAAATCCAAAAGGAGAAATTTGCTTCTCATCAGTAGCTGCAGCTATATTGGATTCAAGAAAAAAGAGGCCTGCATAAAGAGATATTATCAACCTATTGAACATCAGTGAAGAACAATTACGAAAAAGAAAAGCAGACGTACCATTGTTCATTTGTTCTTCACCAACACCCCATTGCTTGAGTGCAAGAATACACGCTAAGGTAGATAAGAGAGCATCTTTAACTAAAATAGGATCACGATTAGGAAGACCCCATGAGCCATCACAGAGTTGATTATCCAACAACCATTTTACACACTGAGGGAAAAAGGGGGTCTGCGGGGAATCTGGAGAAGGAACCATTGCCACCCACGCGGTGTCATAGGAGGAAACAGAAAGCTCAACTTTATCAAACATTTTCTTAATTCTTTGTTTAGTCCCCTCAAAGCACTGCATGTATTTTTTAGGCATTCTCTTAGATACCATTTAACGGAATAAAATGACACAAATGGAAATAATTTAACTGAATGCACGATAATCATACCAGAGCAGGAGTCTTCGAGTTTGTTCCCAAATTTGAATGCCGAACCATAGAAGCTGCTTGTGAACACAAATTTCCATCAGAGTAAAGGGGCATGCAGTACAACAAATTGATTAATTGAACACATATTTTTCATCAAGCAAAACGTAAATATAGAGAGGTAACACTCCTCTACTTATATCGATATGCTTATTGCTTCCCACGTCTGCATTAACATTGAACACATATTTCTCATACTAACAGCAGTTTTTCATCTATAAATCCCGATTCTCCGTCTAACAGGCATTCACACTTTCTTGTTCTTTAAAAGTTGCTTAAAATTTCAATACAACACCTTAGCTAACACAGTAAATATTGTATGAACTTTGAAGCCAAGACCCCAAGGAAGTTAATTGAGATAGAAAAGGTTGAACGTAAGAGCGAAAACCCAGTACAAGAAAGTTTTGCATGGTCCAGGAAACAAGCAACCCAAAGAAGCCCGGGAGAGAGAGAGAGAGAGAGGGGAGGGGGAACCTGAAGCAGAGGAAGTGGGACACCAAGGTTTGTTGAGGAGGGAAACAGCCATGGTTGTGCGGATATGAGGTCAGTCTGGTTAGAGTTCGTTTTACTTCAAGAAGCATGAGAGCGACTGGGGATATATGTAGCTAGGAAGTAGGAATCAGTCGGATAGTTGGGATAAGCACAGGTCGTTAATGTAAACTGAATTTTAATTTTAGTAACTAATTTTATGCGTTTTAAAATTTAAAGATTTATTTAATTTTGGAGCAAATATTATACTTATCCCTAATATCTAATCAATGTAACCGAAGTTGGAACATTACATTAAGGGACTTCCCAAAATTTAGGTAGTACGAACAGTTGATGAAGTTTTGTCGCATATATTAAAATCTTGCTCTCTTCCAGATTGAAAAGCATTGATATATTTGCCTAAAAAAAAAACCAAAACAAAACAAAACAAAAGAGGAGAATTTGTCTTGGTCCCATTTCTCTTTTCAGAACCTTTTGCATATCCAAATTTACTTCTTCTTTTTTTGTCCTTTTCTCGCTCATATTCGCTTAAGTTGTTCAAACGCATTTTCTTAAAAGCCAGAATTTGTATTCATGGTCGTCCTCCATAGCCAGTACTCTACCCCCGCCTGCATGCGATGCGACCCAAGCTGTAAACACCAATCTGAACTACCACCCATAAAATAGACCATTTGTAATGTCCACTTAGATTACACCAACCCATGAGATCTATCTGGTAAAAGCTAATGCACTGAAGTTTATGCATCAGTGGTAAGACAACTGTAAAGTCAGTACCCATATATCTCTTCTGCGGTTCTAAAGCCTTACATAGCATAAGTGAGTCTTCTTCTATCCAAAGTCTTTTCAGTGTAACCATCATGTCGACACTATCGCCAATCTCTCAGCCCTCCCTTCTAGGTCGGCTGTTAAAGTTCATCTATCTGGTAATCGATATGCGCACGAGCTTGCGCAATGGACGGCTTCTTTTTATCTAAAAGGGGAGCATCTTGGCCGTGTTATCTCCAACTATCTTAGACGTCGAAGTTGGGAAATACCCACCTTGACCGTCTTTTTCTTTCGTTGTAAAGCTTTTCTGAGGGGGAAAAAAAAAAGAAGCATCCTGTCTCTTCACGTCAAATATGATGCGTGTGGTAACTCATCTTGTACTTATCCTGTGTGGTTAGACCTGATAAAAAGTATGTGGTTTTCCGCCATTGAAGCTAAGAAACATCACTTCTTGTGGGTATGTCCCATGTCGATAAACTGCCTCTTGGCCAAGATATTTGTTCAGTCCACCCACGTGAATTGGACCATTTGATAAATTTGTCCACTAATTTTTGGTTCTGCGTGACTGATTCATCAGTGTGATGTTTTCTGTATCCCGAAATAATTCCAATACAGTGTCCATGTCCTTCAAATATCCTACAAGGGGGAGACGTGATATTCTTTCTGAAAGTTGGGTAAGTCCATGGACCAACAGAACTGGATAAAAAGATTCAAGCTATGTTTGTTTTATATTTTGAGATATGTTTTTGTGTTTTTGTTTTTTTTAAAGTAGCATAGATTCTCTTGGAATTGATGAAAAATATGTTAAAAGTTGTTGAAATTTGTATAAAATGTATTGAAATTGATGAAAAAGTGAGAGAAAAACGTTTTGAAACATGAAACAAACATTGCCTAAAATTCTACAGCCTACTGGAACAAACTCAAACTGACACTCTGGTTCAAACATGAACCAAAGGGAGGAGGATGAAATTGTTTTTCTTCAACGCTACTGCCTAATACACCACAAATTGGTTGATATATCTATAAATGGCATCTACATATGCGTTTAAGGCCAATTTAACGGATAGGCTCAATTAGCGTGGAAACCGGAACTTGCATAACCTAAAATCACTTCATTTTTTGTTCTGATAACTATTTTGCAATTTTCAACCTTTAACCGGTATAGTTTTACTATTCACACTGCTACAAAAATTTCAACACTCTCAACTAAATACTATCGTAGATAATAATATGTGAATCATTGATAAGAGGCACCAATATTTAAATTGTTACATGTTTTATGAATTTAGCTAATGCAGTATGAAGACCCAATAAAAAAAAAGAGATAATAGATCAAGATCCTATGTAATTTGATGTGGAATTGATGTTGAAAGACAGACATAATTGGACCTGTTTGAACCCCAATTATTTGAGTTTAATAATAAAAAATTCATCACATAATTTTTTTTATTATAATATTTATTAAAAATTTTATTTCTCTTCACTTTTTTATCAATTTCGATAAAATATCTTTACTTTATAATATTTCACAAAGTCAATACCCAAAATTTTCATACTCAAAGATACAGACATGGTGAAATTGATACATAAAGGTAAAGATTCAGAAAACAAATATTTTTACAATTTTGCTTATAGGAAGGGTTGAATTGACATTAAGTTCTAAATACGCCGATTTAAGATTAGAGTATATTGGAATCTGACGCTAAAGTCACTAGTAATTACATTATTCTCTATTTTGGATTTCGAAACCGTAATTTTTTTTTAATCAAAGAACACCCTTTATTCCATCAAACAGTACACAAAAGAAAACATCAAGGGGGATCAACCCCAGCATACAACCAGTCCAACTTTGGGAATTGCTCACAACCACAGGGATTGCCTCCTGAGATAATCTCAGTGGCGGCCCACCGAGCCAAATGGTGCACTAACACATTTGCACTTCGTCTAACATGTCTAACCTTCCAAACCTTAATCATCTTCAACACAGAGATAATGTCAGAAACTAGATAATCAATACTCCAATCCACATTCTGAGGATACTTTTGGATTGCCTTGATCAGCACCTCAGAATCACCTTCGAAAACAACATTTGTGCAGCCTGCTGCTACTGCCAGTTCCGCCCCAACCTTTGCAGCTTCAGCTTCCCCAATCAATGGGGAAAAAGCTTCCAGTTTGACTACCTTGAAGCTCCTTATCGCCCCTGTATTATCTCTCAGTACAGCCGCAGCAATAGCAAATTCTTCCCTTATAGCAGCATCGAAATTGACCTTCAATACCTCCCCTCTAGGTGCTTGCCATATCTGAATACCTTCAGGGACTTGCTTCTGCTCCCACGCCATTTTATGCTCCCAACTCACCTTCTTTACCTGCTGCACCAGCTTATTAACGTCTCCTTTGTAGCCTTCATGGTACACACGGTTTCTACTCCCCCATAGTAAATCAATTGCATTTGAAGCATATAATTGAAAATAATGCTTCTCAGACACAGGGATCCCGATCTTCCTATGGGGTTGCAGTAAAATCATCACCCACTCTCCAACCGACCTCCCTCCAAAAGCAAGAATATCAAGATGCCATGGAGATTCACTCCAAATTGCTCTACTAAGAGGGCATTGCAGAATCAGATGTTGGATAGAGTCCACACCTTCACCACACAACCAACATCTCACATCCTCCATCTCATTTCCCAATCGCCCTATACGATCAGCTACTTTCGATGTAGTAGGGAGACAGTCCCACACAACTTTCCATAATAAAAGTTTTAATCGTTCATGAATTTGGAGATGCCACAGCTCCTTCCAACTCCCTTGTGTAATAGGGAGATGATTTAGATGACGTCGAGATACCAAGGCTCTATATGCCGTCTTCACTGAAAAATCTCCAGAAGGGTTTAGAGGCCAAAACATCTGATCTTGCATGGGAGTACTTGGAAGCCGAATTTGCAATATAGCCTTGGCTGAGTCCTCTGTAAAATAACTCCTCACTTTCTGCACATCCCACTGATTACCATTGTCCAGGAATAAATCATATACCTTTAAAAGATGCGCCTCAGTGCAAGAATCATCTCGAAATTCTGGTTTGAAACCAGGGAGAAATGCCACCCACGGATCCCTGCTCACCCGAATATGTTGACCATCCCCAACCTTATAGCAAATCCCCATTTTGAGTTCATCTCTAGTCCTGATAATGCTTCTCCAGAGCCAAGAATTAATCCCACCTGCTGCAACCTGCCAAAAGTCCCCCCTGTGCAGATATTTGCCTCGGATAATGTTCACCCATAAGCTATATTCTTTAATCAACACCTTCCACGCCAATTTTAATACCAAAGCAACATTGACTTCAGATGTGAGCCGAATGCCCAAACCACCTTCCTCCTTAGGCAAGCAGATTGTTTTCCAAGACTTGAGCGACAAATTCCGAGACTTCCCCTCTTTAAAACCCCACCAAAATTTTTTTAACTCCTGATCAATTGCTTGGCACCAAGATTGTGGCATAGAGTAGACACTCATGAGATAAGATGGTATCGCCCCAGCCACCGCTTTTATCATCATCGTACGCCCCGCTTGACTTAACATCTTTGCCTTCCACCCTTTGATTTTGTTAAGAAACTTCTCTTTGATTTCAACAGCTACACCAACCTTAGCCCGAGGGATTATAAGCGGTAAACCTAGGTGTTTAGCTTTAGATGGAAGCCTCTTTAATCCCAATTGTTCCAAAATAGGACCTATGGCAGCCCCACGAAATTTTTTACTGAAATGCACCGATGATTTTTCACGGTTAACCTTCTGACCTGACCACTCCATGTACTTCTCTAAGCATTCTTCCAGAATAGATGCCTCACTTGGTGTTGCCTTGCCAAATAGAAGTAGATCATCCGCGAATAGAAGATGAGAAATGGTAGGCACACCTCGCCCCACCTTGACCCCTTTAAGACGTCCCGCCCTTTCCTCTCTTAACAGTAATCTAGATAAAACTTCTGAACACAGAATAAATAGAGAGGGTGATAGCGGATCACCTTGGCGTAATCCGCGAGATGAGCCAAAAATTCCATAAGGACTCCCATTAAGGAGTAATGAGAACGAGGGGGTAGTTATGCATTGCTCAATCCACCGGAGCCATTTACCATCAAACCCAAACTTCTCTAGTACTTTTATAACAAATGTCCACTCCACTCTGTCATACGCCTTCTCCATATCTGCCTTAATAGCCATCCACCCTCCTCTTCCTTTTTTATGATTCATACTATGAAATAGCTCAGCTGCCACTATATAGTTATCATGGATTGCACGCCCAAGCACGAAAGCTAACTGAAAAGGAGAAATCAACTTTGGAAGAAACACCTTCAAACGCTCTGTCAGTATTTTGGAGATGAGCTTATAAATAACATTACATAAGCTAATTGGCCGAAATTGACTTACCTTAGAAGGATTATCAATTTTCGGTATTAGCGTAAGATTTGTACAATTAAGCTCAGGCAACATCACCCCATTTTGAAAAAAATCCTGAACAGTATGGACAACATCCAAACCCACCACCTCCCAGAAATATATAAAAAATTTAATTGTCATACCATCGGGGCCAGACGCTTTTTTCCAGAGGCATTTTTCGGAGAGTGGAATAAATCTCCTCTACATCTGGCATGTGTGTAAGAAATTCATTATCTTCCTGTGTAATCAAAGGCTCGATAAGATCCTCAAGATCTTCCGGTATAGTGGGTGCGCTAGTCCGGAATAAAGTCTGATAAAAATCCACCAACTCTCTGCCAATAGCCGTTCTGCCTGAAATCCATTCCGCGCTCTCATTTTTCAGCCGCTGGATCTGGTTCCTGCACCTTCTAATGATCGTGGTAGCATGGTAAAATTTTGTATTCAACTCAGAGGAGGTCAGCCAAGTTACCCGGGATTTCTGTCGCCATAATACTTCCTCACGACGAAGCTGTTCATCCAGCTCGTATACCAATGCATGTTCCAACTGCAGATTACTAAGACTCGGATCACTCTGCTGACAATGGGCAAGCTGATCTTTAACAATCCGAATTGCTTACTGTATGTTCCCAAATTTATCTCTATTCCACCTCCTTAAAGCAGCTCGGGTAGCTCTTATTTTAAGGAATAATAACCGAGCTGAATTCTCATCATAACATCTATTTCATGCATCTGCTACAATTCCATAGCAGGACTCATCTCGAGTCCAAAAAGCCTCAAATTTAAAAGCCTTTGGTGCAGATGGTTCGGACCCAAACAAATTTAAGATCAGTGGACGATGGTCAGAATTCGTAATATGGTAATGATGGACCGTTGCATTTGGAAACCCAACTCTCCAAGCCACATTTGATATCCCCCTATCCAATCTCTCCCGTATATTCGCCATTCCTGATCGCTTATTGCACCAAGTGAACTTTGCCCCTATAAAACCCAAGTCAACCAAGCCCATGGATTGCATGAAATGCTGAAGTCCTCGGGAGGAGGAAGGTTGAAACTGTCGCCCCCTACTTCTCATCTGGTCTCACCACATCATTGAAGTCTCCAATACACATCCAAGGAACATTATCACTGGGAGCCAACAGTCTAAGTCCATTCCAAAACTCTTCCTTATCCCTCCAAACCGAAGGCCCATACACCAGGGAACACAAAAAATTCGATGTCTCCCCACCCATCGAAACCTCTAAATGAATAAAATTAGACGAACTGGACAAAACAGAGAACCTAAAATTTGGACGCCAACACAAAGCAAGACCTCCTCTTCTACCAATCGGAGGAATTGTCAAAAAATGAGAAAAACCAATCTTCTTCATTACCCTAGAAACCGAAACACAATCAATCTTTGTCTCCATGAGAAACACCCCAGCCGGATCCACTGTCTTCACAATGTCCCGGAGGGCTCGGGCTGCCGAGGGTCGTCCCAACCCCCGACAGTTCCACGAAATAAGCCTCATGGCGAAGGAGGGGGCATGGTTTGGCCCGCCTCCTCAGCCTGTAGACACAAAGGGTTGACATCTTCAAACAAAAGCTTTGATTTACCTGATAGAAACTTTCTGCCCCGACTCACTTTACTAGCTCGTCGACTCAATCCTTTTGGAGTTGTGTCTATCGCCCCCAATTGGAAGAGTGCAACCAGAGAATCCTCCGAATTAGCCTCCCACGGACTCTGTCGTTCCTTTACTCTCTTTGCAGCTGAACCATCGCTCTGGTCCCCAATGTCCAAAGTTCGTTTTACTCCTCCTGATTCTCCTTTAGTTTCAATAGAAACCTGAGGCCCACCTGTTGTCTCAAGCCCCATAGCCTTAGGAGGTTTGACCCGATATCGTGTAATACTTGTGTCTCCCCTCAGTGGACCAGTTTGCCTATTCCGTCTCTTATTCACGTCCTCGTGGCCCACCTCAACTAATCCATCTAGGCCCAATTGCAATGTATCCGAAGATTCCCGCTTTTCTTCTAACGGAAACCCCGACTGTGTGGCAGTTATCCCCTTATTAGGAGGGACATGAGTAACGGTATTAATTATGGAATAAAATCCCTGATTGGTAGTCTGGACTACGCCTTCCTTGCTGGCAGCCCTCTCAGTAATAATATGGGAATCCCCGGATTCGGACAGTCTTTCCTTAGCAGAATTCGCGCCTTCATCATTTTGAAAAACATCATCCGCCACCCCTGCTTCGTTTGTATTGCCCTTGTGTTCTGGAACCATCTCTTTATTCCGTCGTAGTTCCACCGACTGTAAATTCGTCCACGAGCCTAACCGCCTACCTTCTGCACCTTCATTTCCCACTCCCGATCGTTGTTCCATTGGCGGAAAGCCTCTAATCTTATCTGTTAATGCCCAGTTTTGAAGATGTGCTGGATTTTGATAACAGACCCCAATGGTATGGTCAATCAAGCCACAGTGGACACAAAATGATGACAGCCGTTCATACTTGAAACCGATCCACACAGCTTCCCCATCTTCTCGATAAAAATGAAACCCCGGCTCTAATGGATTAGCATAGTTAAACCGTATTTTGAAACGGATGAAAGATTTGTGCATGTCAATAGCATCCATTTCCAGCACTTCTCCCAACTTGCAGCCAATGAGGCGAGCGTTTGTCTCATCGACAATCTCCAGCGGGAGGCCGTGAACCTGAACCCAGAAGTCCACCATCTCCATCTGTACTTCATCAAGCAACTGTTTCGGATCCCACTCCCTTAAAGCCATATAAAAGCCCTTAAAGTTCCACGGACCTTGGGATAAAACTCGTTCCTTATCATCCATGGAGTTGAAAGTGAAAATAAATCGATTCGGCCCCGCATCCTCAATCTTTAGATCTTTCAAAAATCTCCATCCTTGCTTAATAATCGGCTGGATAATATGGGCTGGATACACTTTCTTCGACAATAATCTACCCACCAAAGAAAGTTTGGAAACCTGGAGTGCCCGATTCAAGTTTGGTTTTAGCAAACTCGATAGGTCATTCCAAGACAGAGATTGAGTTTTCGCAATGATCTCCTCCATAGGAATAGAAGTCGGTAGGTCAAAATTGAGACAGAGACTGGGAGAGATGAGTTGAAAAGAAAGCGCTTATGCAGATAAACAGGAGATAGTACGCGAGGAAAATTATAGTAGTATTGGGATTGACGACAGAAAAAAACCGTCGGAAAGGTAAGAGAGAGCATGACGCTCAGAGAGAGCATGACGCTCAGAATCGGTTCCGTTCCTATTTTATTTCGAAACCGTAATTAATAATTATAGGAAGAACTTAAAAAATTAGGGCCCTTTCAATTCGAAGTAACCCAGTTGGATCCGATTCAGAAGAAAAAAAAAATCCCAGTTGGATCCGCTCCACTGGCCTTTTTATCGGCTAAGAGCCAATGGGCCGCCAATTGGCATCCCTAAGGACCCAAACCTTTCGTGTCAAAAACTGCGTAAACGGTAAAAGGGTAAGATAGTCCCCTGCCCAAACACTCGTTTTGCGGAGAAAAAAAAAACACTCGTTCTTCTCTATGCTTAAAAACATGCTGCAGATTCCTGCGCGTCTGATAAAGTCAGTCTCCATGTTCTGTGTTCGGCTTATGCAGCTAGAAGAGGAAGCAACAAGGTATTTACATAGAAAGTGGTTCCCAGTTCACAATTCCTTAGCAGGGATGTTAAGCTGTTAATCTATATGATACACAGAGATCCCTCTTGTGCATTCAACATGCAGCTATAGAACTACGTAAGGGTTTGGTGCTACCTTCAGCCATTACAAATGCATATCGTCTTGTGAATAGTGAAGGAGATAGGTATCAATTGGACTTCATTCCCATTACCTCTTCTATTTTAGTTTGAATTGATTCTGGACATGCTACTAGACTTATTTGATGTCAGTGCTTTATCTCAGATTGTCCGGATTAATTGTTGATATTTTTAGAGATGTAGCTGTAGTAGGATCATCAGCTGCTTGGGTTGAGAAGTACAAACAAGAAATTGAGGCTGAGATCAGTAGAAAAGAGAATATTAGTCATATATACTGGAGACCTTCTGTTGAAATTTTGAAGGAAGAAGGGCTCAATTTGTCAGATTTGAAGGAAATGCATCCTTCTGCTTATCCTTTTTTTTATAAGTAAATCTCATTATAAAAAGCGAAAAAAGTACAAGGAGCTATACCGAAGTCGCTTAGTCCAGACAAGCAACAAAACTAAGGAAATCATGAAAATCAACAAAAGGGCATCATAACAACGCAATAGCCCAAGAAAAGAGAGTATGTAACAAAAAACCCTGCAACTTATCCAAAGACAAAGAAACATCGTCAAAACATCTTGAATTCCGCTCCCTCCAAAGACACCGCTAAATGCACGAAAGAATCATTCTCCAAAAAGCCTTAACAAGAGGGTTAGAAAGCCTCATATGCCAACTCCACAACACATCCACCACCTTCTCCGGCATCACCCAATGAAAATTCGCAAGGCTAAGAACGTGATTCCAAAAACCTCGTGCAAAGGAACAATGGAGTAACACATGGTCAACCGATTCCCCATCACCACGACAAAGATAGTACCAATCAACGATACACACACCTCTTCTCCTGAGATTATCGGTAGTAAGAATTTTCCCATGCATAGCCTCGCACACAAAAAAAAGAGACCCTCATAGAGCAATTCGACCTCCACACACTCTTCCAAGGAAAAGACACTCTTCTGCTTATCCGGAAAGAACAAATGTAGGCAATCCCTTGAAACATTATATGGTGTACTTCAAATTGTTCTCTTTTGGGAGGTCCTCAATACATAATGATCAAGAAAAAAATTTGTAAAAGCTGAAATTGTGGGCAAATCATTCACTTGCTGTTAACTGCAGCAAAATTAGTTAGTTTCTGATATGTGATCATGCTGCTGATATCATACCACAATGTGCATCTGAATATGCGTACGACAATAAAAGGGGCCCTCTTCCTCTTTCCCCAAATCCCATCCCTCTTTTCTATCTACTTAAAATATGGTTTGATATTTGTTACACTAGTCAATGACTATTTTAGTTATTTTAAATCATTTTTCGCCTTTAATTGCATTCAATTTTCTCAAATAACTTACTCGTTATAAAACTAGATCTACTCATTGTTGCATTTGTCTGTGCCACTAGAAATCCAGATTTCATTTGCGTCGCATCGTGATTTGTTTTTAGCATGTCTATTGGGCCATTACATCCTTTGAGGACCTTCTGATTGAGTATTTTCCTTTCAGGGCATCTAAGATTTTTAAGAGGAACAAGAGAAGTATTATTTCTTCTATAATTGACAAAAAATGCTTCTAAGCCTCTCTAAAGCTAGTTTCACATTCAGGCAACTTGTACATTATTTCGCCTTCTTCCCCAATCCAAGTTTGAATAGAATCTCAGTGCTTTGTCTTGTGCCTCTGTGCTTTATGAAATCTGTTGGATGTGAGAATCCCATGCCAACTGGTAATGTTTTTATACTTGGTTATGGAAAATGAGATTTCCTATGCAATTTCACTGGAGGGCCAGAAGACAGGATTTTATGCTGATCAGCGTGAAAACCGTCATTTCATATCGATGATTTCAGACGGTAAAGAAGTTCTAGATATTTGCTGCTACAGTGGTGGTTTTGCTCTAAATGCAGCACGAGGGGGTGCTGTGAATGTCACTGGTATCAGTTCATTGTTGACTCACTCTTTCTTTTTTCTGTGAAGTTTTGCTAGATGTGAACTGAGTCTATGATTGTTATTATGGGGCTTTGATTCACCATCTCATCCATTAGGTGTGCTAGATTTAGATAAGAACCTTTTGAAAGCATGAGTACAGTATCTATCAGAAGGATCTTTAGAAAAAAGAATAAATGGGCATGGAACTATCAAAACTATTGCTAATATAGTAGTTAATTGAGCTCTATACAATTTGGCCAGTATGCATAGTAAAATCTAACAAATACTGAGCATAGATTAATAAGCAATGCAAAGGTTTATGTGCAATCCTTGGTCATATGTGGATATAAGTTTGCATTTTGGAGTATTGTGGGAATTGGCCTAATGAATTCATTTACAAATTTGTAAGTCCGATGTCATCGAAACTGAAAATCAAATTCATTAGTTGTTTCTGATTCTAATTCCAAGCTGGTCCGTTGCTCCATCTTGTTTCTTACAGTCTTAAGGGTGTACCTTAGCAGTTTTATAAGGGGAGCTTTGAGAAGCAACCCTTTGGTGTGCTAAATGAGATACAGGCAGCTTTCGCTTTTTATAAAGCTGAAGCACCCTTGGAAAAGGCCACCAATCGACAGCTGAATTTATTAACAATTTCCAGATTGTGTTATAGTTAACAAACTGTGATCATGGATGTTAGAGGAATTGATAATAAAGCACAAACCGTGATCATGAATGTTGAGAAATTAATAATAAAGCACTTGTCGTATTCATTAATTGAGAAGTTAAAACAGCCATACTTTTGGCCTGCATCTGCAAAGCTAACCTGAATATACATCTGTATTCTCTTAGGTGTTGATACATCATTGCCTGCCCTGGAGCTAGCTAAAGAAAACATTGTTCTTAACGACATGGACCCACGAAGAATATCTTTTCTCAGAGAAGATGCAATTGAATTTATGAAGAGTGCTCTTTCTCAGAATAAATCTTGGGACTTAGTCATTCTTGATCCTCCTAAACTAGCACCACGACAAAAGGTATTGTGCGTTTTAAGCGTTTTTCATTGCAAAATGAGGTGTAGATTCAGGAATTTTAGATAGAGAACCAAGAGACCAACACAAATTTGGGTTTGTTGTGGGGTAAAGAACTCCCTTCATTGGTTATTTGTTAGCTTGACTGATTGGGAACAACTCAAACTTAAGTGTCAGTTTGAACTGGATTTGTTTGAGTTGAGACCAAACACGGTGGTGATTGTTGCTCAATTCCATTACAGCTGAATCATATATATACATGTTTCATATTTACAATCAAATAAACCATACACATGAGAATTTTGTAATTTTAGTAGTCATCAGAGTGTCCTAAGAGCTGCTCAAAGATTTCTTCTCAAATAAGTTTCATCTTCCAGAATTTCTTTTCTCGTCCCTAAGCAAAGCTTATAATTCTTATTAGTTGTGATTTATATTCAGTCGAGTCTTATTTTCCTTTGGATATTTGTATTGAAACTCTTAGCTGCTAGTTTGACTGAAAGGATTTTTCACGAGCATCTACCCCTACTTAGAGGGTTGTTCGGAGTTAGTCCTTTATTAAGTCCACAGCCATGCATGGGTTTTTCATTTTTGTGGGATTGAGAATCAATCTTTGGCTTCTTTAGAATAAGGTTTATAATCTCTGATACAGATTGCCATTGGTGGTTAGTTTTTTCCCTCTCATCTATTGATGGATTATATGGGATGGTGAACATAGGTGTTGAGTTTATCCACCTTTGTGAGTGTGTTTTTGTCTTTCCACCTTGCTCTCCAAAAAGATCTTGTATCAGTGATGTACTTTGGTTAGATGCTTTGATCAATAATGCACTCACTTTGTTTGTTACTTTGAAATGCTGTGCAATCCCTTTGCCCCTGTCTGTGGATTGCAGTTTGCTTCTTTTTACATGTATCAGCTTTTTCTCTATTTCTTCTGGATTTTGCTGCTGCTTATGGAGTTGCTATTCAATTTAGGTTTTACAAAGGGCAGTCGGAATGTACAGAACTTTAAACTCATTAGCAATGCGATTAACAAGGATTGTTATGACTAGGTCATCTGAGCTATTGTACAATATCCAATAACAAATGGTGGAGTTCCTTCTGGTCTTACAAGCTTCATTCTACTAAACTGGCGAAATTGTCTATTAGTTGGGTAGTCAATATTTGAACCCTCATTAATACCTCTGAAGAGGTTGACAACTTAGCCAGTTGCACCCTCGTTTACTCAGCAAACCTTTTACCCCCTTGTCTTGCCACTTTTCAGGCGACTGCTGTTTACAAGGTTGCATCTATTGCCTCACAAAGCGATGTGCCTGTCATTGCTGATGGTGGCATGTCCTATTCTGGACACATTGTTAAGGCTTCGGTCCTGGGGGCATCTACTGTAATGATGGGAGGTTTTTTAGCTGGAAGCACCGAGTCTCCTGGGGCTTATGAGTATCAGGAATGACATTGAGCCGTCATGTTCTTAATGTATGAATGAAGTTGTTGATATAGTGCTCATGCCAAGAAATCATTATTTCTTTCACATTATATTAATTACAAAGCGTTCAAATTTTTTTTTCCCTCTTCTTATATATTTCCCTGCAGACTGTGCATCACTTGGAGTGGTCGGACACTATTGGTCATGATTGTGTCCAATGAGGCATGTGTCATGATCAATTTCTTTTTATTGATTGAAAAAATGAATTTTCATGTCAATAACATAAAGGGAAAAGTATATTTTTAGTCCTCCGACTCTCAATTGTGTTTCTGGTTGGTTATTACCGTATACATTGCACAAATGTGACACTTTCATTTAAACAGTACTTCAATTTTACCTTTCGGTCAAATTCAAGCTAATAGAGTTTAGTGGACTGTTATGAAACCATGCCACATGTCGTGTCAACCACAAATTCTTAAATTCAGTTTCTTTGTTATTAATAAAAGATGAATTTTTCATTACTACTAAAGCTTCTTGCTGTCTCTCTCTCCCGACATCCTGACTTTCAAGGAAAGGACAATTATATCTTTTAAGGAGGGAAGAATTACACCATACTAAAAGCACAATCTTAGGCATCTGCAGTGTCAGTTCCCACGTGGAATTTCGGCCCACAATCCAAACCCAAAGTGTAGGGAACTCCCTAACAATCCCACCCTCCCAAATGCAGAGTTCCAACACTCCCTCTCACTGACTTAGCTCATTCTCCTCTCGGTTCTCTCATTGACAGCGACCTCGGTTATTTCTGATCAAGCTTCACGTAATATTATCACTGCCTCCTCCTCTCGTTCTCTCTCTCTCTGTGTTCAAACTCGTTTCTCAATATGACTTAACCGCAAACTTGGACCAAATCAACAGGCATGGTCTGACCAGATCTGTATCTTACCCTTCTCAAGGATGAAACACTTGTTTTATCCCAGTTTGTTATGAACCTCCTCAGCGATCGGGTGCGGCCTCGTTCGAAAACGTCTAGAAAATCAGGGGGAGGATGCTCAGGGAGTTGAAGGGCTTAAAGTCTTCGGTTAATTATGAAGGGTCTTCTTCAATCGCTAGGAAGACTGTGAGCTTTGGGCTAGACTACTAGGGATCTGGTTTGGATGGCTGCAGGGTTGCGGGTGGGTAGGAGTTCTTGGGAGTGTCTTGTTGGCTAGTGGGTTGAGGGTGGGTGGGAGTTCTTTGCGTCCTTTGGGCCTTTGTTTCCCTTTTATGGTTTTCCTTTTTTTTTTTAGTTCTCTAGTTTGTTTGTGTTAGGATTCTTCCGTATTTTCTCTTGTACTGTTGACTCCGTTGTTTTGTGTATCGTGTTTTTATTCTTTTTAATAAAATTGGCTTACTTATAAAAAAAAAATCAACCTCCTCAGCTATCGATATCCCGAGGTCTTCTGGTGGGTTGTGATTGCCCTCACTTGGAGACGTTGCCAAGAATGGTACCAAGAAGGGCTGGATTGTAAGGTGTTGTCACTAGCCCATGTGAACCTCAGTACCAAGCCTATGGTTCACATGGAGGAGGAGAGAAAGAGAGGACTTAGCTTCATTGTTAACATAAATTTCAGCTTTTGTTAAAAGAAGAATGGGATAAATTTAAAATGTTTTAGTGGACATGATGTGACATGGTTGCCAAATCAGCCTATTGCTAATATTGTTAGATTGAATCTGCTTTGTGACACTTCATCCCCTCCCTCCCTCCCTCCCTGTGTGAGTGGATGTACTATTTGCCTTTGCTTAAGTTAATGGGACTTCTTATTTTTGCTTTAACAGAATGGTTGCCGGGTCAAAAAATATAGAGGTATGGGCTCCCTAGAGGCTATGACTAAGGGGAGTGATGCCAGATATTTGGGAGATATGGCTAAGCTAAAAATAGCTCTGGGTGTTGTTGGAGCAGTTGCAGATAAAGGTTCTGTTCTGAAGTTTATACCTTGCACAATGCAAGCGGTCAAGCAAGGGTTTCAAGATCTTGGAGCTTCCTCTCTGCAGTCTGCTCATGACCTCTTAAGGAAAGGTGTTTTAAGGCTAGAGGTATGGCTTATCGTTTTGTACCCTTTTTGTTTGGGGTGGCTGGTGTTCTTTTATTGCTTTATTCCTAGTCTTTTCCCACATTCCAATCTTGAGGCATAGTACCATGAGTCCTTTCCCAATGCTTATACTCTCCCCCCTCTCCTCCTTTCTTCCTCCCATTGAGAAGCTCAGATTGTCTGTTAAAAGCAGTCAACATTATCCTAGCTTGCATTTCTGGTAAAATAATACCCAAATACTGAGGATTGTATCTTATGAAAAAAAATCCAAAAATCAGGATTTGAAGAATGATGTGAAGCTACAGCCAATGGCTTCAATTGTCTGGTCTACTTCTCTTTCAAGGCCTTGGATGTATGCTTAGAAAGTTGTAGCATCCCATTTTTCTTATTGGAGTAGAATTTCAACCATGAACAGGCTGATCTTTGAAGATCCAGCCACGTGGGGATGTTGGATGGAGTCATTTATTTTTTCCTCCCGGTGGCAACATGTAAAAGCACCATTATGACTTTCAGCCTGAGGGGCTTCCATCTGGTTGATTTTGCATCAAGTGGGAGAAGATGACCTATGAATTTTGGGACTCTTTTGTTACTTCTTTTTTTCTTGCACTTATTTTTTCTTAATAATTTATGTAGCAATGATGAATGTAAACGGCATAAGCAACCATTTAATTTATGAAATTATGGTTTTGGTGTTTCCACACGGTGTTCTAATTCTAATTTAGAGGACTGATGCATTATGACGTTTTTATGTTCACATAGACCTGGAATCGATTATTTCCTCCACACTTGCCCCATCTGGCTCAAGTTTGTTAACTTTAAATGTCGAGGCTTAATTACAAGGTGCTGGCCTGAAGTTGTCTCTTGGGAGCGATGGGGACAACACGTGCTAAAAGTTGCTGTGTCAACTGGCCTTCCAGATGAAACCTGCGAGTCATTACCTGTCTGAATCAAATCCTCGTACAACAGTACAGAGTGCGCCTTACTCTGTTTCCTTGTACTTGCCCACAAAAAAAAAATGTATCCTTAATTTCTGAGTATCATTCGATTACGATTTGGTCATGCGACACATTTGGCCCAGAATACAATTTTGATGGACTAAGTGGTGAGAATCAAATCAAATTGGTTTGTAAAGGTGTGATTAGTCGTTTGATAAGAAGTCAGGCATGCAAGATGCTCCCAGGGAGTTATAGACAACCAGGTATCGAGGTCAATATTTTGTCCTCGGAAGAAAAAAGCGATTTTCGGACAAACTATTTTCCTTTTTCATTGATTCAGTAAATGCTGCGGCTGGGAGATAAAACGACAATCACAAAAAGTATACAGAAAAGGGGTCGAGAAAGAGAGGAACTGAGTGCCATAGCACTCGCACGTAGTCGGCACACGGTTCCGAAAAAAAGGAAGCAGGCACATAGCAATTCGTTGCAGCTGTTTGACATGGGATGCGGATATATTCCATGTTGGGAGGCGTTCACTAACCAAAATTTTAACTCTCACTCATCACTTTTTTACTATTTTTTTTCACTTTGTTACAAACTTTTTCACTCTTTCCTCACTTTTTAGCCGACTCCCATACCCAAAATTTTAACTACTCCAAAAATTTTAAACTTGCAATTCTTTGATAACAATGGGTTCTTCAACTACAGCCTTTAAAGCATTCATCAACTCGTGTGAAGTGTACCCGTCATCCTTCAAGTAAAATAGGTGCACCAGTTTGTTCATTTTCCAGAACAAATCCTTGCATGCTCTTGGAACCATGCTACCCTTTTCCTGCAAAACTAGTCCCAGCAATTCTCTACTCTTACTGACAATAGTAGCTCTCATCTCCTCAATGGCCTCTTCTTCCGTAGCAATACCACCGCCGTGAATTATGAATAATGATAAAGCATTCAGTTTCCCTTCTTCAGATTCCCTCTGCAACATAGTCAACAGAGATTACTACTCCAAAAATGTACCATAGCGGATGAAAATTACTACCATTTTTCCTTTCTGGTGTTTGGTTGGGTGGGTCGGGGGGGGGGGGGGGGGAAGGTTCTAGTACCTTGAAACTCTGTATATCATTGAGAAGACGGCCGCAAGTGCTCATAAGCTCAAATAATTGATGGAATTCTGGAGCTCGAACAGCCTCTTCTGATAGCTTAGGTCCAACAAGGTAGAGCACTGGGAGGAGGTTAGCTCCTAAGGCGAACGATACATATGCATTCCTCATATACTCGTCCATCCTTGGCACTGACTTGCGTCTCACCCACTCAGCTTCCTTCAACATAGACTTGAGCAAATTCAACCACTGCATTGAAAGAATGCGTCACGTCATCTCTGTTTGAACATGTTAATATATCCCATAGGAGAAACCTCTCAAAGATTTCTTTTTCTTTTTTATTTGTCTTTTCTTCTACTTTTTTCAGATACCATCTGAATTCACATTTCAAAGTAGTCTCCATAGGAGTTGAAAATGAAATATCATAGCTCACACATAACCACTATTTCCATGGCTAATATCTAAACTAACATCGCAATATCTTTAGATTACATCCAACTGACAACTTCCTTTTTTGGGTAAGTTACTTAAAAAAGTGAAGTAATTACAGCAGAGCCTCAGGGGAGATAGAATGATGCTATTAGAAAAGCCGTAAAACGGAATATACCCAAAATGACCAACAGCAACAATATGTAAAAGGTAAAACTTCATCTCACAATGTCAATTATGTCGCGTATCACATTACGCCTTTGACATGCAAATGCTTTGTCTCCAATCTCACAGATTATTTTTTGAATCGCTGAAAATATAATCTGAACTTTCTCAGAACAACAATCAGTGCTGACATTTACATCCCACCTGCATTCAGTTCCTATAGCATCATCAGCTTCATACCGTAAGAACTACTTAAGAACCTAAACAGAAATCACAGCATAGTGAGGGATTCAATTAAAGCAGAAAATTAGCGAAACATACTTTTCTACCAGTTGTATAAGGTTTAATAGTTCCTCTTCAGAACCTCCAATGTCAAAGAAATCATCAACCACTGTTGTAAGCACCCCATTTTTGGCCAATGATATGCGGGCATCAGTAAGTTCAGGAGAAAAGAGCGTTCCCGCTGCAGAGAAGTAACAGTAGGCCAGCTTCTGCCTGGCAAACTCAAGCTTGTCTAATCTGTTCTCTATAACCCACCTGCGTGCATGAGAATAAAGCTCATACAAACAAAAGATGACATTCTGTTTCTATTGGCAATCAATGCAAGAAGCTGCCTCAATGCCTGATAATCACATCAATTGTTCTTGACACATGTCAAATAGGAACCTTTAGTGACAAGTAAAAGCCTAAGAAAACCACTGACTTGTAACAGGAATAAAACGGGAAAAGGGACTGAAAGTTGCTTCTAGTTCAGTGTACCAACTTATCCTGTTGCACGAGCGAAGCTCTGCTTAATCAAAATTCTGAGAAAATGCCAGTCATGATGTTGAAGTTTAAGTTCTTCAACATTCTAATCAAAATTCACAGATACACACCTCGCAAGATGTGTAAGTTCTTCACGATGCATCGATTGGCAGATGTTGAAATCTTCGACCGCCAGCTTCAAGAAATGTTCATTGCCAATATTTGAACAACTGGCATAAGAATAGTAAAAGGATAAAGCAGTAGATCAAACTAATACTGGTGAATTCTTTACTGGAGTTAAAATATTCATAGAGAGAAAAGAACGGAAGATAAAGAAACCACTGCAGTTCTACCTATATGAAGTTTTTAAGATCCTTAAACTATTTTTGTTGTAACGCTCAACTGCTCTCCTGTTTGATAACCGTCCCAAATCCGCATAACAGGGAAACTTAAGAGCACAATCCACCTGAAATGATCGAGGGTTGCTCTTTTATGGGAGTTACCTTAGATTATAAAAACGAAAATGTGAAATGTGCTTTATTTCAGGAAACTACCTCTTGGTGAAGGTATCTGTTCAGACCATCTGCGTAAATTGAACCATTAGATAATTCCCGTCTCAGGAAATGTCTTGTCCATAAATTCTGTTTTTCCAGAACTGATTCATTAGGATGTATGATGAAGTCTGAAGCCCGAAATAATTCCAAGACAGCACCAATGTCCTTCAAATATCCTCCAAGGGTGCCGGAGAAATGATGTTCTTCTGAAAGTCCAGTAAATGGATCTGCAAAACAGAATATTGAGATTAAATTTCCTGACCAATCAAAATCTCACAGGAAAAATCTCCTAAATCATAAAGTTCCTACCAGAAGAAACATCGTATCCATGAACACGTAATAATCGAAATGCAATTGCACAGGTTGCAGTATCTGCAAAAATTTCTTCCTCGCCCTGTAGCCAGTATCTGTTTGTGGGAAATTGTCATATTTCCAAACCAATGATAATTGTATATGATCTACAAACTCAAACTGCAAGGAAGAATTAGCTATTCTTCCGAGTTACTACCTAATGCGCATACTTGGAGCATTCATTTGAAAATGACATTACCTGTATGTTTCATCCAATACACTTTTTATCTCGTTCTTGAAATGCCGATCAATTCCCAATCTTTCAAGATTGTCAACCATACAAAGACGAGCATACGTATCTAGTGGATAAACCGTAGGAACTGGAAAACAGATATTGAAATGAGCAATTAAATATTGGAAAAATCAGAAACGTAACTGAAAAATAAATAAAAAAACAATAGACAAACATGGAGAGAGGTACCTGCATTTCCAAACTTCTCCAGGAGTGAGCGAAGGTAAGTGAGGCAGCCAGAATTCTGTAGGTGACTAAAAGCAGCAGCTGTAGTGGATGGTGAATTAAACAGTGAGCCATTCTTCCTTTGATATTTCATGACCATTGCCCAGTCCTGTGATTTCCCCAATCCCTCTGAGACATATGCTAAGTAGGTCCTTCGACCTTCCAAGTTGTTCCCATAGCCTCTAGAACTATATTTAGGACGTTTCAATAGGGAGAATTTAGGAGCATCATTTGGAACTAAAATGCTTCTTTCTCTTTCTATTCCGTAGCATTTAAGGAGAGTTTATTTCGTATAGGAACCGTAATATCATTCAATTCTTGATCAAGCCTGCACTGACAAACCAAGCGAACTAACCAATGTAGTTTGATCAAGGTGGCTCAGCTTTTGAGGCGAGTACCTAACTTGACTTGGGTTGAACCGAGTAGCTTTACAACCCAAGTGTGAAATTATAAAACTTCCAACTTGATGATTGTCATCAAAGGCATTATTCCAAAACAAGCACAAAAATGTAATTGAATACTAAAGCTGAAGAGAAACCAAAACTGGACTTGAAATATACCTTTTAAGCTCCAATTCTGTCTTGCGAACCCAAGCATCTAAATTCATTGCTCCCAGAGGTATATTTATATCCATATTTTTGGCACCCTTGATCATTGCTGGAAAGATTATATCAAATCCAATAGGAGAAATTTGCTTCTCATCAGTAGCTGCAGCTATATTGGATTCAAGAAAAAAGAGGCCTGCATAAAGAGATATTATCAACATATTGAACATCAGTGAAGAACAATTACGAAAAAGAAAAGCAGACGTACCATTGTTCATTTGTTCTTCACCAACACCCCATTGCTTGAGTGCAAGAATACACGCTAAGGTAGATAAGAGAGCATCTTTAACTAAAATAGGATCACGATTAGGAAGACCCCATGAGCCATCACAGAGTTGATTATCCAACAACCATTTTACACACTGAGGGAAAAAGGGGGTCTGCGGGGAATCTGGAGAAGGAACCATTGCCACCCACGCGGTGTCATAGGAGGAAACAGAAAGCTCAACTTTATCAAACATTTTCTTAATTCTTTGTTTAGTCCCCTCAAAGCACTGCATGTATTTTTTAGGCATTCTCTTAGATACCATTTAACGGAATAAAATGACACAAATGGAAATAATTTAACTGAATGCACGATAATCATACCAGAGCAGGAGTCTTCGAGTTTGTTCCCAAATTTGAATGCCGAACCATAGAAGCTGCTTGTGAACACAAATTTCCACCAGAGTAAAGGGGCATGCAGTACAACAAATTGATTAATTGAACACATATTTTTCATCAAGCAAAACGTAAATATAGAGAGGAAACACTCCTCTACTTATATCGATATGCTTATTGCTTCCCACGCCTGCATTAACATTGAACACATATTTCTCATACTAACAGAAGTTTTTCATCTATAAATCCCGATTCTCCGTCTAACAGGCATTCACACTTTCATGATCTTTAAAAGTTGCTTAAAATTTCAATACAACACCTTAGCTAACACAGTAAATATTGTATGAACTTTGAAGCCAAGACCCCAAGGAAGTTAATTGAGATAAAAAAAGGTTGAACGTAAGAGCGAAAACCCAGTACAAGAAAGTTTTGCATGGTCCAGGAAACAAGCAACCCAAAGAAGCCCGGGAGAGAGAGAGGGGGGGGGAACCTGAAGCAGAGGAAGTGGGACACCAAGGTTTGTTGAGGAGGGAAACATCCATGGTTGTGCGGATATGAGGTCAGTCTGGTCAGTGTTTGTTTTACTTCAAGAAGCATGAGCGACTGGGGATATATTAATAGCTGGGAAGTAGGAATCAGTCTGATAGTTGCGATGAGGACAGGTCGTTAATGTAACCGATTTTTTTAAAAAAAATATCTAAGGACAGGTCGTTACATTAAGGGACTTTCCAGTAACCGAAGGGACAGGTCGTTACAATAAGGACAGGTCGTTAATGTAACCGAAGTTGGAACATTACATTAAGGGACTTTCCAGCCAAGAAAACAAAATGGCCTAACTAATAGGTCCTTGGAGTTTGGACTTTTTTCAGAATGGTCCTCCGTTGAGTCGGACTTATGAACTTAATAACATGAATAATCTATGTGGCAGACAGATGCCACTTCACATTCAATGCAGCTCTGACGTGTGTCCCACCATTTTTCCCCTTATTGTCACGCCTTTTAGAACACAGCCACGTCGATTGCCCCGCACATTCTTCGAGAACTGCTTTCATGGCTCTGGCGCCGAACATTTTCGATCCACAAGAGTGCTTCTTCAAACCCTTGCAATTTTGAGCAAGCACTTTCATCCCTCTGTCGGTGAGGTCGCGACAGCCATTGACCTTGAGGCTTTTTAGTCAAGATCAGAACCAAAGTGTCGTCGTCGATTACATTAAGGCTTTGCATCATCTTCTTCACTACCTATTGAAGTTGATTTCCTGGGAGATTTGTTTTGTTTCTTATTCTTTTTAGGTGTGCAATAGTTGTAGACATTCGCGCTTCCTCTTTTGGGTTAACCTTTCCCTAATCCAAGTAACAATCGTTGTTGTCTTTGCTTATTTGTGGAGAAGACATAACATTATTACCGCTGCTTTGAACTGGTGGAGCTCTTTGCCATGGAGATTGGTCATTCTTTAAGTCAGCCCCATCATTTCCCACTTTGGAACTATGCACGTCTGGGATAAACTGCAATTCATGGGAGGAAGACGACCCAAAGTCACGGTCTTGAGCGCATCTGATAACCTATTGCTCGGAAAGGATTCGCAGCGGCTCAACTCCGAAGGTCAAAGGGACGACTAACACATTCAAGAAACAAAAAGTCAATACTCTAAAAAGATATATGACGAAGTCGTTTACGACGTGGCTGTGCGCTTTAAATGATGTGGCAATAATGGAAAAATAATGGGACACGCGTCAAAACTGTATTCAGTGTGACGTGACGTACGTCTGCCACTTAGATTATTCCCGTTAAATTCATGAGGGTGAGTTAACGGAGGGACCAGACAAAAATTGCTGCAAACGTCAAAGACTATTGTAGAACGAATTAAAACTTGGGGACTATTTTGAGAAAAGTTAAACCTTCAGGGACCTTTAGATTAATTAAGCCAACGAACAGTTGATAAATTCTGTCGCATATATTAAAATCTCGCTCTCTTCCAGATTGAAAAGGATTGATAATTCTATATAAAAAAAAAGGATTGATAATTTGCCTAAAAAAGGGGATAAATATAAAATTGGTCCCTGCTATACGCAAAAATTGATTTAGTCTCTGTGATATGAAAAGCATCAATTTAGTCCCTGTAATTTCAGAAAGTGATAAAATCAGTTCCTGATGGAGGACCAATAACAAACAAAAATAGAATCAAAGAGACTAAATCGATGTTTTTCATATCACAGGGACTAAAACGATTTTTGCGTATAGCATAGGGACTGATTTTGCATTTATCCCTAAAAAAATACCAAAACAAAACAAAAGAGGAGAATTTGTCTTGGTCCCATTTCAGATCCTTTTGTATATCCAAATTTTTCTTGAAGAAGATTCCCCCCCCCCCCTCCCTTACTTTTTTTTGTCCTTTTCTCTCTAATATTCGCTTAAGTTGTTCAAACACATTTTCATTGTTTACGACAAACCATTCTTTTCTTAAAAGCCTGAATTTGTATTCATGGTCGTCTTCCATAGCCAGTACCCCTACCCCCGGCTGCATGCGATGAGACCCAAGCTGTAAACACCAATCTGAACTACCACCCACAAAATAGACCATTTGTGATGTCCACTCAGATTACACCAACCCATGAGATCTCACAAAATTCCATTACTAATTTACTGATTGGGAATTTGGGACCCAAACACAAATCTTTGGCTTTACCAATCATACAAAATTGCAGAACACTATTGAAAAAGACAACCTAAATAATACAGACACTCATTCACAAAGGAGTCATATATACCAAGTTGTAAGACAACTGTTAAGAACTCATTTTATTTTTCCTTCTGTTCTCACTCAGAAAATATTCCATATTTAATATCATTAGAAACTCCTCAAATGACAACATACTCGTTGGAGACAGAGCATGGGGGCGGTGCTAACTCATTTTAGATGAAAAATGAATCGAGTCCTACTTAGCAGTTTAATAGATTGGAGTATGATTCAAGGGCAGTGATGTGATTGCTAATTGCTTTTCCTAAATGTGACAAGTTGGTCGAAGTATCCACGACTGCAGCAGTGCAGATCCCTGAAAGTCAGTACCCATATATCTCTTCTGCGGTTCTAAAGCCTTCCATAGCATAAGTGAGTCTTCTTCTCTCCAAAGTCTTTTCAGTGTAACCATCGTGTCTACACGATCGCCAATCTCTCAGCCCTCCCTTCTTGGTCGGCTGTTAAAGTTCATCTATCTGGTTAACGATGTGCGCACGAGCTTGCGCAATGGACGGCGTCTCCAAAGTCTGCGGTTCTCTCCAAAGTTTTGGCCGTGTTATCTCCAACTATCTTAGATGCCAATTTTGTCGTAAAGTAAGCTTTTCTGAAGGGGGAAAAAAAAACATCCTGTCTCTTCACGTCAAGTATGATGCGTGTGGGAACTCATCTTGTACTTATCCTGTTTGGTTCGACCTGATAAAAAGTATGTGGTTTTCCGCCATTGAAGCTAAGAAACATCACTTCTTGTGGGAATGTACCATGTCGATAAACCGCCTCTTGGCCAAGATATTTATCCCAAAGGACCCAAATCTTTAATGTCAAAACTGCTTAAACGGTAAAAGGGTAAGATAGTGACATGCAAGGGTGGACATGGAACGGACGGAATCGGAATTGGTCATTCCAGTTCCGGTTCCGATACCCACTGGAACCAAACTTTTTATTTTGGTTCCGTTCCGGAATAAACCGAAACGGAACCAGAACCGAAATTTTCGGTTTCTTGTATGGGCCTAAAAAATATATTTAGTTTGAGCTCATTTACCCAAAAATGGATTTTTTTAAGTTGTGTTTTGTGGGCCAAATAACTCTAAATTAAAATTACAATTAAACAACTAAATTTCAAAATAATATTTCACTATTTCAAGATGTCAAAATAAACTATAAATTAAAATTACAACTAAACAACTAAATTCCAAAACAAAATAAACATTATCAAAATAAACTCTAAATTAAATTTACAAAAAACTACTAAACAAACAATTAATCATACAAATAAATAAACAACTAAACATTTATCAAAAATCCAAATTGAAATAGGCAAACTCTAAATTAAAATTATAATATTTTTTGAAATTTTTAAAAATTATACCGGAACTGGAATTTCTGGTTCCAGTTTCGGTTCCGGAATTTCCCTAAAATGGGATTCGGTTCCGGTACTGGAAATGGCCGGAACCGGTACTAGAACCGAAAATCCCAGTCGGTCTGTTTATTTCAGCATGTTGATATTATGGTGTTTCAACTATGATGATTTAGAGTTTAGATAGACTACTTATATCACACGAATAACATATGATATAGGCTTTTTTCCTATGAAATACTTGGATTTTTTACCTGAAATTTGGTAGTCAGGTAGTATGGGAGTACAGTAGGCCCCAGTAAGAATTACAGGGCAATCAGAGATCGGTAAAGGTCAAAAATGCCCCTGGAAGTCTCTAAGGGTAATTTCGGTATTTCACACAAAACGTTAGGGTAAACAGGTCCAAAAAGGAAAATTAAACTTTATGGCTGTGTAGAGTATGAAAAATAGATGTGGAAGCCCAAATTTGAGTCCGAACCGAGTAGAAATAAGGGATCAAAACACAAAGTTCGTTTAGTGGCCTAAATGGACCTTAGGCGCCTGTTAACCCTAAGCAAGCCTAGAACACTTTGATACTTTAGGAATAGACCCAAGATGGTCTACAAAGGCTCAAAGGCTCAAACAGTCTCCTTTTGAAGACTTAGGGGATAATTGATCATTTAATCTTAAAGTCCATGTTTAATTCGTCCCATGCATCCTTATGTTAAATCCCGCATTTTATTTCGTTATGAATTATGTGTATGACATGTCATGTCATGTTTCAAAAACATCTAATGGGTGTGGGGAATCTCTAAAAATGGCAGAACTTAAACTCATACTCAGAGGTGGTCCTATGAAAGGGTGACGATATCGATCACAGTGAGATAGTGCAAGCCATCACTGAAAGGATAGTGGTTGGTATCCCTGGCGATGTAACAATATTCGCTTGACAGGGTCCTGGTGCCGGGGCACGGGATAATCCCAAAAGAGAGGAGGGACGCACAACCCTACTATGAGGGATAAAACAGAGCAATGAAAGGACACATCTACAAAACCAAAAAGAAAGAAATAAAGAAAGTGAAATGACCGGGAAACAGATGCAACATTCCTGCATTACATCGATCATGTTATTCTGTTTCTTATGATTCATGTTTATATATTATTATATGTTACTGCTTGTCCATGCTTATTTGTTTAAAATAACATGTCCTTTTTTTCCCTTAGTGAGTCAGTAGGACCCACCCCTTTTATTTGTTTAAATTTTTGTATGTACTTTCGTGGACCTCGGACTGGCCAGATGTTGACGTTCTTAAGTGAGCAGATCCTGGATGTAGATCCATATATTTTAAAGATGACTATCTGGACCTTTGTTCCTGAATCGTATGAGGTCTATGTGGGGTACGATCTCCAATGGTACCTCAAGGAACCTCCAGCGTCCCCAGTTCCTCTAGTAGAGAACTTTGGGGTAATTGATATGGAACGGACCCTCCTACTCATTGACTCTCCTCCACCGGCACCACCGGTAGAGGACATCGGGGAAAATGAGATCATTGTCCTCTTATCCGATACTGAGTTGGAGGCGGACTAGACGATAGGGATGGGTTAGGTCGTTTTAGTTGATGGGTCTAGATTGGCCAGTTTTTAGACATGTATAGGACAAAAAGTGTTAGGCAGCTTCCGTCATTGTATATTATCGTCTTTTTACTTTTGTATTGTATCCTCATGAATGCTTTTGATATTGTACAGTGATATAGTGGAAAAATTTTATACGTATCATTTTCTGTTTTACGTCAAAAAGAAAATTTTACCTTTCACTTCCTGAGATTTGATTTAAATTTGATCTCTGTAATTTAATTCATTATCTCTATTCAAGTCAAAACTTTTAAAAATGTCGTTTTGATAAACCATGAAACTATTATTTTCCCTCCTTAATATACTTATAATTAATTAAACGTTTCTGCTAAGTTTTTTCAAAGTCAATCATCATGCCTTAAGAAGATTAGTTTGTGTCGTAATCTCCGCTTGTGTGCATTCCATTACTATAGGAGAGCTTAGGGGGTATGTACTGGCACAAGGCGTGACAAAACCAGAACTTGCATAACCTAAAATCACTTCATTTTTTGTTCTGATAACTATTTTGCTCTTTTTAATCTTTAACAGGTAGTTTCACTATTCACATTGCTACAAAAATTTCAACTCTCTCTCAAATAAATAGATAATAATCTGTGAATCATTAGTAAGAGGCACAAATATTTAAATTGTTACATGTTTTATGAATTTAGCTAATGTAGTTTGAAGACGAATAAAAAGAAGTGATAAATACAACATTCGTCTATGTGGTTTACACTAAAATCAAATCCAAAATTTTATGTGTTTTAAAGTTTAAGAACTTATTTGATTTTCATCAAATTATATGAACCAATGTTGTATTTATCCCTAAAAAGAAAGAGATAATAGATCAAGATCTTCTGTAATTTGATGTCGAATTGAGGTTGAAAGACAAACATAATACATGGTGAAATTGATACATCTAAGTAAAGATTCAGAAAACGAATCTTTTTACAATTTTGCTTATAGGAAGGGTTGAATTGACATTAAGTTCTAAATACGGCCGATTAGTATATTGGAATCTGACGCTAAAGTCACTAGTAATTACATTATTCTCTATTTTGGGCTATGTTCGTTTACATCAAATTTTTAGGCTTTGCATCCTACTTTTATATTTACTATCCAAACATCACAAAAAACATGTATTCTAATACAACACTTTATTACTTTTTTTACAAATATCAATCTATTTTAACAATTTCTGCACGCATGCTAACACAACTTTAATATCACCTAGATATTCACAATTTTATCAGAATCCTACAATTTTCTTCCAAACGAACATCAATGAATGACCCGTAATTATAGGAAGAACTTAAAAAATTAGGGCCCTTTCAATTCGATGTAACCCAGTTGTATCCGATTCAGAAGAATAAGAGAAAAGCCCAGTTGGATCCGCTCCACGGGCCTCTTTTTTTTTCGGCTAATAGCCAATGGGTCACCAATTGGCATCCCAAAGGACCCAAACCTTTAGTGTCAAAACTCAAAACTGCGTAAAAGGGGTAAGATAGTGCCCTGCCCAAACACTCGTTTTTCTCTATGCTTAAAAACATGCTGCAGATTCCTGCGCGTCTGATAAAGTCTCTATCTAGTTCTTCACTACCAGGCACCGCCACTCTTCAAGAAATTGCTTCTTCTCAGCCCAAAGGTCTCTGCTTGTCTGTTTGTGGTTGGCGGTTTTTTCAAATACATTGGCTGTCTTGGCTTTGGGGTAGTTTTAAGACCATTGTTTCCATGCTGGTTTTGTTTCTATGTGCGTCTCTGATCGTTTAACTTTCTGGATATCCTTAAGCTTGCACTATAAATATATGTAAAGCTACAACTTAAGCATTAATCATCTTTCTTCAATGTGTGGAATCAGATGGGTGATTGGAAAATGGAAACGTGGATGGTTATCTTTTCTTTTCTTTTTTTCTTTATAGAATTGGTTACCATAGTCCTGGTACTAACAAAGTTCATCTTTCTTATGAGCTCAACAATTTGACTGGGATCATCTGAAGCCTGTACTACAAATAATAGCTGAAAAAATGGAAGAAAACTGGATAAAAAGAGGGAGGCTGAGAGTCATGGCAAGCTGCTTTCTTGGGAAAGTGGACAAATTGGCCACATACAATTAACATCAAGCAACAACAGAAGAATGGGTGGCGGTCATATCTAAGTTTCAGGTCTCAAGGAACACTCTTTGGAAAATGACACTTTGTTCCTTAATTATTTTCGCCAGCAACCGGTTTTGCCTTATGGATTGTCAGAATATCTTTTTCATGCAAATAATTTTAAATTCTGACGTTACAGCACTGGTTGTGTGTGATATGTGCTTTCTAATGGTATCGGTAAGGATTAAAAATTTGTATTGGAGCTTCGGATGCCATCTAGAAGATGATTAAAAATTCAATTCCCGCGATAGGTGGGAACTTGGTCTCTTTTTCCTCTTTTTTTTTTGTCTATTTTTCTTATTTCCTTTTTGGGTTCTGATAACTGAGTAAATGTGATTTGCGGTGTGACCAGAGGTGTATGTTTAGTTGCTTTAACGTATGACAGGTGATGTCTGAACATCGTGTCCTTATCACCTTCCCTATGATGTTTATGTTCTAAGTACCATAATTTATAACTTTTGTTACAGGGTCATTGCATGCCTCTTACAGCGTCTAACTTGGGGACATGGTTATGTGGGAAACACTTGCTTATGATTGTATGATATCTAAACCTTGTTATTATCGGTTTTGCATTTGGTAGGTGTTGCAAAGGTTGTACTAAAGAAGGGGAAGACACAACTCTTTAAGAATGGCAGCCCAATGGTGTATAGTGGTGCAGTTGATCGAATTATTGGTAGACCACCACCAAGGACTGGCGATATTGTGCTGGTAGCTGATGGGAAAGAGAAACCAATTGGATGGGGATTATATAATTCAGTCTCCATGTTCTGTGTTCGGCTTATGCAACTAGAAGAGGAAGTAACAAGGTATTTACATAGAAAGTGGTTCCCAGTTCACAATTACTTAGCAAGGATGTTAAGCTGTTAATCTATATGATACAGAGATCCCTCTTGTGCATTCAACATGGAGAAACTGCTTGAAGCAAGATTTGATGCAGCTATAGAACTACGTAAGAGTATGGTGCTTCCTTCAGCCATTACAAATGCATATCGTCTTGTGAATAGTGAAGGAGATAGGTATCAATTGGACTTCATTTCCATTAGCTCTTCTATTTTAGTTTGAATTGCTTCTGGACATGCTACTAGACTTATTTGATGTCAGTGCTTTATCTCAGATTGTCCGGATTAATTGTTGATATTTTTGGAGATGTAGCTGTAGTAGCATCATCAGCTGCTTGGGTTGAGAAGTACAAACAAGAAATTGAGGCTGAGATCAGTGGATTAGAGAATATTAGTCATATATACTGGAGACCTTCTGTTGAAATTTTGAAGGAAGAAGGGCTCAATTTGTCAGATTTGAAGGAAATGCATCCTTCTGCTTATCCTGAAAGATCAAAGGTAGGCAATCCCTGATTCTCTTGAAACAGTATATGGTGTACTTCAAATTGTTCTCTTTTGGGAGGTCTTCAATACATAATGATCAAGAAAAAAATTTGTAAAAGCTGAAATTGTGGGCAAATCATTCACTTGCTGTTAACTGCAGCAAAATTAGTTAGTTTCTGATATGTGATCATGCTGCTGATATCATACCACAATGTGCACCAGAATATGCGTACA
Organism: Myrica gale; assembly: GCA_963930655.1. NCBI lineage: Eukaryota > Viridiplantae > Streptophyta > Magnoliopsida > Fagales > Myricaceae > Myrica > Myrica gale. Next base: position 19,830,573 of record OZ005617.1, on the reverse strand, counting down.
ACATTAAAAGGGGCCCCCTTCCTCTTTCCCCAAATCCCTTCTGTCTTTTCTATCTACTTAAAATATAGTTTGATATTTGTTACACTAGTCAATGACTATTTTAGTTATTTTAAATCATTTTTCGCCTCTAATTGCATTCAATTTTCTCAAATAACTTACTCGTTATAAAACTAGATCTACTCATTGTTGTATTTGTCTGTGTCACTAGAAATCCAGATTTCATTTGCTACGCATCATGATTTGTTTTTAGCATGTCTATTGGGCCATTACATCCTTTGAGGACCTTCTGATTGAGTATTTTCCTTTCAGGGCATCTAAGATTTTTAAGAGGAACAAGAGAAGTATTATTTCTTCTATAATTGACAAAAAATGCTTCTAAGCCTCTCTTAAGCTAGTTTCACATTCAGGCAACTTGTACATTATTTTCACCTTCTTCCCCAATCCAAGTTTGAATAGAATCTCATTGCTTTGTCTTGTGCCTCTGTGCTTTATGAAATCTGTTGGATGTGAGAATCCCATGCCAACTTGTAATGTTTTTATGCTAGGTTATGGAAAATGGGATTTCCTATGCAATTTCACTGGAGGGCCAGAAGACAGGATTTTATGCTGATCAGCGTGAAAACCGTCATTTCATATCGATGATTTCAGACGGTAAAGAAGTTCTAGATATTTGCTGCTACAGTGGTGTTTTTGCTCTAAATGCAGCAAGAGGGGGTGCTGTGAATGTCACTGGTATCAGTTCATTGTTGACTCACTCTTTCTTTTTTCTGTGAAGTTTTGCTTGATGTGAACTGAGTCTATGATTGTTATTATGGGGCTTTGATTCACCATCTCATCCATTAGGTGTGCTAGATTTAGATAAGAACCTTTTGAAAGCATGAGTACAGTATCTATCGGAAGGATCTTTAGAAAAAAGAACAAATAGGCATGGAACTATCAAAACTATTGCTAATATATTAGTTAATTGAGCTCTATACAATTTGGCCAGTATGCATAGTAAAATCTAACAAATACTGAGCATAGATTAATAAGCAATGCAAAGGTTTATGTGCAATCCTTGGTCATATGTGGATGTAAGTTTGCATTTTGGAGTATTGTGGGAATTGGCCTAATGAATTCATTTACAAATTTGTAAGTCCGATGTAATCGAAACTGAAAATCAAATTCATTAGTTGTTTCTGATTCTAATTCCAAGCTGGTCCGTTGCTCCATCTTGTTTCTTACAGTCTTAAGGGTGTACCGGGGAGCTTTGAGAAGCAACCCTTTGGTGTGCTAAATGAGATACAGGCAGCTTTCGCTTTTTATAAAGCTGAAGCACCCTTGGAAAAGGCCCACCAAACGACAGCTGAATTTATTAACAATTTCCAGATTGTGTTATAGTTAACAAACCGTGATCATGGATGTTGAGGAATTGATAATAAAGCACAAACCTTGATCATGAATGTTGAGAAATTGATAATAAAGCACTTGTCGTATTCATTAATTGAGATGTTAAAACAGCCATACTTTTGGCCTGCATCTGCAAAGCTAACCTGAATATACATCTGTATTCTCTTAGGTGTTGATACATCATTGTCTGCCCTGGAACTAGCTAAAGAAAACATTGTTCTTAACGACATGGATCCACGAAGAATGTCTTTTCTCAGAGAAGATGCAATTGAATTTATGAAGAGTGCTCTTTCTCAGAATAAATCTTGGGACTTAGTCATTCTTGATCCTCCTAAACTAGCACCACGACGAAAGGTATTGTGCGTATTAAGTGTTTTTCATTGCAAAATGAGGTGTAGATTCAGGAATTTTAGATAGAGAACCAAGAGACCAACAAAAATTTGGGTTTGTTGGGGGGTAAAGAACTCCCTACATTGGTTATATGTTTGCTTGACTGATTGGGAACAACTCAAACTTAAGTGTCAGTTTGAACTGGATTTGTTTGAGTTGAGACCAAACATGGTGGTGATTGTTGCTCAATTCCGTTACAGCTGAATCATATATATACATGTTTCATATTTTACAATCAAATAAACCATACACATGAGAATTTTGTAATTTTAGTAGTCATCAGAGTGTCCTAAGAGCAGCTCGAAGATTTCTTCTCAATAAGTTTCATCTTCCAGAGTTTCTTTTCTCGTCCCTAAGCAAAGCTTATGATTCTTATTAGTTGTGATTTATATTCAGTCGAGTCTTATCTTCCTTTGGATATTTGTATTGAAACTCTTAGCTGCTAGTTTGACTGAAAGGATTTTTCACGAGCATCTACCCCTACTTAGAGGGTTGTTCGGAGTTAGTCCTTTATTAAGTCCACAGCCATGCATGGGTTTTTCATTTTTGTGGGATTGAGAATCAATCTTTGGCTTCTTTAGAATAAGGTTTATAATCTCTGATACAGATTGCCATTGGTGGTTAGTTTTTTCCCTCTCATCTCTTGGTGGATTATATGGGATGGTGAACATAGGTGTTGAGTTTATCCACCTTTGTGAGTGTGTTTTTGTCTTTCCACCTTGCTCTCCAAAAAGATCTTGTATCATTGATGTACTTATTTGGTTAGATGCTTTGATCAATAATGTACTCACTTTGTTTGTTACTTTGAAATGCTGTGCAATCCCTTTGCCCTGTCTGTGGATTGCAGTTTGCTTCTTTATACATGTATCAGCTTTTTCTCTATTCTTCTGGATTTTGCTGCTGCTTATGGAGTTGCTATTCAATTTAGGTTTTACAAAGGGCAGTCGGAATGTACAGAACTTTAAACTCATTAGCAATGCGATTAACAAGGAGAGGCGGACTTCTCATGACCTGTTCATGTTCAGGAGCTATGACCCAAAGTGGGACATTCTTGTCTACGCTCCAGGCAAGTAGTTTTTTCTGTGCTGCGACTTACCTGACTGCAACTTTATATAACTAATCAGCTTTGTGATGTCATCTATGTTTCTTTAACTGAGAATGACTCGCTATAATCTCTGCTCTAGATGAATAGATGGCTTTGTATACTAATATACTTAATAACTTTAGAAACTAATATCATGACTGTTAAGGAAAGAATTTGTATTGAGGGAAATAATCCCTATGATGTGGGATATTGTCAACTGTATTTATTTCATGGTTTCTATAAAATGATATTGAGAGGATAAGGGAGATACACCGTTTGATTATTACTGTCTTTGTGTGGTAGTAGAATAAATATGTTCCAAGCTGGTCCTATACGATGTATATGTTCCAGCTTAAGGGGGAGTGTTAAGAAAGAATTCAAGGGAAATAATCACTATGATGTGGGATATTGTCAACTGTATTTATTGTTTGGTTTCTATATAATGATTTTGAGAGGAGAAGGGAGATTAACCTTTTCTCTCCCATTCTATGCATTGCAAACCCCAGTTTTCACTTTTCACAACATGACTTTACCCTGGGGTGGAATATAAAGCGTGTACAGCCAGTGTGCTTTGTCAGGAACTTGCTCCAAACGTTATTGTTCTGTCTAACTGTCAGGAGTTGTGATGTGCTCTAGGTAAGAGATTATCTAGACAGTATGAATTATGTCGGCTGAATGCTCCAAGCCGTTGCCAAGATACAGAGGAAACTGCCCTCACCAACAAAATGGGGCACGGCAGCATAAAAGGATAAATTGGTTGTTGGGAGCACATTGATACTGCTGTGGAAGGGAAAAATATTAGATTCTCCCCAGCTGTCTCAGTTATAAATCCACCCAAACCAACACCCCCACCCCAGCGAAAAAGATAGAAGCCTGTTTGAGATAGTGCATTTCTTCTTGATATGTGTTGGAACAAATTAATTGGTGAATAGAATCCCCCTTTCAGGGATATCTCGTGGTAAAACCAAGACTTCCCCTGATACAGGGAAGAAATTTGAGGGCAAACATATAATCACGTGTCTTTATTTGAAAGATATTAACATATTTCTCTAATTAACTTGACAAAAAAGTAATCTTTGTGATCAGGGTGCCGCATCAATGGCTGGCAGGAAAATTACTGTTCTACGACAGGCCGGAGCAGCAAGTGATCATCCTACTGACCCATCCTATCCGGAAGGTGCATATCTTTCCAACATTTTCTTGAGAGTCATGTAACTCTTGAATGGAAAGTGGAAAGGGATACAAGTTCAGTTCCTTCGAAAAGGGAAAGGTCTTTATCAACATAGTCAAACTGGAAAGCCATCATGTGGTGAAAAGAATTGGTAATTGTGTTTGAACACCATTTGAATCATAGAAATTTTGACTTATAATACAACAGAAGATGTTTTACAGAACCAAAATGTTTTTCCGATCTAAGTTTCATTGCTGATATCATACGCCATTGTGAATGCTGAATCTAATACCTCGCTAATCTAGTGAGGTCCAGAATCTTGGATATCATGAATATCATGTGGAGCTACAAACCCTTATCCCGCAGATGGCAAACCAGCTGTCGGCTTGTTTAATTTCTTAGGTACAGCAGTGTTTTCCAATTAGCACATGGAATTTGGCGCAGTTCTCACCATCTTACCCAATGTTCTTTCTCATCATCCTCGTCCTTGTAGCACATTTATAGCGGTCATACCAAAACCACCTAAAACGGACTTTTGTGCACCTTATCCGCATTTGGGGTCTTCTGTTTTCAAGGGTGAATTGCTAGCCTTTCTTATTTGTAAGCATCCTCGGTTATTATTACCCTATTAATGTCGGTCACTTCACGATTTCTTGAACTAATCCCGGCAGAAGTGAAGGCCCTCCACAAAGCAAGCTTACCATATTGACTGGTTCATGCTGTTCTGTTTCTGTTTTTTTTTTTTTTTGTCGTTTCTTTCCCTCGACGAGTAGTTTGTGTCATTCAGAATTCCAGAATTCCTCATTACATCGTTTGCAAGGCCCGGTAATAGACTATCGGAACACCTACTGCTAGCAATTGAGCCGAGGCCAGCCGTTGTATCATCCCACAGCTGCGAAGGTATCTTTGTATTTATCCCAGTCGAAGCCTCAAAAGCAAACCCACAAACTCTTGTCTTGTGAGACTTTTTTGCAAGTTTCTGCTTCGTTGAGCATTTGGCTTTCGTTAGGGCCATTGTCTACGTGCATGCATTTTGTTTCTTTAGGTCCCCTGTTTGCATTCTTCGTTGCCATGTCTCGGGATTTAAAGTAATTTTCTTACTTTTCTGTTGTTTTCATTGAACTTTCAATCAAGCTTGACCAAACCACAAAGAAACCTGGTCTGAAATATTCTGGGAGCAGGCAGGAAGTTGATCCTACAATAATGATCAGAAAACGTCTATTCTATCCATATTTATGAGACGCCATGAGCAGAATAAGAATTCATTTTGTTTTCGTTTTTGTTAACACAGAAGAACACCGCACAATCATTTGCTGAACAATCATATAGTTACAGATAAAAACAATATAAAACATGAGTTATGTTCGAAAGATTTAACTTCCGAAAGAGCTTGTTCACAACGGATTGCATCTATTGAGGAAAATTTTATCAACAATATCATTCCTAGGCACACAAGAATTAAGTACAATTACATAATTAAACATCATCAACCACGAAATGCTCGAGACAGGCCATCATCACAGATCCAGAAAACTTTCTACCGCCCTCCCGGAGTTCTATTCCATGACAAGTAAGAAGGATCTCCAAGCCTCCTGAAAATTGGGAGAAACAGGCAGAGAGATTAGTTACAAGACATAACCATCTAAAATTGAGTGTGATTCCTAGTAACCCTTATGCCTAGGAGTTCCCTGAGATACTCTCATCCAACCTGCCCTACCCCACTGACTGAACTAGGCACTGATGGGGACTAATTTCTTCTCTTATCTTTTTTTGCCACTTCAATATCCTGGATTAATTGTCCACAAGGATCGTAAGATTAACAGAGACATTTATAAATTCGGAATAGGGACCAATAAAGTGAGGCTCCTCAATAGATTACGCCGGACACTTTAGTGAACAAAGAAAACTGTGTGGAGTTTTTTGCAAGACTAGCTGTATGATGTTGCTGCAGAATAGACCTATCATGACATAAGAGACATGAAGATCCTATGCACGACAAGGGGCCGGATACAGGGAAAATTGGTATTATATACACTAGCAAAAAAGTGGAAGAGATGCAGAGTACATGAGGGTAAGTCATTTAAGCTGCTTCTTCGAGGCTGGAAAACTCTCCCTCATGATGCATGGCCCCCATGTACGGTCATTTAATTTAAACAGGATATTATCGTGATATTTCCCTAAACTAAACAAAATAAAGTGATCATTTTCAAGAAGAAGGCAGTGGCCTAAAAATTGGTTGCACTTCACACAATTGACACCAAAGATAACCTACAGTTATATCACAAAATACTGTTCAAACAAAATGATCCTGGTAACATCATATTGAATAATGAGTCATCTCACTTGGATTACACAAAGCTGAAATACTGCTAGACACCAACATCTAGATTTAACATCCCAAAAATTTTCAATTAAATTTTACTCCTCTTACATCTGCATAAGAAACTTCATTTCAAGCATGTCAACAATGGTAGATAACATGCTCAATTAACAAGTGTCTAAATTCTTGATTAAAAAAATTCAAGGGGTTATTAAATATATTGGTGTAAAACAGAGATGTAAAATGGTGAAAGCTATTATGGAGCCGTTAATTATGCAGCAGTTGCACATGCTCGCCTAACAGCTAGTTGAAAGACATAAGTTCCATGAGCAACGACTAAGCCCACATGCTTTTGCAATAAACTAAAATAAGGCAAAAAGTTTATTTTCTATTTCTCCAATCCAAATTAACCACTGTCAACGTGTGCAGGTGCTAGGATGCTGAGTCAATAAGGAGTGAAACACTATTGCACCCTAGTTTGTTCCCCTACAGGAAGGTCAGACACATGTACAAGGAATTGGGCTACAAAATAGGAAAGCTCAAATGCAGCTACAGTAGACAGCTTCACTCCTCTAAAGAACCCTATATATTAAGAACAGGAGTATGTGGTTAAGAAATCTACCTTGGCTTAACAAGATATACTACAGTGAAAGTCAAAGCCAGAAAGAAGCATAACCCTCCGACAGTGACGTAAGCAATGCCAAGAAAGTCATTCTTTCCGCCAAGCCAGTTAGCAGTAGAAAGCACAAGCTTCTTCTTGCCATTAAAACTGTATGTATTATAGTTGTTCTCCAGTGTCACTTGTATGACGTCATTTTCCTGTAGATCCACCTCTATCCTCCCATACAACTTTCTAAAAGTTGGCAGAGCAGCAGTTCGCATCCAGACAATGAGGTCCTCCTGCTCACTCAACTGTTACAAAAAAAACATATCACACAAGGTTAGCTACTTGCCCCCACTGAAAGATCCCACCAATTGGCAGTGGATGATAAAAGACTGGTGTTATCTTGCAGGGAGAAGAAGACAGTCTTTGGAGTTGAAAAGGCCTTTGTGGTAAGTCAATCAGCAGCACTCCAGCATATTTTAGCATTTAAGATAAATCAGAAAACCCTGGAGCATCACATTTAATTCCTCAAAAACTCCCCAAGTAGATGTCCAGTTGCTCAATTGGACGTCTTAACACAATAGACAGGCGACTGAATACATAAGGATTTTTAATGGCTAAAAATTAGGTTCAAGGAGGTTACTTGACACCAGCTGGTACTCTGTGAAGGAGAAGGATTGGGAGACAGATAGATCATTTGGTTTTAAACTGCTCAGCAGCTAGAGAGCAAATGCCTCTAACTGTTGGTTACAAGAAATCTTTGGGAGTTGGAGAGGATGGCTGAGGAAGGGCAAAAGTAGTCCGGAGAGCAAAACCTGTACTGGGTGATGTGGGCATATATATATATATAATTTTTTAAAATACAAGTATTTGACACAAGAAATACCTAGCACAAAAAACTTTTTTTCCCTCTTTCTGAAGGATATGCGATTGCTGTAAACTCAAGATATTTTTACTCAGATCATTGTCTAATTGGGATTATGTTCATCCTTGCCTTATTTCTTCATTTTCCCTTTTGGGACTTTCAGCTATCTTAAGCTATAAGAGTCCCAAGTTTTTTGGTTGGTCAGGAAATTCTATTGTACAGATCCCAAATACTAGGGTGTCACCCACTTTGGTGTTACTTTGAGGGCCGTTATCAAAACAATCTAGCATGATATCTCGTGTATATGCTCCCTTTGGAGTTATTCAACAAACCAATTATCAGAACAATATGCTACCTACTACATCAAGGACAGCCTTCTATATTTTTGTCCAAGGACATGTATGCTCCTTTTGCTTCTAGAAGTCTACTAGCATGCTCAAATAAGATACAGTTCTACTCCAACTCTACCAGATGAGAAGTGGTGAAATGCTTACTGGTATGGAGGAATTGAGCTTTTTACCACCCGTAAGAGTCCCATTCTGGAAGTTTGTAGGATAGACATCTTTGCCAAACTTGTGCTCCCTATCACTTTTCCATGAGATATCTTTCTTGTTTATAGCCAATTGCACATTGCCGCGGGAGAAGCTATATGTATCATTGAACAAACTCCAGGCTATAAGACCACAAGGAACAATTGATATTCCATCAGATGTAGTATCTTCTGGCTTACAACTGTCTGTATCATTAGCACTGGAGTTACTTCTCAACTGCGTATCACTTCGGCTCTTTACATACCTGTATATTCCAATTCAAGGAGACACTTAATTTTAACAAGGAAGTTACGACCAAAATTAACTCAAGTAAAAACTACATATAAAGATACTGGAAAATATTTAAAATCAAAAAGTTCACGATATATAGAAGTAATTGCAAGATATGAGATCAACATAGCACACAGCGGCACTCATTCCTGTGGTTGACATATAGGGCACCACAATGCCAGTTTCTTCCTTTCATTCTCAATTTATCTAAGTACAATCTTTTGTGCTTCATGAATCGTTGCAGTAATCTAAATACAATACTGGATACAAAAGACATAGCAAAAGGCAGGGAATGACTACCTGCGATGATTCTGATAGAAATTGTCAAGTTGATAGTACACATAGACAGGTGGCTTCATGTGCTTTGGTACCTTTCCAAATAGACAACAAAACATATAAAATAAGTTCTTTCATTCTGTAACCTCAGGAATTAAGTTTTCATCCTTTAGCACAAAACATAACACATTATAAGCATAACAAAGACACATACTCTTAGACTCCGGTTGCATGTTTTCTCTACAGAGCTCTGTATGTATTGGATCTTAAGATCCTTATCAGTTCTATTGGCCACTGGTATGCAGTCAGTGTCATACCGGTCAATAATTTCAACTACCTGATAAGAAGGAACAAGTTCCAAGTCAAGAAAACATGTGGAACTAGAAATAAATTGCAAAATACTGGATCGTGCTTGAACATACATCTCGGGAAGCATACAAGGAAGCAACTCCAATGGGGACAAAGACAACGCTAACAAGCAGGAATACCGAAATCACCTGCACAGAGATAGAAAGAAAGATACTTCTTGATTATCTTGAGAAACCGTGCTTATAACATCACCATGGAGATGGTTAAATAAGCAACTATACCACTTACCCATTTTGGTGTGAGAATTGGTTTGCACGCTGGAAGTTCCTGCTGAGTAAACCTAGAATCTGAAAAATTGCAAAAGGAGCACTCTTTAGTCTGTTAAAATTCACATGAAGCTTCATAAAGTTTGTAAACCAGTTGCTTAGGAATCTACGAAGTTCCAACATTACATGCTTATTAATGCTGTATGGTATCATGTGAAGTGCTACAGGACAAACCCCGGAAAAGCTTTGCTAGAAATTCAACTACAGACTACACTTTGACATACTAACTCCTCACAAGCAAAATGACTCGAGCCCATTTAACCATACGCTGACCTTTAATTAAGTTGATTAGTATTTTCCAAGGTTCTAGTTGTGACAAAGTAAATTACACCCGGTCAGTAATAGATACAAATATCACAATCCTGGGCAAAACAAATAGTAGAAGACTTTATAGGTTAAACACAACGTCAAAAGATTAAAAACAACATCTGTTGGATTATCTTGCAGTACATCGTCCCTAAGTTCATAACTATCTACCTTGTACTACATAAATGTAACAAACGCAAAATCAACTCCTTCCTAGAAGAAAAGCAAACTAATGACCACAAAGCTAGCATTAAGGCATAATAAGACAGTTAGAGGCACGCCCAAGTATGAACCCCAAATATAGCAGACAAATAAATTAAACTAGAAGCTGATGATTCTGGATAAATGAATTCCAATTTCTTGACTTTTACTTATCAAATTTTGCCCTATAATCTGGTTTGATCTTACGCCCAAGTATGAACCCCAAATATAGCAGACAAATAAATTAAACTAGAAGCTGATGATTCTGGATAAATGAATTCCAATTTCTTGACTTTTACTTATCAAATTTTGCCCTATAATCTGGTTTGATCTTTCTAGTCATAAAGGACAAAATCCAAAAATTCTTGACGAAAAGCATCTTAAAAAAAAAAACATCCGGGTGCCTCCGTGACATACTCAAAACACAATTAGCGGATTTTGGAGCTAGAAGCTAAACAAAAAAAAAAAGAAAAAAGAAAAAAAGAAAAGAAAAGAGCAAGTAGCAAAACCGAGGAAACTTATCAACAAAGTTAAAAGAGGGAATTAAAACAGAGAACCATAAGAACGAAAGCTTTTGAGGGAAAATTACACTTGGGTCGCTTGGAATTCCTCCTGGGTGCTGGCACATCCGCCGATCCAGTGCCCCCTGAGCTCGACGAAGCCGTATTCGAGTTCATCGCAGACAAGACTCTGTTTCCTACTCTGTTTTCTCAAGTTAATCGAAGATGAACAAAAAAAAAAAGAAACCCCAAGCCCGAAAAGAGCGTGAATTAGAACCAAAGCCTCGAGATTTCAGACAGAGAGAAACAAGAGACAGAGAGAGTATTGGTTCTCCTTCTTGACGTTGTGAGAGGAGAGGCTTTTGGCTTTGGGGATTGTTTTGACTTCTCTGGTTGTTATTAACAGGTAAGAGGTACTGACTGAGGAAAAAAAAAAAAGAGGTACTGACTGAGGGAGACACGATGAAAGGTCAAACAGATACAGAGAGCAAACGCGGTTGGACTACGAACTTTGGCAGTCTTTTTATAATTTCCCTTTTTAATTTAAAATAAATGCAAAATTGATACTTATGCTACGAGTAAAAATTAATTTAGTTTCCGTAATATAAAAATTATCAATTTAGTCCTTATAATTCTATTTTCTTTTGTCGTTGGTCTTTCATCAAGGACTGATTTTATTGCTTTCTAAAATCACAAGGACAAAATTTATATATTTAATATCACGGATTCACGGGGACTAAATCGATTTTTGCGTATAGTACAGAGACTGATTTTTGCATTTATCTCTTTTAATTTTATATCATATATATAAATCGAGAATAAAAAGATGAGAGATTATTAGAGAAATTGGATGACCATTTCCAATTTCCAGACCAACTTAACATAACAATCGTGATACGCTTTTTTATTTACCAAAAAAAACCTAATTATTTTATGTTGTTTTTATGAAGCAATCTGGAAAGTAAAAATAAAATCCAATAATTTTTGTTTCCAGAAACCCGCATTTGTTTTCTTTTAATTCTCAAACACGACTTTAGGGTGCAACTTGGTCCCAGTGCAGCCTATGAGTCAGGACCGTGACCACTTTGTTTGTTTAATTTGGTTGGATCTATAAGATGTTAGGTTAATGTATATAGCAAACCCAACTTTAGATTCATATGAATGAATATGCAATAAAAAGATTAGGTTAATCAACATAAGATGGTAGAGACGTGGGTGGGACCATTGAGAAATATGTAACTTAAATTATAAGCCATGGGGGCGCTTTTGGACCCACCAATTTCAATTAATGATGTTCATGTTTAAATAATAAAATCCCAAGAAAAGAGTTACGAGGATGTTCGGTTAGCGTGTATTTAGAGAATTTTTTGTATTTTGATAATTTTTAAGTGATGATAATTTTATTGGTATGCGTGTTGTAGTTATTTTTAGGTGATGTTAAAAAATATGTTCGGTTTGTATATTTTTAAAATTCAAAAACTTCTGAAAATATAAAATAGCTGACCAAGCTCTGACATGTATGGTTGGTCAGATGAGTTATAACCTTTTTTTATTTATTTAAGAAGAAGATTGAGTCAGGGTGTGTTTGTGTTGTAAAATTTTAGTGTTGTTAAAATTTTAGGTATTGCGTTTAGTGAAAAAGTGAAGAGTGAGATAATTTTTTATATTTTTGTAGTGAATAGTAGTGATTTGAAGGGGGAGAGAGAGATTATATTGTAATTTTTTATTAAGTTAAAATTTTAAAATATGTAAAATTTTAGGACGCAAATGCAGCCTCAACATGCAGACAATAAGGGGAAACGTGCTTATAAAAAATGCTGTGACATGTATGGTTGGTCAGATGAGTTATAACCTTTTTTATTTATTTAAGAAGAAGATTGAGTCAATAGGCAGACAATAAGGGGGAAACGTGTTGGGAGAAAAATAAAATCCGTGTCCTTTTGCTTTTTGGCCAAGGGGGAAACTTCTTTCGCCTGTCCGTGGAGACTGCACGCAAAAGTTGTTGATACTTCTCGTCAAGGACGACGGCGTTAAACGAAGTTCCAGATCCTACTAATTTTTTTTTTTCTACGCATGTTCTAGATCCTTACTTGGAGTTAAACTCAATACGTGTAACGTGCGTTTCAAATTTGTACGCTTCTCGACACGCGGCACGCCATTATTTATTTTTCTTTCCAGGTCCAAAACTGGACACGCGGGTACGCGACCGCTGCCAAACACATCTATGTTTGGTTTGTTCTTATAAAAATGGGTTAATGATCATTTTGTCATTGAATTTTAATCACTTCATAAAATTCATTTTTGAGTTTTCTCATTTGTCATAGATAGTCTTTGAGTTTCATAATGTTATCAAAATGATCATTTCGTCTACTTCTGTCAACGAATTATTCAATCAACTAATGGTCCTACATGTCATTACCAATAAGAAAGTGACATGTAATTTAAAAAAAAACTGTCACGTCACTTTTATTGTGTCACATCAGTAAAATAAAAAATTATAAAAGAACAAAAAATAATATTTTTTTTTTGTAAAACTTAAAAAAAAAAACCGGCGGGAGTTGCAGAGCCACCCCTGGAGAAGGGTGGCTGGTGACTCAGGAGGAGGGAGCCTAGATCTGGGCTCCCCTTTTGTGGGGTGCCCAGATCATTACCAATAAGAAAGTGACATGTAATTTAAAAAAAAAAACTGTCACGTCACTTTTATTGTGCCACATCAGTAAAATAAAAAAATTATAAAAGAACAAAAAATAATTTTTTTTTTTTGTAAAACTTAAAAAAAACCGGCGGGAGTTGCAGAGCCACCCCTGAAGAAGGGTGGCTGGTGACTCAGGAGGAGGGAGCCTAGATCTGGGCTCCCCTTTTGCGGGGTGGCTCCCGGCCACCCCTTCTCCAAGGGAGGCCAGTGGCTCGCTGGCGGCTTAGTTGAGCCACTGGCCTCCCTGCAATGGGGGGAGCCCTGCGAGGGGTGGCTTGCTGAGCCATTGGCCACCCCTAAAGAAATGGTGGCCGGGAGCCACCCCACAAAGGGGGGAGCCCAGATCTAGGCTCCCTCCTCCTGCCCACCAGCCACCCTTTCTCTAGTAGTGGCTCTGCAACTCCCGCCGGGTTTTTTTATTTTAAGTTTCACGAAAAAATTCTTAATTTATTTTTTGTTCTTTTGTAATTTTTTTTATTTTACTGATATGACACAATAAAAGTGACGTGACAATTTTTTTAAAAAAATTACACTTGTCACTTTCTTATTGGTAATTACGTGGATGACCGTTAGTTAACTGAAAAATTCGTTAATAGAATGATCATTTTGACAACATCATGAAACTCAAGGATTACCTGTGATAAATAAGAAAACTCATGGATGAAATTTGTAAAGTGATCAAAACCCACATACTAAAATGGTCAATAACCCTAAACACACAAAATATTTTTCAAAACAAACCAAACATATCCATCAACTAATGTGCTCCTGCTTTTTCTTTTTTCTTTTAATGAAATTTTTTATTAAAAAAACATACGAGATGCTAACGGGATAGGAGTTAGTGGGAACTTTCTGCTGTTTTGGTTTGGTTTTGAAAGTATTTTTTTATAATAATTAAGAAAAAATTTTGAGATATATTTTTTTAGTTTTTTGTGATAATTGTGGAGTTTATAAAAATGATGTTTGGAAATATAAAGTTTTTTAAATTTATTCCTTTAAAGAATGTGAGAGTGAAAAAGTATGTTTGGATAAAATATTTTTGTGATGATAGTTTTTATTGGTTTTTGTAAAAAAAAAATTGATTTTTGAGTTGTTCTTCACATAAATTTAGACCACTTATTGTATTGAAAATTGAAATGTTTTTTTATGAAAAAAATCATGTTTGGATTGGAAAAACATTTTTAAAATCATTAAACAAACATGGCCTTAAACTTCCCAAAATTAAGTAACTTTTTTATTTTATTAAACAAACAATTGACCCTTCCAAAAGTTACTATATTACTATTCAAGGAAAATTGAAAATTACTACCTTCTATGAAATTTTAAAAACATGCACGAGTTTCTAATCACTTTCTAAATTTAGATCATATTTGTAATATTACTCTCTCTGTCACACTCCCGCCTACATTTCTAACATAATTGATGACGTGACACGTCACGTGTCAATATATGGTCATGTAACATGTCACATGTCTTAAACTATAATAAAATTTATAATTATAACAATTAATTAAAATAAAATAATAAAATTAATAAGTCATAAATTATAAAATATATGTTTATTCTTTTTTAATACGTGTGACGAGTCACAAAATCACATATTGGTACATGACATGCGACATCATCAAATTCTCTGATCCTGCTTTTTCTTTTTTCTTTAAATGAAATTTTGTATTAAAAAAACAAAAAAAATCCGAGATGCTAACAGGATAGAAGTTACTGGGGGTTTGGTTTTGAAAGTATTTTTTTAATAATAATTAAGAAAATATTTTGAGATTTATTTTTTTTAGTTGTTTGTGAGAATGGTGGGATTTATAAAAATGATGTTTGGAAATATAAAGTTTTTGAAATTTATTGCTTTAAAGAATGTGAGGGTGAAAAAGTATGGTTGGATAAAAGATTTTTTCTCCTTTTAAATAATAATTTTTTTGGTTTTTGTAAAAAAAATTGACTTTTTGAGTTGTTTTTCACATAAATCGAGACCACCTATTATATTTAAAATTGAAATGCTTTTTATGAAAAAATCCTGGTTGGATTGAAAAATAAATAAAATAGAAAAAACGTTTTTAGATTCGTTAAATAAACATGGCCTTAAACTTCCCAAAATAAAGTAACTTTTTTATTTTATTATACAAAATTTGACCCTTCCAAAAGTTACTATATTACTATTTAAGGAAAATTGAAAATTACTATATTTTATGAAATTTTTAAAACATGCACAAGCTTTTAATCACTTTCTAAATTTAGATCATATTTGTAATATCACTCCTTTGTCACACTCCGACTATATTTCTAACATAATTGATGACGTGACACATCACGTGTCAATATATGGTCATGTAACATGCCACATGTCTTAAACTATAATAAATTTTAGAGAAATTGGCAATATGGTCACTAGGTTTATACCTCGTTGATGATTTAGTCACTCGGTTTCATTTTTTGACAATATAGTCACTCAGTCCATACCCCCGTGATGATCTGATCTTACCGTTCATGTTCCGTCTAATTTCTAACGGAATAAAACGCCACGTCAACAACTTAACACGTCAGTGCCACACGTCAACCATGCATTACACGTCAGACCAAATTTAATCAAAATGCCCCTTTGGGAAATTGGCAATATGGTTACTAGATTTATACCTCGTTGACGATTTAGTCACTAGGTTTCATTTTTTGACAATATAGACACTCAATCCATATTCCCGTGACGATCTGGTGTTGCCGTCCATGTTCCGTTTAATTTCTAACGGAATAAAATACGACATCAGCAACTTAACACGTCAGCGCCACACGTCAGCCATGCATTACACGTAATACCAAATTTAATTAAAACACACCGTTTATAATTAAAACCCCCAATGCTAAACGACAGACAACTCATTGAGACAAAACTCACCATTTAATGCACAAACTCAAATGCTGCTCAGACAAACCCAAACCGTTTAATGAACAAACCCAACACTCACCGTTTCATTAAGGTTAGACATTCTTCCTTCTCAAATCACGCAGACGAGAGGATATTCCTTCACACACCATGTCTAAAGGAAGGAAATAGAAAAACCTCAATGTTCCCAAAAATCCCCGAAGAACAGATATCTGACTATGACTTCAACTCACAGATCTGAAGTTTTGAAATCATTGAGCCCTTCAAATCAATCTCAAGGGGTGGAAATCACTGAACGCTAGGGCAAGGGTGTACTCTTCTTCAGGGGGTGTTCGGGGACATGCGAACACTTAACCAAATTCTCAGTTTCGTTGTTTGTTTCTATTCCTTATTACAAAAACGATGTGTTTTCGTTTCCAAACAAGTAAAACGATGTGCTTCCACAATTTCCTTGAAGTAGTGTGTCGCTTAGGATATACGTTTTAATTTTCTTAACTGTTAAACATAGCGTTTTGCTTGTGTAGCACTGACGTGTTAAGTTGTTGACGTGACGTTTTATTCCGTTATAAATTAGACGGAATATGGACGGCAGGACCAGATCGTCATCGGGGTATGGACTGAGTGACTATATTGTCAAAAAATGAAACCTGGTGACTAAATCGTCAGCGAGGTATAAACCTAGTGACCATATTGCCAATTTTCCTAAAATTTATAATTATCACAATTAATTAAAATAAAATAATAAAACTAACAAGAGTCATAAATTATAAAAGGGAAATTAAAAATTTAATCACTGGGTTTTAGTACCGGTGAAAAAATGGTCACTGAACTTATTTTTTTACTTTTTGGTCACTGAGAATACGTAGTGGTGACTTTTCACTCCATCTCGACCGCTACATGTAGAGGCCGACCGCTTCATATTCCGTTAAAATATAACGGAGGTTCGACGGATGGAGTGAAAAGTCACCACTACGTATTCTTAGTGACCAGAAAGTAAAAAAAATAAAAACAGTGACCATTTTGTCACCAATACTAAAATCCAGTAACTAAATTGGAAACTCAGTCGTGCTGAATTTTCCTCAACTCGCTGATGTGCTACCTCGCCCACCAACTTCGACACCACGTGACATTCAGGCTGCTGCCGCTAAAGGCGCAACCATGGTCCAATTTGATCCAGAATCATCTTTAATGTAATAAATTCATATAATCGAAGATTTTTTTTATTTTTTTTTTTTTTTTTATCTTAATGGCAGCAGTATCTGATGATGTTTACTCGATCAAATCCCAAGTGGTTCCTCCGTCTTTCCCCTTCTCAGATTGAAAGATTTTTTTTGCGGGGAAAAAAATGCATTTCGTTTCCTCTTCCACCTTTTTGTCATTTCAAAATTATAATGGAAAAAAGAACTTGGAGAGGGGCATTTTGGGGATTCTGAACTGCTTATACACTTCCCTTTTTGTTTTGGATTTTTTTTTAACATGACCTGTTAACTCCACGTGTATACCGTTAGTCATGTCATCAATTCCGTCCATTAAATTGATGGTAGAACCAAATTGAGATTTGATATAAACCACAAGGTTATCTGTAAGGAGAAACGAAACATCAAGACCAAACGGGAAAAGAGTTAAACCTTTGTGGAACAATTTGACCTTTTTAAAACCTCATAAAAATCAATACAGTAATTTTTAAATTTCTTATAATTTAACCCTCCAAAAGCTATATCCTTCGTCGTTATAGGAGTAGAGCTCCTCCTGCTGGCACGAGGGCAATGAAGAGTGTGTGCGAACGGAGGGTGTTTTCTGTGAAGTTGGGGAGAGTTTACGGAGGAGAGCTTTCTGTAATTTTTTTATTCTTCTTCTTGTTTGCTCGTTGTTTAGGTATTTAAGTAAAATATGTGGTACATTGAGAGCTTTGTAAGGAGGGAAACAAAAGGACAGTTAAATTTTCTACCAATTTCACAAATTTCACGTATTTAGAAGAAAGTTTTCTATCAATTTAAAAATCTTAGCATATTGTAATAAGAAATTATATTCCTTTTATTTTAACGCACCTTTAATCTATAATCCCGTCCTCGTAGAAGGATAGAGAGAGTTTATCTTAAGTTTCTTTACTTCATTACTTTATTTATCACTCGGAAGAAAATAATATTTTTTCGTTTTATTATTCTCACTCACAAACCTCAATATCTAAGGAGTTTTTATTGTAATATAAAATTTGTTTTTTTTAAATATATAATCATCTAGCCTGCCTCCAATGACCAAACAATCGGTCAACATAGTTAGCAATAACGACCAAATCGATTTTGAGTGGACAGAAATCTTAAATCACATGGTTCGAGTAACCATCGTCTAACCACTACAGGCCGTCTCTGGAAATTCAAAGCTGACCAAAACTGGACTTTGCCCGACCATTCCACCCATCATCTAACAGGAATTTTGTTGTAGTGTCTCAAATTATGTCATCGTGTAAATTTCGAACCAAATTCATATTGTCTTTTTAATATGGGAAAGATGGTTAGACTCATGATCTTGTCCTAAGAATCTTAAAACTTTATTAAGTTCAAATCATATATTGGTGAGAGATATTGACTTCAGGTATTTTTTTTTCGCATTTGAATAAAAACATGTTCCACCTAAAATATGCTATTTATATTGGTATAAGAAATTATCTAATATTTATAATGAAAAATAATATTTAGTTAGTTCATGATTATCTACCATTTGTTGTCTATTCCAAAGCAAAATACGCTATTTAATGAGTTAAGTTAAGATTGAGCTACGTCATTATTCACTTTATTAAATGATGCAACCAACTTTGAAACGTTAAATTTATATCTTCAAATCATAGCCGTCACTTTGCATGTCTTTGTACAAAATCCGTTTTCCACCATGTCATTGGAGCTGATGATTGTAGAAGATCGGTCCATATTAGTATATACATTCAAACAACTTCATCGATTTAAAAAAAATATCTAAGTGTATTAACATCGGTTTTAATGAATTTGTATTATGTTCTTACATGTATATATATTTATAATATCTAGATTGTATTGTTTATTAATAATAATTTTGATCGGTTCCGGTCTTAAATATGGAAAAACATTCCCGTCCATCATTTATTCTGGTAAAACTTTGTGGCTAAGAATTATTTTACGAAAGAGGGAAGTCGGGTAGCGGGTATGTTTGGTTTGTTCTCGAAACGTTTTAAAAATTTTTCTTCATCAATTTTTCATCGATTTTAATATTTTTTTATAGATTTCAATAATTTTTTTTATAAATTTTAATAATTTTTTATACTTTTCAACAATTTTTAACAAACTCGAACGACTTTTAACAAATGTTTCACCAGTCTTAAAATAATCTACATTGTCTCTCAAAAGATAAACACAAACAATATTTTCAAAACCAAACCAAACATAGCTATCACCGAAAACGTTCTCCTATAGTTTCTCCTGCACATTTCATTTATTAGTACCATACGAGTGTGTTTGAGTGACAAAATTTTAGGGTGATTAAAATTTTGAATATAAAAATTGATGCAAAAGTGAAGAGAGAGTGAAAAAATTAGCGATAAAGTGAGGAATTTTTATTTTTAAAAATGATGACAAATTTTTAGATAGCTAAAATTGAGTCCGTGGGAACCAGCCGAAGAGAGCCGGTGGAAATTAGAGTACAGTGGCCTGCGTCCCACTGAGGGGGTATAATTCAATTCGTACGTAATTTTTTTTATATGTATGTTTGCAATTTGTCCGTTACCAAAAGCCACACAGCAGTCCTCTCAAAACTCGCACTGCGCTACTGAAAGAGGGAGAGAAACAAAGGAAGAGGAGAATCGAGAAATGAACACGTTAAAAGCATCCCGCATAAGCACAGCGGCAGGTCGATTCGCCAGGCTTATATGGCGTCCCTCGCATCTGGTTCGGGTTCACGCATCCGCTCCTCCCCTCACTCGCCAGGCAAGCCTTCACGCCCTTTTTATGTGTATGCATATGTATGTGGAGGCATGTTATGAGTACTACTTTCTACTTGGCTGGCAAACAATGAAATGATTTCCACTTTGTTCCTTTTATTCTGATCTTAATCGGTTGCTCTCCTGATCCCTACTATACCTGGAATTTAATAGTATTGCTATCTTCCCCCCCCCCCCTCTCAAATTAAGTTATAAAATCTTGATAACAAAGGATATTGGATGCCAGATAAGCATGGACGCGCAGAGTGTTGCTTCTAGGCTCAGTACCTCCGGCTTGTTGCGGAGCCAGGGACTTATTGGAGGGAAATGGGTCGATGCATACGACAGGAAGACCCTCAAGGTCTGCCAGGAACATGTTTCGTTTCCTAGTGAATGCATTAATAGTTGTACACTTCAGACGGGGTTTTCTATGTACTTTGGTTGGCTATATGAATAACTCTTTATTTGTTTTGGTAGTATCACGAGAAGTCAGATTTATGCATGATTGTGCTCTTATAGTGCACCCTGGTCATGTTCCTTACCTCCCATTATTATCTTCCCATGATTTTCTTTGTTCTTTTTTGGTTTGGTAAGTTCTTTGTTTGTAGATAGCATCGCCAACCTCCACAAAATCATGTCTGTCTGTAAAATATTCACTTTCTGGAGATCAAGTAGTATCCACGTATGTTTAAGATAATTGGTATTCAAATTGAAAGACTCTATTTGTTTACTTCCATCTTAAAGTTCGAATGCATCAACTTCTATTGAATTATACAGTGGGTCATAAATAGAGCAAATTCGAACTTGGCTTTATGAAGGGGGTCATACTAATAGTAAGGTTTGGCTTCCTATATCAGTGTAGGTTGAAACTTATGATTCTCCTTAGCTGCTCTTCCCTAGTTCATCTCCTTTTATTCCAAGATGATTGTTCTTTTTTCCAGTTTGCTTCAGATGTTGTGATATTAAGTGACGTGAAATGTTACTTATCCAAAAAAAAAAGTGACGTGAAATGTTAATACATGTGATGGTAGGTTTACAATCCGGCGACCGGTGAAGTTGTAGCAGATGTTTCATGCATGGGTGGGAGAGAGACAAATGATGCAATATCTTCAGCCTATGATGCATTTCACTGTATGGAACTTTAGACTGATCATCACTGGTTTTGCTACATTCTGGATTTTGGCATATCTTGTTAGGAAAAACCATTGATGGTTTTATGCTTAACATATAGTACACCCCTTTGTAGCCTCAGCAATATGTGACTTGCATCACACAAGTTTTTTTCAGTATTATCGGATGAAATTGCTTCTCACATTGTAGAATATAAGCTGTGAAGTTGACATTCCCTGAATTTGCACGTGATTGTTGTTGTTTTTTTTATTCTTGCATGTTGTTAGTTCTGTTAAATAAGAACTGTGATTTAGGGAGTCTGGTATTAAGGTGCATGCTATTCCCAGTATCCAGGGAAATGGTTGTCTAGAATAAAAACTCCATAGTTACAAAATGGCATCATCCAAGATACTTTTGCCGCTGTTTCGTGTCTATCAGGTGTTTTTTCTGTGTGCTTTTGAAAAGATAAGATGCTGATAGAATTCACTGCAAAATGTTCTAACTCAACCCAAAAGCATGAGCAACAATTCAACCCCCCCCCCCACCCCCGACCAGTCATTTCTAGCTAACTTGGAAAGAACCATCTTTAATATAACCTCCATATTGACTTTAAAGGTTTGTTGGTGTGAGATGCTAACTCCCTGCAAATTTGAAAAAAATGGAGTGAGTTAGTTGTTGGTCTAGCAAATTGTCGTGAACCTACACTAATTCCATTTTCCTAGTTACCAGAGAAATGAGTAGAAATGGGAAAAGGGAGAACATTATGGGTATTTTGTAACGTAAGACACAATGAATGAATAATTTGCAGAGGTGTTTTGTTCAGTCCGTACTTGGGAATGGTAGGAGTAATCATTTCATTAACACAGTCATATGGGAGATAAGAATGAATGCAGGACAGATAGTGAGGGAATACAGACAATATTTAGAACGTAAAGATCAGAGCTTCTTTTAGCTGAAACTTTAATCCTTTGCCGTTGTCCCTGAATCACACTTGTTTGGAAACCTTGTCCCTGCATCATTGTGTTGTTTATTGTGAGAATAGGTGGCAAAAATTATGTGATTTGGATGTAATAGTATTAGAATCACAGGCAGCAAGTGATAATACTTTTGATGTGTAAGAGTTCTCCTGGATTGGATTCATTTCATATATGGAATTATGACCTGGTGTGTGTGTGTAAATGGTTATTTGCAAACACAGAACATTGGGGAGCCTCTGGGTATGTTTGACTATATATTGGTTAATATGCAGTTTTGATGTTTTCACTAATGTGGCATATCTAAAATCTGTATCTATGTAGCCTGGAGCAAACTTACTGCAGCTGAAAGGAGCAGATTTCTAAGGAAATGGTACGTTTGCTATCCTGTCAATCTCGTCTATCTGGGTTTTTAGAAACTTCAAATGATCTATTACTATATTGTAAATAAACCATCTTGAAAATGCAGGCCAGAAAGCTTTATTGTCTTTCAAATTTCTTTCTTAGTTTTTTCCAAATGATGTTTTCAAGGTACGATCTACTAATTGCCCACAGAGAAGACCTTGGACAGCTTATTACCTTAGAGCAAGGAAAACCTCTAAAAGAAGCCCTGGGCGAGGTATCACAATCATAATTTTGCTTTCAGATTTTGAATCATTGCATTTTATCATTCTGTCTTCATCTTTTCCCTATTTTTTTTGGCTGCATAAATAATCATTATTTACAGGATGTTGCTTGATATGCTCAACGTACAGGTTAACTATGGGGCTGGTTTTATTGAGTTCTATGCTGAGGAGGCCAAACGTGTTTATGGTGATATAATCCCATCACCTCTAGCTGATCGTCGGTTGTTTGTTCTAAAACAGGTGTTCTTATTGCTTCCTTTTGATGTTTTGGTTCTCATTACCCTTTATTAAATAAATATTTTTTCAAATAGCCAAATTTTAGTGATAGATATCATGCCTCTTCCTTGCTTGGGTTAACCTATTTAACAATGTTAAGGAGTTGGATCTTTTTAATTTCAAGATAGATATGAAGTGTTCAGACAGCAACATAGAAAAGAAACATCAAAATTTACAACAAGGTGAAGTCACTTCTAAGGATTCAGGTCTAGCACAGATGCAGGACTGGAGCTTCTAGTAGAATTGCCTGAGAGTCCATGGGCTAGTGTCTGTTTTCCATCCCCTTGGCACTGTATTATGTCTTTCTAGCACAGTCCTTTGAAGGTGTCTTTCTTTGTGTGGGAGGCTACGCATGGGAAGATCCTTACGTCGGATAATCTTCGGAGGCAAGGTATCTATATTGCAGATTGGTGCTATCTTTGTTGTGAGAATGGGGAGTCGGTTGATCATGTGCTCCTCCATTGTCCGTTCTCGAGGGGGATTTGGAATCATGTGCTGGGAATTACAAATTTTCAGTGGGTAATGCCGGAGAAGGTTTCGGGAGTGTTGTGGAGTTGGAGTAGGAGGTTGTCCAATCCGATTGCCAAGGCTATTTGGAGAATGATTCCTTCATGCATTTGGTGGTGTCTTTGGAGGGAACGGAATAGAAGATGTTTTGAGAATTGTTCATTGTCTTTGGTGAAGATGCAAGAACTTGTGTTAATTTCCCTTTTTAGTTGGGCTAATGTGGTGCTTGGTTGTCCTTTTGTTGATTTTAATGATTTTCTTAGTTTTTTGGTTTGTTTAGATTAAGTGATTTCGGTATAGCACTTTGTACTGTTCTCACTTTTTTCTAATGAGATTGGTTACTTATCAAAAAAAAAAAGTCCTTACAAATCCTTGCCCCCAGTTGGCTTGTAGGGTCGGGTATACGAAGTGGCCCGACCTTGGGAGCTCCTGGGTTATCAAAACAAAAAAGTCCTTACAAATCCCTTACATATTGCCGAGAGAACAATTATCGGCATTCATCTTCCTTTTTTTGTACTAGTGTTCTTTTTCTGCCCTCTTGTGCTTTTTAAATTGCCTTCTACTACTGGTAGGCCAGAGAGATAATCTTGGATGCTTTTAGCTTTTGCTTGATGGTTTTGGCATATGTTTTGGGGTAGATTTGTTGATATTGCTTCAACGGATATCCTAAGGGAATTGTCATATTTTTACGTTAAATGAAACTGTTTGATTTATGGGCTCCTGTAAATGTTGTTTTGCAGCCTGTAGGTGTTGTTGGTTCAATTACACCCTGGAACTTTCCCTTGGCCATGATTACTCGGAAGGTCTGCTCAACTTAAATCTATCTGATATTTCTGGTGCATATCTTGTATAGCTTTTACTTTTATAGGAGCAAATGACTTCTTCAGTGAATGAAAATCTATCTTGTTGGCAATCACCTTCTGGTGTCACTTGTATCAGGTTGGTCCTGCACTTGCATGTGGCTGCACAGTAGTCATAAAACCCTCTGAACATACACCTCTCACAGCTTTTGCAGCAGCTGAGCTCTCTCTTCAGGCTGGAATACCACCGGTAACTTCTATTACTTAGCTGCATGAACATGTGTTGCCTGAGCGTGCATATAGACACATAAACACGTACTTTTCTGGGCTGTAATGCAAGTCTGCCATTACTTTCGGTCTTGTAAGTTGAAACTACCATAATGTGGCTTTGGATGTAATTTAAGGTTGGTGATCTGTTCCTGGGAACGAGATTTTTAAATCCTATTACTGTAGAAGTAGTTATCACCAAATTTGGGATTTAGGTTTTTTTTTGTCTTATTAGGTGTATCCGAACTGCAGCACTGAACCCTTTATCTTCTGCTGTGCTGGAGACTATATATAACTGACACCAATTGCCTATCATGGGCTTAGTCCCTTTCATTATCCTAAATGCCTTCATTAATGTTAATGAAAAACTTAAAAGGCACTCTATGCTGATACTGAAAATTACAGTTCTGCCCCTTGAAATATCCAAGTCTATTTTTGCATCCAATTGTTGATAATTATGTCTTCCCACTATAACTGCAACTTGGGTGGGCAGTCCTCCTCTGAGGTTCAATCCAAGGTGTAAACCTTGGACTAGCCCATGGTGTGCTTCTCTAGTGTCCTCAAGTTGGCTCGTGTAGGTTTGCTACGCCCAGGGCCCAAACTCCAAATGGACAAAATCCGTCTGAAAATAAGGCTTTTCATTTGCTCCATGCCCAGTATTTCAAAAGTATTTATTCCAACATCAGTAAAATATTCATAAACAATAAAAATGTCCAAAACATCGATAGTTAAAACCTTAGTTAAAGCACTGAAAATAACATTAACATATCTAATATTTTCCAACATGGACTGAAGTCTCCCAAAATAATTAAACTAATGATTTCTCAAAAGTACTCCTGCAAAACATGCTTTCAAACGTAAATCCTCCTAAAGCTTCTAAAACCATTCTAACTATCTTCTATCAACTTTGAAAAATATGAGAGTAAGTGGTGAGCTACGACTAGCTCAGTAAGTAGCAAGTCAATGGGGTAGGGGAAATAACAATTTTATCATAATAAACAAAGTCGAGAAAACAACGTGAGCCTTACCAAATCCAAAATATAAGTTGTAGGAAAATATCCAAGGCCACACGATATAGAAAAATCACCAATGGTCACACATACCTCTAAATATAGCGAGGGGTATCAAAATGGTTACACAAACATCAACGTACATGAGGGGTACAAATATCACAAAGATATTGTCAATGTCACAAAGACTTCAAGTACCACAAGCGCAAGGATAATTTTCACATTATGCTCACAAATCAAATTCTAATATTTCAATGATATCAAGCCAAATATTTCAAATGAGTTCATGAAGTTCCAACAATTTCGTATTACCAAAATTTGCATAATTCTCCAAATACCACATCAAAACAATATAAAAGATAGTGCACGTATAAAATCCACATAACCTTTCCAATATCAAATTTATTTAATTTCGCACAATAACACATTTCCAAATCAGTTTCGATTTGTAAAAAAATCTAACAGTTTGTGCACTTGGTTTCCACAACACAAGAATTTCAGAAAAATCTCATAGAAAAGCTACTTACCTCGAAGACTTAATCCAAAGCTTAAAACTTCTCAAAGAATTGCCGAACAATCACTCGGAACCTAAATTAATATTTAGCATCAGTCATCAACACCAACATAGAATTCGAGTCTTTCTCTATGACTCTAAAATGATAAAACTCTGTCGAAAGATTTAATACATTCTTTATCAATGCCCCTAGTTCTAAAATCCATCGAATATCCCAAATAGAAAATCTGTACAGACTCAATTGACCATTATGGGCTATTTTTCACAAGAAATCAAAGATGTCATTAACAATTAATCTATACCTCAAGACCCATTAATAACCAAAGCCAATCCGAAAATCATATAACATAGACTAAAAAAATGAGGGAATTCGAAATTTACCCACTCTCATCGCCGAAGTATTTTAAGCCCAAATCATAGTGCCCGCAACTTCTGAAGGAGAGCAACATCGAATAAACACGGCACAATGATAATAGGACTAGAGAGAGAGATGGAGAGAGAGAAAATCAAGTTTGGGCAGCTCATTGAGAAAACAGAAAAATATATAGGATGCAACTTTAGAGTTATTTTGGTAGAGAACGTTAATCCTTGAGATATTGAAGGAAATATTTGAATTTCAAAAGCAACTACAGAGATTGAGGAAAAGAGGGAGTCGGCAAGGAGAAGAAAACTAGTGAAAAAGGAGGTCTCGTGTGTTAGGAAAAAGGGGAAGACTTCACTTATTAAAATGCACCAGTTGATGCTCTCTCTCTCTCTCGCTCTGTTTTTTTTTTGCCAAGCCCAAAATTGGGTCGGGGTATTACTAGGTTGGTTTGGTTCAGGTTGCTATCATTGATAGTCTCCAGATGTCACTCTAAAAGGAAAGTTTGACTCTATAAATCTCAAACATGCTTCGGTCATGAGTTGAATGCCAAAAAAGTGGGGATTTCCACGTTATCAAAAAAAAAAAAAGAGTTGAATGCCAAAAAAGCTAACATCAAAGACTTAACTGATAGAAAATAGTAGGACCTATGTTGGGATAAGGTTGCAGAGACATTGACCCTATCCCAGTCGAAAATCCAAAAATTGACTTTCCTGATGACAACATGGGGTTTGGGACAGGATTGGGCTGACTTGGCCAATTTGGGGCACTATTTTCTAGAACATTAGTTAACCTATTGTTTATTTCTTTACTTGACCATGCCAAAAATTTATTTCTTGCTTCATTTCTTCCTAATTGTTGTCTGCCTTTGATTGTTTAGGGTGTTGTCAATGTGGTTGTGGGAAATGCTCCTGAGATCGGGGATTCTTTACTTGCAAGCACACAGGTTTTTTTTTTCCTTACCTTGAACTTATTCCTCGATCTTCTATCCATGTGATATCATGATGCAATATCACGTAAACACTATTCAATATTGGAAGGATTAAATATTGGGTGCTCTTCTTATATTTAACTTATTCAGGTTAGAAAGATAACATTCACGGGATCAACGGCTGTTGGAAAGAAATTGATGGCAGGTGCTGGTGGGACTGTTAAAAGGGTATGTGTAAGATATGAAATGAGTGCATGTGCGAAAAAAGTGACTGTTGTAGGAACCGTTTCGATGTGGCTAATAGCCTTGTGTCATGACTTTTCTAGGTGTCTCTGGAACTTGGTGGCAATGCACCATGCATAGTCTTTGATGATGCAGACCTGGATGTAGCAGTCAAAGGAACTGTAAGTTAGAGTATCTTACCCATGTACTGGTTGTAGTGGTGGTGATTCCATCTTCGAACTTGACTCTCTATGTATTTGGAGTGCTTGTAAAACTTTGACATCAATATATATCTGCATGGAAGTTTGATAGCATTAAGAGAGTTATGGCGCTAGTGAATTGGTGTTCTGTGTAAGTCTAGTAGTGAATTGGTAGATCATTTCCTCTTACATTGCACTATTGCAAGGCAGTCGTGCTCTAGGCATGTCGCTCTTATTGGCTAGAAAGACACCCTTGCCCTCCTTGTCTAGCATGGAGAGGGGCTGCTCCAACCCATGGATGTACTGGGATTAGTTTAGGTATTGGCGTGGTGGCTGGATCCTGTGGGCATGCTAAGCTAGATAGGGGAGTCACATGGATGGGGCTGCAGCCGCTACCTTTGACAGCTGAAGAGGATTGGGTTCTATGTTTTCAAGACATTCCTTTACTATTGGCTGGTGTTTTGCCTTCCTGGACTGCATGGCTGGCACAGCATGTAACTGCCTGAGATGCAGCCTTAGCACCCTAGATGCTCCCATCAGCACAGGGCCTGGAGTGCAGCAACAGTGCATTATTAAGTGTACCTGTGTCATCTAGGCAGGTTCGAGGAAAGATATATCCTCTTTGCTTGTGCCACTTTTATTTGATTCCCTTCTAGGCTGCTCTGCTGTCCCCCCAGCTAGTTTTTGTGCAACACTGTGTTGAACTAAGATCACGCTCCAGACTAATTGGAGCACTTAAAGCTGTCAGAGTATGAAATTTTTGGAGCTGACCATTCTTCGTCTTCTTCTGTCGCAGTGGTAGTACCTATTGTTGCTGTTGGTGGTGGTGATCGTTGTTAAATGCATTAAGTACATGGTCATACTCTTATATAGGATTGAGAATCAGCAAAATTGTTTGCAGGCAGACGTTCACAATGGGGTTATCTAAGAAAAGAATAAATTCTAAACGTCTATGCTGCTACTTTCATAAAAAATTTACTTGTTTGTCTAATGCCTTGTCCTTCCTTTGTTTCTGATGATCCCAATACTTCTTCTCATATTACTTCCCAATACAAGAGTTTGAGGGGTAATGAGTTATTGATGACTTCACCTATGAAGGGTTGGATTGAAGCAATAGCAAATTAGGTGATGCTTTAAAGTATGTTGCATCTGTACTCCTGTATTTATGCAATGATTGAAAGACATTTGTTTACACAATGTTAGCCACTTTGCAAACCCTACATTAGGAGTTTGTCAATGCCAATAAGTTAGAACATAAACAACATAACACCAATGTGTATTTTATGCTCTTAAGACTTCAAGTGTGATTCTTTATTTTCTAGTTTCCTTCGAGAAATAGGCGTAATTTCTTAAGCGGAAAAGTGTATGAATGAGATTTATATTGGCGGAAGTCTTTTCAGATGGCTTCCTCACTA
This sequence comes from Myrica gale, assembly GCA_963930655.1. Lineage (NCBI taxonomy): Eukaryota > Viridiplantae > Streptophyta > Magnoliopsida > Fagales > Myricaceae > Myrica > Myrica gale. Next base: position 19,801,270 of record OZ005617.1, on the reverse strand, counting down.
CCGTGGTAAATTAACTACTCATGCTGTTAGTTGCGCAGAGGTCTTCATTTTCTCAAGGTTTCACAATTAATTTGTTTCTTCTGGTCTGTAATTCGCATCTCCTGAGCATAATAATGGATTTTGAAGCTTTTGGTGACTGTTGACAGTTCTTGCTCTATTTTGTTTAGGCATGGATAGGTAGTTGATATTTTGTTTCATGGTATTTGTCCTTTACTTGCTACATTCTTTGCCCTGGAATGTTTTTAATTTTGAGGGTTCATTCACTGAACAATATGATTTAATGTTGCAGCTTGCAGCAAAGTTTCGAAATAGCGGACAAACATGTGTCTGTGCAAACAGAGTTCTTGTCCAAGAAGGTATGAATGGAAAATTTTCGTTTATTCCTTAGGAAACCTTACTCTTAGGTCTCTCAAACTAACACGCTATTGGCAATGTCGTCACCAAACTGCCAATCTTGGCAATTGACGCACTAAACTGCAACTTGTTTGCAATTTACACAGTTGGTTAAGATTTGATGATTAAAAGGCCAAAATTGGTAGATTAGGGTGTCAATTACCAAAATTGGTAGTTGGGGGCCTCATTGCAAATGTGGTGTCAATTTGAGGAGGTTGAATGTAATTTTTTTATATTCTTAATTAAGTAGGTATGGAAGGAAATAATGTATTCACAAATTTGATGCATGCTTGGTTGACAATGCTTTGTTGTTTAGTATATATTTATCTGCTTGTTGATAGTTGGTATTAACCATAATGAGCAAAACTATCAGTGTTTGTACGGACACATATATTGTGATATTTTTTTTGGGTGGGGGCACATCAATTATCTTATCATAAACTTTGGTGGTATGTTCAACTGAGCAACCGCTCATCTTGACTACTGTTACAGAAGTATATAATGAAGTTTCTCACTGTAAGTATGAGGTGGTTGTGGCATGTAGTAGTTTATTTCATGTCCATTTTATCACAAAGAGTCAAATGTACAAGGGCTCTTAGGTATTTTTTCGCGCCCCTTCATAAATGTGTGAGCATTTGGGATGTAATAGTGGAGAGATTTGAAAGAAGGTTGACGGGTTGGAAGCACATTTATCTTTCAAAAGGGGGAAGATTAGCGCTTATTAGATCTACCCTTTCTAGCCTTCCTACGTACTTTTTGTCGTTTTTTCCTATACCGTTGTCGGTGGCTAATAGATTGGAGAAGCTTCAAAGGGATTTCTTGTGAGGGAGTGGTGGTGATGAGCATAGGTTTCACCTTGTTAGGTGGGCTAGAGTTTGTTCCCCTATTAGTGATGGAGGGTTGGGTCTAAGAAGGCTTTCCTTATTCAATAGAGCTCTTCTTGGAAAATGGCTTTGGAGATTCACTTTTGAAAATGAAAGCTTATGGAAGACAGTTATCATGGAAAAGTATGGGTGTGAGGTGGGTGGATGGTGCACTTTGGAGGCGCAGGGCTCTTATGGGGTTAGCGTGTGGAATCACATTAGCAAAGGGTGGAACTTTTTTTAGAGAGAATATTAGGTTTGTGGTGGGGAGTGGCTCTAGGATTCGTTTCTGGCATGACAAGTGGTGTGGGGAAAGACCTTTGAGGCTGGAGTTTCCTCTGTTATTCTCTCTAGCTCGATGTAAGGATGCTTGGGTGGCTGATTGCATAGAGATGGGATCCGGAGTTGTTGTGTGGGATGTTCTCTTTGAAAGAATGATCAACGATTGGGAGATGAAGGTTTTTTCGGCGTTTTATTCCTTACTCTATTCGATGAGCAGGAGGAGAGGGGGTGAGGATAGATTGCTATGGATGGGGTCCAAGAGCGGTGTCTTTTCTGTTAAGTCGATGTATGTTTTGCTTGTGGAGGGCTCCAATGAGGATTTTCCTTGGCGCCAATGTTGGAGGAACTTGGTCCCCCTAGAGTTGCTTTCTTGGATTGGGTTATATGCCTAGGAAGGTGGTGGATGTTTTGTATTGTTGGAGGAGGAAGTTTGAGGATCCGATTGCCTCGGTCATTTGGATGATGATCTCTGCTTGCATATGGTGCAGTATGTGGAGGGAAAGGAATGAGAGGTGTTTTGAGGACAGGGTTTCGTCTCTGGCTAGTCTGGGGGGGGGTTCTATGTTGCATTCCTTTTTTATGTGGGCTAATTCGGTTTTAGGGTGTCCTTTTGAGGGTTTTCTAGATTTTTTTAAGTTTTTTAGCTTGTATGCTCTAGCTGTTTTCAGTATAGTCTCTTGTACTGTCAATTCTCTCTTTCTCTTTTTCTTTAATAAAGTTTAACTTATAAAAAAACAAAAAATTTAGTCTGCAGAGTGAACCTCACACGTATGAATTATAGTCTGCTGTGTCTTTGGCTAGTTTGAGGGTTTTTTGGTTGCATTCTCCGTTTCTATGGGCTAATTCGGGTTTAGGCAATCCTTTTGTAGATTTTCCGGATTTTCTCAGTTTTTTAGCTTGTATGCTTTAGTAGTTGTCAGTATAGTCTCTTGTATTATCGTCTTTCTTTTCCTTTATAAGATTGCCTTACTTATAAAAAAAAAAACATATGAGTTATAGATTGAGCAATGGTTGTATGTATTAGTTTTTTTATTTTTGGTACGGACGTATTATATATTAGTTTTTTGGTTATCAAAGAATTGTGCTCGTATTAATTACTTGGCTCTTTATTATTTTTACCACTGCACACCCATGTTAAGGAATTTTTTATCCACCCACATGTGAAATTCTTCTCAGTGCGTGGTTGTTGCTGGTTCATCTGTCTGGATCTCTTTTAAACAATCACTAGTATTTTCCTTGCAAATGAACTGTTCTTGCTTGTTCTTTGCAGATTTACTAACTTTCCTTTGCAGGTATCTACGAGAAATTTGCAAATGCTTTTTCAAAAGCTGTCCAGAATCTTCAAGTTGGGGATGGCTTTACTGAGGGTGTGGTCCAGGTAGTCATTGTGCATTCCATGTCAAATCTCTATTATTATTGCCTTTTTGGTCCCCCCGGCCCCATGTGTTGAATTACTCTATACTTCATGCTTTCCTGTTCTCTATTGGTTTGCGACATTTTGTATTGAACTCTTTACTTTCTATGTCATACGATTTGTTCTGAGATGTTATTCCGTTCATATATTTGTTCAGAAATGTATCTGTCTATGCCACCATTGATAGTGATTTTGTTTTTCCTTTCCTCTACAATGAGATGTAACTTTTGGGTCAATTTTCAACTTTTCCTATCCTCACAGGGTCCTCTAATTAATGAAGCTGCAGTGCGAAAGGTATATTTGCTTTTAATATTTCCAGGTTCCAATGAGTGTTATATTGTCATCTTGCAGTCCGTATGTGACTTTGAGTATTAACTGGTCCCTTGTGGTTTTTTGCTTTACAGGTTGAATCATTTGTTGAAGATGCAATCTCAAAGGTTTGTATTCTCAACTATTGGGTAGGAGGTTGCAGTTTTCATTGGCATTATGTTGTTATGTTAGCATCCTCGAGTATCAATAAGGCTATATTTTGGTACTTCTCATCCTTCAAAGGTGGAATTCTTGGGTTTAACCTGTCATGTGTATTGGGATTTCAGGGTTGAGGGTTTATTCATCCTGTAGCAGGAAAAAGGGATACATGCTAATGTTTCCTTGACTTATTAATCTTCTTATTTATATGCATATTTGGGATCGATTGAGTTATCTCATTAGAATGGATCAACAAAACTGGAAGTCAATGATTTGAAGGGGATTTAAAAGGAAAAACAAAGACTGAATATCAAGATATTATTGTCATTGTATATCTTTGAGGTTTGGGCAACACGACCAAATGTAACCAAGGAAGATACTTGTTGATTGTCAAAAATACTGTGCATCATGTTCATAATGCCTTCTTTTTCTTTTTAGTTACTGATATTCAAATTGCAGTTGGTTCTGTTTGCAATATCTTTTCTTTTTCCTACGGCTTTGGACTAGTACCTGAAGAGTGAAACAATTCATTGGAATATTAGAGAGCACTTGGGTTTTCTTTATCTTCAATATTTCGATGTTTAAGTGTATCAGACATAACTCAGGAAATGACATTAAATTTATTTAGTTTGTTCTTTATTAATTTAATACACTGCTCCTAATTTAGTATTTTATTTGAAGGGAGCAAAAATCCTACACGGGGGTAAAAGACATAGTCTTGGAATGACATTTTATGAGCCTACAGTTATATCTGATGTCAAGAGTGAGATGCTTCTGTCGAGGTATATAGTTATCTCAAGATTTCTCATTCTAATGGTTGTTAAACCTTTTCACATACTTTGGTATAGGGTGAGGTGATTGCTTTTATTCTCCTGTATGCATTTTCGGAAGAAGCAACATTTGATTGTATGAACTTTATTGTAGCTGGGTCAGTATATTTAGCATATAGGTGTGATTTTATTTTCATGGAAAAGTTTCAAGAGGTAAGCACAAAAGTAATCTGTCAACTTGAACATAGGATCTTGATAGCATCAGAATCCTAAACCTTTAATTTTTAAAGAACTTAATGTTGTACTGTTACATTGGCATGGCCTGCGTAACTGGTTTGATATACAGAAGAGTTCGGTTCACCTAGTTCCTTAGTAGTCTGACATAAAACTGATCCAGATATCTTTAATCTGTTGTGTCAAACTTGTATTTAGAATATCGTAAGTTTCTTTCTTTTACTTTGCAAATCCAAAACATCTCACTTAGCCAACCCCCCTGCCCCCCCTCCTCACCCCAACAAGAAAAGAAAAGAAACAACAATGGTTCTATATGTATTCTTCCCACAATCTAGTTGAAAGCATAGTATTTTAACCTAGCTGTTTGCTAAACTGTGTCAAATTAGACAAAGTCGTTGTGGGTGTCAATATTGGTGTAACGTATTGTGTCAAAATGAGCTATTCCAAATGCATAAGATGGACCAACCCAAATTTAGAACCAGATAAGGTTTCAAATTTAGGTCAAAACCACACCTGCTCACTTTCTTTTGTTATTGGGTGTCGAAGGATTACCACCTCTATCTGCCATGGTAAATATGCTAGTTAATGGAAACAACTAACTAGAATTTGGATTAGTCTTATGGTCATAAAGAGAATCTCACATTCAGGATGCTACCATTTGATTTATATTTATTAACGAGTGATATTAACCTTACAAGCTGGAAGTAATCACCCATGTTTTGCAAATATTCCTTTTTCCCTTTCTGCTCTGACATTTCTCCGTTGTGTTCATTTATTTTGTTGCCAAATCCTGATAGCATGAAGAGGGAACAAAAGTGTTAGTTGAAAGGAAATTCTGAGCGTTGGTTCTCATGGAATGTGAAGCATTTGTACATGCCAAGCATGGGATCATGATGACCGGAACCTAGTTTTTTTTTATTCGATAAAACAAGAAAACAAAGAGTCTTTGTTACTCAGCATCCTAAAAGTAGTGGATGCCATTCTTGATGGAAAATAATTGACCAACGTGACTATGGAATGTATATCCACGTATTTTGGTACACTCATTGCTGGGTTTCAAAGATTAGCAGCGGATAATTTTTCCTACTATGTTTTTAGTCAGAAGAGTTGCTTAAGGTCTTTATACCTCAGAATTTTGAATGTGGGCATTTACTTTCGGTGAGTAAATATTTACATTGTGTTGTATTCCATGCTGCTTGTGCAGCACAGATGTTCTCCTATGTAATCTGGTTATGTTCTTTTTCATCTTAAATCTTTAACTGGCAGGATTTTGCTTGTTAGTTTTTATCCACTTGGGAATTTTGTGTTATGTCAGAGAGGAAGTATTTGGACCTGTGGCACCCCTATTACGGTTCGAAACTGAGGATGAAGCTATACACCTTGCTAATGACACCAATGCAGGTTCGTTGTGGATTTGATTTATTTTTTTTAATACATCCAATTCAGAACATACAGTAAACCATGCCCTCCCTCCCCCCCTCTCTCTCTCTCTCTCTCTCTCTCTCTCTCTCTCTCTCCTTCCTGGTTCCTTAGAAAAGCATGTTCACTGCATATCTGGTTGTTAGTTCATATTTATTCAGAATTCTGTAATTTCCTCACTCTCAAATTTCATGCATAATTTTGCAGGTTTAGCTGCTTACATATTCACAAACAACATGCAACGCTCATGGCGTGTGTCTGAAGCTCTTGAATACGGACTTGTTGGTGTCAATGAAGGCTTAATTTCAACAGAGGTTAGTCTCATCCTGGACCCACCTAGAGATTGATGAATATTTGTGGATAGCGCGTCACCAATATGTTCCGATGCTTTGATGCAGGTGGCTCCATTTGGAGGTGTTAAGCAGTCTGGTCTTGGACGGGAGGGTTCCAAATATGGAATGGACGAATATCTGGAAGTAAGCTAACTGAAAATGGCCTTTTTAATGCAACTTTTGTTTCCTTCTTTTTTCACCCCCTTTTTTCTTTCCACCAAAGGGAGAACTTCCAACCTCTTTGGACCGGCTTTAGATGCTTGAAAACTGAAGACTTTCTTGAACTTATTCAAATAACAAATATGGAGGTATTTATCTTGGAGCAAAATATTAGACAGAAAATTGCACTGACAGGTTGAGCTGCTAATTATTATCACCTTTACCAGCCACAACATCCACCAATTTTTCAAAGTTCAAATCTAAATTTACTCCTGATTTTCCAACCAGATTCATGAGTGAAGGAAAAGATCATCTAGATTAGAAAATCCCATATCATTTTCCATGAACTCATCATTGACAACTCCATCCACGCATGCTTTAATCTGCCTGCAAATATCAATGGCCATTCCACTTGCACTGTTGCTCAACAGTCTCTGTCGCAGTTTTCATTCACAACTCCGTAGCTGGCTTCCTGGTGCCAACAACAATGACCTGCTAGACAATTGCCTTCAGAAATGAATCCACTTTAAACCACCATAACCACAGCAGTTGAATTAACAGCAAGATTGCCTTACTGGTAACCTAAGATGGCCGACAACATATAAATCCTTATTTTTTGTGTTACTCACATTTGAAAATTAGGTGATTTTGCTAAAATGGAGCATGTTTCTTGTTATTTTGCCTTTCTTTTTACCCTATTTGAGGCATCTCTTCATGCAATCCCTGCAGGTGAAATACGTGTGCTTGGGGAATATGAACAGCAATTAATGTCCAAGGTCTGCACTTGGAACGTTGCCAAGCTTACAGCAAATGGTGGAACCTGCTACCTCCTTTTTTATCAACCTGAAAAGTTAACCGTCTGTCGTGTTCTGAGTATGGTTGACTTGAAGACAGAAGGAAGAGTGCAATCTCAACCGTCCGACATACTTGTGAGACGATGAAAATATCAGTCTCAGGTGATGTATCCAAATAAGTTGGCTTGTAAAGGCCTAGTTGAGTTGAGCTGTACCTTGTTGGCCATATATTGTTAACCCTCACTCTTTGGTGAAGGCTGGTTCACACACATCAGTTCCTATCTTAATAAAATCAGAGTTTTGGCAAGATAAACAAGCTAGACTAGTGTGCATGTATCTTAGTCAATGTCTCCCAACTGTTAGGATGAACTCCTTGACGGATGGAGATCCCCTCTAATTTATGTCCGAATTAGATGATCTAATTCAAAGAGAGAAAAACAACATATAGGAGCTACAAAATTCAATGCTGGCCGTTCTTATTACCGGGCCTCAAATTGGATAGGATCTAGATCCTTCATTGACCCGAATGGTTTATCTGTGTGCGCTTTTTGATTTTTAAGTTTTTGCATATTAGGTTAGGGAAACTGGCCTACTTTTTGACAGGATTTAAATTTGGTTCTTTAAGCAAGGAGTTTGTTTTTGAATTACTAAGCAAAATATATGAATGAGAATTCACCCTCCACTTTTAGAAAAACGGAAAGTAACATTAACCTCCAAAAATGGGTGCCCAGGTTTAAATTGTGAGGATCGGCAGAAGACACTATGTTCCGAGCTTTTTGAAGTGACAAAGGCTCACCCCTAGGGTTGTGCATCGGTACCAGTGGAGCAAATCAGTCCCTGCCCCACTGCGGCACCAATAAAGGTGCCAGATTTCACTGTGGGGCGAGGATTTTGGCGGTAGCGACTTTCACCACTACTGCAGCAGTTTCCACCGCTAAAACCATTTTTTTCATTTATTTTATATAAAATGACGTCGTTTGAGGGCCTCGAAACCCTAAAAGTTTTGAGGCCCTCTCTCCCTCCCTAGTTCCTTTTCTCAAACAGTCGCCCTTACCCGATAATTTTCTCTGTTTTCCTTTCCCCCTCCCCGATCGACGCCTATCTCCTCCACCAACATTGACAATCTTCACAACACCTCTACAACAGATCTCTCGCTTCTCTCTCTCTAGCCTATGCTTTGCTTTTTCTCTCTCTTTTCCCTCTATGATCTGGTTGCTTTGATTCGAATGCTATTTGAATTTCGTTTGGGATTTGTAGATTTGGTATTTTTTTTTGCTGCTTGATTTTGAATGCGATTTGAATCCTTTTGGTTGATTTCGTTTTGAATGTGATTTGAATTTGTTTTGGGATTTTGAGTGCGATTTTTTTTTTTATGGTTTTGACAGATTCAGTTTGAGTGTCGGTAACCGCTAGGTGCCGGTTTCCACACCTAACTATGCCGGTTGCGGTGTTCATTTTTGGACAACCGCCCATAGCGGTGGCAGTGCTGGTGGAGGGCATAACCGTCACCGCTGATGCACAACCCTACTCACCCCCACAATGAAAGACGATTAACTCAGGCTTTTACATATCTACTGTGGGAGTTATGATCCAAATAGAAGCTGAGCCAGGACTTAATCTGCAGAAGAAAAAGCTTGAGGAAACTTAGGATTGAAACTATAAATTAGCTAGGGGCTTAATTAGTCCACTAATCCTTGGGGTATAACCGAATCTCAAACTGGTTCATATAGTTTATTCCATCCTATTCTAGTCCTTATGGAATCCTTTATGTCTTAAAGTGGTCATTCCGTCTACTCTGTTGGTCTCGGTAACAGAATAAATCTTATGTGGCTAATGAGGACACATCTCCACAAATTACAAGCAGTCACGTGGCTCCAAGTCACTCGGGATGCATTGTCTTAACAAAAGATCTGTCCAGCATGGCGTTATGAGCTAGCCTTTTAGGTTCAAGTGGTGTAGACAATTCGATGTTAATTTTAAATTAACACAAATAGTTCAATTTAACAATTTGAGTGAATTGAGGACACATGACTGCTTGTAATTGATGGTGATGTGTCCCCGTTTCTCAAGTGAGATTTATTCCATTAATAGAGAGAGTTGACGAAATGACCACTCTAAGACATGAAAAATTATCCGAGGATTAGTTTAGGATGAAATAAACTTTAAAGACCAGTTTGAGATTTTGTCATATTTCAGGGATTAGTGGACTAATTAAGCCTTAGCTAGTTTGAGCGAAAAGAAAAGGAAAAAGGGGGAGAAAAAAGAAAAGGTTTAAAAAAGGTGGGATGTTTAGGTCATTTGCTGCTCGTGTTCGGCGGTGCCTCAGAGGATGGATGTGCAATTCCATCGAACTTGTTGTCAAAAAGGATCTGAATATGACAAAGGAATGTCATATATTCCCCACTAGAATGTAACTTTCAGGATCCTCTAAGCAATCACACGTACCCCTCCGATCATTCTCATCTCAAATCCTTCCTAATCTCCGACTTAAATCATCTACCGTTCAATCCAATTCTTAATATACAGTGACCACTGACCACAGTTGCCGCAACAAAGTAATGGAGGGCGCACCGGCCAGGCCGCTATAGCTATCAGATCTTTGGAGGAGGAACTAGCTAGATAGAAAAAGGGAGAAGCTTTGCAAAGCATTCAAAATTGGAGATAGACATACATGGGTCCCGCAAGTTCACCATAAAGGAATATGTTCATTTTTTAAAAAGAATAATTCCCCGGAGAACATAAAGATGCTTGATATTCAAGCAAACATGCCCTTAATACCAAGCCAACCCACTTTTCCACCGGCTTGTAGCTTTGACACTTAAATCAACTAAAAGTTAAACTCGAACTTTGCTTGAATATATTATAAAGCGAGGCTAGCTAGGGAGAGAGCCAAGGTGACAGTAGCTGTACACTAGTCTACAGAGAGGAATCTGCAAATCTAAATTAATTCGCTGATCTCTTTTTTCTTCTTTGCGTACGTTTTTCTCTAATTTCTCATAGTATAGGAAAGCAATAGCTAGCTGCCAATCAATCAGGTTCATATTGTAAGCGTGTGGCGGTGGGAGAAGAATTTCTAGCCCAAGCTATCTACAACTAGCTAGAGATCGATCGGCCTACAAAATGTAAGCTTCAATATTGTCGAACTGGCAAGAAAGCAGTGGCTTGATGCGTAAACTATTATGTGGGACCTTGTCAAATTTTTCTCTACTGGCCAGGCGGGACAAACACAAACTTATATATGCATGTATTTTGACTGTTGAAGATGTGGAAATTAATTCTTGATGATAAAATTATTCCTATGAACTTATGGATTATTTCAAGATTTTTGGGAGAGGAATCTTCCTTTAATTGCAAAAGAAGAAAGCATCTATTCCCATTTGGATTTGGGTGATCAATAGCATGCACTATATTATCTCTCTTTGCATTTGACATACTTCATCCCTTGCATGGGCTTTACGAGAGAGAGAGAGATAGAGAGAGAGAGAGCAGCTAATTGGTGCCGTTCTTACTCATCCTCCTTTCTTTTCTTACTATATATTTAAGGGGTGTGGGGTCCTTGTGCTTGACTCTATTTATAACTTTTTCAATGTTATGGTTTGGAAGGGAGTAGGAATGCATGGGAGGACAAGCTTCAATTCTACAAAAGTGATAAGGGAATGAAGCAGAACAAGCTTTAGAAGTAGAAGGCCCCCCACTCCCCTCATCAAAAGCGCTCCACAGACAAAATCCTTTTGCCTTCATGATATTGATGTTCAATTTCTAAACATTTTGAACCACAGACCTAAAGTCACTTCCATATTGTGTTTGTTTTTTAGTGCTTTCTCTTCCACGGAATGAAAATTTCCATGTACGTCTTGATCGTTAACCTTCTATAAAGTTCATCAATGCTTCATTAATTATGCATAATATTAGTTCTCGGTCAGTATGACGACCGTCACACAAGGATATATATATATATATATATATATATATTAATATGACCATATCACTTCTATAATTAGCTAAAAATAAAGAAAGCTTAAATCATGTCTCGAACTAAAACCTAATTATACAACTAACAAAAATACACAAGCTGTCGATCTGGGCTAGAAATAGATTATAATTCGAGAACAAACCTTATTTCAGTGTCAAGCTTATAACAGATATCAAGAGGTAGGCGTTTTGAGGTAAGTTGATGCTGGTGTTTTCTAGTGATATATATATATATATGAAAATGGATCAAGTCCCAGCATAACATATTGCGTTGACGTTGATCATCTCCCTATACCCACAACTCTCTTTAGAGGAGTTTTCTTCTTCTTCTTCTTCTTGTTTTTTTTTCCTCTCAGGATCCTTTGAAAAGGCGAGTTCGGAGGATTCCATCCGAACTCACCCAGTCCGACCGTCCGACTGGACGGCTGGAACGTAAAGTGTCGGCCAATCCCGACCATTGGACGGCTGAAATTTTACGTTCCAGTCGTCCAGTCAGACACCCACGAGTTCGGATGGAATCCGAACTCTTGAAAAGGTTGTAGAATTCAAATACAATGAGAAATCGAAGATCAACTAATTGGAGAAGAACCCGGACATCCGCTGCTTCTGAGAATTAGAAGCGTTTTCCAAAACTAATAAAAGATCACTCGATCATCTTTTGTTTATATCCAAATTAATGATACGCATGCTGCAGGCATGCAGCTGGTAACTTCTGTTTTTTAAAATTTTAGAAACCCTTTGAAATGCTTACAATATAAACCCTCAGTTTGAGAAAAAAGCCCACCCCTGCAAATGGACCAAAAAAAGTGAGGCAAAAATCAGAAGACAAAAAAAAAAACTGATTACGCCCACATGAGAAACATGCACGGTAATGCTATTTAATCGGATATATAGAGGAAGAATCTCCCAAACATAAATTGTGAGCCTAGCATCATGAAAACCTTTTTATTGGTAATGACATAAAGCATGTCTTTGCGTTCTGGCCATGATAGCTGATAGATTTGTGGGTTCATAATAATTAAGCTGAAAAGGGGTCGTACTAAGAAACAGAAGGATCGAAATGAGTCGTGGCCTAATGAAAATTATGTTTACAATGTATGCAAGAGCATGGTTCCACCAAAAGATGGATAAAGTGCTACAATATTGCCCATCATCATGATTGCATGCGGGGTCTCACTCAAATCTTCATGCCAAAAAAGCTTCACATGGTATAAGAATAGAATACAAAAGATATACTCCTCTTTTGTGATATCAAAAGATGTACAAATTGCTAGTCTCAGATTACAGAAATACAGATGATCATTTCATCCAAAAGAAAAAGCGTTGAGAAATATAAAGATTCTCTCCCTCTCTCTCTGTCTCTCTCTCGAGTAATAAATATTGTTTGCCAAGGAAGAAAGAAAAATATCGCCACGAGTACTATGTCTATCACGTATTTAGTTTTTTGTCCTCTCATTCTTGAAAGAGTATATCAGTACAGAGTGAGAAAGAATCTTTTCGCAAAGGAAGGCCCGCTATTAGAAATAGGCACTTTTTTTATATCTTTTTTCAGATATACTTAATATTTTCTTTTATGCAAGGTTAGCTTGTCCTCTGTGTTTTCTATTAGAGAAGCCAAAGCCACCCGCCATCTTCTTCAAAAGCGCACCCTATTCTTCCCTATTTGCATCGCATTTGTTCTTGAATCTCTTGGTATTCCCAGAGTCCCTGAGAGAGGGAGAATGTTCCAGCACAAGAAGCCCTCAACTATGAATTCCCATGACAGACCCATGTGTGTTCAAGGTGACTCTGGACTTGTCCTCACCACAGACCCTAAGCCCCGCCTGCGGTGGACTGTGGAGCTCCATGAACGATTTGTTGATGCCGTCACTCAGCTCGGAGGGCCTGATAGTGAAGTTTCTTTCCCATGTTCCACTTACCCTTACATACTATATTATACTGCCGTTCTTCTCTCGCATCTACAATCTTTGTATTTACCATACTGATTTTATTGCTTTCTTTTGCCTCCTCTCTTTCTCTGAATGCAGAGGCCACACCCAAAACCATCATGAGAGTAATGGGTGTGAAGGGTCTCACCCTTTACCACCTCAAGAGCCACCTTCAGGTTTGATACAACAATTAATTTCATGCTTCTTTTGCTTTCACCCTTTTGTGGAGTTCCGGATATTGGGTTGGCTCGACAATTTATTTTCCTTTTCCCGTTTTGTATATTTTAAAAGTATTTTTTTCTTCTACCGGATCAGAAATTCAGGCTTGGGAAGCAACCCCACAAGGAATTCAATGATCACTCGATTAAGGATGGTATGAGAGGGACTCTTCTTTCTAGGGTTCCTTTATTTCTTGGAACTATTTCCTGATATTTTATATTCTAGAAATTTACATCACATAGCCAATTACCTTTGTTGCAGCTTCAGCTTTAGAACTTCCGAGAAATACTGCCTCTTCATCCGGAATAGTGGCCCGCAGCATGACTGAGTACGTATCATGTTTTCTTCTTCTTCTTTTGGGAATTACATGGCGAAACTATATATCTAATTAAATCTCGAGAAAAGAAGGGGTCTATTTTGGTTTTCGGTTTTTATTTTTAACTTAATACTAAAACGAATCGCCTAAGTCTGTCTTCTGATTGTACTCGGGATCAATGGGGGTTTGGGTTTTCATTATATCTGTGAAACTGTATATAACAGTAACTCACACATGGTCGATGCGATTAGGATGCAAATGGAGGTGCAAAGAAGACTGCATGAACAACTAGAGGTAAACAATTTCCAGACAGATTATTTTATCTCCTCTATTTTTTAAATTTCGCTTCACGATAAAATTTAATTCCGCAATTCTGCCATGAGCATATATATCCTAAATGGATTTCGGTACATATGGCAGGTGCAAAGACGTCTTCAGTTGAGGATTGACGCCCAAGGAAAATACATGCAGAGTATATTGGAGAAAGCTTGTCAAACCCTTGCTGGTGAAAGCATGGCATCTGGAAGCTATAAGGGAATTGGTAATCAAGGCCTCCCTGACATGGGAGCAATGAAAGACTTTGGCTCCCCTCTCAACTTTCCATCTTTTCAAGACCTCAACATATTTGGAGGTGACCAGCTTGACCTTCAACAGAACATCGACAGGCCACCACTTGAGGGATTCATGCAAAATAATGATAATATTTGTCTGGGCAAGAAAAGGCCTAGTCCTTATAGTGGTAGTGGGAAGAGCCCCTTACTCTGGCCCGATGATCTCCGTCTGCAAGACTTGGGAACAGCTGCATCTTGTCTTGGGCCACAAGATGATCCTTACAAAGGCGAACACATTCAGATTGCACCGCCATCGATGGATAGAGGTTCAGACATAGATCCCATAACAGACATTTACGAAACAAAGCCGGCACGCCAGGGTGATGCTATGGGTGAAAAGAAATTTGAAGCATCTGCAAAGCTTGAAAGGCCATCTCCCCGAAGAGCACCACTTTCTACGGACAGGATGAACACTATGATCAATACCGGTGTCATGCCACAAGGAAGGAATTCACCATTTTAAATCATTACTTAGATGTACGTAAGTGACTTTTAAGCCTTGAGATCTAGGGTTTTGGGCTTGAAAATTAGGAGTTCAGCTAGGGTTTCAACTGAAAAACTATGGTATAATGCCTCGCATGGCAAAATCTGTATGAGTAATTGTTATTCTAACTTATACATTGGTAATGTACTGTGAACCAGGTTATATGTTCTTCATTCTTCTTACTCTGATATACCTCATAGCTTATGATCCATGATGTCGGCCGGTTACCGCGCGCCTTTGACATTCCATAATCGGAGCAAGCCCTTTGCATGTTTGGCTTGGAACCGGAGGAACTACTACTTTTCTCCCTCGACTTGCATCGGTTATTTTCTATTTATTTGTCCTCTAGTTTTCGGGTGTATTAAGCATGCCACATAACTTGTCTACATTAAGTAAAGAACATTTATTCAAAAAAGTAAAGACCAAATTAGAAACAGAAGAGGAAAAAAATCACATGCATATGTTTTTTTCTGAATTTCCTTGGACTGTTGTCATGCTCGGACCGGAGCATGCAGTCGTTTTTCCTTATTAGTTTCTGGTTGTTCGGATGCAATAACCTTTTCTAACTGTTTGCTTTTTGACTTATAGTTACTATAAGTTAGTTACTCCGATGATTGCAGACAGAACCCTTGTGGAATTTAAAGAAACCAAACAATATGACCCCCATCAAAGGCAAAGATAGCGTTTTGGGGAATATATGAAACATCCAAGGGGAAAAAAACAATGTTTTAAAGTATCTGCATGTTAGTGCAGTAGCTAGAAGTCGAAAGAGGCTCCTTTCTCTTGAATGAAAACCAATCTCCTACGAGAGAAACCGACCAAAAGTATCCATCTTTCATGCTCTTTTATCTTCTTTAGTACGCCATATTCGATCTGGTATCAAACAAAGATCAGGACAACCAGGGTAGCTTTAATATATATTCATCACTAACTGTACATCTGGAGTTACTCGGAAATCTCGGCCGGTTCACTCATAGGTTTTAAGCGCAGTTGCATGCATGGTGTAATAGCCCCAAATAACAGCATTGCAATTTATACACTTCAGTAGGCTTCTTACAGATCTTCCCAGTAAATTTAAAACTACCTTCTGTCATATATATTGTAATTTCTAACGCAATCGTATGGCTTTCCTAAAAAAAATGTTTCGGATAGTACATATATATAGAAGTGCAATTAATTGTTAATTTCGATGATTATATTGAAAGCTATCAGCTGGCTTCCTTGACCCAGCTCATATGCTGACCCCTGTCCTTTTGATTATCTTATGAGAACTCTCTCCCTCTCTCTCCAAATCGCCGATCTGAAATTAGGACGTCCATGCAGAGGTTTTTCTTTCTGGAAGGAAAAAAGATGGTGGTGCCACTAGCTTTATTGGTTGCAGAGAAAATGTAGCCACTGCAAGTTGGCAAGAAAGCTCCCTCACTCCAACCACACTCAGAGAGAGAAGAGAGAAGGGGGAAAGAGGAAAAGCTAATAAAGCCTAAAGGGAAGGAAGAATACAACGCACTCCCATGCGTGCACATATCGAGGAAGCTTCTACCTTTATGTGCACAAAGCTAAAGAGTACTACTCCTGCATTAAAAGCTGATGATGCATGGGGTGATTCCCTTGTATTACGATTTACATGCATTTGAGTTTCTTGTTTATTCAGAGATTCGTCGTTTATATATATGATAGGAGATATAAGTAGTACACAAATGCAAATATAAGGCAAGTGATTCAAGGCACATTCTTCCATGCAAATGCAAATCATTTGCAGCGATCAATTCAAACACTTTGGATTCTGTGATCTGCTAACTCACTTGACAACTTTGGGGCTAGTAAACAATTTTCTAGATCTAACAAAGCACAGCACAGAAGCTTCTTTTGCTCCGCCTATAGCCAGCCATCTCTGTCTCTCTCTCTCTCTCATAGTTGGAGCCTCCTCAAGGTTAGTCAAATTTCAGCAGGAAGCTCAGAAATATGTTTTTTTTTCTTTTTAGGAATAAAATAGAGAAAGAAATTAAAGAATGACAGTTATCTACGTACGTTGTCAATCTTTGATGTCCTTTGCGACCACAAATGTTGCCATAATATTATAGAATGTTAGAGACGGGCAATTATTTAAACCTACAGGGATAGATTAAGCAGCATAGGGTTCGATCGATGATAGCCAAAGCGAAAAAAAAAAGACAGACACAGCTTTAGGTTGAGAAGTGTAAACGGCAATTCAGCAATGATGAAACTGGTTATTGCCTGCACGTTGCCTACAACTTTGTTCAAAAGATTACATAAACAGACAAAAAAAAATTATCCTATCACGTCAGCTTATTTATTATTGTAAATATATAATAATTCTTTTCGAATTATAATGTACTTTGATGGTCGGTATGAGTAGGTGCAAACACATGCACTAATGTGACATAAAGTACATGCACTAGTGGTGCCTGAAGTCACAAAAGTACGTAACTAAATTAAGGATTAAGACCTGTATACCTTCTAGCTAGCAAGGGCCGGTGATCCAAGTACTGATATTTCATCAAGACGTTACGTTATTTCTCCTATAACACCCTGCGTTATCATTGGTGCATGGCCTAAGTGATCAGGGCCAATGTGATTCATCCATCCATGACTCATTCTATATGCAATTTGAATTATAAAAATTAAGAAGAAAATACACTTTTTGCCTACCACTATTGAGTCATGACATGTATATTGCACCTTGAACTATTGAATTCGAGACATTTCACCCCTCAACTAACATTTTTGTACTCTTTGCTCTTCCGCAATTAATTTGAACATAAATTGATATTTTGGTTTAATAAAATGACGATTTTACTCTCACAAAAAAATATAATGGTACTAAGGGTAAATCCTCGTTCCATTGAAGTAAAATATTGTCCAAATTAATTGCAGGAGTGCAAGTGTACAAAGTTAGTAGTTAAGAAACGAAATATTACAAAGTCAAAAGTTTAAGATGCAATGCATTGGTAATCTAATGGTAAGCAGGTGAAAAATGTCTTTAACCTTGTTGCATAACTTTGAAGTTGTAGTGTAGTACCCCAGAGGGCCATACCGAGCTAATCCCTTGCAAATTGGGCTTAATTGGTAGGATATAATAACTCTTTGCGGCCTCCTGGTTCAGAGTGGACCAAAAGGCGTATAACCTGAAGGTGTCGCAATAAGAAGTACGGGCCCAGTAAGAACAGTAAAATAAAGAACTTGGGCCCAATTATAAACAATTATCAAAAACACAAGTTGAAAATGGCAACATTAATGGAAGCATAAAGTTCAATTGCAAGATGGTTTTTTCGCCAAAACAAACGTAATTAATTCCATAATTTGGATTACCCAAAAAATAAACAAGTAACAAACTTCGGGACCTTTGCGCTTAATCCACAGAGTCCTAAGATCGCCTTTACCGTTGAAGCAGCTCCGTGATGATGGTTGATCCTGAGAAACTGTTTTTTCTATAAGAATATTGACGAGATACTTGATCAGTGCCACATATATATGGGTTGAAGGACAGCCCAATAACAGGCATATGCTCTGTCAATCTACTGATATCATTTTTTTCAACATATATACTTCGTCCTTTGTAATATCTCTATGACTTAGTTGGTTTTCCTGATCATTTTTGTGGAACAACCCAAATCCCATGATTATTGACCAACTTTCTTCCTATTAATTAGCAAAACCTTAAACCAGGAAGAAATTTGAGAAAAGGGGTAATTAACACAGATGCAACTTCGCCTTGAGGCATTTTCTGAGACACTAAATCCCTCACAAAAAAAAGCAAATTAAACAGGAAAAAAAAAAAGAAGAAGCACCAATTATCCCTTATTCCATCCACAGCTCCAATTGGTCATTCTCAGCTTACTAGCTGGAAATTTGAATCATCTACGTACACGTACACTAAACTACACCATCCCCCCTCGTATATGGATTTTGAGGAAACAAAACGCATGCAAGACATAAGAACATCCCAATAGTTAGTTAATCATGGGGAGTGTACGTGATCAACAATATCGGCCGGAGGGATGAAGTAGTCCAGAGAGAGTCCAGGAACATTATAAACGACGTCATCAATGGTCCAAACTTCTTCCATTCTTGTCCTGCAATGCTGCTGGGACAACTCCCCAAACCTGAAAACCGTGGCAATGGACCTTCCTCGATGGGCAATCATCACGCCGTCAACATCTCTGTATTCTCCAATGCTGCTTCCTATGCTGATCTCCCAGTACACAGTTTCGTTTTCTGGGGTTTGTACCCTCGTGAGGTGGGAGTCCTCCAAGTATACAAGGAGGCCACTCTTTTGGCAGAAATAGCCGTAAAATACATGCCTGATCACCTCGGCGGGGCCTTCGCTTCTTTCCATCACGGTTGCTTTATCAGCGGATACTTTGAGTACAAAGCAGTCGTCGTGGCCAATTCGTTTCTCCCCCAAGCACTGGGCATTGGCAAATAAGCTGGCTGTGGTTTTTGGATCCAGGCCCTGCATGGATAACATTGATGATAACCACGCAAACTAATTCAACAATATTCTTAATACATTTGGTACAGGTGATTAGTCTCTAATTTCCTCACTAGCCTGTCATTTCTTGATGTCATATCTTTGGTCAGGGACTCAGGCTTACGACGTTGCTGCCATTGCCAACTTTATATGAGAATTGCATTATAAAATCAGCTTCCGTTTTCTTTTTGGCTTTATGTCAAATTTGGAATTGTTCTGAAACACCCAAGATGAGATAATTCAAGGAGATTTTAGCCGATTAGCAAACAAGCATGCTTGAGCAAAAACATGTTATAAATTGCTTTATCATCTTCAAGCGAGAAAATAAAATTCTGGCTTTGAAAACTTAATAGGGTTTCTACATCTGTGCAAGTTGCACTTGGTTTTCCCGCGAGTTAGTAAAATTGAAAAAAAAAACTTAAAAAAGAAAAGAGCTCTTTTTCTATAAAAGCAAACGTAGGGAGTGAAATGAGAATAATAGGAAAGAAACAAAGAAGTGGGGAAAAGACGAGACGAGAGAACCAAGGATTATGATGCGATAAATGCGGCATCGATCGTTCACCTTCTTTGATTTCTCGATGGCAGTGCAAAAAGGAAAAGCCAAGAAAAAAAAAGAGCAAAAGTTAAAGAGAATAATTTGCAATGCACTTTAGTAACAGTGAGCAGCAATCCCAAAACGACCAATAGATAGATAAGATCGTAGATGACATCACAAAGATAAACCACGTGCTACCCCTGACTCAGTGAGTGTTCAGAGAAAAGAAGCCCTGTAGGGTAAAGCTTGGGACAGTTTCTCTATCATTGTCAGCCAATATATACCATTCCTTGGGATTGTGTCTTCGTTCCTCCCATCTATAATCTTTGTCCGCTAAAGGAATTTGAAGAATGGACAAGTCTTTGAACTTTACCTTTGATAAGTTTTAATGGGTCTCTAGCTAGCTCAGGAGTAATGACAAATGGGTCTCTTATCAATTACGGTGAAACAAGTGACACCTCCTCCGTACCGGAGGGTCCTGATTCAGTGTTCAAATTCGTCATCCCCTCCCCTGACAGTTTATGACTAGCATTGCCTAAAAAAAAATTACGGTGAAAAGACTAGTTTTGAGAAGCGCAGAATTTGCCATAAATTAGAAAACAACCTCCGGGATATCTCATTACAATCTCGGAATTATCGTACGAGATATCAAATATTCCTATTTCCTATTTGATTGCTTGTGTATATACTAATCTCCCGTTGTCGGAGGAAAGGAAAATAAGACTTGTACACAAGTACCTGTATGATACGGCGGAGTGGGCGCTGGGGGCCTTTGGCTGCGTGCGTGCCGAGCCAAGGGGTGTGGCGCCACACAATCTTCCCGTCGCTACCAGCGATAACCTGATTACCTCCCACAACCAGATCCAGAGACCAATTGCCGGGCGACATTTGCCAAAAAACAAAGCAACCGTTCTCCCCGCTTCTTGTTCCCAATGTTTTCACATTTTTCCCAGAGGAAACCTCCGTTTCACAACAGACCATCTTCACCATGCCCGTAGCGTACATGTTTTTCGCACACTTTCCTTGTTTCAGACATCCCGTGGCCGCCAAATATTGTTGTATAATGTAGTTTGCAGTGGAGTTCTCCTGTTCAAGAACAAACAAAACAACGTCACGCACAATCCGACAAAATTCAATAATAAAAGCAAGATAACATAATGACTAGTTCTCATACCATAGGAATGTCTTTGATGTGAGGCGGATCAACTGGGTCACTGGCGAGGGGAATGGGAGCCAGGGGACAGCCGAGAACACCTAGCAGGAGCTTCAAATCTTGCCTCTTGGCTTGCATATTTCCATCCAACGAACCAGAGAAATTACTTACCGGCGAACTTTTTGGTGTTCTTATAAACCACTCACGTATGACTTCCCAAGACCTCTCCTTTTTGTTCCCTTCTTCTTGCGTTTCGGGGTCGGGCCATTCCATTAGCGGGGTCAAAGGTTGCGGGACGTACCACATCTGCTGCTTCCTTCGCATTTTGGAACCCATACACGAAACAGAGAGGAAAAATTACAAAAGAAGATGATGATATATTTGGCTGAGGAAGAAGTATGGAATAGTGGTCATGGTAATTGAGAGAGAGGAGGGAGGAGGAGGAGAGTTTAAGGATAGTGGTAGAGAGACAAAAAGGACAGCTCATCTGCCCAACGGCTGAGATGGTATTATGAGGGACACTCGAATGTTGGGCTGTCGTCTAATACCTTTATTCTTCATTTCTGAACGACTGTCGTTTTATTTTTTATATCTTTGCTCTTAGAGCTACTCTTTATTCTCTTATTACTCCCAGTGAGGAAGGTGGACCCATATACGAGGCTTCGAGATCTCTCTCTCCGTGGCTTCATGGGTCCTAATTACCCTCTCTATTTCTTGGCTGGCTGACTAAATTTGTAATATCTCGTCAACGTACGAAGTGAGTAATTTGAATTTTAAACGAATATATATAAGATTTAATCTTATTTTTTATTTTTAGATAGAAATTGAATCTTATTTTTGAATTTAAAGATATTGATATGGAGATGTGATCTGTATTTGAATTTGAATGTTGATCTTGAGTTTGAATTTAAAAGTTAAAATATGGATAAAAGATTATTCTTATATTTGAATTTGAAATATATGAATAAAGATCTTATGTTTGAATTTAAAAATGATAGATAGAGGTATGTTTAAATTTAAAAGTTGATGAGACTGAGGTTAATAAATAGTCGCAAAGAATGTATATTGGAAACCAAAATTTGGATTGAGATGGTGTCACTAGGTTCCAAGAGATTGTTCGGCAATTATTGGAGAAGCTTTAAAGACTGGTTAGACGTTCGAGGTAAGTGTTCTTCAATGAAATTTTTAAACGCGTACCATATTTTTATATGGTTTTGATGTATTATTTGAAGAATTGAAACAATTTTTGGGTAAAATGAGATTGTTGATATTTTCGTGAAACTCAATTAAAATATTTATAACTTGTTTTGGTGAGCATACTGTGAAAATTGTGCTTGCGTTGGTGATATATCTCTATGGTCTTTGTGGCCAATTTGGATTTCAATTGAGTTTTGATGTATATTGGAAACCAAAATTTGGATTGAGGTGGTGCTACTAGGTTCCAAGAGATTGTTCGGAAATTATTGGAGAAGCTTTAAAGACTGGTTAAACGTTCGAGGTTAAGTTTTCTTCAATGGAATTTTTAAACGTATACCGTATTTTTATATGGTTTTGATGTATTATTTGAAGAATTGAACAAATTTTAATTCTATGATTGATATTTTTGGGTCCTTTTTATGGTTCATGAATATTTTGCTGATGTTGTACAAAATTAGTTTTAAAATATTGAGACCGAGATAAATGATTTATCTATAGTGAAAAAGCCTTATTTTTTAATGAAAATATATCCGTATGGATCTTGGACCCGAGGCGTTACAAAATTACCCTAGAGATCCTCTTAATTTCTTCTATAATGATTCGATACACGTGGATTTATTTATTATGTGAGCATTATTTAGGAATGGTCTTAAATGATGATCCCTTCCTTCGATATCCGCGGTTTGTTCTCACAAAATGCTTGAGATTCTCGAAAGTAACAATGGTAACTTCGGCCTCCCAGTCCCAGGTGTGAATGAGTTTATTAAAGATATTATATGTGTCATTGGTCGATTATGGTTCGACTTCCTACAGTAATAAAGTTTGTAATTTAAATAATATGTACGGCAATGGGCTGTTGCCAATATCTAAAGGTTGTTGTGGCATCAAATCGATTAATTAGTTAGCTCCAAGATAAACTTAAATGTCAATAGAATATCCTAATTAAAGATCATTGACAATTCTTGTCCTGTGGCTGTGGGTACGAAAGACCTGACTTGGGGCTGTTCGGTTTTTTAACATTCTCAGGATTTTTTGAATCCTGAGAATACACAAACCGAACATGTTTTTTAACATCACCTAAAAATAACTACCGCACGCATACCAATAAAGTTAACATCACCTAAAAATTCTCAAAACACAAAAAATTCTCAAAATACTACCCAACCGAACATCCTCGAGGGTACGTTATTATGGAAAGTTCCCTTTTTGCCCCCAATATTGAGGGTTATTATGGTCTATCTAAAAGTGGGTGCCTCGGTCGAAGGTGCTGCACCTACTTCCATGTGTTATATTTTGTAATTTAAGCTAAGAGTAAGTCGAGGCAGCACCCACTCCCATGTAGGACAAAATCTGCCAAATCTTAAATTTTCAGGTAATTAAAAAATGCCGGTATCAAATCCCCAACAACATCCACGCGGAGTTAATATCTTATAACCTTTGATCTTGATTCCTGACTAAAGCCCCCAATTAAAATTAATACACTCCCCAAAGCTGGGCCCACACGCATAGAAATCTGTCTCCATGTGGGTTTGCATAAAAATTGGTGATTAGGAAAGTTCTTAAAGACTCATTTGACTGTCCTCCATGTGGATGACTGCGTCTGTGCGATGTTGGTGGGACTCACAAATTAGGAGGTGGGCCGGGCATATTAGGCAGGACCCAGAAAGTGGAAAAGTTAAGCGGGTGGTGGTTGTGGGGTCGGCATCAGGGGGGATGGAGGGGCAAATGAAGGGATGGATGGTGATAGAAGCCAGAAGGAATATCAAATGTGGCTTATTGGGTGTAGGAGTAATCTTCCAAGCCAAGCACTTCGTTTCCCTAAGGTTGAAGTGTGGCTTTCTGTAGTTGGGAATGGGAGGAATGCATATCGTACATATTGTATTGGTTGTATTTCTTTTTCCAAGTACATCGATCATCATCCATAAGTTCTTTGTTTTTAAGGAAAAGGATTCGAGACGGATCAAAAGTTAGTAATGCTATGCAGCTTGAACTCCTAGCTCGTTGGTAAACAGCTCCAGCCTTCACGATCTCAAGTCAACAGCGGACATTTATTCAAGCATTTGGCAGGTGTGACAATTGTAAAGCCAACTGAAAATATGCTGACAATATGCATATATGTCGGTGTTGTATGAGGTCACGGTTTACGTCCGTCAAATAAAAGCGCACTAATTCTTGAAAAAAAAAACCTAAAAAGGCCTAGAGGGTCCATTCAGTTGGGCCTAAAAACTTAGAGGGCCTCTATGCATTAGACCAAATAGATGCACTTCCGGGGGTTTTGGACCTCTGGTCTCTGCATGCAAGTCTAAGGCCGGTTGGCCGACCTTTCTTTTGCTTTTGCTAGTAGACCAAAGCATAAAACCACTTTGAGTTTTAGGTGTGACGAAAAACGTAAGAAACTTCAACCTGAGAGGTCATTAACTGTCACGAGTACTCAGGAAAAGGGAAAAGAGAACAAAAGACTGACAAACTATATATAGACTACTTGGTAGTTTCTCAAACTCTAGACTCACGTTATTGGTTTCTTATAAGACAATCTGGTCTGTTTAACGAGGTGCTTGACAGTTTGTTTGGAGATTTGAGCATTTTTTTAGGAAGAAAGAATGACCCAGATGGATTGAACTCTAGGGGTCTCTCACTACTTGTTTGGAAGGCAGTGGTCAACTTGTGCACGAGATTTCTGGGCCAATTGTCTTGGTAGTCATTAGCTTCTTTGACCTGCATGAACCCAACGCTCACACAAAAAGTTCAGCAGGAGCCTCTTGGATGGAAGTGTGAACACCGGTGTCTTTACACCTCCATTACAAGGCCAAAGAAGAACCGAGATGTGCATGGCAAATACCTGTCCATTTGTTTATGGATCACAACCAGAACTAGGGAAGAAAGCCTGGGATACATAACAAGTAAACCCTACACCCCAAACATTGGAGAAGACGGCCTAATGTTATTCCCTTTGCGATGTGGAGATTTCAAGCTGAAGGACTTGGTTCTGCACCCCATCAAACGTGGGATACAAAGTTCCCTTCATCGTACTAACCAGATTTTCTGGTTGATGTTATGAACAATTAGAATATGAATGCAAGTTACAAAAACCATTTTGGTTCAGTAAAATTGCAATTAAAGAGAAGATAAATTATTACAATAATGGCAAAAGAACAAATAATTATACAGCTTATAAAGGGGAATGGTATACCCCATCAACCGAACAAAAATCCTTCAAACCTGCTCACCTAGTACATTTAATCCTTACGTATACAAATCACTTTTTTCTTTGAAGAAACTATGATGAGAAAATAAAAAACATCAAAAAAAAAACTTGTACTGAAGTCAAAATTTTCTGCTTCTGGCTCTACAACGATCCGATCACAGGTTGAGAATAAAAATGTTGCAGATCGCATAATAATCAGTGGCAATCAAGAAGTAGCACATTTTAACTTGTGAGGCAATCTTGGAGATGTGGGTGGTTCTGATTTACGTACCTTTCCCATAGGGGCTTATATCTGCCAATGCCCAACTTTAGCCATGGCTTCATATTCCCATTGAAGTGAATTACTGCTGCACTCTCAATCAAACGGTTGTCAATATTCAAATCATATCCCAGCCCTAACACATGCCATCTCCGATCAAGTGGCTCTGTTAGACCATAAAAAGTTAGGAGACCAGCAGGAAGTGTACCTAGCTTCCACAGTGTCGCATCAGCATTCTGCTCCTGCCAATAATGATACCGTGCAGTCACATTTGCTTTCTTCCATGCAATTAAGTCAAAAACATTCATGCCAAATGCCCATCCACATGTATGTGGATCAAACTTTGAGCTGATAACCGAGTTTGAGAAATTGAGATACTTGTAATAACGATGAAATGCTTCAAGACAAGTTTCCACTGCTCCATTCACATTTCCATGCAAATCCAATGAAAAAAGTGGTGTCAGATCCTTCTGGACAACAACATCATCATCAAGGAAAACTACCTTCTCAAGTTGTGGATAGATCTCTGGAATGTAAAACCGAAGGTGATTCAGCAAAGACAGGTACTTTGGATTTCGCAGTTTAGGCTCAACCTTCAAATCTTGATCTCCTCCAAAATAGTAGGCCCATGAATCGGCATCAATCAGCTGTTTCACGATGGGAGCATAAGATGCATTTAACCAAGTAAAGTCCTCAATGTTCTGCACTTCTATGGTAGACCCTTTGAAGTCATTACTGAGGAACCAAGCCTGCATCGCTCCGTAATTGACTCCATTTGTGACAACATGGAACACCAGCTGCTTTGGATGATCGGCATTGGAGACAGTAGAGTTGACAACTACAGAGGTAGCCAGCACATTATCCGACAAGATGCAGAAATGATATAGATTATTGTCGGTAAATCGAGGAGAGTTTCTCTTGTCATCAGCCAGTTCTTGCACAGATTGCTTTTTAAGCCAATCAACAGTGAGTTTAACATTTATGCAATGAAGACTTTTGGGTAGTGCCTCAGCTGCCAGTTGCCCAAACACCGTGCTTTGGACTATTGCTACATTTGCACGCTCTTCAAGGGCTTGAATATGAGATTTCATGGTCATTATTGTCGTTGCAATGTCATAGTGGGCATCCTGAGCCTTAAAAATAAGAGATGATAGACTTTTAATTATTGGCTCTGCTTCCTTTAATGTGATGGGCTCCCCTCTCATGGCAGCTCTCGAAAGCAAGAGCTGGCAACTTCTGATTCTTGAGCTCAGCTCCCAAGCAAGGTGAAGATTATTGTGCTCTTTGGCAATAATGACAAAAGCCTTGGCAAGTGTCATTTGCTCTGCTAATTGCCGGGAAAATGAGGTAGCACTCAATATTTGTTCAGTAAAATTCAAATCCTTGTGGTCAGCCTGTTCAATTCTTGCATCTGTCACCTGGCAAAGGGAGGTCCACATGGAAAGTCAACTGACAAATCCAACAGGTGACTGGCCATATCATAAAAATTTGCAGTAATGGCAGTAAATTCATCATAGGAAACAATGCCTCAAAGAAATTTAATTGTGGAAAAAGCAATAACCCTTAATTCTTAAATTAGGGAACAACATTATGAAATTGCAAAACCTATTCCAAAAATGCATTGACCCTTATCTTAATGAAGTACAATTTCCACAAAAATAAAATAAAAATAAAAAACTAACAATCGCATTACATTAGGAACAAAATATGAATGAAATAATCAACTCCACAAAGACACTACGGAGAAATGGACAAATTCTGACACTGAATTAGAAACACAATCTCGAAATAGCAACTAGGGTGAGTTGCATATAGCCTCTTTGGTGCTGATGTATAAAATCAACAGTGTTATGTCAACGTATCAATGATTCATGAAGCTCACATTAACCGAACAAATATCATGTATTAAAGCGGAAATTAAGCGAACTTGTTGCATGCGATTTTAATAATTAGGACCACTTATCAAACCTGTTTAAAACAGTATTTCTAACAACTAGACTCTTGTTGAGCCCAGTGAAAACGAGGAAAGGAAAGGGTTATAGGTCTATCTTATTCAGAAAATAATCACATTAACATCACGCACCATCATAGGGACTTGGTGAAGGGATCTAGTGGGAAGATCAATATTTTTTTCTGGATAATAGTAGATATATTGGTTGCTATTGTCAACCAGACAGTAATTAAAATCTTGAGATAAATCATTGCAGCCTGGTCATCATACTTATTCCCTCACAAACACATATAGGTTCCCTGTATTAAGAAGGAAATAGTTTCTAGCAATTTGAAAGAGAGGAAATTTTTCTAGAAAACAAGGAAAGCATCAAATAGGAAAATTATGTTATTCCTACATAAGCCATATTGAGTAAGAAGACTCAAGTATTGACAATGTGGAGGTAAAGACTTTTTGAAATAACAAGTACCTTACTATGAAGATACACATAGAGGTAAGCACCAAAGAGGTCAACTGGAAACATGCTAGCCTTGTGCTCTTATATTCTTCCAAAATAGCCCTAATCTATGCAATGTAGTAACGTAGGCAACTCAATGGGAAGGGATTCTCTTCCTGAAGATCTTTTCAACTATCTTGATGGATTAACAGATTGATTCCCTTTTTCAGTAAATATCTCCAACCACCAACTAATTAGAAAACCACATACACTAACAGTGAACAAATACCTTTAGTTAGTATGAGATTTCACCTGTCTCCTCAATTCAAATCACTAACAGAGAAAACAATTATTACGTCAAAACACGACTTTGGACCCTGAACTATTATGTATGTCAAATTCTTATTCGTCCCTGAACTATTGATTTTTTCAGTTTAATCCTTGACCATCCAGAAACAATACAACGTTACCCCTACACTGCCTTGTCATAGCACTGAGGACAGTAATTGCTGATGTAACAGAAATACTTTTTTCAATTTCAACTAGTCCTTGTGGCACCACCGCTATGGCTCACTGTGCCTCGTCAACCACATGAGACCAGGTGAAAAAAATGTATTTTTAATTTAACTTAAATGAGCATCGATGGATAGCAAACCTAGCTGTGGAATTATGCAAGAGACTGTCCCGACCAATCTTCATCAAAGAATGGTGAGCTCCTGGTTACAAGTTGATAGCCTAAACAGACAGACAAAACATGGTTCCTTTAACAAGGTCGTTTTACATATTTAATTAATACGAAGGGACGCTTCACAGAACTCAAAAATTTCCAGTATGGTGCGTTTCAGAAAGCTATAGTATCTTAACTTCTGAATTGACAGCTTAGCACTAATAAATTGCAGACCTGCAATCCAGAAGTTGGTTACAAATTTGAAATCTATGAACCTAGGTGATATGAAGATGGCACCGTTCATCAGTGTTCAGTCCAAGAAATATAGAACTTTTGCATTTCTGTTGTAAGTTAGGATTACATTTGACCTTGCACAATGCACTTTGCCATGATCTGAAGTGAAACAAAAAATGCTGGCACTACTTGCAAAAGTATACATAAAATTTTAGTGTTGCCTCCAAAATTATTTAATGCTTTTCTGTCATAGCAGAACACAGAATTGACACCAATAACCAGGTCTTGGAGATTATCATACCGTACGGTCACTATTGCAGCAAAAAGAATCCAACGACAACATATATTGTGCAAGATTAAGCTGGTCAACAATCTTTAACGACTTCAAATTCTGATTTATATGTATTGACTACATACGAGACTTCTGCAATACCTGCTATATGCAAATCAAGCTACATGCCCAAAAATTCTTTATCAAAGGCACAAA
Source organism: Myrica gale (assembly GCA_963930655.1). NCBI lineage: Eukaryota > Viridiplantae > Streptophyta > Magnoliopsida > Fagales > Myricaceae > Myrica > Myrica gale. The sequence continues at coordinate 19,771,996 of OZ005617.1, read as the reverse complement.
TCGCAGAAAATAACTAAGATCAGAAAAGCCCAATTCTTTATCGCACAATTCATCTCAAGAGAGCAGTGTCCAAAGTCAGCCACCCATTCAAACCAATTTTTTTTTTTTATGAATAAATTCAAACCAAATTTTTAGAAGCATATCAAATCCAAATGCTCTAAAATTAACTGGGTATCATAAAAACGTAATAAATTCAGCACCCTAGAGCCATTAAATCCAAGAAGCAGATGGGATAGTGACAAATAACAATATGGCAGCATCAGGTTCCTCTGTATCCTTACCAAAACCGGCTGTTCCACCCGATCTTCCCGCTGGTTATGATGAAGTACAAACAAAACCAGACCTGCAATAGAGAACAACCCAAGAAGCGCCCAGATCCAACATGAAAACCTCCTTCGAATCGGGCGCCGGTATTCGGCCGGACGCCGCCGCATCTTCCGCCGTTTCCTTCCACAATTCACCACCAAACTAAGAATCTACGCCGACCAAGATTCAGATTCAGTCAACAAGCCATCAAAGAACTGCCAATTTTCACCGCCAAGTCACGAATGCACACTGACCCATATCCCAGATTCAATCGACAAAGCACTGGCACAAGGCTTTGCAGCATATCATACTAGTTTTAGCTCACTTGGGCCGTCCGCCAAATTTCAATGTATGAAGCAATGAACTCTCCCCTACAGCATATACAAATACACACTTCCGTGAACCAATCAAGAACGAAGAGAGGGACAACACTCGGAAGCTTTGGGTAATCTATCTGGGGAGCTAACAACGAAATGAAAAAAGCAGGCCGACTGATGGTGATGTACTGATCTACGAGTCCGAGAGCGTATGCGTGTGCGTGGGTAAACAGTGGCAGAGAGCTAAGAATTCCAGTAAAGGTTTTTGAACGCCCAAAGCATCGAGGCGGGGGCTCCCTAGGGGGAACAGAAAAATAACCAAGCTAAAGTTCAGCACATGAAACCATGTGCTATAGTCTGGTAACACTAAACTGTGACGGTCTCTCCTTTTTAATGTCGGAAATTTTTTACATTTTGTCCGAATTAAAAAAAATTCCCAAAATTGTAATTTAAAATTGCTGAGTGCGTTTGCGTACCAAAATTTTACCCTCTCTAAAATTTTAACACAATTAAATATTACAATATAATCTCTCTCCCCATCAAATCATTACTATTTATTACAAAAAAATATAAAAAATTATCTCTCCCTTCACTTTTTCACTAAACCCAATAACTAAAATTTTAACAACACTAAAATTTTACAACACAAACACAACCGGAATACTTTCGAATAAATAGTGATTCATTGTGTGAACAAAAGCACAATAGTCATAAGGATTTTGCGAAAAGAACCATGGAAAAAAGAATAACAATATTTTTTTTAAGAAGAAAGAATAAAAATAGCTAGATGTTACTAGTAGTACTCGCCTAATCACTTGGGATGGAAGGAAGTGTCAAAACTTGCCGCAACTTGTAAAGTACCCTAACATGTTCGATGGATTCAAGACCCTCAAAAATCTGCTAGATCCGGTTGTGAACAGTGAAAATGGTAAGGTCAAGGATCTCCTACCTTTTAACAAAAAATATAAATGTCGATGCTCATATTATCGTATCAAGTTACTCTATAATTTATTGTTTAAAGAGATAAACACAACATATAAATTTTATAACATTTAATACTATATGTATCACTTACACAGTAGTGTAAAATATACAACACTCAAGGCATATTGTATTTTTTTTTCTTTTCGAATTGGATCGATTTAAGTAGCAATTTAGAGAAAATCTCTGTAGACTTCTACAGCACCATGAGATTAAAAAAAAGGGTAAATTGCTCTTCTAATCCTTGAGGTTTAACGAATTCCCATAATGGTCCTTGCGGTATTTTTTGTCCTATCCGTACCCCTGTTGTTTATAACGTTTCTCATTTTAGTCCTCCCGTCAGTTGGGCCAACGGAAGTTGAATAGGTGGCTGACGGCGTCCACAGCAGCTCCATTAAGCAAATGACACGTGTGGAAAATGTCAAATCGTTAAAAGAAAAAAAAGAAATTGTGACAAGGAAACAAGTCACGTTATGCCCGCGCAAAACCATACCCAAAATGGCATTTCGACTTGTAAAAGTAACTAACATAATCACGAAATACATCGAAACCCAAAAACCCCAAATTTACGAACCCTAGCATGCGAACAAAAGTCTCTAGATCAAACCCCCAAATTTACGAACCTTAGCTTGCGAACAGAAGTCTCAAGATCTGGTCACATCTTCGCACGAACCCCTGAAACAAAGAAGTCTAGTTTATATTCCTTGTCGTAGTTTAACAAAAAAGGCATGGACGGCTGCCGAAGAACAAAGAGGCTTAGATTGACGAGATTTCACTGCAGTGTTTTGTAACGAAAGGTACTCTGCAGTGCTTTGTAAGTGATGGGGAAGAGCAAAGGATGACACATATAGGTTCAACCAAACTTGGTTGTGCTAGAGAATGCACATATAGTATAGCACCTCAAACACTTCCAGTCTTTTTGCAACAACGAACCTCATCAGAGGTTCAACCCCATCACTTACTTCTACCTAAGTTACTTCTACTCACAGAATAGCCAAATCATTCAAGAAAAGAACTATTAATCAAAATTATATAAATCAAAGGCAGCAATTATATAACCACCAACAACAGCAACAGACAAATGCTAACCAAAATTATATAATCAGCAACAGATAAGTGCTAACCAAAATTATATAACCAGCAATAGACAAGTGATAATCAAAACACGCATAAATCAAAGGCTAAACAAACTCACCTCACTACTATTCGAGTATCGACAGCAGGCGATGAATCTTCTGCCTGAGTTTCCCTCTGTCTTACTTGTCTTCGTCCTTGCCTTCAACCCACAAAAGCATAGTCGCTAGTCTGCGTCCAACTCCACCTCCGCTGATGCCACTCCACCATGGCTACCGTCGCTCACAGAGGAAGAGGCTGCTCTCTTCAACATTGCGGGGGAATTTAAAGGAATCAATTCAAAGAGATTTCGGGATGGGTTAGGGTCTTTGATTCAGGGGAATCACTTGACAGAGATTAGGGGAAGATGAGCTAGGGTTCTTGAGCGTTCAGAAGCCTATCGAATCTGATTTGGGGATTTCTCCCCTTCACTTTGATTTTTCGTTGCTTTTGACGTTGAAAGGGTCCAACTAACAAAACATCTGACGTGTTCATTTAATCCGCTGTGTAATGACGTGGTTCGTTCAATCTGTTTTTTCTTTTAACGATTTGACATTTTCCACACGTGTCATTTGCTTAATAGAGCTGTTATGGACGTCTTCAGCCACCTATGCAACTTCCGTTGGCCCAACTGACGGGAGGACTAAAGTGAGAAACGTTATAAACCACAGGGGTACAAGTAGGACAAAAAATACAGCAAGGACCATTCTAGGAATTCATTAAACCCAAGAACTAGCGGAGCAATTTACCCTAAAAAAATACTAAAAGAAGTACACAAAAGAACACCTTAGACTATAACTTGATAAAAAAAAACCAGCCTAACCCGCAGATCTTTAGGCTATTAAAACTTTTTTCACAAATTTTTTTTTATCAAAACATACTTAATTTTTACTCTTATAATCTCCGAGTGAATAAATTTCAAAAAAATGTTCTTTTCAACAATCATTTCAATAGACCTCGCCATTCTCACAACACTTAAAAAAACATATCTAAATTTTTTTTCTTCATCATTACATAACAAATATTTTCAAAACCAAACTAAACGTAGCCTTACTATGCTCCCAACACGTGTCAACCACGTGACAGTGAATTTGGGCAGGAGGTCTTTGTCTTGACTTGTTACTTTGCTCAACTTGTTCTTCAAATCAGACTATTCACTGCGGTACTGACTCCCCCAAGTGTTTCTATTCGGTTGCCATACCGATCGTTGTCGTGGGGCATCTCGTTTATGAATGGTTCCCCGTCTTCTCACTACATACCACGTGTCAGTGTTGCATGGTGCACAAACTAGTCTGCGACATGCGTTTCTTATCACAGGATGCTGAATGTGGACACAGTTGGTTTATGAGGGATAAAATTTTGGGCGGTTAAAGTTAGATTATCATCACATTTTATTAAAAAAATTTAGAAAAAATATTTTTTTTCATAAACTATTTAATTTACATCTTAAACTATCACATTTAAGATATCATATCTATAAATTATTAATCTCTAACACATTGTATATTAAAATTATTTTTTTAAAAAAAAGTCAAATAATAAATTACATTAAAAGCATCATAGTGGTTTCATTTTTTTTTAAAAAAAATCTATTCAACTTAATAAAAAATATAGACTGTATAATATGTTAGAGATAAATAATTTATAAATAAAAATATCAAACTTGGTAATTTAAGACTGTAAACTGTAAAAGACAGTGGATAAAAACTGTATTTTCCTAAACTTCTTTGATTCTGCCACTTGAAATTGAGTTAGGACGAGAATCGCGGGTAAAGGTAGGCATAAATTCTGGCCCAAATTGGAATTATGGTATCGCAATTCCAGATTCCGGTACATATCAAAATCATAACTGGAATGTATTTTTTACATTTTTTAGAATCGAAATTTGAACTGGAAATCCCAGCGAAAATAGCAGAATTTTCGATTTCGGTTTTTTTTATTATAAAATAATGGTAACAAAAAATATGACTCAAAACCTTTAATTTTACTTTAGATTTTGGGTGAATGTTTATTTTATTTTATATATAATTTAAAACGTTGTAATTTAAAATATGGCTCAAAACACTTTTCGATGCCCATAATTTTAGAATAATGTAATTTTATTTTAGATGAATGTTTTATTTTAAATTTTGGAGGAATATTTATTTTATTTTTGTTTTATTTTATTTTTGCTTTATTTTATTTGTGCAAAATTTCGGTCCAAAATACAACAGGTGAGGACTTTGGGGGGAATCGTCGAGCAAGGTGGAGGGAGTTTGCAAGACGGATATATTACGGGAGGGGGTAAGCGGATGGCAGCAGTGTGGGTTTGTATCACATGGCTAAGCGATGCTGCAGGTGGTGTGGGAACGGTGCCCATCGGGGGTACGGATAGCACTTTTTTTTATAATCACTTTTTTCTTTTAATGAATTTCAACGACGAATTTATACCCCTTTTCAGAATTTAGGAAATTTTGCAGTTTAGTCTTTGAGTTTTACCCCTTTTCATTTTTTAGTCATTGAGTTTAATTTTTTTAAATATTAGTCCTTGAGTTTACATTTTTTTTACAAATGGTCATTCCGTTAGGGATCCGTTTGTTTCCCTAACGGAAGGGCCAGATCAGCTGACAATTCAGCAGCTGATGTGGTAAGAGAAATTGACATTTTAGTCCTTAGATTTTATGTCGTTTTATTTTTTAGTCCTTAGGTTTAATTTTTTAAATTTTAGTCCTTCGGTTTACATTTTTTGACGAAATGACCCTTGCATCAAGAATTACTGTTCAAATTTTGAAATACAAATTGTGGCCTTAAATATTTAATAATAACCTGTCATTTTTAGTTTTAAAAATTTTAATAACATATTTAATAGGACTAAAAAAATTGAAATTCAATTTAAATCCTCAAAAATCTACAATTTTCCTTAAAACTCTAACTCTTGAATAGTAAAAAGTTCTAAAAGTTAAAAAAAATACTTTTTAAAAAAGAGAATATGAGTGTTTTCTCTTCTTTTAGTATTTTCAAATTCTTTCTTGTCTATATATACTTTGTATTATCTCTATAATGTCTAGTATCTGCTTACTCACTTTTTAACAACTATAAATGCGTGTTATATATTCTTAAGTAAAAAAAATTGAAAATATTTTTCATAATTTTAATTGTATTTATATAAAAAGTAAATAATATACAAAAATAAATATTATAATAATAATATAAAATTCTTTGATTGGTTTGATCCTCGCACCTTTATATTATTAAGGGAAATTGACATTCTAGTCCTTAGGTTTATACTCATTTGGCAAAATGGTCCCTCAATTTCAAAATTCAAATCGAAAGCCCTTAAACTTAATGTTTTTGACGTAGAAGTCCTTCCGTTAGGCTTCCGTCCATCAGCTTAACGGCGTAAAATTCCACCTGTCACGAAATTTTCCTTTAAAACACACTTGCGTCTTTTGTCGGCACAAAGTCCAATATAGTCGCTACAGTCATTTTGGTCACCACCTCCCACAGACAACTGTTGCATTTAAACCCAGCACCAAAGCTTATTATGAATACTCTGTCGTCCTTCTTGAGCCTTTTCTTGGCCTCCATGTACCCCAGAACATACCAAAGGCTACTAGCCAACGTGTTCCCAAACCGGTGCAGTGTCATCCTTGCCGGCTCTAGATCATGCTCGCTTAGTCCAAGGCTCAACCCAAGCTGATTCTCTAACGTTTGCGATTCAGGTGACCATCAGAATGGTGGAGCAGATATTGGATGACCTTCCAGGGGAAAAATCTTCAAACATCATCCTCTTCACTGATTTCCTCTTTGGAGGAATGACTCCCCCCCTTTCTTGGGTGTAAACCGTGGCCCAAGCTCGTCTCCCGCCATTTTCTTACCTATGCTTAGCCCCAAGATTTTTTTCCCTCTCTTTCTCTCTAGACCGGGCGTGGTCTAATGAAGATACAAATGCATAAGGAACTTGAGAGCAAAGGAAATAGATTTATAAGAGGGACTGTGGGTCAGGATAGACATGCATGCCTCAACTAACATACAAGCAGTCAAATGGAGATGTGGCGTGGGGCATTAATGATGTGCTCATCACGTGGGTCCGAGGTAGACTAATTTGAACATCAACTAGAATCTCTGAATCACGTGGCGCCCAAGAGAATGAAATTTGCTGGTCCCAAAACTTCAGAATGGATATTAAGGACATGTTCGGTTAAAAAAATTATCAGAATTTTTTGAATCCTCACAATTCTCCAACTAAACATCATTTTTAACACCACATAAAAATAATTACAACACGCATACCAATAAAGTTAACATCACATAAAAATTCTCAAAATATAAAAAATCCTCACAAAACTCCTAAACCGAACATACTCTAAAAATGCTCGAAGTGGAAATAAAAAGTAAAACTCTCAAAAAGCTGTCACTAGCTTTGCGACGTTATCCACGTAAAACTCCTCATCTCTGAGATCCCATCTTGCAATGTGGGATTGTCTTCCCGGCCTGAGAACATGATCCTTGGTACGTATGTTTGCTCGCCAATACCAGAGCTCACGATGGCCTTTAGCAGGAACTTGTACTCAAGGAGACCAAGATTCTTTGTCCTCTTGATGATCTCGCCAGAGTACTCCGTGTCTAGCATTTTGTCATCGCTCTGCTTATGCAATTGGTAATCCAAGATGTAACATTGTTGGTCCTTTTTTGCATCGACCCATTTCCAGATCATAAACATGAAATAGAAAAGAGGGAGCGTATAGAGCAAAATGAGAATTAGCTCCATGAGGAAGAGGTCGGGCAGAGAGAGAGGGACCCGAGTAGCCATGGGAAATCAAACAAAAGTCTTATATAAAGTAGCACGGTGACTATACGTACAACTGACAAAAATTGACTGTAGATCAGAAAAAAAGACAAAAATTGACTGTAGCGACTATATTGGAATTTGTGCCGACAAAAGACGCAGGTGTGTTTTAAAGGAAGATTTCGTGACAGGTGGATGTTTCGCTGACGTGGATTGCCTTCCGTTAAGCGGATGGACGGAAGCGTAATGGAAGAGCTTCTACGTCAAAAGTATTAAGTTTAAGGGTCTTAGATTTGAATTTTAAAATTGAGGGACCATTTTGTCAAAGGAGTATAAACCTAGGGACTAAAATGTCAATTTCTCTATTATTAAATTGAGAAATTTTTTAAATTGACAAATTTTTTTAAATGAAACATGAAATATCTTAAATCAATAATTGTTAAGTGAAATGTGAAAAAAATAATTTCTAAAAGTGAAAGTAAAGAGTGTCAACATTCCCATAATTTAAGTGTGGTAAGTGTATATACCATTGAATAAAAAGATAATAGTCTAGAAGTGAAATTTCCTGCATTGGTTCATTTCTATGTGGCATCAAAGATCGTCCATATTCAAGCAAAGCTCTATTAATATTAGTCCGAAAAAAATATATTTATTATAACACACTACGATATTGGCGGAGCCTTGTGTGGATGTGACCAGAGCTAAAAAATAAAAAATAATATATATCGTGATTTCCTTCTACGCAATACATTAATGAGAGGAGATATCCGAAGAATTATTATGTATGGGCATTAGTAGATTCTAAATATGGTCAGTTGTCTCATCTTTTATCATCGTTTTCATACCGCAAAGCTTAATTAATTTTATGCTTTAGTGGGTTATGATCTATAGAATAAACTCAATCTCATCATCAATCATGCTACCTTTGCTGATCCACTTGTAACAACTACCACATGATAATATCAATTCTTTTTAGGGTTAATGTCCTTTTTAGTCCCTAGGTTTTGGGGCGGTGTTCTTTTTAATCCCTAGGTTTTATTTTTGTTCAAGACAGTCCCTAAGTTATTTACGTTTGTCTTTTTACTCCTTCCGTCCAATTCCGTCACTTCGGAGCCCAGTCAGTTAACGGCGGGACACGTCACACCCAATAGAATATTGCTACGTGTACTAATTTTTTTTTTTAAAAAAAATTTCCACATGTGCAAAACGTTAAAAAAAAAAAAACCAAGGTACCCGTGGCCACCTCCCCGTCGCCGGGGTGGCTCCCGCCGAGAGGGGCGGAGGCGAGCCACCCCCCTCCCCCTGAAATGGGGTGGCCGGGAGCCACCCACCCCAGTAGGGAGCCCAGATCTGGGCTCCCCGTCGCCGGGGTGGCTCCCGCTGAGAGGGGTGGAGGCGAGCCACCCCCTCCCCCTGAAATGGGGTGGCCGGGAGCCACCCAACCGGCGACGGGGAGCCCAGATCTGGGCTCCCCGTCGCTCGGTGGTGGCCAGGGAGGCCACCCTTCGCGCGAGGGAGCCCAGATCTGGGCTCCCCGTCGCCGGGGTGGCTCCCGCCGAGAGGGGTGGAGGCGAGCCACCCCCTCCCCCTGAAATGGGGTGGCCGGAAGCCACCCAACCGGCGACGGGGAGGTGGCCACGGTACCTCCCTTGGTTTTTTTTTTTTTTTAACGTTTTGCCCATGTGGAATTTTTAAAAAAAAAAAATTAGTACACGTGGCAATATTCTATTGGGTGTGACGTGTCCCGCCGTTAGCTGACTGGGCTCGGGAGTGACGGAATTGGACGGAAGGAGTAAAAAGACAAACGTAAATAACCTAGGGACTGTTTTGAACAAAAATAAAACCTAGGGATTAAAAAGAACACCGCCCCAAAACCTATGGACTAAAAAGGACATTAACCCTTCTTTTTAAGCAAGTGAATATAAATTTTTATTGCTTATAAAAAAACAATATAAATTTTCATGAAGTATAAATATATTGTTACATTAGGGACATAGCTAATGCCAATGGATTTATAGTATGAGCGTAAATGGAAGTTGGAGTCACTTGTGTTTCCGAGTCAAAATTTTGGTTTATAAAATAATCTTTAATTTTCTATTAAATTATTTTTTCTTACAATAAATATAAAAATTCACTCATCATTTTTTAGATGTAGTGACGGAATATAGATGGAATGACTACATCGTCACACAGGTATGAACTTAGTGACCAAAATGTTAAAAAAGTAAACCTAGTGGCGAGTTTGTCAGCGATGTATAAATCTAGTGACCGAATTGTTAATTTCCCTTAAATGATAAAACACAACGTTTTATTTAATGATGATCTAACGTAGTTAATCTGGCTGACGTGTGGTGTTGACATGTTAAAAAACTGACGTGGCAGGGCATTTCATTAAATGGATTGACGTAGGTTTGACGGCAGGACCAAATCGTCACAAGGGTATGAACTGAATGATCATATAATAAAAAAATGAAACCTAGTGACTAAATCGTCAACGTGATATAAATCTAATTACCACATTGCCAATTTTACTTAAAGGGAAGAGAAATTAACATATTAGTCCTTAGGTTTTGGGCACTTTTTCATTTTAGTCATGCACTTTCAAACTTCAAATTTTTAGTCCTTGAGTTTTCTTTTTTTTACGAAATGGTCATTCCGTCAGTCTGTCATCCATATGTTTAACGGAGCTCTCTGACACGTCAGCAAATTTGTACCGGTTGATCGTTTCAAATTTGCTGATGTGTCAAAGAGGTCCGTTAAGCATATGAACGATAGACTGACGGAATGATCATTTCGTCAAAAAAAAAAGAAAACTCACTAAAGATTTTAAGTTTGAAAGTTAATGACTCAAATGAAAAAGTACCCAAAAGTACTTAAGAACTAAAATGCGAATTTCCCAAAAGGAAATGTAAAACTCAAAAACTCGAGGGTTCATTTTTAAAAAATGAAAACTCAAGGACTTATTTTGAAACGCAGGTAAAACCCAAGGATTGTTTACCTTGGCCATACAGCGAGACGGATGATGCGCCACGAGAGAACTAGCGATTTATCACCCACCCATTGCGCTTTCCACCCCTTCCGAAGCCTCGTCCTATCTCTCAGAAACTTTTTCCAGTTACTCTCTCTCTCGCTCTTTATTATTTTGGCCACCTTCCATGTACATATGATTCTCTTTCACCAAATTCAATACGGTGTCTTTCTATTTCATTGTTAATACATTCATGTCAGTATGGTTGTTGAGAATGTTGGAGAAAAGAGAAGGAATTCTATTCTAGAGGGAAGAGCGAAGAGATACTATTTCTGAAATTTTCTTTCACTGTATTGCTTCTCAATGGCTTGCTTTGTGTCAATGCATACATGAGTATTTATAGGCTGATGATTACACCTAGCATTAACTCTAAATACATGAACTACCCAAATACATGAATACCCCAAGTACATGAATACCCCAAATACATGAATACCCAAATACATGTATTACTACTTTCAAGATGAACCTACACTAGTTCATGAATCTCCCAAAAGACACAACACTTCATTGAATTAAAGTTTATTATTCAACACTCCCCTTTAAACTTTATTCTTGGTAACTCCAAGCAACATCCGCAACTTGCTAAAAATATCATATTTGAGAGGCTTCGTAAAAATATCCGCAACTTGATCATGGGTCTTCACAAATTTGACTTCTACTTCATTCTTGACAATGCATTCTCGAAGAAAATGAAATCTTGTATCTATATGCTTGCTTCTATCATAAAAGACCGGGTTTTTCGCCAATGCAATTGCCGACTTGTTGTCAACAAAAATCTTCGTTGCTTCCTTTTCTGCCATGTGTAGTTCCTTTAATAACCTTCTCAACCAAATTGCATGACAAACACAAGATGTCGCGGCAACATATTCAGCTTCACATGTGGAGAGTGTCACAATTGGTTGCTTCTTGGAACTCCAAGTAAATGCCGTACCTCCCAAATAAAATACAAACCCGGTAGTGCTCTTTCGATCATCCATGTCTCCGACCCAATCACTATCACTATACCCCACAAGCTTAAATTCATGAGAAAATGAATAAAGAAGGCCGAAATCAATTGTACCTTTGACATAACGAAGAATCCTCTTAGCAGCTTTGAAATGCATTGTGCTTGGTGACTCCATATATCGGCTAACAAGCCCAACTCCAAAAAGTATGTCCGGTCTTGTACAAGTCAAGTATCTTAAACTTCCAACAAGACTCTTGAACATTGTGGGGTCTACCTTCTCTCCTTCTTCATACTTGGACAATTTTACTCCACATTCAACCGGAGTACTCACGGATTGACAATCTTCCATCTTGAACTTCTTGAGAACTTCTCTTGCAAAACCTTCTTGAGAGATAAAAATTTCATCCTCCATTTGCTTGATCTCAATGCCCAAATAATAAGACATGAGACCAATATCGGTCATTTCAAACTCTTTAGTCATGGCCTTCTTAAATTCTTCAAACATGCTTGAATTATTACCAGTGAAAATTAAATCATCAACATATATGCATACAAGCAAAATATCTCCATTTTCACGCACCTTAGCATAGAGAGCATATTCATGTGGGCACTTGGCAAATCCATTCTCCTGAAAATATTTGTCAATCCGACTATTCCATGCCCTCGGCGCTTGTTTCAAGCCATATAAGGCTTTCTTTAACTTCAACACTTTATCTTCATGCCCTTTGATCACATAACCCATAGGTTGCTCAACATAGACCTCTTCCTCAAGAATTCCATTCAAAAAAGCTGATTTGACGTCCATTTGATAAATTTTCCATTTGTTTTGTGCGGCAAGGGAAACAATCATTCGAATTGTCTCCAATCGAGCAACAGGAGCAAACACTTCTCCATAATCAATCCCAGGACGTTGGCTATAACCCTTTGCCACCAATCTTGCCTTGAACCTTTCTACTTCTCCCTTGGCATTCTTCTTCACTTTGAAAACCCACTTCACACCAATGGGCTTTTGTCCCTCCGGTAAAGTTGCCAACTCCCAAGTATCATTCTTCTTTATGGATTTGATCTCCTCGTCCATGGCAATTTTCCATCTTTTGTCTTGCACCGCTTCTTCAAAACCTATTGGTTCACAATCGGCAAAGTGACAAAAAAGAGTTAGATCGTCACTTAAATTTTCCGTTACCTCATAAAGGTCTTGAAGACTTCTCATTCGGGATGGCCTTTCACTTGAACTTCCTTCATGAGAAGATGATGACGGAGTACTAGGAATTGTTGGTGATCGAGGAGGTGTTGTGAGCTCTTGTTCATCATTTCCTGGATCTTCATCTTCAAGGATTGGAAAGAATTCATATCTTTCCTTTTCTTGATCACTCCAATCCCACGAACATTCTTCATCGAATTCCACATCTCTACTAATGATCGTCTTCCCGGCACTCGGATTATAAAGCTTGTAGCCTTTGGATCTTTGATCATAGCCGATGAAGATGTGCTTCTTACTTTTATTATCAAGCTTGGATCTCTCTTGATCAGGCACATGAACATAGCCAATGCTCCCAAAAACTCTCAAATGGGAAATGCTTGGCTTTCTTCCGCTCCATGCTTCTTGAGGAGTTGAGTTCAACAAGCTTCTTGTAGGACACCGATTTGATAGATAAACAGCACAATCAACTGCTTCTGCCCAAAACTCTTTAGGCATCATCTTTGTCTTCAACATGCTTCGCGCCATATTGAGAATTGTTCTGTTCTTCCTTTCAACCACCCCGTTTTGTTGAGGTGATCTAGGAACCGTCAAAAATCGACGAATCCCATGTGCTTCACAAAACTCATTAAATTCATTAGATGTAAACTCACCCCCTCTATCCGATCTCAAAGCCTTTATTTCATAACCGCTTTGTTTTTCAACAAGTGCTTTAAATCTTTTAAAAGCACTAAACACTTCAGATTTTTCTTTCAGAAAATATACCCAAGTTTTTCTACTAAAATCATCAATAAAAAAAAGAAAGTACCGATTTTTACCAAACGAAGAAGGCTTGATCGGTCCACAAACATCGGCATGAACAAGTTGAAGCGGCGAACTTGCTCTTGTAGTTGCTTCTTTTGGAAAACTATTTCGAAATTGTTTGCCAACAAGACACCCTTCACAAATTTGATCTGATTGATCAATAGGTGGCAAACCTTTCACCATCTCCTTTTGAGCCAACAACTTCAATCCTCCAAAATTTACATGTCCAAGCCTCAAATGCCAAAGCCAAGAAGGATCTTTCACACAAGCTTTCAGACACTTGGCTACATCAGTTTGAATATCAAGCAAAAACATCCTATTTCTTGTCATGGGCACTTTCGCAATCAAATTCTTCTTCCCATCTCTTAGAAAAAGACTACGATTTTTCATTTCAATTACATAGTCTTTTTCCAAGAGTTGCCCCAAACTCAAAATGTTGCTTTTCATACTTGGAACATAATAAACATTAGACATAAATTGATGGCTCCCATTTTTCAAACGGATTAGAATCGTACCTTTCCCTTTGATGGGAATTTTCGACAAGTCTCCGAAAGTGACATTCCCGCTTACTGATTCATCAAGCTCTACGAACTTGCTTTTATCTCCGCACATATGATTGCTTGCTGCATTATCCAGATACCACCAATTTTTCTTGCCAGTATCTTCTCCTTTGTAGGCTAGCAACAACGTAGGCTCCGTTTCCTCGTTCTCAACTTGATTAGCCTTCTCTTCAACATTGCTAGGAGAATTCCAACACTCCGAAGAATAATGACCATACTTTTGACAATTGAAACATCGAATTTTGGACTTGTCATATTGCCTTCCATTCTGCCTTGAGTAATTTCCTCTTCCACGGCCTCTTGAGGATTGACCTCTTTCTTCATAGTTGGCATTTTGATTATTTTGTCTACCTTGGCCTCTTCCTCTTCCTCTTCTTCCTCTACCTTGGCCACGTCCGCGTCCTCTTCCTCGTTGAATTTTATCACGCTCTTCGTCTTTCACAGAGAGCTTTGTGGCTAGAACCTGCTCAACAGGTTCTTCCTTCTTCTTAAGTCTTTCTTCATGGGCTTGGAGAGAACCCATGAGTTGATCAACCGCCATCGTCTCCAAATCTTTCGACTCTTCAATAGCCACCACAATATAATCGAACTTCGAATGCAACGAGCGAAGAATCTTCTCAATCACCCGGACGTCCTCCATATTTTCTCCATACCTCCTCATTTGATTCACAATGGCCAACACCCTCGAAAAATAATCTGCAATCGCCTCGGATTCTTGCATACGCAGGACCTCGAACTCTCCTCGTAGCGTCTGAAGGCGCACCTTCTTCACTTTATCAACTCCTTGATAGGAGTTCTGAAGGATCTCCCAGGCTTGCTTGGAAGTAGTGGCATTAGCCACTTTCTCGAACATGGCTTCATCCAAACATTGATGGATGAGTGTGAGAGCTTGCTGGTCCTTCTTCCGCGTCTTCTGCAGATTATCCCTTTGATTGAGACTCAACGAAGCTTCATCTCTCGGCTCGTCATAGCCTTTCTCTACAATTTCCCATGCATCTTGGGATCCAAGCAAAGCCTTCATACGAATGCACCAATTTTCATAGTTCTCCTTCGTCAAATGCGGAAATTGAAACGGAAACGTTGAGTTGGCCATCTTCCAGATCAAGAAACCTTGCTCGGATACCACTTTGTTGGAGAAAAGAGAAGGAATTCTATTCTAGAGGGAAGAGCGAAGAGATACTATTTCTGAAATTTTCTTTCACTGTATTGCTTCTCAATGGCTTGCTTTGTGTCAATGCATACATGAGTATTTATAGGCTGATGATTACACCTAGCATTAACTCTAAATACATGAACTACCCAAATACATGAATACCCCAAGTACATGAATACCCCAAATACATGAATACCCAAATACATGTATTACTACTTTCAAGATGAACCTACACTAGTTCATGAATCTCCCAAAAGACACAACACTTCATTGAATTAAAGTTTATTATTCAACAGAGAATGTCTCGGGACTGTGGAGGCAACTCTAATCGTTTAAATCCATGATTTTGCCACCGTCTTGGGTCCTGACAAACCAAAAACAATTCTCGGCAATCAAACACATTTGAGTTAAAACCTTTGTCTTTTTGGTTTTGATCTTTTAGAATTCTCTGGGATGACTTGGGTTCGGCTACGAATGCGCCAGACTTGTTGTTGCCCCTGTACCAAGTATGAGGCATGTGGGTCTGTTATTCTTTCTTAGGACTTATGGACAACATTAGAAATCATTTTGGTATTATTGTATTTTTAGCATATATTGGCCTGAGGAGTTGTGGTTGTTTCTGTGTTATTTGTTTCCTGTGGATGCGGCAATGGCATCATTTTAGGGAAGACACAAGCGGTCGTTCTTATGTGCTTTAAAGTTTTTCCTTATGATTGACAGGCACGGATTGGCTGGCTGATGGACCCGTATTCTTGATGAAGGAACTCAGCCAGAATTCCTTCTTGTTGGTTGTCTAGGCATGCTATTGTTGTGTTCATAGTAAAAAAAAATAGATTAATTAGTAAATAAGTTTTTTTTATAAGTAAATTAATTAGTAAATAAGTGAACCAAGACTATGAAAGGAATCAAAAAGCAATGAATGCAGAACCTAGGCTTAAATATATGAGTTCAGAAAGAGACTTGTTGTTTCATGGTCATAGAGTAGGTGGTCTTATAATAGAAGTGTCAGCAAATGAGGTGGTTGGGTTGCTTGGTTGCTCGTTGTGACAGATATTCTTCAGAGCGTTCTACAATTAGCTGATTGGCTATGTGGTGTTCGATCATAACCTATAATCAGTTGTGGAATGGAAGAGCGAATTTTGGTTGATGAGATGTAAAGACTTTGATTGTTCCTGTCCATTAATCTTAGGATCACTTACGAAACACTTGGAACTGTATATCTTGGTACAGCACTGTAAGGTAGTAAAATACTTTACAACAGCTGTAGTTCCACAATATGGTGAACATTAGATACAGGATGAACAATGAGACTTCTGGTGCTTGTAAAAAGAGCATGGTCTCTGTGGGACAAGAAGATCAAGCTTCAGACATGGAATGGCTATTGGGGATGTCGGGCATGGATGGTTGGCAGTAGTGTCTAAACCATAGTAGGGCCTCTCCTTTCTGTCCCCTAGGTGTGATTCAACTTTCAAAAGGGAAAGTTTCTCTTATTGCGGGAATGAAATGGAAATAGACCTTTGGGTGTCAACACTGGGGATAAGGTAATTCTTGAATGTACCCCAATTCGAAAGAAATTTTGAAAGAAGAAAAGGCATTGAGGGTTGTTCTCAATATGTGATGTCTTCTATGAAGTTACGAAGAGAGTGAGAAGGGTGGCCTATCTGTTGAAGCTACCCAAATGATGATTAAGGCTTCGCGTGTAAGCTTCCTTTAATCTTTCAATGATTAGGGCTGCAACCCATATTTCATGCAAGCCAAGATGTGCACATCCCAATAACCAGGTGCAACTTGAGTGGGATGTTGAGGAGAGGGCCAAATTTGAATAGAACTGTTACCAAAAATCATGGCATTGTTCACATTGCGATAAGTGCTATAATATTTACCCAAAATAGAAGTGCTATAACATACTCTCTGCCATGCTCAAGAAGGGAATGCGATATACTTGACTATGTTGAAAGATCCAACAAGTCCTTAATGTTTGGACCATGCTTATTTTGATTCTTGAAAGTACATGGAGCATTTTCAGGTTAAAAAATCTTCTGTAAGCACTGTTAGATGAACTCCAGTCTTTAAAGCTTCTAAAGGCAAGCAGTTCATTACTCATACAATAAAACCATCCTCTAACATGCTGGCAATTTAGTGTTACAAAAGCATAGATTACAATCAAATGGTCATTCCAGATTTTTTGTAGCTCCCTCACCTGGCAGAAATCAATCAAAAGGTAGTTACTCAAGAGTTTATCGGAAATGGAAAGAGTCAATATGCAGTCCACACACACAATATAAACTATGTCCACAAAGGACATGATCAATCTCTCTAGTTTATATTTTTGTATGAATTTTCCAAAACCTTCAGCCTTTGTATGATCATTTCCCCTGTTTCTTCTACTTGCAGTTGGTTTTTCCTTTTTTTAATTATTATTTTTTTTCTTATTCTTTTCTCAGGGTTTATGAGAACAGAGCCAAAGAGAAAAACTTAGAGATAAGAGGAATGGTGACAAACACCGAGAAATTTTCTCTCGATTTTTTAATGGGAGGGGTAGCAGCAATAATATCAAAGAGTTCAGCTGCGCCGATGGAGAGAGTGAAACTTTTGTTGCAAAACCAAGGAGAGATGATAAAGAGAGGTCAACTCAAGACACCCTATAGGGGCGTTGGTGAGTGCTTCAGAAGGATCCTGAGAGAGGAAGGCCTGTTGTCTTTCTGGAGAGGTAACCAGGCGAATGTCATCAGATATTTCCCTACTCAGGTAGTTTTGTTTTTCTTTATCTTTAATGATTTGAGCTGTAGATTATTGTAACAGGGTATAGTTTTATTTATGGTTTAAGATGTATCACAATTATGGTTCTCTTTTTTTTTTTTTCTTTTTTTTTTCCGTTGTCTTATAGCTCCATATCATTGTAATGGTTGAGTTTTCACTCTCTTTGTCATGAGGAATTCCAGCTCTTTACTTGGCCTAATCATTTGATAGCATTGCATTACATACCAATAGACTATTGATAATGATGTCTGAATGTGTTATTGACACTTGCTGCTTATTATATGCATGGCATGCCAAATGCCATTTATTGGCATATATAGAGTTTCTGATTTGCATGGATATACAGTTTCTGCTTATTATATCCATGCAAAGCTAAAACTTCTACATTGCAAGACTCTGGCCATAACCGTGCAACGTTCTTCTTGGAAAAGGATTTCAAAGATCTTTATAGACGCATCTGGAAAGGACCTTTTTCATTTTTTTCAGCCATATTCTAAAGATGCACTCTTGTTTTCATGCTTAATACATATAACTACATTCTCAATTATATTAATTCTGAATCTGGTCAATTACAATCTTGCTAAATGTTTTCACCAAACAGATGTTAAATTGACCGTAGGCTTTCAACTTTGCATTCAAAGGTTACTTCAAAAGCATTTTTGGACGTTCAAAAGAGAAGGATGGTTACATAAAGTGGTTTGCTGGCAATGTGGCTTCAGGAAGTGCTGCTGGAGCTACTACTTCATTGTTTCTATATCATTTAGATTATGCACGCACTCGATTAGGCACTGATGCAAAGGAGTGCCATGTTAATGGTCAGCGCCAGTTTAAAGGGCTACTTGATGTATACAGAAAAACCCTTTCAAGTGATGGAATTGTAGGCCTGTACCGTGGTTTTGGTGCCTCAATCGTGGGAATTACTCTGTATAGAGGCTTGTATTTTGGGATCTATGACACCATGAGGCCGATTGTTTTAGTTGGGCCTTTTGAGGTAACCATCTAAATTTCTGGAACCGTGTACTTGAGATTTCTGTCTATTCTTTGATGCACCATGCAAACAAAAAAATTGAAAAGAAGGGTTTTTAATGCTTTTGTTGTCTCTGTAGAGGAATTTCTTTGCTAGTTTCCTCTTGGGTTGGAGTGTCACAACAGTCTCTGGTATCTGTGCCTATCCCTTCGACACGGTGCGACGGAGAATGATGATGACCTCTGGACAACCTTTCAAGTACCGTAATTCCATTCATGCTTTTCGTGAGATCACTCGCCTCGAGGGTTTCGCAGCGCTGTTCCGACGACTTGGTGCAAATATGCTTCTGGGTGTAGCAGGGGCTGGGGTGCTTGCAGGATATGATCAGCTCCACCGAATTGCATACAAACATACTTACCGTTCTCCACATCTCAGTGTTGGCAAGTGAGTCCTGGCCCTACGATTTGTACAGTGGTATGGGTTATCTATCATCTACCCACAAAGGGTCCATCGAAAATTTACATCGACTAGAAAGGAAAAAGCAGAAGGAAAGGAAGTAAAAATTGGAGATGAAGGCCCTGAGAAAAGAAAATTTTGATCCATGGGGAAGCTTTCTCTTTGAATGCCTAGAAGATAGACGGCCTCATAATTACATGCTGTCAATTCATGATACGATTATGTAGGATTACAGATTTCCACAATATAAATAGATTAAAAAAAATGATGTCAGTAGAACACCATTGTTCTCCAATTTTAGTAGCTTTTGTCTGTTTTAGAACTGTTTCAAACACGAGAAGTACTGAAAGCTTCTATCTTCAGAGCATATTCAATTCGTTCCTCTACTTTCTTGCACTGTATGATTTAAGCAGGAAATAGAGACTCGATTTAACTTAGCCATGAACTTTAGTTTGACAGCTTAAACTTTTTACAACAAAACCCACAAAAAGGAATTTACAACCAACCCATGTATTTCTTAAAATTCCCCTTTCTGTAAAGAAAAAAAAAAGATTTACATTTTACAGTCAGAACTCGCACATATATGTGGCCTAAGTTCATCGAGTCTTAGACATTACCACAGCAAGATTTCACACAAATATCACAAATAGTATCAAGCCAAAAGCCAAAAATTTTTGTGACGCTTAGTGGTGATCAAATATCCACCAAGCTTCTTGCTCTTCCTTCTCACTGCAATCGTCATGCACGAAGCGTATTGGATACAGTGTTCCACAACCCCGTCGCGGTTCCTCTTTCCTGCCAATCTCTTCCTGATTAGGCACCATAACCTATTGGATGGTTGCTTTCTTTGGCCCACAACCAGCAGTGAAACTCTTTGTCGCTTTGCTTCCTCCACTATCATTGGACCGGCCTTTTCCCTTCCTTCAAGCAAAGCTATCTCAACTTGCACCTATCAGAGAAATAAAATCATTAACCCATATAAAACACTTTTAAATCTTGCTAATTCTATGAACATCTAGGGACAAAACTGGGATTAGAACCTAAGGACTAACTCGTCATTTCCTTATGTAGAGTATATTCCTTTTATGATTAATTTGTCTTAATTAGCAGCCAATCAAATGATTAGGATTTGCAATCATGGATGCCCCCTTAACTCTCGTTGACTTGAAGTATTAATGATCGATGAATGAAAAGAAAATGAAGAAACTTGCAGATTCAGGATGACTTACCCCTGGCCTTCTGGTTTCACACAAATCTTTCTGGGAGTAGAGTAGTTCATAAGCCTTTAGATTACCCTTCCCGTTAGACCCTGCAGCAGTAAGCCTGAGAGCACCTTAGGCTTCTTTGTCTCAAATGAATTCTACAAATTACGAACGCGACGAAATTCGTCATCTCACCTTGTTTGGAGAGGTTGGACACATGAACAAGAATGACAGTATCCTGGCTTTGAACTGTGTGTGAGAGTGCCCATTCAAGAGCTCCCTTAGCTTCGAGGCTGGAATCAACCACAATCATTATCTTATTACCAATTACCTCCCCAGCTTTGGCGCTGTGATCAGTGTCGGTGCTGAAGTCGTCCTCCCTGCCATTGCCCAAAAACTCGGTTTTCTGGGCTGCGTTAATGGAGTTAGCGGTGGGCTTGGATCGAATAGGCGGTGACCATATTCGGAAACAGGCCGCCGGGGCACGGCAGAAAGACAAACACGCCACCCTAACTCGTTTCCTGCCCATAATATCCGATGTTCTGCAGAAGCCTGTGTTGGTGGAAATTAAATAGCGGGCTACGTATATATAAGGAAGCCCAACTTGAGTGTCGTGATCATCGTGGCCATTGTTTTCTTGACTTTTGAGCTCGTCTCTTCAAAAGTCGGACACATTATTTTTGTTTCTTCGTTGTGGGTCTCTTCTGCGAACGTGCTAAACATGTAGTTGTACCTCCATAGGCCAATCTGATTAGGATTTGTGAGTGTTTTTTTTAATCTACGTGAATTCCTTAATGTTTCCGCACGTTTTATATGGAATAATAATTTCTGATTAACTCCTTCAAAAACCTCAAGAAACTGCTAAGAACTAATGCAAAAGGAATGTTAAAGAATATTGGAGCCATTTATATTAATTAAGTGTTATCTGGATATATATGAACATACGTGTGAGATCTTGTATACACTAAAATTGAGTTCGGTAGATATATTGGTGAATAAATTTTAATAAGCAGACAAGGTCAGCTTTATGGGGTGGCATTAAAAAATGTGTTGAAGAAAATTAAGATAAGTTGTCATGATGTGAAATGTGAAGGCCGAGTTTAAGGCAGACGTGACATGCTGCAGACTGCTAGCTTTTGTTTGGATTAGGAATTAAACATATATACAGCTGTCTCTTGAAGTTCTGCAAAAACTGTATGACGACAATTCACTGCCCCTAGGTTTCCTCAATTATGTCATGTTGACTTCCTCAATCCATGCGGCCCTGTAGGAATCGTGTCTGTAAGTCTGTAACCTTTGATGGGGGTACGCATGACGCACTCCCCCAGAATCGACTATTATTTTTAAAGTTGGAAATTTGAGAGAAAAAGAATGGGAATCCCCTCAACCCCACAAAACAGATTACATGAAGTTTTTCCTCGAGTCCTAGAATCTGTCAGGTACGAACACTACTCTATATTAAGGGACTTAGCTCAAAGTCCCCCACCTGCTAAAAAGCTCCTCCTTAATCTGGGTTTAAGGCTTTAAGCCATCAGATTCATAACTATAATACATATATTTGAGATTTAACATATATATATATATATATGTGTATGAGATTCACATTAAGCAATTTGTTCATCTGCAATTAATTATCAATTAATGTGAGATTGATATCCTTATTTGGTAAAATGGATCTCCTCATTAATCATTTGGTTGAAATTTGAGAGAATTTTGTAATGGATTTTCGTGGCTGAATTTTGATGGCAGAAAAAGATCGATGTACGTATCTCCACAAACCCTTTACAACACACCTCCTGCTCTATATATGTACAATATGAGACCATTTACCGTCTTGTAAAGATCGTCGTGGGTACGTAACCTCACCCACCCTTCAAATCATAATTAATTAGTAAAGTCTTCGTTCTGAAAGCGAAGTACGTTTGCATCCAATATTGAAGTCATTTTCCTCATGGAATGCCATTGCATGCAACATCCAGCTAAACGAATAGTACTTGATGAGTTGTGCTGATTTTTTGTTATCAAAAGAGTCCTAGAGAGTGGTGTTGTGCCTTCTCTCTAGAGCTTTCTAAAACCTTAGTCTTAGTTTTTTTCTTTTGCCTATAACGTCGGTGTTGTGCCTTCTCTCTAGAGCTTTCTAAAACTTTAGTCTTAGTTTTTTTCTTTTGCCTGTAACGTCGGTGGGAGGACCGTCTCTTCTCCGTTCCTCATGCTCCTCCCACCCCATCCATCCATAGTTCCCCTCTCCATCCCCCACAGCTCTAGCCAGTGGCGGACCGAAGGGGTGGCAAGGGGGGGCGCTTGCCACCCCTTAGATCTGTAATTTTGTTTTTATTATTATCATTTTTTAACGTATTTGTCCCCAGGCCTGCCCCCCACCCCAGCCCGCCCCCCCCCCTTGATTTTGTTTTTTAACGTAATTGTTGAATGTTGAGTGTTGTTGTCTAAAAGTGTAAACGTGTTGGTTTCAACTTTCAATTGATGTAAATAATTAATTTTTTTGTGTCTAACAGTCTAAGGGCTTGTATAAAAAAGAAAACAATGTTTGGACTCTGAGTATTGTTTAATTGATCTGGATTTTGCTTGGTGGTGGGCTTATTTAGGTACTTTGTATCCTAAAACTCTATTAAAATTTTTAAAAACGATCTAGTGGATTGTTGGTTGGAGGTCAGGGCTTATGTTGGTTTTTGAGAAGTTGTTAAAATAGAAATTGAATTTGTGAATTGTTGGTTTTCGTTTTGTTTCGTTTAGATAATGGATAAAGTTTTTGATAAACAATTATTTATTTGCATCATTTTCGTGTGGAAGTGCTGAGCTTTATCCAGAAAATTTCTCAGCAACTGATCGTATGATTCTTAGACATTAACTTCACACCTATATTGATAATGTGAGAAATACTTATGATTTTTCTGGGCTTCAAGATATTAGTTTATCTATTAGTTTGTCTGCTTAAGGAGAGAGAGTTCTCTGCAGTAAAGATTATCAAGACTAAGTTGCGTAATAAGATGATAGATGGATGAATGAATAATAGCATGGTAGTATACATCGAGAGGGAAATCTTTGAAACTATTGAGAACGAAGTTATTTTGCAATGTTTTCAGAATATGAAGAACCGTAGAATCCAATTTCCACCTTGCAGTCTCAGTAAATAGTATTGTACGTGTATTTCAATATTTTTAATGCTTTTAGTCCTTAATTTTTGATATTTTAATTCTAAGACACATTTTGCCTTACGTAGGAAAAAATTTTGAGATGTCATTTCGCCTTAGGAGTTTGCCCCCCCTCCAGTTGAGTCCTGGTTCCGCCACTGGCTCTAGCCCTTTCTTTGGTTTTTCTTTTGCCTCTAACGCCGGTGATGTTTTTTTTTTTTGGTTCGCTATGTTGGTGTTTAGATCTAGGAGTTTTTGTTCTTTTTTGGTGGCCACCGCCCCTCTAGTAATGTTCTCCACCTCCAGGTGAGCTCAGCCATAACGGTCCAGATCAATTTGCCCGGCGCGTTCTGGTCCACGTGTCCGGTTTTGTTTTTCATTTTTAGGCCTCTGTCGGTTGTCTCTGAAAGCCACGCGCCACTTGGATGGCTTCCCCTGCCTTTGGCGAACCCAACGCCTCCGAGTTGCTGAATGTTCGGTCGTGCATGAGGCCCACGCGCGCGCCTCTTGTCATTACCGCGCGTTTTCCCAATTTGCCGGTGTTTTTGGCTCTTCAGCGCCTTCTTGGTTGTGTTTTGGTTCCGGCGTGGTGTTTTTTTTCCTTTGTTGTGTTGTTTTTTTGTTTTTGGCCTCTGTGTTGGCCTTTGTTTTTATTTTAGTTTGGTTGTTTTTAGCTCCTCTGTGGGCTTTGCTGATTCTTTGTGAATCTTTTCCAGCCCTCTGTTGGGGCTTTGTAGTGCCCAGGTTGTCTGCGCTTTCACTACTAGCTCCTTTAGATTTACGTGGCTTGTCTGCTTTTATCGATCACCTGCACCCTCTGCCTAGCATGACGCATATAGTGGTTTTCCAGATCCTTTTTTGGATTCCTGCTGATATTTTTTTATAGTCTGGTTATAGTTTGACCTTATTTAGGATGTTCCTTGTTTGGTTACACTATTGCAATGCAAGCCTAACGACATTATTCAGAAAAAAGTGCTGATTTTTTGTTTAGATTTTCCTTGAGTGATTACTTGGCACTTTCGAGAAGTGAATTGTTAAAATAAGCCTGCCAATTAAGTAGCTAATTAATGCAAATGTTATAAAGTACTACTTCTATTAATATGAAATTCATGTCCATTTTTTTATATACAAAATATGCATGGTTTATGCTACAAAATTATTCTTTTGGGTAAATGACAAGTAAACAAGATAGACAATAAGTCCAAAACAAGCAAAAGGGTAACTTTAACACCCTTGATGGCACTTAACCATTTACAAGTAAAATGATACAATAATGATTGGCATAGCCAAGGCACAATATTTAACCTAATTAAGGGTTAGTCTAGGGGGTCTTCTAATAGGTATAACCATGCTAGTCTTTCGTCAACTTGATGTCTTCATCTCTCGAAGCTTTCTTTTTAGACTTTGAACTCAGCACGTGACAAATTACACATTGTTTGTGGAGAAGGGGCAAAGTGCTCGACCACCCTCGTCATCATCATCTTCATCCCCACAACCTCTACCTTCATCATCACGTAATGAAGTAAGGGCTTCAAATCTACCGGGTGATTGCCCTGACTGAGCCTTCATAGCCAAGAGGTTCTCCACGAGTCTTTGCTTTCTTACTTGAAGACGGAATATATATTCCAGTCTTCCACAGTTGGTCGCTCCTAAATTGTTTTGCCTTTCAATTCGGGACTTGGTAGCTCCTTAGTTGTGCTTTCATGATTTTCCTTCCTCTTCTTATCCTCATGCTTAATTACAGGAGCACGAGGGCAATTTGTGGTTGTATGACCAAAAATCCACTCCCACCTGGGTTGTAACTCCACTACTCATGTCAATGACCAATGATTTTGGTACATCCTTATCTGGTTGAGTTTTGACACAAGTTCTAAACTCTCAAAGTGGTAGTAGGGCCATCAAGATGCAAGCTAGGGTTTCTAATTAGCTAGGCTGCCAAGGTATTTCATACCTTCAAGTTTCCTCAACATCAATGGAACGTTAAAATTAAAGCCGAAACCAAACTGGGATCGTAGAAAAAGCGCTCAACTTGGACGATAACATTCCAGGTTAACATTTATTCACAATCATAAGCTTACCAGCTACATGGTAAAGGCCGCCCTCAAGCGATGAAACAAACATCTTCACTTGTCATTTTGAAGACATAAAAATCATTAGGCTTAATTACTGTATAGGTCCCTGTGGTATCCAACTTTTACAAAATAGTCTTTGTGGTATGACTTTCCACAAAATAGTCCTTGTGGTATCCAACTTTTACAAAATAGTTCATGTGGTATGACTTTCATTAAAATAGTCCATGTGGTATAGTTTTGAGACAAATTAGTCCCTCCGTCCAACTGTCGTTACCCAATTAACGGAGAGTGTTGTATATGCCACACCAATATCATTCACGCGTTGACACATGTTTTTTTAAATAAAAAATAAAAAATCATCTCAGATTATATTTCTTTTCCACGCCAATACTCTTGTTAAAAAAATTAAACTTACCACTGTCGACGTCCTTGAGAATGCCCAGAGGCATGTTATATGTAGGTTCTCTATTCAGTTATATTTTGTAAAAGTGATAAGTTTAATTTTTTTAACAAGAGTAAATGATGTGGGATAGAAGTATAATATGAGATGACTTTCTTTTTTAACAAGAGTAAATGATGTTATATGTAGGTTCTGTATTGACTTTCTAAAAGAGCAACGACAATGTTGATACTGATGAGAAGGTTAAGGATATGAGAGGGAGAGACAGGAGACTATCATGTACCAGACTGGTTAAAATCCAACCAGACTATGCATTACAAGGATGACTATCAGTGAATTCCATGTGTGCTTGGTCTCAAAAGGGTTCCTTAATATATGAAAATTTTCTTATGAGTAATTTCAAAAACAATCAACGAATATTGTACTAGACAATATTGCTCCATGCACATATGGTGCCTCTTCTTCTCCCACTACCAAGGCTGGAAACTCTCACCCCATCTAAGAATTCACAACCCACATACCACCCAGGGGACAGAGGACGTCAGTCCATGCATGGTGCCTGACAAATAGTTAATTCGCTTGGCCTCAAGGAATGACTGCATAATCTGCTGTTGGGAAACCCCTAGCTAGATGCTAAAGAAATGACAACAAATAAAACCAGTATCAATTGTGCTAGGCCTAGGGCGTCCATGGAGGTTGATACCAATTAGGGGATCTCACTAGATAATTTGAAATTCAGAAAGATAATTTGACTCCCTAGTTAACCGCGGGAATTTGCAGCCTTTATCGACCCAAAAAGGGAATCTTTCGATGCTAATCTAGGTAGGCGGCTCTTTACACAGGTCAGAAACACTACGGATGATCCACAGGAGCCTGAGTGTAACCCAGAAAAAGCTTATTCCAGAGTGGAGCCCCGGAAGGGAGGAGGCTAAAAGACTCAATAATAGACAAACAGGAGCTAGCAACTATTAGAATTACAAAAATAAAAACGCGCACAAAGAATTTTGGTTGTTAGATATTAAGATGTCTGATCGCTTAAAGCAAAGTGAAGGTATAAGAATTCACGAGCACACTTGTCGTTTTGTGGACTCTGCC
Organism: Myrica gale; assembly: GCA_963930655.1. Classification (NCBI taxonomy): domain Eukaryota; kingdom Viridiplantae; phylum Streptophyta; class Magnoliopsida; order Fagales; family Myricaceae; genus Myrica; species Myrica gale. The sequence continues at coordinate 19,744,718 of OZ005617.1, read as the reverse complement.
TGAATCTTGAATGAAAGAGGCCAATAAAGACGATAAAAGGGTGTTCATGAGGAACCCTGGTATCGAAAGTTGCCCTCTTCCGAAACTAGCAATATTCCAAGACACCATCTCTGACCTAGTTTTTGAAGTGTACACGGACACATATGGCTATTTTTAGTAACCCAATGATCATTACTGACTATGGGGAGCATAAAGAAAGTCCACATACTGCCTTTGCATGTGATTCCAAACCGACAAAAGCAACTGCCATACTTTCTATAGAATTTCGAGCACAGCAGTTACTGATGCATAACGAATTAAGGGTCGGTACTATTACCTAGAAAATAGCTTAAATTGCACAAAACTCAAAACAGATACTGTCATTTTAGGACAGTTCTAGCAAGCATTAATTACTATATCAGGACATTTTATGTCGGAGATTAGGTCCTCATCCATATGGACCATATCTACTAGAACGATTATTTTATACACGTACTAGATAGATAATATCTTTACTGGCCTATGGATTAAGATGGCGAAGCATCCAAGAGGGCAGAAGCGCATTGACTCGATGTTGAGGTGGAGTACTTCCTCCGTCCTCTCTTTCATTAATGCCTCCTGCTTGGTAAGACCCGCTGCATTGCATAGATATTCACCCATTTTAGTTCTCTTTGTTTTTTTTGGTACTTAAAGCATCGCTAACTCATGAATTTTAGTTTTCTTTTGGCATTTAGTCTCCCATAATTTCATTTGTTTACGCTTGGCATTTAGGACAGGCATGCACAGAGACAACCTACCACGTTCACATGCTCATATATATACATACGCTGGATGCACACGATCGGGCTGAAGACAGAACAAGCATGTGATGTGACTGTGAGAGATAGAGAGAGGCTAACCCGATGTTCAAGGACTGCATAGGCTGTGGAAGGACGCTGCAGGATGAGTCAAGGGTATGATTTTGCCGCTCCCATTGTGCGGCCTGTTGGGCTAGTTCCTTCTCTTTCTCCTTTACCTAGTGTTGGCTCAAAACGTATCATGCAACATACCTTCTACTATAAGTTGAAACTACAGGAGCTAATTAAGCAGAATGGAATGAGATATGCATTCGCTATTATTAAAAGGTCACCTTCTTTTCAAGCATGGTGTTTTGCTCCCGCAAAGCCTTATCCTGTCAGGTAACGCAGTTAGCAAGACGACCGGCCCATTAAACAACATTGAGTTCAATGGTTGGCTCACTCAATTCACTAGTGTGTACTAAATGTGAAATTCTGTTCTATATCAAAGGACATTATCACCGAGGAATCAATTAAGGGCAGTAAGGATTTTAGCTTCATCATAGAGAATAAAAAACGTAAATCATGGTAAGAACTTAATCTAAGATAACTGTTTTCCATTACTGAAGTTGAATGTTTTTTTAACATAGATGAAAGTTACGCTTCATTAGTAATGCTACAACATGAGACAGCTGGGGCCTACCTTTCTCTGAAGCTCTGAAATGGATTCGTACATAAGTTGGTTCTGCAAGTGAGAGATTCTCAGATTTTTTCGCCTAAATATAACTGGGAATAAAACTGCAGCACCAATAACGTCCATTAGTGCAATGATTTTACCTTTCTAGTCCTAATGTGTTTAAGAGCAGAATCAAGCTGTTGCTCCAAATTTTGAAGCTCTTTTAGACCCAAGGAATCGAGTCCTTCTCCCATGAAATGCCTGTAAGACAAGGTAGAAAGTAATCGTTTCTCTTTTGTCTTTTTCAATATATATGCACAACGCTCAATCAGAAAATAAGTTTGTAATTCAAGTTTGTACTTTTGATTTTTTTGTAAAACCTCCATCCTAGCCTTAAGCTTTGCGTGTTCCAGAGTCCAGCTTCCCTAGAAAAGATTTAAGGTTTAAGTTATAAACAAGGCGATAATCTTTGTAACTTCCCCTTTAAGCTCCCCTATACCAACACAATTGCAAGCTTTAGTCAATGCCAAGTCGATGGCATTTCCATTTCGAAGTAAGCAATAGAGCTAAAAAGAAAGATGGTATGCAAAATTTTATCAAGGGATAAGCGGCATACATTTTGTTCGAGATCATTTGCAAGAAGCTGCCTATCTGCATATGAATATCTCTCATACCTTTCAAGGATTCTTTCCATGCTGTTAACAAGGAGAATCAAACTTTTAATTAAGCGCATATATAGAAAGGGGTTAGAGTTGTAAAACAGATAAATTTGGAACATATCATATATATATTCTCCAAAACAACAGATTATTATGGCAAAGGTCATGATGAGGTGAAAAACAACAAGAAATTACAAAAAAAAAAATTAACAACAAATACGAGACCAACTACAAGAATGATTTTGGCTTTGCTACAACCCCTCTAGTCCACACTTTTTCCTGTCATAGTATAATAAACCCTATAGTATCGGGTTATGATGTGATACTGCAGGCATTTGGAACCAAGGAATTATGAAAAGTATACTTGAAAAACCCTCGCTCACCATTGGACGGAGAAGCAACAGCCCCAATATTGTAGTTTCTATTGAAGTTTAGTACAAAAGAAATTAGAGACGAAAAGAATAAAGCGTGAAACTATTTCGGCGTACATTCTTCTTATATATATGCTTGAACAGCACCATGTGTGTGTGTGTATATATGCGAGATGGAAGGACTCCCTTGCCCTCGATAATGTAAGACATGTTACTGCACAACAATAAAAACAAAGTGTATAGACTTATTAACTACAAAAGAAAAAACAAACACACACATACACATGTACATGCACGGGTTGTAATTTCCAAATTTAAATCCACACTAGTAATTAGTTGAAGAAGAAAGCTTCACCTCAAAGTGAAACATATACATAATACTCTTTGTCTCCAAGCTCTACAGACAACAATGAATTGTAATGCGGTCGGATAATTACTATTTCTGCAGGCTGCCTACGACTACAAGGAACAAGCCATTGTGAAATCTTTGTGATTTGTAAGACATATAAGGGCCTTTATTGGTAGATTCAACCACAAGAGATTGCCGAAGCTGACAGCCCAAAACAAATTATCCGACAGCTGAAGGCCTTTATGTGAACTTCATGAATTTCGAATAATTTGGCTCCTAGTTTCAGAAAACTGTACGTACGTATCTGCATGCTTATTTATACGCTTTTTTTTAGCTCTCACTGTTTTATGAGCCTATCATGTCAATAGGTTATTTTATCTCTACCATTGAATCTTATATCATTCGAGGTTGCCAACTAGTCTCTATTGAATTACCCTAATTGGACAAACGTCCTCTCAAATGCAATTGAATCCTACTTTGGCTTTTCATGGAAGGAACAGAATGCTTATAAATCCAAATCGTGCAAATGCATTTATACAGCACATATATAGGCTATCAACTTTCAAAAAAGTTATTGATTTTGTGAAATAAAAGGTGAGTAATAGTACATGTAAGAGCTAGCTTAAAATCTCGACATTCATTTTCTTTATTGAAAGCAAATTCTAGTTTATATTTTTCATTTTATTATTTTTAATCTGACCATCTAAGCTATTTTTATAGGTTAAACCAATGGTGAAGACAAAATTTGTACTATAACATCAAGGAAATTAACGATGAAGACCTACTCCTCTCATAGCTTTCTAATAAATAAATAAATAAAAATATGATAGATAAAAGCTTTGGCCCCTTCAAAATTAATATCATAGCTTTCTTGTCCTCTCTAAAAGGTAGTTCAGCGGCTTCAGCCAATACAAAAGTCTAAACAGTAAGTTGTCATTTCCTCAGTACCTCAGCATGCAGACAAGCTTGGGATATGAACAGGGTGAGAATCCCAAAGTTTGAGGTGTCTAAGATCATGAGTTGCCAGGATCTTTATTCATCAGTAGGTACAAATCAAAAGCATTTCGGATAAAAAAAAAGGTACAATCAAAAGCATACAAAATATAAACAGATTAATTACAAATAATTACAAATTATGAGAATCATAAATAAATAACAGGTTACTCTACAAAACAAATAATTACAAATTCTGAGAATCATGAATACTACTTATGATAATTGAATAGATATTAAAGTAGACCATAAAGATCACAAAAGAAATGCAACATATATAATTGCAGCAATTCAATGAAAAAGAAAAGCAGATGAAATAGCTTCATAAAATCATAACTTTTTCCGGATTAAGGTTTTGTCATCTAGAAGAGAGAAGAAATGAATCAAGTACGAGAGAACCGTATGCTTCCTTTTCATTTTCTTGTGATTTTTCCTTCTCTCTCTCCGCCCTCCCTATTTCTTTCGCTGGCTCTACTGATAATGCTATTTTTCGTTTCACTGAGGATATGATTATTAGCATCATTTTCTTGTTATTTTGAACGCCAATGAAACAAAATAATCTTCTTTTTTCTCTTTAAATAAAGTTGGAATCTGCTTTCTGATATTAATCAGATCAGTCTAAATATGTTCTGAATATACCTTATAATTTAAAAGGAACTAATCTTGATCGAACAGCTTGGAGTCTTTTCGCATATATTCATGAAGTTCAAGACAAAGTATACTTTCTATTGGAGGATTTTTAAATAGAAATTTTATTTTGTTCTTATTTTAGTGTGTGGGATTCAAAACATGAATTCCAGTAAGGCAAAGGACGTATCACTTCACTGCGAGTCAGGCGATATACAGCGAAAAGCATGACCTGAATGGAGGTACAATAATATACGTTCACCAAAAGCATCTTCGCCAGAGATTTGTATGGTCTCTCTCTCTCTCTCTCTCTCTCCCTGGGCTGGAAAGACAGTTTGCCCTTTGGTAGTGGTAGTGGCGGTGGATCAGCAAAAAGGTTTTCATGACTCCCAATACTCGGGAATGCAACGAACTTGAAAAATTCACACACCAAAAGGTTAAAAAGAAGAAGAGAGAACATGAACTAGCTAGCTTCCCTAAACCTGAGCCTTTCAGCAAGCCCCCAAAAGATAAATTTCCACTAGAAAATTAGGCCATGAAGAAGACAGAGAGCAGGAGACAGAAGAAACATGTTTTACCAGGAATCCGTCGAGTACTCACAGAGCTTCCCTTTGGTAGAGAACACAATCAAAGCCACCTCGGCATCACAAAGCACCGAGATCTCATGGGCTTTCTTCAGCAACCCCGACCTTCTCTTTGAGAAAGTGACCTGCCTGTTGATCTTGTTCTCGATCCTCTTCAACTGAACCCTTCCTCTCCCCATAATTCTCGATCTTTCTTCGCGAATTAAACCAAGAAGGAAAACGGGGAGAGAGAGAGAGTCTCTGCCACTCTGTAGCTGAAAGTGTTTGCCCGAAATCTGTCTGGCTAAGACAGTGCAACTGTGCAAGCGAAAGGGAGCGCGACTCCGTGTATATTTATAGAAAAGTTGAAAACAACTCGGAAAATGGGGGCTGGGTTTGATGGGTGAGGATAGGTGGAATTGGAAAACCAGAGCAGTTTCATCGAAAATGTTGTCGAGTTGTGATTGGCTGAAAGACTTGTTCTGACAGTCGATTACTAGATTGGCTGTCTGGGGCACGAAGCCACATATATGTGTTAGCCATGGGGGCCCCTGTCGCTGTTCGTACATGTTAACGTGTTACTTCGTCCAGCTCTCAGGGAGAGCGTACGAACTGCGAACTGCGAACCTCTTTAGTTTCTTTCTGTTGTAAGCAGCGAACCTTTTCGTTTGCTTTGCTATGGTGTGTTCCATGCTACCCTGTTTATAGACTGCTCCGGCGCTTTAAACTCTGTGCATTGGTATTAACCAATTTATTTCCGCGACCATATTGTCGATTTTCTATAAATTTCCCTTTTGTAAAAAAAATCATGTCCTCCAATGTAGGAGGAACTAGAAACTGCATGGAATCTACCTAGTCCATGTCGGGTACCAGTTTGCAATTACTAGAAAAATACGGGTCCTATGTTGTTCCAGTACAATTTACACTGGGGTTTGAGGTCATATTGGATGACCCATGCTTCTAGAAAAAAATGGAAAAATACATTTTTCACCCACAAACTACCATATGTTTGACACTTTACACTATAAACTACCAATTTTGATACATTACACCATTTAACTACCAATTTTTTACACTTTGCACCTTTTTTGAAAATTTGAGACTAAAATGACAATAATGTTCTTGACACATTTTGTATATAGTAAAGATATTATTGTAAATTTATTAATTTATCAAGGGTATTATTGTCAAATGGAGGGTGCAAAGTGTTAAAATTAGTAGTTTAGGGTGTAAAGTGTCAAACTTATAGTAATTTGAAAGTGAAAAATATATTTTACCAAAAAAAAAGAATGACCCATGCATCAGATATTGAAACACACAAACCTATAACTCTTAAGAGAAAAGCCATTGGTCTCTAAACGTAGGTAATTGCACTTTGGAATTGGATGGAATTTACCCCTTTCGTGTTGTGGGACCTATGCCTTATAGGTGACTGACTTCCCATAAAATACGCAAGTCATGTATCGAAATGTGAAATCCATGAAAACCCTGACCGATGAATGAGTCAAAAAGCTGCCATCACAAACAATGCGTGCGTGACCGATGCTTCTTACGCATAAATAGTAATAGTCAACTACGGTCTTTTTTTGTTCGCTCTTTTTTAAAGTTGTTCAAAATTTTAGGAGTGCTATTAATTTTTTTTTGAGCTATTTTTAAATCTTTGATTTAATAATTATTAAATTTGCGTGGAATTGGAGGATTGCATCGAGATTATTCGAGGTATGCATAAATTGATTCGACACTCAATTAGAAAAAAAAATTTAAGGCAATCCGAACTAATATAAAATAACCCTTTAACTGAAGGAAATTATATATACTATTTGTTATTTACGGTAATGTACATGTATATGTTAAGTGGAATAGTACGTCTCTCTATATTTTACTATCAAATTCAAACAATAAATTAGAGAGTATCAGGAATTTTTTTTATATATATACTACTATATTATGGTAATATTCAGTTGATTTTGTCTAATTACTTAAAATAAAAGAGAATTTGTATCCATAGTATAATTCTGAAATCTAATAGTTAGTTACAACCAAATATGATTGACAAAGGGAGGCAAAGGGAGACACTAGTTGAAAAAGTTTTGGTCCCAAAAGCTTCACTCACTACAAAAAAAAAGTCTAAAATAATATTTTTTGCGGCGTTTTATGTTACCTTTGACCGCCGCTATATTCTCCCTTTAACAGCGTGTTTTTCAAAACGACGCTAATGGTATGTGACCGCCGCTATACACCCCCTTTAGCGGCGTTTTTTTGCAAAAAGTCGCTAAATTTCAAATTTTTAGCAGTGTTTTTTTCTAATACGCTGCTAAAGGTGTATTCTAATAGAGTGTTATGATATTGTCAATACACTAATGAATTCCACCGATACTCTAGATAGAATTAGTCAATGTATTAATGATGCAGTTAATATATTATTTAATGCAATATGGACATTTGATGTAATTTATTAATGTGTTTGCAACATCAATATCCTTGTTGGGACCTGTTAGAGTTGAAGTTTTAGGACTAAAACCTTTCCCTACATTAGCCCGCGAGGCTTTGAAAAAATCTCAAAAAAAATATACAAAATGTGTATTTATAATTCTAAATAAAAAAAAATTGATCCACAAAAATCTTCATTGCCTTTAGAAAGGGCAATATTGTCAGCTTTGCCCCATGTTATATTTCTCATAAGGTGGGAAACAACTACTCGAAAGAAAAAATAAAAACTAAAAAGTGAGAGAGGTCTTAATTATTTGTCGACATGTCATGAGTAACATGCCTTCCTTTCTTTAGACGGCCAAGCGTTTTCACAATAATAGTCTTGAGAGAACTTTTTTGTCGTGGTTTTCGTTTGTCGTTTAAGTGATACGTTTTTTTTTTTTTTCTGTTTTGCCTTTTGTGAAAAATCCAAAGTGTGAGACCGTTTGAGAATTATTTTCGAAAATGATTTTTTGAGAATTTATTACTCTACAATTTCTTAAAATCAGTTATCCATGTACTATTTATTACCTATTGGTTTAAAAATGTCAATTCAAAAAATTCAAAAAAGTAAAACCTGAAAAACAAATAGAAAAAGAAGGAGTGCGTTCGGATACAATTTTTGAAAACAATTTTCTGTTTTTTGTTTTTGCCGCATAGGTGCTTGACTGTTGTGTCAGCTGTAGAATTTAAGTTTGCGTGTCAGACCTGTCACGCAATAAAACCTGAGTCTGTCAACGCTAGAATTTAAGTCTGCTGTCAGCTGAGGAGTGGGGACGCACGTGGCTTTATGAAAGCTTTGGAGAGAAAGATGGCGATGTGATTGTGAGACGTGTGGAAAGAAGCCCCCTCACTAAAAATCAGAACTTTAAGTCTGCGCTAGAAATTGAGTCCGACATGCAACAAAACCTGTCAGCGGTAATAGCAAAACAAAAACACGCCATTCAGCTGCAAGTTCTAACGCACAGACTTAAAAGCAGTCAAGCACCTATGTGGCTAAAATAAAAAACAGAAAATTGTTTTCAAAAATTGTATCCGAACGCACTCAAGAAGACGTGGAAGCTCGTCCACCGTGGGGGAGATCTAGATCTACCCCTCTCTCCCTTCCTACTTCTCCGTTTAGTTTCTCCCCCCCAATATGTTTATATTGAGACTTTTACATTAAAATTACAGAAGAATATTAATTTGATAAATTGTACACTATTTCAAGGATAAATATATTTTTCACCAATCAACTATTAGGGGTTCAACACATTACACATTAAACTACTAGCTACACATGATGATCCACCTTTTAACTATCAATCTCAGACACCTCATACTCTGAGTAAAATTTTTAGATTAAAATGATGATAATTCCCTTAAACAAATTAAAATATATTTGTTGTCAATTCATTAAATTCTCGGGAGGATCGTTGTCAAACAGAATGTGCAAAGTGTCAAACATTGATAATTGGAGGGTGCAATGCGTCAAATTGGGTATTTTAAGGTGCATATTAAGTGTCGATTAACAGTAGTTGAAGGGTGTAATATGTCAAAGATGGTAATTTAGGGTGCAAAATGTCAAAGATATATTTTCATGTAGTTAATGAATGGAAAATATATTTATATTTTATTTTTATTATAATTGTTTCTCAATTGCATTGAATAAATATATATACCCAAAAAAGATATCAACAAATATATATATAATCATTTGTCATAGTAAATCCCCTTGGTCTTGTTCTGTTTTCTATGTCAAGAAAAATGCTGAAATGGAAAGAGGAACTCTCAGATTAATCATCAATTACAAGTCTCCGAACAAAAGTCCTTAAATGGATTAGGTATCTTATTCCCGATAAAAATGATCTCATAGGACACCTTTTAGAAGCCACTGCCTTGGTGCATTTTTTATCCAAATGGCATTACATTATCTTCGTAATGACCAAAAGGAGTATCAGGAATCATACAATATGAGAACATGACTTACGATGATCTTGTCAGTACCATCAACAAAGAAGGTATCAAAATGTGTATTGATATGAAAATTAGTAATCAACTTAGTAAAGATCATAAGAAAGTCAAATACGAAATGAGTAACTTCTGCAAACTGTCAAGATAATTGTTGTCACTTAGGTAAAACTCTTAATGTCCTTAGTCACACAAAAGGAACTTTTGACCGATTTAATCGACAAAATTGAAGATTCATAGCTTAAGACTCAGAATCTTATAAAAGTTAAAATGTTTTACAAAAAAACGAAAACAAGTTAAAAATCCATGAAACTCAAGTATGAGTCGAATTCCAATTGGCGAAATAAAAATGACAATTTATTCAGAGGAAGTCCTATATATATATAATTGAAGAAATATATATACCAAAAAGGATATCAACAAATATATATATATATATATAATATTAGGATGACTGATAACGTACCCAGATGACTGATGGACGTGATTTAGCTTCTGTTGAATAATGAGTGTGTTCTCAACTTGCGTGCGCCAAATCGCCCTTCTGGGGTACGTATCAACGTTAATCTCTGCGTTCAGTAAGGTTCACTGTTTTCGTTTTGAAGCTCTCCAGCTCCTTATTTAGAGAGAAAATTCGAATCCATCTAAGATCAACATCCTCTAATCATGGAGTTGGTCAGATTTTCAGCAGACAATCATTGACAATCAGGTTATATATAGTATTCGAGTTGACAACTTTGCCAATTAGAGATTTTTTTCAAAAGAAAATAGCTTTTCTAAAAGTGCAAAAAATATATATGGGCACGGACATGTTTGTTTTTCCGAATATTTGAGGTCTCAACAAATTCGGCAAACAAAATAAATTTTAAAATTTTTAATTTTTACACCTATACATTCTACTTTCATAAACTTCAATAAATCTGAATAAAGTAAAGATTCTCAAAATTACGGCAAACAAAAACCCCAACTAAGAACCTAATGCCTCGAACAAACAACGTCTGTCCCTCTCTGCTTTTGCAGGAGTAATGAAGTGGTTTTTTTTTTTTCTAAATAGTAATGAAGTGGTTGAATGTACGCCTACCGCGATAGTGGGTACGAAAAGTTTAAAGCTCCTGCCCCACATGCACGGTTGGGCCCAATTTTTATAGCTACTCATTGTTCCAGTGGGCCAGAACCCAGCAGAGCCCAGAGACGTTGTCCTATTAAATCAGAGGAGTATTTGGACACGTGGACGGAATATTAATAGAGGTGTTAAAATTGAGATGGAAATATTTGGGAGTGCATGAGCATGGGGCTGTAATTTAAAAGGGGAAAAAGTGTTAATTTTTTAATCGAACATTTTTCTCCTCCTTGACCCATTAGCTATTAGGCCCAACCTAGGCTAGTATTGGACATGGGCCTTAGGCCCAAACTGAAGGCCCACTATGTTTTTCTATGTTGAAAACCAGAAAGTTTTCTGCAGTTCTATTTGGGTTAGAGTCCATGCATTACCTCCATTACAGCAAGATCTCCTGCGCCCTGGACGTCCACCGGCACCCTGGCCTTCGATAGCAGCATGACATTATGCATTCGTTTGGTATCCATGAAAAAGTACAGATGCTAACCAATGGCAATGATATAAGGTAGCCATTGACCAGAATGTTTCACACTAAACTTATCCACGAAAATAACCCATACATGTCACACAAATTGTTTTGACTGGTTTGTGATATATTAATACATCTGTCTCATGGTTTCCTCACAGATGTTTGATTATTGCTGTCTTCAATAATAATTACAACTTGGACTACAAACGAAATGGTCAAATACTAAAACCCTTGGTACATATACGTCGATGTACCAAACCGTTTTACTTATTGTTGCACAACATCCAGGTCAAAGCATCCACCCAGGAAGGAACCCATTGACATTTTGAGTTGAAGCTCCAACATTCATCTCCTCTGAACCCACTGGATTATAGCTGTGTAACCAGTGAAAATTCAGTAAAACAGAGAAAGAAAAAGGGGAGGAATATTATTCATGGATGGAAGGAACAATAATATGACTAGTATTATTGCATATGGGAGAAGGAGCAAATGTACCCAATTTGCAGAGTCGAGTTGCCTCCCAAAGGTTGAAAGAACACCTCTGATTGAGGAGGAAGGCGGCTACATTGAATGCACTGACCTCCAGCTTCCCATTCCAGTCGAAGGGGAATCTGTGCATTGCTTTCTTCCCACTGTAAAATAGGGAAGATTCAGTGCATGCTTTTATGTAGAAGGCCAAACCAGGAGTACGCTAGTGGCAAGAGAGTATGATAAACGGGTCAACAACTAGGACATTTGTGTTGGAATTGGTACCTTACTCCTCAAGGTTTTGTTAGCTTCCACCAGCATTTGTTCCTGACCCAAATATAGCAGCATATATCAGCAGAGTGTGGTATAGAAGCATATAACAGACGTGCTGAGAGACACATACCCTAGTTTGAAGATCAGCAAGCTGATCAAGCATGAATTGAGTCTGAAAATCATGTATCAAAAGTTAGAAAATGTCTCACGCGTTAATCTGAGAAATAAAAAATTGTAATGGGGATGGACAAAGGAACATCATGTCATCATCCCGCCAAGCTCAATGTAGTTCTTATGTCATCCAAAACCTAGTTCTGAAGGAATTCAGCAATGATGACACAACGTATAGGTTGGCCAGGGCTAGAGCTTTGGCAGTCCAATGGCTCACATTGGAGGCCAACAAACCTGAACAAGCTGGCCAGTGGCTATCGGCCAACTCATGTATTCCATCAGGAACCCAAACAGCTCGAGTTGTCTTGGGTACCGCTGTTTACCCTTGTTCTGGTATAATTAGCTTGGTCATGCCTACGGTGACTATATAGTATTTGTATATGTTGGCATATATTCTTTTATTACTTACCTACTTACCAAAAGCAAAAAGCAGCAAAAAGAAAAATCCTAAACCTAAGGGAGAATTTAAGTTGGCTTCAAGAATTCTTAGGATGAGTAGACCTTCCCTTATGTTTGCAACCTATTTATTTTTCTTGATGACTAAGTGATAAGGTGGTGAAAAGAAAAAAGATGACTTTGTTAGGGTGGGTAGGCTAAAATTCTTGCCACGCCCAATTGGTTGACAATTTGTTTCAGGTTATCATGTTCATAATGTGAAACCACCAATTTTCTCAAAAGCTTAAGCTAATAGGAAGAAGTAGAACCATGACTAATGAATGTGGCATATGAGAGTGCACTTGTAACTTCAATAGAGGTATCGGTGCATCAGTTATTGTGAGAGAAAATACAGTCTAGTAGTTAAAAATGAGGTTGACTGCAATGTATGAGGTTACATAAATTCTTACCTTTGTTGACCTAATTTGCCTCAACGATGACTCTAGTTGAATCTCGAGTTGCTCCAGGTCTGATGTATTCAGTGGGCCTAAATCTTCCCCAAGGAGATTTCTACAGCATTCAATCAAGAACTCCACATAAATTCTACCATTAATCTTGCTAGTTACTTGGAAAGGTTGTTCAATAAGCACATATATAACAACACTGACAACTACCAGCTTGAACTTTGAACAGAAACAGCTTATTCAAACCATGAATGTGCCAACATGAACAAATTTGCAAAAATAACAACTATATAGATTACCTCTGAGATCGCTGTAGGACCTCAACTTTTGCTTTTAGCCACAAATATTCCTGGTAGCAGGTCTGCTTGCATATATGACAACCATATATAACTTTAGTCATAGCATCTTTGAATAATGGTGCCAAAAGAAATAAGTTAGATCTAATAGACCCTAAGGTTAGTGCATGGCAAGAACACTGAACTGAGGAAAAATTTAGGGGAACCGAGTCATGTGGAACCGAGTCATGTTGTGTGCCATGCATACTACAGAGAAGTTGAAGGAGGAGCGAAATTAATTTAAAAGCATATTTTTTCCTTTCGTGATAAACTATGGGTAGTTTATTACTGTGCGCTTAGTGATACTTTCCAGAAGATAAAATGTCTCATCCTCAGCGGCAAAGCAAGAAAATATCAAGCTACCTGAGTCTCATTGACTGGTCGGCTGGCTTCCTGTGCACTGTAACTGCACTTTTGGTACCTTTCGAGGGTTTTGATCATACTAAGACACAAGAAAGAACGAATTCCCTCATTATGGAATTTTCTCATTAGCAGCTAGAATTACAGATCCATAAAACGTAAATGCTAATGAGAAAATCCTTTCTGCATTATTAAAGTAAAAGGATATGACTAAGAAAGAGTTCATTACTGAAGCAAGAGGATACCATGCATGCATATTCAAAACTCCAATACCAGTGAAGTCATTTATCAAAGTCATGCAGTCTGAACTTTGATACGGGACTATATAATTTTGGGTTAACATATATATATATATATATATTAAGGATATCACGTCAAAGGATCTTGGAAACATATTAACAGTCAACACCCAGCAGTAATTCCTGATCATTATATATTTTTAATCCTCCGAGTAAGGTATGATCCACATTGGATATAGGATTCGAGTTTTTAAATAAAGCAACAAAGAAACCGAGTAACGGACCTTGTGATCAATTTTGCCTAGTGTATATGAATATACAATATTCTTCTTACCAGGCACGATGAGGAAATTCTTTCTTGCAACTAAAATATATTTGTTGCTTTATAATATCAGAGCTTCTCTAAGACTAGCCAGCATCTTCATGATGGTAATGGAATAAGATCTTCCTCATTTTTTCTTCCAAAGTATTTCGAAAATTAAACAATGTCCTCTTCTTCCTATGCTCTCTCTCACTTCTCTGCATCACCTAATTGTCTTCAAGCTAATGAGAGATATTTATTTATAACGGAAAGCCAAAATCATCCACTACTTACGTGGTCAATTTTTGAGTGTCTTTTTGTGAAGAGTGACTTGTCTTTGAACATTTATTCTCATCATACTCGTGAGTATCATGCAATTGGTTTACTGGTCCTCAACAGTGAAGTAATGTAACTTGTCTGTTATTCTTGATTATTTTAAGGTCAAAACTCTTGGTGAGATATTGGCCGATATGTACACAGCCTTTTCGTGGGTTCGAGCTTGCTTTCTTTCCACTTGGCGGAATTGTTTCTTCCTATAATTCGCTAGTTACCTCACCAATAAAAAGGGTGGATCCTAAAACTTTTTATTACTCTAGTCATTGGCTAAGCTAAAAGCTCAGGCTTGAGTAGCAGCATGTCAACGGCCTCGAGAAATGCAGCAACCCGTGGAATTGAAGTTCAACATGACATGGCTTCTTCAACTTCTACTCAAAATGTCATGATCTAGTAAGTTTGATTCAGCTGATCCGACTCTAAATGTCATTATCTAGTTTGATTCAACTGATCCTAGTCATCATCTAGTTTGATTTAACTTCTACTTTAAATGCCATCATCTTGTTTTGTAATACCTCAAGTAAGTGAAAACCTTAGCACTTTACTTCAAAATGATCAGTCAAGATATTTTTAAAACTCCTTAAAGTCATTTAAAAGCTAGCGAATTCGATCTACTTCGTTATCATTACTTCTCTTTTCCCATTGAGATCGAGAGACTATAAAGATATCTAGTTGTTAATTATTTTCATACATAGAAGTTTTAGTGATTCCTACAATAGTTTTTCTTGATCTCCATACGAATTAGGCAATGATATTATTCTTTAAGACTAAGGCTTTTCTTTAGAAATATCATCTGCAAACATAATCCAATCATTGCATGAATACTTCTTGGTACTTAATAGACATATTCAAGAAGAAATGCTTTCTCTTGAATCTAATATAGTAATCATCCCTAGAGGTAAGAAAGCATTCTCTTGAATCTAACTTAGTGTGTCCGAATTTCATTTTGGGACCCATAATTTTCTGTTTCATACTAAAGAATTCTCCGCCACCTCCTTGTAGCTTTCAAGTTCTAATACCAGATCGGAGGTTAAAGAGCCTTAAAAATGCAAATTTCTGCAGTTAATAAACCAATATCCGATAACAAAAAAGAGGCAATGTTTAGACACCACAGCACAGCTAATAGCATTTTTTGTGTTCGAATAATCACTATTATCACAAAGCAGCTTAAAGCATTAACACAGGCGGTTAAATACTGCACCCAAAACACAAAAAACAAGATAACTTAATTTTCTGGATACGGCTGTTCCGAATAGGGTTTTTAACTTTGAAGTTAGACAAACAAAATAATACATATTAGAAATTAGAAAAAACAAAGGCCCATTTTTTTCTTTATTTCCACTGGAGAAAACCTTTTGTATACAAAACCAAAGCGTTCCACACTGGGTATAAGAGTTCGTTAAAAATTGCAGCTTTAGAAGAACAGGCTGCAGCCATCTCTCTCTCTCTCTCTGAAAAATTCTTAATTGCCCCACAAAGTGCAGCACACTTACAAATCAAACATCACATCTCTGACGCCGAATCATAACAGTAAAACACTAGTACTGGTAATAATCTATTTTATTATGCAAGTTGCTGATATCTCCTTTAGTCTAGTGACATGATAATTTGGTGATCAAGTTGCTACGGCGTTGTTTTGGATAATCAACAAATTGGAAATAACAAGCTAAGTTTTCAAAATAACCCAGTTATTCAGATCGCTAAATAAGCCCGGTGGACCAAAGTTCGAATCTCAGAATCATTATTTGATTATTTCAGCTTGTAACCTAGTTTCCATTGAGAGAGAGAGAGAGAGAGAGAGAGAGAGAGAGAGATTATACATTGGTTACAAACATCTGCAATGAAAAGGATCTTATATTTCTTGAATTAGTAAGATGATCAATCACTAAAAACTTCGAAGATTCTTCTTAATTAAGTTGATGATTTTTTTGTTTTGAGCAAAATTGATAAACAAAAAACCAAATAAGAATCACAGATCTTCAAGAAAATGACGCATATATAAATAAGAGAAACAGATCAAAACCTAAACCAGGTAATTTAATAAAAACACAGGTAAAGAGAATGGGAGCTAGAGATCAAGGACACTAGTTTCTTCTATTCAAAAGGCCAAAACTGAACAAGCTGCACCATACAAGGCACAAGCACAGATCTTGCAGAAAAACAAGTCACAAACACCATTAAACTAGCAAAAAGAGACACTAATACATATATACATATTGTGATATTAAGACATAAAGACACTTAAACGAAGAGAGTTTGAGTGAGAAAAATGTGAAAAGGAGAAAAAAAAAAAAGAGCGTGTGTGTGTGAGAGAGAGATATATATATATATACCTATCGCTGCTACAGAACTCATAGAGCTTGCCACGGTTGGAGAAAATGATGAGAGCAACCTCAGCGTCACAGAGAACTGAGAGCTCATACGCCTTCTTGAGCAGCCCATTTCTTCTCTTGGCAAAAGTCACCTGCCTATTGATTTTGTTCTCTATCCTCTTAAGCTCAACTCTTCCCCTTCCCATCGCTAGCTATTCTCTCTCTCTCTCTCTTTCTCCAAGACACTCTTTTTCCAGTCTTGGTTAAAGGATGAGCAAACTTTCTCAAATAGTTTGTGTTTAGGGCACCAAAAGGGATAAGAAAGGAACAGTTTAAGAGAAATAGAAAACCGGCCTGAGAAAAAAAGTTGGCGTTGTGTTTTGGTGTTTACATCCGCCTTTATCTTTGTACTTTTTTACGTATATTGAGAAGTATCTACACGTAGGTTTTGATCTGTTTCACTCCATTGCCCATGTTTTTCACTGTGTCATCCCTCTCGAAACTTCCGCTGACCGCACCTGACATAAATATAAGCACCATAATATTAACCAAAAATTTAGTGTCGTTTTACATGGTAACGCATGTCCATTGGATCTCACAATCAACCTTAAAAGTGACATGCTTTTGGTTTCACACGTGTCGGATCCTCGGCAATGGATTCCTTTAATGCCTGATATACCAATATATCCCATGTATTTTCCTTCTTAAGTGATGAGCCATAACCTCTGTTCTTTCTTTCTTTTTCTTTATTTCCGTTTTAATTTGTTATGTCTTGTTTAGGTCAAAACGTAAATTCTAGTTTTAATTTGTTATGTCTTGTCTAGCTCAAAACGTAAATTCTAATTTGTCAGCAGAAGAAATCATTCCTTATAGTTTTTTTTATGAAGTAGAATTAATGTTTGGCTTGAAGTAGCTAGGAGGCTTTCGAGACCGTAGTTCTTCAAACTTACAAGAATATGGTCACTGACGGAAATACTATTTTCTGATACTGAGAGGTGATAATTGGATCTTATGGGACTGCATATTCTGAAAATATTGTAAAATAACTTTGTGATTAATCAAAATAGGAAGAGCTCCAAGCAATGAGATATCCATCATTAATTAACCAAACATACATGTCAAAGCAGTGGATATAAATGCCAACAATTAATTACAAAACCATATTAACTACTGCAATTTTTTTCCGTTATTCAACCCCAAGCTCTTTCTTTTGATGTTCATTGATATGCAGGGCAATGATTTTACTGTTTCCAAATTTTCCAGCTATTCTAACATGTGAATTGATGATCACAAAATTTTGTGCAGCTCTAGTTTCAAAGATAACAAATCATACTTTAACTCTACTATATAAATACTATCAAATAAAATACAAAGACCTGATAAATTTATATGCATTAAAATTTTTAGTTGCATTGACCTAGCAATGCTGAAATGATATCATCAAAGTCCCACTATTTATCTCTAGTTCATAAGAGGCAATAAGTCTCAAGGAAAGATGTGCAATCTCTTATGCGCAAAAAATACTTCTACTGTGTCACATGTCCAGCTACTTGGGCTAAACGGTAGGTTCTCACTTAAAACCCGTAACAATTAGTTGTGAATCTTAGTGATACTCCAGGCGTATCTGACTAGATTCTTGAGGCTTATGTAAATTCTCCTTTAACTGGCACGTATAGAGGAATAGAAAAACCAGCAAAATAAGGATAAAATTGTTGCCCGATAAATAGATTGAAAAAAATACAAAGTGCATAACTTACTCAATTAGCAGAATAATAAGGTAGAAGAACCAAAAGAATGCAAAAAAATAATAGTATATCCTTATTATCAGCGAGAGTTCACCCAAAGAAGCAATCTCAAAATCCTCAATCTTGTAAGCTCTTCAACTCATAAATCAACTACACAAATTGAAAGGGGATTGGGCCCAGGCCGTTCAGGACCTAATGGGGATAATATGAAATTGGTCTGAGCCTATGGGTATCGAGCTTAGGCCATCTTCTATTTTTTTTTTTAAATATACATATAATTTTATTTTTTTTTGGGAGCCAAGGGTGTCGGCCAACACCCTTCGCTCCCCCTCCTTCCGCCCCTGAATATGGCAATCCCTATAACGGGCTTTATATGGAACTACTAGAGGGTACATATACCATATAGCTATGGTTGCAATAGGACTTGGAATTTCTGTTTATGTATTAAAGCTTGACTAATGTTAAGTAGAATAGTCGTACGTTGTGAATGCTCTTATAACTAAGGCTTCATGTTTGAGTCATGTTAAGTAGAAGATCTCATTACGATATAGGATACTTTCTATATACAATATGAAAGAGGAATGTCTTGCTATTAAATTAATTTGAGGAGCACATTATATATCATGTGATAGGTTAGAGCAATGTATATAGGTATTGATGAAAAAATGAAAAGAAATATTGTTTGAGTGATTTTTTTGTGTGTTTATTATTGTTGGAAATATACCCTCCAAACCAATTATTAGAATAATTATGAGATAATTATTTATTTTATCTACACATGTATTTATTACTTATTGGGTATAATGTTGTAATATGAGATGTTACACATTTACATTGGTAAGTGAAATTGTAGAAAAGTCATGCCGATAATTAATGAATCAAAAGGCGAGGAGTATGGTTTTTCGGTTCCTTATTCACTTGACCGTTGTTCTAGACCAAGGTACAAATTTATGTACAAATAGGTCTACACTAGTTGTGCCTCTATTAAAATAGGATGATGGACTCTGTCATTGGGGTAGTGACCTTAAGCAGACGAGTGAGTGCACTGTAAGAGTACATGCACTGAACGAGATCGCATATGAATACCTTCTGGAAGTGATCACTGATGTAGATAAGGTATTCAGCACAATTAGTTTATTGTATCCTTAGACCTGAGAGGTTTATGCAGGTTTGTTTGTTGTGTACTTGTACTTTGACCGAGTCATTTGGTGATGATCTTTCTAGGTCAAATATTCCAGACAATGCTGGGTCTTGTATATGATAAATGAGCTTGTGTAAATGCTCAACAATGAATCCACCAGTCTCTTTATGAGACAATATATTCAGTATATCTGTATAGAGTTGGACTTGAAAAGAAATCACTGGGCAGTGGACCGGATGTTTGCGAAAATATTTTTTGAAATTAATATATATTATATATTTATTTGTGAAATTGTTTTAAAAACAATTTGAGAGTCCTACGAGTTACAGATTGTGAATTAAGAATTATATGAGCTAGGGACTTAATCGGTGATATTATTCCGGTCCTATTAGCTCATGTAGAATATAGTATGGTGCAAGAATAAATAAACAAATAATTGTTAGCAAAAGGAATTTCATGAAAAATAGTCTCACTATCTCGGGGGTCATTTGTGATATGTTAATGGACATGATCACAATTTGTAGATCTCACGCATAAGCACGAGAGAAGTTATGAGGAAGCCATTATAAATAGCTCAGAACTTCATTTGAGAGAAGAAGAAGATGATAATACGAGAAAAATTTCTCTCTCTATGATTCTTTCTCTCTCAACCTGCATGTGTGTGTGGATTTGAAGGAGACATAACGATTGGGCTGCTCTGATTTCAACGATTTTGTATCCGCTGCGTCGATATCGCCGTTCCAACAATTATAATAAAAAAAGATGATTTGATAGAAGATTCCCTACCTTAGTGTCGGACTTTTTTTCGATGCTTGTTGATAGATGGGACTATCTGCTGATATTGGAGTTTATCGATATTAGTTGGTTTGATATTAATTTGTGTATGCAATTTTGAGTAAATAATTCCATCCCTGTTATGATTTTTTTGGGGGGAGAAAGAGAGAGAAGAGAGTAAGTGAAGGAAATTAGATTAGCTAGCTAGCTAGGCCCAATTGGTGAATGATCTAGCCTTTCATGGAATTATGAGCATGATCCCTAGGATATGTACAACCTACCCAATCCTAAATCAGATAGCTGTCCAGAGGATGTTTTTTAATTTCCTTAGCCGATGCCGATTGCATGCATAACAATGGTTTAGGTGATCATTAATTAATAAGCTAAGTATGCTCTCTAAGATAAAAGTAGTAGTGGACAGGGGATAACGCATGGCGTACGTTCAAGGCATTTCCTACCTAGCTAGCTATTTCTCGGTGAATATCAGAATAAAGCAATAGGGATTATATATAAATAGCAACTCCTTCAATAACTTATTTTTTTTCCTTATCCAAAAGACAAATTAAATTATAAACCCTTCTTTTAATTAGTTTTTCTTTGTTGGTATTAGATATCTGAATTACAAAAATCGTCATATTTGATTTTAAAATTATCAAATGTTCCGCGCGTTCACAATCCGCAGAAGAACATGATTAAAACATTAATGTTGGGTTTTGAGTGGAATGACATTTTTAATCTTATCGCACCTAATTAATATATAATAATAATTATTATTATTAGTGTTAGTATTTGAGTGATAAATAAGCTCCCAACCAAGAATATGGCGCGCGGCTGGCATGTCCTTGGCCAAAAATATAACATAAACAAAAATATAGAAAATTACATGACTAATCAAACACTTATAAAAAAAATTTGATTATAATAAAACATAAAATAAATATAGAAAGTAGATAATCGAACAGACATAAGTTGATGAGATCCTGTACAAAGCAAAAGAGAATAATAGGTGAAGAAACGCAAACACCAAGTTCTTGAAGAATCTCTAAAGTTAACCCAAACTCACGCAATTGAGAAAATAAAATACACTGTTCATCCATAAACTATCAAGGTAGTGACACATTGCACCCCAAACTATCATGTTTAAGACATTGCAGTACCCTCAAACTACTAATGTTAGACATTTTACACCCTAAACTACCAACTTTGACACATTACACTCTCAAACTGCTAATATTAAACAATTTGCACCCTCTATTTGATAATAATACCTTTAATAAATTAATGAATTGACAATAATATCTTTAATATATGTAAAATGGGTCAAGGGTATTATCGTCATTTTAGTTTACAAATTTGACATAGGGTGCAAAGTGTCAAAAAATGGTAGTAAGAGGGTGCAATATATCAAAATTGATAGTTTAAGATGCAAAGTGTAAAATATATGGTAATTTGTGGGCGAAAAATATATTTTCTCTTGAAATAAAAAGAGATAAGTTTTGGAATTAGAAAATCCATATTAAATTATCATTTATGAGGCCGATTATCCAGAACAGCTTGTCAGTTGTCAAGCAGTAACAGCCACAGTGATGCTGAGACGTGTTCCGGAGTGGCCTGCGTACTGTTCTGTGCAACTCCGAACTCCGAAGGGAGCCTCCACATCCTCTGCAGTAGAAACGTGTCAGTAAAGGAACAAACCTTCTGAACATTGGGAAAATGAATACTCTCTGTTGTATGCTTAACACGTGTCGAACAGGTAACATATTGTGTTTGTGTTGTAAAATGTTGGGTATGGGAATATGTGTTGGTATTGGGTTTAGTGAAAAGGTGAAGAGAGAGGTAATTTTTTATAGTTTTTGAAATTTTTTATATTTTTTTATGGGAGAGAGAGATTATATTGGAGTATTTTATTAGGAGAGAGATAAAATGTTGGAAATGTTGAGTTTTGCAAACACAGGTTTCTATCTTCCTAGGAAACAGCTAGAAGGCCAAAAGCCAAAACCAGAAAATCTTGACAAAACGTTAGGCACATATTAAGAATTCAAATTATGAGTAAGTGTGAGTTAGGCACATGTTCAAGAATTCAAATTATTACGTATAAAAAAAAATTGATTTAAATGAGAAGTTGGTCAATGAATCGGCCAATCTTTTTAAATTTAGGGAAATTAAAAATTTAGTCACTGAATTGTAATACCGCTGACAAATGGTCACTGAACTTTTTTTTTTTACTTTTTGGTCACTAAGAATATGTAGTGGTGACTTTTCACTCCATCCGTCAAACCTCCGTTATTTTGTAAACGGAATAGTAAGCGGTCGACCGCTGCAAGTTACCGTTGACGGATGGAGTGAACAGTAGCGGTCGACCGCTATTCCCGTTAAAAATTAACGATGGTTTGACGGATGGAGTGAAAAGTCACCACTACATATTCTCAGTGATCAAAAAGTAAAAAAAAAAAAGGAGAAATTACACTTTCCACCCACAAACTACAGGGGTAGTGACACATTGCACTCCAAATTATCATCTTTAAGACATTACACCCTCAAACTACCAATGTTAGACACTTTACACCCTAAACTACCTACTTTGACATATTAGACCCTTCAACTACTAATATCAAACACTTTGCACCCTCCATTTGACAATAATACCCTTAATAAATTAATGAATTGACAACAATATCTTTAATATATGCAAAATAGGTCAAGGGTATTACCTTCATTTTAGTCTACAAATTTGACATAGGGTGCAAAGTGTCAAAAATTGGTAGTTAGAGGGTGCAATGTATCAAAATTGATAGTTTAGGGTGCAAAGTGTAAAACATATGGTAGTTTGTGGGTGAAAAATATATTTTTCCCAAAAAATAAGTTCAGTGACCATTTTGTCAGCGGTACTAAAACCTAATGACCAAATTGTAAAATTCCCTAAATTTTATGGTAACTTTGAACTCAACTCATAAATATACTGCGTCAAGTCCATTTCAGCTCTTTATACATAAATGATTGTCTAATTTCCTTCCTTAAAAAAAATTAAAAGAAGAAGAGTAAAATTCTCTTTGCCAACTGAAATCTGTTGTTGTGCTTCCAATTGCGTCAGATTCAACCAAGTTGATGCGAAAAGGTAATTTAGTTGAGCCGAACTTCAATACCCCTGTTTGAACTGTAATTTAGGCACCACAGTGTTGCTTTTCTTAAACACTGCCATGAAATTATGCACAAAGTTGATGCAAATTCAATGGAATCCGAATTTGCACGGTATCAAAAAACGAACCCTTTTGAAATTCTGTTGTGCTCCGCTCATCAAAGACGAAGGAAACAAGAGAATTCAGATGAACATAAGGACAAAAAAAAACTAACTTCAGTCACTTCAGAAGACAAATAAGCTGAGTCACAAATCTGACTACGAAAAGCTAGCTTTAATCTAAAGCCTGTGATTGTGGGCTCAAAATATCAGACCCACAGCGGAATTCTAATGGCCATGGAAGATAACGAGATAAGCGGAGATATAGACAGTTCAGCTTTTCTTTATTTCTGGCATTGTTTGCCTCACTCAGCTTTTCTTGAAATGGAGACAAAAGACTTTAGAAAGAAAGTGAGGATACCCAGAGATCCTTTATCATCCACAAGTCATGAATCTCCCTTGGGCCGGAGCCAGATTTCAGAGAGGATTACTTCTTGTAATGGTGAGAGAATATGTACGTAAATTGCCTGGTTTTGTAGTGATATATATTCGCTTATATATATGCTTAATTAATGCATGTTTTTCACTAATGTCAATTGGGTTCTTCTGTTTACTTTTCCGGGACCTTTTTCTTCGTCTGGGTTTCTCATTGGTCAGTATTTGTGCTTCAGTTCTCAGGACGATAGGATACGTACATCACTTCTGATGGACGTGTAAGGGAATCAAAATGAGAAGTAAGGGGAGGAGCACGTAATTAGAACATGCGTTAATGGCATCTAGCTATCCCATTTTCCTTATTCAAGACTGGTGGAGAAGGGCCCTAAAATAAATACTTTTAGTTCTTGTAGCCAATAGAGAGTAGAAAATGTATGTACATTTGATCCACCCATATGGGCGTTTTATATTTTATAATTTAGTATTCGATTCATATGTCAATTGAGGAAGAATTTTGGGTCGTCAGTCAGAAATTGCCTCGTTGATCAAGGTTCGAATCTCCTGATTTACCTAATTCTCAAAAGTGTGAGATAATTTAAATACTCGAGATTTACTTGTGTGTTAGCTCGAGATCACCCTGATGGAACTTTTTGAACATCACATGACTCATGTTCATCATAATGCAGAGTGAGTCCAATGAGTAGAGCCAAGTGGGTCACTGGACATCCTCAGAAGAAGAAAGAAATTAGTAGGGCTTGTAATTAAAGGGCGATTGAATCTTTACTCCACTCTTACAACATTGCTTCAATGGGTCATTTTCATAGACAAGTGATCGAAGCGAGTCAACTTGTTCCTTCGAGATGATGCAAAATTCAAACTGCCACAATGGGCCCTCTGATGGTAAAAGCTTGAAAGTGCCTAGCTCTCAATTATCATTCATTCCCTTCAATCCACATCAAGTACTGCACTGTGACTGACGTTCGGAAAAGTTTCCATTATCTCACTTCCTCTAAAGAATTATCTAAAAGTTCCCGGAATTTCTCGATTTAGTATTATTTTACAACCTATTTCTCTGCTGTATCGATACAGACCTGTCTCTCTTTCTCTATTGGTTTAGTAGATTTTAATTAATGCAAAGAAGAAGTTTTAAAGATCAATTAATTCTCTTTCCCTACGGGAACTCGAACTAGCACATTTGACGTATTGCTCGTATTCTCATCAAATGCACTTGCCCCAATTGTCTACCATTTGACTCGCGAGAAAGATTAATCAACTAGGCTATGAAACAATTCAGTTAATTAACCGATTCAAAAGGACTAATTATATTATTTTCCTGAAATTATTATTGTGCTTTGAAAAGCCACCAACCTAGCTAGTGGCCTATATTAATATATCGTTTAAGTGAGCCGTGGACCCATACTATTCATGGGCTTAGTTGGGCTTACTAAGAGTTCAGATTGGGCCTCCAATCCATTATAGAAATCAAAGACCCGTGTAAGGAGTTCAAAAATCAAATTGCTCTCCCAAGTCCCAATAAGAGGTCACGTACAAAATCCAACTTGGGCTGAAGAGGTAGTCCCCAATAAACTTGACCTAAGCCTTCAGCTAATAAAATGTCTCCGAATTAATAAATTCGTATATTTGTTGGATAGTCACTTGAAAGTACAAGGTGTTGGGGGTGGGGGGGATTTCTACTTTTAGAAGATGAACACTCTATATCTGCCACGTGATTTGTACGGACGACAATAATAGAAGGGTCTCTTGTGAAAGGATTGTCACTTGTCTACTTGCATTTGTCATTAAGTGTTATTTGTTTATTTTATGTCTTTGCAATGGACATCAAAGTGGTTACTGGAATTCCACATTGTACTTCGTTTTAGGAAGCATGCAGCCTAGTCGTCCTTGTAGTTTGTTCCCTTCCTATTGTAGTCAGTTGGTCTTTCGGATAGGGTTTCTCCCCCACTTCTAATTGACTATTGTAGTCAGTTGGTCTGTCGGATTGAGTTTCTCCTCATAGTCTAAAAAAATGAGTTTGGTGTTTGTTTCTTAGGACTTGTAATTCCAACCTATTTGCTTGTCGGGGGAATACGTGATTTTTAGGGTTTTTCTTTTGGTTTTGGGGGGGGGGGGGTTCAATGTAAACTCTAAAGTCATGGATGATGGAAAGTTTGTCGTTTTGGTTCTCCCCACTGAATTCGTTTTGTTGGGACAAGATACTAAAGATACTGCCAAAATGCATCTAGCTGTGTTCGGTCTGGCCTTCTGGGACAATTGAACTTTTGGGATAATTGAATGTTGTGGGTCCACTCTGTTCAGTAGCTCCTCCCCCGTCCCTCCATTGCTTATCTTTTCCTTTCAGACTCGACAAGGCTAAGTTACTTTGTTGAGAGGGACAAATGAATGAGGCGCATTGGGCATCGTTTTCACTCACTGACCAGAGGGTAATGGCCTTGTCATCTGCGCATTTCAGCAACGTGTGTATTCTGGCCCTCAGCAGTCAGCTTCGTGGCCGGTGGCATGGCATCCACCTTTTTTGTTCCTTTTCACCCTTCATACCCGCCCCCAGCTTCATGGCCGGTGGCATCCACCCTTCTTCTTCTTTTTTCCTTTGTTTTCTTTTGGGCAAATCAGAAGTAAGATGGAAATGCAAAAGCAAGCCCAAGTAACCAAGTTGGATTATATCTTCATTGAAAAATGGAGTTAGGTAAGAAAGTAACCTAATTTTGAAAAAGTTACTAATAAGGTGGTGGGTAGAACACCTCGGACATTATTATGAGTTTTAGGGTATGTTAGTTTTCTAAAAAATTGTAAGATTTGTAGAATTTTTTTATAGAATTGTGAATACTCATGTATATTAGAGTTTTATATTATTTTTGTGTAAAAGGGTGTGAAATTTTTTTAAAGATATTTAATTTTTGTTGTAGTTTGTAAAATGAAGTAGAGAGAGATGATTTGATGTAATTGTTTAATAAAAAATACTGGAGTTAAGTGAAAAAGTATGTAGAGAGAATATTTGTCATAATTTTTAAAAAAAATATTAGTATTTATGTATGAATTTTTTGAGATTTTGAATGTTTATCTTGCAAATTTTATTAAATGCATTGTATTTTAGAATACTCTTACAAACTAACATGCTCTTAATCTAGATAGTATTAAATTTGAAGAATTATTTTCAAAATTAGGCTAAGGATTGGTCTACTTTGAATAAGCAAGTGTAGGCTAGGCTTTTTTTAAATAATTTCCCTATCCGTTAGTTTTCACTTCCAAGGTTATGTTCGGTTTGAAGATTTTTGTAAGATTTGGAGTATTTTGAAAATTTTTAGGTGATGTTAGAGTTGTATTGGTGTTTGTGTAGAAGTTGTGGAGGTGTAAAAAAATTAATGATGATGTTTAAAGTTTTTTTTTAATATTTCGAATTTATTAATTTTGTTATTAAAATTTGAATATTTAAAGGTTTTTTTAAAAAAAAACGACAAAATGAGATAAAGTCAGAGAGAATTTGTCAGAGACTATCCCACGAATTCGACGACAATTAGCACTGGCGCAGGGGATATGACAGGGACATGGAGCTTTGCTGCACTCCCGATGCAGGGGTGGGTGAAAATACTTCATTTTACCCTTTGCTTTTTCTGGTCTTTACGTTGTGCTGGAAGGGCTTATAGTCATTGAACATCAATTTTTGGTGGGCATAATTAAAAAGTATTATACCGAATCCTTAACTGCAACTAAAATTCGCCGGATATGATAAAATTAGGATTCGAATCCTACGATAAATCACAAACATCGCCCAAGTTTTGTCTTATAGCAGTGGTAGTGTGGTGATTAGTTGTGACAACCGAAGGTAGCTGTCGTGGGGATAGTAATAATTGTAACGAGTTGGATCGTCTGTAAATGTAGTGTCGGCACGTAGGGTTGGGTTGGTAGTTACTAGTTACAACGATTGATATCAATTTAAGGTACGTGGCACTAGCAATGGCGGATTGGCCAGGGCAGCCTGTCTTCTAAAATTTGTTTAAAGAGTTTTTTTTGGGCAAAGCAGCGAAAGATCACTACGCTTTTTATGTTTGCAGTATCGTGGCCGTTAAATTTCATAATTCTTTTTACAAATAATAATTGCCCAAAATGTTTGTAAGAAGTATTAAACTCTAAATATGGCTCAAATAATAGCAAAAAAAAAAGTTTGGACAATTATTTACCAAAATTATACAGTAAAATTCGGAAAAATAAATAAATTATAATAAATAATAAATATTATATGATCCACATGATTGTTCGAAACTTTAAGAACAGAACAGTACATAAATATCGTGTCTATTTCACTCTGAACACGGTATGTTGACTTATGGGCTTTTGCCTCCTACTCAAGGAAAGAGAACCATGGAAGTTTTGCTGCATTTCGGGCAGCTACCCTAGCTGCTGGCTAGGTGAAGACAAAGAGAAAAGAGACGTCACTGTTGCAGCTATAACATACTAACGTGGGAGTTCCTGTTGAGGTCCGAAAATTCCAAGAATTGAGGAGCTGTACTGCTGTAGAGCTCCTTCAAATTTATTCTTTATTTTGGGGGAATTGTTCCAACAGAATCAAAGACTTTAACTAAAAGGAGAAGTTCCGTGTGGTAGTTGGACAGAATTACCTTCCACATCTGCTAGTCCCTCCCTCCTAAGGACAGCTTGAGCTTCTGTCCGCTAGCTTCATCTTAATTACCCGAATTAAAAGAAAAACAGTAATATATATTCAGGTTCACATGATAGATCAGTATCAGGAAGATCCTTTGTTATATCCCTTGTAAACGTTCTATCATTGGAGAAATATGGGTATAATATGGGTACGTTTGTTTACTAAAATTTTAAAAAATATTTTTAAAATTTTCGGAATAAATTGCATTATATTTTGAGAAATTTGCTTTTTAGTCCTTAGATTTTAATTCTTTTTCATTTTTAGTCATGAATTTTAGAGGGTCAAAATTTTAGTTCTTGAACTTTCATCTTTGTAAAATTTAGTCCTTCCGTCAGTCTGCCGTCAGTTTGCCGTCAGTTTGCCGTCAAATTTGTACCGGTCGGACCGGTACAAAAATTGACGGCAGACTGACGGAAGGACTAAATTTTACAAAGATAAAAGTTTAAGGACTAAAATTTTGAAGGTTAAAAATTAATGACTAAAATTAAAAAGGACCCAAAAACTAAGTACTAAAAAGTAAATTTCCCTTATATTTTATTATGTGGTTGAAAAATGGAAACAGCAAAAGAAGCCCTTTTTTATTTCCTTCTCAATTATGGTAATAATTGAACCCAAAAGAATTGAGACTAATTATTAACCCATTCGGGCAATACATTGACAGTTGGTCAGAAATTTTGCAGGAATTATTAGGAGAAACAAAGAATTGATCAACACGAAATAGGGGCCGGGGGCTTACTAGGCTATGATTATTCCACTCAGGAGGCTAAAAAGTAGCATTTTAATGGAGATTTTGCACCAAGTAGGCCACGATGACGATAATGTAGTATTAGTTTTGGCATTGATTATTCCATCTGTTTTAGGTGGGAATTACGGTCCACCTCCTCTAACCCCCCCCCCCCCCCACCTAGTTTATAGGCAGGCGTTCTGTGGGGACTAAACACTTCAAAAGGCCAGCACAGCAGGCATTCCAATTACTTTGAGGCAGATAGCAGTGACGTAGGAACAGTTGTTTTCTATAGACATATTTGTCTCTTTTGAGTTGGGGAGAGTTAACGCATTAAAGGCTTTTCCATTGTAATTTGGTTTTTCGTTACCACAAAACAAAATATTTCACAAAATATTTCACTGACTCTCAATAAAATACTGCAATATAATCTCTCTCTTTCATAAAAAAAATATAAAAAATTAACTCTTTCTTCATTTTTTTACTAAATCCAATACCGACACTAAATTTGATACCAAAAATT
Source organism: Myrica gale (assembly GCA_963930655.1). NCBI lineage: Eukaryota > Viridiplantae > Streptophyta > Magnoliopsida > Fagales > Myricaceae > Myrica > Myrica gale. The sequence continues at coordinate 19,714,894 of OZ005617.1, read as the reverse complement.
TTACAACACAAACATAACCTAAAGTTTGATGAATTTAATTGGGGGACTTACCCGGGGTAAAAAAATAAAAGTAGAAAATTCACTTTACTCTCCCAAATTATCGAAATAATTTTAAATAGAGTCTCAACTTCTACTTTTGATACATTAAACTCTTCAAATTTTAAAATTAATAAATTTACACTCTAAAATAAAATCCCTTCATCAAAACCATGATACTTGGCTCATTTGTAACACGTGGCATGATTTTGAATGTTGAATATTTTTAAGGAGCGTATATTGATGAAATTAATAATTTAAGGTTTAATGTGACAAAGATGGTAGTTGAGACTCGATTTGAGATTGTTTAGATAGTTTGAAGGTTGAAAATATTTTTTTTCAAAATAAAATAATTAAGCAAGCAGGTCCCGTTATGTATGTAAATAATTCATAAATGTAAATAATTCTAGAAAAAAAAACAAATATATGAAAATTTGAGAAATAAATTCCACATCATAAAACTTTGTCATAACTTCCGAAATATAGTTTTATTTTGGGTAAGGGGAGGAATCCTTACGCGTTCCTATACACTGAATTCGGATGAATGTAATTCAATTTGGACACACTACGAGGTCTTAAGGCTTCAGGCAAACCTCAACACACTTGAAGTACCGTTTCTACCCGCCCAAATATTAATCAGGTCAATGATTCGCTCGCAAAGCAGTATAATTCGAAGTAACACACGCACTAAATACATTTGGTCCAAGAGTATGAAATCTATCGTTTCGACCATTGGGTTATCTTGTCCTTGTAGGTAGAGAAATATAGTTATATGCATGCAGGAAAAAGTCAGGATTTGAGGGACAAATATAATTTTTACTTGATATTTTTTTTTCTAACCAGATTTTGAGGTCATCTTTTGTGTATCTCGACTAATTTCAAAGCCTTCAAATTTTCATTATAATCAAAATAAGCATAGTTAAAATGTAACATATTCTAAAACTTGAACTTAAGTGTAAATGGTAAATTTTCATAAATTATGCTAATTGAATCGGACGTTCATTAAACGAGTAAAATTTATCAATTATTATATCAGTACTAGAATATTGTGCAGCGTAATGCAATCAAAAGTTTAAAATCTTCGGAATAAATAACTCATAACTTGACAAAAGACACAAAATAATATTAAAATCTAGCCAAAATAACATAGGCACACACAAATAATAGAGCAATAATATTTTAATTAAACAATAATAATGAAATGAATATAATTTTTTGTAAAAAAAATAAAGAGGAAATAATTAAATGTAATAAAATTTAGAATTATAACTTTAAAGAGAAATTTTTTGTGTACAAAGTAAAAAGTTTGTTATATTCCAGTATGGATGTTGCTATTCTTTATATATGAGTGTGAGTTAAAATAGTGGAAGAGAGAGAAAAGAGAGGTCATTGAGAGAAAATATGGACAATAGTGTAGAAAATGAGAGATAAAGAAGAGATGGATTTTAAAAAAGAGGGAGAAAGAAAAAAAAAAGTCAAAAAGACACTATAGGACATGTTGGTTTGGCTAAAAAATTTAAAATTTGAATCCAACTTTCTAAATTTGTACTCCTAACATTACTTCTACACGCATGCCAATACAACTCAACATTAATTTTTTTTACACACATCAATACAAGAAAACAACTTTTACACTCACGCCAATAAAGCTCAAACATCACTTAAATATTATTACTATTCTTAAAATTCAACAAATTTTCTCAAAACGAATATGCCCTTAATTTTCTTTTAAAAAAATAGAGAACGTACTTATACTTCAAAATATTTGACCGGGCCATTAAAGAGATTATTATCAATTTTAAAAAATTTGAAATTTTGCCCTTAAATAAAACAAAATTTGAAAAAATTTCGCACCCCCACCCGGGGGCCCCGTAGGTTCGTCCTTGTAATTGCGCCAAGTCGCAGCACATCTTAAGACCAAAAGGAAAATGAAGTACGTGTAATTAATAAGAGATGGGACCATGTAAGACAACTGATATTATATGATGCACCTTTCATGCTCACATCACCATGACTTCACCTACTTACTTCTATACTACGTCACCAGGATGTGCATTATTATACTCAACGTGTCTAAAGAGACTGCTACGGTTGTGGTCCCTCGTAGTCAGAATCTGAAAATGTTTTTTTTTGTTTCCTTGTTTTAAAATTATTTTTTATTTTAGTTTTATTATAAAAGGAAATTTTACAATTTGTTTAGACATTTATTTATATAAATTCTTACCGCTGTTTTCAAAATTTAATGATTTGAATTTTATAGTAAAAATAATCTCCTAACATAATTACGACGTCAGTACAAATATAAAAACTCAGGTATAAATTCCACCACATGATTTGTTTAGACATTTTTTTATTTTGGGTTTAAGAAAGGGAGAGGTTTCCTACTTACAAGTTACAACCACTCCACTGAGGTTTCTACTTACAACCACTGACTTTTTGTATTTAACAAAACCACAGACTTTTTATGTTTTGTTTTTATCGTCTGGTCCACTCTGTACTTTTATAAGTAAGTATGGAATTGCGGTTTCCAACTTACAAAACATGGCATTTTTTTCTAAATACAAAACATGGCTTTAAGGAAGTTAAAAAAAGAAAAATCTTCAATGGTGGTTCGCCCTCTCACTCTCTCTCTCTCTTCAAAAATAGCAACCACAACATCTTCCATGGAGTTTGGGACACACTGTCATCTCTTTTCACTTTGAGTTGTGTCTGCCTCAGCCCCACCCTGCATACTACTTTTCCACACTGCTTTGGTAAAGTAAACCTCTCTATCATTTAGGTGACTTCGAGTCGTCCCTTCCTTTCACTCACTGAATAGCTTTCTTATTTAAGTATCTGCAGTGTGTTCATGCTTAAATTTGTTCCTTGTTTCCCACTAATAATTAAGTTTTCGCATTGAGCATTCTTGAGTTTCCAGTTGAATTTATATTGGGTTCAGCATCTTTGTAGCTTTTGTGCTGTTTAGTGGCTGGGTTTGGGTTTCCAATGATGGGTTCTTTCCTCCAATCCTAGTGGTTTCTGCGGAATTGAGATTGCCATGAATACGAAGATTCAAGGAAGGGAATTTGTGGGGGGAACTTCTCTGTGTATTTAGGTTGGCCTTTTGGTTTGTGTAAGGTAATTATCAGGATTTTCCAATGGTTACTGGTGTAAGTGCTAATGCACTCTAGGGGATTTAGAGGTTAAAATTCAACTTGGTTTGTAGGAAGTGTACCAAGAAAGTTTTGTTTTTCCCCTTCTCAGTGCCTGAACTAAAGTGTGTTCGTGTGCTGTCTCTTAAACAGCGATTTCTGTTGCATGAAATGGAGCCTTGGAACTACTTTTCTGAAGGGAAGGGGTTTGAATCTGACGAAACAATATCGCCTACAAATTCACAGACGAGAAATAAAAAAGCCTTGTTAAGTTGGGAATTTAGAGCTGCATTTAGTTTTGGTAACGACTTGCTAGTCTCAGGTGAACAAGCTGTTGAGACTCAAGGTTTCGGGCAATTGGGTTTTCCGGAGATGATTGGTAAACAGGTAGCTGACAATTCGATTAGTGAAGTTATGAGCAGTCAGGTTGCTGGGGGAAGAGATGTTAATCCACTTATGGGTATGCCAAATGCATTTTCTGCAGAAGATAACTCCACTTCGATGCTCTCAAGCTCTGTGATGGACTCGCACAGTCGAGATTCATCCTTTATTGATTTGAAGCTGGGGAGGCTTTCTGATCATCCAGTTGCCCCTAATTCCAAATTTTCAAATGGAATTTCGGTTTTATCTTCATCGGAATCATCTACACCTACAAAGAGAGTGAGAACATCGGGAGTGAATACGCAAATTGCATTCTGCCAAGTTTATGGCTGTAATAAGGATCTCACCTCCTCTAAGGACTACCACAAGAGGCATAAAGTTTGTGAGGTTCACTCGAAGACTGCCAAAGTTATCGTGAATGGAATTGAACAGAGGTTTTGTCAACAGTGTAGCAGGTAAGCTTTCACTTTAAACTTCAAAAAAATAATTCGTTTTCCCTTTTTCAGGAAAAAGCACAAAATAGAGTTTGTTCAAATGTATTTTGTGCTTTGTTTCTCAGCGTAGGATTCCTCAATACTGAAGTCTCTGACATTGTTTTTCCCCCCCCCTTTTGATGTCCTATTATCTGATCACCTATTGCTCTCTTCTTTCCGTTCCCATCTCAAAAACGTTAATTAATTGAACCCAACCTCGTAGGTTTTTCTGTAAAGACCTGTTGTTTGGAGTCAATGTTAATTGATCTATCTCGCTGTCTCATGTTGATGGCTAGGACTTCGTAACTCTAGACATGGTTTTGAAAAGATAAATCTACAATTCGGAAAATAGCTTGGTTATTGTACGTTTTGTTAAAAACTTAAAATCTTGTAAGCCAACCTTGAGACAGTTCTAATGTAATATTTCTTATTGCTGCTATGCACACTATCCAGGTTTCATTTGCTACCGGAATTTGATGATGGTAAGCGCAGCTGCCGTAAACGCCTTGCAGGCCACAATGAGCGTCGAAGAAAGCCTCAAATGGGTATTCACTCTGGGCGGGGCGGAAGGTCACTTCAATCATATGCTGGTATGAATGAAACATCCATTTGTGGACAAAAACAATCAGCTCATCGAAACTTATTCACATGGTTAAAATTTTCTAATGCTTTCTTTGAGTGTGTTACTTTGGGTTGTTCAGCATCACTGTGAATTTTTGGGGATTAATAGGAGATGCCAGATATCTTTCACTTATTACATTCAATCTGTGACTTCTTGTCGTGCACACTTTTTTACTATATGGTTCTTCTCTTTTTTTCATACTTAAAAGTGAAAATTAAATTAAGCACTCAGCTGTTTTATATGCAATAAAATTTGTTCAATCAAGCATCCTTCCTTTTTTCTTATTTGATCTACAACCATCAATATGCTAAATTATGACACTGTCTATAGATCCTTAATAACACGCTAGTAACATATGATTACACTAAACATATGTTACCTACTTTTTTCTTGCATGATCCAATAATATATGTAATCTCTAGTGCAGTAAAAAAAAGTTATAGTCTCTGTTTTAGCAAAGTCCATGATAACATGTTTTAGCTCTTGTCCTATAAAATTTATGTGACTCTGACTTCGATGATCCGAGTTCTGTCTCACTCGCTTATGACCATTTGTAGTCTCTTACTGTAAATCATTCTTGTGAAGGCCGATTCCTGAATCCTGATTTATATGGTTGTAGTCTTGCGTCTTGTCATAAAATTCTCCGAATTATGTTTTAACGTTACTCTGAACTCTCTGAAGGGCTTGCAAGTAGCAGCAGATATGAGGGAAGTCCTTTGTCACCAGCATCCTTCATCTGCCAAGAGTTTCTCCCTAGTGGCCATTTGCATCCTGAAAAATATGGAGCTAGTGGCTGGTCCAGGCATATAAAAGTTGAAGATGGGAATGACTATAGGCCTCTGTCAACCATTCATGCCACCAATGGGCAGCTGCATTCAAAATCGCTCTTCCCTCGAGACATGGGAAAACAGTTCGCCCCTTTTCATGATAATGGAGCTAATACTGCAACAGGAAATATTTTTACAGAAAACATCACTCAGTATTCACATGATATAGGAGGCCCAACTTCTAGTATACGTTCGGGTTTCCACAGCACCTCAATAGGAAGGGGAGAATTCAATATTTTTCATGGAGCACCAACCATTCAAGGATTATCAGGCATTTCAGATTCTGGTTGTGCTCTCTCTCTTCTGTCATCTCAATCACGGAACTCCTCTAGCCATTCGTCTGGAATTCCTATGGCTTGTCCGCTGATCATGCCAAGTAGTCATCCTCATTATGGCATGGGTCCAGCCTCTGAGAAGTTCCTAGGAATAAGCTCACAGCCTTCCTCTGATGGAGTGTCTAATACGTACCCTTCACCAGAAATGCATTCTGCAGAAGAAAATCACCTTGGTCGCATACTGATATCAGATAGTGGTGATGCTGTCAACTTTGAAATGGGACAAGGAATTTTCCAAGGGTCTGATGTTTTGAATTCCAATGATCACCATTCCCGTGAAAATGGGCCTACCATTGACTTGCTTCAACTTTCATCGCAGCTCCAGCGAGTGGAGCATGAGAGGCAAAACATGAAGGTGAAGCAGGAAAATGATGCTTTCTGTTGCCTCCGGATCACTTAAATGCTCAGCAGAAAGAGGTACGTGACTTTGATTTCCGTGTTTCTATGTGACATAACAACTTAAGAGTTTTGTCTAAAAACTTAAGGAAAGGAAGGAAAACAAACTGTTTACTCTTAAAATCATTCATTTTTTTCTTCGATGGAAGTGGATTAGCTGAGCCTGTCATGTTAAGCTCTGTATCATCGAACATTCGAACTGATTAAGCTGTAGCAGCTCAGCAGTTGAAGCTAATCGTGATGAACTTAAGAATAAGCGTTATAAAAAAGGAAAAAAGAAAAAGAGAAGAACACAAGAATAGCAAAAAAATCAGAGTGATCATACTGGCTCAAGCTGATGACTATACTATCCTTTCTATTCCTAGAAGTAGTAAATGTAATTGCATTGCTTGGGAGTAATTGCTCCATTAAAATTGATGCAAGTGAAAAAAGCGGTTCTGAAGTAATAGTGTGATTTGGCAACTGTTATATGATGCCTATACTATTTTTTGGGGCACTGTATGGATAACATTTTGTCACTATCCCACTAAACTGATTGGGAAGATTATTAATTCTGGGCAAAATCTGTATCTTGTAAGATACCTTTAAATTGCACTGCCATCACCACCGGTCCACCGCATCTGGGTGAAAATTGCCAGCCCCATACTCCTACTATCTCAGCTGCAGATCAAAATTAAACCACGTAGGAAGTAAGTTAATATGTTGTTTTTGGTGCAATTAGAGTTATGAGAAGCACAAAGTATCTCGTAACTTCAGTATGCTTTTCTTCAGATTGATATATTTCGCACAAAACATTCAATTATGGGATAGATCTCGCTGTCACCAGCGCAATGGGGCCTGTATTAGGGGAATGCCCCATTCTGTGACTTGTATAATCTGCATATACCGCCACTTTGCCATTTAAACACCTGCTTCGCCTTTAGATAATGAATAGTTGCACTTTTATACAAACAGGAGAAAGATGTCAAAGAAGGTGGCCGCGCAGTCTGCAAGAAACCTACATTGAATCTTCTGAAGTAACATAAAGGGACCCGTCTGACAGCAAGCCGGGAAGCTGAGAGCAATGGCAAAATCAATAAAGAGCAAGCAAAGGGAAAGAGGACAGTCTTCTAATCAGCCTCCTTACCCATTGCTGACCATGTTGTTCAAGCCTGGCTCTGTTAATTCAATCAAGAAATTCATTCTTTTATGGTGGCTACTGACTCAGAAATTGAAATCTGTCCAATTGTAAAGGAATTGATTAGGCTTCTAATACCCTAATCAACCTTTTTTCTTTGTGGCAATTTCAATTTTCTGCAGAAATTTAGAAGTAATAGTTAATACCCTTATGGCTATCAAGCATCTTGGCAGAAGAATTTGCTTCAATAAATTATGGGTTAGAAGTTTAAACTTGTTTAATATTAGGAATGTCAAATGTGCATTGATGTCCACGTTGGAAATGTGTGATTTTGTCACCTGGGGCTAACAGGATTGCAAACAAAAGATCTTAAAAACATTGGATTGATTTCAAACACATTTGATTTGTTTCACAAAAAGAGTTTCGTTTGGCTAGAGGGAAAGCTTACCAAAATTGCAGTCAATCAATTTGAGAAGGGCAAGAAGGAACGTTTCACGGAACGAGTAAATATCAGCCTCGCCTTAAAAGGTGGTTATTGCGACTTGCAAGTGGCTCACGCGACAATTCAACCTTTGAAGTGGAGAAGGCCTCTTTTTGCGTCGACGTTATTTTGACTATCAAGGCGACAATGAAGCTTTAAAGACGACATTATTTTGACTACACGTGGAAGGGCGATTCTTCCGTTAATGTGGAGAAGTGGCTGTTCAATTAACCCGACCCGGGTCGACCAGGTGCGGCCGGTTTCTTTGATGCTCGGCGTCGGCCCTCGGCTTGGAAATGGAAAACCGACGGAGTTCGCTACTCAATTAGCCCTGAAGTCCCAACTCCTACGTCGTTATTTATCATTCTCTCCTCTATCTTCTCTCCTAACCCTCAAGCACGATTGAGCCGCCGTCATCCTATGCGTTCTTTGCAGTCGACGAATCCTCGTCGATATACTGTCGACGGTAAGTTTTCTCTCATCGTCTCACTTACTGTCGCTTAGTCGGACGGATCATCTCTGTTCTTTGAGTATCATATACTTTCCTATGGTCACAGTTGAGGCCTGAGGGCATATTGCACGCTTTGGCATTTGACTAATACATTTTCGTCAGTTATGCAAGAAGCAATGAGACCAGATTGGCAAGCAATTGCATGTTGGTGAATGGACAATAATCACGGTTCTTTTGGTCTTCAGAAAGAAATTTTTTTCAAAGAGTTGCTTTTTTATATATATATATATAATTCTTGTTCTCCTTTCCTTGGCACCAGAGAGATTGGCTCGGAGTGGGTGAGATTTGCTAATCTGATTCCTAGCAAAGAACAAGAAATTTGAGCAAAAAGAATGACCATATAAGCACCTTTTTGGAAGATTGTTCAAGCTCGCTTTATCCGGTTTTGAGCTTTTGTTCAAGCCCACTTTGTCCGTGAGACACTTTCGTCAGTTTTAGGTGTGAAAGCTCATTGTTTCTCTGCTATTTGATTTCCGACGGTGTTGTTTTGGTGATCAATTGACAGATTAACGGTAGACTCTAACTGTTTCTAATGGTGTCACTTCTTTTTGGTAGTCAGTTGACAAATTAAAGGTAGAAGTTTTCGGTTGATAAACCAAAGATAAGAATAAGCAAGTCTTACGGACAAAATAGTTGTGCGGTGATGTACTCATTTGGGTAAACTATGTAGCAGACTAGCAGTCGTTTTCTGGTAAATTGTGGTTTCGGATTTAGCCGCTGGTTTGGTAGTCTGAAGTCTCAATCTTGGTGTTTAACTGGTTAACAATAGTACTAGAGTAAAAATAGTGAAATATTTGGTTTGCTTGTTTTAATAGCTCCTCGTTTGGTTTCATTTAATAACTATTGGTCTTGTTTGGTTTAATTTTTAATAGTACGTTTGTCTTAATAACCATAGGTGCTGGTTAAGTGCTTTGGTTTCAAAATTTTCGTAAGGAAAAACTAGTTGACAATATCAGTGGGATAAATTTTTACCAAGACAAGGACATCTTATGTAGAATTAGCAGCTGGTCTACATTTAACAGTATTGTTTTATACAAAGACAAGGACATCTTGAGTAATATTTGTAGTTGTCATTCATGATCAACGTGTTTTTATGGATTTCAAAAAAAACTTGTTTGGTTTGAATTAGTTCAGTTTTGTATCTCTAGTTTATGAAGTTTGGTTTGTTATTTCTCAATTACGTTTGTGTTTGTGTGGTTGTGCTGCTAATTTTGATTAACGTGCCTTAGTGTTTGCAAAGATGCAAACTGGCTGGCTGGTTGTTATGAACTGTCAGTGGTTACTTGTCTTACTTGCTCCTTGGGTGTTTTGTTATGTGTCTCGATTGCTTGTTGGGTGTTTTAGTGTTTGCAAAATTGGAAACTACCGGCCAGTTTAGGCTTTAACTGCATATTGTCGAGTGTGCAAATTTGCATAGTAGCTAGCTTCTGGTTTAAAATGCCATATGACATTTAACTGCATATTTGTTTGCTGGTTTTGTTTACTTGGCATCACTTAGTTATTGTCGCTAAATATGTTTAATAACTACCGCTTTTTTACTTTCCTATGTTCATAGATGGATAATTATGCATCTTCTGCTGCTGAATCTGCCCCATCCATAAATATGGAGGATGATGAGCCACAATATTCAATTGTTCAATTGGAAACTCAATCACCTTCGGCAACAAACTTGAATGTTTGTAGGAACTTGAGTCTCCCTCGTCTCAAACGGAAGGCAGATAAGGACTCTTCAGAAATTTGGGATCACTTTACCACATTGACCTTTGATAAGAAACCTGGGGGGAGGGGAATAGTTCTAGTTCTATGATCATGCATAGGTACAATGCTGAGGAGCTTCGACAAGCAATTACTGAGTTTGTTATTGGTGATGAACATCCATTTAGAGTTGTTGAGGGTCGTTGGTTTAGAAGGCTTTTGAAGAAATTTGAACCTAGATTTCAGATGTCATCTCGTATAACGGTTGCTAGGGATTATTTCAAGATTTACAATGTCTCTTCAAATGATGTTGCACTTGAATTTTTGAAGAGGCGCTTGAAACCCAACGTTGTCCTTGATGGACAATTTCTCCATATGAGGTGTTGTACCCATATTTTGAACCTTGTAGTGAATGCGGGATTGAAAGAATATGATGAGTCTATTATAAGGGTGCGTAATGCAGTGAGGTATGTGAGATCTTCTCCAGCTGGGATGGATAGGTTTAAGAGATGCACCAAAGCCCGATGCTTTTTGGGCTGCTATGTTTTCTAATTCCCAATGGGCTGTGTTAAGCGTGATCCTTTTGCTGCTTGGTCTTGACATGGGCCTGTAAATATATTATTGGGCGTGAAACTGAGAAAAAGCCAGGCTGAGCCTAACTCACTCGATGTGTGGACTAGTTAAGGCTTAGGCTTGAAACAAAGTAAAAAGGCCACTAGTGTTAAACATGGGGTCCACCGGTCCGGGGACAGCATTTTCTCGACATTGATCTGGTACTTATTTTATTTGTCATCGTACTTGAAAACATGTCGATGATCGTTGTAGGACTTCGTAAAAAAAAACAGTTTGTTTAAATAAAATTACTCCCACACTACTAGACAACAAAGTCGTTGTAGTATAGTGGTAAGTATTCCCTCTGTCACGCGGGTGACCCGAGTTCGATCCCCGGCAACGGCGTTAGAAAGAAGAGTCCCCTGTTTGAATTCCCTTTTTCACAAAAATTGCTGTCTGCGTACTTTACGCAACATTGGGCTCTCATGAGTCATGGGCATCTTCCCCTAAGTGATTTTTGTGTCGTTTTGCCATCGTGCTTTGCATGAAAGCAACAACTAGAAAAATGATCACGGGGATCGAGTACGATAATATTCTTGATGTCTGTTAATAGAAGCCACAGACGTCCATTGGGGATCCAATCGATGTCGTTTCGGTGTTCGCGGGTTGGGGAGCAAATGGGACATGCATGAAAGCCACACCTAGAAAAATCAACAAAAAAATATTCTCATTGTCGAGGCAGAACATGTGTGATTCTACTTACTTACCTAATCGGCTCATTGGTTGGCTCCACATTCTTAAACGAAACTGCCGACAATCTTCGTACTCTTTACTAAGATTTCATAAGATCTTCAACAAATTACCAACTGAGATTTGTAATTTTGATGCTTGGCTTCTATCATATGGAGATATGATTGTTTCCCATCTACTTCCAGCTGCAAGCCTAATAAACTTGGTTGCGAAAGGGTCAGCTGTGGATCATAAAACTATAGTAGAAGCCTCGGCAGAAGACACAAACCCGCTCACTCAAAGAATACTTTTAAGTCTTGAACTATACTTAAAACGCAGTGGCACATTGCCAAATCCAATAGACAAAGTAAACGCACTACTGCACTGTGAAAAGCAATTTACCCTGACCTCAATTGGGATTCTGTTCCAAGGATACTTTCCACTTCCACCTGACTCATAGTCAAATGTAGGTCTATGACCTCCTCAGTTGAAGATTCACCCTACAACATCTTTAAGAAGTCACCAAAAGGCAGAAATGAAACCTAATATAAGAAATATAATTTGTCATTCACATTTCCAAAGACCATATTTCAATCAACCCCTCAAATAAATAGCTAAGATTCGAAACTACGGAAATACAAAATCCATGATGGTTTATTGTGCTAATCTCACATAGTAATAAGCTGAATAGAAGTATCCTCCGCCCAGTTAAATAAATACTCGCTATTTTAATGCAAAAGCTTGGATAACGGTAGAAGTCCAGGGCTACCAAAAGGGATGACAATGTCAATAAAAAATCTATTTTGCGGGACCATTAGTTACGTCAGCAGGTTTTCCTCCAGATAGGTTCTGCTCATCCCATGCTTCAATCCACGTAACCATCGCATCAGCCAGCTTGTTGAAGTATTCATCCACCTTACCAAGTTTAACCCTGACTTGCTTCGAGAGCTCCAGGTAGCATTTCTGCACACTGGTGCAATCCTTTGGCAGCACAACAGATTGGAAAAAAGGAATCAGCTCTTCTTGCCAGTAGATTCCTTTGTATTCCTTCTTAAGGTTCACAAAAGGGTTGCTCGCTTTGCTGTGCCAGATATAAGGTAGACCAGTCTTCACTCCATATCCCAAATGATCGCATATCACCTACAAATAATTTTATAAGCTTGTTTTAAACTGCTGCAGCTTAAGAAGAAGGCAACAAGGTATACTGGCTACATGACTAGATTTAAAGAATAATATATCAAAATCAAGATAAGAGACGAGGAAAACAGTGGAGGTATGAACGAAAAGTAGCTACCTTGATGCACCAGCCAGCCCACATATCATCGTAGCGTCCAATTGGTTGGCCATCACCCATAAGGCCAAAGTACATTGCAGGGCCAATCAACTCACGGTCGAAAGCCAGATTCATACCACACATGGGGAATAGGGTACCCTTAGGTATTGTCATAACCGCATCCACATACCTAACAAAGGCAGGTGTTGGATAAAGAGTGCTGCGAACAGGCAACATCTATTCTTGTGCTTAAGGATCTGACATACCTCGTGTTTCTCTCCCGTGGTTTGACAAGTTGGGTGGGAGCATCATAATCTGGGATGTTGAGCCAAAGACCATGAGAAACAGCTGTTGGAGCACCTTCACGGAGACTAAATGGATATCCACGGACAAAATCTGCACCATCTCGGTATGGGTCATACAGGGTGTTGAAGAAAAATGGAGTTGACGGACACAAAAGGTTCTTTATGTGCTGCTCAAGTGCGTTAATCTCTTGGCCAGAGGGATTTTTAGCAACCTGCAAATCATACAGTAGTCAGGCTAGAGATCCAAGAATGTAATCGAACAATGCCGTCAAATTTAGGCTGTATAACAGTATAATCATAATCATTCAAAGCAGAAGAAAAAAATTTAAAGCTCCAAGAATAATGAGAGACAAGCACTAAACAAGCTGTGACTACAAAACAAGCCATGATTCGGGGATCACTTGCATTGGCAGTTCTCAATAGGTAATGCTTCCAGAAAAGATTTTCCAGAAAAGATTCAACACTTGCAACCTAAGGAGCCCAGAAAATCTTAACTCATGCAGAAAATGAAACGGTATCAAAAGGCACAGGGACGAAAATTCTACTCAAGTGAAACTGACCCCCGAGAGTTCAATCCTAGCTTCGTCCCTGAAAAGGCAGTTGGTACATGTAAAAGCACAACGGCAAATGTTCTACCCTCATTCAGGGTACCTTGAATTAAACAATTTAGTAGGATTAAATATCAATGTAATTCCAAATTAAGGATCTGAATTGTGTTTGCAGAAAACATAACTAACAAAATGCAGTTCGGTTTGAAAACTCTTCTAAAACAAACAGATCCGGACACACTAGCATAGCATGTCAAAGTTTTTTTTTTCCTTCAATAAACACTGTCAAGATTTTACACAGGAAATAACGAAACAACAATGGCCAGTTTCATCTTGGTGCAATTTTCCGGGTCATAGGGATGTGATAGAAGATGCACCAAACACAATCAAGTCTCTTAACAGATCCGTACACCCTGACAGAAATGAATCTCAGAAACCAATGACCTACTCCAAAAATTCGAGTGCAGATAGTTCAATCATTGTGTTGATCTTTATACAAAACTATCACACAGAACTAAAGCAATACAGACACAACCAGAAAACCCACAACAAATAAAAACCCACATGATCTATCAAATCAAAATCCATCAGTTCATTACAGGATCCAAAATCCACAAAAATCCAAAATTCAAAATTCAAAATCAATAAAGTCCAAAACAAGATCAAAACTTCCTCTCCCTAAAATCCTAATGTCTTCTAGAAACACCAGAAAAATTATCACATGAATTGCAATTCCAAACAAAATAAAAGAAGCACTTACAAAGCAATCGTCGTCGATGGTGTAGATGTACTTCTTCTTGGAGACCATGTAACCGAAGCAGCGGCAGGCGGAGTCCTTGAAAGAAATGCAGGAAGCTTTGGGACCCAGAATCCTGTTGATGTCGTTGCGGTTGTAGAGCTCGTAGTCGAAGCCTTCGGGGACGTTGATGGTCTTCGACGGGTCACCATCCTGGACGATGATCAGGTGGTACGACTGAAAGAACGGCCTCCACATCTCAAGGAAATCCAGGTTCCGAATCGTTGGGATCACGATGTCCAGCTCATCCTTCAGCAGAGGTGTCGGAGAAACCGCGGTACCAGCCATTGCCACAGCGAGAGAAAGCAAGAGAACGAGGAAGGGAAAAAGAGCAGTCGATTTGACAGATACAGAAGGGGTTTCTGGGTTGGGCTTGTATTTAAAAGGAATCTGAGAAGCTGGCCTGTGGGGTGCTGTGGCACGTGCGTGTCATGTGATCTTTGTTTTGGGAAAGAAGCCAATAAATTGCTGATTTCCCCGGGGGGGGGGGGGGGGGGGAATAGTTACTATAAAAAGTCCAAAGAGAATAGTATTAATTTGCAACCTCCCATAAATGGAGGAAGGTTACCTCTAATAACTCTCTGTGCCATCTTAGAGTCTGCCCTGTTGGGATTAGTCAGAAGAAAGTTTGGATATATATATATATCAAGCTATTGGACTAATATAATTTTAAGTATAAACTATAAATTTAATCACATTATGTTTCAACTATAAAAATTCATCCATTTATACACTTTAATCAGATTCTACGTTTGAATAAGAGATGAATAGGCTACAAGGCGCAATCTTAATGCTCAGATCTGATTAGAGGGGCATAATTTAATGAATTTCGATAGTTTGAAACCATAATATGATAAAATAGGGTTATGTTCGATTTTAATTTTTTTTTCAGGATTCAAATACATTCACAAAACTACTCCTGAATATCTTAAGAATTCAAACACAAACACCAATACATTTTACACAATCTCCAACAATTTTTTACTTTTTTATTTAACACAAATTTTATCTCTTTACTTTTTCACATAATTTTAATATTTTTTTTATTAGACAATTACATCAAATTATTTCTCTTCATTTTACACAAACACATGTAAAACACTATTTAACGTAAATATTCACAATTTTCTCTAAAATCTTACATTTTTACCCAACACAAACATATCCTAAGTATTTTAGACCTTGAAATGACATTAGTCCAATCCTTGAGAGGAGGAAAGTGAAATTTCCTTCGAATATAAAGATGTAATTGCATCCTAAATCCATGTGATATAAAAACATTGTTAATAAGCCTTAGAGATAAGAGAAAATCACAAATAACTCCATAAAGGCCAATATTCCATTAAAAACATTGTTAATCACGAAAAGTGGCAAGCAGCCCAGCAGGGAAGAACCCCAATAGGATTTGGCGCGTGAGTCCGGCGAGATTGGCGTCAATCTGGGTGGCCGAGCCTGAGAGCGACGTGTCGTGTCTGGACGTTCGCGGTCGTGGGGGGGGACTCCTTCAAAGTCGCTGCCGGTGGCTTTACTCAGATCATTATGGACCTGGCCACATGTGCCTGTCCACACCCCATCTCCCAATCACGGAACCATCCTTGGTGGGTCCCACGGGTTCTCGATGAGGCCCACCGACAGCTTAGGGTGAAATTCTTCCCGTTGGATCCTAAAATGCTTGGACCAATGACTGGGTTAACCCGTAAAAAAAAAAAAAAGAGTTACGTTTTACACCAAATTTTTAGTAAGTGGATACTAATTTTATATTTATAATCAAAACATCATAAAAAAAATATGTATTTCAATACAACATTTTATTATCCTTTTTACAAACATCAATTAATTTTAACAACTTCTGCACGCATATCAATACAACTTTAACATCACATAAATATTCACAATTTTATTAGAATCATAACATTTTCTTCCAAACTAACATGTCCTGGATTAAGCCGGGCCGGTTGGTCACTTCTAATAAATAGTAAAACTGCTAAAACAATGAGCAGGAAGCTATAAATGTATTATTAATTAGGGCTAATTGTAAAAAAAAACAATATTTTGGGAGCAAAAAATGAATAAAATAAACAAATTCTCAAAAAAAAATCTTTAAAAATGCCTAAAAAATGGGCAGCTGTTTTTGCAGAATTTTGAGGTTGGTTTATGAATAAAAAAAAATTAATTACTATGTATAACTAATAGGACGAAGTCAGGTCAATAATACAAAAATAAATAGAGAGAGTTAAAATACAAAAATAATAATAAAAAAATTACTTGATTTTTATTTATTTATTAAGAGAATAACATTTGGAGGTCATTTTAATTGTCAAGGGAATATGTTGGCGATATTGTTAAACAATATTTAAATATTCTATAGACCTGAATAATTATTTTTTATATAAAAAAACACACGAGAACAATGTATATATTGATGCTAGTTAGATGGCCTATGAAAAATTTAACACATAAACTTTAATTGGAATTTGATAAGCATATGGGAATACGACATTTGTCTCATCTTCATGTCATAGACTTGTGCTATGTACTTGAGGATGGTCGCAAAGTGGCAAATAATATAAGGGCATGCAAAGTTGCTCCATGTGACCAAATTTTTGTGTGGTGTTTGGGCCCTTGGGCTCCATCTGTCTCCGGATCATTGGATTCGGTTTGGATTGTCGGGTCATTTGAACCGAATTGGTTTTATGGGCCGTAAGCCCTTTTTTGTTCCTATCAAGGACTTTGAGACCATTTAGCTTGTACCTAGCCTCATGGGCCTTTTCTTTGTAATCTTTCCCCTATTTGTCTGATCCTTTTAACAAAAAGAAAAAACAGATCTCAACTTTTGAAAACGCACCAGCAGAGTGAGTTGTCTGATCCTTTTGTTCAAGTTCCGTTCCGTATCTAATACCATAACATAATTGGAATTTTCTTTTCATGCATTATTTGCTTAATTTTTTTGGTTTGAACCAAAATGATCCAAATACCTATTGTAGATTATGGACGCGGCCCCAAAATGATCTTCAAATTGGTGGGTAGTTGAAGATAAAGACAGTAAAATTCATTCATTCCACCCATTTACTCAGAAAAAAAGTCATTTTGTTTAAAATTATGGCAAAAACTAAAAAAAGGCTAAAAAAAATAGAGACCCTCTCTAATTTGTTGTCCGAATTAGATAGTCCAATTCATAAATATATAGATACAACATATGAGTCCCACAGTATTCAATACTGCCCGCATTAATTAACGGGTAATGTGGACCTCACTCTGAGACCTATATACTGTGTTTATCTCTCTACAAATTAAAGTCATTAGACCATCCAATTTGCTACCCGAATTAGAGAGAATCTCTATCCAAAAAAAGGTAACCTTTGTTTAACAGTAAATTGTGGGTAAGCTTCACACATAAATGCACATATTCTCTTACCCTCTCTCTAGAATAATCTCCTCTCTGGCTAGTTGTCTCCCTCCCCTCACCACCTCTGATCTTGCATTATGTGACCGGATCCCTCAATAACCCACCACTTCTGGCCATTTTTTGGGGCTTTATTCCGACCGACTTGGTGCTTAGATCTACCCGTTCCGGGGCTTCTGAAGACCACCACCAGTGGGGACGACATCTACATCAACCGAAGAAGATTTCTGCACCGGCCAACACCTGACAGGATGGCGCGTATAGCCTCACGTGCTCCCACGCCTGTACATGAATCTCATGCGCCGGTTCCTTTCTCCTCCATTTCTAACAATAGGTGGGCCTCTTCGGTAAGCATGCACCAAATGGCTGGCATCTGGACGTCCAGGAGCTCCTCTTTTGTCTTCTTTGATGACCAGCCGACTGGCGCGTTGGCAACCTATTTAGTCTTTCCACCCTTTTGTGGGTAACTTCCCTCCCGTTTGAGTTTTAGTTTGTAAGTCTATTAGGTCCATTTACGCATTGGCTCGTCGCCTCTCGGAAGGTTTGACAATGGCCCTTAGTGCATGTACATAAGGTTTTCAAACCTCCTTAATAATAATGATAATTTGTGAGCTGTTATGTCTAAAAAAACTGTGGGTAAGCTTCAAAGGACAGACTCCATAACTGGTGAAGTGCACATGAAATTTTGGTCATGAACAATAATTGGATCCCACCCGAATTAAATTGCGTTAAAGGGAATCAGGTACTCCCATTGAGAACAAAAAACCAGAGAAAAAACAGAGCGGAAGACTATATAGGAATTGATACGGTAAGTTTAAAGTCTCATCCCCATTAAACTTCGTAAAGGTTTGTTCATTAATCTTTTGTTGTTACTATTATCACTGAGGTTAAACTGGTGAGATAGGTAAGTTGGGAGAAGGCCCATTAATTTTTTTTGGGTAATTAAAGGCCCATTATTTATATAAATAAGAAGTTGTTAGGCCAATAAATCACTTGAAAGAGACCAAACCTAGCTAGATGGAAGAAGAACTCCATGTTTGAATCAGTCATGAGACCTTAACGTCCATCTCCCTTTAAAATATGCAGAACAAACAAAGTGGTCAAAGCCCTATATATATATGACAGCTTCCTCCCCAGTTAGTGCCGCAGCCGCTCTCTCCAAGTCATTCAGTTGCCAATCACATAACAACATATGAAAGCGCGTTCTTTGATTTTCATGGAAGAAAAAGTACTACATCTCTTAGTTCTGTTCCCTGCGGCTGCGCGGACCTGCGGTAATACTCTGGTTTTCACAGTACTGTGGCTACCGAGTCTGAGAGCCCCCAACTGAAACAGGAGTGACGGATTTATGTTTGGGAAAAAGTATTTATTTGGAAGCATGGTGGAATCTGAGACCTTCTTTCAGACATTTGTGATCTGATCATTCCTTCCAGTTGCTACCTGTCCACTCACAGCAAAGTCCTCCCCCTGCCACCAAATAACGCAGTGCAAAACATAAAATTATTACGGAGATTTGGCAGAAGAAGAATAAAGAAAACAATGGAGACGACGTCATGAGTGACAATGCAATCCTTCTGAGTTGACATGAACCCCTGTTCTAATTCCTTAAACTGTATGGTTGCTTCCAGTGGTATGAACGAAAACCATATTGTAGAATGATGTCAGAAATGACGTGAAGAAATCATATTATAATGCAACGGGTTCAGTATATAAGAAACGAAAGCCTGCTCCAGATGATGACAAATACTGTTTTTTCATTCTCTCCTGTAAGCAAGCTGATGATAATACTTTTCCTTTTGGATTTAACTATTTGTATGCATAAAGTCCTAGATCTTGGAGTTCTGCTATATTCTGCAAAGGCATAATTCTGGTGACCACTGTGAATCAATCATGTTTTTCAATAACTATGCATGTCAAATTGCCTCGTATGTTTTCTCTGTTATGATCTTCACTCATGCAGGTACGCTTCCAGTTCAATGAACTGTATCTCGAAGATTTGATTCTGCTAATGCTTTGCTTACTTAAAAGGCTGTTCTACTTTACTCTGTCCTCTGTAATTTCAGTGGCATATGATCCATTGGATCCGAATGGCAACATTACAATCAAATGGGATCTAAACTCTTGGACTCCAGATGGCTATGTGGTGAGTATCATTCGATTTAACTACTTCTGCCTTCCTTCCATGTTGCATCGTTTTATCCCAAGTAGCTAATCCCTTCAGAAAAGATCAATACCAGAGATCATGCAGATATAATAATATTTTAGCATATTTATGCTGTAAGTAACGAATCCCTGGAGAGAAAATAAATGTTCTAAGGAATTCAATGTTCAGTGGGAAACTTTAAAGCCGCAAAAAGGATGAAAAGGGTGTTTTCCGAGGGCTAAAGCTGATCATCAAAAAACATCCATCGTTGACGACAAACTTATTCAAAGATGTGTTTTCCATCAATGGCTTTTCAGGCAACAGTGACAATGACCAACTTCCAGATGTACCGGCACATTATGAGCCCTGGCTGGACCTTAGGATGGGTATGGGATAAGAAAGAAGTGATCTGGTCGATGGTGGGTGCTGAAGCCACCGAACAAGGAGACTGTTCCCAGTTCAAGGAGAACATCCCATACTGCTGTAAAAAGAATCCTACGGCAGTTGACTTGCTCCCAGGTGCCCCTTACAACCAACAGATTGCAAATTGCTGCAAGGGTGGTGTTATAGCATCATGGGGACAAGACCCTTCGGCTGCTGTTTCAGCTTTCCAGCTGAGCATTGGGCGTGCCGGCACAACTAGAAAGACGGTGAAACTGCCAAAGAATTTCACCTTGCTTGGTCCAGGGCTAGGCTATACTTGCAGCCAGGCATATATTATGCCACCCTCACAGTTCCTCTCATCTGATGGTCGCCGAATTACCCAAGCAATCAGTAAGTTTGTTTTGCCTAGAGAAAATTATGGAAAGCAAAAAGAGTACAATTGGGCTTTTGGTACAGTTCCATTTGTATTTCTGCATTGTTCTTGATTCTGTACCTTGAATCATTATCTTTTATTTGCAGTGACTTGGAATGTGACATGTACTTACTCACAGTTTCTGGCTTCTGCCAACCCAACCTGCTGCGTCTCCATGTCGTCTTTCTACAGCTCCTCAATAACTCCTTGTCCAAACTGTGCCTGTGGATGCCAGATGAAAGGGAATTGCATCTCGTGAGTCTCCTTTCTGTACAACATATACCAGACCAACAGATATTGAAAACATGCACACCTATATATCGATTTCTACATGAACATATATACATGCTTTTCCAAAGAGACCCCAAGTCGATTCTAAAATATCTTACTTGGTGAAAGCTGCTACATCTTTTGAGATCTTAAACTCTGTTACAAAAGTTGGAAAAACTCATGTTCTTATTGACCTCCTAAGTTGAACTGGAAAACAGTTGGATACTACTTTAAGGGACAGTCCTAGTATGAACTCTAGAAGATCAATTTACTAAAAGTTTTAGAAATCAATCTGGACTGAACATATTTGAAAATATTAGACAACTGTTATGAATTCCCTGGCTCATTCCTAAGAGATGACATGTTATGCCTATTTTTCTTTCATTTGTTCTTTTATCTACGTGAAGGAGCTAACCAGTTTCATTGAACCATAATTCAGGAGCTCTCCAGAGATACTTAGCGTTGTGGGAAACACATCAATTAGTGCCCCCATTACTGCAGTGCACACAGCACATGTGCCCAATCAGGGTGCATTGGCATGTGGAACTAAACTACGTCCAGTATTGGCGTGTGAAGATAACTATCACAAATTTCAACTATGGGCTTAACTATACACAGTGGATGCTTGTTGTTCAGCATCCAAATCTCAACAATGTCACTCAAGTTTTTAGCTTTAATTACAAGCCACTCATTCCATACAAATCCACAAGTAAGCACAGGCATGATGCTGATGTTTCAATACCAACAACGCCACTGTAATCTTTACCTACTTATAGGATCTCACTGACTCCGAACACCATTTTGAAAATGCAGATGATACTGGGCTCTTTTAACGACCTCCTAATGGAAGCGGGGCCAAATGGAAACGTCCAGTCAGAGATGATTCTTGAGAAGGACATGGACACATTCACATTTCAGCAGGGGTGGGCTTTCCCTCGGAGAGTCTTATTTAATGGGGATGAATGTGTGCTGCGACCTCCAGATTCTTACCCGTCCCTGCCCAGCTCCGCCCATGCAAATCCCATTGCAGCAGCAACATTGTCTTCCTTGATACTTTTGTCATCGCTGGCCTTTTGGTGAGCATTTGACTAAAGATTGCAACAGGTGAGGAAGGAAAGAGTGCCCGAGTAGATTCCTCCCACAGGTAAGTGCCCATAAGATGTATGAACAAACTGTTTTAAACCCAAATATGCGGAAAATACCTACAGAGGGTGAATAGGTATATTGAAAATTTATCAAGTAATTCTCTTTCTAAGACACAAACCTATTCATAGTGACCCTCATGGGTCCTAAAGGCCGTTTTATGCACATCTTCAGCCCTTACCCGAATCTGGTGATAACCAGATCTTAGATCCAGCTTAGAAAAGACCCTAGCACCATGTAGATCATCCATAAGTTCATCTACCACTGGAATAAGCTATTTGTCCTTCACTGTTGCTTTGTTTAGAGCCCGATAATCCATGCACATCCTCTAACTACCATCTGTCTTCCTTACCAACAAAATGGGAGAGGAAAAGGGTGATTGACTGGGTCGGATTGCCCCTAACTCCAACAACTCCCGAACAATTTTTTCAATCTCACCCTTTTGATAGAAAGGATATCTATAGGGTCTTACACAAATGGGAAGGGTTCCCTCTTTGAGAATAATACGATGATCTTGACTGCGAATATGGGGCAGCTCTCTAGGTTCAGCAAATACATCTTCAAATTCTTGTAGGATTTTCCTAATAGATGGGGTCAAAAGCCCCTCTTTATCTTCAGCAGTTGTGTGAACAACATGCACAACTACCCCTTGCCTCTCTACTTCTGAATGCACATGAAAATTATGTCCTTCCATTAATAACCACTCAGTAGGCTTAAACCCATGCATCAAAACAGGTCGTCCTTTGTAATCAAAGGACATAGTGAGTTTAAGGAAGTCCCACAAAATAGGACCCAAAATACTAAGTTAATATACTCCCATAACCACATCACAACCTCCCAATGGTAGTAAGTAAAAATCAGTATCAAATTGCTGCCCCTGCATCTTGACAGCCACTCTCTCACATTCCCCTTCTGCCACCATAGTCTCTCCATTAGCTACTCTCACTCGCAGCTGCTTAGAATTAGTGACATTCAACTTATTTTTCTCCCACTTACTCAAGGAACCTGAATCCTAGGAGTGGAAACTTCTCAGGAAATTATTCCAGAGGGTCAGTGGACTCAAAACCCAGGTTTTCTATCCAACGTTTGACCCCTGCCCAGATGAAGGAAAGGAGGGATAAAGGGTTGTGTTACAACTGTGATGAGAAGTGGAATCTACAACATTAATGTAATGGGAAACGAATTTACATGATGGAGGAGACTGAGTGGATTTCAGAAGAGGATGAAGAGCCTACTGAAGGGGAGGAGGACGACTCTTCATCGAGCTAGGGCTGATTTCTACTCGCCGGGTATGAAAGCTGATGTCAGGACATTTGTGAAGGAATGTGATATTTGTCAGAGGAACAAATCTGAGAATCTACATCCTGCAGGACTTCTACAACCCCTTCCTATACCTAATAGATCATGGTCACATATTGCTATAGATTTTATAGAAGGTTTGCCCCTCTCCAATGGTCTCAATGTTATTCTGGTCGTGGTGGACAGATTAACCAAGTACTCTCATTTAGTAAGATAGGTGGCCCACATGGCCCAAGCCCAAACATGGCCCAAGCCCAAGCAAAGGCTAACACAGCCAACACGACCGAACATCCTAGAATTCTCCAAAGTCCTCCTCCTCTTCACAACTTGCTTCTCTCTCTCTCTCTTACGAACAGACACACGACAATTAATAATCAGTTCATCAATTCACCAAATACCAAGTTCTTATCAGCAACTTACCGAATAACAATTCTTGAATATCCTTTGTGCAAAAGCCTCAGATCAAAACGATTCGATCTCTCAAAAACAAAGAACAAGATTTGTTAGAAAGATAACAAGTTAATTAATTAAGAACAACAAGTATAATCACACAATCGAAACACTGGGAATGGTTACGAAGAGAAAACTCCCTTAAGGAACATCCTTAATGAGAAAAACTCTCCGGGCCCGTAGGCCGTTCGAATCCACTAGTTTCCAATTGATTTACAAAGTGATCTATTAAAACGACTAACCTAGCCTATCAACCCACTCTAAATCTTACCGACGTAGAACCTCTACATCTAAACGGAAACCTCGATCTCGAACGCCTCTTGATCTTCACGCACAAACCTTGTGCAATCAATGGCCATTGCTGGAACCTCCAGAAACCACTCTTCCAGGACCTCTGGAAGCCTCAATCAACGAACAAATCGATGTAGGTGATTAATGAACCAAACTCTCCTTCAGATCTGATATGCAAAACCTTATTCAGCAAACTCAAGCTTTCTACAAGAATAATAAAGCAAAGACGATCAGCACACTTCTTGAAGAAAAACTTTCTTGAAGGGAGAAAATGAACTTGAAACAACGAAAACCGAAGGACACCACGAAATGGCCAGATATGAGCGTATATATTGCAAAACCCATTCTGTTTTTCAGTTCTTCAATTTCACGTGTAAATGGTAACTGCCCTTTTCTTGCTTTCTCACATCTTCTAGAAATCTGGAAAAAGACCAATTTGCCCTTAATGAAGTCCATACGTCCAGCTCTTTCTTTTTCCTTCTAAAAAACACACAATTTACAAAACAACCATTCTTTGTTTTTCAAGTAGATGCCAACGTGTTTTCACAATCTCCCCCTTTAGCATCCTACGTGACAAAACCTATTCTAGCCTATAAACAAAAGGATAATGAAACTTGTTGATCACCACCACATGAAACATTTTACAAAGAGACTCAAACCCTATGACTACTCTAATGCTTATAGAACCACAAACTGAGAAATAGGTACCTTCAATAATCTTATCACACACACCGATCTAAATAACTCATTAGAAGCCGTGTTAGATAAAGATACAAAATTAAAAATAGCAGGTATAATCTCAAAGATGTTGAGATATGTCTCCCACTGAGACACATAGTAATAATCAACTAAAATAGAAGGCAACTCCCCTTAACTTTTAGCACTTTTAAACATCAATATTTCAACCAAGTCTCCAATGACATTACTTCACCTTTCAACAGCTCTACAACATCTAAAGTGAAAAAGTGATTCCGTGGATTTAACATTTGACGGGTAACAAGAAAAAAAAAAAAAGAATACAGAAAAGCATTTTAAGGTGTCCAAAGAAGCCGTGATAAGTTTGATTAATCTGGTTTTGGCAATCATCAGTGTGATCTTCACTTCTATATCGTAATCAAAGACCTAATGATGATTATTTTCTGATCTCCCTGGGCCTCAGCCACCGGGAATGGTAGGACAACAGTTATAGTATTTGCTACGTTTCATGGCTTATACCATTTTAACACGCTAATTGAAGCATTTGCTTTATTACAAGACCAACCCCGGACATGTATCAGTCTCCGTCTTCTTTAATCGATACTTCTATTCTTCTCGCTATTTAGGTACGCAGTTGAAAATTCTTCGTCAGATGGAGATAGCCCAACTTGTGCCAGCATCTCCCTGTCTTGGAAACTAGAACAATTCCTCCCACCCTGTTCTCTCATTTCTGATTTAAATGGTGGCTGACGTTTTAGACTTTGACCCATGGTGAACCTTCAAGGTATGAAGTACTAGATGCAAAAAATTTCTGCATATGCCCACTAATCCAACTCGTCATATCAGGAAAATTAGAGATACTTACCTAAAAATAACCTTTTTTAAAAAAAAATCACTCGGAGTGTGAGAGAGGGAAAGAAGACAGACCCACGGATCTAAAGAGAATGGCTTCAGGCCGCGTGATTTGTGTCGAGCCAAGCTCATACATAGATGTTGTGCGCGTGATCATAAAATAGCCCCAACCCGAACGAGCCTTACATGGGATCAGATTCTGGTCAAACCCATTGTAAATGAACTAATTCAAAAACTATATGGTAGATGATGGAAAATTTGCAAGCTCTATTAAGCTCCAAGCATATTATTCAGCACAATCTTGGCAAATTGTATGAGAAGTTGACAATGCATTCACACGAGTGAGAGCTCAATTCGCCCAAGGAGACCGAAGTATAAGTAGTCTCAAGAGGAGTATTTTACGGTGAGAAATGTATGAAGTGGAAAGAAAAAAGGACTCTGTCCTTAAAGGAGTCCAATCCTGACATGTTTTCAATCTCACGTGGGCTTGAAGCCTTGAACACAACTTGGTTTGAGTATCTTTGATAATCTGTGTGGAAGGACAGACCGTTCAGCTGTTGCGTTCAAACCTCTCGAAATCTCCCGCCAGCTTTTCCATCATTCCTTCCTAATTCTTGCTTCAAGATGCAGAAACTAGACGAGAAAAAATTGTAAATAAAAGAGAGAGAGATCAGAATATCAGATGGGATGAAACTATCTCATAAAGCATCCAACAACCAGTAGGTGAGACATCTTGAGGCATATTCACTTTCAATTAGTACCTCTTTTCCTTTTTAAAACATTAGCACCACCAAATAATTATGTGAGTTCTTCCGGAGAAGCTTGTGATCTGGTGAATTTCAGGCAATGGGATCCAACAACTATGCCGACCCCGTTCAGGAAATCCTCCATGAGTCCAAAGGCTATTACCAGGGATGGCAATGCAACGTGGTTCAAGAGCTAAAGTTCAAACTCTTGGCTACTGTATATGTCTTGATATTCTCCCATGCAAGTAAATTCTACATTCCAAACTTGGACAAATAGATCTGTATTCCATTAACCTCTTCCTTTGCGTATTTTTTTATCTTCGATCTGCGCTTCTGTGTTTGTGATTCCAGGGGCATATGATCCGCTGGATCCAACTGGAAACATAACAATCAAATGGGATGTAATGTCTTGGACACCAGATGGTTATGTGGTGAGTACCTTTCAATGCCATTATTATATTTTCACTAGCAGGTTTAATAACACTATGAATAATTGAACAGAAGTCTACATGGTTGCTGATAGGAATGTTAGTTGATGTACAACTTGCCTGGGGAGCTCTTCCCTTTCTTCCTGTAAAACTTACTATAAAGCTGCTGTGCAGTGGAATATTAAATTTCTTGAATTTACTATCACCTTAACTTCTCTGGCTGATTTATCAAACTTTTACCAGGATAGTCCAACTATTTCAGAGAAAAACAAATACAAAGTGAATCCCATAAACAAGTAGTCTGAATTTAAGCCACCATGAGAATTTACTGCTGTTGCAAATATTCACTTTGGAAGAGAGAAACAAGAAACACATTTCCTTTCATATTCAAAGAATCAAAGATATATATCTACAAAGAGAGAATGAAACCAACTAAACCAATTAGGTAAAATTTATCAACAGCACAAATCTTTCCGCTTTGAGGGATAATTGTTTTAGGACATTTGTCTCTTTCAATGAATTATGCCAGGCCGCAGTGACAATGAACAACTTTCAAATGTATCGAGGCATCATGAGCCCCGGCTGGACTCTAGGATGGAACTGGGCTAAGAAAGAAGTAATCTGGTCGATGGTTGGAGCTCAAACCACAGAGCAAGGGGACTGCTCCAAGTTCAAAGGAAACGTACCTCACTGCTGTAAAAAAGATCCTACAGTTGTTGACTTGCTCCCTGGAGTTCCTTACAATCTACAGTTCTCCAATTGCTGCAAGGGTGGTGTGTTGGCATCTTGGGGACAGGATCCCATAGATTCAGTCTCGGCCTTCCAGGTGAGCGTCGGGGTTGCTGGAACATCTAACAAAACAGTGAAGCTGCCCAAGAATTTCACTTTGCTTGGTCCAGGACCAGGGTACACTTGTGGCCCTGCAAGGGTAGTGCCATCCACAGTGTTCCTGACACCCGACCGCAGGCGGAAGACTCAAGCACTTAGTGAGTTTGTATTCCTTCAGCTAAGATCTTATTAAACAGATACTAATGAAACTTTGATAACAGTCGTCGCATCTTTGGAGTGATTTTGTGTGCAGTGACATGGAATGTGACATGCACTTACTCGCAGTTTCTTGCCTCAAAGAATCCTAGCTGCTGTGTTTCCTTTTCATCCTTCTACAACGAAACAATCACCCCTTGCCCATCTTGTGCATGTGGTTGTCAGAATAAAAAAAATTGTATCAAGTAAGCTTCCCATCAGTTCATCATCATGCACAGAGAGACTTACTTGTGGACATACATTATATACAGTGCCTGTTTTAGAGAACAGTTAAGGATGTTTCTGAACTTGGGAGTGTCCTCTCATTATTTAATCCTGGAAATACAGGAGCAACTCAAAGCTGCTACACAAGGCAGGAATGAACACTCCTAGAAAGGATAATACGCCATTGCTACAATGCACACATCATATGTGCCCTATACGGGTGCACTGGCATGTGAAGCTCAACTATAGGGACTATTGGCGTGTGAAGATTGCCGTCACTAATTTTAACTACCGGTTGAACTACACTCAGTGGACACTTGTGGCGCAGCATCCCAATCTCAACAATGTCACCCAAGTATTTAGCTTTGATTACAAGCCTCTTGTCCCCTATGAATCTATAAGTGAGTTTCTAAACGCATAAAAGCATATCCAATGTGAATTTACACAAACACAGATCTTTAGCCGGTACTGGAGTTCCAGAGATTGAGTTCTAACTAACATGTAAACCTATGAGTTGCAGATGATACTGGTATGTTCTATGGGATGAAGTTCTACAACGACCTATTAATGGAGGCTGGTCCCCAAGGAAATGTCCAGTCTGAAGTGCTTCTCCAGAAGGACAAGAACACATTTACTTTCAAGCATGGATGGGCATTTCCTCGTAAAGTTTACTTCAATGGCGATGAATGTATGCTTCCCCCGCCAGACACATACCCATTCCTATCAAACTCTGCTTATGCAAATCCAATTGCAATTTCATCAGTGGCAGCCTCTCTTTTCTTGCTATTATTGTCCGCATGGTGATCACACTCCTATGTGAGGATAGATGCAATCCTCGAGATTCAGAAAGCGGATGAAAGCAAGCGGTCCTGAGGCGGGGTCATCACTCACAACAGGTACATATATCTTAGAAGATATGGCCAATGCGTGGTAATGTAGCACACATTTTCGCCTGGATAAAAGAGCCCATCACATTTTGACAAAATCTTTCTTTACCAGTTTGTCTCCTTTTCTTCATAAACTACAGACAGTTTTAATCTGCTGTTCTTTTCTTCCATGTAATATGATATCTGATAATGCACTTTAGTGGGTATGGATACCACGATGAAAGTACCTTAAATGAACAAAATAAATATCGACTGTTACCTTTTCGACAAATTCCTTATTACAGAGCTGAGAATATATTTTTGTGGATTTTCAATAAACAAGATGTCAATTCTATAATACAAATAATCGTACAAGACCAAGGCTAAATCTAAACAAAATGGTAGTAAAGTCTAATCCCAATACAGAAAAAAACAGATATCAGGGCAGAACTTTGCAGTGAAAAGCCATACACCTGAACCCCACTTGTATTTCTTGAACTTGTAGAACCAACATATTCAACCCTATCAGCTGGACTGCCATAAGCTTTGCTGCAATCCCCAATCCATACCATTTGGAACATTCTAGAATGTTGAAGAACCGATAGCATTTGTAGTTTTCCCCAAGCATATTGCACTATGCAGTAACCAATAAGAATACTAAAGAAGCCAAGATGCCAAAGGCTGGACGAAGTAGCGAGGTAACTGGGCGGAAACCAGCATTTGGCAGCCATGGGTATGCATCTGGGGGTGGCATGACACAATTATCTCCATTGAAATAAATTCTTCGTGGGAAAGCCCATCCCTTTTCGAAAGAAAAAGTTGATTGGTCCTTGCAGAAAAGGAGCTCTGACTGCGCATTCCCATAAGGACCAGCTTGCATGAGCAAATCATTGTAAAACTTGACTCCCCATAACATGGCAGTATCATCTGCAAAACAAAAGGTCATATCCCCAAGCACATGATAAATGCATTATCCTAATGATCCCAGGGTGATTGTACACAACTAGGTTTTGGGAAGATATAACTTACTTAAGCCTGCATAAGGATTCAAGGACTTGTAATTAAAGCTGAAAACCTCGGTAAGATTATCAAAGTTGGGGTGTTGCACAACGAGAGTCCATAGTGTATAGTTCATCCTGTAATTGAAATTCGTGATTGTGACCTTCACCCTCCAATACTCCTTGTAATTGAGTTTAACATGCCAATGGATTCGGATAGGACACATATGGCTGGTGCACTGGACCAGAGGCGTATTACTAGATTTTCCAAGACCTGATACTGCTGAAGCTAAATATGGAGACTCTGGACTGTAAGCATCACAGAAGGGGTAAAAACGATCAACAAGCAAAGCCAGACAAGGAGAAAATTTTGAATAGAGATGGAAATTAAAAAGAAAAAAAAGCACCTTTAAAAATCAACAAAAGTAAAAGAGTCTTACTTTACACAGCTCCCGGGATCCGTTATATTGTTTTGACAACCACAGGTGCAGGTTGGGCAATTCACTATTGTGTCATTATAGAATGAGGAAAGAGAAACACAACAGGTGGGTGTCTTCTGAGCAAGGAATTGCGAATATGTGCAAGTAACATTCCAGGTCACTACCACAAGAGATGCAGAGCACAGTGAGCTAAACATTGATTACACCACAGAAAAGAAAACAGCTTTCAACTTAATTGTATCTTAATTCAACTTTTGGTCCATGGTGCAGGTCGTGAAAGAGCTAGGTGTCCAAGTATAGACATAAGTTCAAATAGACAAGTACCATAATCAAGGCAATCTTTGGCTTAGTTTTGTGTGTGTGTGGGGGGGGGGGGGGAAGCCTGGCCTTACTGCAATTTGAGGAATGTATTTGTGTTACCATGTTTCTTGAGAATTGCACATGAACAAAAGATGTGTGCGATAATCTAGATACTTGGCTTAAAATGGAATATCACGGATACTGGCTAACTGCATCTATTAATTACTGAAGGCTTCAACAGCGGGTAACTTACTCAAAGCTTGAGTGACTCTCCTTTTATCTGCTGTCACAAATTTACTTGGTCTCACAATCTTTGCCGGTCCACAAGTATATCCCGGCCCTGGAGCTTTCAACGTGAAGTTCTTAGGTAATCTGACAGTTTTGTTAGTTGTTCCTGCAGCACCCACACTGACCTGGAAGGAACTTGCTGCATTGGCTGGATCCTGGACCCATGAGCTTATTACTCCCGCTTTGCAGCAATTAGCAATCTGCTGGTTGTATGGAGTCCCTGGCAATAAATCGACGACCGTTGGGTCCTTCCTGCAGCAATGAGGAACGTTCCCTTTAAATCTCGAACAATCTCCTTGATCTGTTGTTTGGGCCCCCGTCATGCTCCAAATTACTTCTTTCTTTGCCCACGTCCACCCTAATGACCACCCTGGTGCTTGAATATGACGATATTGCTGGAAGTTATACATTGTAACAACAGCCTGCCCAATCAAAAGAGAATGATACTTTTGTACGGTTGCCTCAAGTCCTAGTGAACACCATATTTGAAAAGAAAGTAAACATAAACTAATGGGATTTAGGCACTGGTGTTAGATGAAGGGTAAGGAAGCACAGTTGGAGCTTTCACATAGCCACTGGTTTTAGATGCTTCAGTCCTAATGGGATTTAGTCCCAAGGGAAGGCTTGGGCTCCATCGTTCTCCCATAAAGGGTAATTTGGTAGTTCTTCGGTCCAAGCAGGGGATTTGGCATGTAGTTGGGGTTCCCCTGTAAAGGATAGCTTTTGGTTCTCCAAAGAACAACACAAGTTCATGTATTAGGTTTTTGAGTGTGCATTCAGTATGTGAGAGTTTGTTATGAGTTCATTAATCTATGTCATTGATAATGGATTTTGGTTTGTGTTTGCAGCAAATGTAGATATAAAGTTGGCTGGACCAGGTTAAAATTTAAAAAGTCGCCATATGTGTTAGGCTTTCACTAGCCCCAAACTCTTACAAGCAGGTACCAGTTACAAACAAGTATATTATTCAAAAATTCAAGAAGAGATTAAGTGTCTTGATGTTATTAAGAAAAGACTTCCAAGGAATTGAATATGATCCCTTGGACCACTAGCATAAATGGAAGAAACAACCAAAACAAGAACTCCTACTCTACATTTCGTATCACTTACAACATAGCCATCTGGTGTCCAACTCATTACATCCCATTTGATTGTGATATTTCCAGTCGGATCAAGTGGATCATAGGCTTCTGCAGGAACATTAAGGACAAAGGAGTTAAAACTTGAATTCTTAAAGAGTATCCACATAGTAACTTCCCTGCTAGACCCAAACTCAATTTCCTTCCCGTGAAGCTTACCAAACAATTTCATAAGTCCAAAACACGTGGATCTTTGCAATTGTCTGTTTTTGCTATTTATGAGATAGCACCATAGCATTAAAGCAGAAATGGAATTTTGTACCCTGTTTCCCCTCCAGATATTAAAGATGCATGCATTTGCCAGTCCAATTAATTCATCAAACACATCAGAACTTTTGTTCTTCTCGAGGTGAGTTTTATTTCCAACTCCATATAACAGGAAACCTGGGATTTAAATAAAAAAAATCCCACACCTTGATTATTTAAGAAACCGCGGTTGTTCCATACTCGGATAGTCATTTTGTGAAATTTTTTTTTCCGCTTCTTCTTCTCATGAATCGTTTCTTTTCTTTTTAACTTTTATCTTTTATTTTCAACATCACTATAACTTTCCGACTGCTAATCTGCCAGACCTCGTCTAACCAAACCCCTCCCCCCTCGGCGAAAGAAAATAAATTGGAAAGTGAAGAAGAAACTACTCCCTGTGCCTCATGAGAAAACCAGTTTGTAATTACCAATACCTAACTAATTTATTTTACTCCATACCCCAATTTAAACTGAATCAATGGAAAAAAATTAGAAATCGAATCGTCGAAGTCTTCATGACTCGCTATATCAGAAAAGAGTCATTTTGATACTACAAGTCCAAACTAGTAGAGCTATTATTGAACACTCTTTTCTGTACTTCTCTCCAAAATCTATGAACAGAGGAAGAACATATCAAATCCCGCCACAAGTTTTCTCTACCAGTCAATCAATGATATATTAAGCCAAATTCTTGAAAAATAGGACGGATCTCAGATACTTAACCACTGCCCAGGCACAGGAAACAACGATAATGCTTCCAATGCAGTAAATTGGTAAGCCTGGACAAGAAAGCAATAATCTTGGGGGAACAAACCTGTAGAAATAAAACTGGAGCAAGAAAACAACAACACAAGCAGAACAGCAAAGCTGCTGAGCTTTGCAATCGATCCAGAAGCTGACAAGGAGAGAGACCCCATTTCTTGGTGCAGATGTTGTTACTGAATGTGATGTTAAACTCTGCCTCGGCTCAAGATCTGCAGAGGAAATCGAGAGAGGGAGAGATGTGGAGGTTAGGAGTGCGCTTCTCTGCTTTCACATGGGAAGTAGGCTTTTGCCCTTTGGGGAGCTAAAGTGGACTTATTAAAGTCTCTGTAATCAGTGTTCTGGTGAGTCGTCCTGTTAAAACAGCTTGCTGGTCATTTGCATGCAATGTCACATTACAATTATACCCTCTCATTTAACTGAAATTAAATAAAAATTCCACTAATTTGTAAATACATGCTGATGCTCGGGGATACTTTTGGAATGACGGGAATATATTTGCCGTGTTGGTAAACAAAGATCAACGAGGGTCGTGGACAATTGGCGCTGCGGAGGAAGACAGCAAAGGTTGTGGGGCCCACGGAGCATCCTCCTTCAGCTCCTTCTCTTATTATTCCATGTCTGTCGGTGGACAGAGCCACAGAGGAATTCAAGCACTCGGAAAATACTAAAGAGAGACATACGTTAGATTTTAGCAAAAACATACCCTTTTAGAGAAGTTGTGAGTAGTTATATTAAATAGTGTTTTATTAATATTTGTGTAAAGTGGATAGATAAATGATTTGATGTAATTATTTAATAAAAAATATAAAGAGAGAAAATTTATTTTGAATAAAAAAATAAAAAGTTATTGGAGATGATATAAAATGTATTGGTGTTTGTGTTTGAATTCTGAATATGTTCGGTGATATTTTTGTGAATGTATTTCAATCCTAAAAAAATTGTAGGAAACAAACATAAACTAAGAAAAAACAAGATTAAAGAGAGGCAATAGCTTCCGGATTAAGACAATATAATTATTATATAATTTTTAACCAATTATTTGGACGATCTTTCCCACCAAATTGGTGACGGCTCTCTTAATTAATTTTATAGATAATTATAAAATCAGTCCATGTGATATACGCAAAAATTGAATTGATCCTCATAATAACAAAAATATAAAATTAGTCACTATGATTCCATTTCATTTCTAATTGGTCCATCATCAGAGATTGATTTTATTCCTTTCTGAAATCACATCGACTAATTTTATATTTATCACTTAATTTTATCATATTATCTGAGTTTTTTTTATTAACCACAATTTCTGTGAGGATTAACCGCACCGACGAACCAATATGCGTACTTTTTTTCTCTGAAAAGGTGTAGTCAGGTAGTGGGTATATGTGTAAATACGTTTTCACCTGCGCTTTCCCTTATACTTCTAATGAACTCAGGCTGAATTATAATTATCTAAGTTTTTTTTTTGTTATAAGTTTTGTCATCTTCTATATCTAACCCATAATAACAAAAAAATATGGTCGTCATTAGTTGGGTCATGCAATTATTGTCAATGATGTATTTAACTTCAGATAGGAACAACTGAACTACTGCCAGAGGTTTTAATATATGTTTGGAGCTTGATCTGCAGATTCTCAATCACAAGTGGGTTCCTTACATAAATTTGCCTTTTTTATTGTTTAATTCCGAATAAATAAAGTTCTACTTCAATTAATTGCATTTGTGTGACCTTGGCTGCATGATTGCCACCTGATTAATAGTCCAAGTTTTAAAAAAAAAAGATTAATACTTCTTTTATTTGAGATCTGCTTAGAGTTAGAGATACGAAGGGTGCATTTGCACCAAAAATTTTACAAAATATTTCACCAACTCACAATAAAATACTACAATATAATCTCTCTCTTCCATCAAAAATATAAAAAAATACAAAAAATTATCTCTCTCTTCACTTTTTCACTAAACCCAATACTAACACTAAACCCAATACCAAAAATTTTTCAACACAAACATAACCGAAGTCATATACTGAAGTAAAGGAAGACAAGAGATGATGGAATACAAATAGCTGTGAAGGGTACATTTTAGTTCCATATTATGAATCACTTTGTAACTTTTGGTTCGTAAGGTTCATGTTACCCGAGGTCCCGAACTTTATATGAACAGATATAAATAATATTAAATTATGTATGATTAATTTGTTGTGTTTATCTCTCTCTGAATTGCATCATGTAATTCGGACAATGAATTGTAGAGAATCTATATATTTATAAATGTTGTCTAATTTTCGTTTTCATTTTTTGAGATGAATCTTGAATTTAATTAGGAACTTTTTGCTGTGCAAATCTTTTGTGGGAGTACCGGTATCATTGACTACGTTAGTGAGTACTTAAGAAATTATGATCGGATTTTATATTGCATGTGTTCCGGAGATTAATATCTTCCGAAGATATTGAGATGCTATTTATTAAGATATATAATTTATATATTTTTTTATTTAAAATTTTAGGATAAGTGATAATTTTACATGATATGAAAGTTTTAAACTCAAAGTCATATTTAATATTTGACTCAAATTTCAATTAAATATTATACGTGTAAACTAAGGAAAAGTTCGGCTTGGTTCAAATAATAAAATGGGATAAATACAATATTGGTTCCTGTGGTTTACTGTAAAAATAAATAAATCCTTAAACTTTAAAACACATAAAATTAATCCCTAAAGTTTATTATTCATCATGGTTTTAGTCATTACGGGACATTTCAAATATGAATGATTTTAAACTTTAGGGACTAATTTTATGTGTTTTAAAGTTTAAGGACTTATTTGATTTTGGAGTAAACTAAATATTTATCTATAATAAAATTTATATTTTCTTAACACTTTAAACTTAAGCTAAAAACATAAATCTATATGTTTGATTCAACCACATTATATATCCACGCTGATGACATCTTTAAATTGAAACATGTAATTTGTACACAAAATCGAGGAGAATTTTAATCGATATCCCAAAGTGTCGTTTTGTTTTGTTTTTCTGAGAACCCGTAGGAAGCCAACGATTTGCAGGAGTGCATCCTGATCGGTCCAAACGGAGAAGCCCGACGAAATTTAACCCAACATGGAATGGGGTTGTTTGGTGGTTGGCCCATTATTTCATAAAAACGATAGGTATAGTTTCGGGTTTCAGGTAGAGGGGTCGTCCGACCCCGGTTCGAACCACAAAAATACAGCATTTGTAGAAATTTAAACCTCTGCAACTAAGTGTTCCGGTTTGATCTGTTCCGGTACTCACCGAAATCCTTATTTTAATGAAACCGAAATTTTCGGAAATGAAATTCAGAAATTCCGGTTAGAGAGAAAACGAGAG
Source organism: Myrica gale (assembly GCA_963930655.1). Classification (NCBI taxonomy): domain Eukaryota; kingdom Viridiplantae; phylum Streptophyta; class Magnoliopsida; order Fagales; family Myricaceae; genus Myrica; species Myrica gale. The sequence continues at coordinate 19,678,511 of OZ005617.1, read as the reverse complement.
GCAAACAAGAAACATAAAAAAAAATACACGATCGAGATGCTTAAGAAACCATGATTCCTGAGCAAACGATTCGATTTTATTCCAAAAGACACCCAAATAATCAAATTGAAAGCTTCACATAATGCATGCCTATAACGATGGGCTAGACAAATTTAACCAGCTGTAAACTAAAATCAGGATTTTTTAGCTAATTGCAGTGTCTCAGATCTAGTCTCATGAATAGATTTAATCTGGCATCCTAGATTTGATTTTTCTGTTCCATATAAATGCAAGGTTAAGGTAACAGGGTTCTCGTGCTACAATGTGCGTGAGAGAGAGGAGTGAGACATACAAATAGAGAGAGACAGAGACAGAGAGAGACTCACAGAGAGAGAGAGAGACAGAGGGCCATGGCACTTCGAGTCTGCAACAAGGAAGGAAGGGGAGGCTACGACCTCATGCTCAGCCTAGGGTTGTCTTCCACTCTTCATCCCTTCGCGAATATTCGCCGAAGGAGGTGAAAGAAGAGAGAGACAGAGACAGAGAGAGACACAGAGAGAGAGAGACAGAGGGTCATGGCACTGCGAGTCTACAACAAGGAAGGAAGGGGAGGCTACGACCTCATGCTCAGCCTAGGGTTGTCTTCCACTCTTCATCCCTTCGCGAATATTCGCCGAAGGAGGTGAAAGGCTGCGTTTGCGTCCTAAAATTTTACACACTCTAAAATTTTAACACAATAAAAATTACAATATAATCTCTTTCTCCCCCATCAAATCACTACTATTCACTACAAAAAATATAAAAAATTATCTCTCTCTTCACTTTTTCATTAAAACCAATACTTAAAATTTTACAACACAAACACACCCGAAGAGCCTTCGTTAAAGTGACCTGGGTTATTTGGCCCAGGTCACTTACGTTTTTTGTAAAGTAGGCTAAAAATATTAAATAATAAAAAAAGGTTGGAAATCGAAAAATTCCGGTATTTTCGTCAAAATTTCAGTTATGGTTCCAAAAAATCTAAAAAAAATGTATCTGGTTCCAGTACCGAAAAATACCGGAATCAGTGCCGGATTTCCAATACCGGAACCGGTGTCAGAATTTTTTATTTTCGCCAAAAAATTTGCTCACCCTTATCTGCATGTCTGATATTTTTTCATGGAGTGAACCGCATTTTTTTCATATATATAAAAAGAAAGAACCACATTTTTTTTCCCAAAAAATTCAATAATTTTGCACAAATTTTAACACTGTTTTTTTAACAAATTTCAATCACTGGAACTTTTTTTCCTCGAGCAACTTCTTTTTTACAATGACTAATAAAATTTAGCTGCCAATAAAAAAAGATTTGACGACTTTTTTTTTATCCATCCAGAATAATCATAAATTTTTTTTGTTGGCCTTTTTCCGTTGTTATTCGGACTCCTTCGGCGTTTCTCGCTCTCTCTCCCGTTGCGTCGTCCCGCCGCCCGCGCTGAATCTCGCCGCAGTTCGACGCTATTTATATCGTTTGCAGTTTGCACAGCGTCTTCAACAAGTCACCGTAACTTCATCTCGGCCGTAAGTCTCTCTTTTTCTTTTCTCTCGCTCTGTCTCTGCGTGTGTGTGTGTCTCTTTTTCTCTCTCTCACTTCTATTATTCTCAAAACGCTGCGGTTGGCAGAATCTCACTTTCCTTGGAGTCGCAGAAGGGTATATCCCCCAAGTTGGTACTGATTTTTTGGTTAATGGTATCTCAATATGCTATATTTAGATAATTAATCTCGTTCTGTTTTTTGGATTCTATATTATGAGTCTAGAAGGTTGACATATAGGAAGAGTTTTGGGTCTTACGCTCTTGTGGATTTTATTTATTTGCATAATTGCATGTTCATGTTTGAGCAGACTAGTTTAGTTTCTCCCCAATAACTGAGGAAATAGATTATAAACGTTAAGGGTGGGACTGTGACTCCATTATAGGCCTGGATGGTGTGCCATTTTGTCTGGTCTTGTGTGCAATTTCGGCTAGAAAACTGCAAACCAACTCAAAAGGCAAATATATTTGTCATCTAACAGCTCGACTAAACTAGCTTGTTATATTGTCCTTTAGGTACAATGGCTCAAGGAGGACCCAGAAACTCCACCGAAAACCACCACAAACTCAATGGCAAGCCCCTCATCGAAAACCACATCTGCAACACCTTTTCTAGGTAAAAATAACCTCCTTCCCGTATGTGTGTGTACTATGTACATACAAATATAGAAATGTAAAAATTGTGCAGTTTTTTATTAGCAATTTCTGCAACTCTGTGTGATGAGATACTATATGTTTTTGATTTTTCAATCTGGCTTCAACAAGTCTAGTTCTTGAATTGCTCCGCTTAGGTGAGTGGATAACTATGCTCTCTTAGGTAAACGACTCAAATTGTTAATAGAAAGCAGTACAAGAGACAAATTCTCGCTTTTACTTTATAGTAGTCACCTTTATTTTATTTTATGATTAAACGATTTATATTTTGATTGTGATCATCATGTAGGAAACAAAAGATTGCACAACATAGAAAGTCACTTCCCATCGCTTCTGGTATTGGCTTAGACGATTGCTGGTTGTTTTTTTTTCCTTTTCTAATTTTACTATTGTATTCAGAATTTGCTTATTAGTGGTGTTTTGTTTTCTTAGTTGAGAAACGACTTGTCGATGAGGTTCGAAACAATGATACATTGATTGTTGTTGGTGAAACTGGAAGTGGAAAAACTACCCGTATGTTCTATCATATCCTTTAGTCTCTGAATGGTTAGGATAGTGAGTTTTCCTCTAATGCCACGATATATTTCTGCAGAGTTGCCTCAATTTCTATTCAATGCTGGATTTTGTCGTGATGGGAAAACTATTGGGATTACTCAACCTAGGCGTGTTGCGGCTGTCACTGTTGCAAAACGGGTTGCTGAGGAATGTGGTGTGGAGTTGGGCCAAAGGGTTGGCTATTCCATCAGATTTGAAGATAGGACATGCAGTTCAACGCGGATCAAGTACATGACAGATGGATTACTACTGAGGTCGAAATTAGGACCACTTTGTATATATAATATTTATACCATATTGTCTGTTTTATTGATAAGTTTTTAAACCTGGCTTGTATATTGTGTGAAAGTTTTGAATAAACATGTCAGTTGTTGGGTGATCCCCTATTATCCAATACCCCCAAACACATTTATACTATACTACGACGTTGGCTCCATACCCTATATTTTCAACCTTCTACGCCATCTTGACGCCATAATTATCTTTAACAAAATCTCTTACAGAACTCTTATGTCCTTTAGTAACACTCTCTCATATGCCTCATTTTTACCAGTATTTATCAGATCTACTCTTGAAATACTCTCACAAACTTAACCTACAATTTATGCTGGGAATAAATTCTGGTACAATACATTTTTTATCCATTACTGTCTTTATCACATTTAATAGGGTTTATCTATGGGACCTTGTGATGGGCTTTTTTCATGTCTGAACTGACATAATTTCCGATGCACTTACAGAGAAGCATTGGTGGATCCATATCTCTCTAGATATTCTGTCATTATCGTTGATGAAGCCCATGAGAGAACTGTCCACACCGATGTGTTGCTGGGCTTGCTTAAAAAAGTACAAAAAGCAAGGTCAAAATCTTTTAGTGTCTGCCTTGGTGTTGAAACCAAGAAGCCAAACAATGCCACTCTATTGAACAAAGATAATGGTGTTTTCCTCAAGCAATGCCAAGGCAGGAAATTCCCTCCATTGAAGTTAATTATCATGTCTGCAAGTTTGGATGCACGTGGTTTCTCTGAGTACTTTGGTGGTGGAAGAGCTGTTCACGTCCAAGGACGACAATTTCCTGTGGACATATTTTACACTCATCATGCTGAGCCTGATTACTTAGATGCAGCCTTAATTACAATATTGCAGGTTGTTAAATATGTCTCTTCTTTTGTGTTGGATTTGTCCAACTCTTGGGTGGAAGTCACACTAATTTTTTCACCGAGTTTCTTTGGTGGTTTGAGTTTTATTTGACCTTGATGAAGATTTTTGTGAAACGACCAAGGCCTTATTTTTTCGTTCAAGGATACTTGATAACTTGTATGTTCCTTTCTATGCTTGTTCTGTGATGTGAACCTATCGTGCAGAGTTAACTGATATCTAGAAGATTGTTATTTCCTATCTTGATAAAAATTCCTTTTCCTCTGAAATTGTAGTAGTACTTTAGTTAGTCCTTTGACCTTCTAAGATGATTGATCAGTTCTTTTATTGCTTGTTATATGGGTGGGTGTTTTCATCTTGTTAGGTTCATCTGGAGGAAGGCCCTGGTGATATACTTGTTTTTTTGACCGGACAAGAAGAGATTGAATCTGTTGAAAGACTAATCAAAGAGCGACTTCAACTGCTACCTGAATGCAGTCGAAAGCTGTTAACTGTTCCCATATTTTCAGCTCTTCCGTCGGAAAAGCAAATGCGAGTATTTACACCAGCTCCAGCTGGTTTCCGTAAGGTAGTCTAATGTAGAAAATTGGGGTACATGGGCGCATTTCTCATATGAAATTTGATGTTGATTGCAATACATGATATGTTCACGTTTTTCTGGTGTTTTTGGAAAATACGATCATTTTTGTAAATACTGCACATTCATGCTGTTAAAATGGGAACCATACCAATTGGGCTGATACCATTTGGTGGCCAGATCTTTTTCCCATCACAAAGGCCTTGTGCTTGTAGACCTCCCTTACTAAGCAACCCTGCCGGTCCTCCCTTGTAGTGATTGTGCAAACTCTCAGTGAAAACTAAACCACTGTTACCCTAAAACCGCCACAATCCCTTCCAGGCTTCCACCAGTTGTAGCTGCTACTTTTCCATAGGTTTTTGCTATCTCCATTGTTGTTACCGTCCTGCCACAACCTCAACCACTGTTTCCCTGTTTTGGTGTTCCCTAACGACCATTATTAATATAACATTCTCCAGAACCACCCCACCATCACTACCACACCATCAACACAACTAGCATAATACCACTTATACAACCTCCACAGCCCCTACCACCGTTGCCACAACACCATTTTTGCTAGCAGGTGCCATGTCCGCAACTGGCAATTCTAAACCTTTATTCAGATTATTATTGCTGCTGTCACTGATGCCATAACTGAAATGTCCTCTGTTTCAATTCTTCTGTTACTGCTGTCGCCTTCTCCATCAACCCATATGGAAAAGTGTGTCTTCAACCACCATCACTATCAACTACCAATGGCGTTGCTTCGGCAACTATACCTATGAGTGTCAACACCACTGTAATTACTGCACTCACTGTGTCCATAATTTATATTTTTGCCCTTAGGAAGGATCTGCATGACTCTCGCCACTATCACCACCATCACTGTAGTACATGCTACTGCTGAGCCACTGCCACAAACAACTCTTCCAGATGTTACTTGAGGAAATGAAATTTTCACACATAAACCCATAAATGACAACTTGTCAAGGTTATACTCGTATGGCTGAAGAGTTAATTCCAACTTGCCAATTATCCATCCGATTTCATTTTACATGGATAAATATGAGTAACCACTTCAGTTCTGTATAAGAATATAGTTCATGATTAGAAAACAAGTTATTGCAAATGTTTTGTGTCTATGTTCTTTTTCTAAATGTTTGTGAAAATCGTAGCAATGGTTGGTTGGACAGTTCTGTCCTCCAGTCTATGCTATATTTCCAGATGCTATTAGCTCCTTGAAAATATATTTTCGAGTATAAAATCCCTAACTTTAGTGGAAATAGAGTTAAAAATATTGAGATCCATCTCTTTTTTAAAATTTTCCATCTATTGGTGATGGTTATTTAATTGGGGTAAAATCTGAAGTTCTAGGAAATATAATTAGTCATTTATTGATTCTTAGTACTAATTAATCTTGTCCATGCACTGGTTTTCCAGGTAATATTAGCAACAAACATTGCTGAGACATCAGTGACAATACCTGGAATAAAGTTTGTTATAGATCCTGGATTTGTAAAAGCACGCTCTTACGATCCAGTCAAAGGGATGGAATCTTTGATCATTGTTCCAACATCCAAAGCACAAGCCCTTCAGAGGAGGTAGGCATAGTTGATCATGCTTGGTGGTACTACCTGAAAAATTCTATGCATATCTATAAGCTCAGTGTGTATGACAATTGCGAAGAAGGTTTAACGGCTTGGAGATTACTTTTCTCTTGCGGTCTTATTTAGTAAATTCAACAGCATCCTTCACTCCCAGTTAAAGTGTCCGTTTTGATTTAAACAAGTCGTCTTTCTTGTTGGTTGACAACACCTGCCTCCATCAACTGAGCCTTTTACTTCTTATTAGTTACCAACACCTCTCATCACAATTGTACTTTCTTTTAATTAAGAAAAGGTCTCGTCTGTCAAACAATTTGTGACATAGTCTGGTATATGTACGGGTTCTTACATGTTGGACGCAACCATGCATGCGCTACTTGTTTGTCTTTGTTGTCATGCTTGTATATGTGTTTCCTATTCTTCCTCCTCTCGTTCTTTATGTTAATTCACATTGCGATTGGAATACCCCTGGATTCTCAGAATGATGTTCGAAATGAATAATCTGTGATGAGTGCTCATTTCCTATTGCAGTGGACGTGCAGGGCGTGAAGGACCTGGGAAGTGCTTTCGTCTCTACCCGGAGAATGAATTTGAGAAACTGGAGGATTCAACAAAGCCTGAGATCAAGCGATGCAACCTCTCTAATGTCATTTTGCAGCTCAAGGCTCTAGGTTTTGATGATATTCTTGGGTTTGACTTCATGGAGAAACCATCAAGGTAAATATTTCTTGACTCTTCAACAATATGCTTTACTTTTTGCATGTATGAATTCGTGTGCATGGTTCTATATATTGACAAGTTGAACCCAAAAGATTTGACCTGGACTATATTTGGCACCATGCATCTTCTCGGTCAGCTCCAGCAAACAACCCACCCAAGATCAATCTATAAATTCCTTGGAGAATGCACAAGATATAAAGCTTTAAAGAGTAAAGATATAGTGGTGAAATTGAATTGGGTGGTTGGTTTCAGAAGTGTAAAAATCCTGTCTGTTTTAGGTTTTATAATTTGTCTGTTCAGAGCTGTGTATCCACCGTAACTGGTAATTATGGGAATCGTCATTGTTAATTGAACATTTTTTATGAATGGCTTCATTTTGTTCTTCAAATAGTGTTGTGGTTTCTGTAAAAATACTTTGGTTGTCTTTGTTTAGGGCTCTGTCATCTGAACTGTAATTTTTCTAGAGGGCTTGTAGCTGTTTTAGTTGATATCCGTTTAAGTGATTGCGCTCTGTTACAAATATTTACTTTATTAATAATCTTTCAAAGATGTTCTTGGTGCATGGTCCTTTCGCTCGTTTGATCAGGGCATCTATTGTCAAATCATTGGAGCAGTTGTTCTTGCTGGGCGCTTTAACCAATGAGTGTAAACTGTCAGATCCAGTTGGCCGTCAAATGGCTCAGCTCCCTTTGGACCCTGTTTATTCCAGAGCTCTTATCCTGGCTAGTCAGTTCAACTGCTTAGAAGAGATGTTGATAACTGTTGCGATGCTCTCAGTTGAATCTATCTTTTATGCACCTCGTGAGAAGTTAGAAGAGGTATGTGCGGATGAATTACACTTCTAATGTATTTTCATGACTATAATCTTATGTGTTTTATAGTCAGGCAACAAGTGACTGAGTGAATATTTAAATATTGTTTACACCAGCCAGATGAGAATTGATTCTCTTTTCCAATGGTTCAGTTTGGTCAGCTATTAGTCATGATGAGCATTAGCAAAAGGCAGTAATATTATATGGATTGATTTTCTTGGTGTTAGTATAACAATGAGTATTGGGGACATTGTCTATGCTGTAATAGTCTGAATTTTAAGCAATTGTGGAACTTAATATTGACTTGCTACCACCTAGTGTGGTGTATATTATCTCATATAGAGAGGACAATTGCAACCTTTTCGCTTTATTAATGGGATGCATATGTGCTTGTAGTCGTTGTTTTTGGCATGATATTTCCATGTTGGTCAGGCAAGAACTGCAATGAAATGTTTTTCCAGTCCGGAGGGAGACCATGTCACTTTGGTCAATGTGTATCGTGCATCTGAGGAGTTCTTGGAGAAGAGAGTGGTGGGGCTCACCAAAGAGAAAAATGAAAAGATTCTAAGCAAGTGGTGCAAGGAAAATTTTGTGAACAGTCGTTCCTTGAGGCATGCTCGTGATGTTCACAGGTTAGCTGTCCATCATCCTTGACAAACTTATATATACATGTTTTTTTGTTTCCTGGAAATATCATTAATAACTGGGCCACTGAAGTTCCCCCAAGATCTTCCTCCCTAAGCTTATAGGCATTTTATTGCAGTCAAATTCTAGGGAATGTTCAACAGATGGGTCTTCATGTTGCTTCTTGTGGAGATGATATGCTTCCGTTCCGCAGATGTCTTGCTGCTTCTTTTTTCCTCAATGCAGCTTTGAAGCAGCCTGAAGGAACATACAGGTATGAATGTAACCTTGAAATGAGAACAGTTGAAATTCATTTGGCAGATCTTAAAGGTTCCACTTGGCTTTATAGCCTTTAACAAGGCCAACCTTCATCATTTGAGGATGCTCGTGTAGTTTCCAAATCTCATGTCCCTGTTGAACCTTCACTTGTCATATAATAGTATTTTTGGTTATCATACAACACTTCTTGCAATTCTTGTGCTTACCTAATAAAATGACAGGGCGTTGGCAAGTGGTCAGGTGGTGCAGGTCCACCCTTCTTCTGTATTATTCCGGGCAAAACCTGAATGTATAGTTTTCAACGAACTAGTCCAAACTAATCATAAGTATGTCCGCAACATTACGAGAATCGATTACTTGTGGTTGTCTGAGCTGGCTCCTCAATATTATTGCACGCAAAACTAAATCCTGGTGTCCATATAACTTGGTAAGATCACATAGTTTTCAATTCAGTTCATTTGATGGAGCCAGACCAAATGAATCAGGTGTAATTAAGCTCAAATTTTTACAAACACGTGCAGGCATGGCAATTGGTTCGCTTGTTGGCTCTCTAATGTCAGATTGACAAACTTGGTTGGACTGCTTTACTGTACTGATCAAGGCATTATCCATTCTTGTACGAACTTTTAGATTCAATCTTGTGAGTTATCTTTCTTTAAGTGTGCTCCTTTTAGAAAACCTGAATTGATGCTAATCCTTAAGAGTTTTAAATCATCGCTCTCTAATGTTGTGATTCCTTTGATGTAACAGGGGAAAGGAGAATAATGAAATTACCATTCTGTTGACAGAGGTGGCTGTTTTCTGGTGGAAATTTCTTGGAAGCAGGAACCCATTGGCTCCTGGTCCATTTCTTGGACACTGGTTTTTATCTTGACAAGCCCAGGGATTTCTGGCTGCATATCTGCGAGGCCTATTTATATTGATGAGCATCTTTAGAAGGTGACTCCTATGCACCGGTGGACAAGCATGCCTGTTATTTGTGTCTCGTTGCTGCAACTTTCTTAATCTTGATTGGATTGTAGCAAACCCTGAGCAATGATGAGTAACCGAGTCATCTAGTCAGAAGGGCCCTGCAAGAGTCCAGGAAGGACTGCCAGATTTCCTTGTGTTTTTTCAAATGCTTCATAATTCTGTATATTCACAGCTTCCACTTTCTCATCTGATAAATTATTCAGAGAGATTTCTGAACAAATTCTATAACCATGATTGAGCTGGGGTTTCTTTTTATTCTAGTGGGCATTATTGCATAGAAATTCCGTGCCTTGAAATAGATTGATGGGGGAAGTACGAAATCTACATTTTGAAAGTTCAAGGGTCTCTCGTGGTGGACACTGTTGGGTATAAACTCAGCAGAGGCACGAGTTCATCACCTAGAACTAGAGTTTTACCCGCTGTTTTCTTTCTAATTTTCGTCTTCTTTTCCTCTTCTGAATAACCTTTTTATATATTTACATTAGCTATTTTATACGTGGTTTTGGAAGTGTGGAGCACACAGTTTTAGGGGAGGTGGTCGCTCTCTAAAATAAATAGGAGTGAAGCATGACCCGTTTTTGACATGGCCGCCGCTTTTGGTAACGCGCAATCAGACTCGTTGCAAAATATGTTTTTTAAGTCGAATTTGTCTCCCCCACAAACGCCGACGCATTTGCGGAATATGGGAACTGTCCGAACTGACGTGTATTCTCGACTTCAGGTCTCTACGCAAATAGCCAAAAGAGAAAAATATAAACGCAAAAAATGGGGGGGGGGGGGGGGGAAAGGAGAACAATTAAAAGAGGGAAAAAGCATAGTATAGGGATTGAGATCAAAGAACCTGGAGAGAGTTTAGGTAGGGTTCGTAGGGTTTTTCTTTGGTGGAAATGGACAACAGCTTCGAGCAGACTCTGCAAGATGGGAAGCTGTACAGGCAGCTCAATTCTTTCATCGTTGCTCATCTTCGTGACAACAATCTCAATCAGGCAAGTACTTGCAGAATTTTTTGTTTTACATTTTTTGGATTCTTAGAAAATTGGGGAGTGTATGAGAAAGTACGTTATCGACCCTATTTTGTATTTTTTTTTATTCTGAAGAATCAAGAATTGGGCAGCTACAAGTTTGTTTAGACTGCTTGGAGACTGGAAAAATAAAAGAAGATACGTTTGGAGTTCCATAGATGGGAAAACTGAATCGGGTAGGCTTGAACTAGTGTTCAGCTCGGTGAACGTTCAATGTCTTGGCCTTCACTTCGTTTCAATTTGGTTTCTGGGAATAACGTGGAAATGCTCGAAAAGGAAAAAAAACTTCTCACTCTAGCGATGGAAAATAGTTGTCATGCGCAAGGTGTAGGGAAGTTTTAGAACATTAATGGTTTCCAGTTGGTGGAGGATCTACGAACATATGTGTTACTTTTCTGCCCCTTTCTCTGACCAAGCAGCATAAAGGCTTGAATGATTTCTATTGTTTCATGTTTATCAAACAGGCAGTCACGGTTTTTTTTAACTTTCTGTGGTTCCTCTTCTTTTCTAGGCTGCAAGTGCTGTTGCTTCTGCAACTATGACACCATTGAATGTCGAAGCCCCACCTAACAAGCTTCTTGAGCTGTTTGCGAAGGTTCTTATCTGCTCTCTGAATCTTCTGTCTCCTCTTTTAATTCTTCATCAATTGATGGTAAGAATAGAAAGAAGTATTTTTTTTCCCTCTTTGGCTCTGAGATTATAACAGGGTCTTGCAGTGGAGAAAGATGAGATTTTAAGAGGGGTTACATCATCTGCAGCATATGATTTGATTACGTCCTTACCTGCAACATATGGCTCAATCCCTGCACCTCGTGCTGCTGCTGTTGATTTCAGGCAATCCCTTTGTCTAAGTACCTCTTTCTCAATTTCTATCATGGATTTTGTGATGTCAAAACCAGTGGACTTTCACCACTTAACCAACAGGATTTTTCTAAAATGAATTTCTTGTTCTTCATTCCTTTTTATTCAGTGGCTGAAAGCTCTGCTACTTCAAGCATAGCCGTCTCACTTCCTCCCGAGAGAATTTCTAGACTGGGACACAACTTTCTATGCAGAAAACTAAGTTTAGTTGCACTATCTCTTTTGGAAATAGCGTTATTAAAGATTTTGGGACAAATAGAGATGTTCCTCAGGAAAAAAAGCTTTATCCTTTGCAATTTTTGGTGGTCAGAGCTGATTTTAAGCTGTCATCTCTATGCCGGAAGTAAGATTACTAGAGGAAATAGTTTAATGTTAGGTTTTTTAATATCTGAGCAATAATTAAACGTTAGATAAGAGAGAGTTTTATTTCTCATCTCTGGAGGAAGAGATTCTTTCTTTCAGATTGGCTCTATTTCATGCGAAGTTGCCAATGTGATTGCTCCTTTGGAAGAGGTCATTCCACTCTTCCCTCTTTAAGTCTTTGACATACTCCTTTCCGAATCATGCTCATAGAAATCATTTCCTTTGGGAAGCGTTTATGATTCGTCATTAGTTGTTTTATGGATTCTAATTACCGGTCAAATAACCACAAGTAATTTTTTTTCTTCCTGCATACTACATCATTTCATTCTTGCTCGGCAAGCTTTCAACTTAAGGCCTACCACGACATCACTTCACAATTTACCACGAGTTAAAGCCCAAGGGCTGGCTAAACAATTATTAGGGTTTAATTGTGCATGCCTATGTGGATTTTCTCATATTGATGTATGGATTTTTTGGGTCAGCTGCTATTCGTGCTCTGCATAATATTACTGTACGTAACTGCTTGTTTCTACAGGTGAGTAAATAGCATTTTTGAGTGTAAGAATATTTACTGTGATTAATTTAAAGAAAACTGAGAAGAAAAGTTCCCAGTTCTAGAGTAAAAATAGTTGGGGCATGGGTGCCATACAGCAACCATAGCCCTACACTAACATATTTCCAATATTTAATTGAATCATTCTTATTAGACGAGAAAAGGAACTGAAATGCATGCTTTTATGAAATCAGTGCTGTGCAGGATACAAAAGGGTCATCAAAAAATTTTCCGAAGCACGAAACACGGCATCTTTCAGAGCACAAGGTAAATATCAGTTTAGTTTAACGTTGATTTGTGGTCCTGAGTACTGAATCAATTGCTTCTGGGCATCTCATTTGGCTCGTGGCCTAAATTCCCTAGAATATTGCCAGATGTGCAAGATTTAGTGCTGATGGGAGGTTTGTTGCCTCTGGAAGTGCAGACACATCAATAAAGCTGTTTGAGGTGTTGATTCTATCTGCTATTTTTTGATCACTTTTTTCACTCAAAGATTTTAGTCATCATCTACCATTTGGTCATACAGGTTGCAAAAATTAAGCAAATGATGCTGCCAGATGCAAAAGATGGTCCTGTGCGACCTGTCGTACGGACATTTTATGATCATATACAAGTAAATCAATCTTTATTACCAAGCCTTTGAATAGTACCAACAGTTTTGTGAAATGATGCAAATGTATTTTGTTTGGGGTTTTCTTGTTACTTAATCACACATAACCAAATCCTCATACAATCACAACTTATTGTATTTACCTACATTGAGGGTCAGACTCAGCTGAGATTAGATCGGTGGAGTTCTATATTTTGAATGATTGGATCAAGTTTGTTCTTATCATTTTAAATTAACTTAAAAGAGCTTTAGGAAATTTTATGTTTTTTTTTCTGTATCGGAAGATGATTGGAGGATACCAATGTATCTGCCCAGATTTAGTCTAATGCTTTTTTGATACAATTGCAGCCGATAAATGATTTGGATTTCCATCCTCAAAATACTGTTCTGATATCTGGGGCCAAAGATCACACCATAAAGTATGGTTTTTTTCTAGATTGATCATTATAAGTCTCTCTTCATTTTTATATTGTCTCCAATACTATATGATTTCTTCGTAGTCATGATACAATGATACTTTGTCTATGATTTCATACTTCTAGCGATAACACTTAATTTTCTTTCCTCTCTTCTTTTGGATTGGTTTGTAAGTTCCTGAAACACAATCTTCATATGGTAAAAAACAGGGCTTGACTTGAAATTTGTTAATGCATCACTCGCAAATGCTTTTTCAGGTTCTTTGATTTCTCCAAAATGACTGCAAAGAGAGCATTCAGAGTTATACAGGTCTTACTTGTACTTTTATTAGATGCACTGTTTTTAATTTTGCAGAAGATGTACAGTCTAATACTATATTGGAATTCTTCCCCTAATTTTGTGTTTGTAGCAATGCAGGATACACACAATGTGCGCTCCGTATCTTTTCATCCTTCTGGAGATTTTGTTTTAGCAGGTAATAATAGTTGCTTCGTTCTTCAATCCTATGTACACATTTGCTAAGTGAATATCTTTTCTTGACCTATTTTATACTTTAAGCTATTCATTAATTGGTGTTTTCTAACGTTTAAGAAAAAATTATATGCAGCTGAGCTGATTTATGATGACCCATAATGGTAGACTACACAGGAAAAGTTCTGTCACAAAGTTCTGATGAATTCCATTAGACATTAAGCTTAAACCACAGTTAAATTAATAGTACGACTTCTGTGCAGGATATGTGTGAATGTTGGAGTTTAGTTACATTACTATAGTTCTGGTCATCCATCACCCTTAATTTGCTGTGGGGGGGAGGATTTTGCAGGAACTGATCATCCAATCCCACACTTGTATGATGTCAACACCTTTCAGTGCTATCTATCAGCAAATGTGCCAGAGATTGGTGGTAATGGAGCCATAAATCAGGCATGTTCAACTCCCAATCATCCTGACAATTGGAAGGATTAGTTTTGAAAGTTCCACCAATGGATTCAGGGTCATTAAGGCAATCAATTCCATGTATTTGTTCGTGCAGGTCAGGTATTCGTCTACAGGCGGCATGTATGTTACAGCATCCAAAGATGGGGCTGTTCGGTTCTGGGATGGGGTAACTGCCAATTGTGTACGCTCGATCGTTGGCGCACATGGAACAGCTGAGGCCACTAGTGCAAATTTTACAAAGGATCAAAGGTATAGATCATAGAATGGCTGAGCATCAACATCTGTGTCCATGCTGTGGGTAGGAAGTAAGGTGATTCCCTAATGAGAAATTATATTTGCGGCTTTGCATGGACCACTGGAGCTGGAACGAGGAAGAGATTTGGTGTGAAAACATTAAAGTTGACTCTTTACTAGTGCCTTCATTGTCCTGCGGCCTTAGTTTTCATGATTGTGTGCAATGGATAATAACCTCATTTTCGAAGTCTAGTTGCTTTTGTTTATGTTGTTGTGGATGAAAAACATGATCGTCTGCGGTGAATAATGTCATTCTGTAGAACATGGTCGTAGTTTATGGGATGTCCCTTACTGTTAGTTGCAGTAGCGACTGAAGCACAGAAATATAATGGATAAACTGATTGTGCTTCTTGTATAATTAATTCTGTTGATGCGAAATACGTTGCTACTCTACCTTTAGATGGACTTGTTAGATACGTTAAGATTCAATTTTGCAAATGTTGTGTGTTGGCTTTGTAAGATGACTCAATTGTTGCTTTTTCTAGGTTTGTTCTCTCTTGTGGGAAGGATTCTACAGTGAAGCTCTGGGAAGTTGGCACTGGAAGATTGGTGAAACAGTATGATGGAGCTATGCATTTGCAACTGCGGTGTCAGGTATTTACAGAAGGCCTTCTTTGAAGGGTTTGTGTCTCTGCTTTGTTTTATAATTGACTCGTTCTACTGATGTTTTACTCGCTTGGGTGAGGCTTCTAGAGGGCCCTGGGATATGTTTGGAAGGACTTCTCCACAGATAGGGTGCATGCTTTCTGGAATCTATGAATGAACAAGTTTGAGAAAATGGGGGATGGAAATTTGATACTTATCCCAAGTGTAGTGTCCTGATAGTACTTTGTGTAAACCTATTGCAGTCCATCGGGTACAATTCTAGTTGTAACTTTGAAGCAAGGATTTAGTTAACAAAAAAGGTTTTTGAGCCTGGGTTGACATGGATTTCTATGTAGACGACTAGAATATTGTTGCTTTTGTGGTTATGAAATCCTGTCTTATGCTGAGTACTCTAGGCAATTTGAAGTTTTAATTGAAACTTGCTCATATGCCTTATTCAAGATCTGTTCCCTTGATTGATGAGCCAAACCTGCAGTCTAGTTGCTGCAAACAGTATTAAAAATGCTTTCATTGGTTTATACCCCGTTTTGTTTTTCTCTTGGCCTCCACTTGCATACATGTTTCTATGGAGAGGATTACTAGGGGAATCGATGAAAAGGGAAGTCGTTTTTTCTTTTCTTGGGTATGGATCAAGGGGTCATATTATGAGATGTTTTGATTTTTTGTTGGCAGGCTGTTTTCAACGACACTGAAGAATTTGTACTATCCATTGATGAACCAAGCAATGAGGTATGTGCAACTTCCCCGTGTTTTTGGTCCAGTAACTTGAGCTTCAACTGAGGAATCTGGGTGGTGCAGATTGTAATTTGGGATGCTCTGACGGCCGAGAAAGTAGCAAAGTGGCCTTCCAATCACATTGGTGCACCCCGCTGGCTTGAGCACTCACCAACAGAGGCAGCCTTTGTTTCCTGTGGGACGGACAGGTCTATTCGGTTTTGGAAGGAAACTCAATAGGCATGCGGAAGATGGGATCCAAGAAGTGTTTAAGAGGCCACAATAACTGTGCTCGAGAAGAGATCTCCCCTGCAGTTTGTAGAACATTAACGATGAGCATGTTGGGTCGGGATTTTAGAAATTAGACACGTCTCGCGGTCCATCTTTTTCTGACACCCCGCACCACAAATCAATATGACGAGGTTTCATTGTCCTGTCCTTTGCCTCCATCTTCTTCTTCTCCTTCTCTCTCCTCTCCCGTCCCCATTTTGAATTTCCAGCTTATGAAAGCTTTGAATGTTGATCGCACTAGCGCTGAGGATCAAAGAACACCAAATGGCCCCTTGGGATCGTCTAGCAAATAGAAAAAAGAAAGGCAAAAGAGTTCTGATTCGCAAGGAAAGAATGGTACGCGTGAAGGACCTATCAACATAAATCCAACATCATCAAACACGACAAGGTTGGCTCCTGTTTGCACCGATTACAAATTTACAATCCTCCATAAAAAAAAGCTCGTAATATATATATATATATATATATATATATATATATATATATATATATAACCCTGGTAGGAGAATACCCCTCTCGTTTGTTTTTGAGTTTTTAGCCATTTGGTCTCTCTACTTCAAGGTTCTTAGTAAGTCTCCAGTAAGCCCATCTAAGTTAAACCCCAGTCTTAGCAGTTTAGAAGCATACCTGAACAGTAAGTCCAGCGTCCAAACAGTAAGACCAGAGTGGCTTGAGCGGAGTGGCCTGAGAGGGTGTGTCCTTTTAAGTTTGTTGAGTCGAAAGGTTGAAGCTTAGGTAAGGTTTATTGTCGATTCATTAAGTTTTTTGTTTTAGCTTGATTCAAGCGTCTAGAAGTTTAATCATGAATAGGATGTTTAGGTCTTCCTCTTCCACCAGTTCTCGTTCTTCTGGTTCCATTCCTCCCATTCCAGGAATAATAAATGAAGAAGAATTTGAAATCAATGAAGTCAACACCAACCTTCAGGATTGGAATATCCCTAAAATTCCAAGTAGTGAAATCTACTCTAAGTCAAGTTTTAATCATTTATCCTTCAAAGGTAATTACCATGTCAAAACCGTAGAGTAGGTTTACGCTCTAAGTAAAACTCATGAAAAATGTCAACTTCTGTCTCCTTCTGTTGTCAAAAAACATAGGGAACAAGGCTTCAACTATATCCACATCGGATTAGTTCAAGTTGCTGTAAAACCATTAACTCGAAGAGGAGTTGATGCTTCTGTCCTTCTGTGTCTACGTGATGCTAGATTCACAGACTACAGCACCAGCATTTTAGGAATCATCGAGTCAAGCCTTCATAATGGTCCCATCCATTTTGATTGTTTTCCCGATTTTACCTTAAGTTTAAGTGACAAACATCTTCTAAAAGCCTTAACCTTGAACATTAAAACTTCAGGTTATGAGATGCTAGAAGGAAGTCAGCCTTTAGCTTTGATCTATAGGATTTATTACAAGTGTATCAGGACCAACCTCAACGTCCATGCCTTAGTAAAAAGTCCCAAAGATCAAACCTTGTTAATCCAAAGTCATACAAGTGATGCCAACATTAGGGTCCCCAAGTCGATCCGTTGGAGTGAAGTAACCTTGCCAAGTGACTGGATGTTGGAAAATGAAAACCCAACCACTAATGTTTCCCAAAACATTAACAAGTTAGACATGATCCAACAGTATTTGGATGGTACTGTTAGGATTAGTTTTGATGCTCCCCGAAGTGGTTTTGCACCCCTTAGAATTCAGGAACCAGGTAGCCAATCAGCCCGTAGGTCTGCCTCTAGCCTCCCTGACACCATTAACCGACAACTTAAGGGTATACATATTAACTCTCAGGTTAGTACACCCTTGTATTCGGTTAATTCTCATCTACCAAACCAAGCATCTACATCAGGACAAATAGTCAACGATGTAGAAGATGACGGTCAACAGTTACCAACCCAAACAGATTTCGAATCTGTTAACCCTCAGTTGATGACCATAAGTAAAACTTTCAAGCCTGACATGAAAAAGCTCGAAGCTGATTTTATGTCAAAAGAAAATGATAGTAAAAGAAATCAGTATCGTGAAGGATACACGAAAGCTGAAAAACAAGTCATCTATGACTCATGGCAAGCCTTCATGCGTCAGCTAGGTCAGGACATTCCCTTTTTCATTTATTTTGAAAATTATCATTCCATGAATGTCCAGGTCCTCACTAAGTCCAAATGGACTACTTCTGATAAGAAGTCCATTACCTCCAGTCATCCACCTCCAGAAGAAATTGTCATAACCCATAAAGGAACAGAGGTTACAGCCTCACCCTTTAAGGTTGCCACTGACAATGATAGTAACAAGAAATTGGTTGAACAAAACAATTACACCAACCAATGTCTTAGGACTATAGGTAAACAGTTAGACAAGATTGAATCCAAATTAGATGGTCAATCCCTCGTCTCTGAGAAACCTTTACTACAGCTGCCTAGTAAGCCTTTAGGTTTAAAGATCTTAGAACAGTCAGCCCTTAGTAAAGTCACTCAATTGCTAGGTGAATTAAAAACAAGTAAAACAGATGGTAAGAAACCAGAATCTTCCCATCAAGTCAGTGCCCTCAGTCAAGTTTCCACAGGATCTGATACAGACTCAGAATCTGATCATCAGATTAGTGAAATCGAAAACCAGTTCAAACAGTTAGAAGTCAACAGGATTAGGTCTGGTCGTCCTAACCCCATGTCTTTAACCAAGAATTGGTATAGTAAACCCACTCCTCCTGATCTTCAATTCGAAGAAAGGAATTTCCAAAGTCAATTCTCTGTCTCCAGCGACAAGTTATATGAATGGAATATTGATGGTTTCTCTGAACAAGAAATCCTTAATAAACTCCAACATATGACTATGGTAGCAAACAGCTACTTAGTAAACCATTCCCTTAGTCATCCAGAAGTCGTTGATTTAATTGTCTCTGGTTTCACCGGATCCTTACGTCAATGGTGGGAAAAGTACCTCACTGAAAAAGATAGGGATCATATTCGTAGTGCTGTTCAGCATGATGAAGAAGGATTTCCTATTTTTGATGAAAGATTAGGTCAAGGTGTTAGCGACGGTATTAATACTCTTATTTATACCGTTGTTAAACATTTTATTGGTACTCCTAGTAACATTTCAGCTAGGATTCATGACCAATTAAGTAACCTAAAGTGTCCAACCTTAAGTGATTTTCGTTGGTATAAGGATGTCTTCATTTCCCGTGTCATGCTTAGGGAAGACTGTAAGAATCCTTTTTGGAAAGAAAAATTCATCAATGGCCTCCCTAATCTCTTTGCCCATAAGATTAGAGAAGTCTTAAGTCAGCCCTCAGGAATCATAGAGTATGATACCCTGACCTACGGTGATCTTGTTAGTACCATCAACAAAGAAGGTATGAAGATGTGTATTAACATGAAAATCAATAATCAACTTAGCAAAGATAAAAAAGCAGCTAAGTATGAAATGGGTAATTTCTGCGAACAGTATGGTCTGCCTCCCATAGCACCATCCCGTAGAAAACACCACAAAGAAAGGTCATCTTTTAGGAGGTCACACAAATACCACAAGAAGTCAAATAGGAATTACATGCCTCCCGAAGAAAGTAAACCTAGTAAACCAAAATTTCACAAAAAAACCTTTAGGAAGAAATCCACACCTAAAGACAAAAGTAAAATTAGATGTTACAAATGTAAGAAACTAGGTCATTACAGCTCTGAATGTCGAGTTAAAGAAAATATTAACTCTTTAGACATTCCTGCAAGTGAGAAAGTAAAACTGTTTGCCATCTTAGAATTAAGAGATTCTAGCGGTAGTGATCTAGACATAGATGACATCCCATCCTCTAATTCTAGTTACAATCCCAGTACCGACACAGAATCCGACACCCCTAACCAAAAGCTAGGATGTCAAGATAGTTGTTGCCACCCAAGTAAAACCTTGAACGTTTTAAGTCAACAAGAAGAACTTTTGTTCGATTTAATCGACAAAGTTGAGGATTCTGAGCTCAAGGCTCAATATCTCTCCAAATTTAAAAACGTATTAAGTAAAAAAGAAAGTAAATTAAAAATCCCTGAAACCCAGGTCAGTCTTAATAAAATCTTAGACAAGTTTAAGAAAACCTCTAAACCTGTCACTTTACAAGATTTACAGACTGAAGTCCAACAAGTAAAACAAGAGATTCGTGAGCTAAAAGCCCAGAATAAAACTCTTGAACAAGAAATCCTCCTTCTTAAAATCAACCAAAGTTTTAAGAAACAAAGTCAACAAGAGTCTGAACAGTCAGAGCAGATTCCCGAACCTGAACCCTTTCAGCCTCAATTTACTCTCCCACAAGATACTCCGGAAGGTAGCCAATTCCTTAGTATCATGAATCGTATGCATTTCCAGAAATGGCATGCAAAAGTAAACATCATAGTAAATTCTGAATTTGCATTTGAGGTTATTGCCCTTATTGATTCAGGAGCAGATCTCAATTGTATTCAAGAAGGTCTTATACCCACTAAGTACTATGAAAAGACTAGAGAACGTCTTCATTCAGCCAATGGTACTTCTATGGGTATTCAGTATAAGTTATCCAAAGCACATGTCTGTAAAGATAATGTTTGCTTTAAGTCATCGTTTGTTTTAGTAAAAAATCTGCCTGATCAAAAGGTAATCTTAGGCACTCCCTTCATATGCCTGTTGTATCCTTTCACCACAACAAGTGAAGGACTTACAACTTCCATCTTGGGTCAAAAGGTAACTTTCGAGTTTATTCATCCTCCTCAGTCTAAGGAACTCTCCTTGTTACAGGAAGCCTCCATAAGTAAAAATCTTAATTTCCTTGTCCAGAAAACTCAACATCTTGATTTTTTAAAGGAAGAAATCAAGTTCAAAAGAGTTGAGGACCAACTCTTAAGTCAATCCCTTCAACAACAGATTAAGTCATTCCAAGTAAAATTAGAACAGCAAATCTGTTCTGATGTTCCAAATGCTTTCTGGCATAGAAAGCAACACATAGTAAAACTCCCATATGAACCAGATTTTAGTGAGAAAAATATTCCCACTAAAGCTCGACCCATCCAGATGAACCAGGAGATGATGGAAGTCTGCAAGAAAGAAATCCATGATCTTTTGAGTAAAGGTATCATTCGCCATAGTAAATCCCCATGGTCCTGTTCTGCCTTTTATGTTTATAAAAATGCAGAAATAGAACGAGGAGTTCCTCGCATGGTAATCAATTACAAACCATTGAACAAGGTCCTTCAATGGATTCGTTACCCCATTCCTGACAAACGTGATCTCATCGGTCGTCTGTCAGCAGCCACAGTTTTTAGTAAGTTTGATATGAAGAGCGGCTTCTATCAAATCCAAGTTTATGAGCCCGACAGGTACAAAACAGCATTCACCACACCCTTTGGACATTACGAATGGAACGTAATGCCTTTCGGTTTGAAAAATGCACCAAGTGAATTCCAAAATGTCATGAACGACATTTTTAACCCTTATAGTCATTTCACCATTGTCTACATAGATGATGTGTTAGTCTTCTCAAAGTCAATCGAAGAACATTGGAAACACCTCCATAAGTTTCTTCAGATCATCAAGTCAAACGGTCTAGTGGTCTCTGCCCCTAAGATCAGGTTGTTTCAAACCAAAGTCAGATTTTTAGGTTACAATATTGATCAAGGTCAAATCCACCCCATAGACAGATCCCTTCAATTTGCTGATAAATTTCCCAATGTCATTCTAGAGAAAACCCAACTCCAAAGGTTCTTAGGTTCTCTCAATTACATTGCTGAATTTTATCATAATTTAAGGCATCTATGTAAACCCTGTTCCAACGTCTACAGAAAAATCCTCCTCCTTGGACTGAAGAACACACTTCTATGGTAAAACAAATCAAGTCACATGTCAAGACTCTTCCTTGCCTTGGCATTCCTTTACCTTTAGCTTTCAAAATTGTTGAGACCGATGCCTCTGAAATTGGTTATGGTGGCATTCTCAAACAAAAGGTCAAACCAGATTCAGCTGAACAATTAGTCAGATATCACTCCGGCAATTGGAATTCAGCACAGCAGAATTATAGTACTATCAAAAAAGAAATTTTATCTATAGTACTATGCATAAGTAAATTTCAAAGTGATTTGATAAATCAAAAGTTTTTAGTACGAGTTGATTGCAAAAGCGCAAAATTTGTTTTAGAAAAAGATGTGAAAAACATTGCATCCAAACAGATTTTTGCACGATGGCAAGCTATTCTCAGTGCTTTTGATTTTGACATTGAATACATCCAAGGAAGTCAAAATAGTATCCCTGACTTCCTTACCCGTGAATTTTTGCAGGAATCTCATGGCTCCTAAACCCCACGGTAAAGAACCTGCCAAGTCAACCAAGTCACCAGATACACCCAAGTTACTCCCAGACCATTTGTTAGTCCCATTTGGTCCTCCAAGTCAAACCTCAACAAGTAACCGTTTCCAGTTACTAGGTAATCCTTCCCAACCAAGTCAAAAAGTCCGACCTTCATCCTCAGCTCTTGCTCTCACAAGTCAGTATGGTAAGCCTACATATTCTGCATTAGCCTCTTTACCACCAAGTCAACCTCCTAATCCTTATGAGATTATTGAGACTATGTCTCCGGCCCAGTCTCCGTTAAGACTACCAAGTACGGCCCAGTCTCCGTCTAGACTACAAAGTAAAATTCCTTATGTTCCGAAGAATCCTTCTGACTTCATAGTCAAGGAAATTCTTCAGAATGTATTCCATGTGGATCACTGCCACAGGCGTCTGATCACACCTGAAGTAACTCCAAGTCAAAAGGATCAGGAAGCTCTTCTCCGGGTCCAACATGGTAAACTGCTCAGGGCCTATTTGCCACCCAAATGGCATTTTGTCCCACAACATCCAAACAAGTCAATTGGTTTTTATAAAGTCATCCTTCTCCACACAGAATCTGTAAAGATCGAACCTATCATGGACAGGTTTGATCCCACTCAGAAACGAATAGCTTTCCACAAGCTATTCATAATTAAAATTCTTTCGAATCAGGAATGGGGTTCTCATCCCTCCATTCTGAAAGAACTTCCAGGTCAACCCATAGGCTTCAATTATTATGATTATATTGAAGCTTGGACAAATGTCCTCCTTTACCAAAATGAGAATTTCTCTCATTCTTGGTTCTTGAACTTCGACAACAAGTTCACAAGTCAACTGCCTATGTGGTTCCTTCGTTGGTGGCAATTATTCGGACCCATTACCGATATCATTCCCACCAAGCTCAAGGAAGCAATTGCTCGGTTTGGTAATCTGGCACAAGTCACAGTCCAGAACAGTCAGTTTCCGACCCTCTGCCTGTTCACAAGTAAATACAAGATCCCATGGATTCTTAAATGGGATTATCAAGTCAATCAGAACATCATGGCCCGCCGTTTCCAAGTCAAATGGTGGGACAAGTTCAATATCGACAGGATAATTGAACAAGTAAAAAAGGAATTTCCTCAGCCAGAGGAATTTTCTGCTGTCTCTCAGTTCTTAGTAGAGAAGACCAGTCTCCAGACTGCCCTAGTCTCTGCTATGAACCAAGTTCAAAGTAAAGAAGATCTGCAGGAGCTCTGCCACCAGTTGCAGCTCGAAGTAAGCAAAATCAGTGGACAAGACCCAGATGAGCACAGCCCAGCCTCATCTCACTCGTCTGCTGCAGGACAATCAAAGCCCAACTACTTGGATCCAGTCTTCCAAGATAGTCAGGATCCTTACGCCTTCGATCTAGGAGACGACATGTGAAGCCCAAGTCCACGTGACATCCAAGCCCAGGCCCATGTGACGTCCGTAGGCATGTAAGGACGAAGTCAACAAGTCAAAACCGACAAGTCACTATTCATGAACAGTAAAATTGATTTTTTTTTACTATTCATGAACGGTAGGTAAAACAGTGAAAGCAGCCGACACGCCCCTGTTCATCCACAGTCAAAGCACGCGTGATCCAACAGTACCCGCGTGATTCCACAGTAACCCCTCTGTCTTTAAATACAGAGGTCGAAGTCAGTTGTAGGCAGAATTCCATTTCGGATTTCTGAACTCTCTCCCTCTCAAGTCTTTCTATCCTTAGTATCCCAAGCCTATCTAAGTCTAAGAACACAATGTATATGTCTTCTTACTTGATAGTTATTGCTTGTAAGTCAACTGTTCTTTGAAGTAAACCAAGTTTCCAAGTATATCTCTGTGTTATATCTTCTCTGCAAGCATGCATACCGCCAGATTGGACGGTTTTACATTTCAAGTTACATGCATTCATGCATCCGCCTTCATGGCTGGTTTATATTTATGCTTCATACATACCGCCTTCATGGCTGGTTTAAGTAATTACTTTCTGTTTTCTCAAGTAAACTTATTTTAAGACCATTTGCAAGTTGATACCCTCTAATTGGCCTATTATTTGCCGACCTTTGGGTTTAACGAAGCTTGTTCCCTCACAGGAGGTCTTTAAAAATTAATTTTATTTTATCTGCTGCTATTTTCTCTGCTTCTTTTCTTCCATGACTCGTCTTCACCATAAACTCTCCAGTAACCGTTTTGGTCCTTTCAAAGTAAGCTCCTTGGTAACCAATCTTCATTCCATGATCTATCTGGTAAATCCATCGGTATACCCAAGGAAATCCATTTGGTATATATATATATATATATATATATAAAGTCACTCAATTGCTAGGTGAATTAAAAACAAGTAAAACAGATGGTAAGAAACCAGAATCTTCCCATCAAGTCAGTGCCCTCAGTCAAGTTTCCACAGGATCTGATACAGACTCAGAATCTGATCATCAGATTAGTGAAATCGAAAACCAGTTCAAACAGTTAGAAGTCAACAGGATTAGGTCTGGTCGTCCTAACCCCATGTCTTTAACCAAGAATTGGTATAGTAAACCCACTCCTCCTGATCTTCAATTCGAAGAAAGGAATTTCCAAAGTCAATTCTCTGTCTCCAGCGACAAGTTATATGAATGGAATATTGATGGTTTCTCTGAACAAGAAATCCTTAATAAACTCCAACATATGACTATGGTAGCAAACAGCTACTTAGTAAACCATTCCCTTAGTCATCCAGAAGTCGTTGATTTAATTGTCTCTGGTTTCACCGGATCCTTACGTCAATGGTGGGAAAAGTACCTCACCGAAAAAGATAGGGATCATATTCGTAGTGCTGTTCAGCATGATGAAGAAGGATTTCCTATTTTTGATGAAAGATTAGGTCAAGGTGTTAGCGACGGTATTAATACTCTTATTTATACCGTTGTTAAACATTTTATTGGTACTCCTAGTAACATTTCAGCTAGGATTCATGACCAATTAAGTAACCTAAAGTGTCCAACCTTAAGTGATTTTCGTTGGTATAAGGATGTCTTCATTTCCCGTGTCATGCTTAGGGAAGACTGTAAGAATCCTTTTTGGAAAGAAAAATTCATCAATGGCCTCCCTAATCTCTTTGCCCATAAGATTAGAGAAGTCTTAAGTCAGCCCTCAGGAATCATAGAGTATGATACCCTGACCTACGGTGATCTTGTTAGTACCATCAACAAAGAAGGTATGAAGATGTGTATTAACATGAAAATCAATAATCAACTTAGCAAAGATAAAAAAAGCAGCTAAGTATGAAATGGGTAATTTCTGCGAACAGTATGGTCTGCCTCCCATAGCACCATCCCGTAGAAAACACCACAAAGAAAGGTAATCTTTTAGGAGGTCACACAAATACCACAAGAAGTCAAATAGGAATTACATGCCTCCCGAAGAAAGTAAACCTAGTAAACCAAAATTTCACAAAAAAGCCTTTAGGAAGAAATCCACACCTAAAGACAAAAGTAAAATTAGATGTTACAAATGTAAGAAACTAGGTCATTACAGCTCTGAATGTCGAGTTAAAGAAAATATTAACTCTTTAGACATTCCTGCAAGTGAGAAAGTAAAACTGTTTGCCATCTTAGAATTAAGAGATTCTAGCGGTAGTGATCTAGACATAGATGACATCCCATCCTCTAATTCTAGTTACAATCCCAGTACCGACACAGAATCCGACACCCCTAACCAAAAGCTAGGATGTCAAGATAGTTGTTGCCACCCAAGTAAAACCTTGAACGTTTTAAGCCAACAAGAAGAACTTTTGTTCGATTTAATCCACAGTAACCCCTCTGTCTTTAAATACAGAGGTCGAAGTCAGTTGTAGGCAGAATTCCATTTCGGATTTCTGAACTCTCTCCCTCTCAAGTCTTTCTATCCTTAGTATCCCAAGCCTATCTAAGTCTAAGAACACAATGTATATGTCTTGGCTTACTAGGCAGCTGTAGTAAAGGTTTCTCAGAGACGAGGTATTGACCATCTAATTTGGATTCAATCTTGTCTAACTGTTTACCTATAGTCCTAAGACATTGGTTGGTGTAATTGTTTTGTTCAACCAATTTCTTGTTACTATCATTGTCAGTGGCAACCTTAAAGGGTGAGGCTGTAATCTCTGTTCCTTTATGGGTTATGACAATTTCTTCTGGAGGTGGATGACTGGAGGTAATGGACTTCCCATCCTCTAATTCTAGTTACAATCCTAGTACCGACACAGAATCCGACACCCCTAACCAAAAGCTAGGATGTCAAGATAGTTGTTGCCACCCAAGTAAAACCTTGAACGTTTTAAGCCAACAAGAAGAACTTTTGTTCGATTTAATCGACAAAGTTGAGGATTCTGAGCTCAAGGCTCAATATCTCTCCAAATTTAAAAACGTATTAAGTAAAAAAGAAAGTAAATTAAAAATCCCTGAAACCCAGGTCAGTCTTAATAAAATCTTAGACAAGTTTAAGAAAACCTCTAAACCTGTCACTTTACAAGATTTACAGACTGAAGTCCAACAAGTAAAACAAGAGATTCGTGAGCTAAAAGCCCAGAATAAAACTCTTGAACAAGAAATCATCCTTCTTAAAATCAACCAAAGTTTTAAGAAACAAAGTCAACAAGAGTCTGAACAGTCAGAGCAGATTCCCGAACCTGAACCCTTTCAGCCTCAATTTACTCTCCCACAAGATACTCCGGAAGGTAGCCAATTCCTTAGTATCATGAATCGTATGCATTTCCAGAAATGGCTTGCAAAAGTAAACATCATAGTAAATTCTGAATTTGCATTTGAGGTTATTGCCCTTATTGATTCAGGAGCAGATCTCAATTGTATTCAAGAAGGTCTTATACCCACTAAGTACTATGAAAAGACTAGAGAACGTCTTCATTCAGCCAATGGTACTTCTATGGGTATTCAGTATAAGTTATCCAAAGCACATGTCTGTAAAGATAATGTTTGCTTTAAGTCATCGTTTGTTTTAGTAAAAAATCTGCCTGATCAAAAGGTAATCTTAGGCACTCCCTTCATATGCCTGTTGTATCCTTTCACCACAACAAGTGAAGGACTTACAACTTCCATCTTGGGTCAAAAGGTAACTTTCGAGTTTATTCATCCTCCTCAGCCTAAGGAACTCTCCTTGTTACAGGAAGACTCCATAAGTAAAAATCTTAATTTCCTTGTCCAGAAAACTCAACATCTTGATTTTTTAAAGGAAGAAATCAAGTTCAAAAGAGTTGAGGACCAACTCTTAAGTCAATCCCTTCAACAACAGATTAAGTCATTCCAAGTAAAATTAGAACAGCAAATCTGTTCTGATGTTCCAAATGCTTTCTGGCATAGAAAACAACACATAGTAAAACTCCCATATGAACCAGATTTTAGTGAGAAAAATATTCCCACTAAAGCTCGACCCATCCAGATGAACCAGGAGATGATGGAAGTCTGCAAGAAAGAAATCCATGATCTTTTGAGTAAATGTATCATTCGCCATAGTAAATCCCCATGGTCTTGTTCTGCCTTTTATGTTTATAAAAATGCAGAAATAGAACGAGGAGTTCCTCGCATGGTAATCAATTAGAAGTAGTCCATTTGGACTTAGTGAGGACCTGGACATTCATGGAATGATAATTTTCAAAATAAATGAAAAAGGGAATGTCCTGACCTAGCTGACGATTGAAGGCTTGCCATGAGTCATAGATGACTTGTTTTTCAGCTTTCGTGTATCCTTCACGATACTGATTTCTTTTACTATCATTTTCTTTTGACATAAAATCAGCTTCGAGCTTTTTCATGTCAGGCTTGAAAGTTTTACTTATGGTCATCAACTGAGGGTTAACAGATTCGAAATCTGTTTGGGTTGGTGACTGTTGACCGTCATCTTCTACATCGTTGACTATTTGTCCTGATGTAGATGCTTGGTTAGGTAGATGAGAATTAACCGAATACAAGGGTGTACTAACCTGAGAGTTAATATGTATACCCTTAAGTTGTCGGTTAATGGTGTCAGGGAGGCTAGAGGCAGACCTACGGGCTGATTGGCTACCTGGTTCCTGAATTCTAAGGGGTGCAAAACCACTTCGGGGAGCATCAAAACTAATCCTAACAGTACCATCCAAATACTGTTGGATCATGTCTAACTTGTTAATGTTTTGGGAAACATTAGTGGTTGAGTTTTCATTTTCCAACATCCAGTCACTTGGCAAGGTTACTTCACTCCAACGGATCGACTTGGGGACCCTAATGTTGGCATCACTTGTATGACTTTGGATTAACAAGGTTTGTATATATATATAAGCTGCAAAACGGAACATTTAAGGATGTCTAGCAACATGTTATTTCGGTAAGTATAAGAATGAATGGAACCGGAATTACGGTTCTGGTATTCACTGTAATGTAATTTTTTTTTGTTCTGGTTTCATTCCGATATTTTACCAGAATAGAACTAGAACGGAACTGGAATTTTCGGAATTGAAACCGGAAATTCCGGTTAGCTTTTTTGGACATTTTTTTGGATTTTAACAAGCTAAAAATATTTTTTGAACCGAATTTTTGAAAGATTTTTATATTATTTATCATAAATTAACAATAAAGGTAAACATTAAACTAAAATCTAGATTCTAAAATAAACAAACAAATTTGGTACTTATCATATGTTATACTTTATTTTAAGCTCTATTTAAAAAAATTTAATCGAGATATTCAGCATTTTTTAGTTATTCATCATAAATTAACAATAAATATAAAATTTGCATCTAAAATATAGATTATAAAATAAACACTAAATTAAATTACATATGTTATACTTTATTTTTAACATTATTTTTATTTTATTTTTAAAAAAAAATCAGAACTGAAGATTCCGGAACTAAAAAGGAATTAGGGAGGAACCGAAAATTTCGATTCTTATCAAGAAAAAAAAAATTTACTCACCCTTAATTTTCGGCATCAATGCAAACCACGAGGACAAATAAATTCTTTTTCACACGTTCTTGCCAAAAGAAAATAGACAAGGATCAGAGCTCATTCATGCAGCGTAACGAGCCTATCACACAGTACAGACCTTCGCTGAGGAAGCTTAAAACAATGAGTATGATTGTCTATGTTGCTAAAACTTTATTTCTGGTGTTGCTAACTATAAAATTGAAGCAGCAAGAGAACTTGAAACATGAATCGTCAAACGATGCAAAGCTCAAATTAAGGAGGTCTGATCACCATTTTCAAGCCCACATTACACTTCCAACAAGGTGTGCTGAAAAGAAAAATGAAATCAAAAGGCTCGCCTCATCATTCGTTTCGGTTTCTTCACAAAACTCAATCTAATTTGCTTCAGCCGTCTCCTCTTCCTTGCCATCTTCTCCGGCAAAGTCTCCCGCTTCTTCTGGCTCTTCACAACCCTCACCTTCTTCTTCAAATATCTTGGGTCCACCATAAACGCTTTAGGCTCCACAAGCACACCTCTTTTCCTCGCCTCATTGAAAAGTGCATTTGCCCTGTCGAGACGGTTATGAGCACACAACTTACCCATCAACAAATCATAGGTCTTCATTCCGGGCTCGCACTTGTCCTCTTTCATCTTTTTAAAAACACTCAAAGCATGATCAATCCTCTCAATCCCACACAAAATCTTCAAGAACCCATAATAGGCCTTCTTCTCAAGCTTACTCCCGTACCCAGCGGACCTCATCCTATCAATCATTTCATCCCCTTCTCCCAGCCTCGCCGCCTGATACAAACTCCTGATAAGAACAAGAAACGTAGTCTCATCAGGATAACAACCCCACTCTCCCATACTATGAAACAATTCCATCGCGTCCGAGGTCCTCCTCATCTTACACAAATTAGTGATCAACACGTTGAAGGTCTCCTCATTTCTTGGAACCCCTTGATCCTCCATTCGGAACAACACCTGCTTGGTCTCCGCATCAAAAATAAAAGGTTCCTTCTTCCTACAAAGCTTACAAAGACAATCGAGAATCGCATTGTACGCCGTCGCACCAATCTCGAACCCTCCCCTATACATCTCCTGGGCCAATCTCTCTGCTTCGTCGAGCTTCCCATCCACGCACCAACCTTTCACCAACAAATCACAAATTCTCTCGTCGGGAAAGAACTCGTTCGCCAAGTTCTTCACCATTTTCTCGGCGTGACTCGCGTACCCATTTCCGCAAAGCTTCTCCACCACTAGTCTAAGCGATTCTTTATCCCGCTGCAGCCCGTAATCGCTCTCCATCCTCTGGAAAAACGACACCGCATCAGCCGGCCTCCCGGCACGGACCAGCCTGTCGATGGCGGATTCCAGGGTTTTAGGCCCAGCAATTCCAACCACATTCGTGAGAACTTCATCGGTCGCCTTGAAATCCTTGCGGCGGCCAAAGTAATCAACGAAGTAAGACAGCGTCTCGTCTGAGTGAGAGAAACTAGGGTTGGAGATAAGCCAGTGGTTAAACCCTAGGACCGTACGGCCGGCATCGGGGGAGAGATTGAGTGTGGAGAGGACGAGGGAAGGGGTCGGGTTGATGTGCGAGAAGTTGAGGTGGAGTCTTTGAAAGATCGGCAGAGGGTCTGAGCTTGGGTTTTTTAGGAGCTCGGAGGAGAGGGAGAGGGAAATGGGATCTAGGTCTTGCGGTTTGGAGGAGGTACTATCGGAGGCTGCAGAAGAAGAAGAAGAGGCGAAGGTTCTAAACAGAGACAGAGACTGAGAGCTGTGGAAATGGGAGGAGAGGGAAGTAGCGTTTGGGGGAAGGAGATGCTGCTGATAATACGTCGTCTGCTTAGAGAGACATCGTAGAAAAAGCCTGCGAAGTGGCATGTTTCAGATGCTCAGAGAGATTGCTTTGGAGGTGGAGGGGCTCGGAGTTGAAGAAGAAGAAGAAGGGCTGTCGGAGTCTGTGGAATGGTTTCAGACCTAGCGAGAAGAATACTCCAAGTGCCAATAATACGGTGTCGTTCACTGTCAAGAGTCAAAACACCCACATTCCGGGCATAGTTTGGAAGCTAAGCTGGGAATAGTTTTCCGGTGTAGTGGGCTTTGAGCTAGCCCAGTAGATGCGAAAGGTGTAATGGGCTGCTCGAAGCCTGTGGTAGTGGCCTCGTGTCAGTTATGTTGGGCTTAAGGGAAAAGAGTGGGCTTTGAGCTAGCCCAGTAGATGCGAAAGGTGTAATGGGCTGCTCGAAGCCTGTGGTAGTGCCCTCGTGTCAGTTCTATTGGGCTTAAGGGAAAAAGAGGATGCCTTCTACATTTTAAGCTTAAAAGATATTGGATGGGCCGAAACGAACCTAAAACTAATGCTTGTTACGTCCAATCTTACCTCCATGCGACAGGAGAGATGCTTGAGAGAAGGGAGAGAGAAAACTCCAATTGTTTAGCGACTTTAGCCCATTGCCTACTCGGCCCTTAAAAGACTAAAATAAGGGAAAAATATAAATTTTATATTTTAAACCCTAAACTATTATTCAAGACATTATATCTATAAATTATTGATTCTTAACACATTATATTTTTTCGTTAAATTAGATGAAAATTAATATTTGACTTTTTTTAAGAGAATAATCAATATTTTGTATTAAAAAAATAATTTCTTTTCACTTTGATGGAAAAAATAAATGAAAAATTGTGGGCATAATTTTTTAGACGTGATAATTTAGAATATAAAATATAAAAAATAGTAATTTATGAATGAAATATATATATTTTTTCTACTCTAAAATAAAGAATTACATCAGAAAGTCAGAAACTTTGCCATGTAACAGGAGGATGAGTACTGTTAATCGTGACTCCTCTTCCTCGTTGAGTACTTTTTCAAAAAAAAAAAAAGACAAAGGGAGAAGAGAGATCCGCTAGCTGCAGATAGATCTTTTCTCTTCCTACCTGATTTTCTTTAGAAAGAAAAGGCAGCCAAATCTGATCAATATTATGCAGGAATATCAAGGTACAGATAATATGTCATCTCAGTTGCAGGTATATATTCAGAGCACAGATTGTAGGTGCGGGTTTGAAGGTATACGACGTAGAATATCCTGATGACTAGATAGACTATAAATGTGGCTGTTGCCCATAGGCCAGCGTCGACGATCTTTTTTGAGCCGAACTATGTTGGTTTAATCCCACGTTGTCGGCCGCATGCATATCTATCCGTCCGTCGTCGCTTGGGAAAACAGGTTCATGGTCAACTTTTTTTTTTGTGACCTTCCACGTTCTTCTCCATCCTGTTTCCCAAAAGAGAAGTCTGGATGCCAATCACATTCCGACAGATTAGTGATTCCAAGTCTGTTACGGAACCGACGCCTGCCTTAAATTATATTGACGGTGAAGTTTGCTTTTTCTCCACAAGCTTACCATTGTTATATGTCGAAGAAACATCAATTTTGTTCTCTCTGTCTCTCTATATGTTCTGTACTGTGCTTGGTAGCTAATGTTTCGTGGACACCTCTGTTAGGTTGACCTCCATAACAGTTACCGATGAAAAGTTCTCGAGTGTTGTGGACTCAACTTGTACACCTTTTTTGAAGCTGTCTTCCACCACCTAACAGCCACATCATTCACTCCATTGATTATAAAAGGGAATTTAGCTAGTAGTGTGAAACGGAAAGGAACTCTTAGCTAGTAGTGTTAATCAACCGGACTTTTGGTTCCTTAATTAAAAAAATGGACACCAACGAACTCTTCGTTCGGCGGGCAATTTGTTGCAGACCAACCTACCAAATATTGGGAGAAAGTGACGGAAGAACTTATTGGCCTATCGATCGATCACCCCGAGATCCCGGAATTAATCAACTCACATGCCCGGTAGTCCAATACAAGACGACTCAAAATTCTCTCTTTCCATATACTTGGTCCTCTCAAGTTTTCAGCAATTTGCTAACCTCGACACCTTGTAACCAATTTGAAATTTTAGAGATAATTTTTTTTAATCGTTAATTGATTATCAATCATGTCATGATTTATATATTTGTCATCATTGAAATACTAGTTTACTTTATGTGATGTTTTAATTAAATTAAGCTAGCTAATTATGGCTTGCTGGTAAGGGCTACATTAGGGCCGGACTATGTAATGGTTGTGGTGTATAATCCTAAGTTCGATTCTCTTTAGTATCAAATTGGTGTGGGAATTTTGATAAGTGGAAAGCAATCTAGGGTATTTGGCTCACTGTTAAAAAAAGAGTATCAATATAATAGAATATACTAGAGATTAGAGAGATTGAGAAGTTTTTGTATATTGACGTAAATAATCCATTTTGAACAACTCTACTTATAGACCAGTAACGGAATACATAACAACACTTAATTAAAATATGAACGAACTTCCAGCTCAGCTCGTGTGCAACAGAAATAACGGAGCGAGTAAAAATCACTCTAATAATCACCGTACATATTTTTCCTTTTAATTATTAAAAAAAATTATCTAGGTTTATGAGGTTCCTACTAATTAATTGAAGGATTAAAAAACTAGTTTATTCCATGTAGTTGGAAGCAAAAAGGATCTGACAATACCACAAGCTTGGTAGCCCGTAGATAGAGCTGGAAAGAAAAAAATAGTCCCACTTAAAAAGAAAAAGGGAAAAACGTGTGTGCTTAATTGGTTCAAATGAAGTGGTTTAATTTTCTTGTTATTCTGTCTACGCGAGTAATCATCACTATCTTGATTGTAATGGTCACCATTATCATCACGCAATGGGAAAGATGCTGAGGGGTGGGGGCCTGGGTTTACATATATAATTAGCAAGAGGCACGAAGCAGAGCCAGCCCGTGGAACCCATCTTACGCAAGGAGAGCACAAATAAGGCATATGCCAACTTTCTATGGACCTACATTGGAGAAAGCTATAAAAGCTACAGCATGAGATCCACAATATATTTTCCAGAAAACCAAACAGAAGTGTGAAACCCTTGACTCATGCACCACCAAACGTACTGAGTTTCCATTAGACTTTTGTGCCCTACAACAGGGCCGGGGTGGTTTTGCTCCTACCTGCAGGGTTCACCAAGACAACTCAATTGATATTGTTGGAGCAATATTAATATATATGACATCTATTTAAGCATGCATATATATGATTATCTTTCTCGGGACAAAAATATATATGGAGCATGATTGGTATCATACAAGCACTAGGTAGAAATAATGCGTGGTCCATTAGAATATATAAGAGCAGAACATTCTTGATCATGTTCTTTAATATTAAAAACAAATGTTGGGGAAGCATCCCACAGGAGAATATGACGACGAGCCGCCATTAATTAATCGACCGTCTGACCACTTTAACACGCATGCAAATGTTAAAGGAGAATGTGCTTTACAAATCTAATTCCCCCAGCAACAAGAATACTCTTCCATCAGTTTTCAATTTGGATTGGTTATGCGCTAGCTAGAGTGGCGGATGATGATTTGCCCATATGCTTCTTCTAGGGCTCCTTTCGAACTCTATTCAAACTAATAGACTCATGAGCGGCGCGGCGCTTGGCTATCCATCATGGCGGATGGCCTCCTCATGGCAAGCATGATGGACTGATGGTCATTGTGATCAGACTCATATAATTTCAACAAAAAAAATAAATATATATATATATATAGCTATAGGTAGCCTCAAATCTGCAACTCAATTACTTCATATATAATTTTAGCAAATATATATGCACGTATAACGTCGTCTGTTTTGATTTACATTTGTTACTAAGATCGTGTCAATTAGGTTACTTTAACGAAACTCGACCACCATTACTTAATTTACTTTAACGACAGCTAAAAGAAAGATGAACCACGAATTCTTAAATGCCCCGAAGGCGCCGAAGGAGAAGAGCTAGCTAGGCTATACGGGAATGCAACAGAGAACCTATCCTTTGGCCTAAAATGTTCCTTCTTCCTTTCCCTTTCCATATATGCCACAAAATTTTAAACCGGAGCCAATACACATTGATTAGCGGTTAAATATGCACTCCAAAACAGCCGGCTTAGGGTATAATCTAAAGGG
Organism: Myrica gale; assembly: GCA_963930655.1. Classification (NCBI taxonomy): domain Eukaryota; kingdom Viridiplantae; phylum Streptophyta; class Magnoliopsida; order Fagales; family Myricaceae; genus Myrica; species Myrica gale. The sequence continues at coordinate 19,643,074 of OZ005617.1, read as the reverse complement.
AATTATCCTAGTCATCCTTTAAATATTCCGCCCCATATTTACAAGCATAGAGACATGGAGACAGGGGGAGGTAGATCGGATATGGATATCCCATGCATACGCGAGCAAAGGAATAATCATTCTCTCAAGTCATCTCTTTTAGCTCTGTATTGAGAGAACCTGCATTCATTTCCTTTGCAACTGATCCGATAACCCTAGCATGAAACAGATATGCCAAGGCTGCTATTTTTTTTTGCTACTACTTTTTGCGTCCATTGTCCATCCTTTGTTACATATTCATGATATCAACCTTATCATGGACGAAAAGTACAAAAATTATCGACATCATAATCACATGGTTGGCTTCACATACAAAAATAGAATTTTACATATGATCGACTTTGAAGAGTACCTAATGTGCAGTAGATTAGCTACTCAATTCCGTTGGGTATAATTTAATGAATTACTTCCACCCATTATCCCAATATATGGCATTTACAATCGTCATTTTCTACCTATTGGATTCTTTGCATTAATTAGCTCCATATGTGGGTTATTAATATTATTCAATATTGAAAGGAATTGGCTACAATTGGGAGAGAGGAAAGGAGTACAGCGACGCGTGACGGAGAATCACTTAATGTTGGATATTCAAATCCCATTTGCACTCGTCTTCTTTACAGGTGTGAAAAAGGAGCAAAGCTTTTTCACAAGCACTGCTCCTCAAAGATATATTCTTGCAAGGATTTGGATCGATCCGCCCACGAACGAGTGAGCCATATCATTGTTTGGCTTAGGTTCTTATTCCTCAATCATTAATAAAGATCATCCCCCAATCTAATGACAAAAATCAAAAGGAGGAGAAAGACATTTTGGTATTTATAATATATAGTATGAACTCACAGCTCACAGGGTATCCCCCTAATCAAGGAATCCAAATTTGTTTCGGTGACATAAGCGACTTATTCTTCTTTCATTTGGTTTCTTCTTTCTTCGATTGGCAAGCAACTTTAATTTTTTTTTTCCATATTATATATATATATATACATACCAGGTCCCTTGAAAGGCTAGGTAGCAGGAAGAGATAAAAGATATACACATATACAGCATAAAAGAATAAAGGTAGAATAACAGAAAAAGAAGGGAAGGAGAGTAGTATGAGATCACTATAATGACAACCACTGGGATGAGATTTTGTGAAGTCGATTAAACTACGAATATTGAGATTTTCAGATGCTGTAGACTAGCTAGCTAGCTAGGACACCCCAATTATGGAACAGTTTCCTTGGACCACCATTCGTGCAATCAACTTCATCTTATATTCTAGAACCCATGGTCCGTATCAAATAGAATATTGGGTGGTCACGATTTTAATTCAAACTCTTTTTTGAAGATTAGGTTGAATTAATATTAATGGGTTATTATTATAAGTTAATATATATGTCCCTGGATGTCTTATTCTTTACTTGTGACCTAGTGTGCATTCGCGTGTTCACATCTTTGACCGTATAATGTTTCAGTCCTCTCATCATGTACTGTAAATTTTCTTCCTTTCGTTCATTAAATTAAATACAAAAACGTACATGTGATCGTGTCCGTAGTTCTTACGCAGCTAGCTAGCTTCTTGATCTTCTTCCCTTGACTAATTGGCCTTTTTGTTTTCATGTGCCTTCTGAGCCATTTGGAACACGTTTTACAACACTTTAAAAGAGCAACCTGGTGATTTCCTTTATTGCAATGTTTAGGCTTAACGCGTCGAACTTTAAAAGCAAAATGACAAGAATTTTTTTTCTTTCGTAATGCAAAAAATTGTCTTAGAGATACAATGTCGAAAATTAAGAATTAAAAGTATTAAAAATATTAGAATACATGTATCGTACTATGTATTGCAACTGAAAGGTGATAATTGTATCCTACGATTTTGCATCTTCTGAAAATGTTGCAAAATGACTTCGTTCTCAATAGTTTTAAAAATTTCTTGCTCGATGTACACTACCATGCAATCATATTCATTCAGTCATCTCTCATCCTATTACGCAAATCACTCTTGATGATCTTCATCGCAAAAAAAACACTCTTTCAACGGTTGCAATCACAACTGGTAAGACTAATGACAACTCAATAAGTCGATAAACTAATAGAAACAAATATTCTTTTTGGTTTCAACCATCTTCACAGCAAGACCTCCAATATCTTGAAGCCCAAAAAAAATCATTTCTTCTAACATCTCTAATATAGGTATTAAGCTGATTTTTAAGTATCAATTTATAACCCATTAATTTCTTGTTTACCATTGTAATTAATTTAATTAACTATCTTGTGAGGAACTTGGCAGCACTGATCAAGAAGAAATTCACAGGCAATATGAACAAAAAAAACACCAATTCACCAAGAAAACTTCATAGTGAAAAAAGTTCACAGCAAAACAATATATAAGCAGATGTCAGACTACAGATAAATTGAAATTATAGACTCATCAACCAAATTCCAATAACCCAATAAAAATTACAGAAAATATATTTCCATTGCCTAAAATCCTAAACTAATAAAACAAAATAACCGAAAAGGGAAATAACGAAAACTCACCAATCCTGCAATCCGAGACCGAGAGACTATCTTAGATTCTTCGACCAAAGGGTATCGCGACCAAGCCAACTAATGAAAAATAAAAAAATAAAAATAAAAATTACACATAAAAATTTATTTTCGGCGGAGGAATGGGTATCGACCGCCCTGGTCGTTATCCATCTCCTTCCGCCACTGTTAATAACCATGGTATGTGTGTGTAAACAGAAAACTGGGATATTATAGCATTTCTTGAAGCAAGGTATTGATAAATAACTTAACCAGAAAATTAAGAGATCAGTACGTAAAATGATCCACCAGCACTGATGTGGCCAATTCGATCGAGAACGCGTACATTAATATCATTTGCCAAAATTGACAAAACTTCACCAGGTCATGCCCTGATCACAAGTAGATTCCAAGGGAAACTTAGAAAGGGTAAACCCTGTTGCCTACTATCGCTGCAAGACTCCAAGTAAAATATTATGATACTTTGGATTCTATAAATGTTGTGTCAAATCCCACATTGGTTGTGCAGATTCTGGACGCATGCATGAAAATTCAGGTCGAAGAAATGAATGCCCATTGGAATGATACATATTACGCTTTTGGGCATTCATTTCTTTGACCAGCAAATAGTTTAGGGTAAGGGTAGGGTTTTCTACTACTAGCACGAAAGGTTTTGGTAATTTTGTGAAAAGGTATCTGGGGGTTTGCTTTGGTTTCACTACAAGAAAAATGGTCTCCCTTGACGGTAGACTCCGTAGACAAAACATGGGAAACCCGTCGAGGATGGTCTTCAGCCACGAGATTCGGTCGTCGAGCGCTGGTCGAGATTGCCGCGTCCAGACAGCCCTTCCTTGACCACCCTTCTTCTCCGTCAGCAATGGATTGTCAACGTCGACCCCAGCAAGCCGTCGCAGAGCATTGTGTCCTTCCTTGACCATCATTCTCTCGTCGGCAATGGATTGGCATCGTCGACCCCAGCGAGTCGTCGCAAGAACATTGTGGTGACCACCAGCTCCTTCGTCGCCTTTGAGATTTACCAACGAACAAATGTCGTCGTTGTAGCTTAAATAATTGTTTCTTCATGGGTTTCATTTTTTGGAAACCAGATGGCTACATACTCTGTTTTCTATTCTGTTTTTTCTTATTTTGATGATTTTTTGGTTGGGTTTCTTTTACCCCACACCTTGCTGCGTAGCTAAGACAAGTATTGCATAAGAAAAATCTTCCCAAAAAGTTGTAGAATTTTATATCTTTTGTCTATGAATACCCAGGTCGATAATATACATAGTAAATGTCTGTACTTAAATCCGCTGCACAAATGCTTACATAAACATTCAATTCTTGCACAAACAACTCAAAAATCACAAGTCTGCAGCACCAGCCACCAAACCAGAAATTCTTCAACTTGTTTCACTCACGAGCAGTCAAGATGAACTCAACAACTTTCAGCGCTCCACCAAATGTCCAGCAAGTCAAGATGATTACAAGCTTTGTTGGCTCTCTGTGAATTGTACTCTGAATATTCTTTTTTGTACCTATTCCAAATTATTCAATTGTATTAAAATGATTATAATTGTAATAAGGAAAAGTCGAGAATCACGTCTTCCCTCAACAAACTTTGTATTGTATAAATGCACATCAAGTGAATGAGAATATGTGAGAGAGACAATTCCTTTATTCATTATGTTTCAATAACAACCAACTCTAATGAGCACTACACATTATGACAAAAACTACTGGATAAAATATGTAAGGAAAGCATTTTCCGTAGTCATGTTTATCCTCAGAAAAGATCTTGAAAGTAACCACGAGCAACTTACTGGGAATTTGACAGAATAATAATCTCCAATTGTCAGCATACTGTTCCATGCAACAAAGGAACCGAGCCCCAGTATAAAACAGACTATCATTGATGTCCACTTTCCCTGCTTATTACAAATTGATTAAAAATTAGATATATTTATCTTTAATAGTAATATACTCAGCTCAGTCTTTTCCTGTAAAGAAATTACGACATCAATTTAATTTAGATTCTACCAATGAAACAATGGATAGGTACAAACCTGAAGACTTTATGGAGGCCCAACTTTATCAGCAGTAGTCATGGCAATTCCCCCAAGTTAAAGACTCTGCAATATTTTATAGTTTCACTGTAGCTGAAGCTGAAGATGGTTTATCAGGAAATGAACTTAGAAAGAAGAAGTATCAACCAAAAACTTAGCGTAGCATTATGATGCAGAATATTAAACTGTGCGTATATATCTTTGCAACAAACTTTTGATAAGAAGACAAACTGCTAGTACTTGATTCAAATGTTTGGCCAGAAAATATGGCATTGGTGAAAACCCAAGATGATGCAGTGAAACGTGATCCTGGGCCAGCCTCCTACTTGGTAAAATTCTGGGGTTTTGGAACTGGCATTCTATTTAACTAAATAGATCTAGAAACGACAATTGCTACTTTCTTTTTTCCCCTTTAGGTTCTTCTACTGCAGGTCAACCCAATGTAATCATTAGGCTCATGCTAACCACTGGGCCTAAGCAATAATTATCAGGCATAAGATGCATAATTGTGCATGCCTCTGTCTAGGACTCGGCTGCACCTCATGAGTTACAGACAATGATTGGTAAGATAGTGGATGGAAATTCCCATATTGTGGTGCATGCCACCTAGCTTTTCCTGCCTATTTAACCTATGATTTATGATTAATAATAATGTTAGGAGGCATTCTCCATAGTCAATAATGCAACAAGAACACTAACTGTGCAAGCACCACAATCATTACTACAAGGGCTTGCAGAAGAGGATCGAATGAAGTTCACTCAAAGTTGCCATTGGTTAAGAAAAGGTTATTTTATTTTAATAAATACCTTAAAAAGAAGGCTTAGTTCTGAAAAACTTTCTCCACTGGTCCATGGAACCACTGTTGTTTCAGTTAATTTAGAATCGACTGAAAATCCAAATCACCAAGAATTCCTCTTCCTTTCACACACACACACACACAAGTAGGTGAATTATACTAAGAAAGATTAGTTAAATCTATATGAAACTATACTAAACCTAAAGCATGAAAGCTAGACCAGAGTAACAACAATGCAAAGACACAAAAGACTAATAAATCAGATGCTGAATCACCTGATGGTATAGGATGCCCAAAAGATCAAATCGAAATTTCCCAGAATCCCCTACCACCTGTCACAGAGCACAACAAACACTAAACAACACTTTCAAGAGAAAATGAATTCATCTACCAACAAATTAGAATATCAGCGAACGTATCCTTACCGCTAGCTGTTCATATGAATTCATCTACCAACCAGAAAAGGCAAATTCCTTACCGCTAGCTGTTCAAACATTAAAGTTGGTCATATTATAAGACATCAAACTAATTCACATGTTACCCTGCACTTTCCTATTATTTTTCTGTCTGTGTTTGAAACGAAAGCATGTTCTACCCAGATGGTTGCTCTCATATCATCAGCAACATGATAGTTGTACCCTCAGTTTCCTCGGTCCCAAACCCATCCCAATGAAGCATGCAGGGTCCCCTCCGAAACCTACCAAGCCCTACAGAGGGGTCTGGCAGCGACATTGGGGAAAATGGGTCGTAGAGATCCGTCTCCAGAAGAACCGTACCCGTCTTTGGCTGGGCACCTTCGACACCGCCGAAGAAGCCGCCTTGGCCTACGACAGGGCAAGACATAAAAACACCGAGAACAAATCAAAAGCAAATTCAGGAATTAGACTTTGTAAATAAATCACGAAACATCAAGATAAATCGTAAAATAGGAGAACACCTGATTCAAAAATTAATTGAAGAAATGTGAATCATACTCGTGTGCATTTGTGGGAGATATTTTCGTCAAGTTCTAGCACTTCAGGTGTAGTTGAGAGTATGAACGATGACGACAGGGACTAGGGATACATTCATGCTGTTAGAATGGCTAAGTTCGGGTGAGAAAATAAAAACTGAGAGAGGTGGCGAATTGCCAAGGGATAAAACGAGAGGAAGGAGGGAAATGATCGTTTGAGGAAATAGCACTTCCAAAAAGTGATGGGCGCCAGCCCTTCCCGCCCATTTTTGCTTATGAGCTTAATGCAATATTTTGAAATTCATTTGTTCTTTTTCAGCTAGCGCTAAACAGGTATAACGACGGCAAACCACTATTCGTCTTACCCTTTGATTTTAGCAACGACGCCATGGAGATCGGCATCTCACTCTAAAGTCGACGATATTTTATTGTGGTAGCTAATAATTCTCCATTTAGTTTTGGAGACCTTTAATGGCGGCAGTAGCGATACCGACTCTCGTTGTTAATATGTTTGAATTTTGTGAAGCTTACGTGGCAACAGTAAGTAGCCTACATCGTGTTTTTAGTTTGAAAAGGAGTTTTAGGCGACGCTTTTTACTTTATCGTTGACAATGTACTGGTTCTGTCAACGAAATTTTCTCCGTGTATATTAGTTTCGTCGTTATACTGACATTTTCTTATAGTGTTTGGTTTGTACGTGCAAATGGTTCTATATTATAAATGAAGACATGGAACTTTCATGCCCCCCTGTACACATTTTGTAATTCCACTTGAAGCATTGGCCGGGCCTTAGCAGCCATAGGCGGAACTAGCCAGGGGCAAAGAGGGGCAGCCGCCCCCTTCACCTGAATATGGTGAAAAAATTCATAAGTATATTACAGGTAGCTTTAGAGAAGCTTTATGTTAATGAAAGAGAGAGAGTGAGTGATTTGGGGCAGATGTTTACTGAAGGGTCATGACGCAGTCACGCAAAACGGTTTAAAAAGGAAGCAAAAAACAGTCTGTAGGGTTTGGATCACCAAAATCAAGTGATCAACGATTGAGATTTTTTTTCTGCAAAGCATAGTCTATAAGTTGATGGTCAAGAATTGCTGGCGCATTCCCAGAACTCACTCCATTTATTTTTCCTCAGAGTTCTTGATATGATTACTTTTGCAGCTGTTGGGTTCTGTGTCTCTGGGAGCTAGGAGCTGGGAGCAAAAGTTTGTACATTTCTTGACCTTACCGTATGGCTAGCACATGGAGAAAACAAAATTTAGTATATTAATAAATTATAAAGATAAATATAAATATCATCTTGATAAGTTGCATTTTATTTTTATTTTTATTTTTTCATATCACACATTCCAACTTAAACAAAAATTAATTTTTTTAACCTTTAAAATTACAACTTTACCTTCGCAGAAATACTGTCAAAATAATTATGGATGACAATTTTAAAATGAAAATTGTACCTTTAAAAATTAACGATAATTAATTTGCATGTGCAGTATGAACAAAATAATAATTTTGATTGTAAATTAAGTGTCTATACCTTTATAGATTAGAGGGTATAAAATATATTAATATCTTAACTATATATAACTTGTTTATGATTGTAGTGTATATGCTCTTATAAAATTTCAATCTCAATGTCCAATCTATTCATTGCTTGAGTTGCGATATTGTGATATGAAATAATTGTGATTATGATTGTATACATCGATAGTGAAATTTTTGAAACTATTGAGGACAGAGTTATTTTGTAATGTTTCAAAAATGCACTCTCGTATAATTAAATTGGCACCTCTCAGTATGGGCAAATAGTACGGTATGTGTATTTCAATATTTTTAATGTTTTTAGTCCTTAATTTTTTATATGTTAACTCTTAAGACATTTTTTGCATTATGTAGTAAATTTTTTTGTCATTTTCTCTTAGGAGTTTGCCTCCCTTTGTTTACATTTCTGGTTCCGCCACTGTTAGCAGCAAATATTACGCTGACAATGGAATGATACATATAAATATACGAAGCAAAAAAATTGAAAGGACAAACTGGTAATGCAGTACCGATTCATTACAAAATGTGTACAGGGGGGCATGAAAGTTCCATGTCTTCATTTATAATATAGAACCATCTGCACGTACAAACCAAACCACAGCAAACCCAGATACCTTTTCACAAAATTACCAAAACCTTTCGTGCTAGTAGTAGAAAACCCTACCCTTACCCTAAACTACTAAACCCTAAATTATGCAGTTAAAAGAAGACGAAAAGAAATCAACTGAAATGATCCTTGTTCTAGATATATAGACGGGGAAATCATGGGTGAATCATGTTGGTAACACCACCATCAAATTCAATTGAACCAACCCTAGGAACAGCCCTGCAGAACAAGGAGTGTTTCATCTCCAATGAAAGTTTGAGGCACTCGGACAAGTCAACACCGCATTTAGAGGGCACCCATCTGAAGCTCTGGAGCAATTGTGCAAGCCAGAGCTCAACAGTGGCTATGCCCATGGCCTTGCCAGGACAGACTCTTCTTCCAGAACCAAATGGAGCCAACCTAAGATCAGACCCCATAATGGCCACATCTTCCTGTATAAAGCGCTCTGGCTGGAATTCGTTGGGCTCAGACCAGACCAGCTCGTCATGAGTTATGGCCCACATATTCACCATAGCAATCGTGCCAGCAGGGATAAAGTGCTGTCCTATGTGGGTGTCATGGATGGCAAGCCTAGCCCAGGAGAGGAGGGGACCTGGTGGGTGCATTCTCAAGGTTTCTTTTACTATGGCTTGGAGGTAAGGGAGGTTGGAGAGATCAGAATCTGACACTGATCTACTCATGCCAACGATGGTGTCAATTTCAGATTGGGCTTTGGCTTGGATATCAGGGTGCAGTACCATTCTTGCAAGAATCCACTCGAGAAGGATTGCCACTGTGTCGGTCCCTCTGAAGATCATTTCCTGATATCACAGAGATCGAAATCTCTAAGCCATTAGTTGGAACTTCAAATTAGTAACGAAAAAAAGAAGAAAAAAGAGGAATGATGATCATCTGGATGGAAAGAAAAGAGAGCTTGAGGCATCTTTACTGTAAAGCAGAAGAACAAGACAAGAAACGGGAATAAGGGATACAGCGTTGGTATCAAGAAAAAAGAAAAGAATATTTAGATTCTCAATATCATTGGATACTGGAAGAAAAGAAAAAATCATCCTTGTTCAAACAGTTATTAAACATGAAATCTTCAGTAAACGAAACAGAAAATAAGAAAAACCAAAGCAAAAGAACCAAGTACTAGATGCATAAACAAGCAAATCTACAGAAAGAAAATGTTCCCAAATAAAGAAGAACTCTATTATCTCTTTGGTAAGTAATTAACAAGTAAAGATGAGCGCGACGAAACGAAAGAAAAGTAGAATTTACCCGTTGGCTTGGAAACTTCTACTCGATGATGGTTTGCATGGTAAATAAAATAACAGAAATGGCAAGGAAATGCAACCAAATGAGGAAGAGTAGATCAAGAACATTATTCGCCTAAAACCTAAATTAGTCAATATTGTTAAAGCCGCTGGACGACCCGTTTAGGTTTAAAGAGAGATTTAGAGAAGATCAAATGTTACAAAACTCACCCATAAAACAGCAGTCATATCAGATTCACTCAGCCTATTCTCTTTCTCCAGATCAAGCAGCACGTCAACAAAATCACTTGAACTCCCATCGTCTCCGGCTACTATTCCATTCTCAACCCTCTTTGCCCTATGCTCCTCTATTATCCTCCCAACAAAATCATTCACCTTTGCCACCAAATTCCTGCACCTTTTCCTCACTCCTTGCAAATCTAACCAACCCAAAAGAGGAAAGTGGTCACTCCAGTTGAAAATCCCTAGCAACTCATACCCTTCATTCACCAAACTCTCAAGCTCACACCCATTATTTTCACACCCCTTACCAAACTCATAACTCCTTCCAAACACACTCCTCATGACATTGTTCAAGGATCCAAAATGCAACACTTTCCTCACCTCAATTTCACTATTTTTCTCCATCAAAACCGTTATCTCATTAACCATTTCGAGTCCGATCCTTCTCCGAAACTCCCCCATAAAAGTTACTCTCTTTGGACTGAACAAATGGATAGCTGAGATTCTCCTCAGATTCCTCCAGTAATCGCCGAACGGAGCGAAGCCCATTGCTTTGTGGAAGAGAAGCTCGTAAGCCGATTCCTTAACTGGCCGGTCAGCAAAAGTCGAGCTGTTCAAAATTTCTTTAGCTGTGGCTGGTTGGCTTGAGATAATGAACCTCGTGAACCCCACGGAGAATGCCATCAATGGCTTGGCCTTAAGAGCCTCAGCAAACTTACCTAGAACTTTATGAGTCAAAGACCCAGTGAAAGCGAAAACCAAACCAAGAAGCGGCAGACCAGAAGGGCCAGGAATGGCAGCTCGTGTTTGGACTCGGGTTTTAGACAGAGCCCAAGCAAGACCACCTGGCGAAAGCCAAAAAGCAACGACAGCGACGAAAAGAAAGACACAGAGGAAAAGCTCGAAGCTGAGGACTTGTGAAGACCCAGCTAGCGAAAAGAAGAGATAGGGCTGCTCAGATGACATGTTGGTTGTTTTTTCGGCGTTTGGTTGCTTAGAAAACGAGAGAAAGAAGAAAGGAAGTACCGGGGTGCGGAGGAAGATAGGGACTCACTTAAACGCTAAGCAGAGAGAGAAAGAGAGAGAGAGCGCTGAGAAATTGCGGAATAGAAAGGGCGTGAGAGAGTAGTTATATATAGCGGGTCGTAGTGGTGGTGGTGCCCCTCCGGAATTGGTTTTCTATAAAAGAATTAACCGCGGTTAAACGTCAGGTTTACTGGTTTTACTTTACCTACTAGGGTTCAGGTAAAGATCGTTCACACCACACAGGACTTTCTCAACAGTGAAGAATCCACTTTGGTAATTGGGCTGTCTCTTAATTGGTTTTACTTTACCTCCTTAAAAACTACACGATTCTACCTTACGTACCGCTCCAACTTGCGAGGCACTCCTTTTTTTGTTTTCAATCTTTTTTCTCCTTTTAGAAAAACAAAAGTACGTAATATTTGGCTCACCCACAAAAAAACCTGTAATATTTTTATCTATTGGTCGCTCGTCACGAAATTTTTTGATGATTACGCGTATGCGTTAGGAATCCAAAAGGAGTATTTCCTAAAACGAATTATATATATATAGAGAGAGAGAGACTTATATATGCTAATGCTAATGTTTATTTTATTTTCTTTTATTTGTAAATAAGTAATAATTAGTATCACGATCTTATGGAGGATTATACGAAGGCATCTTTTGAATTAATGATCCATTTAGCTGAGTAATTTGGGTGCATTTTAGTTCCTAGAACTCCCAAACTGTAACAATCAAGATCAATTAATGGAGGCATCTATTCAAGTTGAAACGAGATCTAGCTAGCATTGCGTACGTTCTCCACAAAGACTTTTACCTAATATATAGCATTAATCAACGTGACCCGAGGTATATATGAGAGCCAGCAAAATCTCCAAAATTAGACCAATTAAATTTACAAGAAGCTTCCCAATTTTTGAGCAAAGACAATACTTTTAGCTTTTCGTAAGTTTGTAAAGTGGTGTATACCTTTTAGACAGTGGAGCATGCAATATTTCTAGACTTAAAAAAAAACTGCAACCCTCAGAAGTCAGATCATCAATTGACCCTTATTGATATATACACTTATATATTATAGGATATATAGATTAATCTCTTACATTTTGAAAATCTTGAAAAACAATCTGGTTGCAACTTGAGAGAATAATTGGAGTACTACATCACCCAGTTGATCCGGTCATGGTTGAGAACGGATTAACTGTGGAAAATTCCCCCGAGGAAAACTCCAAATAAGATTAAGAAGCTATAGATATAATATAACCCTAGATTTAATTAAACAGGTTCCGAAATGCCGCAGCTAGCTAGCTACACATTATTCGCGGCTTCCCCACATATTCAAGCACTACAAATTCTTAATTCTACGACTCCAGGGATGGCCGCTTGTAGCTAATTTGGTTATATATCTTAATTATGCACATACAATTGTCATTTTCAGTATTACGTTGTAGACAATGATTGGGAGTAACCACAACACTACAAGAAAAATCACTTTGGGTGGCAAAAAAATTTGTTACCCAAAGTGCTAATTTTGTCACCAAAGCTGTTTTGTCACCCAATTTTTCACTTAAAGCCTGTCAACAAAGATTTTAGGTGAAAATTTTCATGTTTTGTAACATAAAACCGTTCAGACGGCATATAACCCGTTCGAACGAGTTTCTATCTTTTCTGAAAAATTTACAATTTCATCACAAAAAAGCCGTTCAAACGGCATATAACCCGTTCGAACATGTATTCTTTGTTTCTGACCTTTTGTTACGAAATTTAAAATTTGTCACAAAAGGTTATTTTTTGTGACATTTTATTTGTCATTACGAAAAGGTGACTTTTTGCCACACATTTTTTTAGTCGCAAATTTTCTGAACAATTTTTTATCCATTTGAAATTACTTTTCTTAAGTTCAAGAAACATTTTAATTTTATTTTAAATAATGTAGTCCAAGTTCAATAAGATAATAAGTAAATATTCCAATATTAACAAAAGGAAATAAAATATATTAAATAAACATTATTCAAAATACAACAAAACAAAACATTACTACATGCCTATTGTTCAATTAAAAATAAAAAATAAGTTGTTCATGATCTAAATCCCTTCAATTGGTGAAATTGAGTCATTTCCTATATTGCTCCATATTCTTTGTCATATGCTCCATTATTGCTCAATCACATATTTTGATCCTGAAATTCAATTATAGAACACAAAAATATTACAAACAAACAACAAGATTAGAAAAAAAAATGACACAATAGAAAATAGCAAGAAAATACAAGAGAAAATAGCAAATTAAAAGGGACAGCTGTTTCTTAAAACAAATAAGATCTCTTATGCATTAGAAGTTGAGAAGAACGATTGGCCCCAGGTGACTACTTTTATTGGCATAAGCACAAGCTCCTAACGTCCATAACAGAGAAATGGAGCAAATGCTTAAAATGTTTAGAAAATGTAGCTCATACTAAGCCATTTGCAGAGACAACATAGTTAACTGCGCGCATGAGTTATTAGCAACATATACTACTCTGCACAACCTTTTATCAAGAAAAAAAAAGAACAAGACAAGAAAAATGTTATTCCTAGCAACTAGACAACTCAACAGATGTCTCTACCTTAACAGGCAAGATACTTTCATAAGGAATTAACTTGGAGAATTTTAAGAATCAAAACTAGTTCCTGAATGATATTCAGGCAGAGTTGGACAGATAAAGAAATGCAACCTCACATTACCAAATGTTCCATAATCAGTACTGTTTTAATTTTGGGAGCCTTTTTTCTCATTTGTCTCCTAGCTACGCATTGAGTTCTTCATGTCTATGAAGAACAACAATGCCCCAAACAATGCCAAATTCTGCAAAACAGAAAACAAAAGAAACAATTAACTAAAAATTCGAATCAAGTAAAGAGAAAAAGATAATCCCCCCAAACCCCCTTTCCTTTTTTCTTTTTCTCAGGCACCTCTAAAAACAAGCCAGATCAAAGGACAAAAAGATTCTAACCTAAGCAGAAGCAATGACTTTGATGCAGAAGCTGTGCAACACAAAACAAAATACTTCATACTTTCAATTTTGATTGATCTCGAGGTACAAAACAAGGAGAGGTATGAAATGGATTACAGACCAGAAGATAAGCTCCAAAGGAGCTTCCAAAGATAAAAAGAAGACCACCAATACCCTTCGATACTATTGCAGTAGCCACCAAATTCTTAATCTGCCAGTAACACCTACAAAGTCAAAATGTGTTCACAAAAGTTGAAAAAGCAAATTACATTCATCCACATGTAATATCATGTAAACTGATTTTGATGAGAAAAAAAATGAATGCATCTCTGATCACTTGAACTTCAGGTAGTTGTAATTCAGTCTGAGATGTAAAATGATTAAAGAAAATATTGAACTTTGGTCTCAGATACTTTGCTATTGGTCCACCATCAACACCAAATTCATTGAACCTGCAAATGGAAACAAGAAACTGATTTAAAACCTTCTATGTCTTGTTTTACTGTAAAAGGTGTACACCTTAGAAAAGAGAAAAGGTCATGTAAGATGAAAATTATCCATGGATATTAATTTTGCAATCACATATCCACTGTTCTTTATTTTATAACAAACAAGCTCCATCAAGAAGTACAGCAAGAGATTGAGGAGACTAACAAGAGTTGCAGCTCCTAATAGAAAAAGGGATGGAAGAGTACACACCCATTTAGCCACGACGTGGGAAGGCCATTCTGTCTCCTCGAAATCCATTGAAAGGACCAACCTAAGTGAGCTTGAAGGTGATGATTAATAGAATACACAACATCTTCAACCATGAGGCCCGGGGGGCTTGATCCAACCACAACCTCCAAAGAACTTGACAATTAGTCTCAAAATCTACCAACCAACAATTATCAGACTCATTAATTCTCATGTACATCGCAATTGTCATTGTTGCCTTTATTTATCTAACATGAAATCTTAAAGGCCATAAGACCAACCTATGCTAAACATATAAAATTAATTTGACTAATTATAAAAACTTTAATGGTAAAAGACATTGTGGGAAATGATTTGAACACTAAAATCTTGACAGTAGTACCAGGAACTAAAGATGTTCTCACATGAGAAATACCAAAACACCACGATATACGAATGCAACTCTTCAACCCAAAACATAAAAAAAAAACAAAAACATATATTCGCACAGCATACAAGCAAAAACTAAACATATTCATAAGGCATGTCAAATACTCAAATCCGCAACCCAAATCAGCCAAAAGAACAACCAAAACATCAACAAATGTAGGGTTTACTGTTAATTAAACCAAGAGTAGCAAAATTCCAAATTCTTGGCTGGATCGAAACTCTAACAGAACACAAAATTAACATGTTAGTAAATCAAAGAATTTAACTTCTAAAAATAAGCACACATGTGAGAAATTGTGTTATGAAAGAGAAGAAATGTGAGGATTGTTGTTCGTAGACAGTCTCGGCCGAAGTGGGGCGAGGAGCGAGGCTTGAAGAATCGTCCGCTAGGTAATCGACGAGAAACAAAGAGAGAAGGCCTAGAGTGAGTCGAAAAATTCTAGAAATTGTGACAATTAAGTTAACTTCTAGTAATTCGGAACAATGTTGAATTTTCCATTTTTTTGACAAATATATATATATATATATATATATATATATATTGGGTTGCAATATTTTAACATCAGATTAAAAAGAAGTGGCCGCGGCTTGAACTCATGTGACTGCCATATTAATTATAATTAAAATTTTCGAAACCCTAATTACTTGGCAAATTTCAGGATGGAAACAATACATATATAGAAAAGATTACTGTACATGTGTCAAAAGGGATCATAATTTTTATTAATTTGGAGGAGGTCCAATCAGAGTATATATATCTGTTCAATTCCGTAATCTGTGGGAGACAAAAATTATGCCTTGGCATAAGTACATGTACACAAAGATTTAGTTTCATCACCTTATTAATGAAGCTATTAGTAACATGCGAATGAGTGGAGTACGGTAATTGATAATCCGAGGTTAATGAACAATACATAGTGCAAGTTATTTAATTTGCAGATATAAATTGTGTACAGAATGTGAAAAGGATTAATTATAAATATAGAAGGATAATATTCCAATCTGACGTGGCTTGGACGTCCTACAAGAATAATGTTTAACGTCATGTACTACGTCTTGAAAGATTTAAACAACATTATATATATATATATATATATATATCTAATCTATTAGTTAAGATACAAAAGTTTGGTGTTTATGTATTATTTGATTCGACAACTGCACTATATATAATATTTGATGTATATATATATATACTGCCCGTGGGGCAATAAGAGAAGGAACAAATTAAATTCGATCTTCTCTTGCGCTAGTATCACTGGATTTCTTTAAACTCTGAGTTCTCTTAATGCACGCCATTTAGGTACTGAGAGCAATCTCTCTCTCTCTCTCTCACCCATTTAAGAGTATACTACTTAATTATATAATAACATCCTCTGGTAACATGCATACATCTAGATGTTCAACAATATTACCGTAAGTCAACTAGTTTTGGGTCAGACAAGTTCTTTCACCAGCTAAAATTGCTGGAATCATGGAGACATTTACGTCCATCTCAAGTATATAAACCTTTTTCACACAAGGCAAATGTAATTATGTCAGATATGATCGTAGGAGCAAAGTATACAGACTATAGTACCATAAGACGAGTTCCGCATGCATCAGGGTTTCCATCTGCTTAGTTTTTTCTGCAGGCATTATCTATTCCGGCTGGATCTGATCACTATCATGCCGTTCTCTGCACAATAGAGATTTAAAATGACCAGAGAGAGAGAGAGGAGGAGGTTCTTTGACCGGAGTTATTTGTTTGACTCTAAACTGATCAATCAGAATAGGGAGAGCTTGAGAAATTTGTTTGACTCTAAACTTGTTATATGCAGGATTTCAAACACTTTTAAGATGTTGCCTATATGTTAAACGTAAAAAAAAAGTAGGAATCCTATACGTTCTGTTGTTTCGTATTCAATTCTTTAACTTGGAATTGACAACGAAAGAACGGAAGCCTGCCGATCGACTTGGAGGAAAGCAAAATCTTTTTCACATCCAGAGGCAATTAAACAACTCTCTTACCATTGATAGCATGCATATATATGTCAAACCTATTACCGACCACCCCTGGAATTACACCCTTGACAATTAATGCTAGCATATACATATATGAAACCTATTACCGACCACCTAGGAAGCTAGTTATTTGTCTGTGTAGGATATTTTTTTAAGAATAAAGGTCGTAGAAGAAGAGCTCGGCAGCTGTAGGTCAACAGACAGAAATGCTTTAGGGGTGCCACTTATATTAGCAATTGGACTTAAAATATGAAAATACCAGTTGTATCACTTTGTTCTAGATGCAGAGTTTGGTAGCCCCAAGAAAGGCAGAAAATTGTTTTCTTCTGTGTCGGTTTGGATCAAACCTAGACTGGTTGTGAACAAGGGAGTTAGATTTGGATAGATCAACTGTCCACGACAAGTATTAAATGAGAGCTCTGACTTTGTGTTAATGTTTTAAAGTACCAGACGACATATGCTGATCAAATAGTTTTGAGTGATGTGCTGCAGAAGAACTTGTCGAGGCAATTTCCGTCATCTTTGCTTTAACAAAAGCTTAATCTAGTTCTACTATATGTGGTTGTAATTAATCTGCTGCTAACTAATCGGCCCGGTAGACGATATCAAGGTGTTTCTACTGTGACCATGCAGATAAAGAAAAATTATCTAGGCCAGTATATATACATTACCCATATCAGATAGAGAACTTCCACCTGTACGTATAAGATATTACTCAACTCGAAAGAAATGGAAAACGTCAGATGTGAAGATTCTTTGCGTCGTCGACCAAGCAAACACCTTCCCTGTATGTATTAATATAATAGCTAGGATCGGAAACAATACTTGATCAGTCTGTACACAATCCATATCACTCGAGCTTGGGCGACTCAGATAGGTAGTTAGGGAGGTGAGGCAATGTCTAACACCCTTAATTATGAGGTCCTATATTATAGTAAAATTAAAATTAAGAAGAAAAAAAAAGCATAACTTTTGTATAATAAAACTTAATAAAGCTTACAAAATAGGAATATTTTAAAATTAGTTTACAAAATTAAAATTTGAAATAAAAGACTAGTCATCATAGAAACTAGTATTATTATCTAATAACAATCTATCTGACTGGATCTTTAAGTTAATAGCATCATTTCCAATATCTTTAAGCTAGTAGAGCAGGAAGCGGGACAGGTAGACACCCAACGCGAGATCCATGATCCCACCGTTACGACAAGCACCGAACAATTTTTGAACATGAGGAAAATTCAGCCGCGAACTGCGCCTACGTCTCAGCTCACCCACCTTGAGGCACTGCTCTCTGCTTCTACCACGTGAACACATATAGAGAAGCCAAATTCTATGAGACAAATAAATATGTAAACTGCCACCAAATATATACGTATAAAACAAGCAATACCTTACCGTCTTGGCAGAATTCTCAAAGAGTAGTACTGTTCCTCACTTCCTCATGGTGTGGATTGGTAGCTAGCAGACAAAATTGTTCCGTTTTAGGGTAGGGTTCCACAATTGGACGTGCACGGCCAAATTAATCCGGTTGATCCAGATGGGCCTGTATCCATGCCCAACCCCACCATTACTTTTCCATTCACAGGCCTACAAAGCCCAGCAATTTATCACTACCGTATAGTCTTTTTCGTCTCACTGCAGCCTGCAGGATAGCTGTGCCAAGGGGGCACCATGGATAGAGCGTGACCCTCTTCTTCCGCCCTTTTTTTTAAAAAAAAATTATTATTATTATTATTATTATTCTTATTTATAACTTTTAGGTTTCGGTTTTGTTATGATATGGAATCCCTGGACATAAAACTCATATAGTTAAGATAGAAAGCAAAATATGGGGTGCTGTTGCAACAGGTTTGGATAGTTTTTTTTTTATAACCATTGAACAAGCTGGAATGACAGCAGTGATGCTTTCGAAGTTTAGGAAGTTTTTCTAAAGGGGCCCTAAACCTCGAACACTATTTCAGGATTTCCACCCCAATAAATATGTAAATATCTCCCTACAAAGAAGGATCGAGATAAACATGTGACTTTTTGGGAGACATATTTTCTCGAAGGGAACAGATTGCCTTCGGAGACAATTCGCTCCGGATGTTCGGCGGTCGGGAGCCGGAGGAGTGTGGGTCCCGCTCGGGACCCACACCTGCCAGGCAGCTCGGGCAGCACTCTGCCCGGGCTCCCAACAGTTGGATGGCCGGATGGACGGCATCCAGTCGTCCATCCGGACATTCGGAGCGGATTGCCTCTGAAGGCAAATCCGCTCTCTTTCCTCGTATACTGAAAAAATAACTGGCCCGAGAAATTTTGTTATAGAAATTTTGGATGTTTCATACTTCCCTTTTTGTCTTTTCCCGTGGACTCTCCTACCATTTGGTTATGACAGCGCCATGAGTTAAAACTGTGTACGGGTCTAGATCTATCCAGACTCACGGTCTGGATTGAATCTCGACCCGATCAGAAGGCTCACGGTGCGAGTTTAGCTTTAGTGGTCGGAACATAGTGTTTGTAATTGCCGAACGACATCGAAATTTGCTTTTGTCAAGTAAGATCATGGAAGAGTACATATGTTTTACCTCTGCGTATACGTTGAATACACGCCCGCAAACTCATGAATTTCTTGTTTGAAGCTTATGAAGTGCATGTCTATTTGCAAACAGAAATTTGATACTGTTCGCCTATTTTGGGTCGTCTTTCTTTAAAGTAGAGCGACTCTATCAAGTGTTTGTGAAGATGACTCTGGATTTCTAATTGCTCCTAGCCTAGGCAGCATTTACCTATCTCTATGAAACTTGCTATTTACAGTATAGGCTCTTTCAATCTTACACGGAGGGAGAAAGAGGAATGATGCCTCAAGAGATCGTCAATTGTCTGACCTTGAGGACGGCGATGCAATACCGGTAATTGCGGCTTCTGCTAAATCTTGGAAATTGGCATATCATGTCTATATGGTTGATTTATGTATAACAAGTTAGTGAACTAAACCTTGAAATATTTCAGGCAGCAAATGTGGGGTTTTGTAGGATACTCTCACTTGTAAGTGGATAAACCTTGGTGTTTTTTGGTGGAAAGAGAACCTATCTTTGAGACTCTAATCTGTCATATTCTCTTTCTATTGCAGGCAAAGCCGAGGGAGGGAAGATAATGATTGCAACGTTTGCACTCTTGATTGCATCCACTTCAAGCATACTGATTGTATGTGCCTTCACATTGGTGCCATGTCTTTCTCTTGGATTGTTTATGCTGGTCTTGAGACATCTTGTTGTTAAGTAAGAAACTGTATTTTTCCTGCTGCAGCCAAAATTTGGTGGGAAAATAATTGACATTGTGTCAGGAGATATCAGAACACCCGAACAGAAAACTGAAGCTTTAAATGCAGTCAATAACACCATCTTTGAAATCTTTGTGATTGTCATAGTCGGGTATGACCACACTTTCTCACTTTTGACTCTTTTAATGCTTCTATCTATAAAAGGCTTACTTAATCATGCTCCTTCGTAGATTGAAATTATGTTACGTCAATCTTCCATTCTCTTGAATCACAAGAATGTGGTCAAGATAAAACTACTGTGTTTCATCATGACGTGGAAATATTGTACTTTTAAAGAATGGACACTTATACGTTACACATACAGTGGTGTCTGGTTCACAGAAGTTTGCACTGTTAATCTAATGGATTTAAGTTCGGCAAACAATTCTACCCAATCCAAGTCAAACAGAAAAAAGTTACTAAGGAACTAAAGACGGTTCATTAAATTTTCCAAAATTCTTTGCAGAGCGGTTTCTGCAGCACTTCGGGCGTGGTTGTTTTCTTCTTCTAGTGAAAGAGTTGTTGCTCGATTAAGAAAGAACCTATTTAGTCACCTTATTCAGCAGGTGAAATGTAGTTGTCTTAACGAGCTTTATGACATTTTCTTGTAGTTTATGACATTATGTTCCTTTTGGACGCTCAAAGATGGATTTTCTTCTTCCTTTGTCATAATTCGCAGCACATAAATTCCTGTTGCTATCGGTTATGAGTTTTGCAGGAAATAGCTTTCTTTGATGTCACTCGGACTGGAGAGCTCCTAAGTAGGCTCTCTGAGGATACCCAAATCATAAAAAGCGCTGCAACTACCAATCTTTCTGAGGCCCTAAGAAATCTTTCAACTGCCTTCATTGGTCTTGGCTTCATGTTTGCAACATCATGGCAGTTAACACGTGAGCACTTCATCAATGAAAATGTAGTTCAACATTATAAATCATCAAGAGCCTAGAAGACTTACTATTCTGTCTTTCTTCAATCATTGATTCTTAGTGTTGTCTCTGGCTGTTGTGCCGGCTATTTCTGTTGCTGTACATCAATTTGGCCGTTCCTTCGTGAACTTTCTAGTAAGACTCAAGCTGCAGCCGCAGCAGCTTCTTCAATTGCTGAGGTATGTCTGTGCTCTAAAAGTTTGATATTCCATTTGTGAAATACTCGAGGATAATGTTAGTTGATCATAAACCCCAATCCATAGGCCATTTTGATGACATGATGAGACCTATGAGTAGGATATCATCAAAAGAAGGGATGATAACTCTATGTGCTGTGGTAGTTTAGGAGTCTTTTGGTGCAATACGCACAGTGAGATCTTTTGCACAAGAAGGTTACGAGATAACAAGGTACTCTGAGAAAGTGGATGAGACACTGAAGCTTGGACTAAAACAAGCTGTGAGTTCCCCTTTGTTTATTCTCTCTCTTTCTTTCTCTCTCTCTCTCTCTCTCTCTCTCTCTCTCTCTCACACACACACACACACACACATAATAGTGTTTAATCTCAACCCTTCTCTGCAACAGAAAGTCATCGGACTCTTTGTCGGAAGTCTAAATGCAGCATCAACCCTATCAGTTATCATAGTTGTGATATATGGAGCTAATTTGACAATCACAGGGTCCATGACTGCGGGTGCTCTTAAGATAATTAGTGTACTTGACTTCTATCGAATATTTTCTTTTTGTAGTTGGATCCACTGTCTCTGGA
Source organism: Myrica gale (assembly GCA_963930655.1). Classification (NCBI taxonomy): domain Eukaryota; kingdom Viridiplantae; phylum Streptophyta; class Magnoliopsida; order Fagales; family Myricaceae; genus Myrica; species Myrica gale. The sequence continues at coordinate 19,620,946 of OZ005617.1, read as the reverse complement.
CTTTCAGGATTATATACAGTGACAATGAAGGCTGTAGGAGATAGCAGACGGGTTTTCCAGCTTTTGGATCGCGTCTCATCCATGGCTATGGCTGGAAATAAGTGTCCTCTGGGGTTGGTTTCTTACTGGCTTAGTTCTTGCACTGATTTTCCCATTTATATGCTAACACAAGAGAATTGTCCTTTCTAGAAATGGAGTGCTAATTTGGTACAGGACATACAATCTATGAGTCCTACTCGGGGGATTCTAGTGTGACTTTGTAGTGAGATCGTATCTTCGGACTTCCCCATCCTGCTTTGTCTAAAATTACTGATATGCTTCTCAAGATGTGCTGTTTGAATTTTGTAATGAAACTTTGAAGTCTACTGACATATACATGTACTATCTACAGATTATATATATTGCACATTGAGGGATCATTGGCAACATCAACTATATATGTTTTCTCACTTACACCCTTAGTGTAATAGCTCTGGATGTTCGTTCTCAAAGGGGACTGCAGGACATATCATGTAATAGTGTTTCCTCATCAACCGTTCAAACTCTACCTAGGAATCCAATTAATGCCAGTGATTTTATAACTTCTGTAATTGTATTTTCATGGCAATTTCAACATTCCCTGTCAGTGGCAATAAAACCTGGATGACACTGTTTTCCTTTGTCTAGATAAGTTGATATATTTCATTAATTAAACAAGGGTTGAGAGGATGGAGTATTTTTCTGCAAGTAATGTGCCCATAATAGGGAGTATTTCTTTATTGTAGTGATCGGGATGTAGAAGTGGAGTTAGATGATGTCTGGTTTGCCTATCCCTCTCGCCCTAACCATATGGTGCTAAAGGTAACCTTTTTTGCTTCTATTATTACTTCTTGTGAGTAATAACACGTATATTTCAGAATAAAACTCATATTTGCTGCTGATAGAGATTTTTACTCTTTTCTGTGAGTAACAGGGAGTCACTATGAAACTACAGCCTGGCTCAAAGGTTGCTCTTGTGGGTCCTAGTGGAGGTGGCAAAGTAATAGTTCATTTTAATTTTTATGTCATTGTGTGGTTTGGGTTCCTATTGTTGCCACCTTGTATCTTAAACCTGCGAAATTGACATTCTGTGATCTGAAGCAGGTCTAGGTACTTATTACTGTTTCGATTTGCTGTTTTATGCAGACCACTATAGCAAACTTGATTGAAAGGTTTTATGACCCTGTCAAGGGAAAGATTCTTCTTAATGGGGTTCCTCTGGTAGAGATATCACATGAACATCTACACAGAAGGGTAATGAAATGGAATTACTTTTCTTGGTGGAACATTAAATTTAGAAACACACCCATAATCATTTGTTTCAATTTGTTAGAGAGCAATTCGTGCAGGCATAAGATGTGTGATTGAATATTCCTTTTAAATTGCCCTTCCCAGAGCATGGTTTATTTCCTAGGTGTAATCTCCGGAGGATTTTAATTTTGATTTTGTAGGCTAGAGGATTTGTACATAATCGACTTTGCTTTTTCTAATGAGCAGATCAGCATTGTGAGCCAGGAGCCTGTTCTTTTCAACTGTTCCGTAGAGGAGAACATTGCCTATGGATTTGATGGCAAAGTCAACAGTATTGATTTAGAAAATGCAGCTGTCGATCTTACACAGCTGCCCCCCCCCCCTCCTCTACTCAAGACCTCCAGTTCTGACTATCTTAGTGGTGAGAATGCAGAGAATGGCCAATGCTCACGAATTCATTTCAAAATTTCCAGACAAATATCAAACATATGTCGGAGAACGTGGAGTAAGGCTTTCAGGAGGTCAGAAACAGAGAGTAGCAATTGCAAGAGCGCACCTGATGCCCAAAAATTCTCCTCTTAGATGAAGCCACAAGTGCTCTGGATGCCGAAAGCGAATATCTAGTACAGCTATTGTTGCATTTCATCTTCAACATTCTTCTTATCAGGTTGCTAACCACAAAGCTCAGGCTTCTTGATTTTCTGAGTAAAATTTGTATTTTGTTTGCTCTGCAAATTTACGATTTCTCATGTGATGTTTACATATAGGATGCCGTGGATTGTTTGATCAAGGGAAGGACCGTTTTGGTTATAGCTCATAGGCTGTCAACTGTCCAAAGTGCAGATTCCGTAGCAGTTGTTGCTGATGGTCAGATTGTTGAAAGTGGCACTCATGACGAGCTCTTCAGCATAGGAGGTGTTTATACTGCGTTAGTAAGGAGACAACTACAAGGAACCAAAACCGAAATGTAGTTTAAGCAAGGTGAAGAAACAATCAAGTTCAGTGCAGTAACAATTTGGTAGCATTTTGCTATGTTCGCCTTCTTCTGCACGGCACATAACTCGACTTGATAGCTTCAAGAACCAATCCCACCTTGAAAAATAGACTTCACTTCTTAAGGAACCATTTAGAGTGACAGAAAAGCTAGGTCTATTCTTCAGTCTCTGTTTTTTCTCTAAAACAAATTGCAGTGTCTTTTTTGTTTGCAGCAGTCAGCAGACGGGCATGTGCATTTCGTGCCTTTATATTTCTAGTATATTTGCAAATTCTACTGATGATATTCAGAAGGTGAAGCATTATTGTAACACACTTTTATCCTTGTGTTCTCATTTGGAGCTTATGGCGTAAGATGCGAGGCACCATTTGAAGGTACCTTTATTTCTCTTGATGGATGCTTGTTATATGGATGCTTGTTAGGGCGAGCAGTTGTTTTGGGCTCAACAGTTGGTGAATCATTAGGCACAACATCGTAAAAAAAAAAAACAGAATCGAAACTCTAGCTCATGCCGCACATTAGGATAGGCGGCTTGTTGTATAGACAGTCAGTACTGCATTAATTCGTCAGCAGCGTCATTCCCAAGGAGTAATAGCCAGCCTAGGTGATAGAACTCTCCTGCTACTTGCGTATGATATTATATGCATAAACCATGTCTTTGCCTTTGTAAAGTGGTGTTATTTTCTCCTTGGATTGATAGAACTCTCGGGCTCCAGAGAGCAACAACATTATGATTGATACAATTCAATAAAACATTCTGTCAAAGCAATAATACAGTGTCAGTGGTGGAGGAGTAGTGAATGGGAACCTGCTGATTGGCATCCTCTTTTGCACAAAGGAAGCAGAGGTCAGATCAGTAGAACGTGCTCGAAAATTAGACGAAGGCAGCGTTTCATATCGAATTTTTGGTGTCCATGACAATTAGGAGCCACTAAATCCTCAACATTCAAACCAGCAATTTTAGCCCCACACTTGACTTGCTTGAAGGTGCTCATAGCCTTAAAGTCTGCTTCATGGAGACCGTAATTCGTCCAATGATATTGCTGCAATTGATTTAACTTTCAACCATAGGCACACCAGATTTCCAGTGTCAGTAGTCAGTCCCATCAATGTGGCGTATTCTTGATAATTCAACAAGAGGTTTGCAAATTGCAGGTGTCAATAGCCAAGACAGTACCCATGTTAGCATGTTTCCTCGATCTTGAACCAGGAGAACAATACCCATGCGATCAACAACCATTCCATCATTGACATTGCCATAGAAACAACCCACTAAACTCTCCATTCAAACCAGCGGTTCCATGAAGCTCTTCATGTTCTCGACGTCTTCTCTGGATTCTTCTGTATGCCTTTGTGGTCTAAAAAGCTTCCACAGACCAACTGGATGACGGCTTTTAACTTGAACATCACCCGAATATCTACCAAACATCTTGTCACACTCAGGATACGGTTTGACATAAAGATTGTAAAATCTAAGCCTACTTGGCTTTATCAAATCCCTCAACCCCAGCTCAAAACCAAGCCCACCTTTTGCTCTCAAATACTCAATCACATTGTACCGAGGAACAATCTGTTTATCGAAATTTACACCCAGATACTCGGGAACATCAACCAAGCGACCAACTTCGAATTTCATCCTATGCACCAAAAACTCGATCTTCTTCTCAATGTCCTCTATCTCATATAGAATCAGCCTTGGCTCTTTCCACAACACCTTGAAAGATTCTCTACGAATCAACCCATGTTTGCATAAGCAGTCAACTCTTAGTTTTACTTGAAACCCAGCTCTGAATGCTCCTTCAATAAAAATATTCTCCTTGATCGGCTCCCGGCATTTCAAAGTCTTCAGCAACTCCAAACACCGCGAAAGTTCCCCCAATTCCATACTGAGAATTCTGGGTTCCCTAACAATCTCTTTCCTAACCAAATCCTCCCCAAACCCCAAATCTCCGAACTCATCAAGCAGAGGCTTTAACCTATCTTCGACCCCAAATCTTAATACACCTGGACACGAACAAAAGAACCGATCAATTTCATTCCTTGGAATCCCAATTTCCATCAAAAAGGCTATTCTGTGCTGAATTTCCCTCTCATTCATCATAACTATGGCAGGAAAATCTTCTAAAACCCTGCTCACAGTACCGTCACTAAACCCTAAACTCCTCAAGACCTTCACATTGCTGGAAAATCCATCTGGGTCTAACTGGAACCTCCGTGCAAGTTCCAGCACATTCCTCATCATCACTGGGGAAGCACTCGAGAGCTCCGATTCTTGGAAACCCCTTTCCCATTTCTTGAGGAACTCGAATTCCAAGACCCCGGGACAGTCACTTACCAATGATACCAAAGGTTTCTGAGGAATTTGGAGATTCAAGAGAATACCCAGAGACTTTTCAAGCTCTTGCAAATTGGAATTCTGCAAAAATTTGTTTTTTGAGATGAAATTGTGGAGATGAGACGATGGGAAACCGTATCTCTGGAGGAGACTGGCGAGGGAAATTTGCTTCCTGTAGTGTGATTGCTGCGAAAATTTCGAAGTAATTGGGTTTGAGGAATTGAAGGCTGTCGAAAAGGACCGGCTTTTTTGTATTGAGAAAAATGGCGTGAGGATAGATGCCAGGCGATGAAGATTGGTTTTGGTTGGAACCTTTATGGCCATTTGGAGATCAAGCTTGTTCGTTAGGCCTTCGGTTGCCTTCGCTGTACGAGGTGGTTTGTTTCGCTAACAATTGACGACGCCTACGAGAACCGCCCAAAGATACGGTAACTCGCACGGTCGCACCCAAAAAATAAACAAGATTAAAAAGGAGGTGCTGGTTTATCTGCTTGAATTTTGGAGCGGATCTGAATCAAATGAGAGTCGGTAAAAGGTGATACATTGAAGAAGACAAGAAGTGGTGTTCAATGTTCAACGTAGGGAAGATCTTACTAATAAATAAATAAAAAAGAAATACAATGGTTTCTCTTTAGGGTTTATACAGGCTTTATGGGGATGCATGTAATTTCACACCTGATAAACGGTGAAAATGTATAATTGTATCTCTTCTTTCTCGGGTAAGTGCTCCAGATTACTGGTACCCTGAAGCTCTGTTTGTGATGTTTATGTGTGTGTCTGATCGACTGCAAAATTGTTCCTTCACATAAGTTGGACATATGCTTTTATAATCTTGTATGATGGGGCAAGCTTATTGGAAGCTAATTTTTAGGTTATATTTGCCTTTCTTAAGAAAAACAGCGATGTGATTCTGAAAATAAACCCCATCAAATTGCTTGAAATAAAAGAATCTTACTATTGTCAAAGAGTTGGATGGTTTGGCAATCCTATTAGCCTTCAGTCATGCTCAAGTGTTACCATTACGAGGGACAGACGAGAGAAGCTTAGCTTTTGTTTTCTAATGAAAGAAAGGAAAAATTTTCAAAGAAGAGAGAAATACTTGTCACATAGAATGTATGCAAAACCTCAAAGCCTCCTGTAAGAGTAAGTAAAAACTAAAGTCAAGTATCTTATACTCAAGGTTTTAAGTCCAGGAAAAAGGAAATGTAGTGGATATTTGGTCATCCTGCAGAAATGGTGCCTCTCATGTTTCCATTAGCATCGAAATGAAACTTCTTTTTTATCTGCTTCTTGAGATTGGGGATTTTAACATTTCAACAGAAGGCAAGTGCTACCAACTTTTTGATTGAATTGCCATGTAAAATCCAATTAACTTATTTAATTTCCTTTGAATGTCTAAGTTCCCTTGCAGGCAATGGAGAAGCCTAGTCATATTTTCACTCCTGCGTGTTGAAAGATCATGGTGTTTATTTCTTTTTCAAGTGCCCTCTTTTGACCAAGATGGTTAGACTTGAGCCGAGGGATAAGACCCCACATTAGTTATAGCAATCAATTGCGTTTTTTCCCCTGTTTGTTTCGATTAATCTCTTTGAAAAATTTGGATGTCATAATCAATTTGTCTTGCATAAGCATATCCCATCAAGTTCTGTTTTGCTAATTAGTCACTCTGGCAGATTGGAAGAGCTTTTGGACCTGAGTTTTTGCTTATTCTGTATCTAGCTGGGGCGCTTGGTGGTTCAATTTTTTTCTCGGTGCACAAAGATTTTATTGCCTCATCATCAAAGGTACAATTGCAACATACTGTTGACCGTACTCTATTGCATCATATTTTAATGTCTGGAGTCTTATTGAAGAATCTTGCATTTTATGCAATTATAATCAACTTATTGATGAAATTCGCAAATGATTTGTGAAATAGATTTGTCTCTGTTATATTGTTTTTTTTGTGGTCCTTAGCTGACTTATATTGCTTCACCCAAAAAAAAAGGAAAGAAAGGAAGAAGATTAAAAAAAACACTATATATATTCGGCAAAAGTTATTGTGTGAGTGTGTGAGTGGACGGATGAGATTAGAAGTTGGAAAATCTAACGGCTAAAAAAATGACACGTCAATTAATGAACCCGACCCGTACAACCGACTCGGTTTCATTAATTGACGTGACATTTTGTCAGCCGTTAGATTTCTCAACTTCTAATTTTACCCGTCCACTCACACACTCACACAATAACCAACCTCACTCCTTGACAAGATAGCAAATGGGACCAGTGTGATTATATCTTGCAGTCTGTTTGCTGCAGAGCCAGCGAATGTGGAGCATGGACCCCTCAAAGACACCAGGATTGGTATGCTTTTAGCGACCTCTTTCATTCTGAGCTTCTTTCCTCTATTGTCTATCCATGACAGGCCACTACTCTGTCATATATCATTGTTTACATGTATGTCTCAACGCTCTAGTTTTCTAGAAAAGGAGTATATTTCTCACGGAGCATTTGTTGAGACTATCCTGTGTTCTTATGTTGTTTAGGGGGCAAGCGGGGCTGTAAATGCTATCATGTTGCTTGATATATTCCTCTTTCCTAAGTCCACCCTCTATTTCGAATTTATTATACCAGTCCCGGCAATTTTACTGGTAAGCTACTTTCAGGTTATGTCAATATCATTTTCTGAGGCTAATTACGATTTCTTACAAAATCCTTTTTGTTAAATTGTCATTCAGGGGATCTTTCTGATAGGGAACGATATCTTGAGGATACTAGAGGTACGTTGCATTTATTTCTGATCTTCCACTAGTCGGTTACTTTATTTGTGGCAACCATTTTCCTCAACTCAACAAGCCTTAGGAGTTTCTATATAATTGAAGTAGATTAAGAGTGGAGTCGTACAGATGACATGCAAAGGTGATGTGACATCAATAATAAGAATGTCAAAGATGAATTCTCCCATAGTGTGAGCAGAAGAAGAAGAAGAAGAATTCTCCAAGATGAGTGTAATTTTCTATCCCCAAATGAGGCAAAAACCCAAACCCTATCTGGAACTGCACATTAAGTTGTTAATTTACTTGATAAGCACCACTTTGACGGCACAATTGATTTATACCTCACTTGACGAAATGTTTAATCACCCCAGTTACAGTACACATTGGTGATGTTAGTATGTCTGATGGCTATAATTTTATGCAGGGGGATAGTCATATCTCAGGAGCAGCACACTTGGGAGGTGCTGCAGTTGCGGCCATAGTGTGGGCTCGAATAAGGAAAACTCGTTTCTAAGCTAATCTGCAATTGTACCAACTCCTTATCCTAGGGTTTTTTTCCAATGGCTTATTTCTTTGTTTTGCTAAATCCCTGATATTATATTTTACTAATCCATAAATTCTATCACCTGTTTTCCCTGTTGGGTTGAACTCCTAATGATCAATATATTGTGACAATTAGTTAGAACTGCTGAAAATGTGGCTGCCTCTTATTCCAGCGAGGTTCAGGTTTGTTTTTTAGGAAGATATCCATTTTTCACTTTTTTGGTTCATAGGAAACATTAAAAAGATATCATGTTTAACAGCACTCCCGGGCTTCAGTTCTATTTTTCTGTTCTGTTAAATCATATGTGGTATGATTCTTTGGTCGAGCTGTATGGTGCCTGTCTAAGCAATGCTTTGATTTTAAGAGTAAACCAAGTATCTCAATGACCCAAGTCTTGAACAAGTAACATTTCAGCCTGAAACCCAAAGCTGGTGGCCACCCATTAAATCCACAAGTTTGAGCCACCTCAAGGCATGGCAATCCAAGAAACTCTCTATTGCTGCATCACAGCAGCGGTATCCTCTACCTCATGGAAGCTTCATCTTTCTCCATGGACGTGAAAAATTCTTTCTCCTAAGCCTCTGGTGGAGGAACCACATGCAGACTTTGCTTGCAGTGTCTTCAGCCCTTCTCAGCATGTTCACAAATATTCTTTTCAGAGATCCAAATCCTCAATGCTGCATAGTGTAAGCTGTCAAAAATTGAGCGTTGGATTGCCATCAAAGTTAATCGAGATTCCAATTGATGAGTGTAATTTTTAGTCCTACTGCAATATAACTTTGTCAGCAGCACTCTCCTGAAACTTATGTTCTCACAAGTTTTATCTCCAATCTATGGTTGCACAGTTGCACTGATCCACCTGTGTAAGTTAGCCTTCTATCATATATCAACACTACTTATTGATCGCAGCAGAAAGGAAAACACTCTTGACACTCTCGACTGTCACAGACGTTATTTTAGATGATCAATAACTCCTCTATTAGGTTTAAAAAATTCGAACAAAAAAAGCACTAAAACTCATTTTCTGCCTTCCTAAATATGGCTTTTAAGAGTAAGCTTAGTAATTATTTTATAGCATAGTGTAGAAGCTACATTATAATTTTGAAGTAAACTTCAGTATAACATCTCTCTTTTTTTTTCAAAATAATGTAACATCTCTCATTGATTACTACATTGATGGAGTAGGTGTCAAAAGTATGCTGACTCCTCCCCTCTGGGTGGCCCCAGCTAAGATGAATCCTACTTCAACCAATCTCCACGCCCCACGTGGCTACGACTTTTGAGCCTCATCTGACCCAGCCTCAGATTTGAATCCCTCCCCTCCCCGGCTCCCTCCCCCTTCCGACACTTCACTCTTGTATTAATTCCAACATGCAATTAAAAGATATTAAGGGCCCGAAAAATAAAACACAGATAATACTTTAATATTAGAACTAATAGCAACGAAAAAAATACTAGAAAAATAAATATAATAAATTCTGATCCCTTCTAACCTTCTTCAGGTCGGCTAAAACACAATCGTTTGTCTTGCCAGTACGACACTGGTTTTGGCCGTTTGTTTTGTGGGTTTTCATTTCCCTTTGCATGAACACAAAACACACCCCCAAAATCCACTCATTCTCCAGAAATCCTTCTCTCCGGTTCACTTTGGGATTACACTTTCCCTAGCAATTTGTTTTTTCATTTTCTTGCAGTTTTCTCCCGACCTGGGTTTCTCTATTTTACCTCTAATTCCCAGAAAATGAGGTGGGAAAGAGTCCCGCTCCACCTCAAACACGGCCTAGAAGGAGGTCAACAACAACAACAACGAGTGGACGTGATATCTGGGCCAGGAAAGAGGTGGGGTCACACCTGTAACGCCATTAAAGGTGGCAGATTTCTCTATGTCTTCGGAGGATATGGCCGAGATAATTGCCAGACCAACCAAGTTCACGTCTTTGATACTGGTGGGTCTTCGAGATTTTTGCCCCATGATACTTGGGTGTCTCTCACACTAATCTTCTCTGTTTTCGCCCTTTTTATCGTAGGATTTGACCACTATTGGTTTTGGCATTGTTCGTTGTATTTGGTTTCTGGGATAAAGTTTGGACCTTATCTACCCCAGTGCTTTATCTTTCCGATAGGGTTGCACTTGTTTGTTAGGGTTTCTCTTTGGTTTATAGTTGCTAAATTGCTACGCGTCTTGTCGTTTGAAATTAATTTTGTGGTGTGTTCCTTTGTAACATTATCCATGGGCATTAATACTTCCATGTGTCTGCCATTGGTCTTGATAGCTATGTCTTTTTATTGGTAAGTTTCCCTTTTTTCTCTTGTGGGTTTTTGTTATTTAGAATACATCAATGTCCTGTTACACCCGCCCCTTTGGTAGGTTTTAGTTAAATTTTGTTACACCCATCACAGCAGATGAATAAATTACAAGTTTACATGCTTTTCTTGTTGGGTTATTTATGGTTTGTGTTTTGTTTTTGTTCTTCTTTTGGGTTTTTTTGTGTGTGTGTTTGGGGGGGGGCGGGTTCTTTGTTTCAATTATTTTCTGTTTTCTTTTAAGTCTTGCATTTGATTCAGTGTACATTGATGTTCCTTAAAATGTTGTTCATTCTCTCATTTCTAGTAGCTGATTTGCAGCTAATCAGATGTGGAGCCAGCCCGTCATTAAAGGCACACCGCCCACTCCAAGGGACAGCCACAGCTGTACCACTGTTGGTGATAATCTTTTTGTATTTGGGGGTACAGATGGGATGAATCCTCTCAAGGATTTGCATATACTAGATACTTGTAAGTTATTTATTTTAATTAAAAGTTTTTTTGCATGATTACTTAATGTCTTCCTGTTTCTGACGATTTATACATTTTTTTTATAAATGATTTATACATTTTCTTAACAAGCGTAGTGTCATTCTGGCATGAAGGGAGAGAGACTTGTTGATGCTGACATCCCTCAAAAGTTATAGTGGATAATATTCTCTTGATTCCTGAATTGCGAATTGCACTGGTGTCATTAGTGTTAATGTGTTTGACATATTTATAGTATTGCAAATTTCACTGGTGTCATTATTGTTGATGTGTTTGACATATTTATAGCTTCACATACATGGATATTTCCAAGTTTAAGAGGCGATGGACCAGAGGCGCGGGAGGGTCATAGTGCAGCTCTTGTTGGTAAACGGCTATTCATATTTGGTGGCTGCGGTAAATCTGCAGATAATAATGAAGAAATATACTACAGTGATCTTTACGTTTTGAATACAGGTATGTTTCACTTAGCCGGTTACTGATCACTTTGGCAGATATTGTTTGGAATGACTCTCATCACTATCGCACTGTGCAATCTTCAAGCGTGCATCTAGATCAGATTCCCTCCTAGATGGTGACAGTTAAATTGAGTTCTCTAGGGTTTGTTATGTGCCATGTGTATTCACATGCTGGAAGACCTTACAAAGGTGTGAAGGCGCCAGTTGAATTTCATAAGAGGGTTTCATGAATTTGCTTTCTGAGACCTACTATTCAGGCACTTTCACTAGGTCCCCCCCCCTTTTTATATGTTTGGTGGGGGCACGTGAGGCATAGGACCACACATTCATATATTGTTGTGGAATTATATTGGCACCTCAGCATAATATTGTTTGGCAGTGGACTAGAGAAAATGCTTATCTATCTCTCTCTTCACTTGCAGAGACATTTGTCTGGAAACGAGCTACAACCTCAGGCACTCCACCTTCTCCACGCGATAGCCATACTTGCTCATCTTGGAAAAACAATGTTATTGTGATTGGCGGCGAAGATGGTCATGATTATTATTTGTCTGATGTGCATGTTCTTGATACAGGTCTAATAATTTTCTTTACTCCCAAGTTTAACTGTCAATGTTACTTGAAAATTATTACTTCACTAAAACTTGGTTGTGCCTAGCTTTGGGCTTATCGAGTATACATTGCTTGTAGTGAAGTTAATCGTATGCAACTTTATTTCTTCAGATACTCTGATTTGGAGGGAGCTGAACACTTCAGGCCATCTGTTGCCCCCAAGAGCTGGGCATGCAACTGCTGCTTTTGGCAAGAACTTGTTTGTTTTTGGGGGATTTACAGATGCTCAAAATTTGTACAATGATCTTTATGCACTCGATGTTGGTATGTATCTACTTATCATGTGTGCATGTGTTATGATTACTCAGTTGTTTCCTCCATGATATTGTACTGCCGGCGTCGTCGTTTTAGAAAACCTAAGGTGATCATTGCATGGACCGAATAAACTGGCATTTTAGTTTTCTTGGGTTAAAGGTGGTTCCAAATAATGATTATGAACTGCCCTTTCTACCGCTATAATGGATGGTCACAAGTTTGGTTAGCACTTTAGGAAAAGAAAAAAAATGAAGATCTTAAGGTAGATGAGGCAAAATTAGTGGCATCCATTTTTAGATTCTATTTAGCTATATGCCTTGTTTGAAGCTCTGATCACTGTTCTTGTTTGCTTACTTTGAGATAGGTAACCATTGGCCACTTATTTTTTGTTCCAGTGGCTCTCTTTAAATGAGATGATAGTAGTACCTACTTGCTACTTTATTTGTTTTGTATACATCCTTCTTACCATTCATTGCCTTCTTTAATTGGTGCAGATACTGGTGTATGGACCAAGGTGATCACTACAGGTGATGGGCCTTCTGCTAGGTTTTCTGTGGCTGGTGACTGTCTGGATCCAATGAAGGGTGGTGTCCTTGTGTTTGTAGGTGGTTGCAATAAGAGTCTTGAGGCTCTGGATGACATGTATTACTTATATACAGGTTTAGCATCTTCGTTGTGTACCTCAGAACTTAAATTTTTTCCTGCTTCTAGTAATGTTTGGTTCTGGGATTCTGGCATGAGGATATAAATAAATAAATAAACTATAGCAAAAGAATAAAGGTTCTTGGAATTAACCCCCCTCAATGAATATAGAATCTTAAAGCCTGTAACTAATCTGGTATAATTTCTGATTCTCAGGACTTGCCAGGGAAAAAGAATGGAGGCCGGATAAGTTATCTCTGAGGAAGCAATTGAAGCTAAAGTGTCTAGAGCAAAATTCCATTAATGCTCATGACAAAGCTCTCGTTAGGATTGGGACGAGTGCTGATTTTTGCCAACCTATCAATGTGCCTAGTTATGGCCAACCAGGTGAGAACATACGTCGTGATATCAGAGGTTCCCATCATGTCTCTGCATGGAACTAAGTTCTTGTATATATTTCCTTAATTAATGGAGTTGATGTGTCTAGTCTTAGCTAGCTTGAAAAACTTCATGTACTTTTCGTGTGCTGATTACTGTGTGGGGTTATGCCCTATTTTTTTACGCCAAAATAATCTATGAATGTAGTGTAGTAACAAGTACATGAGCAGTTGGAATTAGCCACAAATAGGACAAGGTGATGTTGTGAATTTGAATTGATCAAGCTTGTTTAAGTATTTAAGATGTCAAATTGGTTTGAAATTAAAAACTTATGCTCCCATTTGTTACCATAGATATCCTATGGTTCTTTTTTGGCAATGGGGGTTTACAGAGTAGTTTGAATTGGTAATTTGTGTTATAACTTATAAGGGCCAAAAGAATATGGGTAGTATTCATATCTTTTGTTTGAAATGAAATTGTAGCTCTGTTCCAAATTTTCTGTTGCTTTAATTTCAGGGAAACCAAATTTCTCGTGGAATCAATCCCCACCTGTTCAAGGAAAGCAGACATTTCAAGCAAAAGTTACTGAAAACATCCCAGTTGGATATACTATTGAAACTATCATCGATGGAAAGTCTCTCCGTGGAATCTTGTTTTCCAACAAGTCGAACTCTTTAAACACAGCTAATCATCATTTGAATGGGTGAGGATATTTAATTTTTGTATTAACTTCATTTTCCTACTTTAGTGTAAATAGCACTACCATCCTTTTAGGAAATATTTATGTTTCAAGTTTTGACGCTGCAATTGTCAAATCAGGAAGAGAACTGCTGGGGAAGTTAGTGGTGTAATGTCAAATGGAGATTACAGCAGAAAATCAAAAGTGTCTAAAAGTTCCAAGCAGGATGCTATAGATCACAGACAGGTAGATGGTATTCATGGAGTGTCCGCAGCAAATGAGCCCAAGACAGAAGCTGCTGCTGCTCTTGTTTCAATGAATCCAGCATCTTCTGAGGCATCTCAGCTCCCTAAGGTGTGATCTTCTTTCCCTTACTTTTGACAGAAACTCTTGGCAGGTAGTCTAAGCAGAACCCGGAAAAAGATAAAATTCTAGAACGGAAGTTTACAAACACCAGGGTCCAGTTAAACTTTGTATTTGAAATGAACTGGCATGACATATAAGCTTACTTCATAAATTCAAGATCTTTGGAAGCAGAGAGGCTAACCAAATTTTAGTGCAAATCACTTCTTGTTGATAGTTATTCTGTGGTTCTTGGTTGTGTAATTCGTTTTGTATACTTGCTGTGTTGCTCAGACCATAGAACCCATTCATTCTTGTCTGCTTCCATACATCAGTAAAAGATTTGAGATGCTTTTGGGGCACTTGAAAATGATTTTTCCTCCAAAGGCCAAGTCCTGAGGAATTTTCTGTGTATGTGATGAATTTGCTGTTCCCAACTTCTTCTTAGTTATTTTTTGCTTGAATTACCGTACGGTTTGCACGATGAAATTTCTGCTATGTATAGTGATGAGGTTATTGTGATTGAAAATGAGGACAAAAAGAGGGAATAAAAAAAGAAGAAAAGAGGGCATGTTTGTTTGCAAAAGTAATATAGAATACAAATGTATTCAATAAAATTTGCAAAACGAACTTCTAAAATCTCAAAAATTCATACACAAACACCAATACATTTTATACAATCTCCAACAACTTTTTACACAAACTTCAATACATTTTTTTTAAAAATTATAACAAATCTTCTCTCTTTATACTTTTTCACCTAACTCTAATATTTTTTATTAAACAATTACATCAAATCATCTCTCTACACCTTTTTACAAACTCCAACAAAAATTGAATATCTTTAAAACTTTTCACCAACCTTTACACAAAAACCTATAAAACTCCAATCTACATAAATATTCACAATTCTATTAAAATTCTAAAAATCTTACAATTTTTTAGAAAACGAACATCCCCCTTGCCTTTTTGCTGATCAGGTACTTGACAGCTTGAACAATACTTGGTTTCATATCTGCTATACAGGACAAGATGACTGGTTGAGCATGCATTGTGCTAGTTCCCATAGGATTAGGCTCGGTCTAGTGCATGATATCCTAACATCATCACAACAAAAAATTAAGTTAATAGTCTTGTATTCTCTGCAGGCCCACATAAACCCAGAAGAGTCACTGCCTCCCTCTTTGAATATGGAAGATGATCAGCCAAATGACACTTGTTACAATTACAAAGTTCTGACAGATGATAAGACAAATGACAATCCAAACTGCAATACTGACGTTCTGAAAGAGAATATGTCTACAGCAGCTGAGGAGCCTGTCGCTTCATTACCAAACCAAGGTATGCATGCAATGAGCAAGCGGTTTCTTCTTTGGCCTGCACTATTTGTATTTCTGTACTTGCCTATTACATAGCGAGAGTTCTTTCATTGCAATCTCTCTAGCTGAGATATTAAGTGATCAGCCTCTTCTATATGGTTATTGCACTCCAAGATTGCACCACTTCATGGGTCTGATACCTCATCCACACTTTGTCAGTCACTTTTTTAAGAAGTATCCCAAGTAATGTTTCAGGCTCTCAATTCAATTTAGTTAATAGCTCGTTGAACGATTTGATTTTCACAATCATTGTTGCTTAATTTGGAATATGAAATCAACAAGACGCTCCAGCTCTGATGCACATGACTTTTGATCACAAAATATTGGTCAATTTAATAAGAAATTGGAAGCACCAAAGCATGAGATTATACTTTGACGTTTTACATGGGGACATGGCCGGGAACTTATTCCAAATACTATAGATAGCGAAATTATACTTAGGTCCAAAAGCTGAAAAGTGAATGTTTGAACTTCAAACATGGTCTTATTTATATGTTTCGGCACCCAGCAATCCACAGCTGTTTTCCTCTTTAGAAGAGCTTTTTTCAGGAAAGTACATCCAAACATGTTGATGCCTTGGGAGAGTTGTTGGATTTTCGCTTGCATGTATTTAGCGCAATACTTGAGCTTAGAACTCACTTTTGACAAGCAATTTCTGGGAATATTGTGAAGGAAAAGTGATCGAGGAACATTAGGACTATCCATATCTTCTTTTTCGGAAAAATACACCCCCCGGGACTATTGGGGATCTGACACTTTGCACTCTAGACTATCAATTATGTTACATTTCGCCCCTCAACTATTAACCGCTTACACTTTGCACCCCAATCGTTAATTTGGATAGAAATTGCTATTTTGGTTCAGTGAAATGATGATTTACTCTCATATTTAAGTGCAAAGTGTTATAATTCCAATAATTGAAGGGGGCGAAAAGTGTATTTAATCCCTTTTTTCCGTACTTGGATGCAAATCAAGATGTTCTGAACTGATAGCTATTCGCATTTGTTATGGCAGATAACGAGACAGCTACCTCTAGTGAACCAGCAAAATGAAAGTTGGAACCTCAGACAAGGTTGACTTCTGAACATAGCCTAGAATACAAATCCTCCAGTCATTTGTACATTCGTCATTGCAAGGTGATAATAGATGGATATGACAGGTGATATACAGAATTTGCTAGCTTATTTGATCTTGCACCTACTAACCCTCCATTTTAAATGTTTTTTCTATTCTAAGAGTATGATAACCTGTAGCATGTAGAAGATATTGTCTGAAACTAATCAACCATTAATCAATTCCTGCTTTAAGATACCTTTTGACCCAAAAGGAGGAAAAAGGACAAATGGAAGAAAAACGTTGCTTATGAGTTGGTTACACTGTTATAGGGATCTTTCTTGTAGGAAGAGTCGATGGGTTTGCAGTAATGCACACAGAGTAGAGATTGACAGAAAAGAAATCTTCTTTTCCATGAGATGTCAAAAACACCCATCAGTTCCTCCAAATATTTTCTTCCATCTCCTGCGAAACTGTTCTGATGGAATGTTTCTGGAGGACATTTTTGTTTACTCCTGATTTAATTTTATTTCCGTAACCAATGGTTTATATGGGTCTACTATCTTCAATAGGAGATGGAAGTAACAGAGTAGAGATTGACAGAAAATAAATTTGAATTGGGGCCGAAATATAATCTGTTATCCAAGTTGTAGTAAGAGCAACTTAACATTTTAAGCCTTCTAAAAGAAAAAGAAAAAACCAGGATAAATCATACGCCCGATTGTAGTATGATATCCCCTGCCCGTTCTCGCACAGGGAAAATGTTTATGAGCGAGTTGTCGTCACTTGGAAGTCGAGCAGACGCCATAGTAAAGCCATCAAATAAGGATGGTGCGAAGAACGTTTCTTAATCCATAACATAAGATTCATGCTCGCGTCATACGTTAAATAGGTTAACCGAAGTTTACTGTTTTAAATAAAACCAAAGCTTACTGTTTTAAATAAAGCTACTTGATTTGGAAAGCGCTTTAATGGCTAATGGGTTTTCCTTTCATCGAATTACGGCGTTCGACCATGAGCAAATAAGTAGGTAAATGCTACTCTGCCCAACTTGTTTGGGCAGGCGAGAGCAACCCTCATGTTACTGCACTATTTGCAGAAGAAGGGCAGAATAAAATCGGACAGTAAACCGGAAAAAAATTTAAAATAAATGAAACCGATTTGGATCATTTATATGGTCTAGACTGGACCTGACCGGAAAGTGGTCAGGTCCGGTCCTTTTAAATAAGGACAACCAGAAATTCAGTCCGACCGGATTCCGATCCAAAATCCGGACCAAATTTCCATTGTGCAGCCCTATGCCGAAGGGCCACATCCAAGGTGCAGTAACATGGAGCGCCGAAACCAATAGAATAAAAAAGTAAAGGAAATGGAGCACTGAAACCAATAGAATCAAAGTTAAAAGTACTTTGTTTACTTCAGACAGAGCTACCATGGAGTTGGGTAAGGATGATTTCAGCAATTTGAGCATCAGGAGTATTCCAAGACCGTTATCCCAAAAAAACACCCAACCAAGATACTAAACACTGCATCACACAAGTTATGAGCTTGCATTGCCTGAGAGATTGAGATATTGTTCCTCCAAATTACAAGAAGCTCTTGAACTGCGGCACGCAATGCTTCCAACATCGAAGGCAACATGCCTTATTTGCCTCCACCTCCAAACAAGTAATCCAGGGAAGATCCACCGCCAGGAGCTGAATGGACTTTTGTTGAAGGCCGATCCTATTTAGAGAAAACAAAATCTAGAAATTGTCAAGCATCTATTTGTCCATGAAAAAATGTACAGCAAAATAAAAATACAACAAGGATGGCTGCACAACCGTGAAAACAAGACGAAAAGACTATACAGGGCAAGGCTCAAGCCACCCCCTCGAAATTTTACTTCTTTCGACGCGGAGGAACCACCCACCAAACCAGTGTTTTAAGAATGTGCAAGTTAATTGCACATTTGACATTGTTTGTTTGAGAGATAGAAGGGAATAAACATGCTTATTCATAGGTTTTGCGTCTCTACTGTGTGCATGGTTGAGATCGTAAAAAAGCTTTACATCCATGCTCTATCTAGATCAAAGAAATGAAAAGAGGGTTGCTTCATAGGTTTTCCTCAATAGAAGTACACCCTATGTTGAAGATGGTGTTACAAATGAGCTTTAGCTCAAATGACATTTCCTTTCCTGTAAATAGGATGAAGAATTGGTGTGTCAATGACAGTAACTCAAATTCTCCGATTCTCTTCCTCTAAGCATGGGCTGGAGGATGAGGTCTTGGTTCAAAAACTATTAAACATGTGTAACTTAGAAAATGAAAAGAATGTTAAACAATTTCTTGCCAGCATTTGTTCTCTATTAGCTTAATCCTGGGACATATACTTGATTGATTAATAGACCAATAATTTTCAAACAATTTCATATACAATCAGAAACTTGACAGACAGACAGACAGGAAGATCGAGTATTCTAAGTTCAAAACAAATAAATTTCTCAATGATCACTCATCTTTCAAACCCTATTTTGGTTATATTTTCTTCCTAATAGTAGCATGACTCTGCACGTGCACTATCCAATTTTCTTTGATCAAAGTTCCATTCAGTCTCAAATGAACGATAGGCAAAATTTAACAAATCAAAGGGAGCAGTCCCCAATCAGAAAATCTTATGCAGTATATCTCCCCAAAAAGTAATATCACATCTTTCACTGTAAACATCTGATGTCAAACATCTTTCAACTCTGGATAAGATCATACCGTAATGAAATTGCCAGAATTCTGACCATCAGCTCGAAGATAGTTGTTCTGAGTGTTACCATGAGTGCCGGCTGGAATCTGCTTACTGGCATCTACAGCTGGTTCAGCAGTAGTAGACTTCTGAGGAGGTGCGTTGTTAGTAACTTGTCCATGATTAGGAGCTTCAGTACTGTTTGTCGAGGGTTTTGGAGACTCTGCACTTCCAAACAAGTAGCCCAAAGAGCTTTGTCCCCCACCAGAGCTGACTCCACGTCCCATGACCTCTGATTTCAACTTTTATATAGGAAAAGAAAATGCGTGTGGCGTCAGTATAGTTGATGGAACTGACAAGAACCCAGCATGTATGGATTATGAAAGAGAAACATAAACATCCCATCTCGCATGAACTTGGCCATGACAACCTCAGAGACTATTCTGGCAATGCCGTTCGAATGTTGTTCATTTAACTTACAATCAGAGTGCAAAAACACCAAAATGCAGTATTGCAAAGGTCAGATCTAATGTTAGTAGTTTAAGCCAAGTGAACTCATCGGCAATTACGGGTCAGGTTTATTTCCAATTAGGCAAAGCAAACTAGTCTACCACTCGAATTAGCTCAAAACTCTTTTTGCAGGTCTTCGCTCCATATCTTGTTACACAAATCACAACAAAATTTGAGGCAATGAAACTTCCAGCAGAAGCAGTCTATAGAGACCACTATTTCACTATCTACTAAAGCGAAAACCCAAATTAATAAGAGATCGCACAAAACACAACAACATATAATGTCACTGTCAAAGAATCGGAGCTTTACAAAATCAAAATCAAGTCCCAGAGTAAACCTCCGCTTTCAATGGCAAAGGCATCGCTTGAGATTGTTTTCATAAAAGACCAAACTATGCATGGACACACCAGTTAGAGATAATATTTACACCGTATAACTTTGTTCGGCTAATAAAAAGAAAAAGGAAGCAATGACACTTTATTTTCTTCTTTTTCTAGTATTTGCATTTTCTCGCGAAACAGTCAGGAAAATGGAAATGGTGCGCAGAGAAAGGGGTGAAGAGCAAGGTTCCCTTACTTGAGTTTGCTGTTGGGTTTGGATCAGATCTAAAGCAGCGAGTGCTGGGAACAGCAAGGAAGGCAGTAATATTTATACTCATCGAAAACTGACTGGACGGGTCAAGGGTGTGACCCCCGTTGAAATTTTGCTTTCCAAATTTGTTACTTCGTACTAGATGAGGTCGGGTAAGGCCCAAGAGTCACTTACCAATGTCCTCTCTAATTCTTTAATTGCAATTAGAATTTAGAAATAGATTAAATTATTAAGTATTAATTAGAAAATACCACTTATGCCCCTTATGTAAATGTCATTTATGAGTTTAAACTATGAATTTGATCATACTTAGCTGTTCGTTTAACAAAAAATTCTCAGGATTTTTTGAATTCTAACAATACAAAAATCCTACAACCAAACATCATTTTTAACCTCACATAAAAATAACTACAACACGCATACCAATAAAGTTAACATAACCTAAAAATTCTCAAAACACAAAAAATCCTCACAACACTCCTAACCGAACACCCTCTTAACTTTCAGATCATTAAAATGCATCTGTGTTTGTTCTATAGAATACAACTGTGAATATTGTATACCATATAGTTTATTTTCTGTACATTTCAACAGTAGTATCTAAAGGGTGAATATTTATGCATTTGAGTACTTTAAAGATTATATGTGATGAAATTAGTAGTTTAAATTGATAAATCACATTTGAATGATATTTTAAGGGATAAAAGTAGATATTCTTAATTAATATTAAATATTAGAAAAATATTCACTTTTAGCCCCTAATTTTCAATCAAATGTCAATTAGAGACTTTAACTATAGAATTTTTCACATTTAATTTTCAAACTATCAAAATAAACTAATATTTATCATCTATTATGGTCAGAATTACGAAAAAAAAATACTGATTCTATATTTTTAACTTAATTGGCAAATGATAATGCTGTCTATGTTCTTGCTCCATATTTGCATCTCTAAACTTATATTTTGATGGACAACTTAAAATATACGAGATTTATCTATATCCTTAGGTGATATTACAAGTAAATGAGAGATTATGCGTTTTAAATTTTCTTAATTTTTTTTAATAAGAAGTGTGGTATATAGAAAATTTGTCAAAATAAAATTATCTCAAGTTGAACACCTTCTTCCTTCTAAGAGAGCTCAATCCCAGGTTTGAATCTCAGTGTACGCAACTTGACTGCTTTTCCCCACCCTATTACCAAAAAAAAAAGAACACCCAATAATTCCTTAAAGATTTATATTTTTATTTGTCGTCACATTTCTTAACATTTTAAGCTCCTTTGTTGGTTACATTAGCTTTCATGTGCAAAATTTCATTGTTTGTTCGGTATTTTTATTGTTTATTATTATTATTTTTAAGGTCAAGTTCCAAAACGGAACCGAAATATACTGATCAGGCGTAAAAAGTCGGCGGGATCCTATAAAGGATCGATAGAAGCCACTATATGCTCCATGCTAGGCATTGGGAGCGGTGGCCGGACATAGTAGACGACGCTATTAGGACTTAAGCTTACCAGCAGAGAAAACACCACGAATCCAGTACAGAACGCCAATAACATTTTTATTGTTTATGATACAATACATTTTCAGGTTTCGCGTGAATCTGGTTGAAACGAAGTTTGCTCAATTTTAAAGCACTCAAAATAAAATACCAAATTGCATGTATTAGATTTCAACTCATGAATAACATTGCCACGTAGATTTCAACTAAGTCCTTAGCCGTCACGCCAGGCAAGGCCCTACCAATTACTTTCATATTTTTCCCTATATTATGCGACCTCCAATTAACCGGACGTTTTATTTTGTTTTTCCTTCCAAAAAATTGGAAATCAGAAACTCTTACGGCGAAAAAGTTAAAAGAATTAAGGACAACTTTTATAAATTTACGTTCCTATTTATTTTAATATTAAGGGATTTTTGCAATTTAGTCACTGAATTTTAGTATTGTTGATAAAATGGTCACTAAATTTTTTTTTTTTTACTTTTTGGTCACCGAATATACGTAGTCGTGACTTTTCACTCCATCTGTCAAATCTTCGTTAATTTTTAACGGAATATGAAGCGGTAAACCTCTTCATGTAGCGGTCGACCGCTTTATATTTCGTTAAAAATTATCGAAGGTTCAGTGATCAAAAAGTAAAAAAAAAAAGTTCAGTGACCATCAAAGGTACTCTAAATTTTTAATTTCCCTAATATTAATTATGTTGAGGTTTTCCTTTATTCTTACGTTTTTTTTCCTAAGCTCTTACGCTGAGTTAGAACTTCATAATCAAAATACAGCGTACACAGATAGCTGAGATGGCTTTGTGTTTTAGAATGTAGGGTTTATATAGCTCATAAGGTCACACATTCCCTTCTACCACTGAGAAAAAAAAACCCAGAAATTTCAATGGTCGGAGTCTAGGGTTTTGTTTTTGTTCCTCGAAGCTGCACGAAGCAACTTTGTTTCCAAATTTATCTGGCACTTGTTATCCGGTAAATTCGCGCAAACTGGTTGTTGCCTATATTCGTGAATTATTTTTTTGTTTGTAAGGTAAGTGTTGGCTTAGCGTGAGATCAGTTTGTTTCGTTGCTGGGGCGATTTAAGAAGACGAGGGAAAGTGGTCCGTTGAAATTTGGATAATGCGTTACTCTGCTTATCGCCAATTGATACTTCAACTGTATTTGGATCAACACACTAGATCCTTTTAGGGCTGTTTTTTTTTTCAAATATATATATATACACATATATTATCCTTCTTTTCCTATTTTGACAGTGGGTTAGAGGTTGGTTATGAAGGGGATGATACATTTCAAGTAAATTAAGGCTCTGTTTTGGATAATTTCGACTTCAGAAAGGGGGTTTGTGTTTGAATTGAGTTTCTTTGTTGAAGGATATTCTACAGGAATAAGTGGTTTGCTGAGTTTGTTTCTTGATGCATAAGAGGTAAGGAATTACTTTAGGAGCCCAGAGTGTAAGAAAACAATGCTAAATTTCATTCCTGGATTTTCAAAAGCTATATTTTCTTCATAAATTGGTGCATAGTTTCAAAGGGGGTTTTGCCTGTATTAAATGGTAGTGGAAAATGCTGTCGTTTCTGGTTGGTTCTCAAGATGATTATATTAACCTTATGTTGTTTGACAGGATATTGTTCAAAATTTTGTGTTGAGGATCTGACCTGTGGAAATCTGGGCTTTGTCCCAGAAAATCTCAGTGATCAAAGTGTTTGTTGGATTGATTGGTGCGTTGTGCTATATGAGATGTATGGACGAGGGAATTATGGTCATCAGTTTGGGCAGGGTCCTAATACACCCATGCCACCTGCCTATCCGCAGCGACCAATCACTCCCCCTCCCCCTCCCCCTCCCCCTCCCCCTCATTTCCAACCAGGGCACTCAGCTGCGGCATCTCCTTTGAATAAAAATGCTCCTTCTTCTGTCCGACCTCATGTTGGTCATCCAGGCCCTCATGTATATCATCAACATGGTCCTACTGCCCCACACCCGATAAATCACCAAGGTCCAAACATTCAAGTCCCATCCTGTGGGATGCTGAATACAGGTCAATCTTATTTACAGGTTCATGGAAATGTCCCGTTGCCTCTTCCATACCCAAATGCTCAACAAAATTTGCGGCATCCTTCACATTTAGGGATGCAGAATGTACATCACATTCCACCACCAGTACCTCCTCCTCCACTTGGTCCTCCTTGCTCAGAAATGTTACTGGCCCCACCTCCTCTGCCACAAGGACAAACATTGTATAGGGTTCCAGTTCAGCCACGACTACAGCACCCTGGTGCTGTGCAGGGCCTTCAGCATATCACACCTCCCCCACCACCACCTCCCACTTATAGTTTCTCCAGTCCGGCTCAAATAGAAAATGCCATAATTTCTGGAAAGTCTCAAACGCCTTCCATGGTTCCCCCACCACCACCATCTTCTCCACCACCTGTTCCGCCTTGTCCACCACTGTTCACCTCTTCCTCGACTTCATCTTCTACACCCACTCAGGTTAGACATAATGCCTCTGTCAATGCTAGCAATCTAAGTCAGGGAGGTGGAAGTGGCTCTGAGGTGGGCTCTGCAGCAGTAAATGGTACAACAGATGGAAGTGCCATCTTGGATCTTCCTCCACCTCCACCTAAGCCAAGAGAGGAAAAAGTTGTTCAGGCCATTGAAGACTTATGCCAGCTTATTGCTAAGAATGGGCCTAGTGTTGAAGACATGACTTACCGAGATGAAGCTAAGAATCCAGAATTCTCATTTTTATATGGTGGTGAGCCAGGAAGTGAAGCTGAAACTGCTCATGACTATTTCCAGTGGATGAAGAAGAAATGCATCTTGGCATATAAAATGCATGAAGGGCAAAGTCTTTCATTGTTGAGGCCTTTAAAAAGTGAGCCTTCAATGCAATCCGATAATCTAATTGTTGAAGCTGGATGTAATTCACCTTTTGATTCTGACATGGAGATGGAAGGTGAGTGTGACATTATGATTCTACTTCCCAGTATCATTATAGAATTTGTGTATCTATTGCGCATGGGCGTGTGCATAGTGTAGGCTTGATTGCTTCCTTTCTTGACTTGAAGGCTTGACCTGACTGACTTTCATGTCACCTGCCATAATATGCCAGCTGTTCGTAATGGAAATGTGTCATCTATGTGTCACATAGTTGAGATGGGATCTACAAATTTATTTTTAAGATTAAACAGGTATTTTCTACGGAATTCTGGACTTCATCACTCACTGTTAAAGTTGCTGTCAACAACCCATGTGAATGTTGCTGATAATTGTTGGCCCTTTTCTCATGCTTTTAAGATGAAACGTAGATTTTGTGTTATTAAAGATCTGCTCTTACTAGTTGTGGACTACATAAGTCCTTTGGTAGGATACAGTAATTAGATTGTAAGCACATCTGATGCCGTTTATTCCCTCATAATAAATTCTGGAATGAGTGTTTGGAGAGCACGTAGAATACATGGGAAGAAGTTTTAGCTGTCTTGTAAGATAAGACGTCGGTTACCATATCATTCTGATGTTTAATCTTTGTGTGGTTTAGTTGATTTCCTTAGCCAAATTAATCTTTTCACATAATTTCCTTGGATTTTAAGTGGTTAGATATTCCATGTTGATCTGGTTCTGGCTGTTCAATTTTCAATTATATGTTTTGGTGTGAATGTGTTAGTTTTGTTGCTTCTGATGATTATGTTTAAGGGGAGAATTTTTAAACTTGTAACTTACAATTGTGAGCCTAATTAGTTGGTGATTGAGCATCTGTGAACAGCATGAAGCTGATATATATTGTTTTGCGATCTTTTTATGGATGGTTTCAAGATGATTTCACCCAGTCAGACAAAGACCACGGGGTCAATCACTCATTTGAGAGAGTTAACAAAGACTGTGATTGGATTGCCAAGAAGCTTGATCCAAATGAGCAGTTATATGTGCAACAGAGTTCAGCAGAAGGTAGCTCAACAAAGGATATCTTATCTGAAAAAGTGGCTTGCTCTGGATTCTCAGAACTGGGTGAACGGGGTAAAGGTTTTACTTTAAGATTATTCATATTTGTTTTTTTTTTGTGTGTTTTGCTCTGTGATCAAATCAAGCATAGATTTCTTGCCTTCTTTTCTCTCCAAAGTGAGAATCAGTTTTGGAACATTGTTTAAGGTGCGCCTCAAAGCTTTCATCTTACTTGATGCGTCAAAGTATGAGCCTTTCTGGATCTTGAGAGAATTGTTTTAATTATGTAATTTTACTGTTAATGCTTAAAAGATATGCAGACATGACTTTATTGTGACTTTGGTCATTTCAACCTCATGAATCTTACTCGTACTTCTTTTCTCTTGCTATATTTCCGACTTTTCTTTGCTTCATACACAGTTTATATCGAATGCAAAGTTCTTGTCGAGGCTTGTACTATAAACTTTCTGAACTGCTGAATTTAGCTCTTTGCATCGTTCTCGACTTCTAATCGTAATTTAATACTTTAGTGCTACTTCTGCATGAAAAATAACTGGATATACTTACTAGACATGTAATTTTTTGTAAAAGAATCTTATATCAAGTTTGTATTTCTCATCCTGCTTGTTCTTTTATTGATATGGAGTGATCTTCCATTGTGCATCTTCTTTAAGTTTGGACCCTTTTTTATTATAATTTCAATTCAGGGCTTCATCATGACAACCCAAAATTGGGAAGTTCAACCTCTGAAGTTCATAGTGCTGTCTTGATTTCAGCTGGAGATTCAGAACACCCTTTTGCCAGTAATTTAGAGAAATCTAGTACTCTCCTGTCCAATGATTTAAGCCGTTCATACAAGACTTCTGCAGCCGCTGAAGCCATCAGTTCTGATAAGCCTTTTGGTGAGCTGATCAAAGGTGGCAGCCCATTCACACTTCTACAAGGCTATGCATCTGATGACAGTTCAGAGAATGATGATAAGCCTTTCCGTGAAGATGGTAGTCCTTTAACTCTTTCACCATTAGTTACAGCTGGTGCTATGAATTCCCATAAAGATGCTGGTTGTGACCTGGGGAAAAATGTAGAATCCAAGGGCTCCTACAAGACTGAATCGGGGGATAGACTGCTTTGTGAATCCAGCATGCCCTGCAAGGCTCCAGAAATATCCTCATTTTCACAGAAAGAGGTCAAGGATATTGGTATGGCATTAATCTCGAGTGGGACAACTGTTGAACATTTTGATTTTAACCATGTAAATCAAGCATCTATTAGCCATGCGTCTCCCCATGAGGCTGTCTGGGAAGAAGATGACATGGTTAGTGCTCGTACTGATGTTTCTAACATTGCTATGTCCCCAAAAAAGAACAAAGAGAAAGAGGCACAACATGAATTAAGTCCTCTGAAAGTTGATGAATTTGGGAGATTGGTGAAGGAAGATGCTACTGACACTGACACTGATGATTCCCACTACACTCGGAGGCATAATAAGAGAGCTAGAAGTAGAAGCCACAGTGGATCTCCTCTTGATAGGAGGAGGAGGAGCAGGAGGAGTCCACGAAAAAGAAGGGAGAGGCGAAGCCGATCTCGCAGGTATTTATTGCATTGTGCGTACAACTTGATTAATGGAATTGGCTGATTACCTACTATTTTGGGTCTAGAGTGTGTGCCTTGGGCATTTTATTTTGCTTGTGAGCTTGTAATTTTCTACTTATATCATAACGTTCTGGAACCTAGGATCTGTTCTAATTTTAATTTAACTTCTGGCCATGTTTCAGCTGGTCTCCTAGGAATCCCAGAAGCAGGAGCAGGTCTCCCCTATCCAGGCGTGCAGGTGAGTTCAGTCTTGAGAATAGGAGAAGGGACAAGGGTCAGCGTCCTGAATGCTTTGACTTCCTTCGTGGAAGGTGTTATCGTGGAGCATCCTGTCGCTATATGCACCACGAATCTGACAGGAGCAGTGAATCAAGGCATCAAAAGGGAAAACAGCTGTATCCAGATGTTCCTCCCAGTGCAAGGACTTCTAAGATTCGTGAAGAGGTCCATAATCTCTCCATAAAAGTATCTAATCATGAGTTTGAAGCATCCAAGAGCCAGGAGATGCAGCCCTATCGAGATGTGCTTGGGAATAGAAAAGATGGGAATATTAGTCATGGAAGTTATGATACTTATAGGGATGCTGGGCAATCTGGTATCTCGAATAGCGATGGCCAAGTGTTTACATCTGATTTAATTAACTATGATAGTTCTCAAGATGTAGCTGTTAAAGTGCGGGAAATGCAAGTTGTTCAAGAAAAGCCAGAGCAGCCCACTGTTGATCCTCATAACGATGAGAACCGCCGGGAAACAGTGGACTCTCACCAGCCATTGTCAGTGGATGGTTTTCTCTCTCAATCTGTAGATGACGTTAATGCCTTGAAGACCAAAGGTAATACTTATAATGATATACTTTCACCTAGGAAAAATTCAGTGATTTAACTATGTCAATCCACTCTTTCTATTACAGGGCTTCAAAATGCTTGTTGCTCTTCTTGGCTGATATATGATTCTCCTATTTCTGGTCCATCACCGAATCGTACATCCATGACTTCCCCTAATAAGTTTTCTACTAGTGAGCCCTTTCCAAATGTGAAATCGTCACAGCCATGGCTTTCTATTGGCCAGCTTTCATCTGAACAATTCTCTTTGCAGTCTCTGGCTCCTAAAGAGTCGTCTCATGGTATTACCGCAATGGGGTTTTCTCATCATCACTCTGCATTGCACCCTCCTCCAGGTTCACAAGGTGTAAATGCTGTACATATGCCACAGGGGCCGAAGGATCACAACTTGACACCACAGAGTGCTCACCTTCCATTTGAATCTGCGTCTGGGGAAAGTTTTCATTCTCGTCAAGCTCCATTACCAAAACAACCTTCTCAATATTTTGTAACCCCAAATTCTTCTTGGACCTCCTTGCCACCACCGCCTCCTCAACCACTTTATGATTCAACTTCTGATGCAGGAACTGCCACAAAAGGTGTTTCTTTACAGTTGCAAGAAAGTCACTTGCTTGCTTGTCAAAATTCTACGAGGCTCTATCATGGCAATAAGCCTACCTATCCACGAGTTGATGAATTTCCCTGTGAAGCCTATCCCCCAGGGCTGGAGCGTCATCAACACCTCTCTTATGTGGAAGATTTGGGAGCAAATCCTGTGCCTAAGATCAACCAGTCTGGTCAGCCTTTTGGTGGTACTAGTCTTCTGAGAGAAAATCGCTTTTCACATCTTCCAGTCCCGAATTTAGTTTCTTCAAGCTCCTTTGCTTCTGGCAACATTCACTCTCAACCTATGCCCTCTTCACGGGAATCATTTATGAATGAAACCCGACCTTCTGGTGACGATTTGCCCCCCGGTGAACTTACAAAGTCACCTTCCCAGAGCCATCATTATTCAGAGCAGCGACATCCAGCATATGGTTTGCATTCTGTGTCCACATATCCACCAGGTCTTCCAGATGGGGATCAGTCATCTCGACTTCTTGATTTTGGGGGATCTAGAATTTCTGCCCATTGTAATCCTTATGCATCTACGTTTGAGCGACCACTGAGCTCCAAATATAGTTCTGATGCATTCAATCAAGAAAAGGACTCCGGTAACTCTAATAAACATGGTAGTTCATTCAATGTGAGCCATGTTTCAGTTGATGGTCTGGGTGTAGGCAATGTCAGATCAAGACATACAACTTCCTCACCGTGTTCCACAAAACCAGTTGGGCAGAGTTTGCCTAGGTCGGGTGGTGACCAGTATGACCCACTCTTTGACAGCATTGAGCCATCATCAAATTCACTCAGGAGAGATGATTATGGCCAAAATCCAGAACTTAGTGGTGAATCCGACACCATATTAGGGCTCAGTGGTACATTCAAGCGACTGGATGCAGCAGAGAAGCATAAAGATGTTGGGACTGTTGCTTCAACTACCTCCTTGGACAATGATGAATATGGTGAGACAGCAGATGCAGAAGTGGGCGCTGTTGAGAATGAGAGTCCTATTAAGGTAGGAAACATGACTGGAGGTGACATCGAGATTGATCAGATTAAGTCCTCAAGGAAGAGCAAGAAGAGCAAGGATTCTAGATCGACGAAACTTTTCAAGATTGCTGTTGCAGATTTTGTAAAAGAAGTTCTCAAGCCATCATGGCGACAAGGTAATATGAGCAAGGAGGCATTTAAAACCATTGTGAAGAAGACTGTTGATAAGGTGTCTGGAGCCATGAAGAACCACCATGTACCTAAGTCTCAGGCAAAGATAGATCAATATATTGACTCATCACAGCGGAAGCTGACGAAGCTTGTAATGGTAAATCCTCCTTTCTGTCCTGTATTTGCTTTTGGATGGGAACGGGAGTTGGAGATTTTTACCCAGGCTTGTGTTTTCAAATGCATGTTGCTTTCCGGACATTTGAAGCATGTGCTGTGCAACAGAAAATAGAGAGACTTTAAGAACTACTGCCCAATCCTTGGGTTCTTAAATATGATAAGTAATCATATTGCATGACCTCAGTTTAGGGCCCTCCTCAGTGGAGGGCCCACCACTTGTTATGATCTGTGCCAATAACTTGTTGCCTTAAGAAGCTGATCCAGTGATTTCAACCCATTTCATTGTGAAATTTCTCTTCTCAAATGCTGAAAATGTAAATTGGGAAGAGAAGCCCTATTATGGAAATTCCATGGGTACTAAAATTAGGTGCTCGTGGACCTTCATGTTGTATTTGACTCTCCAGCTGTGTGTGTGTGAAGGGAAAGAGGAAATTGTACACAAACAACTAAAGAGCCTGCTTTCCTCTATTTTCGATCCATGAGAAAGTAGTATTTGATTGATACTTTTACTGTAAAACTGAATGGGTTTCATTAAAAAAGTGATAATACTGTGTGTTTGAAATTTTAGTGAGTAGGGGACGGGGTTTGGTGTCAGACTGCAAATATTGATATAGGCATAACCATGTGCTTCTAGGATACCATGATCAAATCTTTTCTCACACAGCAACACTGCCCACTTGTTCTGCAGGGCTATGTCGACAAGTACGTTAAGGTGTAGAAGTTGATGCAAGCTCTGATTCCAGCTATCTATATTAGAAGATCTTGGTGACACTTGCAATGGAGCTCTACTATAGCATTTTCAACACTGCTGGGTTGTGTGAATAGATGGGGGAGCTTTCTGCTGGCATCTTTACGTCGGTGAGTTGGTGCCGTTTGCGATTTTTTTAAGTGCAATGCAAACATATGGTGTTGTGTTTGAGTGTTAAAATTTTAGAGTATTGAAATCGATGAAAAAGTGAAAAGAGATGATTTGAATGAATTTTTTATTTTATTATATTGAAAAAGTAATGATTTGATTGGAAGAGAGATTATATTGTAATTATTTTATTATGCCAAAATTTTAGAAGGCTAAAATTTTGTGTATCAAACGCAGAGTCTACTGAGGGTTCCAAACTGTGCGGAGTTCTGAGGCAGCTGCAAAGCATGTATTATGGCTTTCAGGGAACATAACTATTGTATTTTCTACTGAACCCACGTTTATTCAATACTATACACCCTCTGTACATGCCCCCTCCACAGTATTATTGTGTGGTAAATATCTCTCTTATTTCTTGTTTCTATGATACCGCTTCTGGAGAAGTTTGATGGAAATAGTGTATTTTGGAAAAAGAAACAATTCCGAGGAATGACAAGGAGAAAAAGCTGTCTAATTTCGGAAAATCACGTATTTTGGCTAAAACTTCTCGTGCTTGTGCTTGTGCTTGTGCTTGTGCTTGTGCCTGGGCCTGGGCCTGGGCCTGGGCCTTAGCTATTTACTAAACTTTCATTTGATGGTAGAAATAAAATATTTTAATTACTTACTTATATTTTCCAAACAAAAATTCATAATAAAATTTTCATCAAATCATCTCTATATTTTTTAATCTCTATAAAAGTTACACTATCTTGCTTGTTTGGATGGCACAAAAAAATTTAATTTTTTTTTACAATCACTGTTTCACTAATTCTAATACTTCTTTACAAACTTCACTGTATAATTTTTTTACTAATCTCAAAAAAAATCTATACTATCTTTAATATAAAATAAATTATTAAAAAATATTTTTATCTATCCAAACGCAGTAGATAAATAAATTTTGTTGAGACACAAACATGAGGATATATTGATGACTTAACAAATTCAGAATTGCCCCAGACAGACGTGTTTCGCTGTCTTTTTTTACTATTGTCTGCATAAATACCTTTTGTAACGAAAATTAATCTAAAGATAAAAAAGTTCAATTTGATTTGCCTTGTTTGGGAACTAGAAGATGGGCACTCCTATCCGCAACCAAGAAAACGAATTCCGTATCTCGGTGCCTTTGGGTACACGTTTAACCCAGCCGTCGTCAATGCAAATTGACCGTCCACAGATCTCCGTCCCTTTTATCTGTGACACCATTTCTTCTTCTTCTTCTTCTTCTCATCTCTGCGACCCAAATTCCTACACAAAGGTGCACTCTCTCTCTCTCTCTCTTTCGCGTTTTTGTGTTAGCGTATAACTTTGTCGCTCAAGCTTTACTTATTTTTGGCTCTGCGTGGTAGTGAATTTTTGTAGGAAATGCTGATTAGATTAGTTTTAAGGAATTTAATTGATTGTTGACACTTTGGAAGTGTTTTTTCCCTGGGTTTTGCATATTTTCTTCTCTTATATCATCTATTGAGACTTGGTTTTGTTGCTAAGAAAAAGTGAAGCAAAGTAGAAGTGCAATATATTTCTGAGAAAATTAGAGAAGCGAACCACTTAACGATAGCAATAAGATGTCTTGGGGGAATTTTTAGATTCAACGGAATTCGGCTAAACACGATGTGATTGAAGCTGTGCTGGTGGATCTGTGGCGCTGCAATTCAGTTGATTGCTCCTGTTACTGTTTAGATAGGGCATGCAGTCACATGTTCCTGTCTATTTAGACTATTTTATTGTTTTTGCATGCTTATTATATCCTTTGGTCCCAAAGTATACGGGAGTCACCAGAAACGGGAAATGTTTACGTTACATTTGAAGCCGTACTTTCTTCAATATAAATCCTCCTTCCTTTGCACATCCAGGGCCATGTGAGGAAGATTTGTCTATCTTTGTTTCTCCGGTTTAAATGCTTGCTATTTGCAAACTTCTATCTATTGGCGGACTCCTATCTTTGCTGAATCAGTCAAACTGTGAACCCATACCTTGTAGTATCTGTCTCATTAAAATATGAACCAATATGCCCGATCCACTATTTTTCTTGCTTTCATGACTCTATTTGGGATTGGCTGGGCTTCTATATAATTTGTAGTTTTCTTTTATGCTATATGATACTTACGTATTTCATTGACCACTATTTCAGGTCATAAATAACGTTGTACACGCTCAATTCAGAGATTCCTGTGTATTGGCTTCCTGTTAATTCTAGCTAAAGGTGGGTGTGGGGAATGCATTGAGTGGTGCAGGATGGAGTTTTTGAGCAGGAGCGAAGAAGTGCACAGAGCACATCTGAGAAACAGAATCATTCCCTGAAAATTAATGATGCAGATCTTGATTGACAGCAAACTACTTCTTGAGTGAAAACTACTCTTGAGTGAGGTTATGTACATTCTTTGATTGCCAGTAGTCGAATGATGGGATCAGGAATTCCCCAAAGTAATTCAGTATCAAAGAAAAGGAGAACGGAAAATGATAGCCATGCTTCCCTTGAAAGTAATGGTAAAGATTGTGGTCCTCCTGAAGCTACTTCTTTATTGAATGTGACACTGCCACAAATAGATCAATCCCTACAGCCTCCTGTGAAATCAGGCTTACAGTTGGAGCGAGAAATGGCAGATGTAAAGCATAAGTCCGTCATCCTTGGAGAGCAAATTGGATTTCCTGAGAGTGGAAGTACCAGTCTAACAGAGGAATGTGACGATGATGTAGGGCATAAATATGCTTCACTTGACCAGAAGAATCTTAAAATGTACAGTCAGAGGAAATGGGGCAAAATCAATAGTAAGGGGAGTGGAGAGTCATATTCTTCCTTTGGAGATAGTTTGAAATCCGTCAAGGATGACATGAGAGACCCTTTGTGCTCTTGTTCAGATGACGTACCTACATCCGGCTTACAGGAGAATAAGTTTGATAGAGCAATTTTAGCTGAGCATTCTACCTCAATGCAGTTTATGGAAAGTAAAGCGATGGAGCAAGCCTCGTCCAATTTTGTGGATGGTGAACGTGCATCCCAGGACTGCAAGGAAGGAACTAAGATGAAGTATTTGGAAAAGAATTCTTCTGAACTTAGTTTCGCGAATGATGCTATTGTGCCAAAAGTCCCAAAAGAGCAGTTAGAACAGAAAAATGGGACAACGTACCATACGATCCAAACAACAGGATGGAATAGGTTACATGTAGAGGAGGATTTTTGTGAACCTGCATCTTATGGTGAGGGAATAACATCGAATAAACTGTTTGGATTTGATCCTTCCTGCAAGCACTCAGAGCAGATGGATATTGAGATGGAGACCAACATAGAAGGAAATCCATCACACATGGATTTCGTAAAGGATGATACTGATTCAGGTGTTGTCATCAAAGAGCACAAATTTTCACAGATATGGAACTCTCCACCTGAAAGATCGCTTTTGGATTCTTCTAACAAAAAGCTTCTCATCCTTGATGTTAATGGCCTTCTTGCTGATATTGTTTCTTATGTTCCTCCTGGATCTAAAGCAGACATAGTGATATCAGGGAAAGCAGGTGAAAAACTTGATGCTTGTGATATGGCTTTAGTGTTTGGCATTCCACAGCTCGATTCTGACTTGACTTTTTTTTTCCCCTATTGTTTCCAGTTTTTAGGAGGCCTTTTTGTGACGATTTTCTACGGTTTTGTTTTGAAAAATTTGTTGTGGGTGTTTGGTCATCAAGAACCAAGTAATTATCAATCTCTGTTTGATTACCTACTTTTCCTCCCTTTAGTTTGATTTTTTCTATTAAGGGGCACTTTTTTCTATATGATGCATGGTCTTTACATTTCTGTTCCATTACTTAGTGATGAGTGATGAATCTTGTGCCTTAACCACATATTGTTTTTTACATTTTGTAGGAGGAACATGGATAGACTAATTGATTTTCTTATGGGAGATTCCAGACGCAAGTTGCTCTTCTGCTGGGTAATCCTATTTTAGATCTTTGCCTTGTTTTGAGTGAATTTCCCTTCAGCTCTCATGGGACAAGTTAAGTTTTGGTATCATTTTCTATGTTTGAGGGTTTCTTGCATTAAGCTGGTCAGTTTTGCTTCTAAGGTATAAAGAATAAGCGTCCTAGCTTCGTCCTTCACCACCCATCACAATTTTACAATGGTAATAAAAATATGAAGTGTTGGTTGTCTTATGGTTTAACTGAGCTTTGTCTTGTTGTAATCCGTTTTATATTATGAAGTTCCAGTACCTACTCTCTGTTGAACTTTCTTTTTTGTAAAGTTGGGAACTTGTGAAGTCTTTGATTCATTAAAAACTTCAAGACCGTTGATTTCATGAGAAAAGTGTGAAATAAGGTCTCTTCCCGCCCCTGCTTATCCATCTTCCCTTACTTTGCGTTTGCGATCAAGTGTCCCAGCTAATTCTTAGAATAGTTTTTTCAACATCCTGCCCTCTAAAATGCACCCCATACGTGAACCTGTGAGCATCCTTAAACTTGCTTTAATGAGGTGGAGTATTTACAGGGAATGCGGTTATAGAACATGTTATAGTGGCTGTGTTTTGGTTCTTGCTGCCATTGTAATCATATTTGGTGAAGGCTCCAACCAGTGAAAACCATGGCTTTTAGCAAATTATCATTTGGTGCATTCAGTGTTATTTTCCTAATGCTTAGTTATGCAGGACCAATCACACTGTACCAGTACGGGTGTCAATACTCTTGAGAATAAAGAAAAACCTCTGCTTTTGAAGGAACTCAGAAAACTATGGGAAAAGCTTGAGCCTGATCTTCCATGGGAAAAGGGGGAATATAGGGAGGCAAACACATTATTGTTGGATGATTCACCGTACAAGGCTTTACTTAATCCGGTTAGCTAATCAACCCTATCCCTGTTCTTTTTCACTTGGGGATTATAGCCTGTTTCAAGGGATTGTATCCCTGTAATGGCTTTATTTTTTTTTATTTTATATCTTTGCGTCTTCTTGTTTTTTTAGGTGAACACGGCAATATTTCCACATACATATCGGTATACGGATTTTGATGATACATCATTAGGTGAGATGCATTGAGTTTGATGGAAAGTGAAAGTTCTCTTCCTTTTCTAAGATGATTCAGCTTCCTGTTATTGCTGATATTTCAATTCCTTCCCATTGTCAATGTCATTTGAATTGCAGGGGTCACTTTAGTCATCGTCAATATCAATTTCGTTTGCATTACATTACAAAAAATAAAACTGCACCAGGTGGGGTGTGGATCCTAACAGTAACCCTAACACGACCCCAAAGCTAAACGAAATGTAAAGAAAATATGTTTTTACACTTTGATATCTTGGGATGTTACTTGTTATACTAGCTTTTATTTTTACTCTATGGTACTTGTTGTCCTAGCTTAATTTTACACTCTGATTTCTGTTGTCGGTCATCGCCTAATTTGCCATTACTTGGTGACTTTGTTCTATTTACAATATCCGCTATTTTGTACTTGCTTTCCCCACAGGAGCTGGAGGTGGTCTTCGAGTTTACGTGGAAGGTTTAGCTATGGCAGACGATGTTCAAAAATATGTCCAGGAGAATCCCTTTGGTGAACTTGCCATTTCAGAGTCAAACCCGTCGTGGAGTTTTTATCGTCAGATCATAGACACTCATATACCCTCCTCTATATGACGCCAAATCGCCAATACTTTCTTCACTTACTGGGTAGTGATGCACTTCAAATAATGATACAAAGACAGGTTTCAATATGATTTTTGCCCAAAATAATGCTATTAGCGTGCTTCACTTAGTTCTACTGGAACTGGCTCCCACCTAGACATGAAGGGCCTTTTCTTTGTTTCATGACCCCTTTTTTTTTTTCCCCACACCACATAATGTATAACTCTAGTAATGTCAAAAGGCATTCTTTTGTTTTGTTCAGCTTTAGTTGTTACAAGGTCAGAATATCATGTACCGAGCGTAGGACTCTCTATTCAGCAATTCCTTCTGATGCAGTTTTTCGGTTCATGTAACTTTCTGCATTCCAATTTTAGTCTTTGCACCTTTGAGAAGAAACATAAAAATGTTTAGGGGATGCTTTCAAGACTTATTTTGTGATTGGATAGAAAGAAACCTTAAGAGGAATGTTGATAGTAATGATATTACTCTACTGGGCTTTGACTCCAAGCAATGCTTCTAATACTCATTCTTTTATGTTCCTTTTAAGATATTCAGGTTTCGAAATTCAATATACTTCACCAATGAGTTTGTTCAGCACTATGTTCTTGGTTCTCACTTCTCAATGTTATTTCGCAGTTTAAACTGTTAAGTTTGTCGCGTTAAAAGTTTAAACTACAAAAATTCATCAATGTGAAATCTTTAATACAGCAAGGAAATCAGTATTGCACCTTAGGGAGTGCCAATTACTCAAAATAAAATAAAATTAGGGGGTCAAAATGTTAAAAAAAAATCATTAATTACATTTAAGGGATTTTTTTTTCTAATCCTTTTGGGAGGGTCGCCCCCCGGATCTGCTTGTTTTGTCAGTGCTTCAAGTATGTTTGAGGGTGAAAATTTTGGGTATTGATATTTGGGAAATATTATAAAGTAAAGATATGTTATGAGAGTTGGTGAAAAAGTGAAGAGAGAGAAGACTTTTAATAAGTATTATAATAATAATAAATTATGTGATGAATTTTTTATTATTAAACTTAAAATTTTGGGCCCAAATTATTGGGTCCCAAACATACTTTACAGTAGAATCTAACCTTCAAAATTGAGTCAAAAGTAGAGCGGTGCATACTTTTCAATGATGAAATTGTTATGATAGATTTGGGAAATAAGATCTTGATTTGAGTGGAATTATAGCTTGAAATGGAGAAGAGGCTTAACGATGTGGGATGTATCCCTTGTGTTCGCATTTCCTTATACAGTACTGGGTGGTTGTGGTTTCAATCATGGCTTCAGTTATTATTATAATTATTTTGAGAGTCTATGCTCTCTTTTCAGACGGCTATGTTCTGTTGTTTAGAGTACAAATCTATTGGGTCTACCACCACTAAGCTAGGCCCACATTTATTACAAAGAAAATGGTCCCCTAAATAATTTCGAAGCCTAATTAGAGCCCATAAATTACAATAGTGATTAGATTGTCTACCTCAAGGATCATAACTTAACTGCTACGCCACAGGTGAGCTCCTTACTCAATCCAACGCATCAATGTAATGGTTGGTGGCTTTTTGTGCTAATCATGATCAACTTTGCATGTGCCGCAGATGCAGTTGGTTTCAGACGAACTGTGAAATCAAATGCATGATTTCACCTACCAAATTCTTTTTTCTGATCCCCACCACCTGCAGCACTTCAGTGCTAAGGTAGTTTTAGTCCTCCCCCCAATAATCAAATAATAACAAAGGATGTGAGATTTTTTAATCAAGCTTAGCCCTTATTAGAAAGCCTAAGGCACCTCGAATTGTCTTACCATAGGAGGTTTGTTTTTTTTATTATTATTACTATTCTCATCAATTTTCGAGGCTTAATCGAGAAAGAGTGAGAGGACCATAACTTTTATTACGGTAGTTCAACAGGGACCCAAATATAGCTGGCCTCTTCCTTGTTTCATGCTGACTCAATGTAAGAGATTTCTGAAACTTGTATTCTCTCTCACACACACATCGTGACTCACTGACTTGTAATCTTCTTATCGATTGGCTGAACTTGTAGGTTTTGATCCACACTTTTTGTTCTTTTTCTTTTGTGTTTATTATAATCTTCCCACGTACTGAAATATAATGTCTATCCGCAGCATTGATTATCATATCGGTGGGGGTGGGTTTTTTGGAAAGTAAGGCATAATGCGCCAATCAAGAAAGAGGGCGAATGAGTGATGTTCCTTGGAACATGGGTTAGAATGGTTGGGATAGGTCAGTGGGTCTTGCCTCATATACTTCCTGCACACCACATGTTTGTTTCCTTCTCATTTTTTTTTTAATATATGTGGGGTTTCATTCCTTTCCTCAATCCCTCTGTCTCAGTGGATCGCTATCACCTCTCCCATCTTCTTGAGTAGGTAAATTCAGGGAGCTTTTAGCTTGTAAATCTGTTTAGCAACAGTATTTGTTGGGTATGTTTGTTAGCTTGTAAATCTGTTTAGCAACGGTATTTGTTGGATATGTTGAGATTTAATCTATTTAAAAGTTTAATACTTAAATGCCAACTGACCTCAGTTCTCCGTTTATTGCAGAGCATTCTATAGACTTCTTCCATAACATGCTCTATAGAATAATTTCCCTTATAGTCTCAGGAAGAAATAATGAAATCCCACCAGCTCTCATAACACGTCTGTTACCTGCTGAAGGACATGGCAAAGGCTCCCCTCAAAAGAAAAAAGTACATGGAGAAGTTTTATTCACATGCAAGAGTCAAGACAAGCCTAAGGGTATCTTTGGCGTGGCTAAGGTAGGCTTCCCTTCACTCATGGCTGACATGACAACTCTTGAAGCTTTTCAATTAATGCCGAGCATCTAAGATATAATAGATCGTTGATACAAATCAAACGACGTACATCTTCGGTACAAATGGTTCCAAAAATAACGTGGGGTCTTTGATATGTTTTTTGAATTGATCCAATGTGAAAAGGGACAAACACAGTAAATGAGTTTTATAATGTTTAATAATATCATTGGTGTTAATTATCAGCCGTGTGAACTCCACCCTAAAATTTATAAGTTGTATTTATTTTTATTCAAATTCGACAATCTATTAGAAAGCATGTAACATATAAAAGGTAAGGAGACAGAATTAAGAGAAGCAGTGAAATACAGGCAAGAGCTTGACAAATGAAGGGGGTGGGTAGCCATGTGCAAGGAATCTGGCACAGGCTATATATTCTCTTCTCGATTCCTGAATTACGACCCTTTTTATGACTTGCCCAGCCATGCCCACATGGTGAATTGTGAAATATGAAAGCTCGACGAGTTTCACAAAATGGCCTTGGCGGAGAAAAATAATAATTAATTAAAGTATTAATTTCTTATTATAAGTCTTTAATTATAATCTATCAAATATTATTTAGGAGTTCTTGGTCATATATCGGGGATGATGGCCTCCATGTAGGGCTATCTCCCCACTGTTTCGGTTAAATTATAATATGATACCAACTGCTTCATTTAAACTATTATTTCAGCCATTAATACTAAACACTTTCTGCAACCATTGACAAAGATGACGAGAAGGCATTCTCTTATGATTGCCCTGCCTAGGAGTTGACAAACTAGTAACTTTACACGTTTCATTGTTTTTTTTTTAAAAAAGGTTTTTTATTCCTTAAAAAGAAGAAGAAGAAGAAAGACTGATTTATTTTAAGGGATAAATACAAAATTAATTCTGGACTATATTTAAAAATCGTTTTAGTTTCTGTAATATGAAAAATATCGATTTAGTCCCTGTGATTCTATTTTCGTTTGTTATTGGTCCTCCATCAGAGACTGATTATCACTTCACAGGGACTAAATCGATGTTTTTCATATCACAGGGACTAAATCGATTTTTACGTATAGCACAGAGACTAATTTTACATTTATCCCATATTTTAAACTCAATTTGATTGGTCTACCGTGTATGATTGGTCTACCGTGTATGAATTGTTTTTCTGCTATCCAACCATGTGAATTGTTTTTTATATTGTTTATCTCATGCTATATATTATATATACAATTTTTTTGCGGGTTTTTATCCTACTAGTCTACTAGTTTACGTGGATATAAAAGGTAGTGTTTTAAATATTGAAAATTTTTTATCCATACAAAATAATAAACATAACTATTTCAAACTGAGTTTAAATATAAACATAACTATTTATACACTTTAATTTTTTTAATGCAAATATAACTAATTCAGAGTTTTGATAAAAAAGTAAAAAATAGAATTTTAAATCAATCTCTTTCTATTATAATAAATATAAAAAATTATATTAAAATAATCTTTCTATTCATTTTTTTCACTTCATCTAATAAAATTTTACTTTTAACTATTTTTCTTCTTCTTTATGTTTGTTTACCAATGTTAGAGAATATTCTTGAAATTTTGAGAATCTTTACGTTATTAAAATTTATGAAAAGTAAAATATATATATGTAAAATTAAAAATATTAAAATATATTTATTTTACCAAAAAATTTCATCTATCAAAATATTAAAAAAACACTGATAAAACTCTAATCTAACACTTTTTGATACGTTTTGAAATTTTCAGAAAACAAGCATGGTGCTACTGCCACTCACTCGCCAAATACTAATTTATCCTTTTCTTAATTAGTATTGAACTCTTGCTCCCTTTTCTAATAGTTTTTATTAAACTTTTGTCTCTGTTGGCAATGTCAAAATCTGCTTAAAATGTGGGGGTCAGTAACATCTGCAATAGCAAAAGGAAATATACTAGAGGGTGATATGGTAAATCAGAATCTGACAGGTGTTTTGAAAAGTAGCACTTGGACTTTGCAGGCAAGGGAAATGCTTTTTCCTCACCTCCCTTTTCCGGTACATAAATCCTCCTTTCTCTCTCTACTCTGACAAATTCACATGCATACAGACAACTCCAGACCCACCCTCGTACTCCTCCCACATGGATGTGTGAGACAGGGCCTGGAGGACAACTGACCCACACACAAATTCTCTCTCTCTCTCTCTCGCTGTCTGAAAAATTGAAAATTGCCTACTGTTAAACTAATACCAGATTTTTTTCCACATTTCCAGGATCCAACAAACCTCCCTATCTCTTCTGGCTGTCTTTCCACTTGTTCTCTGAAGAATAATCTCTTCTTGGATCTGCAGAGATTCTTTACGGTTTGCATTGGCATTGGTTTTGTTTTTTTGGCGGTTGGAAGGAAATGTTGCTAACGACTCTGGGGATTGTGAACACTGAAATGGGTCTTGGTTCCTGTTTGGTCCCCGCGGTTTCTTTTGGCCCCTTAATAGTTTCCACGCAAGGCATTGCCTGTTTGTTCTATGAAGGCCAATAAGGCGTTGACTTTCCATATTGCTCATAACATTTGGTTTATTTCGCTTTCTGGGTATGTTCTTTATTTCCTTGATTCTTGCAACAAATTGAGATTTGGGAGAAAACCCGGAAAACGTATTTACTGCTGTTCTAGAAAGCTTCCTGGGATTGAAAATTTGAGTTTAAAAGGAAAGTTTTTATCTGTTTGGCATCCGTTGAAGTGAAAGTTTATTGCTTTGAGCTGCAATTAGTTTGCAGAAAGTGGCATTAAGATTGATTTATGAGGTGCTGTTGATTAGCGAGAAGTAATTTAACATTGTGGAAATGTGGGTGTTTCTGGAATGCTGCAATCGGAATTTCAGGGATGACGAAAGTGCTCCGTTTTTTTATTGTTAATAGGGTTGAAAACGGCTCAAAAATGCTATTTTCTACTCAAGCTGGAGTTTACAATCAGAGGGTAGAAAGGTCTCTGAGGTGTCTGAATCTCTCATTCTTGATTAGATCACCGAGAATTGCTTAGATCACATACTATGTGAACTGCAACTCTGGTTTCAACATATCTGAAGAGTTTTCGATTCAAGTGACGCTGAAGGAGACTGAATTGGTGTAATTCTTTTATTAGCATGTTGGAGGTATAAAAAGTAGGTGTCCTTAATTGTGTGGGCTGAAGAGAGAGGGGAGATGGCTGCAAAGCTTTTACATTCTTTAGCTGATGACAACCAAGATTTGCAGAAGCAAATAGGATGCATGACGGGGATATTTCAACTCTTTGATCGGCCCCATGTCCTCGCTGGTAGGCGCATTAGCCACAAGAAGCTTCCTCCTGGTACTCCTCTTACTTCATATTGCTCGATTATTGCAATCGTTCGTTTCTCATATATGGGTATTGTTGGATATTTTTAAAAGAGTAAAATCTTCTACTTTTTCTCGACTGCATCAGTATATATGGGGCTGCTCTTGTGTCCGTGTTGTTTTAGTTTATTCATTAGTGGTATGGAACAAGTGATCTTTTTCTGTAAGCGAACAAGTGAATCTTCTATTTTTAGGTTTTTCATCTTAA
Source organism: Myrica gale (assembly GCA_963930655.1). NCBI lineage: Eukaryota > Viridiplantae > Streptophyta > Magnoliopsida > Fagales > Myricaceae > Myrica > Myrica gale. Next base: position 19,577,965 of record OZ005617.1, on the reverse strand, counting down.
CGCCATTCGATCTGGTTCTGCTACGTGTTTCTTTCTTTTCCCTTCTCTGATATTTACTCTAATGTCATGTTGCTTGTCCTTGTTTTCTGCTTCTTGTGCGTGTGTGCCGTGTGAAATCCCACCACATACATTATGAATATAAGTAGGCATACTTCAAGGATTTTAGAAAAAATGGCCAATGGCCAATGGTCCAGCTAATTGTCCTGATTTCAGCTGTTGCGTTGCTGCATTCAGATGAATGCAGGTAGATGTCTCCCAGGTGTTAATCAAATGAAGCATGGTAGAGTTCTTGTTTTAACTTACGCTAATAAAATCTGAAAATTGTTTATTGCTGTAGTTTTAGCTTCGTGATCACGCATGTAAACACCTTTTTCCTATTATTTTATCTGATGAGCATATCTTCTATGGTTATTGTAAGCTCCAAAATTCAAAGCCATCAGTGTTGCAACCTAAAAACTAACGCTTCTGTTTCTTTGAAAGGTAATCCCCAATTCAACAATGGCAGCTTGGGAAGAGAGTCTAATAATGTATACCATCTGCAGGCGACAACTGTAAGCTTTTTTCTTTTACCACTCCCTGATTCCCCTTGTTCGACCAATTCTAAGAATTCTTGTGACTTGAGATCACATCTCATTATCTATTCTTTTTTCATCAGCCATATACATTACGGGATTGACTATGTACTATATCATCCAAATATGATCTAGATTGTATTACCTCTGTATATTGGCTCTTTTAAGTGTTTGTATTTGTTGCCACTTTTTCTTCTTCACCCTTATCAATTCAAATAGAAAAATTTTAGTCTCTGAATTATTAGTCACTTTTTTTTAAAGCAAAAGAAACAGATTTCCAAGCCTTCAATATCTGTCTGTCATTTCTCCAGCTCTGCTTGGTGCTATAATTTATTGAGTAACGACGTGACAACTTGTGATTGCAGGAAAGGAGTTTAAACAAGCATGTGAATGAGAAACAAAGAATCCCCATAGAATCTTCAAGAGCCTCTTTCTCATCCTCTTGTTCGTCTACCCTGTCCTCCCTGGACTGCAACAGAACAGCTCAACCAGAAGGCTCATTTGACCGCATCCTTTTACCTGAAACTCCCTCAAGGGAACCAGACGAACCAAGTACCTCTCGGTACTTAGGGCAGCAGTCCCTTGATCTTCGTGATGTGGTCAAGGACTCAATGCATAGGGAAGCTAGAGGACTATCAGTTAAAACTACAAACAAAGAGGAAACAATTGGTTTTGACAGAAAGCACAGAGATTCCCCGAGGCCTTTACAACTTTCCAAATCTTTGGATCGATCTTGTGGTGTTGGGGTTAACATAAAGAGGAATACGCCTGCTGATCTGAATGAGTCTGTTAAAGTTCTCGCAAAACTTCGAGAAGCGCCTTGGTATTACAATGAAGCTAAGGAACTTCCAATGTCATCTTATGAAGCAAAAGATGGGTCGTGGCATTCAATTTCCAGAGATGCTCCAAGGTTTTCTTACGATGGTAGAGAGAGAAATCATCTATCTTTTGAATCACGAGAAAACCTGAAAACCTCCTCAAAGCTTAAAGATCTGCCCAGACTTTCGCTGGACAGCCGGGAGAGTTCATTGCGGAGTTCTACCTCTGATTCAAAACCAAGTCACCTTGCGAAAAACTCTCAAAATGGTGGCAACTTCAAAGAAAACCCCCTTAATCTACAGCTATCTTCAGGAACTCATAAGCGGCCTCCTAGTGTTGTGGCAAAGTTGATGGGCTTGGACACGTTGCCAGATTCTGCTTTGGCTAGTGATAGGCAATTGGGTGTGGTCAAAAGCTACGCAGTTGAAGATAGTGATCCCTTTTCAAGATCATTAGCAACAAATTATATAAACAGGCCGACCAAACTTTCTAGGTCCCCTAGAAACTCCTTGAAAGATCCAACATCCCCACGCTTGAAGAATTCTGATTTTGTCATGAAGCCTGTTTCGAGTTCGAGGTTTCCAATTGAACCAGCTCCATGGAAGCAGCTGGATGAAAATCGAGTTTCTCAGAAACCAGCTTTCAGGCCAGTAAAAATTCCACCAAGGGCACCAAATTCCTTCAGTTCTGTTTATAGTGAGATTGAAAAGAGGTTGAAAGATCTTGAATTTAAACAATCTGGAAAGGATCTGAGAGCTCTTAAACAGATACTGGAGGCAATGCAAGCAAAGGGCCTGTTAGAGACCAGAAAAGAAGAACAAGATTCAAACTTTGGAATTCAAAGGGCGTCTGAACCAAAATGTGCAAGTTCCAATCAACATTCAAGATCACAAAACCAACAAAACCCACAGAGCAACCGTATTATTGCTTCCCCCAGTAGAGCATTTAATTCTTCAAGGACTTTTGAGTCCCCTATCGTGATCATGAAGCCAGCTAAGCTTGTTGAAAGATCTGGTATTCCTTCCTCCTTAGTAATTCCACTAGAAGATATTTCTGGCCTGCATAAAATCCAGGGTAGTGGATTCGCTGATTCTAAGAAGGGTTCAAGTATTAGCCAGATAGCTAAAGATCATTCTCCTAAAAACAGTCGCAGGAACTCTGCTTTCATTTCCAATGATAAGAAAGCCACTGGCAGGACTGTGAAATCACCACAATCTCCATCAAGGTCTCAACAATCCTCGAAAGATAGCACTACAGATTCAGTAAAGAGCTCTGGATCTGTAAGCCCTAGACTGCAACAGAAGAAGCTTGAGTTGGAGAAACGATCTCGTCCGCCAACACCTCCATCAGATCCAAACAAACCTAGAAGGCAATCCAACCGGCACCAAAAAGACTCAGGTTCCCCAGGTGGAAAAGTCAGACCAAAATCTTCTAACTTGCAGCTAAGTGATGACCAGTTGAGTGAGCAGAGTTACGAATCAAGAAGTTTGTGTTGCCAAGGAGATGACGTATCCGTGCAATCAGACAGTAATATCGTCTTGGATCCAAATGTAGATATCGACGTAACCAGCACTGCACAATCTATTGAGATCAATGGCTGTCAGAGTCCATCCATGGAGGCTGTCAAGTACTTTGGTTCTGGTTCAATGGAGAAAGTTGGTGCTTTGGCTCTTCTCTTTCCCTAAAGTATTTTAATAACTTATTTGACATTACTTTTTTCCTTCTTCAGATGAATGACACGTACTGTTTTGCTTGTTTCAGAAATCAACTCCAAGGTTGGATGAAGATGGTTTAATGGCAGAACTTGCTACTGTTGCCCCGGAACATCCCAGTCCTGTCTCTGTCCTGGATATGTCAATGTATAGAGATGATGCACCATCTCCCGTGAAGCAGATAACAAATCCCCTCAAAGGTAAGGTTTCAGCACGAAAAATTACACTTGGAGATGGCACAACTAAACTGATAAGAATGAATTGTTGGCAATCTAGTAACTAAATCTCACATGCTGTGGTAGTCTTGGAATTCATGTCTGTAAAAATTAAATCACTAGATAATATTACAGGAAGGTTAAAATAATGAGATCAGTCTTGATCTCATTTCTGAGAGGCTATCTTGGAACCGAAATAATTATAGTACTTGGCCATCCTGTTTTAGAGAAACAAATACAGTGTGTGTGTGTGGGGGGGGGGGTGTATACTTCTGTACGACTCACTTTAGCACTGAAATTCAGTACCTCTGCTTGCATGCAGTATGCCCAAGAGAAGTTTTTGCCTGACAAATTCATGTTTGTTATGATGAATTATCTAGTTTAAAGAGGCTGTCTCATAGCTCATATGAGAATACTACGTATAGATTTGGCAATTAGTCCTCGATGAAGTTACTATAAGACTCGAGTAGACAAAAGTGGGAAGTCCTGAAAAAGCTAATTGATTAAATGCAGGCATGTGTTGGAGTGATATTCTTATATCTATTTGTCTGACACGTTACTTTCTTAGTCTGAGGGCAAGAATAGAATTAGGAGCAGGGATACTCACATTTTTTCAAAAAAGAAAAAAAAAAGGGAAAATGATAAGGTGAAATCATCGTCCCAACCTAGAGTTGATTGGGCTGTAACCTTGCCTGTTTCTTGCTTAAGGTAGCGTTTTGGCACACTCCAAAATTTTACCTAATAAAATAATTACAAAATAATTTCTCTCCATCAAATCGTCCCTTTCCACTATAATAAATATAAAAAATTCATTCACATAATCTCTCTTCACTTTTTCACCAATTCTCATACCCCAAAATTTTATCACACAAACACTATTTTTAGTTTACTACCAAAGAAAGAAAAAGTAGTTGGAAACACATAACCGACCAATTTTTTTTTTTTAATTACTTCCTTACATTGTTCTTGTCGTTTTATTATGTTTTCTTTTCGGGTCATTGTTGTTCTACTTAATGGGAAGATAGAAAGGCGTATCTCATTAGACTATCCATTGATACTGCAGGTGATGCTACTCAAGATTGTAATGACAGTCTTGGTGAAGATCAATGGAATTCTGCAGATAACCCCTTATTTAACAGCACAGAGTCAGAGTCCATTCTTACCTCAGAGATGAACCGCAAGAAATTACAGAGCATCGAACACTTAGTTCAGAAGCTTAGGCGGCTGAACTCCAATCATGATGAAGCCAGAACAGATTACATTGCATCACTCTGTGAGAATAAGAATCCAGATCATAGATACATATCTGAAATATTGTTAGCTTCAGGCCTCCTACTGAGAGACCTTGGCTCTGACTTAACAGCACTTCAGCTCCACCCATCAGGCCATCCTATCAACCCTGAATTATTTTTTGTTTTGGAGCAAACCAAGGCAAGTAGTTTGCTTTCAAAAGAAGACAGGGGTCTGGGGAAGGTTGCCAATTCAAAGCCAGACCGGGAGAAATTTCGCCGAAAACTGATATTTGATTCTGTTAATGAGATTCTTGTTGCAAAGTTGTCTTTAGTTGGCATGTGTCCTGAGCCATGGATGAAGCCTGTCAAACTGGCAAGGAAGACCATAAATGCACAAAAGCTTCTCAAAGAATTGTGCGTTGAGATAGAACAGTTTGAAGCCAAGAAGTTGGTGTGCAGCTTGGAGGACGAGGAGGATGGTTTGAAAAGTATCTTGAGGGAGGATGTGATGCATGGGCCGGGAAGTTGGACAGATTTCCAGAGAGAGATCTCAGGTATAGTGTTAGACGTTGAGCGTTTGGTTTTTAAGGACTTGATTGACGAGATTGTGATTGGTGAGGCAGCTAGTTTGAGAGCCAAGCCAGGTAGGCGTAGGCGGCTGTTTGGGAAGTAAATGTCTTCTAATACTTCATTTCCACTATGTTTTCATTGTCCTTTTTTCCCCTTTTCTTCCTGTGATCTAAATTTTTTGTCCAAGCACAATAATTTATTGGTAAGCACTGCAGTTCTCTGCTGGGTTGGAAAGGAATTAATCTCTCTGAATTCTATAACAAACATACTCTCAAGGATCATTATATGCGACTCTGTTTTGTCGTGTCCAGTTTCTCTGTGCTTGGATATCAGTTTTTCACGTAAGCTCATTGTTTGCATTTCCCCAATAAGGATCACAAGGCCCTCCATCTCATTGAGCAACAGGAATGAAAGGATAATTGAAAAACCAGTGAAATAATAATTAAAAAAAATCGTTCACTTTCTAGCAGCATCATTGTTTTGGCAAATTTTCATGGAAAATCAGAATAGTATACTTCTGTAAGAATCCAAATAAGTTGATTATAATTTTTTTTTTGTCCAAAACCTGCATAAAATTGTGAACACCATCCAAAGCTGTATATGGTAATGAATCAAAGTGAGTCTATGCAATGAACTGCTAATGCCATCACCTTCATTAGAATTATTGTTTTCCAATGTTTTTCCAATAGTTAAGAGATTTTGAGCTAAATTCTGATAAAGAAACACTTCGAAAATCACTGGTTTTGGTTGAAATACATGAAGCATGACTTGCACTGCAGTTTTGAGAATTTTATCCCATGACCAGCCCCTCTCCAAAGGCTCATTGGCTACGTTGGACTTAGCCCAGTTTGACCATCAAATTCATTGCCTAAAAATAATCACTCGCCCGAAAACCGTAAAACTTCGAAACCCATCCGGGTCATGCAAAGGCAATTTTTTCTGGGTTTCCTTTGATTATATTAGTGGAGGTTTTCACCCCGTACGTTACTGTCACAGTACGGTCTCCGTAGCATAGTGGTAGTGCGTTCGCTTCGTAAGCGAAAGGTCATGAGTTCGATCCTCGTCGGGGGCTTTTTCATCTCACCGCCTTTCTTTTTTCTAATAGAAAATTTTCAACCCGAGCCCAGTCAGTACGACTTTGAGGCCTTGTTGCAGAGGGGTACACACTTTGCAACTGAAACCCATCCATATATCTCACAACTTTGATTTTGGGTTCTTCGGCCGCCCACCAAAATTGTTGCCATAATCAATTGGTTGATGCTGTTTTCTCTTCTTTTCGGTTTATAAGTACTTAGGATTTACCATTTAAGGAATCTTCATGATCAAATAAAACTAAAATCTAAGTTTTTTTTTGTTAATGGAACCAGTAAAGAAAGTAGGTGAATGTATTTGTCATTTGTGTTCATATATCACACAGTCACGTTGACGTCAAGCGGTTGATATTGTTCCTCCTCGATCAGAACTTAATTATCGTTTCCGATCAGGACGAATCTATCAAAATTTATCAATCAATAATCTAAGACCCAAAGGTAAAACTATAGTTGTAATTGACGAAATGGATTGGATTCTTAGTAAGCCACTGCCCTTACTCTAAAACACATCACATGTGGTCCTTTCTCCACTGTAGCTCCTAGTACTGGACCACCCGGTTCATAGATTTTATACTAGCACGCCTACGCTCTTTATGCTGCCTGTGGGACTTATTTTCTCTCCTTTGCACATATGTAGACAGTAGACGCCTCTCGTTATCATATATGCATGCCCCTATCCATAAGTTATTAGGACCACAAGTGCTGCTAGGCCCAGAAAAGTCTCTGTCCGATGGCCGAACCGATGGCACCTTTAAAGGGCCAACAGCAACTGGGGTCGGGGTGTCCTTTAATGGTTTCTTGGATCTTGTGACACGTTCTTGAGGGGCAGTCTGCCTAATTCAGTCTTTCTCTGCCTGTTCTTATTGTTGCTTCGTTTTCCTTTTCAGAAGAATTGCAGGGTCGAAAGCTTTTTTGCCCTTCAACTTGTGCATGGGCATTCTCTTTCCCTGCTAATTTAGAACCATAAAACTGAGAGTCCTCAAGGCCCTACTTATTAAAAAGAGAGTCCTGTTGGGATGTAGGCATTTCTCCCGGGGTTTGGAGTTAAATTTTCATGCATGGTCAATGTTCTTAGTTCTTAGGTAATGAATTAAATGATGTTGATCCCAAAGCAAGAGGAGAGGGTTTTATCTACTCCTAACCACCATACGTTAGCCTAGATTACCTACTAGCTAGGTTTGCGTGTGGTCACCTTTTTTAGAGAGAGAGAGAGAGAGTGATTGTTTGGCTTAAATCCGATGTCGTTTTTCCAGCTGAGTTAAACTGTATATTGCGGTACCAAGAGTGATGGAAAATAGAATTCGATCTGTAATATATATAGGAAGCAAGTCAACACTTTGCCAAGATGAAGACACAATAACCAATGATAAAATGAGTCATGTGTTTAGACAAGTTTTCTATTTCTATATATTTTCATAATATCGGTTCCATGACTACCAATATTTTCGAGCTAGCTAGTTTTGTGATCATGATGGCCAAGTTTAGGGCTAATATCCTAGCTACGGCCAGCATGACAGAAGGTGGGATGAACCCGTTTGAATTCTCCGTAGCTATTTACTCTAAGGAGATTATATATATTACAAGTCCTATCTATGTAATATGGACCACATGACGAATAGGATTGCTGCTGCAGCTCTAAAACTTGTTTGACAGCGCCTAAATATCTGTTGGAATGTTTATATGTCCTGTTCCGTAGCCTGGCAAATTATACTTTAGTTTTATTTGGAGAGTACTTGTGATTTTACGCGAATGTTATACCTACTTAATGGAGTTTACTGATTGTCTAATCTATCAGCGGGAAGAACCACAAGGATTAATGCATTAGTGGTTGGTGGTATATACGCAACCATGATCAGTACATGAACCATGCTAGCTCTTCAACTCCCTTACCTCTCTTTCTCCATAAACGACAACTTGCAACGACTTGCACCACTGATCACCAGTTCATGCAAGCTCCTCATGTCAGGTTGATTAATTCTGGGGAAGTTCTGTGTCAAGAGCTGACTTAAGGTCGGGAGCTGGGTTGTATGAAGTCTCATGAACGTCGGAGACTCTTATCAAAACTGGTAAATTGTGAATTCTGATTTAAAAGGAAGTTTGAAAAGCAAATTACCAAGATCGCTTTCGATCAAGCTGAATGCATACATGGGAAAAAGTCGAAACCAAGCAAAAAGAGTTTGAATATATATGATTTTTTCAAAGGGAGTTTAAGCATCTAGGGCGTTCATAAAGAGATGCTATTCAAAATTAATATGGGAAGATGTGTACAGTGTATATGATCTTTGAATATCTTGGTAGTGGAATAATCCGAGAAAAACAAAAAAGAAGGCGTGGTAGTATGATCTTGATATTATAGCGCGCAATTCCCTTCAAATTTAGAACTGCTAAGCACTTTTGGTGCCATAATTTTATGGCGCTACAGATCATGAAATATTTTGGCTATTCCGAGTAATAGGCAAGCTAATTAATAAATTAAAGGAAAGCTGGAGTGAACCCTGAAAGTGATACTTATGTTTTCTGCATTAAGCTCAAACCTAGCTCCCAAATTTAGCAGGGAAATATTGTAAACAAGAATATATACGAGTTTTAAATTCTGGTCTCAATTTCGAGCAAATAACACATCTTGCTTCTTCTTCCCACCAGATTATGAAAGATTGTAGTTTTGCTTTCAACAAGCTGCTCATGAAAGTTTCCATCACTGACGTCGAAAGACAAAATTAATGCTTTGAAAAGTCAGCGCATGCATATGTATAAAGAAGCAAATAATTCAAGAGGGAGCATGCATGCTGTGACATCAGTATTTATAATGAAGCAAACTGATGCAAACACAGTCGAGATGGACAAAAGTGAAGCAGCTTGAGGTTTTTAGCATATCTCCGGCCCGGTTTATTGAGCCTTTTTTGTAATTAGCTAGCCTAAATTAATTTATGTGTGTAATTAGTATATATCAATTTGTAATTAGTACCTTTAATTTGTAGTCGCCTTCTTCTCTTATAATTAAAAGATGGCCTCTTGTATAGTTAACACACCGCTAGTATAACATCATAGAATATACAAAGTTTTCTCCATGCACGTTTAATCACTCTGATCTTTTCTCTTAATTTCAACAGATGTGATAATTTCCGGCCAACAATCTCGATAAAACCTAAGAATAAGACTCAACCTTGATTCAGAAATTTTCTCATCCAGACTCAACCTAACCACAACAAATTAATTAAGCCATATATGTTAAAGGGCATCCTATTATGCCTAAGTATACATGGTTGGCTTAATTAGGTCGCACCGATAAAGCAATATCATGGTTGGCCTCTTTTTCTCCTCCTCTAGTACTTCTTCTCCCTCGTTTTTTTCTTTTTTCTTTTTATGGTTTAAACTTTTGATCATGATATAGCCCAATAATAAATACATGCATGCTGAAATAAAAATCACAAGTTCGGTTTATTTTGTGGAGAGCACAAGATGGAGTGTTGAAGACTTGAAGTGCTGTCCTGCAGATATCCATTAATGCTGCAGTTAAATTCTATTTACAATTAAAAAGTGATATTTTTCTTCTTATTTTTGTGACAAGGTAAAAGTGCATTGATTCGAAAAAATCGCAAAGATAAACAATGTCGTTCGTCATGGCTACTAGGATTCTACGTCCTAGGGTAACGACGTCACATACACAAACTCGATCGCCTATATATATAAAGGTTAGATATATAGAAGTATATTATATGCATGGACTACTGTAAATTACTCCGGTGCATATTATATTATAACAACTCAAGAATGTACTAGGCACGTATAATAAGCTGTTATATATTTCAAAAGAACTACGTACAATATCTCAATACTGGAGCACATTAATTAAAATAATTAATTTAAGTAGCTCAATTCTTCCTAGAATGGAAACCGTACGTTGTAGGACTAGGCACTTATGTAACCTAGCTATGATCATATAATGCACCAATCCAACATAGAGTTTTACCAATCTAGGGCGTTATACTCTTAATTCAGAGAGACAAACTAAACTTCAAATCCAGTGATCAAAAGGGAATCGAAGAAAAAACTCCTCTTGTTGAGAAACAAATCTCACATCTTAGAGGAATAAATCTCTGCAAGTAGCTAGCTAATTAAGTTATACTGGGACTGGGAGATTCGTATCACCACAAGCACATTATATATCACCGACTTCTATATATATATATACACTCACTTTCCTAATTAAGTATACGTAGTTAATTAATTAGACAGTACAAATTAAATATGTACGGTGTATTTCATATCCTTGACTATATTGCTTTAACTTGAAAATGATCATGATGATCTATATTATCATATTTTGTTCTGACAATTTGATGGAATTAACCACCATAATTAACATGCACAATTCATGCAGGTCATTAGCCATAATCCGTGACCCTGATCCCCTCATCGTCGTCTTAATTAATTATAATCAAATTCACTAGAGTTTCATGACTTGTGGTTAATCAACCTGTTTTATATATTGGCAATTAGAAATTTATGTTTCCTTCCTTGGCATTTAAAATTTCATCTTATGTCATCTAATTGGCAACCTAACATTTTACCAGAGAGTAGTACTTCATGTTCTTGGACTTCCGTGTAAGTAATTTGTTTTCAAACTATCGTGATTTATCATTCACATTGGTATTGAAGTACCTAATGATCTGTCACTATATTGGAAAGATTTTCTTGAGAAGTTAAAATTTCTTTGATTTCTACCCAATTAATTAAGTTGGTATATGTAGGAAGGACGCTGAGGTTACAAAAGTATTTATTATATATACGATGATATGGAGATCATGGAAACAAGTTTTTGCTTTAAACTAGATCAGAATATTATTGAATACATATAGGAGCATACTTTTGATGACTGCTATATCAACTTCAGTACTAGTCTAAATCACGGATCCAAAATCTTTTCTCGAACTTGGTTTAGTATATAAAATCTATAAGCACTCAAACACAAGTATGCAGTATCGTATAGCATTGTCAGCCTTACAAACTTGCATGTATTCACATCACCATTTGCTAAAATTCGTAGATAGTCATTGAATGCAGAAAATAGATGTATTTCTTAGGTGTCTTACTCGTATTGCATACTGAAGGAGCAGTTTCCAACGTCTATCTTGAGCAGTACCAACAAGAGGAATTCGGCATGAGGATATTTAAGAACCAGCGTGATCCTTATCGAGCTTGCTTTCATTGTTCTGTTGTGATTGAGGAAGCTTTGGATTATCATTCATTGGAAAGGATTTCAAAGACGAGCCCATAGAATGAAGAGTTGGCATGAGAGGATGAGGGAGGACATGCTGTGAACCTGAGCTCAACAGTTGGATATGGTTGAACTGTCTTGGGTCACTCTCTATTGGGGTCGTTATATATGAATTAGGAAATGGGGTAAAAAGTGCCGGTGTGGTTGATGGACATAAAAATAATTGAGACACTGCAGATGGCACAGCATTACTCGTATAATGGGGATCTGTTTGGGATGGAAATAATCCGTGGCTTCCAAACTGAGATAAAGACAAGCTAGAAGGCTCAGAAAGATAGAAGGAATTGTATGCCATGGCATTATTTAGCAAGCCAGGTAAGGAAGAATGAGTGGATATAGGGAAAAACTTTTGAGCAGAAATTTGTCCACCATACCCACCAACTCCATCTTGATTAATTTCTTCTTCGTTTGTTTTGATCCACTTGCCTTTATCAGCAGTATCAGCTGATCCTCTTTCAAATTCCTTGGCTTTCACTCTCATTAGTGCAGCATCGGTATCCCAATACTTGGACTTTGCCATCAGAGTTTGATCTTCCCCATCCTTTATGAATCTAGGATTTGATTCAAAGAAAGGAGAGAATGAAGGCTGAGAGGAATTAGATTCATGAGAAAGCTGTTGATGAAACTGGCCAAATCCCTGAGGAACTTGCAGTGGCGGGAGCTTATCAATGTCGAATTTAGTGGCATCAAGCAACCAATCTATCACCTTGCTTGGCTGAGAAAGCCCGAGCCTCTCCTGAAGATCGTACAACTGAATTGCTGTAGGTACTGAAAGCCTTATCCTTCTGTCCCTCAAACCTCTTATGGTGAAAACCTTGCTATGCCTATCTTTTCCACCAAAAGAACGAGAGACACGCACAATCCTCGGGTTTCGAAATCCTGACCATTGCCTCGAACTGGACGCTGCCTTTGGGAAGTTCCCATCATTGTTTTCGCCTTCTTGCTTAGCTTCAATGTCTTCCTCTCTTCGATTTGAGATCATCTTATTGCTCTCACCAATTGAGGAGAAAGGATCATCTAAAACAATACCAGGATTCAATCTATTAGTATGAAGTTTCCCCCATTCTTACTATATGCTTCATAGAAATTTAACAATTCATGTCGCTTCATGTGGTGATCTTTGGCAACAAAACCTTTCATTTCACTAACAGAAGTTTGTTTTTCTCTCAAGAAAAGTTCCACGAGCACCAGAGGTTAGCTGCAAATTTCAATAATCTAAAATTTGCGTGTACCGGACTATATCTTATATTATTTCGTTAGGTTAATTTGCATCTGCAACATAGAAACAGAAAAGCAAATACAGAAGGTTCGAAAAAAACTTTCTTCTGAGAAAACTAATTAAATCGTTTCAGATTGAATTGGTTATTACATATAACATATTAGAGGTTCAATAAGGAAAACTGAAATAACAGTGAGTTCAATCTAGGGCAAATCACTCCCCCCTCACCCCCCCCCCCCTCTCCCAAAAAGAAAAAATCTAGGGCAGCTTAAATTAGTAGAAACCCTGTATTTTTCAAGCCAATATATAATACAGTAAGCTCTAGAACTCAAGGGGATCAGATGAACACAAACTTGTAAGAAACTTGAAAGTATATATTCTTGGGATGAAAACACTTTGACCTCACTCATCTCCTGTAATATTTCTTAACCTTGTGAATAGGATCTTGAGAGGAACTTACATCGGGCAAAAAATTCTTTCGCAGCGTTCGGTTAATCGACTGATCTGGCTATTGGTTATCCAGCATAGATGAGAAGGAGGATGAAGAAGTGCCAGTGCCATAGCCATAGAAGTCCCTTAAGTATGCTCTTTTATGTAAGCTATGAGCCGGGTATAAAGGCATAAGGTTCAAATAAAACTTTTTTTACGGAGAATAAGATTAACACAAGGAAATCACTCACAATTTGGAAAAAGAAAATATTCCTGTATTTAACCGCTCCATGTTGCATGGGAATGAAAAAAAGAGGAAAAGGAATGGTATGCTTATGACCACGTGGCAACCATCTACAGTGACATGAATTGGACAATCAAGTGGTAATTCTGTCAATATGTCCATATATATATATATATATATATATACAACATAGTACTGCAGGTCACACGCTTATAATAAATAAGTCTATCGTACATTTGGGTTATGTTCGTTTTGAGTAAAAATGTAGGATTTTAGAGAAATTATGAATATTTATGTTAAATAATATTTTATTGATATTTGTATAAAGTGGATAGAGAAATAATTTGATGTAATTGTTTAATAAAAAAATTATTGGAGTTATGTGAAAAAGTATAGAGAGAGAAAATTTATGTTAAATAAAAAATTTAAAAATTGTTGAAGATTGTGTAAAATGTATTGATATTTATATTTGAATTCTGAATATATTCGGTTGTAATTTTGTGAATATACTTAGAATCCTGAAAAAAAAAATTGAAAATGATTGCACGTAGTTTATATTTTTAATTGTTCTTCAGTAAAAGGTAGATAGTTTTTTTTTAGTAAAATGTAGATAGTTAATTATTCCAAGGGGGACCGTCTATAACCTGATAGGTAAGAGGCTTCAGTCTTTTATAGACAGGTACAAATAACTTTATCAGTGCATTAATCCATAGAGCAGCAGGGATTGAATAATTACTTCTTGCTAGCTACTTGTAGGAAAAAAAAATTAACATGTACACACCGTATTTCGACTGGAGAATGTTTGATTCAGCATCATTCGACCCAATTTTGTAGGTTATCTTCAGGTCTAAACAAAATTAACTTAAACGAAACAGAAGATCGAAGGAGTCATCGACTGATGTAATCTTGGTTAATGGCCGAAAATATGTTCCCTCATGTTTTTGATCATCAGATGAGCGAGTCTGATCCTGAGGGAATTACATGATATATATATATACACATGCTATAATAGAACCTTAAGGTTTGTAGTTAGATTTCATGGCATGCAAGGGGAGTAAATTAGAAGGCTGAGGAATTCAATTAGCTAGGTATAGCTAAAATAAAAGGGTATACGTCGTGCAACTTCCAAAGTTGTGGTGTACAGTAGCTACTGGAGTTTTGATAGCAGTAGCTAGATACCTTATAGGTGAGGGACCAACGTAGGTTCTTTTAAGGCATCCACTCAAGGACAAAGAGGGACCACTGTTAGATGACAGTGAGATTTGCACAGTTGCAAGTTAGAGTTAATTGTGGACAAAGCGGCCATTTGCTTCTTTTACGTCACATTCGAGAAGATATATTAATGCTGTTTGCCCTGTTCTGCATGTTGATCAAGGTTGATGACATCAAACTGTTAGTCCCGGTTTAATTTGAGAGCCCACGATCAATTAAAATTGCATTAAAAATATGAAATATACCCTGTGCAATTGTGTTAGCAGATGATATAAATCATTAATTTTCTCCTTCAACTAAGAGCAAGATATCGCTTGCTAACTTAAAAATCTCGAGGAATCTCCATTGTTGACGTCGCTCAATCTTCCTAAAATTATTTTCTTGCGGATGTCCACAGACACAACAGATCACAAAGAAGACCATAGAAATATTACTCTCTCTATATATACTCCAAAGAATATGCATGCTTTCAAGGTCTACACAGGAGAACTATGGGTTCATAGCAAGCAAACCAGCTTTTGGTAAGTAGTATGGTGTGAAAAGATAAGATGAACTCTTCATGAGCATCATAAAAAAACACGTCAATTGACTCTGAAGACCGAAGAAAGCCACCCTTTCTGCCCTTGTTATGAAATAAGGGCCACAGGGAATTGGGGATGTCTGATCTCCTTATAAGGGTTCCATAATCCCTGGTTGAATATTGGTAAGAATTCCACCAAAACTTAATCAACTTTCAAGTTTATTATTAGGTTTAATTGCACAATAGGTCCTTGTGGTATTACCTTTTAACAAATTGGTCCCTACGGTATTACTTTTTACAAATAGATCCCTGGTGTCACCCTTTAGGTAAAAGTTGATCCCTTCATCCAATGAGCGATAACTCACTAACGACTTGGTTAACGTGCCAACAAATGCCACATTATCAGCAAATAAGATAATGCCGCTTGTCCCCAACTCCACGTAGGATGCCAACTTAAATTTCTTTTTTTGTCTATTTTCCATGCGTGCATCAGACTCAGCTTTTTTTAAAAAAATAAAGTCATCTAAACTAAACATGGTCCTAACGACGTCGTTGAACTTATCTCCTCCCCCCTCCATCCCCGACAAACGAACACTCCCCCAAATTTTTTAGAACCCTAGCTTCCCCGACAACTCCCTTGATCTTCCAAACCCACCTTCCTGCATCACACGATGACTTTCAGAAACTTCAGTTCCCTGTAACTTCACCACCCCCACCCCCAACATTACCTAGTGTGAAAATGGAACTGGATTGGGGTAAGTTCCCAAATCGTTGAGATTTCTGCTCATCATCTCTTTTTCCTTGGTTTTCTTCCTTTTGAGATCTCAAAATGTAGACATTTATTTGCTATAAGTAGCCAGTGTGCAGTATCACTAACTCTATGTGCTAATTGTGCTATGAATTACGTCCTCTACCAGCTTTTGATGACTTGAAGAAATTTATGACTGAAAAGTGGTACGGACCACAAAAACATTGGACTGAATCAAGGAGACATGTGGAGTTGTTCTTAGGGAAAAAAAAAAGAATCAAGGAGACATCAGCTGAAAGTGTATTTCGGAGGGATACATTGAAGCCTGGGGAAAACAATCGAAAGGGTTCGAGTTTTAGGCATTACAAGACAAAACAACTAGATAAATCTGTTTTCAGCAAACTAATGGGTGGGTGGGTGGGAGGGGGGTCGGCTGGTGGTGGGTTTGGAAGATCACGGGTGTTGTTGGTAGGGATGCATAGAACCGGACTGCAGATCGGAGTGGTTATATCCGGTCCAGACCTTTTGTAATTCAGTCTGGACAGGACTGGATTTATTAATATAAATAATAAATATATTTTTTTAAAAAATTAATAAACTTAAAACTTTTACCCTAAAATTATGTGTTTTGAGTTCTTTGACCATGTCCTTCTCCCTTCAACTAATTTTTTATCCTAAGATGTAAGCTAAAAATGAAAAAAAAAATTAGGAAGAAAACCCGGTATAAGTGGTCCAACCGGGCCGTTTTGGACCGATTCGGTCCTTCAAGTTAAGCACAATCTGAAATCTCGTCCGACCGGATTTCGGTCCAAAAATCGGACCAAATTTCCGGTTGTGCAGCTCTAGTTATCAGGGAGGTTAGAGTTCAAAAAAATTTAGGGAAGTGTTCATCCATCGGAGATGAAGGGGTGGGGGAGGAGATAAGTTGAACGATTTAGGTCCCTCTTTAGTTTAGATGACTTTTTTAAGCTTAGTTGGATGCACGCGTGAAAAATAGATTTAAAAAAATTAAGTTGGCGTCCTATTTGGAGTTGGGGACATGCGGCGTTATCTTATTTGTTGATGACGTGGTATTTGTTGACATGTCAGTTAAGTTCGTCAGTTAGTTAATGCCCCTTAGATAGAGAGACTAACTTTTATTTAAAGTGATAATCTTAAAGACCTATTTATAAAAATGATACAATACGGACCAATTTGTTAAAAGTTAAACCAAAAGTACCTACAAGCAATTAAGCTAGTGAAAACTAAAAACCTTAAATGATTTAAAGCTTTAGCATGTGCTTGGTCACGGGAGAGAGAGAAGCTTTTCTTATTAGCACCAGTCTAGAAAATAGGAATCTTCACCAAAATAATTGAGGTCTAAAACTGCAGCTGCAGCTGCAGCTGCACCAGTCAAAAGCTGAGCCCTACTTTATATCGTTATATATTGTATTAAACCGAGAAACCCTCACAGCTACCCCTATAATTAATTAAACTCGAAAACGGTCCTCTTGAGCTTTGAAGGACAATAATATTACCTAGAAAAATCGCCCCTTCTTCTTGTTTTTCTTCTTTTGGTCGCTAGAATTAAATCTTCTTAATTTGTTGAAGCAACGATATCTATAGACGGTTCGAACCATTTTCTTATTCCATTTGAAGGGAATCTTTAGATGAAAAAACAATGACCAGTCGTTTCAGGAAGAATCCTCTTTCAAAGTACTTGCATATTGTACGTGATTTCCTTAAATAATGAACAGTAAGATTTTCATGAAATACTACTCATCACTGTTTCAGGGTCTTCCACTAGAAACAATTTTGCAGAAAGAGTGGCGGGCTTCACGAGAAGGGTACGTCATAAAGATAATGGTCCCCCGGATCCCAGACAACATTATTGTTTCCTTCTTCAGACAAGAGTTAAGGTTCTCACTGCTAGCTTGAAGAGTCGTTTCTCCAATGCTAAAGAAGAATATATATGATCCGCTGCTAATTCTTTTAGAGTTTTATTATTTTATCCCACGAAACCAAAGGCTTCTAATCTTTTTGAAACTCTGACCTAATTGGTAGAGAAACTATTCTATTCTTTTTTATTAAAAGATCATTATCTTCTGCTAATTCAGATATACGTACCCATACAACAGAAGCGCCTTTGTCAGATGGCAACATTACTTTCCTGAGGCCAGTGATCTCGACAGATCAAATTAAATGAGTATTGAAATCATGCTGAAAGATTGTCAGATACTGAAGAAAATAGGATTTTGATTTCAACCAAAAATGCCTCATTTTTCTTGTCAAGGCATGCGTAGAGTTTACAATGAGCTGAACAAGATGTAAAAGGGAAATCCACAAACCCTAGATTCTTCTTGCATATTGCCCCCTTGTTGTACTGGGATGAGAACCCGGGGATCATATCCCCGGCCACCTTGCACCGGATCGTTACCGTGATGGACTTCACATAGATCTGCAAAAAGTTTATCCCAGTTGGATATTTTAACACAGTCAACAGATTTGAGGGACTCCCTAGCTTGTCCAGTCGGGGAAATTAACCCACATCAATTTAGAGGCGCACTTACTTCGATATCTGAAGAGGATGATCAATTGTAGCTAGCTATAGGGTAATAGCTTCCTGCAGTAAGTCTTTGTTAATTAATTGTGATTGAAATCTCTTATCAAGAGCAGTTTAGATACACAAATGGTTGCTTGTATATGATCGTATTATCATCCAAAACCTTAATTAAGATAATCTATAATAATAAGTCTCTTGGAGGTTAATTAACATTCTCATACATCTTAATTTTTCTCTGGAAAAGGTAAAATTCAAAGCAGAAGTTCACAAGCTGGAAAGTACATAGAATTAATGACGGTTATGCAATTTCACAACCTTGAATGAAGTAATATATAATATTTTTCTTCGACCTAACGGAAGTTCTAAATAGCCATTAAACCACTACACGTACGTAGCTATTGTGTTAAAGCAAAGCTAAATATTGAGTCTTAATTTGAGTTGTCACATGCACTCTTAACCGATTTGAGGTTGGCTAAGTAAGATAAAAAAACACTCATCGTCTAACAAAGATATCTAACAGTTGAATATAATTCAACACGAAGCTCAGCAAAAAAGGCCTAATTATACAAGAAGAATCTAACGAAGTATCGCCCGTTCTCTTTAGTATATAATAGGTGTATGCTTGCTGATCGATCCTATCAAGTTGAGTAACACACTTGCTTTTCAGGCTCCCAATACCCCTAGGGAAGGTGAATTAGAGCCGGTATGCAGCTTCTGTTATCTTCCCTTTTACTATCTGGGTAAGAAGACGTGAGTGATTATTTCTTGGTTTCGTCTAGTATTAATAACTTGATTATTTTTAGATAATAGTAGATAGAAATATCGCTAGTAAAGAATCTTATTGAAACCAAGAAATATAGACCTGTCTGCCATCCACACCAAAATAAATGAAGTTTTTTCGGAAAAACGTACTAGTGGAGGAAGACCTGCTAAGGATAAGAGACGTAGGGCTAAAGAGAGAGCCAAAAAAAGGATCTTTGGTGCATTATCCTACATAATCTTATATGTTATCAGTTCTGGCACATGTCATAGAAGTAGAAACGTCAAAAACATTGCTACATAGTTTTATGATGTATCATACTATCACATAATTTTTTTTTCATTTAACTAATTAATTTACAGTGACAAATATAGTATTAATTAGCATAAATCTATGTTTTTGATAGAAAAATGTGCAGAGACTGGACCATGTTACACCAACATTTCTTATCTTAATTTGTTTCAATATATCAATAGACTAATGGACCGTAATAAGAACATGTTATATATTCTTAGTCCCGTTAATCATTGCTTATTTAAAAGAAAGGTCCCACTGATTTTCTCACAAACATAAGAGTACTGATAACAAGGAAGGTTTCATTTTCTCTCTTTTCTCATCTCTTGTGCTGAGCCTGAAAGCTTTTGGTACGTCTTTGTGTCTGAAATCCTCTTCTACATTAATGTGCAAATTCGAACAGAATAATTTTTCATATTTTTATATTTAATATAAAAATCCGAAAAATAATCCAGTTTAGACTCTGTCTTAGGCATGCTTTTTTCTCAATAATCTATCTTAGGCCTGCATTAGTGTACGTACATTCAGTAGCTTCAACTAATTTCAATATTGTAGGCGATGCACATAGCTGATGGGTTTAATTTCAACCCATCGATCGATCGCCCGACGCCTGCACTGCTAGTTTATCTACCCAACCGGCGAAAAGGACCCTTAGCCCACAACTTTGACTGCATATAGCTCCTCCATGCAAGTCAAAGTTTCTAACTTTAAAGTTGCCTAACATAGGCATCGAGCTACTCTATTGAAATTTTCTGCTCAATAAGAGCGATCTTTCCAATTTCTAGACATCGAGTTTGACGCGGGACAGAATAGAGATTATTTTGTAGGCTAAAATAAAAGGCAATTTGCGAGAAGGGAAAAAGAGAATTTCGACCCAAAGAATTCAGAAACACTCTGGATTCAATAAAATTCGTAATAACCCACAAGCCGGGTTAAAATAGCTGAAATTCGACCATCAATAGAAATTTGCCAAAAATAGCAAAACCCTAAAAGTCTTACCAAAACAAAATACGGAAAGAAATAAAGTGATTGCCAAAAATCTGGCCCAAATCGGGTTCAGAATTATTTCCTAATCGACAAAAAAGAAATTACAATAAATAGCAAAAATTAACTAAAAATAGATATTCGAAAAGGAAATCAGCGGATTTAGGGCTCGAAACGATGTGCACTGAACGTAGCTTGGTGGCTATGACGTGCGGGCCGAAAAGAGCTTTCCGAATTGGGGTCACAGGCGCGAATCGGACACATGTAGCCAAAGTTATGGCCAAAATACCGACACGTGCACGAAAATTGTCTCAATTAAGCTAAATCACGATTTCTTGCCATTTTTTACTCGGATCCTCCTGCATCAGAGTTTTTGTTTAGATCAGGACTAGATCTGTTCGTTCATCAATCTCATATATATATAACAAACAGTATGGACCTAATTAGATACCACACGTTCATTCGCTTATAGGACCGATTATGCAAGTAGCTTCCTATCGTGAATTCCTCGTGCGCATCCATATCGATGGTAATAGGTCCCTTAATTAGTCCATAGGTGTGTCACTGTCTGTCATGCCCTCGTTGCTAGGATCAAAGAGGGTTGGATGGAGATTTAATGCCAACTAGTTCGTACAAAGTCTCCTCCACAAAAATAGAGTCAACTCTTTTCTGGTTCGTCTGGTCTGTTTGGACTTGTATCAATCTTTGTGCCGATCAGCTTATCCCCCTGTTTTCAGCCTTTTGCATTCGGCTTGCTTGAGCTGAATAAAACCAAAACAGCGATGGCGTGCAACCCAGCTACCCTAAATCTGGTTTGCACAATCAGAAGAAAAGAGCTCCGTAATGTCTTGCTGCTTCAATTGAAGGGTGATAGGATCAAACAGATCATGCACATTGCTATCTTTCAACAGCTGCTAATTTGGAGACTTGGGAATGGCTCTGAAATTCGGAACCCCAGGAATCCAGGGTCCAGCCAAATTTTTCTGTCTCACCTCCTCTCACCAAGAAAAATAGACCTTTAGCAAGAATGGGATGAGTCTCTAAGATGCCTTGCCAAAAAAATATCTGAATAAAAGAGTGGAAGGGGGCGACCAATATAACCAATCCCCCTAAGTGTCACTAGAATGTTCAGATTGAGTCATAACTACCTGTCTCAGGAAGGGAGGACCGTCACCACAACCCCACCAACATGCAAATGATAATGGAAGCAAGAGGGTTCGATCCAAGAATCTCCCCTCACACCCTCTCTTGAGTGTCTTATTTCAGACCCCATACCACTTGGGCTACTATGTTGGTGGTTGGTTTGCTATTGTTCAATAGATCACAATTGTGTAAATATTTGGCTGACAGGGTACGGACTCAAAGGGAATTTGGTCGCGTATACAAAAATCAACCTAACTTGGTTAACTAAAACAGTGATAGGATGCAACCCAGATAGCCAGACGATGAGCCAACATATTCTGCCTACGAGGAGCCCATTGTAAAGTTTATAAACTCTTGAATACGATCAAAGCACAAACAAGGTAAAGGGGGTTTAATGGCAAGGAATGAGAACAAGACTATCCAATGGGCTCCTTTTAGGCAGAAAATGTTGCCCTCGAGTAATTAAGGGACCTATTACCAAAGTTGCATCCCATCGCTATTTTGGTTTTATTCATGTAACGCTTTTACCTCATTCTGCAACTCGGGTGGATCTTTTTTATCCCCTTGAGCCCCTTTTTTTCACTCAATGAAATTTAGTTGCTCAGGGAAAAAAAAAATTTATCTCAAGAAGGGAAGCACATATAAACAAACAACTTGAAGGAAACAGGCAGGCGGTAAGCAGAACACAAACGAGTGTCACAGGCCTAGAGCAACTTCAGCTGCAGTATTCACAGATAAACTACTGGCACCTAACTTAAGTGTCAAGAGGATCTACACCTAATGACAACCCTTTTGAACCATCCCTACTTAAGATCAGAGCATGATGAAATATGGGAATCTATTTAAACCACTTGCCCAATCACTTCACTGTCGTCGCACATCAGGCGATAACAAAGTGAAGATTGCCCTCGAGTAAAAAGTCGGCATTATGGTTTTGCCTCCCATAGCATGGGTATAGAAAAACTGCATAACGGCCATATGCAGAGTTGGCATAGCAGTTCAGTACACTACTTAAGAAAAGTTTACCATCTTGACCAGGGAGGGGCGAAACCAGAGAGCATGCCAGAGACAGGAGAAGCTTGGCTCCATCCTTCTTTCTAGATTCTGCACGGGAATCAGCACCTTAGTGTTTATTATTAAGTAGCAGCAGCAAAAACATGAAACTGAAGAGTTCCCCTGGCGATTACATGTGAAAAATCTACAAGTTTGAGACATCAGTTAAGTCATCAATCATCCAAACTGCAGTTACATTTGGCTTTTATACAGACACATTAATGCAAGCAGCCAAAAAATGGAAAATTCAAGTTTCCTGCAACCATTTTATTAATGCATACACCATATCATCCTTAAATGGACAGTCTAGGGGAATCTCTACTCTGGTATGACATGCCCTCTTCAGTCACAGAGCAAGAGAGAGACACGGAAAGAAGACTAAGGCACAACCATTTCTCCACGATCCCAAAAGCCTGTTGACAAGCCAAAACATAAGAGTCATTTCCAGTGACCACGTCAAAGAATATACAAATAAAAAAGTAATTCTTTTGAGATATAAATACATAATCTGAACAACCAGATCTGGATATCCAGATGAGGGAAGACAAGAAATACAAAAACCAATGACATAAACAAAAATATGCATAACAAAAAGGTGCGGTATGTTGTTTTTCCCAGAATTTAAACAACAAATTTGCTTTAAACGATTAAATCCAACCAGAATGCAGCCACCCAGTTGCTAGCCTCAGAGAAAGGTGAAAACTATCACCGGAACAGATATAATAGGGTCAACTTCAGTTGTCAATAACCCCACCCACACAGAAAAATCATTTTAGCTTGTTAAGTCTATGCTGTGTCCACATAACCCACAAGTCAAAGACACTTAATTTAAGTCATGTTGAGTAGTGTTGTACTATTAATCAAGATGAAGTCTTTACAATAATGACGACACACAATCTACAGCCTCAAAGACAAAGGTTTCAAGCTCTTACACATTGATCTCAAGATTTTAGCTTTATTACAATAGTAAATGACTTAGTCACCTACAGGAGGTTAGTTCGGCCCACACTAAAGCTAAGGTTAGTCATGTTCCTAGGAGAGATAAGGCTTTTGACCCAATTGAAATAGATGGCAACCCAAGAGGTTGATCAAATATGGTCGAGGGCTCGGCCGATCCATGTGTCACATCTCAAGGGAATGAGTGCATTGGTCAATGCTCGGACAACCTATTTGGTCAATTCTAGGGGAAAATCAACATGTCTATCATTGGTCCAAAGGTTAATCAACTCCTAGAGTGAAAAGTAGATCTCAGATTTAACTGGTTAGAAGCTCCATGAACAGGAAATTCAACCTATGTGCTTGCTTGGTCGACTGATTATGTATACAGCCACAATGCATAAATTTATGACTTTTCTGGGATTTTACATGTTCCCTACAAGTATGTCATTGATCCCCCGTCATCGCTGCTTCCTCCCTGAAGTTGCTAACTATTTCTTTTTTAGAGAAGAAGACAGACTGAATTCCATGTAGTAGCTATAAATGATAGAGATTGAGTTCAAAAGAATGTTGATTGGTTTCTATCTTTTGGGAGCGAGTGAACCTAAACACAAGATTTTTCTGTTCCTACATGTGTCTGATTAGTTGATATTTTAGAGGTTACCCACACAAAGGCATAGAGATTCCAATCCTTCTACGTGAGCGGAATGAAGTCTGGAATGGGCATAGTCCAAAGGCATGGTGTTCAGAGCATAGAGTACATCTTCTAGGGGAGTGCAGATAATAACAAACCAGAAGATAAGATCATGGCAGGGAGTAGTCTGCAAGCTTGCAACCATAATTTGTAATTATTGTACTCTCTTTCAATACAAGTAATATGATTTGTGCTAAACCAGGCCCTGAGGCCTTTGTCCAACCTGTTGGATTTCCCTGGTTAATTACATATATTTCTTACATGTATGATAATGTAGTGGTTTATTCTTTACATTCTCCGATTATTTGAGTATGTGCTTCTGTTTAAAATTTTTGTACACTGATAATCAAGTAGTAATTTATCACTCACACATGGTATATTGATAGTGTTCTGATTTGGAATTCTTCAGGGGTAGAAGCTTGACCTGTTCATCCTTCCTCTAGTCTAGTTCCTGTATATCCTTAAACTTTCATGGACTTCTAATGTAAAAAGACTTTGTCGGGATTTTTCTCATTGATGTTTTGTATTCTGCATGTTACTCTTGATTTTTAGGCTCGAACAAATCAACAGATACTTGGCAAAAATATGGAGCTTGCCCTAGTCTAGGTTTTCTTTACAAAGAGTATGACGATAATTATAGTGAGAACAAGACATAAAAATATAACAAAATGAAACCGCCTTTCAATACCTACTCCCACAAATTGATTTCATTGCCCAAGATGACATTCAAATTATCAGCTACCCTCCCCCAAGAGAATTCCTCTATGTGATAAAACTTGTTATGCCCTTGTTAACACCATTCAATCCCAATCCAGCCACTCCATAATGTTCATTGTGCACATAATGCATCAGAGGATACTAATCACATAGGGTAAACTATCTAAAGATTCTGCAAAACACATTGAAGAACCTTATGTGTTTGAATAAATCATGAAGTGTTAAAATCCAAGCAACCTCAGCACTATTAAAACACCTGCCATGAACCACCTTCAAAGCCTGCACGTGACCTTGTAAGAAAAAGGCTTACAACCATGGCTTCATACATACTCACCCAAGCATTCTGCAAAGCTGAGTTTCTCGTGACACAGGAATAATTTTGCTTTGTCAAGCATTCTTGCTGGCAGCACAAGAGCTTCATGGCAATACAAACTCTTGAAAAATTTTGTTTCATCGTGGAACAGGAACAGCCCAGGTCAGCGCAATCACACATTCTGCGGACTGCTACTGGGTCAAGACAGAGACAACAAGCTATTTGGTTCTTAGATGATACTCTTGAATCTCTGAACAAGATAGTAATGACCCGCGCATAATTTCAACCATGACAATCCCAAATAAGGAACCCAAAATTCATAAGCTCAAAACGATCTCCAATCAGCAGCAACTAACTAATCATATACCAGTACACCACCATCATTCAATGTCAACCTTCACCACCACCACAAATAACTCACAGTTCAAACACTATCCGTCCAATCCCCAAAATCCACTACCCCAAACACAAAGTTCCTCAAATACAGTACCCAAAATCCCAAGATATAAACATCCAAATGACCAACACCATCAACACCCTAACACACTCATCAAATAATAACAATCCACTAAAACAATCCCGAAGCACAAAACAAGCTATTCCCAAATAGCAACCGCCAAACCATTTATCCAATCATTAATCAACAGAAACAACTAAATCATAAACCAAACAACATTCATAAAAAAACAAAGAGACCAAGAAAGAGGCAGAGATCTCACCTATTCGTACCCTCCACCACGAGCATTCTCGTCCTCCTCGACCTGGGCGGTCAGATAGACTCTTGGAAAGTCGGAGAAATCGAAGGTCTTCTCCGACATCATCTTCACGACGTCACCCTTCTTAAGCACAGTCCGCCGGATGGGAGGGCGGTTGCGGCGCTGGTCGCGGGTGTAGTACTTGATGTCGAAGACGGTCTCGGGGTCCGATGAGGGGATCCATGCCTGGATCTTGGTGGATGCGGGGCAGGTGACCCGGTACTCAAGTGCCCCGGGCAAAGCCGATCTATATTCCGGGCTGGCGCAGGGGCCGGTGATCTCCCAGGGCTTCTTGATGTAGCTCTTCAGGGTCTGGAATAAAGAGGACACAGGCTTCGCCATTTTGGGAGAGAACTGAGAACGACCGCCGTCTTCTTTTTCACGTTCAGAAGTTTGTCGTGTAAATTTTTGCTAACCTTAAACGGGGTGGATTTGTACTCAAATTTTGTCGCGGCTTCTTTTTCATGTATAATGTATATACTTCTTGTTTAAAAATTATGTCATCCAAATTTTGATTACATTTACACACTAACACTATATAATGACGTCATCCAAATTGTCTCGTCCCCCTGACGCTTATGTGGCTGCACACGTGGAATATATGTAATGAGTGACTGTTAAGTTGGATTACATAACACACATCCTCTAATTGGCTGTTAACGTGACTTTTTTTTTTACACGTCATCAGCAAATCTGTTAAGCGTTTGATGACCTATGGACGGAATGACCCCATTTTACCTAATATATGTTACCACAGGGATTAAATTGTGGAAAATGTTATCTCAATGACTATTTTGTCACAACTCAATACCACATGGACCTTGGTGAAATTAAGCCTTATTTTAAATATAAAACTCATTTTTTATGTAATTTGAGAGACAAAATTGATAAAGAACGCAAAGTATCTAATAGTTGAAGGTGCAATATGTCAAAACTACTAGTTTATAATATCAGGTGTGAGACTATCAAAAATTAATGGGTGAAAAATGAATTTATCTCAAAATGATGGATTGAATAGATAATGTGAAGCATTATAATCCATCTAAGAGGATATATTGCTTTGCTTTTTATTTTTCATTGTTAGGATAAAAAAGTATATTTTTATAGTAAATTGTATTTATCAATTAACACTATCAATTCGTATTAGGTTGTGTTTGGATAGAGAAAAAAAAAGTTTATGGTGAAAATTTGTTATAGTGAAATTTTTTATGTTAGAGATAATATAGATTCATTTAGATTGGTGATAAAGTTGTTGGAATTTGTAAAAAGTTATTGAAATATGTAAAATGTTGTTAGATATAAAAATTTTTTAGAATTTATATAAGAATATTATAATTTGTGACAAAATAATTATGATTATTAAAAAAAAAAAAACTTATGTGCCACTCAAACGTACCCTTATATGTGAAAGAAAATTTGTCCTCTCTCTACTCCTAGAATACTTTCTGTTTTAATTGTATAGCATAGCTCCTCCTTCTACTCCTAAAATTTTATATTTCTTTTACACTATTTAAGTTAAAAAAAATGAAAAAGAAAGTCAGAGAGATTCGTTTGGAAGAAATTTGTAGAATTTTGATAAAATTGTAAATATTTAAGTGATGTTAAAGTTGTATTTACATGAAAGTTGTTAAAAATGATTGATATTTATAAAAAAAATAAAGTATTTTATTAAAATGTTTGAATGGTAAAAAAAATGTAAGATAGGAATTCAAAAAAAAAAGGTAAAGTAACGTCAACATAGGAAGCTGGGTAGTCAGTAGCGAAACACCAAAAATGTCGTCGTAACAACTGAGATCAAACGCATATTTGACTACAAATTCCGCATTACAAGTTTCTTAATACTCTATATATGCACTGTCCTTCCATTTACTTCATAATACGCTCCACTCTTCTTCTCTATTCCCAGCTACCTCTAAGTCGACAGCTCTTCCCTCTCTCCCCCTCTCGCTCTCAGCTAAAATCAGCCGCACCAAGGTATTTACTGGTTTTTTCATCTTCATTTCCTTGATCTACATAATCTGCCTTTGGTGCGGGTTGTGATCGATCTGTTTTAACCGCTTGTATACTATTCTCCATTTCTGTTAGGGTTTTTACCTTTATCGGTTCTTCATTTATTTTTGCTTTTTTGGTTTTTTAATAGTTTCAATTTTTGCACTTGCACGAGACGAATTATTATTTCGTAATCTACTATTTTATTTTCATTACGTGGGTGACTTTCAGTTCTGAGGTATTTTTGTTGGATTTTATTTCTATATTCCTCTATTTTGGTTATCCACTCGTCTAAGTTCTTTTTGGGGCCGGGGGGGGGGGGGTGGGGACTACTCTTTTTTTTTTTGGGGTAATTGAACTTGGATTTATTTCATTTTGGGTTTCCTTTGTTTCACTCTGGCTCTGGGTGTTCTTTACTCGTGTAATTAGATCTGATAATACTTTTGGTTACGAAATTACCTGTAGTTATGTAGTATTCGTTTTGATTCGGTCTGTACGAGCATTCTGTTGTTCCGTCGCCACAACACGAAATTTGAAGTGTCCTAACGTAAGTTATTTAAGTGAAAATTTGATGTTCTTGGGGTTTCGTTGATGTCACTTTCTAGAAGAAACTTTTTCTCAACACAAATGGAAATGTCGAAGGGCTTCATCACATCTTGTTCTTATTTTACTCCGTTGCAAAATTTATCAGTACTTATTTTTTTGAGGTTTTTTTGAATTTGTTTACTTCTTCGGGTGTGCCTTTGTCACCAGATTCCAATTGCTGTAATGTATAATGTGTTTTGGGTGGGATGCAGGTGTAGCAGAGCTCTTTACGTGTTTTTTTGACTAATTTGTTTCATCAACTGTTCTTGGAATGTCGTATGGTTATTTTCCTAAATCTGATCGTTCTTATTATTTGGTTTCTTGTATTGACTTCTTGCTGTTGCAATTTTCTCTGCAGATGGCAATGCAGGAAACAAGTCCTGCCCCTGCTCCCAGTGCCCAAGTAGTTGGGAATGCCTTTGTGGAGCAGTACTACCATATTCTTCACCAATCCCCTGAACTGGTGCATAGATTTTATCAGGATTCAAGTCTGCTAAGCAGGCCAGATGCCACTGGTAACATGGCAACGGTGACAACCATGCAAGTACGTGTAGTAAATTAAAGCGACGTTGTTTGGGAATCTTATGTGTAATAAGTCCATTATCTTAATCTATATACATGTGATAATTCTTGTATCTATGTACGTAAGTATGAATGAGTGTTGATTCCTGTATTTATGCAGGGACGTGGTCTATGATCTGTTCTTTTTTTCTTTTGCCAGAGCTAAGAGTCTTTTAACCAATTAAGCAATGCTTTGTCCCCTCCACTTATTGTCAAAAACAGTAATGTTTTGTAGCTTAAAGTGGTAACATGCACAGATAGTGCATTTATACCACGATTGGGCAGGAAAATAAAAAATAAAAAAGATCATAGAGACAAATGCAATAGCAGCTTAAATCATATAGGAATTTTGAAAACCATATCATGGAACTTAAGCTACAACAGTTAACCAAATAGATGATCTTTCTGCACCACTCGATACTATGTGACACCCTGAAAATCCTTGTACTCCCTCACACTGAACCCCCTACCAAAAATGAAAAAAATGCAGTGGAGACTGTTTCCATATGTTGCCTTAGGAGACGCCTTTCTGTGATACCATCCCATAAGAAGGAGAAACTCATTCTCTGCATTTGAGTGCTTTTTTTAAATGAAGGCATGTCTGCCTAGAATATTTCACATCCTAGCAGACCTGACCTAGATTATTAAAAAAAAAAAAAAGAGGATCAAATGGTCCAATGGCTAAGAAGTGACTGGCATTGTTGGTTCATCACTGATTAAACTGTCAGAGGATCACAAGAGAGATTTGTACTTGGAATTTTCATTTTGAGTATTCATATACTGGATTGCTGGTTGATGTCTTGGCTGAAATTTGGTATCAATGTGAATGACGTTTTTTTACTGTTGCACGATGAATAAATATCTTGCTTTCCTTTTTGTGATTTTCCCGATGGATTTGGAGGAAGCATACAATCATGAAGATCCTTTAGTGTATGTTAGCGTGTTGTGGTTTTGGGGACAAAGGGCGAAGAGACATTTCTTTTTGTGTAGCTCTAGGTCTTGGTTACTATTAGTCCAGGTAGTTTTTCGGAAGCACTTGGGATTAAGGGAAGCAATCCTCTTCTCCACTCTTTGCTATCGTTATAGATGCGCTAGCTGGAATGGTATCTCAGGCAGGGGAAGTGGGGCACGTATTTGGATTACTATCTGAAATGAATCTATTGATTATTTGTTAGTTTCTGATTGTCTTTTTGCTGATGGTAAATACTTCACTTTTTGGTGGAGTTGATCCAACAGGGTTTTGATTCTGTAGATGAGTACTTTGTTTTGAAGCAGGTTTGGGACTAAAAGTAACCCTGGGTAATCTGAATTAGTACCTGGTGGCGAGGTGTTGGGAGAGGAGTAGCAGATATTCTTGGTCGTAGAGTGGAGAGTGACCTAGGAAGTACCTGATAGGTTCTCAATTTAAATCAAGTGCAGTTTGGGATGGGATGACAGAGAGGATGGAGAAAAGTTTGGCAATTTCGGAGAAACATGATTTGTCAAAAAGGCTCGCAATGTTCAGGACTATGGTATCTAGGCTACAGGCTTTGTCTATGCTCCCCACACCCCCAGCTGGCAAGAGAGGCACCGCCCGGGGGGGGGGGCAGTTTCTACTGCTATTGCTAGCGGTCATGGATAGTCTAATTTCTTGTAGACAATTGGCTTGGGGCGTAGAAGGTTTCTGGTTTTCAATTAAGCTTTACTTGGAGAATAGTAGCAACTCATCTGAAGAAGAGACTGGAGTGGGTTGGGGATAGGGTAGTATGGGGTTTCTGGGGGAGGGTGGTGTTTCAATGTAGTTAGAGGATCTTATGGAGCTACTTTATGGAAGAATACTGGAGTCTTTTGGCTGAATTTTTCCAAGTTCAATAGGTATGAGGCAAGGGATGGCACCTGAATGGGTTCTGACATGTTTTTGGTAGGGTTACCCTTCTGCCAAACGTATTTCCTGAAAAAGACAAGATGTAATAGTGGCTCAATGTATTGGTCAAGTGGCAATTTTCATCGGAACCAAGATTTCCGAGAATGGTGCAACATGGGAAATTTGAATTCTTGGTTTTTGTTTCTTGAGATACTTTATCCTACCATGGTTCATGGGGAAGGTGAGAATAGAATGATTTGGATAAATGCTACATGTCATTTCTTTACAGGTAACGACTATTATGAAGAGTTGGTCTGTATTATGAAGAATTAAGGTCAGGAGCTCGCAACTGTTTTTGTGGGACAAGTATATGGAAACTCAAAAGTTCTGCCAAAAGTAGATTTATCACTTGGCCAACACTTGTGGAAAAGACCTTTCAGCAGATGATTTGAGAGAGTGGTATTAGTCATTGGAAGTGGTGTTGCGCTAGTAAATTGAGTAGGGGAGACAGGGAATCATTTTATTTTTCATTGCGATATTGCTAGGGACATCTGGACCCATGTGTTTTCCTTGTTTGTGGTTTAATTGGTCATGCCCAGAGTGGTAGTTGAATTTGTATTGTTGCTAGAAAGGATATTTCGGTATACATTGTAGCAATGAATTTTGGGAGGTATATCATTTGTGCTTAACTTGTTGTCCTTGGAGAGGAACGAAAGCATAAGTTTTTGGGGGCTGATGCTCAATAGTAATGAGATTGAAGCTTCTTGAGATATATAGATGATGAATGGTGACTGCTACTTCATTTTTCTTCTGGGATTTGTTGTGGCTCTGTATTTTTCATTTTTTAGATGTGAGATTTGTTACAAATAGTAAATAAGGGGATTTAACAAAGATTACTCTAGTGATTTTTTGTTATGAAAAGTCTTTGTCCCTTAGGACTAAGACCTTTCAAGTGGAATGGACTGTTCATTTGATTGACATTATCTGTTCGATACTTTGAATTTAGTCGAGACTATAAGATTATGGCTGTAGATAATAACATTTGATCAAAATAGTTGCATTGCTTGCATTGGAGCAGGCAATCAATGACAAGATAATAGACTTCAACTATGAAGACTATGCGGCAGAGATAAAAACTGCGGATGCTCAGGAGTCTCATGAGAAAGGGGTGATTGTTTTGGTGACGGGATGTTTAACTGGAAAGGACAATTTGAGGAGGAAATTCACACAAACATTTTTTCTTGCTCCTCAAGACAAAGGCTACTTTGTCTTAAATGATGTCTTTAGGTACGTTGAGGAAAATGAACCATTGCAAAACAACTCTGTCCCAGTCCACATCATGAATGAAGATGTTTCTGCTCCTGACTTGACCCCAGAACCAGGTCGGAATGAATTTTCTTACAGGTGTCTTATATGAATATTTATGTCGCACTCACATTGGAGTTGCTTGTATATCTGTTTTCAGAGCCTATTCATGCTCCTGAAGATCCTGCTGTGGAACCTGCTTCCTTTGAGGAAGAAGATATTAACGATGGTGCTGAAGTTTGTGATCCTTCAGATAATGAGGAAGGATCAGTCGTGGAAGATGAGGTTATTCAACCCCCAACTCATTCCAGTCAGAACGAAATTCCTGCAGAGGTTGATTCCACAGGTGTTGAGTCGGTTCCTGCTGCTGAGGAGGATGCTCCAAAGAAGTCTTATGCATCAATTGTGAGTTTGTGCTCATAGTTGTGTTTTTAGAAAGTGTGAACCTTATGGTGTCGACCTGTTGTCTGACTCAGTTCCATATAGTTGAAGGCAATGAAGAGCGCGGCGGCTAATTCAGTTCATGCACCTATCAGAAATTTGAGGGTGGCATCCTCCAACACTGATCAGCAGTCACATGTTTCTGCAAAAGCTGTGGTTGCACCTGAGGAATCAGCTCCTAATAGCGATTATGCTCCTGAAAGCAGCAATGTTCATGAGGAAGGTACCTATTAGTGTTGACAGGAGTTGATAAGAGTACTTATTCAACTTCTGAAACACCTTAGCTTTTGATCTTCATGGTCGCTCATTGCTGTATGAAAATGTTATCCATTTTTTTGTTCATTAAATTTTGACTGAATTTGAGGTGTGAAGCCAGTGTAGTGATCTGGAAGGTCAATTGTTTTTCCATTAATTTTTCTGTCTTAGATTTTTTCATGCTGTATCTTTAGCTTTGTCTCCATTTATCTTCCTTATACTCTTTACAGTTGAAGGTCACTCCATATATGTCCGGAACTTACCTTATAATGCAACGGTTACCCAACTTGAGGAGGAGTTCAAAAGATTTGGACCTATCAAGCAGGGTGGCATCCAAGTTAGAAGTAATAAGGTATGTTTTTTTTTCTTTTGGTGAATTTGGTCCCAGCTGCGGTTTCTTGATGGTTTGTTTACTGGTGTCCTGCAGCAGGGATTCACTTTTGGCTTTGTTGAGTTTGAAACAATCAGTTCCATGCAGAGTGCACTTGAGGTACTGCACTGTACTTATCTGAAGTCGATGAAATCTTTATCATTTTCTCTTTCTTTCAAGATCTAGATGACCAATTTACGTATAACCAAAAAGAAGGGAAAAAGATTGCATTGAGTAATCTTAGAATGTTTCTCATATCAATTATCTACTTTTTCTTCAGGTTTTAGCACTTATTTTGAAGTCTTATGTCACAGTAGATTGAATTTTTATTGTAGTTGTCCTTAGTGCCTCATTTTAGCAGGTTTGCAGATTTTATCCTTTATCTGGGGCACCTTTTCTTAAGATAGCATGTAGTATGCTAATGTAGTCGTTATCCTGAAATAAAAGTTTTACTCAGCTAAAAACATCCACCAAATTTTGGACTGGTACCCGTGTTGGGCATTGTTTAAAGCCCTATACTATTTGAGTCCTTGTTGTATGTCTTTGAAGACGTGTTTTCTTTATGATGTCCTTAAAAATTTCCATTACGTGTGGTTTATGTTTTCAAATATTGATAAAGGGTGAGGGTAATTATGGTGGTGTTTAATTCAACTTATAGTATAGTGAACAATTGCATGCTATTTGTCTGGTTTTTAAAGTGAATCCCGTTTTCAATTTAAAATAACTTCCAGGCTTCACCTATTATGATTGGAGATCATCAGGCTATTGTTGAGGAAAAGAGAACGACTACCCGAGGTAAGCTCGAGTTTCTTTGTTCTTATGTAGCTCAAAGCCTACTTCTTTGACTGTACGGGTAAATGTTCGACTCCAACAGATAACTGAGGATACTCTTTTTTATTTCTTACAGTTACCAGTAGTGGGAGAGGGAGGTATTCTTCAGGAAGAGGTGGATTCCGGAGTGACAGTTTCAAGAGCTGGGGGAACTTTGGTGGTGGCCGGGGTTATGGAAGGAATGAATTTAGAAGCCAGGGTGAGTATTCAGCGCGACCCAGGTGGAGTTCAAGTGGACGCAACGGGGAGGGCAATCAGCAGGTTATTCAGAATGGCAGCGGCAGGGGTGGGCGTCAAGGTGGGGTGAACCGTAATGCTGCCGCTTGAAAATTGAAAGAAATGGTTGATAGATGATTTTTTTTGACATAATGAGGGATTTTAAGCTCTAGGTATTCAGGTTTTCTATTTTATATTCGCAAAGGTTAATGAGAAGATTGTTATTATTTTTCCTTCATGTGCTATTTCATAAAAGCTTACATGACGTGAAAAGGTTTTTGGGTGTGATTGTGTATCCTATCATAAAGGAGGATGTTTTTGTAACATTAAATGTCTGTATCTTACTCTTCATGCTTGAGTAAACTTTGCATCCGCGGCAGATTTCAAGCCGAAGTTGGTGTAAAATTTTGGGTACAATAAAGACGGAATTTATTTGGAGCTGTTCGGTTTGGTAGTTTTTTGAGAATTTTTTGTGTTTTGAGAATTTTTAGGTGATGTTAACTTTATTGGTATACGTGCTGTAATTGTTTTTAGGTGATGTTAAAAAACATGTTCGGTTGGTGTATTCTCAGGATTCAAAAAATTATGAGAATACAAACAAACCGAACAACCCCTTGTCTGAGGAGAGCTAGGTTTAATTATCGTATCCTTTTTGTTTGCGTTTCTCTGCCCTCTCTCCGACATATGCGTTGTGTGCGTGGAATAGTTCAAGCTACCTAAGAGTGACCCAAAAGCATAATTGATGTTCTTCTAACATGGCAGATTTAGTATTATTTTTTTTCTAAGTTGACATGGCAGAATTAAAAAGCCGTAGCGAATATTCAATTTGATTTCTGCAAGTTCGATACAAAATTTGATGCGGCAAAGGCAGCAGAACCACCAACCACAGAGAGCAAAGATACCACAACCTGCAATACTATCGCCCAGCCGGAGTCCTCAGGGACAAGATAAACACAAGTGGGGCCCAAAAGCAGCAGAGCTAAGCTCAGGCTGAACAGAGCTCCTGGTGTTGTCTGTAGCTGCAGAAAGGACTCCTAGCTCCTCTGCCTTGGAGAGGAGCCCCAGTTTCTCTATTGTCGATAGAGAGAGCCCGAACTTCTCTGCCGCTGATAGCAGGCCAGCTTTCTCTGCTTTAGTGAGTAGTTTCAGCTGCTCTACCCTCGTCAATAGTTTTATAGGCCCCAAAAGCAGCAGAGCTAAGCTCAGGCTGAACAGAGCTCCTGGTGTTGTCTGTAGCTGCAGAAAGGACTCCTAGCTCCTCTGCCTTGGAGAGGAGCCCCAGTTTCTCTATTGTCGATAGAGAGAGCCCGAACTTCTCTGCCGCTGATAGCAGGCCAGCTTTCTCTGCTTTAGTGAGTAGTTTCAGCTGCTCTACCCTCGTCAATAGTTTTATAGGCCCTGAATTTGTCAAGGGCCTGCTCCGAGGTCCTTGCTCGCCTGGTGGGAAAACTGTTGAATTCTGCGTTGTCATATCAAAGCTTATAAGAGGCAGAGACTGGTGGCATAATTAGAATTGTTATGGGCAAGAGAACAATTTGGAGCTTGCACTAAAGAACTGGTTCCGGAAATTGTGTCTGGGTGTTTTATCTATGGGAATTCTGAGGCCGAATTTGTCTAATTAACCAAAGGAGGGAAGATATCCGTGTTTGCTCTCCAGAGGAAACAATTTAACAAGAACCATGACGTTATATTAACACAACGAGAGCACCAGAGTCAAAAATCAAGAAGACACCAGCAGATTCTGAAACGGAAAGCCAAACGAAGCCATACGAGAGGTCTCTTTTTGAGCAGGGTTTAGGCAAGCAGAGTATTGTCAGGTTGAGGAAGCACTGACCTTCTTGGAGCCAACAGTTTTGGTAGCAGATGGCAAAGGCTTCTGGGCAGCCATCGACTGAACGAGAAGGGGAGAATAAGTAGCAAGGTTCTTTCTCCCAGAAGAGTTGATGACTGGGACTCCCCTGCTGCTACAAACTGCTATGGCCTCCATGCTCTCCCTCAGAGCCTTCTCTGTGAAGTAATGTGGGAGTTGGTGATGCTTGGTCTGCTTGAATGAGGCTAAGATAATGAGACGGTCTCTCAAAAGGCACCCTACTGAATGAATGGGACAAAGAAGGTCGTGGATTGGCTTCAGGTTGTGACGTCCACGTGTCAGCACATGGCTGGGTACTCGATTGTTGCTCTTTCTCCCCCTCTCCAATAGTTTAGCAGAAAGGGGATTATTTAGATTTAGAGATAAATATATTTTTACCCATCAATTATAGTTATTTTCAGTAAACTACTCACTTTGATAAATTGTACCTATCTTTTCTTTTATCGATAAATTGTACCTATCTTTTTTTTTTTATCGATAAATTGTACCTATCAATTATTAATTTTATACACTGTCGATCAATTTTTTTTATTAAATTATATTAAGTTGTAATAAGTCATATGACCCACTTTATGTGTTCATATATGCTCAATGGTTATTTTGTCAATTCATTAAATTATTAGTAGCATTATCATCTATTCAAGTGTAAAAACTTCAATTTCTATTTAATTTGACGAAAAATTTGGACTGAACATACAAAATGTCTAACATTTTATAATTATGAGAAGGTAAAATGTCTAATATTGAAAACATGAATTAAATAATATAATATGCAAGGATAAAATCAGTAGCTAAGGATAGATATACATGCTTATTGACCAATGAAAAATTTCATTTTTTTTAAGGGAAAAAGTCACTTTGCACACTTAAATTATCAAACAAATTAAAAATAGGGCCCAAACTATCAATCTTGATACATTGAGCCCACAAACTATCAAATTTTATCAATTTGCGCCCATAAAAAGATCTAACCGTTAAACTCGTGCCAAGTATGTTATAATGAGCCACGTGACACGATTTTGACCATCAATTTTAGTTCAAGACGCGATTTAATCAATTGTAAAAGTAAGAGGGTTCAATGTGTCAAGATTGGTAATTTGGGGCCATATTTATAATTTGCTTAATAGTTTAAAAGCTCAGAATAACTTTACCTATTTTTTTAATTGTTATAAATCTATTTACCACTTAAATAGATTAAGGTGATCCCATGAATTATTTTCCTATTTTAGTGAATAAAAAATAAAAATGCATATAATAATTGTGATTATGTGGTACTATTTATATTATATGTGAATAATGACATAATAAACATCGACAGTATTTGGAGAGCAAGTGCCGAAGAAAGGGCAGTATAGGTAACTTAACACCTTAAACTCTCACTGACCCATTTCTCGTCTCTCTCGTCAAAAGCCCTCTCTCCCGTCTCTGAAAACCCAAAACCCCAAAAACCCTAACCGTGAAGCAATGGCCGACTCGGTGGTTTCGGTTGAAAAGATCAAAGCTTTCGTGCAATCTCAGTACTATGACGAGGAGAAGTGGGCACTCAATACGGTACCCCTTCTCTCTAAATCATACTCTGTTTCAATATTTAGATATGTAGTATTGGTAACTTCGGATTTGGAGTTTTTATAATTAATTGTTTACGTAGTGTGTACTTATATTCTGCATTAAATTTCTGAGGATTGAAATGACATTTTATTTCGATTCTCTCTTTTAATGTTGCTTTATGCTCGGTAGTTCTTTTTTTTTTTTTTTGTGGGGGACAATGGATTTGTTCTTTGTTTGGGTGACGTAAGAGACTGAAAGAAGGAAATGTCGAAACGGAAAATAATTTTCAATGTTTGTTTGTCCCGTGTTAGGCCACAGGAATCCATATTTGCTGCTCAACTGAAACTAGATTGCTTAGATCATGGCAACATATAATTAGTTGGACAAATAGAGTAGCACAAAGACAAGCACTTATTGTTGGTATTTGTTACATCTTGTAAGAGACTTTGGTCTGTACGTGAATAAACTTAATGCTTTCGTTTCTGAACCAAAAAAGACACAAGATTTGTGAATCAGTTTTGTCTTTGTTAAATATTTCTTCGACTAAAGATTCCTGGGAAATTTCCCTTGAAGTTATGACGATCATAAGCCTGTTATCCTCTCACGCTTGGAAGATTATTTTTATAACCGTTACGGCAGAGAAATTGAGTCCCATCTGTGTGAAAAGGTTTTGTTTTTCAATTAGATATTAAATTCTTGAAGCCAGTGTTGAGCATTTTTCAGGACCAAATATGTTTTATAGGGATACTATTTTGGATACATTCGGGACTTTTTTCCCTCCCGAAACAAACTGGTTCTACGAGGAATGCGTGGTCTCTTTCGTATAGTATTACAGTGTCGGAGCATTCTAGAGCCATGCTGAAGTTTTTATATTGCTAGAGCAGTTTGACTGTGCATTCTGGTTAGTTCTGTTGTAGACTTACTTTAGACCTAACTTGTGAGTTGTGTACTAGTATGTGAGTTCATGACCAGATTAAGTCTCTATGGCTTAATGAATACTATGACAATTGGAGATTAGAACAACCATCGAAGTGTGGTTGTCTGGTATTGGGTGTAGTTTGTGGGTAGCTTCACTTCGTTGATCTAGTAAATGATAATCTTTTAGGAGGCCTGCATCATTGAGTTGCTCAGGGCATTTGTGGGTGCAGCAAAGAATCTCGCAAGGAAGTCTTAAATTGTTTTCAGATATGTCATTCTAGTTCACTTCACTGATTCTGTTCTCAGTGGGTTCCTGCACATAGTCCTGTGGCTTGTGAAAATTTTGCTGGATTTACCAGTGCCACATTGAAAACTGGATGTACATTGATGGAAATCCATTGATTTGGTTTCTAATGGTGGAAGACTTGAATGTCAATGCAAATGATGTAGTGAAAAGCTGGGGAATAAAATGAAGGTAGGCTGAGGTGATTGGGAGATGGTGGACCCTTGGAGTGGTGGCCTGGTGAAGGAATGGCTGAGATAGCAAGAAAGAGTGAATGGTGCTGGTTTGAAGGAACATAGAGAGGGACAGAGAGAGATTTTGTTCTGAGGGTTCAGGAATGGCATTCAGTAATGGCTTTGCCCATTTTGAGGGATTGAGATGGCCAAGTGCAAGTGAAGGACTTTCACCATTGCATGTCCCAAATTTACGAATGGATGGGATACACCTGGCCATAGTGCTTGTTTTATTTAGGGAGTACCATTATGAAAGCTGTTAGTGTGTATGATTTTATGTGGTATACTCGATTATCTATTTATCCCGCTAGACATTGTTTATTGAGGGAGAACCTGTTTTTTTCTTTCTTTCTTTGCAGAAATTGCTGCGTGCTGTTGGGCTTTTTGCAGGATCAATTTTCCTGATGCGCAATTATGGTGATCTTATGGCAATCTGAGAATGGATGTAGAGCTTTATACTGAGCTCATAACTTCTTCTGCACCAAGATGTTGTAGGTTCTTTATTAGTTGGTTACTTATGGAGAGGAGAGCATCTGTTTCTTTAGTGAGTTGAACAATAAGGTTTCCTGATTGGCTTCAGTTTTTGTACTTTTGCCGATGATCTGTAGTTCTAGCAGATGAACATGTTCTTGCGTGAAGACAATCGGATGAATGAAACTGATCACACTTTCTGGATGACCAGACGCGTTAAAATGGGTTGTTTCATATTGCCTTGTTGTGTTTGCACAATTGTTGTTACTTCCATGGAGGCTATGTGCTAATCATATTCACGTTTATCTGTTGGAATACAACCAGATAAATTCTGATTCTTACCTGATAAGTGCACCTTGGCTAGGTTTGTCCAGGTAAGAGAAGTGATTACTGATCATCATCTCCATACGGTCAAATAGTTTCCACTTCGTCAAAGCTTTTTTTTTTTTGGGGGGGGGGGGGGGGGGAAGATTTGACATTCTTTATTTATGGCCTAATTATTGTAAGTCCTTGTGGTTTTACTTTGCGATAATTTAGGGCTTGTTTGGAATGCGGATCGATCTCTTGTTTCAGGTTCTAAAACCCGAATTTGAGACTAATACTAAAACTTGCGTTTGGGAATGTCCCACATTTAAAACCCATTCACAGTCCCAGAAGTAACTTGCCCACGTCCATATTCTTCCTACGGTTGACACGTGGTTGGTGGGCCCAAGTTAAATATAACGTTATGAGACAAATCCTGACTCTTCACGTGGTTCTCCGTATACAACATCAGACTTCCGTTTTTTATTTCCTCGATAATATGAAAGTGCAAATGACGAAATTGACATGCCTTCCTCCTTCCCTAATACATCGACCTGGGCAAAGACGCAGGAGGCTTCTTCCTCAGTTGATTTATTCCGTAAATAAATGCAGTACATTGCATTTCGCCCCCAATCGCAACTTCATATACGGTTGTTTGTTGCAATCACTCTGTTAATCCCATTTAAGTTCCACCGCCAATATCCTGCCTTCAAAACTCCGTATCTTCACTTGATTTCTCACTTGAAGATACGAATTTCAGTGATGTTGTCCCTGATTGAGTCGATCATGGTGTGACGCAGGTAGGTGGTTATTAATGGAGGATTAATTGACTCCCACTTCTACCTCCACTTGAACACAACATTGACGACCTATTCCTATCAATCGTCGACAGCCACAACAATCCAACGGTACTCACCTCTGCCACGATTCCCACCTATTTTCATCTAAGGGTGTCTTTTGCTAAGATTTCGCTTTGAAGAATCTACTCTTATTAAATACCATTGTTGTCGACCCAGACCCAGTTGCTCAAATGCCCAGACAGACGGAGAAAGTCTCCACACGACCCACGACCTGCTCCTCAACTGGGAGTTCTCACAGCACCCCAGAGATCTCCGCTGCTCTCTTTCCCAGCACACCCGATCCACTCCCATCATTGCCAGGGCGAGCGCGGCAGAGGCTGCGACGTCCTCCCTCCACCACGGCTCCATTAACACGTGCTGCCTCCAAGGTCAGTCTTCTTCCTATTGGCAGATCGTAGTATACTGAGCCTCAACTCATTGCTTCTAAATTGGGTATTCGTATATTGGTATAGGAGGTTTGATCTTAGAAAGATTGCAAATTTAAAGGATAATGATTCGGAAGGACTATCTCTTGATTCTTGTTGTGTGACTTGTACGAAACTTCTTCACTGTTGATATGATCATCGGCCTTTTCTATCAAACTATGATACATCTGTATAAGTATTCAACTGGTAGTTCTGACTTCAAAAACCCAATTATAGATTTATCAGTTTTATATACCATGAGTTGATCTTTGTAATATATAAAACTAGGTCTTATTGATACTTTCTTCATCTCCAATTATTTTCCTCCTCCTTTTATAAAACATATAGTATAGCATAAATTTCCAGAAAATGGTGACTTGAGCATGAACCAAATGAGTTCTAATTGCAGTTGTTGTAAATAACTGCAAAATGACAAGTTATACATATTCCCTTTCTTTTTGTCGCCTGTAAGCATTATTTTGGAGACCATAAGTCATGTATTAGCTCTAATGGTGTATTGAATCCCATTTATAGATCCTTTGTTGAGGTGTGTCCTTCTCTCCCCCGTCCCCCGTCCCCCCTCTTCTATGTTCTTCTAT
Source organism: Myrica gale (assembly GCA_963930655.1). Taxonomy (NCBI): domain Eukaryota; kingdom Viridiplantae; phylum Streptophyta; class Magnoliopsida; order Fagales; family Myricaceae; genus Myrica; species Myrica gale. Next base: position 19,536,028 of record OZ005617.1, on the reverse strand, counting down.
TTATACTGTTCACTAGTTAGTCAAAGAGGCAAGTGTGTTGGTTATTTGAACTCCCTTACCGTATTTAACAATGTTTCCTTATCATTTTTACATCTTTGCTCAGTGCATTATATTCGTGTCCAAAAATATTGTTTACTAACAATGTCAATGGTTGACATTGTTGATTGAAATGTTGCTAACTTTGGTTATTACTACCTTGTTGATAGATGGATATTTTGTTTAATAGATTTCACCTTGCACAATTTAGGATTTTAATATTAGGAACATTTTCCCATCCTGATTTCTAAGAATGTCAATTGTGATCGGTAATGTGTAGAGATACTACCTGCGTAGTTCAACAGCACAATTTCCGCTAACGATCCCCCAGTTGTCTAGGGTTAAGAGAAAGCGGTCGTCAACTAAACAGGTGAACATTACCCTGTTTTCTCCATCCAATTTATATCTTTGGTAGTATTGAATGAGTTCTGAAATCCATAACTAATTAACTATTGTTACTTGAATGAGTTTGCAGAATATGGGGAAAGAATCTGACTGGACAGAAGAGATGGAGTTGGCCCTGATTCAGTCACTGTTGAAACAAGTCCACTTGGGCAACATTGTCAATATGCAAGTGCACCAATCTATATGGCCAATAGTAACCGCAGACTTCAACTCACGTGTCAACTGCCAGAAGACGAAAAAACAAGTCAAAGACAAGCTAAAGCGGATGAAGACGAAGTATCGCATCTTCCACGATCTTATCCACCATGAAACTGGGTTTGGATGGGACCCGATGACAAATACAGTGGATGCATCAGCAGCCCAATGGCAAGCATACATAGATGTATAACTCCTAATTTTGACCCTACGTTTTAGGCCTATTTATAATTTTGTATGTACTTAATCTGTTACATTGTCGGTATAAATATAAAATGATGTTGTCTACCCTTGTATTCTTTGATGTACAGACCCATCCAGAAGCTGCAACCTTTTGAAGCAAAGGATTGGCCAATTATGACCAACTATCGCAGCTATTCCAGAACAGCACGGCAAAAGGAGTATATCATCACTCTTCAAAGGTGACCCCACCGGACACCGATGACGAGCGGGAGTTGGAGGCAGAGATGATGGGCATGGGTGTAAGTGCTATAAGTGGGGGTGTCCAGCCTGATGAAGCAGGTCCAGTGGGTGCTGATGCCACATCTCCCCCACGCTCCCAATCCATCAAGCGTGGGAGTGACTCCACCTCAACCAAACAACGTGCTAAGCGTTCTAAAGGCAATGTCGATAGCGATGCAAAGGATGCCGCATGGATAAAGTTTGTGGGAATCGCTGATCGACGGAATGCTATCATGGAAGATTGGCTGAGCACACAGAAGCAACATCTTGCAGCATCCCTTCCGACCAACAACACCTACAATGCCAATTTCCTAGATGATCCATACTCGCATTGCGTGAAAATTCTGAAAGATATGCAGCGTGAGGGCGAGGAGCACATGTTTCTGAAGGGGTGCAAGGAGTTACAAAATGAGTATGCTCAAAAGGCCTTCCTATTGATGACTGAGACCCAGCGTAGGACCTGGTGGGACCTACTGTAGCACAACACTACATAAGACTGATAGTCTCCTTTCTTTGGTATAGTTCTACGGAGTTTTGCGTAGTTTGCATGTCTTGATGTAGTCTATGTTGCTGGTGTATTTCAAAATTGGACTGAAGTTAGTTTGCAACTTGTTTTGACTAACTCTGGCTGTTGGGTTGTCTGTTTTGACAAAATATGGTTCGACCCATCCAGATTGTTGTTGACTCAGCTTATTACTGTTGACATGTGCACCTTGTTTTGATGAACTCTAGCTGTTTGGTTTGTCTGTTTTGACAAAATATGTTTGGATTACTTGATTTCTGTTTATTTGTGTTATTACTGTTGACGTTGAGGTCCTCCTTTCATTTCAGATATTTATATTGGACACCTTACATTGTAGTTGAGAACTGTAGCCATTACTTATTGTATAATCTCCATCTACTGGATCACCTTGTGTGTGATGAATCATACTAGTTGACATTGGATACATTCAGCTGAATTCAACTAATTCTATTGGATTATTTTCATCCAACAAAATAGATGAAGTTGTAGTAGAAAGTAACTGATATATTTTTCAGTCCTCGGTTAATGAGGACTGTGGATGAGCTATAACATTTCTTTTGCATCTTTTTATTTCCTTTACTTGAACACTATTGCTGAATAAACAAAATTAGAGGGCCCCTAGTATACTGCACAGAAGCAAAGACTGCCTCTGAAAAGAATGAGTATATATACAAGAATTGCGTGAATCCGTTTTGAATGCATTGCATCTAACCTAATAATTAGTATATATACACACTGACTCAAATAGCTTTGGACCACACTTTTGTTATTAACTTATATATACAATATGTATCATTCAATATAATTTGATTTAATAATAATATAATTTGATTTAATAATATATTAAATAATAATATTATTTGATTTAATAATATATTAATCATTCAAGGCCGCACTACAAGTGCGGCCTATGATTCATATCTCTAAGTCGCGCGACTTTAGCGACTTAGAGATACAGCGCGCGAGGGGCGCAAAATTCCAGCGCCCCCAAGGTCGCGCGCGCGGCGTTGGAAAATCCATCGCCCGCGCGCGAGACCTTGCGCGCAAGTCGCGCGCCCTGCATAGAAATTCCTGCACCTATTTTTAGCTACAAATTTTTTTTGTCACGATAACACTTTTGGTGCGACGAATGTACAATTTCGTCGATAAAACTATTTGTTTTACCGATCAACAGCTCTCTGGTAAAAAGAAAACTCCTCCCATGATCATCGGCCAGTCCAATATAATTCATTTTAAAAGAGTTCTTAACGTATTATATATTTCACCCTGTTCGATGGGAAATAAAAAGAATTCATTTTAAAAGAATTCGTAACGTATTATATAAGTATCCATAATTTCTAATTTTGTTTATTCAATAGTGGTCAAGTAAAGGAAATAAAAAGATGCAAAATAATCGTCTTAATATTTCACTGAAAGGAAGGGCAATCCTATATACAATGAAAGTAACCGTAACAAAGAGAGAGATTTTTCAACCAGTAGGTGGTAACCTCCACTTGCCAGTCACCCCTTGTTAATCCCAGTACGTCCATATCCCAACCAGTAGGTGGAACCATGCATTCCTGCGAACCTGTTGCTAGGCCATCCTTATTTAATAGAACAATTAACCATAAAGAGTGGTAGGTTGACTCAGTAAATCACATCAATTACGACTTCCCAACGGTTGGATATTAAGGCCATCAATAAGATGTGAAAGTTAACTTAATGTATGTGAAAGTTAACCATAAAGAGTGCCACTTCCGCGGAAACTACCGACGCAGTGGCATTTATTTTAAACCGCTGAAAGTGGAGAGAAAGCTCAACTACCCAGTTTGTTGATTAACCCCGTTTGTTGATTAAAAAAAGGGTCTTGCGCAGATAGAGGCCAGAGCAGTACATCCATTTTCGCTATATAAACTGAATACACAGTTTATTGTCTATCCATCTCATCGTACAAGGTGCATTGCATCCTTGGCATCGTCAAACCTCCGCAGACAATGTCGGCAGAACACTGCAGCCCGAATGAAGACCCACTTTCGAAATCAAGTTGCAGCCAGAGCATTGTCTTCGTCTCCAGTGACACCGAGCATAGCCAGAGTGATGATAGCAGGACCACACTTGCTAACCCGAAGAGCCCCGCTTCTGTGACATCCTCGCCTGTCCCAGAAGTGATCGTGATCAGTGACAGTCCATCGCCGTCGTCCCCGCGTACAACCTCACCTACAATGGAAATGATAGCACCTCGCAATGGCCAGAACGAAGATGATACAGAGCACCACAGCTGGGTGAGCTCACGTGCGAGTGGTGGCTGCTCTGCACAAAAGAAGCTTGACATGGACGCCACTGTCTGCCTACCAAATCTGAGGGTGATGGCCCCACGTCCGCCATGCACTGGTAGCACCGGTTCAGACTCGTGCCAACCTCTTCTTCTCCGTTTCTCTTTGTGTTATGCTACGTTGAAGTTGATCAACTTCATGTTACTGGTTTGCAGGCTGTGAATGCGGTAAGGCAGCGACATCCGAGGTCGATAGCAGGCCCGGTGGCGCCGAGGCTTGAAAAGTTGTTGCTGTGTGCGATGTTGGTCAACTGTGGTCATCACTTGGCACTGAGGATGGCATTCTGCGTATGTTCAGTGTGCTTTTTTGCTGTGTAGAAAATGGTTCGGTGCCTGTTTTGCTTTGTAAAAAGGGAAGGTAGTGTGTAGATGGATGACCCAGTGTTTGTGCGAAAGCAATAGTGACGATCTCTACTGGCTTTTGACAACTTATTTTGCGTCTACGTTGCCCACAACAATGAAACTGTGTTTTGTAACTATTGGAGTTGAAATGAAAGGAACCTTAACTCATAGTTGGTATCCTGTATAATCTGTTGGCAGTCTGGTTAAATGGTGTGAAAAGTTCGTGTAAGGTGCAGATACGTAACTTGACCGAAAAAAAAAATAAAAGAAAATTTGAGGGTGTGCAGTGGTTTTGAATAATAACGTAGTGGAGGATGGCATTGTGAGAGATATCATAAATATTCAATCGGTCAATTCAACTCACGTGCATTATTTGCTGAAAATTTCATTTTTGTAAATGGTGGGTGAGGGAGGTGTACCGAACGTTGATGGTGTGGCTACTGCTCCTTTGATATATGTTGTAGTTTTTTTTCAAGTTCACGTGATGCTTTGCAGAGGGATTGTCTGAAAAACCGATGGGATTTTGTGGGCCTCTTTTTTCCACCTGCGTTGGGATTTATTGTTGATAATTAACGTGATTTCTTTCCACCCTCCGAGAGGGTGGCCAATGCTACATAAAAAATTAACAAGGACGGGCGTAGGTGCTAAAGTAGGGGTAATTAACCTGACAGTGTGATATCCCATCACACTGTCTCAGCCAAGTGATGCCATCCTTTCCAACGGAAAAAAAGTCCATTAAGGCTGAATCCTGTTCAAAAAAACTTCTTTTCGTTTTCTGCGTGAAACTTGCATCTTCTCAGACGGGGAGTTAACGCCGGAGGAGCCACTTTCAGAACTTGACCGTGAAAGATCTCAAGGAAAGGCATTTTCAACAAGGTACGACGCCTTCGCTTTGTTGATTATCTATTGTTGCTTGCTGATATCTTGGCTAACTCAATGAGTGCAAAACAGCAACGAATAGATAGTAATCTTGTAGATATACATTTTGTGCATTTTGTTGAAGTATATGGGTGAGATTGTTGGTGGTTGGCATCTGTATTTAATGTACAATGTGTGAAATGGAAGTGTTGTGGAATTCTTCCGGGGTAATGAATACATGTGCCTTGCATTATATGTCATTGAAGAATTTGTTGAATAGGTCAAGTAATATACAATAAGAATGGCGGATTTTTTTTATTACTGGTTGTGTATTTATTCTTTGTCTCTGTAGAAACAAATGTAAAAAAAATTATAATGTAACCCTCTGTATGGAATTTATTTTGTTCCTGCTATGATAATGTTTATTGTCAAATTCCAAAATTCGTCCTTGTGGATGTCTCATGGTTGCTGAGGGGGTGGCAGTTTGTTTCCCCGACTTATTCCAGAACAGCATTTTGGGAGAATTGTTTCAGCATATGCCTATGGAAGACCCCTTCCAGATAGTCAATAGGTCACTATTTGATGACCCATTGCACCCCATGTCGATGGAGGAGGATGCATGGTTTGACGAAACGATGATGGTACTAATGTTCATTATGGATGACGAGAACAAGAGGACGATGATTGCCAAAATACCGCAGCGAATTTCCATGCTACGCGGTTACATGTATATGGATGAAATGTTGTATGGGCCAAATCCTGCAAGTTGCTATGAGGTGTTTCGTCTAAAGAGGCCGACGTTTATGAGACTATGCAACACTTTGCGCGAAGAAGGATACTTCAAAGAGTCACAGGAACTGAGGGTGGAGGAGTCTCTTGGGATATTCTGTTACATTGTCGGTCACCGAGAGGGGATGAGGATGGCGGCTGATCGGTTCCAACACTCAACGGAGACCATATCGCGCCATTTTAAATGGATGATGCGGGCTTTGTGCAGGCTAGGGCGTACTTTATTGGCACCTAAAGAGCCGGTGGAGGCACATTCGTATGTGCGTTCCAACCCAAAATATTATCCGTGGTTCAAGGTACGTCACAAATGCACTCATTCAGTTATGCCGTTATTTTGGTTAACATTGCCGCATATTCAAAACAAGTTGCTCATATTTTGGGTTACGGTGATCAGGATAGATATACGATAATACACAATATGATATTTATGAATATCATTCAACAAAATAGATTCTTATGCTAGGAGGGTGATAACTTGTATATTTTTGTGACTTGTTAGTGCAGAATTGTGTTGGGGCTATCGATGGAACTATGGTCAGTGCATGGTCTAGGAAGGGTACAATGACGGCCTTCAGGAATCGAAAGTCTGACATAGCTCAAAATGTGTTGGCAGTTTGTGACTTCGACATGATGTTTACATTTGTATATACGGGATGGGAAGGGTCGGCCCACGACTCGCGGGTATTCTACGATGCAATATCTAGAGAAGAGAACCAATTCCCGCTACCCCCTGAAGGTAACGACCTAGTTGATATGATTTGATAAGTACTAATTAAATGTGGGAAATTGTCATATCATTTATTCAGGTGAGTACTTGACTAACGTCGGCTAAATTGCACAGGCCACTTTTACTTGGTCGATTCTGGATTTCCTTTGATGAAAGGATTTTTACCACCGTACAAAGGGGCTCGATACCATTTGTCAAGCTTTCGTCGAAACAGAATCCCGCGGGGAAAGAAAGAATTATTTAACTACAATCACTCGTCATTAAGAAATGTGATTGAAAGATGTTTCGGAGCTTTGAAGGCGCATTTTGAAGTGCTAGAGAACATGCCACGATATCTGCCAACAAGGCAGCCCATTGTTGTGACTGCATGTTGCACCTTGCATAATTGGTGTCGCATTTACCAGCGTAACGACGCCATATTTAGCGAACACTCAGGCGACGCCAGGCCTTCCAATGGGAGAAATCGTTTTAGACATGATTTATCTGGGTTTGCAATCTCACGTGACTCAGCTCGAGCAATGTCTAGGGAGAGAGATGCTATGGCTGATATGATGTGGGGAAATCGAGGGTAGGGTGATCGACGGGGTACAGAGTAATAGAAGTAACGGTGGTATGGCAACATGTTTGACAATCATGTTTTGAATTGCGGCGTGGCAATGTCTCTTGACATGGAGTATGCTCATTATGAAATGCTGTTATTTTGCTTATAGTAGTAGATGACTATTGTGTGCACTTGTAGTTGGGATAGATCTTCCAGATTTCTTATATGCATTGATTTTGATACATTAATGTTGCCGTTATTTTGGTGCACTTGAACAATATTAATATGCATTAAGTATAAATGTGCATGTAGTCTATGTTTTACATTTTTGTACTGCGTGTGCTTCGGTGGAGTGTAGTTATAGAAGCAGAAATGTTTTATTTGCTGCAATTGGGTGGAATGTAGTTATGTAGCCTCCGAGATAGAGTGGTTAGTTGGTGCATTTTGGCTATAGCGGAGGCACATCACAATTGCACACTATCTATTAAATTTTACTGTAATTTATTTATTGACAGATGAGCATGATGCCTCTTTGTAGCTGTGGTGGGGGACGCATGCGTCTTCATGAAGCGAGGACAAATAAGAATTATGGGAGATGGTTTTATCGGTGTCCATATGGAGATGTATGACTTCGACTTTTTGTATTCTCTTCAAAGTTGAAGTTACAATTTAATCCAACCGTAATGCCAATAAGATGTGCTTTTTTCTTTTGTTAGTTAAAAATGTGATTAATAATTTTTGTGATGACCGCTTAATGTAGGACCACCCTGGTGCCTTCATTTGGGCAGATGAGTATGAGCATAGATTGGGTATAGGAGCAACAACACCAGTTGTGAACCACCAACGAATGCGGCATGGACATGTAGTCCAACAGAGGCGAGTAGAGTCAAACATCTGGGTCATAGCGTTGATGTGTATTATTCTGGTCTTACTTGGAATGTTGATGGCCAAATGAATGTCAATAACTCATAGATAGTATGGCCTATTTATATGATTTTGCAAATGCTTTGTCATAGGCGTTGAAAGTGAACATTGGTGTGATGTACTATTTTGGAGGCCATGAGGAAGTTATCAATATATTATGGGACGTAAGTATGAGGTACTTATATGGTGAAGTTTTTGTGTCATATGATCGGTAAGAAATATAGAACGTATTTACTGTACACCAAGCAATTGCGATATTGATAAAAAAAAAGAACTTACTGGTGCATCTAGGAAAGACGTGTAGTGAAAACAGTATTTGCTTATTTAAATTAGATTAAAATAAAATTTTCTATATAGGATTTGTTTCATATTTTATTTTTGTGGTTGGAATTCATAAACCTTTTTATTTAATCCACAACCCAGCGTATAAGGTAGTAACGTTACACAATGCGTTGTTGGTAGTCAGTGAATTCAGCTAAACGCGTTGTTGGTAGTCAGTGAATTCAGCGAAACATGTGGTCAACGATATATTGAGGCAAAATCGTTACATTGTGAGCAGTATTAGAAGTGGGGTACAAAAGGAAGACAACCCACGTGTTCAGCAGAAGCTCTGTGAAAGAGGCACCGAATTCGACTAATGCAGAGAACATGTGGTCGACGATGGCTTAAGGGCAAAAGCGTCCATTTTATTAGCAGCAGTTTAGAAGTAGGGTCCACAAGGCCCTCCATCAGCGTGTATCACAGATCCACATGCATAGTTGTAGCTCCGTCTACGAGGCTGTTGACTCAGACTAAAGTTGCATACCTCATGTGAGTTCGGCGAATGACAAACAGGTCTGTGGTTTCAGACGCAGTTATAAGACCCAGACTGGGACTCGATCCAAGTCCCAGTCCGAACCAGCCTTCCAAACAAGCCCTTAGTTCCTGTGGTATTAAATTCAACGATTTAGTCATTGAAGTCACCCAAATGTGACAAATAACAATATAGTCCTTCTGTCCATCTCTCCGTCTATGTCAATTAGGGGTGGTTAACGGTAGTGTATGTAGGTGACGGTTTGACAAAAATCGTCACCGCAATTGACGGAATCACATATTTGATACCGTCACCACACCGTTAAGGCACAATAACTGCTCTTACCGGTGACAGTTTTAGCGGTTAAAACGGCCACCGCCGATGCAAATGAACACTCCTAGTTAATGTCAACTGAGGTTTCTTATTTAGACATGACAATCAATCTTATATGGACACGAGTCAAGCATTGCTGACTTAAGGGACCAAGATCCTGATCTTCCTCCCCCATTTCTCCCTCTTTTCAAAATGCCCAACTCTCCAAAAAAAACTCTCAATACCTAAAATCCCCAAACAGAAGGGAAGGATATTAGCCGTGAAGGTTTTCAAGTGCAAAATCTCCAGTTGTATTCGACTATTCTTCCTACCAAGTAATTTTTGAGAGGGATACCAATAAATACATCCATGAAAATATTCTCTAGTCAAGACACCCCATATTCCAAAGTCACCATGAGTTGGCCCGATCGACAAAGTCCTCGGTTCTGAACTCAATCCCATATGTTTTGGGCTCAGCTTGTTGGCCCAATGCTTTGAGATTAAGATGGAAGTTCACAGATTGCTAATGCATTTTCGCTGAAGCAATAACATCTTTATGTCCTTTATCGTCATCATCTTCTTCTTCGTCGTCTGGTATTGCTTGCTTCGTTGATGCTGCTTCTATCGGGATTGGAAGGCTATGTTTGGTATAGTCTTAAAAAATTATATCTGGTTTTCACAAAGATACCACAATATTTTTGCTGTTATATATGTAATTTACATGCTAATTAATGACCGATATCTTGGGCTATCTATTGCTAACATACTTTTTTGAGAACTAGAAATCAATACGTACAATTTAATATTGCTTGAATCTGTCCCAATATTATATATGTAATCTACTATGCATACCAAAGATATATACCTTGACCTGTACAATATCGACATTTGACAAATGTATATCATGTGATGGATACGAAAAGGAATTAATAATAAAAAAATGAGATTCTAGTATATTCGTATTCGGCAGTTCAACAGTAAAGGGAGCTCACTACAGTTTCGTAAATCGAACCACAAGATCACTAGGCCAACAACCACCGTCTTTTAGTGAGCTAATGACAACCGTCTAGTACGGCAGGCGTAACATTCTCTGTCTCTCAATTTTGGACAAGAGCAGGATTGGTGAGTTCCTCATAACATAGCAAGAAGTCAGACAAATGAGTATTTAAAACACTTTTGCCGTGAGAAACTCGTAGGCAAAGAATCTTGCATTTATGCGCTACTCGAAGAAAATTAGAGGAAAGAGAGAAGTGATTAGAAAAACTCCAATATTCTGTACATCTTAGTGAAGTATGTTCTCTAATCTACTAGTTCATCACATTGAGTCCTTGAACTACTAAGACGAACATGCTCATTTAATGTAGATAGTAAAGTGTCGCGCGGCGACACTAGATTTTGAGAACATAATTAGTGCTATTTTTACGGATGAAGTCAACTGTAAGGTTTAATTGCGATCGATATCTTGTACGATTATGGTTTAATTGTGTAATGCATAGTAATTAACAAACTGAGGTTCCTCTTCTTAAAGTACATTACAATTAATAGAGACGTCTATGGGTTTCTAACTAAGCAGTGCCAGCTATGATCAGTCTTGGATGAGCATGAATCGAACATGTGTATCATCTCTGGGTAGAGAATATTTTTTACAGATTTGTTTTTACTGGATCTTATCAACTTGTCTTGTTTAAATTTGCTAATTACCAAAGTAAATGACAGTTACTTGCATGCATAGTTAATTTATTACCAAAACTGTCGTAGCAGCCTACTCCTAATTGACAGTTGTGACTATCACACAAAACACGTACTTGAGTTTTCTTACAATAAAAACGACAAAACAAAAAGAACAGAAGACAGCGCAAGTTAAGCGTTACAAACTGGGACCTAAGTGGGATATGGACTGTAACTTACAGTACTAGTACTACTCCTGTGAGCTTCTTCTTGATGCAAAAGACAATTAACACGTACATGTACGTGTCTTCTTTCGAGAGTCCTA